>CM075765.1:17187647-18502647 GCA_037974665.1 Ehretia macrophylla
CTTATTCTATTTAGATTAGGATTCCATTATCTTATGGGATCTAGTAGGCTTCACAAACTATAAAAAAAAAAAAAGGGAGAAATCATAAGATTGGGAGCACCTCTTTTTCTCTCCCTTTTTCTCCTTCAAGATTTCTTCATGGCTCTGCGTGGCTAAACTTTTATTCTTGGTTGAAGGAAATTGAAGCCTCGGAATCATAAGAACTGTGAGATCTAATTAGTTTTTACTGTTCAATTTATGCTTTAAGTATTGAATGTTCTTCTGTTTTATTTATATGATTCTTTCGTTTAATTGCTAGGGTGGTCAACTAGTTTATTATTCGTTATAATCTATTGCTAAGTTATATATCAAATCCGTAATTGTTTGATCCCTCTAATTTACGAAGCAACTAAGATTTAATAATTTGCTGCGTCAGAGATTATTAGATTTTAGGAAGAACGTTCAACTAAATTAAATGCAACCGCGTGTGTTTGTGTTGTTTAGCTTCATCGATCTCTCTAATTCTTAAGGCTGCTACTAGATTAAACCTTTAGCGCATGTCTGAGGTTGTTTAGTGGTTAGGGTTAATTAGGTCGCGTGTATTCTAATTAACTACGACTAAGGAGAGATAGGAAAATAATTCCAACGGTGAATATTTAAAGTTGGAATTGATATATACTTGCATCAATGATCAGTTACAAGATTTCGATGGTGGATGTTGACTCAGACTAAGGTTCGTCTTCTTAATTAAATTCAATATTTTTAAATTCAGTAATTTTTCTTAAGTTTCCTTTATATACTCAACCCCCCCAACCTTGTTTACGTAACACAAATTAGGCTAGATACTCTCTGTGGGAACGATCCTTACTCACACTACTGCATATATTTTTCGGAGTACAGGTTTTATTTTTGGTTGCCTGCGACAGCACACCAGTACTCCACCTTCGAAAAACTCATCTTCGCACTGGTGACCTCGGCTAGAAAGCTTAAACCGTATTTTGATGCTTACACAATCAAGGTCATGACAGACGCTCCACTTAAGTCCATTATGCAAAAGCCAGAAGCCTCGGGCAGGCTACAAAAATGGGCAGTCGAGCTAAGTCAATTTGACATCGCCTACCAACCAAGAACATCCATAAAAGCCCAAACAATTGCGGACTTTGTTGTTTAGTGCATGGGCTAAGCCGAACACAATCCAGAGGAAATGTAGAAGGTCCATGTGGACAGAGCATCAGGGAAGTCGGGAAGTGGAGCTGAGGTTGTGATCTTAGACATAACGGGTCATGAGCACTAGTATTACCTCAAATTTGTCTTCCCAACCTCCAATAATGAGACCGAGTATGAAGCGGTGATTGCAGGTTTGAGAATTGTGGCCCAACTAGAGGCACAAACCCTGGAAATGTATACTGACTCCCAGTTGGTTGCAAGCCAAATCTCTGGAGAATTCGAGGCTAAAGATGCTTCCATGGTGACCTATCTCAATAAGGTCAAGGACTTGACCTCGAGATTCAAAAGGTTTTCTATACAACAGATTCCGAGGGAAGAAAATACAAAAGCTTATGCCCTATCAAAACTGGTTGTGGGAGATAACCGACCTGCCCTGGTCCATGTAGAAGAAATTTCGAGCCTAGCATACAGTTAGGAAAGTAGGAAGTCGCCGAGATAACCACGAGCCCAGATTGGACTCGGTCAATCGTGGACTACTGGGAGGAGGGTGTAGTCCCGGAGGATGCGAAGAAGGCTTAGAAAATTGAAAAATAGGCCTTAAGATTTGTCACAGTTGCGGGCCAACTCTACAAAAGGGCTTACACCTGGCCCCTTTTAAAGTGCGTATGACCCGAGGAAGGAAACTATGTACTTAGAGAAATCCACGAAGAAGTGTGTGGAAATCACTAGGGCGGCGAAGCCCTAGCAAGAAAAACACTAAAGCAAGGCTACTTCTGGCCGACCTTAGAGCAAGATGCCAAAGATTATGTGCTAAAATGCGATATTTGTTAGAGATTCGCCAAGATCCAGAGAAAACCCGTGGTGGACCTAACAGTGATGGTGAGTCTGTGGTCGTTCTATCAGTGGGGGCTGAATATCATTGGTCCGCTGCCAAATAGCCTCGGGCAGAAGAAACATGCTTTCGTAACGGTCGATTACTTCACCAAATGGCCCGAGGCCGAGGGTGTAGCCAGAATAATCGAAAAAGCAGCTTGGGACTTCATATGGAAGAATATCATCTGCCAATTTGGGGTGTCTAAGGTTATAGTCACTAACCACAGCAAATAATTTGATAGTACATATTTCCGAGGAAAATGTGCTAAAATTGGAATCGACCTTAGATTCTCTTCTATTGCTTATCCTCAAAGTAATGGTCAGGCCGAAAGAACTAACTAAATTATTTTGCAAGGCCTGAAAACAATGTTGGAATATGCGGAGGGACAATGGGCAACGATTCTCCCCGAGGTGTTGTGGGCTCAGCGCACCACCATTAGCTCGGTGACGGGAGAGTCACCATTCAAACTGACATTCGGCACTCAAACGGTGCTTTCGGTGGAGATCGGGTCCCCCACCAGTAAGACCCTCTACTATGATCTTGAAATAAACGAAGCCTAGATTTGAGAAGAATTAGACCTGGCTAAAGAGTTGCGTGCCAAAGCTCAGGTCCGAATGTTGGCTGGAAAAGCGGCCATGGAGTGAGCTTTTGCCAAGCAAGTCAAGCCAAAGTCTATTAAGGTCAATGATCTGGTCCTAAGACGAGCCATCTTTTTGCCGCGCTCAAGAGGCAAGTTCTCCCCATCTTAAGAAGGGCCATACGAAGTGGTGAAGGAAATCCAACCCAGAACCTTCTACCTTGCGATAAGTACGAGAAATAACTCAAGAATGCTTGGCATGCGGAGCATCTTAAGTGTTATTTTGTGTAAGGCCCCCGAGCCAAATATGTTATTTTGTAAAGCCCCAAGCTTAAGTGCACTCGATGTACCGAAATATTTAATACAGTTGTTATTTCTATATGAACGAGTCAATCCGACTCGGCTTTGAGTTACTTTAGTTTTTCTAAAACTAACCAACCAGACTAGCGTTTAAAAGGTGTTCACACCTCGTCTCGATTTGGGTTCAATTTTATCAATGTAAGGATACAAGCACACTTATCAGTAAATACCAAGATGATTAGCTCAGGTTAGTCATTCCAGCTCGATCTTAATCAAGTTGTTTGATTCGCTTACTAGCTTGAAATGACGAGTTCAACTCAGGTTAAATTAACACATTGGTCTATTAATTTGGTTCCACTATGTTAATTAATTTTAATTCAGGTGAATCAAACTCCAAAAAAGGTGTAGACCTCTACTAAAGAAATAAAGAAAAACATGATCGAGCACGGCTTGGAAAACGTGTAAATTCCTGAAGGAAATGCGAAATGCATAAAATTAATGAATGATAAACAGTCATTCCATTAACAGAAAAAATTTTACAAGGAAGCCCGTCTTGGGCGTACCCAAAAAAAAAAAAGAGAGAGAGATGGGGCTTATTTAAGGCGCAAGGGTAACAGAAATAGCGCCATCACCCACGGCTTAGACTCCGACGTCAAGGGACTCTTCCTCAGCCTGCTCCATTATCTTTTTGATGTAGTTCATCAACTTATAGCCCTCCGTTTTCAAGTAAGAGGGAAGCCCAGGAATCTGCCAAAACTCTGGCGGAGAAGCTTCCATAATCTCCAGAAATTCGGTCTTAGAGGCAGTCAGAAAGGTCTTTGCTCACTCCCAAGCAAGCTGGCCTCGAAAAAAGTACTCCAACTCGGTGAACTTGACCATCTCCTCGCCGTCCTTCATTAGCCAATTCACGCCCGCATCGCTGTCTTTGAAGGCTTCCACCGTCTTTTCTCCGTTCGGCCCGACCTTCTCTTGGAATTCCCGTAGGCTGGTCTCGGCCTCGCGCTTCTCTTTCTTGAGTTTTGCCACGTCATTACTAGCCGGGACTTCTCTTGCTCGAGCTCCTCCTCCCGCTCGAGCTCCTCCTCCTTGGATTTTAGCTTCTTCTTTAGACGGTAGATTTCATCACCGTCTTCCTTGTATCTCTTCCTGGCCTCCTCCCTCTGCGCCTCCAGCTCGGCCTGAGCTTCGTCGTACCTGTGCTCCAACTCGGTGAAGTGAACTTGCACCTTGTTGATGAGGCTGGGGACGGAGATGACGTAGGACTCAATCTGTAAATGAACAATGGTCAGACAAGCTGGGATCTGAAAAATTAATCAAGGAACAAAGGACAGTCACCAACTGTGGTCGTGTCAATCCTCAAGTCGAAGATAAGTTGGTTCACAAAGACCTTTGACAGCTTGGGATCGCGTTCAATAGTAGCTGAGGTGTCAATTACCTGATCTTTTTTAGATTGGATCACCTCCGCCGCCTTCCCTTTTCCATTCTCCTCAGGACGGGGCCTCTTTTTCGATTCTGGCCGAGTACTCGTGCGCTCAGTGATCATCACGCCCGACTTCTTCTTGGAAGGTGACTCCGAGACTTTGCTATTCTTTGAAGAAACCTCAATGCCCTTTTCAATCTCCTGGCCGCTGGGGCTCTTCCTGGATCCCTGAAGGGCATGAGTGACCCCGAGCATTGAGCCCTCGCGGCTCTCTGCATCTTCCCTCCTCTTGATAAAGGTTTTCTTCCCAGTGGTCGGCATTCCTAAAAAAGAAATCAAAGGGAAAGGGTTAGGAAAAAATCAGGGCAAAAGCTGGGGTAAGAAATTAAGGAGGTCGGTTCCTAATCCGAGACTAACCCTCTTCTTCTTGATCTTCCGAGTCAGAGAGTAAACCAGGGTGGTCCTTGGTCAGGTCAGGCATCGACCAAACAACTTGGACTTCCAAATCTTATCCCACTTAAGTACGCTCTCAATATCTATCAACTGGTTCGATCCCGACTTGAGTTCCTCGGCATTATTGATCTTCGAGTCCAACATCGCGGGCGGGTCGTTGAGTTGCTTCTTCAGGGAGGGAGTCCATTCACTCTTGTACCCCGAGGCGAGCGAAGACTCCACCCAGTAGTACTTGTTGTGCCAACCCTTGTTGGAAGATTTTCATTGGGTAAAAAGAGCCAAGTCTTTTCTGGCCGCGAAATGGAACCACCAGGGCTGCTTGGGGTTGGCCTTACAAACGTAAAAGTACCTGAACAGTGTGAAGGTCAACTCCATTCCTACCTCCCTACAATACACATAAAAAGCCACAATTATGGCCCAGCCATTGGGAGCCACTTGCCCCGGACTAAGTTCAAAGTAATCCAGAATGGTGGTAATGAAACGAGGAAGAGGTAATTGGATCACGTCGAAGGCCAACTCATAGATGGTAAAGTGGTCGGCGGGAGGATTACAAGCATGATTGAACCGACCTGGGATCTTTAGTTTGTAAGTCCAATCAACCGACTAGTTCCTCAGCCTGCCATTTAAAATTGACTTGGTGGTATGACATTCGTGTCGGCAGTAAACGAAGAGTTGCCGAATCATTTTTCCTCGACCAGAAAAACCACTGGTTGTACGGGGGCGGTGATGAGGAATTACCTTTGTGGGCTTCGCGTCCACCGCCCTGGCCCTGAAGGATTCAGCTATGAACTTGTGGGGGCACCTCAAGGCTTACCAATTGATTGAGAGGCAAGCCATCCCTAGTATCACCTAATTCATTCAAATTAGACAAAGGGTCCTCTGTGGCCTCTTCCTGCACCTTCCTGACCTCAACAATCTCATACTCATCATTACTCTCTATGCGAGCTTGTTGATGACCCGACTCATCCTCTTGAGAAATACTTGAGTCGCCTTCATTTGGGCCCCGTTCGAATGATGACTTCGAGCTCGAGGGGTTTTTCTCTTCTCCCCCATATGATCTGTCTTCCATCTCCTGGGAATCCTTGGACTCCGATCTCCCCATTCTATGTACGTGTATATAAAATAAAATATGCGAGAATATTTAAAGGGATTCGGGACGTACCTAATGGGTGACTAGGTTAGTTGAACTAGGCTGATGGGACTGGGCTGCAGGTTCCCCAAGCTTCTAATTCCTCGAGCTTATAATTCTCCGAGCTAAAATTTCTGAGCTTAAAACGCCTCCAGACCCTTGAAAGCTTGGACGCGAAAGTGGAAATGAGTTATGAAACGTCAAAGCCCTATTTATAGGCACAAAGTATAACTGTCTTGAGAATCCCAAACGTCGCATCCTGTCAGAGTTAAAGCATGATGTTTCGGACTCTCAAATAAGACATCCGCATGACGTGGCACCTAAACCTGGTCGGTTACCCCCAGCATGGGCATACGCATTACTTGCCTAGATCATCTTCAGATCTTTAGACTTTGGGGGAGGGGAAGGGAATTGATGAGGGGATGCCCGAGCTGGGCATATTGCAACCAGGTCTCATCCTGACCTGAGACGCCTGACCCGAGTGAACCCCAACCATTTTGCCAACTGTCCAGATGGGACATAAAGCAAGGCACACAGCTTGGACCAACGAGTAACGACTTTATCCGCTAAGTAATAGCTTTGCCCTCTAGACATACGGTGCAGGCAGATGGAGGCGTGTCGGGCAGCATCCCGCATTAATTGCTGCCCGAATCTGAGATTGGAATAAATAAAGCACCTCCCCGCATTTATGAAGGTAACTCTAGCACATTAAATACTTCTAACCACTATATTCTGCTTGGGCAAATAAATATACATGCAAGGACTAAATTGATTTTTTTATAAAAATAATAGGGACTAAATTAAAATATTTTTAGAAACAATAGGGACTTGAATTGGCTAGTTTAGAACATTAAGAACGATTTTGAATCACTTTTGTAAATATTAGAGACTAATATGATTTTTTAAAAATATTATGGACCATTTAAAAAAATGTGTAAACAATAGGGACTATATACATAATTTACCCTATGTAGTCCCAACATTTTATAAAATATGGAGATATTTTAAATCTAAAAATTAATTAGTTCACACTAAAAAAAACTATTTGTGTATAAATATTGAGTTGTATGTTATAATCTCACTAGACAACTATTTCCTACTCGTACCAGGTTTTGGATAATCCATGTATATTAAAAATAAATTATTGTACAGACTGACTAGTTTAAGTATGCGCTTTGTCTCTCGTTAGGAAATCCTCAATGGAGTCTCTAAGGAGTCTCTAAATAACAATAATTGTTATTTTAGAGACTCCATTGATCAAAATTCATCACCAATGGGGGTCTCTAAAATACTATTTGATAGTTTTTGACAAAATCATGACAATGACATCACTCAAACTTTGAGTCTCCAAAATAGCACATAGCCTCCATTTTCTTCAACAAATTTGTTGAAGAAAATGAAGACTAAAAAGACAAAAATGAGTCTCCAAAAAAAATAATATCAAATCTGACGATGTCAGATTGTCTGACATCGTCAGATCTAAAAAAAAAAAAGTACAAAAAAACGAGCACAAACAACAACAAAAAAATTTAACAAACATAAAAAAAATTACAATACAATTATTTTTTTCAACAAATAACAACAAAAAAAGGTAAACACAGATCTGAAATAAAAAATAAATAAATAAATAAATAACATAAAGTTTGTGTTGGTGGTTTCGCCGGTGGTAGGGTAGCAGCGGAGAAGATGGTGGGGGGTGGGATGTAGCAGAGAAAAGGAAGGGGGCGCTGATGCGTTGCAGGAAAAAAAGGGGAAGAATAAGGGATGGGAGAGGGGAGAGGGGAGGGGGGAGGGGGAGGGGGGCGCTGATGTTGCAGGGAAAAAAGGGGAAGAAGAAGGAGGGGGAGGAAGGGGGGCGGCGCTCTGTGTATATATGTATGTGTCTGTGTGTGTATATAGATTTGTGTGTGTGTGTATATTTGTATGTGTTTGTGTGTTTGCAGGGAAATAAGGGAAAGAAAGGGACGGGGAAGGCTACAGGGAAAAGAGGAAGAGAAGGAAATGTGGGTGGCTGGGTGAGGAATTTTAATTTTATTTTTTAATTATGTTTTTTAATTTTTTTGTTTAGATTTGTGTATTTTATTTTTTAATGTTATTTTAGTTTAGGTTATTTTTTATGTTTTTTTAGTTTAGGTTATTTTTTTAATTAAGTTTTTTAATATATTTAATTACGGTTTTATATTTTATTTTTTAATATTATTTTAGTTTAGGTTATTTTTTATGTTGTTTTAGTTTAGGTTAAACGTAATCCTAATTTTTTTAACATTATGATCGTCGCAATTTATTTATTTTTTGTTTGAAATATTCGTTAAAAAAGTTAAAATAATCTAAGTAATAATTAATTTAAAAAAGTAATATACGAGAAAAAATCAAACATAATGAAATTATTATATAAAATTAAAATTAACATAATATATTGACTTAATTTTATAGAAACTCAATTTTTTTATCATGATCTCTAAATGGGTCTCTAAAATAATTTTTTTGTCTTAATCTCTAAGTGGGTCTTTAAAATTGATCTTAGTCTCTATATAAGTCTCTAAAATAACAAATAAAAATCCATTATAGAGACTCTATTAAAAATAGTCTTAGGGCGTATTTGGATTTAGGGTAGCATATTGGATGCGGACAAAATTTCAAAACTCTTGAAAGGTAATAATGGAAAATGTAGTGATGTATCAAGATTCACATCCAGTGATCCGACAAAGAATGATTTGGACACATCGTGCATATTAGACATTGGTAGAAAGTTTGAACATGGTGGTGAATCAGAGACGCACTATTCATTATAGAAAGCCACTTACCTCAGCAGCCAGCAAAAGCTGTAGATGCAAGAAGCACGAACAGGAAGAAATTCAAACTTAGGAGTCGAAAATGATTAATTTAAATTATTATTTAAATTTATAATCTTTATTTATAAAGTACTTGTTTACAATATTTTCATCACAATCTGAGACATTACAATTTAAATTTTATCAACGTTTTCTTTTTCTTTTTATGATGTGAAGCTTTCTTTGGAAAACTCTTTGGGTACTAAACCCTAAACCAAATGATGCTACTTAAAAGAGACATAATTCAAATTAATCAATCAGTACAATACCTATGAGACTAGTCCAAAATTTTTTATATTTTCTTGTTAATTCAGATTTAAGACGTTAACAATTTTATGTACACACCCCAAGTGTGTCATCAGTAAACTACTCTTGGAGTTGAGACTAGTAATATTCTGGAATAGAACAAACCCCTTTTAATGTCTTTTACTCAAGTTAGCTAACTGTTAAATAACTCAAAGGAAAATCTTTATGCAATTTCTTTTATTGAGGGGTCTTTACCCCCTTTTTATTTGTCTCGTTTAAAATTTATTTCAATTCTTCAATTTGATTCAGTTAGTAAGACAATTAAAATAATGTTTTCATGTTTGGGATCCTTTATCTTTATTGTAAATTATTGAGTTTAGACATCTTCTGTACCTAGTGATTATGATCAACCCACTTACTTCTTTACACTATAGAAAGAAGAAAATGATTATTATTATTATTATTATTATTATTATTTTTTATTCAGAAAATGTTTAAGACCATATAACGTAATCAACGAGATCCGAACTCGTAACTTTTCGCATAAACAATGAGTAACATTATTATTAGAGCAAAGTTCTAGTGACAGAAAATGATTATCTTTTTCTCAAGGGAAAAGGAACTTATAGCTGAACCAAAACAATGATGAAATAAAGAAACTAAAGTCCACTGTGCTGGGCAAGCAGTATGGCAAAGATCCTAGCATATTATAAATGAACCATAATGATCTCTGATGCCAGTGAGACTATCCTCCACTTGTTCCATTCTCGTCCGAGTTTAGTGGTTAAAGGCCACTATAATTCTTTGCTCATCTATCAAGACCTTGAAAGTTTTTACATAATTTCTATAACGATTTAGTCCAACTACTAGCCTATTAACATGTTAAGTCAAATCAACAGCCTCAAAATACTTAAATCCGTGATGATAGTAATAAAAAATTCAATCATTATAAACTAAATACAAATTTTTCAAAAAAAATAATGTGAACCAAGAGTGTCACAATTTCACACCTTCTAATGAATAAGAGTTCTATGCGAAGTGCAAATGGAAAACAACCCAAAAAGTGTATTTTTTTAAGGTACAATGAATGCTAAACCCGTAGTTCGAACTCACGTATACGTATGTTTAAATAACCAATGTTTCAGCTGTAAAATTACATTACACCCATTGCTAATGCTTCCCACATCATGGCAACAAAGATGCAAGATTCCAACAACTTCCTAGGGCCCCCACAAGCAATGAAGATGACGCTAATTAATTCGAAGTGATAAGAGGCTCCATCATGTGAGAGACAAATCAACTTTGCAATTCGCAAACATCATTCTTGTCCAAGAAAACCATTGTCGTACAATTCATTGCCAAATCCCCGTGTGCCTAAACTGCATTCCTTATCCAAATCTTTTTGACTTTCATGTTAGCCTCACCTCGAGCTCCAAGTATTGATGCTAAGTCATTATCCCACTCACCATTAGCAAACAAATACGAGTGAGCGTATCCTCTCGTAACATAATAATGTTATAAGCAAGATCAACAATACTAAATTGTTCACATCATCAACAGTCATATATGAAGAACCCTTTAGAACATATTTTTGATAGGATACAAAATGAAAAATCTTACTAAATTAACCAACTACATTTCAAGAGAACCTAGTAGCCAAGTAGACAAGCATATCCTCAACAGGTAAAACAAAATCTAATCAAGGAAAGTTCACAAGTTGGCAAGAAGGCATCAAATTTGCTCATTTCTTGACTAAATAAAAAGCATGCAGATTTGCTTGATTAATCAAATTCATGCTCGCATCACAAAATTTAGTCGACCAAATTCGCGATAAGGTATCAATTTGTTCATTTCCATTGTGTTGACCATTGTTCATGATCACACTCTTCTTGAGTCCTCATCCACCAAGCAATTTGACAAACATATAAGAACACTAGCCAAGAAATGCAGCAAGTATATAACAATTGAAACACAGAAATGCAACTCTAAATAAGCATTAGATCTCTCTACTGTTAACAAGCACTACACAAAGTTAATCCCAATTTAGATGCAACTAAGCCAGCCCACTACACACAATCAACTACAATTGTCAATAGTTAACACCAATCAAGAAAACAACAAACTCTTAAGCATAAATAGCACATCAGAAAGTTAAAACCAACTTGAATGTAAACCTCCAATTTTTCTCAGTTGGCTTCCACACCATTCATTGCAGGCTGTGGCTTCACCTTCCTAGGCCTACCCCTTGGCCTACCAGTCTTCGACACCACCGGGGCCCCACTCGATGTCGCAGCAGGCACTTTCACCTTCTTGGGTGCAGGTGGTGCATTGGGGTCCTTTCTTGGCCTGCCCCGAGGCCTAGGCTGGGCAGCAATTGTACCAGGAGGCAACAGGGCCTTCGGTTTTGGTGGGCGGCCACGGCCACGCCTCGGTGGGGCATTAGGGTCAGGTCTGAGGTAATTGTTCTTGAGAAAAACTAGCTCCCCAATGTCTTTCATTCTGTTCAAGTGTGCTGAGAGCAAGTTTGCATGCCCAGCTGGCAAAGGTCCATACTTTGACTCAATGTATTTAGATATTGATGATTTGTTTGAGCCTTCGTTTTGTTTCAATGCATCAATAGCTTCCATAATCATCTGCCCAAAAAAAAAAAAAAAATCCAAAGAACCCATCAAAATTGGGAAAAAAAACTGTGAAATTGTTCCAAGATTTGATCTCAAATAAAATTCTAAAAGGGCCCCTTTTTTAAAGCTAAATTAAACTGATCTAAAAGTTGCAAATTTTGAAAAAAAAAAAAAAAGTAAACGATTAGGTAAAAGAAAACAGCTTTTTTGGGGGTGGTGAAAGTTGAAACCCTCAATTTTAAACTTAAAAGTAAGAAAAAGATTAAAACTATAAACAACTAAAAGTCAACCAAAATCAACTAAAACCATGAGTTTTTATGCATTATATGCATATACTAGTAAAATTACTACACTTTTCATCTAAAAAGATAAAAAAATAAAGGCTAATTAACAAAATGAGGGTTAAGCAAAAATGGGTTATATAAATCTAGAATATCCTCAACTGTTGTTCTACAAATTGTACATAAACTACAAAATATAGAGCTAAAATCTGAAATTAAAGAAAAATATAGAGCACTACAAGAAAATTTTAAGCTCAGTACGTAATAATACATGCAAAATGGGGGAAAAATAAGCTGAAATATGTAAAAAGTGTATATAAAGATTTGATTTTTTTTTTATATTCTTTTTCTCGGTTCTTACCTGTGGGTATGGAGGCAGTGATGGAGGTTTGCTGACCTCTTCAGTCGCCATTGAAACTTAGCACAGAGAGAGGTTTCTGGAGTCCCCACAAAGAGAGAGAGAGCGAGAGAGAGAGAGAGAGAGCAGTGTCTGTCAGCTTCAAAAGAACAGTAGTTAAAATTTTGCTGTGGGGTAAGAGAGAAAAGAGCGAGAGGTCATCATAATAATTATTAGGCTTCTAAAGATTAAAAAACAACTTAAAAGTGAGTGTGGTCGGATACAGATATATTATGATTGTGTAATTTATAATTTTAAGGTGAATTTAATATAATTTTGTTCATAAAGTATTTTTGTTGTAGAAAAAAAAAAAATCATTTCGAAAATGAACGGATGACATTTGTGTGAAAAGTTGATCTGACGGTTGGTGATGTTTGGTTAGGGGTTGACAAAGATTGATGACGTGGAATGGGACCAGAATGTCACCTCGTTGGGGCTATGTGTGATGTCTTGAGTTATTTGACTCTCTAACGTTATCTAAATGATACTTTGGGCCAGGCCCAATTTTTGTCTCGTTCAATGTAGTCCATCTGTCCATGTAAAATTTGCATAAGTACGAAGGCACGTGTCTATGGTCATCTTTAGCATTGATTGGCTAATGTGAAGTTGAATCTGTTGCGATACTTTTAAGAACACCATGATTGGTGTACTATATAACTCAGTGATATCTTCTTGATCCAATAACAGTAATATTTCCTAATGTTCATTCGATTTTCAAGTTAGACAGCCTGAGTAGATTTGGCCTATCAATTAGTCTCTGAATTTTGTAGTTGGGGCAAAGCCGGTTTAAAATAGGAAAGCCTATTAATTTAGGATCTTTCGCTAAACAAATTTTTTTAAACAGTTTGGTTGAATCATGTTAATAATCTTACATTATTAGTTGATAGAGAATCAAATGAGATTGACCAAAAAAATCGCGAGATGTTATAGTTTCTATCCATAGAGTCTTTGTGAATCCATACAATTTTCGTTCTTGAAAATCGTCCCTATTAAAATTACCTTTTGAAGAGGTTCATTTGATATTCAAAAACTGCTTAGCAACAGTCGGACAAGTGGGGAATGTTGTAACACATATGTTGCCCAATGCAAAAGGGTGTGCGAGTGGTTTATTTCAAGAATCAACTGGATTCAACCAGCTGTACCTTTCTCGATTCAATGTTCTGAAAGTTACATAAATAGCCGCTAATATTCCACAAAAGTCATTCAAATGATACCTTCTATAATTTTTTTGTTAAATGTGGATAGAAAAGTTTAAACTAATTTTATACTAAAAAAGAATTCATACTAATTTTTAATTTAGTCTCTAATGTTCTAACAGTAGCGTAATAGTCCCCAATAGCTGTTCAATAGCAACTTCTTCTAAAACAAGCAAGTGACATCCATATCAAATCCTCCAAAATTTTTACGCTCAACAAGAAAGTCAGAAGAAATGCCACATCACTATTGCTATTGATCGGACATTAATAATTGCATTGCCTTAATGGGAATAGTCTTATCAGTCTTAGAAGAAAAAATAGTTGACTAGAGAATGGGCATTAAAGCCTTGCCCCCTCCTCTGCTTAACACACTAAAAATGGGAACTGTTGAGATTGAATCTACCTTTTCTCTTTTTCCTTGAAGAAGCTTTATTACTATAGCTATTTGTTAATTAAGGTTCTAAAAGTAATGTCAATAGTCCCTCGTTTTTGTCTAGATATATATCTATACACATTTATGCGTTTTTATATATTTAGGATATTTGAGTTGTGTATGGGGTAAAAGAAAAAGAAGAAACCACAGGGCCTTTGGTTTAGTAGTATGTTTCTCGCTATAATTGAGAGATGTTGCGATATCAATTCTCGCAGGTAATATTGTTTAATATATATTGTATGGTTTAGACCTCCCTCGAATTAAAAAGAAAAAGAAGAAAAAGAAAAGAGAAACAAAGAAAGGGTGTAAAAGTAATTTTTAGTAATATATGTAGTAAATATTAGGGATTAGCTATGCGACTTTTCAAATATTAGAGACTTATTTAATAATTTATAAAACATTAAGAGTTTCCTTTTTGCCCTCCAAAAAATGACACATGACCATTTTCGGCCCATTTTTAATGATGATTTGACAGAAAAGATCACTTATGCAAATTTTTGTAGATTTTAGGGATTATTGTGTAATCTTTGGAACATTGAGAACTAAGTCAACATTAGGTACTACTAGTGAAATTTACCCTATCTTCGTTACCAAGATGGTGCTATAATTTTTTCTCAACTACTCTTGTAGGATGAATCAAATGAAAAGAGAAAATTTTGCTTTCCATGGGCTCAATGCTCACCAAGTACCTAATTTGCTTGTAAACAATATAGAAAGCCCTTGACTTATTGGGTACATATATTGGTGCGGTGCAACTACATCACAAGTTTGTAATTTTAAGATAAATCTAATATTATATTGTGTAAAATGGATTCCTTGTTATTAAAAAAATAAAAATCTATGGAAGCCCTTAGTTGTTCCTTAAATTTTCATGATAACTCTGAACCTAAATTTAGATTTAGTTCATGCCTACGAGGGGATCAAAGGACTGAGTTTTTTGGTGCTTGACAATAAGGGTGTATTCAGAATTATTGTCCACAGAAGATTAAAAATACATAATTTAATATTTATATATTGATAGTTTTTTTTTAGAGAGGCCTACAGTAATTTTTCAACCTTAAATTACCTTATAAATGTGCAGAATTTCAAAAAAATATAATTTTAACTCATTCTTTAATAATTTTACATTTAAAAACAGTGAAGGACTCCGCCTTGCTGGACAAGCACTGGCACATTTACTATCAAGGGTGCTTGGAATCAATTAAGAGAAACTAAACAGAAAGTACAATGGCAGAAACTGGCGGGTTCCGTATGAGAGTACAAAGGCAAAGTTTTTATTTTTACAGTAGAATCTTTTTAAATTAATTGTATTGGGATCACCAAATTTTATTAATTTAGCGAGATATTAATTTATCGATAAATTAATAACTATTAATTAATAGAGATATTTTTTATTTTTTGGCTCTATAGTAAACATATTATAATTATGATATCTTTTTTTGGTCCAATTTGAAAAGATAAAATTTAATTTAGTAAGATTAGAAAAAAGTTTTTCTAATCTCATATATAAGTTGTAGGATTATGATGATAACTAATTTTTCTAATCTTGTATCTTAATCTTTGTAGGATTATCTAAATGTTTTTTCTTTAAATAATTAAATATGAGATTCAACTAGATTTGAAGTTCAACAAAACATAAATTACTCTTAATTCATATTTTAAGAAAATCTCATAATCAATTTATTATGTATTTTTTTAATTAATTATTAATTTATAAAATATTTGAATCAATAAAATACAAAGAAATTTTTTTAAACGTATTATCTTATAATTTTATCGAATTTAATAACTTTTTACACTGGTCCCAAGTTGGGACCAGACATTTTTATTAATTAAAAGAAATTATTAATTTATTACATATTAATTTAAAGAGGTTCTTCTATATTTTGTATCTTGGATTAGTAAAAGGAAGAAATGCAAGTAAGGACAGGATAAGGACAACGCAGGATGCAACTTGTTCATTTTCAACGTTAGTTTGGGAGGGAAGTTTTTAATTTAGGAGGGAGTTTTGAAACGGTTCAAAGTGGTCAAACCAAACATTGTCAGGCCTGGCAGAATGAATTGCCTTGGATCTTTGCTTTTAGCCGAAGGTAAAAAGTTTCACATTTTATTGGGAAATAGTTGGACTCAACAACTCTTATAATATGATATAATTCATATTATGTGAGTCTTATTATATATAGAAGAGAAAACCTCACAATTAGTCCCCATTGTTTTCTTTTGTCTCAAATTAGTCCCCATTGTTTCAACTGTCCCAAACTAATCCCCAATGTTTCAAAAAAAGTCTCAAATTAGTCCTTTCTGTTAAAAATATAACAGATAACCTATTAAATGACTAAAACACCCTTAAAACCTAATTAAAATTACTAAAAACCCTCCCTCATCCATCTGATCCCCACCCCTATTCCCAAACTCAAAACAAACACCCCACCCCCCTCCCACGTCGCCGCCCCACCCCTCCCTCCCCTCTCACGTCGCCGCCCACCACCACTCCCCTCCCACGTCGCCGCCCCACCCCGTTTCCCACGTCGCCGCCCCACTACCACCCCCCTCCCATGTCGCCGCCCCACCCCCCCTCCCACGTCGCTGCCCCACCCCCTCCATCTCCCCACGCCACTGCTCCCACCTTCACCCTCTCCCCCCGCCGCTGCCCCCCTCCCACTGACCAAAAAAAGAAAAACAACAAAAAAAAGGTATGTGTATGATTTATGTTCGTATATATGTGTGTTGTGTGTGTATATATTTGTGTTGTATGCGGCGGCAGTTGGTTGGCGACGGTGGTTGGTAGGCAGTGGCTGTTGGTGGTGGCAGTGGTTGTTGGATTTGTGTGTATGTGTGTGTATTGTGTATGTGATTTGTGTGTATTGTGTGTGTGTGATTTTTGTATATGTGTGTGTATTTTATGCGTTGTTGGTGGTGGTGATAGTATTGGTTGATGGTGGTGGTGGCGGTGGCGGTGCATGGTGGTGGCGGCAATGGCAGTGCACGGTGGTGTGTGTTGGTAGGCAGTGGTTGTTGGTGGTGGCAGTGGTTGTTGGATTTGTGTGTATGTGTGTGTATTGTATATGTGATTTGTGTGTATTGTGTGTGAGTGATTTTTGTATATGTGTGTGTGTTTTATGCGTTGTTGGTGGTGGTGGTGGTGGTGGTGGCGGTAGTATTGGTTGATGGTGGTGGTGGTGGTGGTGGCGGTGCATGGTGGTGGTGGCGGCAATGACAGTGCATGGTGGTGTGTTGTGTGATTTGTGTATATAATTTGTGTGTGTTTTGTGTGGTGTGTTTGGTGGTGGCAGAGGCGGTGGTGGTGTGGTTGGTGGTGGCAGAGGCGGTGGTGGTATGATTGGTGGTGGCAGAGGCGGTGGTATAAGGGGAAGGTAGCTGTTTTTACCATTTTACCCCTTTTTTACTGTTCATTTCTGTTAAGTTTAACACCTAATTTAACAGAAGGGACTAACTTGAGACTTTTTTTGAAACATTGGGGACTAGTTTGGGACAGTTAAAACAATGGGGACTAATTTGAGACAAAAGAAAACAATGGGGACTAATTGTGAGGTTTTCTCTATATAGAATGTAAATTCTATTATGTTATGAGAATTGTTAAATTTGACTTGAACCTAAACATTTTTTTTATTTGTAAGGAAACTAGTGGTCCAGCAGCATGGATCCGGATACCCTCGTAGTATTAAAACATTATAAGAGAGATTCTATAGTAATAAATTATTCAAATTATTTTATCATAATTACATAACTAATTTCCCCCAACTATTAGATCTCGTATGTAATATTGTAGAAGTATTAGGTTATCAATGGCTTCTTGGAGAATTGTTACATTTCCATATGAGAATTTCTGCCAGTGTCTCGATGGAATTTTAGTAATTGTTTTGCTCTTTCATTTAAGGGTGGGTTAAGTCCTATAACACATATTAAATAATGTCGCCAATAAGAATTGATCTCGCAATCTCACGCATTTACTGGGGAGAGCATACCAATAGATCAAAGGCTTGTTGATAAAAAAAATGTACCTACTTTTACATAGTGTTTGGATTGCACAAAGGAATGGAAAGGAAAGTAAAGTGGAGGAAAAAAAATAAAGGAAAGGAAAGGAAATTAATTACTTTATTTGGATTGCAAAAAAATAATAATGGAAAAGAAAGAAAAGGATTTTATGATTTTTTGTTTGGATTGAAGAATGAAAGGAAATGAAAAAAATAATTTTAAATGCGAAATTACTTAAGTACCTTTTTTTATTTTTATAATCATAAAATATGTAATGACAAAAAAACTTTTGATAACAAAACCTTTCATTTCTCTCCAAAATATCTCAATTTAAAAGGTTACAATATCTTTATGAAATTGAGGAGTTTTGGAACCCTCTATAACATTTTCTTCCTTTAAAATTCCAATCCAAATAAGAGAAAGGATTTCTTATTCTTTCTCCATTATTTTATTTCCTTTAAAAAGTCCAATCCAAACAAGAATTAAACGTAACATGTGATTGTATTTGAAGTCAAATTTCAAATGAACGTCACTGGGTATGCGGTCCCCGGGTAAAGGGTAATTTCGGAAAAAAGAAATGAAGTTGTTCCTTTTTTTTGGGCAAATCTCATAAATGGTCCCCATTGTTTATATTTACTCGCATTTTAGTTTCTATTATTTTAAAAGTTATTTGATTGGTTCTCATTATTTACAAATGTATAAATATTAATCCCCATTATTTATGTTTCGTTCCATTTTAGTTTTTATTATTTCAAAAGTCACGCGATTAATCCCCATTATTTATAAATATATCACTATTAGTTCTAATTATTTATAATTGTATCACTATTAGTCCATGAACGTTCCATTAACTGAATTTGATCATAACTAAACCAATCTTTTTTAAAAATTTTGCTCATACAATTTAAATGTGAACCCTACTACTTAGATTAGGGTTTGCTCATGCAGTTTTTTTAGATGTTTACCTAACAAAATTAGTCTCAAAACATATTTTTTCAATTAAAAGTGCCTTGTCAAATAAGAATGGATATTTGTTCTAAAAAAATTGGTTTTGAACATATTTTTTCAAATAAAATTGTGTTGTCAAATATATTTCTAATGCTTGCCCCTAAAAAAATGGATATATACAAATTTTTCCAATTTAAACTAGCAATTTTTTTTTCAATTTTTCATTCAAAAATTGGAATATAGTTATTTTTGAAAAATATTGGAGACTAATAGTGATACATTTATAAATAATGGGGATCAATCATGTGACCTTTTAAACAATATGGACTAAAATGGGACAAAATGTAAACAATGGGGCTAATAGAGGTATATTTATAAACAATGAGAATCAACCGGTGACTTTTGAAACAATAGTAACTAAAATGTGACAAAATGACAATGGAGACCATTTGTGAGAGTTTCCCTTTTTTTTTGGGTCAAGAAATAAAGTTGTTCAATGAATTAGGAAATTGTACTTTTTTTTGGATATTAAAAATGGAAACATGGAAAATAAATTTGAGACCGAAGGAGTAACAATAAATTATCATAGAATAATTACAAACGTTAAAAAATGCAAAGGATTTTGGTGTACGCCCTCAACTTGAAATATATATATATATATATATATATATTTTTTTGGTTTAAAAAAAATTATTATATTAGACACTTTTACTATATGAGTACACATTCTAACCTCGCTCACTCACTGTATGAATACCTACCCTTACCTTAGATTCCTGACTCTGCCACTGAGACTACACTCTCTTGATTATGTATCATGTTTGTGAATGGAAAAATGGACGGAGAATACTTTTATAAAAAGATGGTCATATTTATTTTAGGATTAGTCTTTAAAACGTTCACATTATCATGACCCCCACACCCCACACCTAACACCTAACACCTAACACCTACATTAGATCCAGACGTTTCATTCACATGTCTATCCTGAGTTAAGACTCATGAAACCCCCAGTCGCCTGCACTTGATCCTAATGGTATAAGCAGAATTATCTTACAGAGATGAATGCATCAAAATTTAAGAAACCTAAAAAAGAAAAAAGGATTTATGTTAAAGAAAGTACTTTCCCAAGAAAGAAAACAGTCAATACATGTTATCTTAGACGGTAAAATTTTTAGTAACAACTTTTGGTAATTACTAATTATAGCAATTTCTAAAAATTAATAGAAAACTTTACAGAAACAACCATCTAAACTCTTTTTCATAACTATACTTATCCTTTTTCGATTTTTCAAAATTACACGAATCTCTCCGTTCTCTCTTTTCTCTCGGAAGGGAAAAGTCCAACTCAATTGATATATTTTTTGGTTTTTTTTTTTCCTGAAATTGCAACATCAACACAAGGATGAAAATTGACATAAAAAAAAAGCATAGGCTAAAACTATCCAAGTAAATAACAAAACTTTACTACATAGTCTTTTTTTTTTTTTGGAGAAGTTTTACACATACATTGTCTATTTATGAGGATTTTTTTATTTCTGTTGTTTGGCTGACATGAAAATAAGAAGCACGCATTATCTTATAGGATCAATAGTATATGAATAACTTCCAATGGGGGCCTTAAATCTACACATATATATATATATATATTTTTAAAAAAAAGGGTCAGTGGAGACTGCCCTTGAATACATCCGCCCCTGATAGTAACTATCTAGTCATCTTCCTGGTCGTCTACGTCCGAAGGAATTTGATTCACCATGAAGCTCAAGCTATCACGAAATGAAATTGCTTTCAAATAATCAAAATACTTAATTAAGCCTTAAAGCGATGGAAATAGCCTCATTAAATGGGACACTATTGCTGACTACTGGATACATTCAAATGTGAAAAATGCTTCAGTTCGACTAATGGCCAGCCGGCCGCGATACATAAGTGGGCCCAACATGATGGGGGCTCACATCTATATTAGATGGTCGAATTGAAGTCTTTCCCTTCAAATGCAATCAAGCATAGTTTATTTAACTAATACATCTATCCTCTTCAGACTTTTGCAGTACTGCATGGGATGCTAAAAAAAAAAAACTTATGAAGCCTTTTTAAGGCACAAAACAATTTGTCTAACAAGTACCAGCATGGAATGAAGAGATGAGATGAACAAAATTCGGTTCCTGGTTCATACAACTCTATTTTCCTTTCTTCTATTTCTCTAGAGAGCCTCCTTTAATCTCAAGATATAATCACACTACTACTCATTCCAATCATCATATATCCTCTCCCGTGTTAAACACCATGACAACAATCATCCGGTCTAGGATTCCCGAACCTGGATCCGACCTCATTCAAACATTTGCCAGAAAGACTATATCCCCAGAAACTCGTGTAGATCATTCATACTTCTTCACAAATCCTACCACCACTCCGCTGAATTCTCAGGAGGGCCTGCAACCTGCATAGTATGTCTGACACATTCCATTTCAAGGTTTGCCCTTTGCATTGCAATGATGCTGCCTTAATGACAACTACCTCCGCCTAAAGAACAAATGGAAAATTATATTGGGTAAAAAAAGATGCCATTCTAACTCCAAATTGTGTAGGTCGTCATCATCTACATCTACAGCACCGCTTTAATTCCCATCTCCAAACCATATGTCATACATCCGTTCAAGGGCTACCTCATTATATCCTAGCTCCATCGCTATCTCTCATTCACCTATAAGCTTCCCAGAGAATTATGACTCATACAAGTCCTTGACATCATAACACTAAGATGTTAATCCCAAAATGTTCAATAATAGGTACATTCAGTTTTCATAGTTTTAATTGGAAAAGGTTCCACAGTCTTGAATGTTTATCTCAGAGGCAGTCTAGTAAGCCAAACGACGGGCACTTGATAGCTATTAGCCTCCACTATAAAGAAGTTGAACAAAGTTTGACATTTTTCCCCATCTTGAATCCGATTTACAAAGACCAAGCCTTAGCTAATACGATTAATTAGTGAAGCATTTTGAAAATCTACAAAGTAAACAATGTATGCTAGGATAATTCTGCATTGATGCCACAATAGCAATCTAAATCAAGATGACAAACACACCATCATAATTCACAAGTAAACCGATACTATTTCATTTTTTCTTTTTGGCGCTCGTCATCATATATACAAATATGTAATCAAGAGAGGAGGAAAAAAGAAGACAATTCTAACATATAATTTGGCACAAGAACTCTATAAGAAAAATCAAATCAGCTAGAAGCATTGAAAACCCAATAGAGAACACTATGCCAAATGTCATATACACCAAACCATTGATATATCTATCTACTCATTGCTTTGGTAGAGAATTGTTGAAAACCAACCTCAATCGACGAGCAAAAACATCCAATTCCGCCACCCTTTGCTCCTGCCACCGCTTCTTGACGCTCTCGTCCTCATTTCCCAACTCCAAACGACCATTCACTTTTGACCCTCCCCCAACAATAATTCCCATTCTCACTTCCTCCAAAGCCTCATTGAACACATTAATCACCGCCTTCGCGGCCACCTCCCCAACCCCATTGACACCCTGACCAACAACACCACCACCACCAACACCAAGACCAGTCTCCACCATTTCTTCCTCCTTGACCCGAACACCATGACCATTCTGCCCCACCATTTCCTCCTCCTCCTCCTCCTCAACCCCAATACCAACGCCAACACCATCTTCTTCAAACTCCACATTCACTTCGCTCAACTTCACGTCCACTCCATCCTCCTCCTCATTGTCATTGTCATTATCCCCTCGACTGATCATCAAACTCTCCTGATCTAAACCCGGCAAATTCGGCGAAAAACTCACTTTAACGCCAACCAAACCCGACTTATTACTACTATTATCACTATACCCATTTCTTTGATTATCAAATCTACCGTTATTATTATTGTTATTATTATTATTGTTATTATTATTATTGTTATTGTAGTCCACGCAATTCGGAGTCGAAAACGGAGAACTCATAGCGAAATCAGGGTGCCACAGCTGTTTAGAGAGATGATAAAGAGCGCGATCGTGAGGAGAGAGAAGAGAAGGGTCGAGGCCTTTGGAGAGGCGCGTCGAGATGACGCGGAACTTCTTGCGAAGGCGGCGGAGCTTCTCGGAGAGCTGGGATTTGGTGTAAGGCTGAGACATGGCGTTGGAGAAGCGCGTGTAGAACACGTTCAGGTCGCGCGGGAACGAGAGGTGATCGGCCGCGCTGTCTAGTAGGCCTTGCAAGAACCGGATCTCGTCTGGCTCTGTCCATATCCTGTGGAATTTGAACGGCGGCGGACGTGGGCTGTCGTCTCCTCCTCCTCCTCCTCCTCCTCTACTTCCGCCACCGCCGTAGACGGTGGCGGAAGTGGTTTCAGGGGTTTTGCGTTTGATGGGTAGCTTGGATTTAGTGGAGAGTGTGTGGGGATCATTAGGTTGTTGGGTAGGGGTAGGGGTAGGGGCGGGCGTAGGGGTGGAGTCCATGGTTACGTGGGTGGACCACTGTGTGTTGTGTGTGTCTGACTACTGTTGTTGTTGTTGTTGGAGTTGTAGTGAGGTGAGGTTAAACTGTGAATGAGTTTTTACTTTTTAGTAAAAAAGGGTTAATGAGGTTTTTTAGGTGGATTAGGCGATTAGGATTAGAGTTCGATGGAGTGTTTTGGGTGAGCGTTAGTCTCGGTGATTAAGGTTGAGACTTTGTAAACCCTGGGGGTGGTTAATTTACTTGGTTAATTCAATTTCTTATTGGGCTAAAATTTGTAATTTTTTTTTCCCAAAATATGTTTCAAGAGCATGAGTAATTAATTTCGAAAAGAGAATTTAATTATCCTTTAGACCAACTCCAACATCTTCTTTATTTTTTTCTCCCAACATGCAAGGTATTGAAAATATTTCCTTACATATAGAAATACCATATTTCAGTTTTATTATAATAATTTTCCTATATTAATTAATCCCTAACTTTGGAGAATTCTTGTTTCAAGTTTACTCTAATATTTTCTCTACATTTAATTAATTCATAACTTTGGAGAGTTCATGTTTCAAGTTCACTCTAACAACTTCTCGATTTTAGTCATGCGACTGTTAGGAGGAATTGAGGACAAGATGTAGATGGTCTTTTTTCTATCAATTGTCGAGATATTAAAAATGAGTTTAACGATCCTTTTGTTGCTAATTAAAAAAAAACATTTAGGTTATTTGTTAAAGCTTATTTGTACAAAACAATTTCTTTTGTTGCTAATTAAAAAAAAAAATGCTAAGTACAAAATAATTTTCTTGCATGTAAGGTAAAGAAGCATTTAGGTTAGCTGTGGGAGTTAATATCCCTAATGTGACCTTATTTTGGGATGACAATTTATGCTCATATCTATCTAAAAGTTTGAACCTTTCAATTAAAAGTTTTAAAGTTAAAGTCCTAAGTTTCATATTAGGTTAAGTTTAGGTGCTAAAATCACTTTTTTTTTCTTTCGGTAGGAGACTCAAAGCCAAATTATGAAGCAACCAACCGAGGGAATTTTTCATCCCTCCGATCCTTTTCAAGCAAAACTAAGAGTGGTTGTGGGATGTTGTCCACTGAATGTGCTCCTAACGGCCATTGAAAAGTATAATTAGCAAGTCAATCTGTACAGAAATTTGCCACCTAAAAGACACGTTCCAAATAAAACCCAACATTCCCCTGTAACATTTTTTTTGCAATCTTCAATCAACCATCTGAGAGGACTGTTTGGAAATGTCTGACCCCTAATCAAGTTAATCACCAAAGTTGAATTTGATTCAATTGTGAGTTTACGAACACCCATGGAAATTGCTCGCTTAAGCCCTTCCCAAAGTGCCAAGAGCTCTGCCCTATTATTAGTAGCAATTCCCAAGTTCACCACATATCCCATCATCCAATTTGCTTCCTCATTCCGGAATAAACCTCCTTCACATGAGAGGCTTGGATTTCCTTTCGAGCATCAATCAATATTAAGTTTTCATCCTTCTTGGGGTTTAACCCAACCAATAGGTGCGACAAGCTTAACATTATCCTTCACATTCACATGTCGATTCCAAGCTATTTGAAAATTCATGACCTGTCTCTTGATAAATTCGATTATGATTAAATCAGATTGCGAATTATCTCCTTCAATTTTTTTTTCATTCCTTCACTTCCAAATCCACCAAATTGTGGTCACAAAAATAATGTTCCATGCACAACCACTAGCTTCCATTTTTTCAAAAAATAAATAAAATAGAGTTGGAGAGTTTCCTATAGAGATTTTCCAAAAGAGTTTCTAACAATCTCAATTGAAACAACAAAACCTTTTCGAGGTTCTTTTGGCATATGAAGTTGTAACATAGTTACTGAAAGTGTTTGGCATTGTCTACCTTAATATCACATCTTAATAATGTGATATGACATGTAAGAAAAATTTGAACATAAAATACCAATAAGTCTTGTTTCAAATCAAAAGGTAAAAAGAAAAAAAAAATTAAAGAAGTTAATAATACTTTCATCCTTATCTAAGGGTGAAATTTCGTAATACTCACTCTCTACTTTGTTTTAGTCAGAGTTCACATTAATTTTGTCGTACTTTCTCCTCATTTATCTTATTTATATTTAGAATTCAAAGTTTGAATTTTTGTATTTACAACACAACCAATTTATTGGCTTCTTTTGCTTTCAATTTATGCTATAGAATCCAAGTCTCTTACATTTTGGTAAACCCTCATAAAATAAAATTTCCGTACTTTAGTGGTTAAATTACAATTTTAAGTAACTATTTTTGGAAATTGGTTAGAATTTAGAGTAGTTGCATATTTTGAAGTAAACATGTTTGCAGGTGATGGCATTTTTTCCTACCCATGGCTCACATTCATGGTTTGGAGTAGACATATATATATATTATATTCCACGTTAAAATCGACAGAAAAATAGACGGTTGAGAGTCATATGCAATGTTTTTCATAACATAGGGTTTATAACACTACTTTTTAAAATACATGGTTTAGAATGCAATTTTATGAAAACACTTAAGGTATGGTGTATTTTACTCAATTAATTTGTTAGCAAAAAGACCATCTATGTTTCATAAATGGAAATATATTGTATACGGGATAGATCGCAATTGTGGCTCTTTCAATCTGATAACAACTACAGTTAAGCTATTCTTCAATGCAGCCATTCATCACATATGGGGGAAAGGAATAGAAGCCACATCAAGGGGTTTTTCTTAGCAAGGATTAACTCTTTTACCATATTTTTTTTTAGTCCGTAAAGCAAAAGTTGTATGTTACAAAAAAGTTTAGAAATAGTGCACTTAATTAGAGATGACAACAGGTATCTGCTATACCCGAAATCGATGAATAACTGCATGATAAAAAACCGATAACGAAAACCGATGAGGAAACCATTAGGTTTTGGATTTTATAAAGCAAAACCGACGAATAAACCGATAGGCTTTGATTTTTTATATTAAAAAAAATCGAAATCCGATTAGTAATTTATTATTTTATTATATATATATATATATATATATATATATATATATATATATATATATTATATTATACACATATATATATATACTAAAATAATATATTTGAGGGTATGTTAGTAAATTCGTATTTATTAATAGAAAAAGTAAAAATGTTGCTGCTGCTGCTTTTTTTGTTTGTTGGTTACAGCTCATTCTTTCACTTAACCCCATTCCACTATCTCAATTCCCTGCTTCTCCCATCCTCATCTACTCTTGCTTCCCTTCCCCTATCCTGTCAACCTCACTCTGCTTCTTTCTCCGATGATCTTCGCCACAAGATAATCAAGAAATATGCTATGCAGTAGGTTAGAGTTATTTTTTTAATTCTTTTTCATTTGGTGAATAAATCAGTGAATTTATCTTAGTTTTATTTAATTAGTTGCTTTTTAGAATACTAGTAAAATACTAGATTTTAAAGCAAGGGTTTTAAATAAGTGATTTTATCTTAGTTCTCATTTCTCAGTGTAATGTAATTTAGTTGTTTTGCAATCTAAGATATGGATTTCGCAAGTAATATATATGGTGTTTGAGGTTTTATCTTAGTTCTCATTTCTCAGTATATATATTTCTTTAATTTTATTATTTAATATGTATAGACTGTGATTTATTATTTTTTAAGATTTTTTTTACATTTAAATTAATGTTTTTTTTTCATAAATTTGGACCTTTTTCTATTTAAATTGATTTTTTTTAAATAATCGGTTTCGGTTATCCGCAGGTTTTTAAAAACCCGTAGGTTGCGGTTTTGGATATAAATTTTGTAAACCCGTCGATTTCGGTTTCGGTTTTGCAAAAAATTGCAGATAACCGACCCGTTATCATCCCTACACTTAACAAGACCATATGTGGAGTATGAGAAGTTAGATGTTTTCTTTGGATAACGTGAAAACTCAGTTGACAAAATTCGATCACCAAATTATGCAATGAAGTTTGACTAATAACTAGTAACTCTTTGGGTGCAACGGTGCGCCTCTACACAAACACTATATCAATCAAGAATGAAACTCCAGAATAATAAAAAGTATTAAACTAACGACCTCGCATAAATAATTTCACTTCAATTACCGTTAAACCATACCCCAGGGGCATGAGAAGTTGATGTTAGTAGATGGTGCTCTATAATTGGTGCAGCCTACTCATTTTTTTATTAGTGTGCATGAAACGTAATTGTTTACTTGAAAAAAAAAAGTCAATTGATAATTTCAAATTAACCAAAAATAGTCACTAGCTATTTAGTGTAGTGATATGATTCTTATTTTAAATAGAAGAGATCTCAATATCAAATTTTGTATGTGACATTTTTTGACTAAGACGTGTATAATATCTTAAATTATGTAAATGGGTCTAGACCTCCCTTAAACATAAAAAATTAACCAAAAAAATGAAAAGAGAAAAAAGAATAGTCAAAGATGAAGAGAAATGAAATGAACCCGTAACACCTAGTTGAGTTAAAAGGTATATAGTAATTTATTATAATCAAAATTTTGAGTTTAAATCATAATTTTAACGATAATTGTGAAAAACAAAACCAACAAAAAAGGAGTACCACACTCAATAGCGGGGTGAGAGTCATGTATAGTCTAGGAAAAGTTGCACATTTAGTCTCTATTGTTTTTCAAATGTCTCAATTTAATCTTAATTGTTTAATTTTTTTTTTTAATTTAGTCTTTATTATTTTTCCAAAAATTTCAATTTGGTCCCCATTATTTAAAATTTTTCAAATTTGTTCCTATTATTTTTCTAAAAGGTTTCAATTTCATCTCTATTGTTTTAAAAAAGTTTCAATTTAATCTTTGTTATTTTCCTAAATGTTTTAATTTCGTCCCTATTATTTTCGTAAAGTTTCAAATTAGTCTCTATTATTAAGAACTAAATTAAATTTTTTTGAGAAACAACATGAAAGAATTTGATTTTTTTAATAAAAATAATAGAGACTAAATTGATTAATTTTAAATAATAGAGATAAATTTAAAATTTTAGAAAAATAATAAGGATGAAATTAAATTTTTTTTAAAAATAAAAGGGATTAAATTGAGAAATTCAAAACAAAAAAAATCAAATTGAGATATTTTAAAAATAATAAAGATATTTTAGAAATAATAGGGAGTGAATGTGAGATTTTCCCTGTAGTCTATACAAGAACTCTCTCGTACCCCAATGTAATCAAAATGGCCTCTCTCCTTCGCATCACTCCATCTTCAATTCCCCAATCAATCAACAAGCTTTCTCGCTTCTCTATTCACATCCACCCTTCAATCTCTTCAACAAAACCATCACAAACCAATGATGAAAACACCATTATCGCCTCTATATGCAACTCATTACACAGAGGCCAAAACTGGGACACATTAACCCAAAGCTTCAACTCAATTCCCTTCACCAACTCACTTGTCCAAAACATACTTTTACACCTCAAAGAACCCATAAATGCAAAAAAAGCACTCAACTTTTTCCATTGGTCAGCTCAACAAAAGCATTTCCAACACACCATTTCAACTTACTGCATCACAATTCATATATTAGTTAAGGCCAGGCTTGTCAAAGATGCCAAAGCCTTGCTTGAATCAATTTTGGCTAATGGCAGCGCGGTGCGCGAATCTCCTGCTACAAGTGGGGTTCGAGAAAGGGTCGGACTCACTTTGACAAAATTGTTTGAAAATGATGATAAAGTCCCAATTTTTGTTGTTCTTGATGCATTAATAGATAGTTATAAAGCTACTGATTCAACCCCATTTGTGTTTGATTTGTTTATGCAAACTTGTGCCAAGTTGAGGTTGATTGATGATGTTGTTGAAGCATGTAATATCTTGGATGAAAATGGATTTATGCTTAGTGTGGTGAGTTATAATACTATGCTTTATGTTATGCAAAAATCTGATAAGACTGGTTTGGTTTGGGTTGTATATGAGCATATGATTGAGAAAAGAAAATACCCAAATGAAAATACAGTTAAAATCATGGTTGATGCATTGTGTAAAGAAGGAAAATTGCAGAAGTTTGTTGATGTTGTGGATAGGATTGTTGGGAAGAGGTGTACTTCACCTCTTGTGGTTGTGAATACTTGTTTGGTGTATGGGATGATAGAAGAGGGTAGAATTGGAGATGGATTGGTTTTATTGAAGAGAATGTTGCAGAAAAATATGATTCTTGATGTTATTGCTTACTCTTTGGTTGTTTTTGCTAAGGTGAAGATGGGGGATTTGGAGGCTGCCTGGCAGGTTTTTGAGGGAATGCTTAACAGAGGTTTTGATGGGAATGCTTTCGTGTATACCGTGTTTATTGGGGCGTATTGTGATGAAGGGAAAATTGAGGAAGCTATTGAAGTATTTGAAGAAATGGAAAATTCGAGTTTCAAGCCGTTTGATGAAACATTTAATCATCTGATAAGGGGATGTTCTAGAGCAGCACGATTGGAGGAAAGCTTGAAGTTTTGTGAGAGAATGATTGCAATCGCACTTGTTCCTTGTTGTTCTGTTTTCAATGAGATGGTTGAGAAGCTATGTGGAAATGGATATACAAAGCGTGCTGATGAGGTGTTGACTGTTTTGCTGGAGAAGGGATTTGTTCCTGATGAGAATACTTATTCTCATCTAATATCTGGCTATGGAAAAGAAGAAAGTGTTGAGGATGCTCTCAAGCTTTATTATGAGATGGAATACAAATCAATCTCTCCTGGTTCTTTGGCTTTCTGTTCATTGATTGTTGGTCTTTGTCAGCATAAAAGATTAAGGGAAGCGGAGAAGTTTCTACTGATATTGAAAGATCGATCATTAGTTCCGAATGCTTTTATTTATGAGACTCTAATTTCCACCTACTTGGAGAAGGGTGACGAGGTGAGGGCGCATGAGCTGTACAGTGAAATGTTAGGAGAACAATAAAAAACAAGCGGCTAGATTACTATGCCTATCAAGAATGGAAATTCTTCTATGTTGATCTGTTAGTCAACTGAGAAGATATATCCAGATGCATATCAGGATGCTAATGCTAGAAACGAGTACACCAGTAATTTGTTATTTGCTAAGAGCTATATAGTCGTAGCAGGCTGCGAATTCAAGAAACACGCTGAACAAAACTATAACTGGTTCTTGCTCTTGCAAAGAGAGGTGTCCACAGGGTCATGCCTTTCATCTTGCTGTATACTTTGACAGTCTTTAACTTGGTACATGAATCATTGCACAGGCATGGCTATGGTGGCATTTCATCTACTTTGCATAAACTTGTTGCAGGAGTATAGTTCACTAAAGAATTTGAGGCCGTGAATTTTGAAAGCCCTGATTTTCATGCTGCATTGCCCATTCATCTAAAATGACATAGAATGGTAGAAGCATCAAGGGAGGTCTCAAGTGCCCAAGTCATAGAAATTTATGTGAGCATAATATTCTTGGTAAAGAAGGGGCATGGGTGTATGACGATCAGCTACCTCCAAGTGCACGAACCATGCTGGTGGCCGGTGGGCTAACCGAGCTAAAGCTGTGCGGGGTGGCTGCTCCCAGCAGGAATTGAACCTTTATCATACGTTAGCAAATTTATTCTGCTCCAGAAAATTTGAAGGTTAACCATACATTTTTCCAAGCTCCTTTTCCAGTCATTGGCACATCTGCGGGGCTGTTAATGGATGAGCCTTTCTTTGTCACCTGGCGGAGAAGCCCCCATTACGTTGTATAAACATTTTATTTCATAAGCAAATTTACATTACAAAATAGATGTCTAACCATGATCAGTTTTGTGTTTGTATTTTTATGTGAATGTAAATGATAATGAGGATGCGATTGATCCTGTATTAGGTTGATGAGCCATCGAAGTATATGGTCTGGTGGCGTTGGAAGATGTCCTTGTCATGTTTCTTTGCTTCTTGTTCTCCAGCTTTGCTGTAAATATGAAGCATTTCATATAGGCCTACTTTCAGTCTGTACATATATGAGATATAACGGTTATCAATTATCAATTATTGATACAATAATAAAACGTTATGTGAGATTTGAGAGTAACTTAATAGTGGAGTACTTTTTCTGGTAGTTGGGAGATCGGGATTCGAATCTCATGAGGGTTGGAGGCAAGTGGGGTGGGGGGTAAAGAAAAATAAAAAAATAAAAAGTTATGTGAATGATTTGCAACTGTTGGATTTTATTTATAATATTATAATGTTACAAGGAAACCTTCCTATAGTTTAGTGTTCAAGCTCAGGAAGCTGCTCAAAACATTCTTCCTTTAAAAAAATCGTAAATGATACATTTAAAAAAAAAAAAAATAACGAATAACTTACTATCAATAGAACTACATTAACCTACTCCTCTTGTGCAGTGCTACGCCCAATATGCACTATATTTATCAAGGAGGTTCAAAATAGAAATCTTAGCCCACGAGTCAATACCTTTACAATTTGTTTCTGGGCATATAACATTCCAGTTCCCTTTTTTTTTTTGGGTCGGAAAGAACTTTTCATTGAAAGCAGAAAGAACAAATACAATAGAAACTTGTTGCTGCACAATTTGTTGCTCAGCTCTGCTTCCGTCCACATTCCATTGGCAAACTACTAAATAAACGACAATGAATTCATATGCAGAACATGGATTCGATCAGGTTAAGTCATCAATTGGAAACTCGGAAGTGTGAGATAACATCTCCTTTTCCCAACTCGTTGCGTGTTTGATGGGTTACTCTCTCTGATAGTTGGAAGATCATAGTTCTAATCTCATGAGGGTGGGGGTTAAAAAAAAAAAAAGGATAAAAAAGAAAATAAAAAGAAAACTCAGTGCTTCTACATTTGTTTACTTCTTGCAGCTCTTTAACAAACGTCAAAATGTTTAGTGGATCTATAATAAGCTGTGAACAAAATATCTTCTTGGTAAAATTGTATAATAATAACTTAAAATCCAAATAAATTAAAGTTTATTGTTTTTTGTTGGAGATAACTCAATCGAACTAAGGCACAAGAATCTTGCTTTTATTAAGGAAATTCAAACCCCCTGTAATAGAAAGTATTAATATATTAGTCTTGATATGATTTGTCCCTTACAAAATATAATAACCTGACTAGTTATGATTTTACTTGGACCAACTTAAAATGACGGTTGAACACAAGCTTATCATAAAAACACTTTTCTCTTTTAATTGGAAAAATCTCTCTAACTTGCTCTCTAAATTCTAATTGCTCATGTAAGTGTCTTTTAATCAACTATCGGTAGACGTACATATAGCCTCCATCAAGACCTTCCTTAATAAATGTATATATGAAATAGTTTGATACATAAATAAGGAGATACAAGAATATGGAGAACGTAAAGTTACATGAATTAGTGAAATGTATCAAACAATAAAGTTCATGTTCTAAAGCAAATTCGACACAATTACATTGATGTTCCAAAGCAAAATTCATAAACACATATAAACATTCATTAAATGTTCATAGATGAATATTCACTGAAGGATAGATTCTTCTTAATATATATAGAAACTATCAGAACATCTCCCATGCCTGCAAGAGTGAAACCAGAAATTATTGGGGGTCAAAATTCAATTAGGGGTGTTTTTAACAAAAAAAAAAAGGAACCCATATTTAAAAAAAAAAAACTAATATAGATTTTAAAAAAATGCTAAAAGTTTGGAGGGCCTGGACTCCCCTCAGTCCCCTTGCCTCCGCCCTTGCATGCCTGCGAGCTACTGTGAAACCAAAGTTACTTGAAAGGCCATGCTAGGATACAGTGGAAGTAACAGTTATTTGATGTATAGCCACCTCAATGGATCTTGACCTAAGCTAAGAAATCAAAAATTTCCAAGGCATATATACTTTTGACAAGGGAACGAGAAAAATTCAGCATCTTTACATGAAATTAAATATAGGGATTCCGTACAAAATAGAAAATTTTTAAAGAAGCTATTGGAGATTTATATCTTCAAAAGCTCCCCTACATATAAGAATTTTGGAATTTTAGGACACCAGTTAGAGAGGGCATTAGGTGAGCCTATTTAGGCCGGCGTGAATGATAAATTTAAAAGTGGGCATATGCCTTTCCTTGATGACGATCTATTCTTAGGTTGCTTTCCTTGTTTCCATTTTTTCAAGGAATGGATCTAAAATTTTTTATTTTAAAAATTACATATTTCTTAAAACTAAAATTAGTGAATATGTGTGGAATGAAATGGGGACAAAATAGTTTTGTATGCTAAAATACATGAATATTTTAAAGTATTTTATAAAATTAGTGAGAATTAGATCCCTACATTATTTAAAAGAAAGGACTTTCGTCTGCTAATAAGGCCCATCTCATCGCCACACAGTGACAAATGGGAGCAATTTCTTCTTTTAAATAAATCTTCCCCTTCTTTCTTGGATAAGTTCATTTTTTCAAGGAATTGCCAAGTGATCCCTACATACAAACAAATTTTACAACACGGCTTGGCATGTAGCAGGAGTCATTATGTGGGGATATTACTAAGACATCCTGGTTTTGATGCTGATTGACAAACATAGATTGGAAGTTATTTATTTATTTATTTATTTTGGCTAATTTAGCAAGAGATTTCATTAATCTTTAACAAAACCCATTATATCATAACAACGAAATCATGGCACCACACCACACTAGTCATTCATAAGTTGATTGCCATCAATATTCCAAAAAGTACAAATATATGTGTTAGTTATATTTCTCTTATATTTATGTACGATTCCTGATTTTATACTTTACAACAAACTTGATTTTTTCAAAACCATGTTCTTCATCAAGAGAAACCTGATCATGAAGCATTTTGTTTCTTTCACTCCAAACAAAATAAATTGTGGCCAGGAACAGATATTTAAGAACAAGTGATTGGAGTTGATCATGCTTGCAAACTTTAATCAGCCACTCAAAAACATCATTCCAAACAATTGGGAGTTGAGAGTTACAAGAGCACCTTAGACAGCTACAAGAAAAGAAAATATGATCTTTGAATTCATCAAATTCGCCACACAACAGACATCTAGGATTAACTTGCAAACCCAAACCATTAAATCGTTGTTTAGTAGGAAGACGATCCAAAATAGTAACCCCAGCCATTAAGCCGTTGTTTAGTTATTATTATTATTATTTGTTTTACGTAAAGCTCTATAAAATTTGTGAAATCTCGTCATTCTCACACGACAGCGAATTATTCACTAATTAATTGTTGTACTTTTAGTTGGAGGCCAACGTTCCAAAAGTTTGTGATGCTTCCAACGTTTCATCTACGAAGCTGCAGATTAGGTTGGAGTTGCATTTGGAGCTTCTATAATCAAAGCGGCAAAAGGAGAACATTTTTTTGGTTAGATGTTTCTTGAATTGGAATCCATATACTTACGTAGCGATAGGTATAATAGAATGAAGTTTGGAATGAAATGATATTCCTAACTCTTTTCGATTCCATGCTTAGTATGAATGAATAAACTTAGAAATTCCATTCCCGCGTATATGAGAATAGCCATTGCAGAACAAACACATAGGAATGGGTCATTCCCATGTATTTGGAAATAAACTTAACTACCATACCCCCATATTTCAATAATTAAGAAACATAATAATAATTATTATTATAAAATACTAATTATTATTATAAAAAATAAAAATAAAAGCAAAAACTAAAAATATAATAAAAATAAAAGTAATAATAATAATAATAATCACTAAAATTAAAATAACAAAATAATAATAAATAAAATAAAAAATAAAAATAAAACTATTGATTAAAATGATTATTATTTTACTTTATTATTATTATTATTAGTAATAATTATAATAATAATAATAAATTAAAATAATAATGATAAATAATAATAATAATAATAATAATAATTATTATTATTATAATTGTAATTGTAATAATAATAATAATAATAGTAATAATAATAATAATAATAATAATTGTTGTTGTTGTTGTTGTTGTTATTATTATTATTGTTATTATTATTTTTATTTTGTTATTATTATTATTATTATTATTATTATTGTTTATTGTTGTTGTTGTTGTTATTGTTATCATTATTATTTATTATGTTTATGTTGTTTACGGTTATATTCATATTTATTTTTATTTTTAATACTATAATAATAAAAAGACAATCCTAGTATATTATACAACGCATTTCTATTACTACTCTTTATTCCTAGAACATACTGTGATTCGCATTCCCAAATTCATTCTATTCCCAGTATTATTCCATTCCTGTCCAAATTCATTTCAGTATACCAATTGCTACCTTAGGATATCCTCAATAGAGGCTTTAAAAGACAAAAATTGAAGTTTTTAGAGACTCTATGGATAAAAAACAACACCAATAAGGGTTTGTAAATGTCAATCCATATTTTTCTACCAAATTTGACATCATTCATAGTTTTTTAAGCAAAAATAGAGTCTCGCTCTCCATTTTTTTTAATAAATTTATTGAAAAAAATGGAGACCAAAACTCTATTTTTGCTTTAAAAAAAGTGTATGATGTAAAAATTAGTAGACCCCATGTATATTTTAGTTTTACAAACTCCATTGGTGTTACTTCTTTTTTCATGTGGTCTCTAAAAACCTCAATTATTACTTTTTAAAGTTAGAAACCTAAATTACATTTTAAAACCTCTATTGAGGATAGCCTTGTAATAAAGTTATATTGCCTTTCATCCTCTAATTTTATCTACAACCCTTTTGCATCCTTAGACCATCTCCAAGAGCCTTCCTAAAGTGGCTCTTTAGCTATTTTAGGGAGGCAAAAATATAAAATGTCTTCCAGCAGACTCCCTATGCAAAGCTTCCTAAAATGTGGAGCTCTTTTCTTTGCTATGCTCCCTGGATGGCTCTCTACATCCCAAAAAATCTCAAAAAGCGATCTGACTTTGTAAAAAAAAAATACAAAAGCTCTCAAACGGTTAATAAATTATATTTTTAACTTAGTAATTAAAATAGTATATCATCATTAAAAATAAAAATAAAACGTAAATAAAAAAATTAAAATGGTGTGTTTGATTTAAAATATATAGAGATATATTGTAGAAAAAAAAATTGTGAGGCCCTAAAATAGAAAAACTGTTAGAGTGAAACTGAAATAGAAATCTCCTAAAATAAGGATAGATTAAAAGTAAGGAAACTGATGGAGTGAAACTGGAAGAGAGAGCCCCTAAAGATAAGAAGGTAAGCCTAAACTCCCTACATGTAAAGAAAAAAATAAAAAAACTATTGGAGTTAGTCTTATATCTCATGCAAGTGTTATTCGCATGAACAACATTACGTTAAGAAGAGTGGGGTCACATGTCTTTAAACCATATATATGTTATAAGGTTTTTTTAAATTTTTTTTTTTAACCTCATTCGTTTTGCATGTTCTACCTTATGAAGTGACTGCGTAAATAGTTCTTTAATGCCATCTTTTTTTTTTTTTTTTCTTTTTTCACTTATACATATATATGTATATATTATTTTTTCAAAAGTACAAATTCTTTCTTGTTAATTTATGAATCTGCTGAATCAGAATCCTGGCTCCATAACTAATTATTCGCACACTCGACGTGAAAGTGTCTTCAAGAGGACAGTTTAGTGGCAAAAACTAATTATTCGCAAACCAAAAGATTTTGGGTTCAGATTTCTTCCCGCATGTCCTCCTATTGACTGGCAAAACAAAAACAAAAGAAAAAAGAAAAAAAAAAGAAAAGAAAATGCAACATTATTGGGAACTGAAACAAATTATTGAAGTAATCAAGATAAGATAGGAATGATTATAAGGCCATTGTTCATCAAACGTCACGCTTTACATTCATAGAACAAAAAAATAAGTGCCATGATTTCACAATAGAGTCCAAAGCTGCGCGCAGAGGAATATTTCCAAATGTCGTGCAAGAGAATAAGACAGCATCTCAATGTCATCCTTTATAAGTGTATCCGCCCCATATCACCACCACACTCGTCACCAAGCTTTTACATCAATGGCACTCCTTCCAACCATCACTGGCCATGAAAATATTTTCCTTCATAGAAACCTCAGCCGTGGTTACATGACTAATCTTGCTAAAGCCCCATATGGCCACCTTAAGCATATTGTTCCCTTGAAAATTAACACCATCTGTGCTGCAAATACTTCTGTTGAACCAGTAAAACTCCAAGATTCACCACCCGAATCACACAACGTTCTCTTTCCCAATTTCGATTTCAAAGAATTCATGGCAACCAAAGCAGTAAAGATTAACAAAGCACTAGATGAATCGGTTCCGTTGCAGAATCCAGTAAAAATTCATGAGGCAATGAGGTACTCCCTACTTGCTGGTGGAAAACGCGTTCGCCCAATCCTATGCCTTGCTTCTTGTGAATTAGTAGGAGGAGATGAGGCATTGGCTCTTCCTGTGGCTTGTGCTGTTGAAATGATCCACACCATGTCACTTATTCACGATGATCTACCATGCATGGACGATGATGACCTGCGTCGAGGCAAGCCAACGAACCACAAGGTTTTCGGTGAAGAAATTGCTGTTCTTGCCGGTGATGCTCTCCTATCCCTTGCCTTTGAGCACCTGGCGGCAAAAACCACCAATGTGTCACCGCACAGAGTGGTTAAAGCCATTGCTGAGTTAGGTTCTGCGGTTGGCTCGGAAGGGCTCGTAGCAGGTCAGGTAGTAGACTTAGCTAGCGAGGGTAAGCAAGTCACCATGGGAGAACTAGAGTACATCCATGTACACAAGACATCAAAGCTCCTTGAGGCTTCTGTTGTATGCGGAGCAATCATGGGAGGAGCCAACGCGATCGATGTGGAGAGGGTGAGAGGCTATGCCGGGTGCATTGGTCTGTTGTTTCAGGTGGTGGATGATATTCTGGATGTTACCAAGTCATCTGATGAATTAGGCAAGACTGCTGGCAAGGACTTGGCAAGCGATAAGGCAACGTATCCAAAGTTGATGGGGCTTGAGGAAGCTAAAAAGTTTGCAAGTGAGCTGGTGACTAAGGCCATGAAAGAGCTGAACCACTTTGATGACATGAAGGCTGCACCCCTATATCACTTGGCCAATTATATCGCCTATAGACAGCATTGAGTATCTAGCAACGATACTCTATTAACTCCATGCACGAGAAACCTCGTTTAAGTGAAACCGTCTATCTCATCTTAGGTTTTTTTTCTGCCTCTCTTACTCCCTCAAAAAAGAAAATATAAATATTCTGTGTGCCATTGTGTAAATACCTTAAAACACATTTGCCTTACATTTTCGACTAGATGATTTCAGGAGGGGAACTGTGTTTGGCTCTCTAATTTTATGTACCATAAACTGAAAGATGTCCCTTTTTCCATCAATGGAAGTGTCGGAAAAGAATAAACCAAATTTGCAACCTTGTTTTATTCTAGACTAGAAATGAACTAGTGGAGGAAAGTGTTGTCCATTGTTATACCAAATTCGCAACCTTGTTTTAATCGAGAAATGAACTCAACAGCTTTGACAGCAGATACACAAGTCATTCACAGAAAATTTATACCATCGTTAATCAAGCATCTTCTTTTAGATGAATGCATATGGAATAAACGAACCAAACACGACTGGACAGTTTACATTTGATTTGGTGAATAGAATATACACAAACGCTAGCAAAGGGGACAAACAGAGACTAGCTTCATGTACCTTCTGGAGACATCTGAATATGAAGAGTTGCTTAATGTTGTTCAAGATTTAGCCGCCCATAACTTTTGGGCGCCAACCCTCAATCACATCTTCTGGCTGCGCTCGTGTTTTAACGAAGGAATCCTTCGAGAATACATTCTGATATCAAAGCCAAACAAAATGAAGCTCAATGTTATAGGTCATAAAGCAAGAAGGCAAGCCAACACTGCAACGTAAGAGTTAACATACCTTCATGTATGACTTCAGATAGGGAAGCGAATCAGGGACTGACCACTTCTTATAATGCCCCAGAACAATCTCTAAATGGTACAGCTTCGGTCCAAGTGACAAATCTGCAGAAGAGACCTTGTTTCCATTGATAAATGGACCCTACAAACACAAGACTCAAAGAACTAGTTATTTTGAAAGTACTTTCTAAATTTTTTATAGAAATGGAAAAACTGTTCTGAAATAACAAGATGCTACGTCATCTGGGGTTTAACAGTAGAGAAACGATTACTTGATGACCTTGAACCGATTTAAACACTTCTTTTTCCAACTTTCACGGTTGATCAAGGAATTCCTCCAAGTTAAGAAGCCTCAACAAAGTGGGAAATAATTATTCTAAACCATGAAGAGAAAATCTTTCTTATTAAACACACAAAGGAACACACATATAAGCATGGTCAAGATTAAGATATAACATCACTGGCTTACATTATCTTTAAGATAGTCGTTGAAAGCGGTAAGCTCATTGATTAATGCCTGTTCTGTCCCATCACTGGGGTCCTTGCTTTTGAGGAAAGCAATAAACGTGGAGAAGATTTTTGACCCTCTGTAGAAGAATATAAGCACAAATGAGAAAGATCTGCTCCTCACGATGCCACAAAGTAGACTCAACAGTCAACTTGTTCCTTGACAATAAGTTAGTACTTAGATGTCATAACACATTGATCAACAGCGGAAAGTTAAGCTGCCAAACTGATAGGATCAAGAAGGAACAGTTCAAACAGATGAAAGTATTCATCTTGTCCTTGCTCTCTCTTGAAATACAAGAGTAGACCCATATTGGGGGCAGGGGACTGCAGTAGCAATCCATAAGAACCTCTGCTTTACCTTTTAAATATGGAAATTCAATTGTTGCTTCTTTATAATAGGAGATTCAACACCTCAACTGCAATACTTCTGCTAAATTGCCACAAATCTTAACTAAGAAAAGACTCAAACTTCTCCCCCACTGACAACCCATCGAAAAGTTTTAACTATATACAAACCAGAAAGTTTTTCTTACTATAATGGCTAAAACAAGATGATCACAGATCATATATTAAGTCACTGAAAGAAACCCTAGGTATACCCAGCTAAGGAGGAATCGTTCAAATCAATTTGTCTTGGTGACAGTCAATCGAACATTTTCAACTTGCAAGGTAGCTACCAAAATTTTTCACAGCAGCAGGTATTGAAAATTATACGGTTATACGGTCTAGATTTTCTCAGAATTCAAACAAATTTTATCAACAAAACATGATAACGTCAGTGATATGCGTCCTTGTCCTTACCAGAAAGGGAGTGAATCAGCACAAAATATATTCTCAGCAGAGAAAGAAAGATGAGAGTGATTAAAGTAAACAGATACAACAAAAACATACATTGATGCCTTCTCAGGTGGTGTTGTCAAAGGTGGCTCAGGGAACTTCTCCTCCAACGCCTGAGTGATTACATCAGAATCTGGAATCCACTTATCATCAAGCTTTATCAGGGGAACTTTACCGTCTGGGTTTAGCTTCAAAAACCTAGAATAGATAAAAGGAAAATATGAAGAAAGCAACAAAATTTCAGAGGGTGGCATCATATGAAAATGGTGAACTGACAAGAGAAAGGACGCAATAGCTTACCATTCGGGCTTGTTAGTCAAATTGACCAACTTCATGTCATATTGCAGATGCTTTTCCTCCAAGGTCAGCAATACTCTTTGACAGAAGGGGCCTGAGAAGTGAAAAAGAAAAAAAATTGAGAAAATATTACAGAAAAAAAAAAAGAACAAATGGTCGAAGTAAAAGAAACATCGCGGGTTAAGGATTATAGTTTTTAAGATAATTTAAATCAATTTCAAAGTAAAGGCAAAAGTCAGGAAGGACATATAAAATGGGATGCGCTAAAATTATTAAACTGTATTTCAATTTGATCCCCAATTTAAATTTTAAGAAGATTTTAGTATACAAAAAAGGGTAATATTCGACTCACTTTACAACTAAAGATCACCAATTTCCACACCTTATGATCTTATATTTCCTTTTCTCTAAGCTTTCTTAATCCCGAACTTAGAGGAGAAAATTCTCCTCCATTTTAGTGGGAAATAGTAAAAATCATTCTTTGTTTTTCTTTTCCTTTACTTATACTCTATTTCCAGCATAAACGATTACTTCTGTATAATGTTCTTGTCACCATACAATCTCCAATCAATTAGGGGCAGACTCAAACACCAAGCTTAAGGTGTGCATCACTCATACATCAATAATGTCCAATATAATAATTTTAAAAAATATATATATATATATATATGTTTTGCACACCCCTTCTCCACACAGTTCCGCCACTACAATCAATAGTAGGACATATTTCTAAAAGGTAGTGCACGGCGCAGTTTTCGAGTAAAATAAATAGTATTGTGTTCAAGTCTTGAAAATGGCATAACCATTCTAACAATAGGGTGTTATTGAAAGTCTTGTGCACTGAAAATCACCTTCACGAGCACACTGCACATATATCTATATTGACAATCAACAGAAACCGAATTTCAACAACAAAGCAATATCGACTTTCAATCACATTATTAATCAAACATAAAAGAACCATTTCACATAAAACTATAATAATCTAAAATTTATTAGGAAAAAAAAAAAAGGAAAATGAAGAAAGGCTTACAGTCGCCGAGCTTATTGGGGGTCGTGACAGAAGCTTTAACGCAAACTTCAAGTGGGTCCGTCACGGAAGACATTCTCACAGTGGTAAAGCTTCTCCGATATCTTACGGCTCGGATTAATCGGTTCGGATTGTTGGTGAAGATGGTTCTTCGTTGGAGATTGGGATAATAGCAGCAAGTAAAGTGTTGTTTGATGGTGGTTGAAAGCGCCGCCGCTGACGACGGTGTTATCTTCGCCGTCGCCATTTTTTTGTTTTTCAGTTTGCAGTGGCGGTGAAGAGTTTGGAAGCTGACAGTGGATACTCTCTCTGTGACGCTAGACAGATGGCAGCAGAGTCAAAATACGGGGTTGTCACTCTTTTTTCCTTTTCTTTTTTTTTTCTTTTTATAATTTTAGTACGGAGTTATGCGAAGACCCAAATTTTGAGAATAATATCTATTTGGCTTAATTATGAAATTTTTAATTTTTAAAAACGTTTGTTAAAAGTATTGATAAATAAAAGACGTTAATTATTTAACATATGTTGAACAATATTGGATTTTTAAAAATTTTAAAAGTAATATTAGATTTTTAAAAATATAGAGGGATATATTTGATAAAAATATTACGTGATATATGATAGAAAATTCTTTAAAAATTATCGTTAATTTCTCTAATATATGGAATAGGCATCATGTATGAGTGATATTTTAATTAATCTGACTTTTTCAAAAAAATTTCCTATGTTTTATAGGTATATACTGTTCTTGATTTGTACTTTATGAGTTATATTGGTTTATTTAAATTGTCGACTCATTTAGGTAGATTGACCTATCTCAAGCTTTTGAGACTACCCACAAATGAGTTTTGCGCACTCATGACTCATGAGACTAAAGGTACATAACATCTATTCACCTCAAAACTCAAAATTTATTGCATGTAAAGTAGCTCTTCATTTAATTTCTGGATGGAGTAGTTTCATATCTGACGAGGGATTCCCAAGCTGAAGTACGAATCCGTCCCGATTCGAAGCGGGCTAATCAGCTCCAAGGCCAGCGCGTTCAACTGAATGTCCAACCAGGATGACTGGCTCGACCCCGGAGACCCCGACCTCAGTTCCAACTGTTCCGATAGGACATAAAGCGCTGATGGGACATAAAGCTGCGCTGCATTAAATGCTGTCAGACCAGAACTTAGTATAAATAGAGTTCCATCCTCTTCATTTAAGGAGGTAACTCGTTATTAAATACTCTCAGCTGCCTTGCCAGCTCGGACATATTAATCATTCGCACGCTCGAGGGGAAAATCCGGGTCATCACCCTGCCTTTTCTTTCTTTTTCTTGTGCAGGTCTGGAAGCCGTCCAGGAAAGTACAGCTCGGAGGCCGATCTGAAAAGTCCAGCTCGGCGCAAGTAGCTCCCAACTTTAACTGTGAGGTTTTCGACCTCGACAGTTTGGCGCCGTCTGTGGGAAATGACAAGTTCTTTTATAACTTTCTTCACCACTCATTGAGAAACCATTATTGTACAAACTAGAACCCACAGCACACCGGTAAAGGATTCGATCAACCCGGAAGGGGACCTCAAAACCACGCAGGTGTCTAGCCAAAACCTAACCCAAGCCAACGTTGGAACAAGCCAATGTATACACTTAGCCACTCAAACCAACCCCGCAGCAGAAGGAGACCCCAACTCCAGCCTGTCACCGGAGATAAGGATGATGCTGAGGATGTTCGAGGAACTTAAGGAGCAGGTAGCCCGGCTAGCTGAGGGCCCCCTGGCTCCGCAAGAGGCTGTGCCGCGACCATCGCGTCCGCAATTCCACATCCCAGAGTCAAGGCGAAAACGGACGCAGGACGAGGAGGGCTTCCTAGAGCCGATGGCGAGATCCGACGCGGCGAGAGGTAAAAGGGCGGCTCAAGCCGACCCCGAGCAGGCCAAGACCGCAGCTGCCATAGCCAAGGTCATCAACTAGCTCGGCGTAAGCCCACTCTCCCCCGAGGTACTGGCCACGCCACTGCCCACCGGCAACCGTATGCCCAACCTAGCCGTCTACAACGGAGATGGAGACCCAGCCAGCCACCTGCTTAATTTTGATCACCACATGACTCTGCATGACATGCCAGATCTCATGAAGACGAAGACATTCCCGACCACCCTGGTTGGCAATGCCTTGGATTGGTTCCAGAAACTTTGTCCCTGTTCAATTGCAAGTTTTCACCAGCTGGCTAAGGCTTTCCTGTCCCGCTTCGCTGGATGCCGGCGCGCCACCTGCCATACTTCTACATTGCTGCTGGTGAAACAACATAGAGGGAAAAGTTTGAGGGCTACACGGCCAGATTCAATGAAGAGTCCCTCCGAATTCCCAACCTGGAGGACTCCATGGTGTTAATGGCTTACCAGAGTGGGCTGAGGTCGGGCCTGCTCATGTCCTCCTTGGCAATCGACCCCGTGGACACTGTATCCGAGCTGATGGTACGAGCAGAAGGGTACATACACTCGGAGGAAATCCATCAGGCGAAAAGGGATTATGACAAGGAGAAGGAAGCCAGCAAGAAGGGAGAGGCCTCTCGAGCCCAACCTGGGGGTAAAGTCCAGAATGACCGAGGCAAGCAGCCTCAACAGCCAAAGCAGAACCCCCGGTTCACCATGTTCACTCCCCTTAACACCTCGAGGGAGCAGATCCTGATGGAGATCCAACACCAGAACCACTTGCCTCTAGCTCTAAGGATGAAGGGCCGACCCGAGAAGCGCAATAGAATCAAGTATTGCCGCTACCACATGGACTACGGCCATACCACCGAAGAGTGTAAAGACTTGAAACAGGAGATTGAGACATTGATAGCCCGAGGCCACCTCCGGAGATATGTAGATCCGCAGCCGACCAGAAATCCCGACCAAAGGGATAGGGAGAGGAGTCCGCCCAGGCGCCAGGCTGGGGGCGGACGCTTGGCCGTGATTGAGACCATTGCGGGAGGATTGGCGTCAAGAGGAGAGACCTCAGCAGGCAGGAAGGGTTATGTTCGTGCTGGGAGGAAGTATGGACCGATGCGGGGACCGGCCCCAGGGATGCAGGAGCTCACCTTCTCCTCAGAAGACCTGGAGGGGGTGATATTGCCTCATGACGACCCACTGGTGATCAGCGCTGAAATAGCCAACTTCACCGTCAAGAGGTTGATGGTGGACACCGAGAGCTCGGCAGAAGTCTTATTCCTTAGCGCTTTTGAGCAAATGGGGTTGGAAAGGAGCCGACTTAGGCCATTGAGGGGTACTTTAGTTGGTTTCACCGGGCAGTCCTACCGAGCCGAAGGGGTCATCAACCTCCCGCTGAAGCTGGAAGATGGAGATAAGTGGGCGTCGATGCAAGCCAACTTCATTGTGATGGATTGTAACTCCACTTACAATGGGATCTTAGGTCGGGTGGCACTCAATCACTTTAGGGCCGTCCCCTCACCTTACCACCAGGCCCTGAAATTCTCGACCCCGGCCGGCGTGGCCACCATTCGCGGAGCCTAACTCTCAGCTCGAGAATGTTATGAAAACTCACTCTGGCCCAAGTATCAAATCGGTTGGGGACCAGATCTGCCCGAAGAAAAGAGAGGAAGCTCGGCTGAAGACCTTTAAGAGGTGGAGCTCTCTGATGAAACCAAGAGGGCAAAGATCGGGAGTGAACTCTCTGCCAACCTCAAGAAAGGTATAAGCCAATTCTTCTTAAAGAATGGACATATATTTGCCTGGTCTGCCTCTGACATGACAGGAATTGACCCAGATGTAATTGAGCATCACCTGAATGCCGACCCAAATCACTATCTGGTAAAGCAAAAGCGTCGGCACTTCCATTATGACAGGCAACAAATCATAACAGAAGAAGTGGACAAGTTAGTGGACGCCGGCCATATCAAGGAATACAGTACCCAACCTGATTATCCAATGTGGTGCTGGTGACTAAGTTCTCGGGTGGATGGAGACTGTGTATTGACTTCACCGACCTCAACAAAGCCTGCCCTAAGGACTGTTTTTCCCTACCACGGATCGATCAGATGGTGGACGCCACCTCCGGATTTGAGCTACTCTCTTTCATGGATGCCTTCAAAGGCTATAAGCAAATCAAGATGGCTCCCGGAGACAAAGAGAAGACCGCCTTCACTACCGATAAAGGGCTCTACTACTATGAGGTCATGCCTTTTGGCCTCAAGAATGCTGGAGCTACCTACACTCGGATGGTGAACAAGTTCTTCAAAAATCAGATTGGCCGGAATATGGAAATCTATGTAGATGACATGTTGGTCAAGAGCAGAAGGGTGGAAGACCATGTAGACGGCCTGGCCGAAGCCTTCGCCGTAATGGAGCACTTTGGGATAAAGCTGAACCCGGAAAAGTGCGCATTCGGCGTCAAGGCAGGCAACATCCTGCGCTTCATGGTCACAGCCCGCGGAATAGAAACCAACCCGGAGAAAGTCCAGGCGATACTCGACCTGGCCCCGCCGACCTGCGTGAAGGACGTCCAGGTGTTAGCATGTAAGGTCGCAGCATTGAGCAGATCCATGTCTAGGTTGGCTGACAAGTGTGCTCCTTTGTTCAAGATATTGAGGAATCCTAAGAACTTTGAATGGACTGAGGAATGCCAGAACGCCTTCCAAGAGCTGAAAAGGTACCTAGCTTCGCCACCTCTGTTGTCCCGACCTGAGGTGGGGAAGGAGTTGGTACTATATTTAGCATGCTCAGGAACAGCAGTGGCGGCGGCACTAGTCCGAGAAGAAGGAAAGGAGCAGAAACCTGTCTATTATGTTAGCAAAACCTTGCAAGAGGCCGAGGCAAGATACTCATCCTTGGAAAAACTCGCCCTCGCGCTCATCACAGCGGCAAGAAAGTTGAAGCCATACTTTGTCGCTCATCCAGTTAAGGTCATGACGGATGCCCCGCTCAAGTCTATCATGCACAAGCCTGAGGCGTCGGGCAGGCTACTGAAATGGACAGTTGAGCTGAGTCAATTTGACATCACCTACCAGCCCAGAATAGCCATTAAAGCCCAAGTCATCGCGGACTTTGTGGTAGAATGCACTGGCCGAGCAAAGCATGACTCGGAGGACGTGTGGAAGGTCTATGTGGATGGGGCCTCAGGGAAGTTCGAAAGCGGAGCTGGGGTGGTCATCCTCGACCCAACTAGGCATGAACACCAATACTCCCTGAAGTTCACATTTTCGGCGTCCAACAACGAAGCAGAATACGAAGCAGTGATTGTAGGACTGAAAATTGTAGCTCAGCTCGGGACACAAACAGTCGACCTGAGCACTGACTCTCAACTAGTTTCTAATCAGATATCGGGAGAGTTCGAAGCCAAGGACAGTGCTATGCTGGCCTACCTCAACAGAGTCAAGGATTTGACCTCGGGGCTCAGAAGGTTCACGATACAGCAGATTCCCAGGGAAGAGAATATGAAGACTGATACCTTGTCCAGGTTGGCCTTGGGCGAGAGCCAACCTGCCCTGGTCCATGTTGAAGAAGTATCTAAACCCATTATTCAGTTGGGGGTGCAAGCCATAGCTGAGCTCAATCTAAGTCTAGATTGGACCAAACCAATCGTGGACTACTTGGAGGGGGTATGACCCCAGAAGATGAAAAATTAGCTCGGAAGCTCATGAAACAGGCCTCAAGGTTTGTCATAATTGCTGGGCAACTCTATAAGAGAGCCTACACTTGGCCTCTCTTGAAATGTGTTGGACCCGAAGAGGGAAACTATGTATTCCAGGAGATTCACGAAGGGGTATGTGGAAACTACTTGGAAGGCAAAGCTCTGGCTCGGAAGGCATTAAGGCAATGCTATTTTTGGCCAACCTTAGAGCAGGATGCCAAAGAGTATGTAAAAAAGTGCGACATCTGCTAGAGGTTCGCCAATGTACAGAGGAAGCCTGCTCTGGACCTCACAGTGATGGTAAGCCCATGGCCATTCTATCAGTGGGGTCTAGACATCATCGGCCCATTGTCGACCGGTGTCAGCCAAAAGAAGCACGCCTTCGTAGTTGTAGACTACTTCACTAAATGGCCCGAGGCTGAATGTGTTGCTAGAATAACAGAAAATGCAGCCTGGGATTTCGTATGGAAAAACATCATTTGCCGATTTGGGGTGCCAAAGGTCATCATCACTGACCACGGCAAACAATTCGACAGTGCATACTTTCGAGGCAAATGTGCTGAGATTGGGATCGACCTCAGATTCTCATCTATTGCTCACCCTCAAAGTAATGGCCAAGTTGAAAGGACTAACCAAATCATTTTGCAGGGCCTGAAAACCAAGCTGGAGGAAGCGGAGGGCCAATGGGCATCAATTCTTCCCGAGGTGTTGTGGGCTCAGCGGACCAACACCAGCTCGGCAACGGGAGAATCGCCCTTCGAACTGACCTTCGGCACTCAAGCGGTGCTGCCAGTGGAGATCGGGTCTCCGACCAGTAGAACCCTCCACCATGATCCAGAAACAAACGGAGCACGGATCCGTGAAGAGCTCGACCTCGCTGAAGAGCTTCGAGCTAAAGCTCAAATCAGAATGCTGGCCAGCAAAGCTGCCATGCAAAGGGCCTTTGCCAAACAGGTTAAGCCCAAGCCTATTAAGGTTGGCAATCTCGTGCTCAGGAAGGCTATCTTTTCGTCGCGTTCTAGTAACAAGCTTTCCCCGACTTGGGAGGGACCCTATGAAGTCGTGAAAGAAGTCCGACCCGAGACCTTCTACCTTCGCAACAAGAACGGGAAACTATTGAAGAACGCATGGCACTCGGAACACCTGAACCAGGATTTTGTCTAGTGGCCCCGAGCCGAAATACTTGGTAACGGCCCCGAGCCGAAATACTTGGTAACGGCCCCGAGCTGAAATACTTTGTAACGGACTCGAGCCGAAATACTTGGTAACGGCCCCAAGCCAGAATATTTTGTAACAGCCCCGAGCCGAGAAATCTTGTAAAGGCCCTGGGCCAAGACATTGCTTGTACAAACTCAATACAAATGCATCTTTACATACAAGTACAACTCCCGACCTGGGAATAAGCACCAAAACCAGCGCAATGGCCGACCCGGGCCTAAATTGCCTCAGCTACAAAGCTACTACCAACTCAGATTAACACGGTGGCCACGCTTGATCACGAGCTAATGATCAATAAAACCGGCTCGGACGAAGTTCCAGCTAGGGCATAATCGATAATAATTTGTTAAGTTTTTCCAGTTCGGATTGAGTTCCAACTCTTTTTAAATCCGGCTTCAAGTCGGTATGTTAGTTTGGGGTCCGAACTCGAGCTTAACGTTTGTCAACATTAGTTTGACCAGTTTTAAATCGGACTGACGAGTCCAGGTCGGCGACGATTAAACAGTTGCCCAATTAACCAGCTCGGATTAGGGTGTTAATTCACTAGTCGCGTCCAGCTCGGTTCATTACGCTTAAGTTTGTATGGTCCATTAAATTGGTCCGACCCCAGTTACTTAAGAAAATTTTGTGAAGAGAAAGATACGCGCGTACAAACTCGACTAAAACGCAAACAAAAGTAAAATAGATATTTCATTAATACTAAAATCAATTACACAAGCCCGACCCGGGCGACTTTAAAAAAAGAAATTATTATTATTTAGGAGCAGCGGTGGAGGTGGTGGCCTCGGCTACATCCCCGACCTAGTCTATACCCTTCTCGACGAACGCCAGCACCTCTTTGGCCTGGGACGTCAGGTCGGCCGGTAGCTCGGGAATCGCCCAGAATTCCGGAGGCGGGGCCTCCAAGATCTTAATATAATCGTTCTTGGCGGCAGGGAAAAAGGACTTCGCTCTTTCGCGAGCTGCAGCCTGGCCTCGGAAGTAGTACTCCAACTCGGCGTACCGGGCCATCACCCCACCCTCAGTGGCTAACCAGTCCACAGCCTCTTGGCTGGACTTAAAGTCCTCCACTGCCTTCTTCCCTCGCGGGCCGACCTGATCCAAGAGGTCCTTATGCTTCGCTTAGGCCTCGCGCTTCTCCCGCTTGTAGCGCTCAACGTCCTTGGCTGCGGCCTCGTGCCGGGACTTCTCAGCCTCGAGCTCCTTCGTTAGCCGGGCGATCTCCGCTTCATCCGCTTTATGCCTCTGGGCTGCATCCGTCCTAAAGGACTCCAGCTCGGCTCGGGAATCTGTGTAGCGCTGCTCGAGCTTCACACAGTAAGTCTGGGCCCGGGCAAGCAGGCCAGGCGCCGAAAGGATGTGGGACTCAGCCTGCGCGGAAGAAAGCAAAGTGGTTAGTCAAAGTAATCAACAAAAGAAACAATGACAGCATGTCTGGGTATGTCTTACCGTAACTATGGCCGTCCTCAGGTCAAGTGAAAGCTGCTCCGCCGAGACTGACCCCAGCTTGGGATCACATGCAACCTTTGCAGCCTCCACAAAATCCTTATTTAGAGGGCTCACCTCCGCGACCTTGCCCCTCCCGGAGTACTCGGGCCGGGGCCGTTTCCTGTTGTCAGGACGGGATGCCGAGCGCTCGAGGATCGCTACACCCGAGCTCATTTTCTTTGTCAAAGGAGATCCCGACAAGATCTCTGCGCCAACCTCCCACGCATGGCCCCCGGGCCGTTGCCTCAGCTCCTGAGGGACGGAGCCAAAACCGGACAGAGCCGACCCCTTGCCACTGGCGTCGGGCTTTCTCCTTCTCTGGAGGTACGCGAGCTTCACCGTATCTGCCATGCCTACAAAAACAAATGAAAAGAAGGTAAAAAATGACCAATTACCAATCGAGAAGAGCAACGACAAACTAGGAAATGGGGAGGTCGGGCATTGATCCTGCGAACTGACCCTCTTTTGAGTCAGAATGAGCGTTCTCTTCAGGCTCAGGAAGCAAGTGTGGGTGCTCTTCGCTCAGGTCGGGTTCTCTCCCGAATAACTTGGACTTCCATATCCTGTCCTACCTGAGGACACTATCGATGTCGATCAGCATACCCGGCTCGGGCCTCAGCACGCTGACCTCGGCGAGTTCCTCTTTGGAAAGCTTGGGGTCGTCATTCAAAGTCTTTTCCAGTGAAAGATTCCAGTCCATCCTGCACCCCGAGTTCACTGTCGACTCGACCCAATAGTAGTCGTTGTGCCAGCCCTTGTTAGAGGAGTGCCACTTGGTGAATATGGCATTGTTGACTCGAGCCACGAAGTGGAACCAGCCTTGCTGCTCCGGGTTGGGCTTGCAAACGAAAAAATGCCTGAAACGGCGCAAGGTTGGCTCTATCTTTTTCTCGAGGCAGAACACGAAGAATGCCAACATTATGGCCCAACCGTTTGGTGACATCTGACCCGGGCTAAGCTCAAAGTAGTTCAAAATGCCTGTAATGAAGCTGGGAAGTGGAAGGCGGACGACATCAAAGGCGAGGTCATAAATCGTAAAGTGATCGGACGGAGAATAGCAGGCAGGGTCATTCTGACCAGGGACCTTCAGTTTGTGGTGTCGGTCCACCAACCAGTCTCTCAGCCGAGCATTGGCCATCTCGATGGTTGAATGACACTCGCGCTGGCAACAAGCGAATAACTGCTCTATCCTCTTCCCCCGACTTGACGAACCACTGGCTGTAGCTGAGCTCCGAGGTTGGACTGCCCTAATCGGGATCGTTGCAGTCGGCTCCGAGGCGGAAACTCCAGCTAAGTACTCATGTGGTATCTCGACCCCCTCCAACTTGTTCAATGGCTCGTCGTCCTCTCCATCCCCCAAGTTTCCCAGGTCGGCCAAATGATTTGCCTCGGCCTCTTCTTTCGCCATTCTGACCCCTATAACCTGGCAGTCATCATCGCTCTCCCGGGGCATGGATTTCCGAGCTGACCCTGAAGACGAACTGGTCATCTCTCCACCATGGACCCTATTCGAGGTAGACTCCGAGCTCGACGGACTCTCGTTTACACCGTAGCACCTTACTTCTATAGCTCGAGAATCTTCCGACTCCGACCTCCCCATCCTATCTACAGACTAAATATAAATGAACAGGAATGACTAAAGGGAGTCGGGACGTACCTACTGCTCTTGATTGCAGAGGGCGACCGACCAAGCTGGCTCCAAGTTGACAAATCCCGAGAAGATTCCTTCTAAGCTAATTGCTTCCGACCACTCTGGTGGCCGACCTAAAATTCTTGAGGGATTGAAAGCGAAATATGGAATGAATCTCGGATGTCAAAGCCCTATTTATAGGCGCCCCTGAAAGTCGCCTCGGGAAGCCCAAACGTCGCGTCTCGTCAGAACCGCCAGGTGACGTGTCAGCCATCCGTTGGGCATGCACCGCTGACATGGCCATCCCTGCTCTCTCAGGGTCGGACACCTACAGCTCGGGAGGAACTGCTAATTCTAGATCTCACCCTCTCGATCTCGACTTGGGGGAGGGAATTGACGAGGGGTTCCCGAGCTGAGGGAGAATCCGTCCCGAGCCGAAGCGGCTAATCAGCGCCAAGGCCAGCGCGTTGAACTGAATATCCAACCAGGATGACTGGCCCGACCCCGGATACCCCGACCTCAGTTCCAGTTGTTCCGATGGGACATAAAGTGCTGATGAGACATAAAGCTGCGCTGCATTAAATGCTGTCAGACCAGAACTTAGTATAAATAGAGCTCCACCCTCTTCATTTAATGAGGTAACTCGTTATTAAATACTCTCAGCTAACTTGCCAGCTCGGACATACTAATCATTCGCACGCTCAAGGGAAAAATCCGGGTCATCACCCCGCCTTTTCCTTCTTTTCCTTGTGCAGGTTTGGTAGCCGACCTGGAAAGTACAGCTCGGAGGCCGACCTGAAAAGTCCAGCTCGGCGCAAGTAGCTCCCAACTTCAACTGCGAGGTTTTCGACCTCGACAATTTCAAATATATAAAAACACCATGATTTTAAATTTAATTATACAAGATACTAGTAGGTCTTTTTCTTTTACTTTTTGAGCTTTGGTGTTTTAGTATTCAATACTTCATTTTTCTTATTTCTAATTTTCTTAAATTTAGTCTTTTTATTGTTCGGGTAATTTTAGAAACACGATCTTCCCTCAAACAACAAATTTTTTAGCAAACATAATAATTATGTCGACATGGTGTGTGTCTCGATCTCGATGAATGTTTATTGAGTCTGGCAAAATTAACAAGGAGGATTTATGTTGGAGCCAGAAGAAGGCCGGCGAGCCATTCCAACTAGAATGACTCGACTCGGGACCAAGATCGGGCAAATAGTCGAGGGACACCTTTTACTATTGACAATCGAGTGGAGCACCCCACCTTGACTGACTAAGATTATATGTAATATTCCTCTGTTCTAATTTGCTGCAAAGCACAGGAGAATTCTTTAGGAGAAGACCTTAATATCTTGGAAAAATGTCGAGAAATATTTCCCTACTAGTAGTAAGGTAGCGATTAGTACACTATAATGAGGTTAAGAATGCAATGACATTTTCAACTCTATTGGATTCTCATACTTGGTATGAATGAATGAACTTGAAAATCTCATTCTCTCTCATTCCCTCGTACATGAGATTAGCCATTCCAGAGTAAACACATAAGATTAGTTCACTTATTTCTAAAATGATTAACATGCCCCCATAAATATATAACTTTTATATATAGTTTCTTTTGAAATAATAATAATAATAATAATAAAAGAATAGCAATAATAATAACAATACAAATAAAATAACAATAACAATAATTAAATAATAATAAAAAAATAAAAAAATAATATAATAATAATTATTATTATCATTATTACAAAAATAATAATAATAAAAATAATAAATAATGAACCAACAATAATAATAAAAACCAAAATAAAAATAAAAATAAAAATAATAACATAATAAATAATAATAATAACATTAATAATAAAAATAGTAAAAATAAATAATAATAATAATAATAATAATAATAATAATAATAATAAAATTAAATGATATTAATAAAACTAAAAAAAATAACAATATAATTATAATAATAATAACATTAATAAAAAATTAATAAAAATAATAATAATAATAATGATTATTATAATTATTACAATAATAATAAAAAATAAAAAATATTAAAAATATTAAAATAATAATAAATAATAATAAAAATTAAAATTAAAAATAATATTAAAAAATTAAAAAAAATAATAATAATAGCATTATTATTATTATTATTATAATAGTAATAGTAGTAATAGTAATAATAATTATAATTGTTATTATTATTATTATTTATTATGTTTATTATATTTATATATGTTATTTACGATTATATTCATGTTTATTTTTATTATAATACTATAATAATAAAAAAATATCTCTGCCATATTATACAAGTCATTCTCATTGTTACTTTTGTATACCGACTACCAAATATGAGTTTGGAATCAATATATCCATTCATATCTTTATTTTTAGAGCATATTAAGCATGTCATTTTCATTATCAAATTCATTTCATTCTCAGTTTCATTCCATTCCTTAGCTCATTCCATTCTTGTTTAAATTCATTTACAGTATACTAATCGCTACCTAAGTATTAAGAACCTTGAGTGAGTGTTCTTGCGCCCATAAAAACCGACAAATATTTTTTCAAAATAGTATAAATCCTTCATCCTATAATGCGAACATGTAACTAATTTCATACACTTTCACTCTTTAAAATTAGTAATTACTGATTTGATTGTCGAAATTATCCCTGACAATGAGAGATGAAGAGAAATAACTAGTTGTCCTACTAACATTTTTTGAAGCCACTTAATTAAAAGGGTTGAAGGAAGTATTGATTCTAACAAATGTACTAATTAAATTGAGGGGAAAAAAGAAACCGGACAAGTTCACATTGTCTTGTTCTTCACACAACTTTTTATAAGTTTCGGTTACTTATTGAGTAATCTTGTGCGATTAACTATGCGAACGCATTCAATGATGTAATGAATTTATTTGTACATTCATTTGAAACTTAGTGATATACTTGGTTATCTGGCCCATAAAAAGAAAATATGCAAGCACATATCGATGGGATTTAACTGAACTTTGTCTTTATGGCCCACGAAGATTTGTTAGCATTTGCCTTAGTTCATCAGCTTTGAGTTGGGGACCAAACCAAATTGGGCTGCAGGATTGCTTGGACTGGTGACGGTCTGGACCTCTACTAAGGCCTCGAGAGAAGGGACCAGACTAGCCCACAATGACTACTTTCTTCTATTTCCTTTTTCCAACCCCTTGTTTCTTATACTTCCCCCAACAGTAAACAAAAAACAAAAAACAAAAATTGTTCAAAATACTCCTCACAATCATACAAGGATACTTTGTGAGAGTATTGAGGAAAAATAACAAAATAGACACCCATAAAAACTCCTAACAATTTTAAGTTTCGCCGCACAATGATCTTTCTCAATTCTCTAAACTCTCAATACGCTCATTGTGCGTATACATGCAGTGGCTAAAATTTGGTCTTGATCCAGAATCAATTTGCCTAAAGATGAGCGACACAATTAGTGTGTGCATGAATTTGGACTTCGAACTAAAATCCAACAATCATACTTGCTGCTTCTAGGGGCATAGAATTTTATTGTCAATATATATAACCTCTTCTTTCAGATCCACCCAGAGTAGTGGATAAACTCCATGGCTCACTATGATCACGAAATTTTATTTTCAAGCTCTACCCTGCATTATTTGTACTGAAGTACATGTAGAACACAAGGAATAGTATAGCTTTAAGCAAGGAGTCAAATGCAATATTATATGCCAAAATCCGTCATTCAAAATATTTGTGATGTATTACTATTTTGTTCTTAAAGTAACTTGACTATATTTCTCTGCTGACAGAAATGTAATGGATTTTGTGTGATGAGTCCATGAATCCGAGAAAAGATTAGAAAACATCGTTACAATAAATAATTTACAACGAGATCTTATGCAACGATTAGAGTCATATGTTGTATAATTTTTGGTGTTTACACAACAATTTTAAATGTTATAACATATAAAAAATGTGATAGTGATTCATACATCAGAAAAAAGAGTACCGAAGAAATAAGTCTTATCAAATATATATATATTTTTTTTGGGCTTTTGTGCCTTTATAAACAAATAAAAGAGTACCATAGACCTACAAGCTTTTGAATAGATTAGACACATGATTTGATACCGCAAGACTCTTTGTGTAGTGGTTGAAATCTGCCGCAATAAAATGGCTGTACTCTAGAACACAATAAGTTCTGTCAATGTCCTTCACTAGCAAAATTATTTGATATCTCTAGTACTTCTATCACTTCTGATATATAATTGCTCATTTTATTACTGTACTCTCAGCTTTCCATGCTCAGCTGTTTTGTTATATTTGTTAAGGATCGTACTTATGCATGTTTCTGGAATAGATCAGCATAAGTTTGTCATGGTGGGTGGTGCTTGTGGATGTTGTTGGTCTAAACCTAGTCACTATTCTTTGGAGAGTCATGCTTAAAAACGGTCGTGGGCCTCACACCCACAGTCAGGTGTGTGGACCCACGAGTTGGGTGGGGCCCACGGCCTTGTGTCTGGGACGTTAACGTTCCAAACATCTCAGACGTTTGTAAACATTTTCCTTCTTTGGAGTATTGACATGATAAGGTCTACATGACCAAAAAAAAAACATGATAAGGTCTACGAGGATTATCATAGAAACCTGATTAAACTTTTATGAAATTAAATTAAGGGTATTCAAAATTTGGGTAAAATAATCAAATATTAACTTATTATAATTAAATTTTTTGAGTTCAAAACGCCGTTTCGATCTTAAATTAAGCGATGTACACTAATTGCGTATTAAGGATGGTGGTAGGAAGAGGTGTTGCGTCATAGACAGTGCCGGAGCAAGTAGGGGGCACCGACCCCACAAAAATCTTTAATTTTTTTTTTTCAAATTTATGAATATTCTTATATTAAAAAACTAATTAGTCCCACATAAAAAATAATATTATTTCATTAATTATCAATTTATGTATTATAACCCGAGTTAAAAGAAAAATTTTAAAATTCGCCCCTCATCATAAACGTATAATTACTTTGTATAGAAGACACCATCATTGATCATGTGATTTCCCATCACAAATGGTCCATGTTAATTGATGTAAAGTTCTTAACAATTTCAATGTAATCATCGATCGATTAATATGTTCTTTAGGTCAGGCTAACATATAAAGTCCAAATAGAATCAGATGAACATTTTTTGAGTTTCGATGCATTAAAAACACACACAATATTTAAAACTCAAACCAACCAATATTGATACAATATGTGTCAACACCATGAATATGATATCGGTAGGCCAATTCTTCCATTATTTCCAATGCTATCACATCAACATCATAATTTAATACGAAGATTAGTTGCAATAAATTAGACTATAGGTTATAACAATTTGTATTAATATATTCGCTAGTAGATAGGAACACTTGTATTCTTAATAATTAATGCGCAACCTTGGTGGGATATGCTTGGTTTATCTGCTTTCTTATGCCGGCTCAAATGTTTAAGGAACTATGATTAGAGCAAACACTTAAAATATTGTTAATATTTCAAATGCATGTTGACGTAGTAAGGAAAGATATTTGCATCAAGATGTTGATTAATTTGAGTTTTTTATTATTATTTTATTTGTAAAATGTCAATATCATGAAAAGGCACATTTTGGTACTTTGTGTGAGGGTTCTTTGAAAAAGCACTAAGGAATCTTCTTGACAAACCTCTACACTTTGCGTGAATATATGTTGATGTACCCAGACTTTGACCAAAAAAAAAGAAAAAAAAAAAAAGAAAGATGTACTCAAATAATGTCATTTTCCTTACAAGTAAAACGTTTGATTGTGACTAGCCAAAAAAAAAGAAAAAAAAGAAAGAACGTTTGATTGCATCATGACAAGCATATCAGTTAAATTTGAATAGTAAATGGTATGAGAATACTATTATCCCACAGGGTTAAAAGCATGAATTTCAAGACTGGCATATGAGATTGTTGGATAGTCTACCTAATACACCGACTATTTTAAAGATTCGATTTCATATTTCTCATCGTGGTATGAGAACAGTGTTATCTATTTACGTGAAGCTCTTTCTTATTTCACATGCACATTGACTCTATGCGCAATTATTATAAATTGAAAGTTACTTCTTCTACCACGTCAAAAAATGATGAGTTTTGCTGCATAAATCTTGAAATACTGGCTAGAAATCCTTCCCACCAATAGTTGAACACCTTCTAGATGTATATTTCTTTGGGCCACTTCTTCCATTATTTCTAAAGGTATTGTTAAATATCACTTTTTTTTTTTATTCAGGGGAGTCTTAAGGCCGTAGAATGTACCAGAGAAATTTGAGCTCGTAACCTCTCGCATACAACAAGTTATCACCCATTTATTGTCTCCTATGTGCATGCTTAATTAGCATAAAAAAGAAGAGAGAAAAATACGAAAAGTTGTTAAAGAAGTAATAAATAATGAGAAAAGAATAATATCTAACATTTATCTTCCCGAAGCAATCTCATGAACCATGGACAATTTTATACAGTAATGAGTACCACAAATTAAAATTTTAAAAATTGCAACTCATATTAGTTCATTCTTAATCGTTCACAACTTTGGTGGATTTACTAGGTATTTCAGCATCAATATGCCGGCTCAAATGTTTAAGGAACTACCATAATTGAATGTTGTACGCGTATATATATATATATATATATATATATATATGCTTGACGTCGTAGGAAAATGATGTTATTTATTATTATTGAAGAAAGGTCATTATCATGTAAAGGCAAATTTTGGCACCGGTGCAATAATAATTCGCATATCACTGAATCAAATATATAGAAGCATTCCACAATATTTTGCTCAATAACTTAATTAAAGACATTAGATATTGTCAGCTATAAAATATGTTTCTTCCTCTTTATTTATTCATTTTTTTTGGATATAGACATTTTGAGGAGGTTAGCATGTCATCAAATATTTTGTGTACTTCTAATTTTGAAGAAAATGAGAAAGTACTTTACTTTTTTCTGTTCATTGAAGTTGATATAAACCCAAATTTGAAAACTTGTACTTCCTTAACATCTATGAACTCATAAGAAGTTTTTTTCAAGATGTCTGATTGATATTTTCCTCTATTCGAGATACAATATTTTATCTGTGACATCATGAAAAAAAAAAGGCGTGGCTTCCTAAGAAAACACACGTGGCATGTTCTAAAATTTCCTCATCGGGAGAAAATGGAAAATAGAATTGCAAGGGAATAGTAAGTCATAGTTAATCAAATGGAAGAAATTTATATGAGTAACATAGTCTTATGCCAGTGAAGTGTTTCCAGGCTAATGCATTAGTCTAAAAGGCCTTAGCTAGGTTTCTCGATTATCTGAGCAAGTGTTTCAGAAATTATATGTTGATTTATGCAAATTGTTCTGTTGAATAGTAGTGGAGCTTTTGGTAAATTTTTCTTTAATTTGTGTGAGTTTTTCCTTTTTCTTCACTATGTAGTTGTTATCTTTTTAAAACAGACTACCGGACCTGTGTAACTATTAGAAGGTGATACGTATAAAACCCCTGAACTTTTACAGAATTACAAATTGGCCCAAGCTAGCCCAAACTTAAAAGCCGGCCCCACCAACGATACGTTCCGTGGTCCAACGAACCTCGGACCGAGAGATCCGAGGTCCAAGAGACCTCGGAATTAAATAGTCCGAGGTCCCTTGGCCCTCGGAATTTCTGTCCGAGGCCCAAGAGACCTCGGACAAAGCCTGTCCGAGGTCTCTTGGCCCTCGGACTTTCTGTCCGAGGTCCAAGGGACCTCGGAATAATTTAATCCGAGGTCCCTTGTCCGAGGTCCAAGAGACCTCGGACAAATCTTGTCCGAGGTCTCTTGGACCTCGGATGTACTGTCCGAGGTCCATGGACCTCGGACAGATTTGTCCGAGGTCCAAGGACCTCGGACCAGTGGTGTCCGAGGTCCATGGACCTCGGACAGCTTTGTCCGAGGTCCATGGACCTCGGACCAGTGATGTCCGAGGTCTACGGACCTCGGACGTTTATTTTCCGAGGTCCTGTGGACCTCGGACAGGTTTTCTGGAGCAGGTTCGGGTTTTCGGGTTTTGGTCGTCGTGCGTGGAGAGACTTTTTTTGGGTCAGGCGAGGTAGAGCTGTCTGAGCTACCTTTTTTGTACTAGTATACTTTGTTCCATAAACTCAGAGAATCTCCAGCAAAACTCCCACTGATCTATTTAATCAATTGTCCACCAGTCCTTTGTCAATTTTCCACAATGCTTGTAATGATGATTCACTGCTGCACCTTTAATCTTTTGACTCAGCTGCAATGATTACTTTTCCTTTGTGACTCAGCAAACCATGTGACTTCAAAGGCCATGATGCCTATAAAAGGCAGAGGATTTAGCCAGAGAGGGGGGACTTCTGAGACACACATTAATACATACATATATTCTTCTTTTTCTGAAAAAGCATCAAGCTAATTTAAGCATCGGAGTGCTAATGCGGGCAAGACCCGCTAAGCTCTCTTTGTTTTGCAGGTATCAAGGCAGTGCGTGAAGGCCACTTGCGACCCGTCATTTTTCTACCTTAACAGGTTGGCGCCCACTGTGGGGCCGATTTTAAATTCCCCACTGAGTTTTCACAAGATTACACCATGGTAACTACCCGGAGCCAAAATGTTGCAAGTGGATATGGAGGAGAAGCTGTAGAACAGCCAAATGTGCCGTTCTGTCTGGGAGAGACTTCCAACCTTAGACAGACCGAGTTACCGCCGCCAGGAGGAGAGATACCTACGGAAAATCGTCCACCATACAGCAATCCATACACAAATCAGTACCAAAGCTACCAACCAATATACTATCCACAAGGACCTGTTTGGAACACAGGGTGGCAGTATCCCACTGCTGCAACACAAGTTCAGCAAACTAACCAGCTAACAGATATTGGTTATATCCTAAAAACCCTGGAGGAGTTGAAACAGGCTGTTCATAATCTAACACCTCAACCAGCACCTCACCACCCAGATATTCAACCTCATCAAACGCACCGGAAAAATCATTCGCGCCAAACCACCCAATCAGCCAGAAATACAACCAAACCAAGAGAGTCCAAACAACGGGTTCACGCTAGGGGGCAACGCAAAGAAACGATGAACTCCACAAGGTCATCACAGAGTTCGAATGCGGCAGCACGTGACCTAACTCAAAGTACCCGAATAAGGGGTACTGCTAGTGTAATATCGGTGGCAAGGACTTTTCGAGGCCCAAATCCCTTCAACCGCGCCATCAACAAGGTTCCGAAGCCCGCACAGTACAAATTGCCTCATTTGCCCACCTATGATGGACATGGAGACCCTAAAGATCATTTGGCGGTGTTCAGGCACAAAATGGAGTTCACGGAGTTGCCAGAGGCTTGGGTGTGTAAAGCTTTTGCAGGAACTTTAGTGGAGGCGGCCAGGGTGTGGTATGACGAACTGAACGAGGGGGCAGTCGGTTCTTTTATGTAAGTAGTGGATTTGTTTGTTGGGAGATTTTCCTCGGCTATTAGGCCGACCCGCCACACTACCTCCTTGCTCGGTTTGAAGCAGAGAGAAGGAGAAACTCTCCGTCGGTATGCCACTCGCTTTAATGAGGCAACCCTTCAGTGTGCACAATTTGATCAGGGTTTTGCAATACAGGCGTTCACAAAGGGGGTAACAAATGAGTTGCTCCAGGCTTCCTTAGCCAAAAAGACCCCACAGAACATGATAGAATTGATGACCAGAGCCGAGAAGTATATTAAAGTAGAAGAGGTGGCGATAGCGGAGAAGGAAGAAGACTCTAAGAAGAGAAGATCGGAAGAGAGGTCAAGCTAGGAGCCTACAGATTCGAAGACCTCGGCGGTAAGGAATTGAGAAAGGTTTGACACATAGAGCGGCTAAGAAAACACTCTTTGAAGGTTTAATTGTTGTTTATGTTGAGACAAATTATGTCTCTACAATGAATTGATATTCGCGTCCTAAGTTTCTTTAAATGATTGTAAATTCTTTGAGACAAATATCATGTGGTCTACTAAGGCAAACCTTTATCGGAAGAAAGTCAAATCCTGAAATAGGAGACCAACTTGCCAAAATAGATAAAAGAGAGAGACACACTTCTTGCGGATCTTGCCGGGGGCACGACCCCCGAGTTTCAAAACAAAGGCTGGGGGCACGACCCCCGAGTTTCAAGTTCGAAGACGAAGACTGGGGGCCCGCCCCCCGCGTTTCAAAACGAAGGCCGGGGGCACGACCCCCGAGTTTCAAGTTCGAAGACGAAGACTGGGGGCACGACCCCCGCGTTTCAAAACGAAGGCCGGGGGCACGACCCCCGAGTTTCAAGTTCGAAGACGAAGACTGGGGGCACGACCCCCGAGTTTCAAAACAAAGGCTGGGGGCACGACCCCCGAGTTTCAAGTTCGAAGACGAAGACTGGGGGCACGACCCCCGCGTTTCAAAACGAAGGCCGGGGGCACGACCCCCGAGTTTCAAGTTCGAAGACGAAGACTGGGGGCACGACCCCCGCGTTTCAAAACGAAGGCCGGGGGCACGACCCCCGAGTTTCAAGTTCGAAGACGAAGACTGGGGGCACGACCCCCGAGTTTCAAATACGAAGGCCGGGGGCACGACCCCCGAGTTTCAAAAACAAAGGCCGGGGGCACGACCCCCGAGTTTCAAATACAAAGGCCAGGGGCAGGGCCCCCGAGTTTTCAAAACGAGGGCGGGGGGCACGCCCCCCGAGTTTCAAAAAACGAAGGCCGGGGGCACGACCCCCGAGTTTCCAAGGCAAAGGCAGGGGGTACGACCCCCGAACCTCAAAAACGAAAACCGGAGGTCCGGGGCACGACCCCGACCCACGTCTGGGGTTCAATGCTGGGGGCACGACCCCCAGAGTCATCAAAATTATCCTTCAACAATAAAGGATTTCAGAAAAATATGACCCAACAAAAGAAATTGAGTACAGGAGGGAAAACCAAGGGTTTCAAATCCTCATCATTTCAAAAGTCACTGCACCAGATCTTGACAAGTGACAAGGCTGCATTATTGGTGGTAGGTGACAAATTGCATAGAAGATAAAGCAGAGTTAAAATAATTTATTGACTAGATTCGACTTTGCTAAAGCATCACAATCAGTTCCCAAACCTATTTTATAGCTCAAGGAACTGAGGGGGCATCATGATACGTATAAAACCCCTGAACTTTTACAGAATTACAAATTGGCACAAGATAGCCCAAAATTAAAAGACGGCGCCACCAACGATAAGGTCCGAGGTCCAACGAACCTCGGACCGAGAGATCCGAGGTCCAAGAGACCTCGGAATTAAATAGTCCGAGGTCCCTTGGACCTCGGAATTTCTGTCCGAGGTCCAAGAGACCTCGGACAAAGCCTGTCCGAGGTCTCTTGGACCTCGGACTTTTTGTCCGAGGTCCAAGAGACCTCGGAATAATTTAATCCGAGGTCCCTTGGACCTCGGACAAATCTTGTCCGAGGTCCAAGAGACCTCGGATGTACTGTCCGAGGTCCATGGACCTCGGACAGATTTGTCCGAGGTCCAAGGACCTCGGACATTTGCTGTCCGAGGTCCATGGACCTCGGACAGCTTTGTTCGAGGTCCAAGGACCTCGGACCAGTGATGTTCGAGGGCCATGGAGCTCGGACCAGTGGTGTCCGAGGTCCATGGCCCCCCCCCCAGTGATGTCCGAGGTCTACGGACCTCGGACGTTTATTTTCCGAGGTCCTGTGGACCTCGGACAGGCTTTCTGGAGCAGGTTCGGGTTTTCGGGTTTTGGTCGTCGTGCGCGGAGAGACTTTTTTTGGGTCAGGCGAGGTAGAGCTGTCTGAGCTACCTTTTTTGTACTAGTATACTTTGTTCCGTAAACTCAGAGAATCTCCAGCAAAACTCCCACTGATCTATTTAATCAATTGTCCACCAGTCCTTTGTCAATTTTCCACAATGCTTGTAATGATGATTCACTGCTGCACCTTTAATCTTTTGACTCAGCTGCAATGATTACTTTTCCTTTGTGACTCAGCAAACCATGTGACTTCAAAAGCCATGATGCCTATAAAAGGCAGAGGATTTAGCCAGAGAGGGGGGACTTCTGAGACACACATTAATACATACATATATTCTTCTTTTTCTGAAAAAGCACCAAGCTAACTTAAGCATCGGAGTGCTAATGCGGGCAAGACCCGCTAAGCTCTCTTTGTTTTGCAGGCATCAAGGCAGTACGTGAAGGCCACTTGCGACTCGACATTTTTCTACCTTAACAGAAGGAAATTGACCTCACATATGTGAGACTCACTCTTTATTGTAATCACACGACTCGGTGACCGAAATGTGCATTTTAGTATTTGTTTTCTAATCCTCTATCAACCTATTTGGTTTGTCATAATTCCAACAAAAGTAAAATGTATTTCATATTAGAGCCGCACAATTCGCGGGCAGTTTCGCAATCCCGCTGAAGTCTTAAGATTATCATGAATAGGGCAGCCCACAATTGTATTTCGACGCACTTATTTGACATGTACGCGATGTGGACAGCGGTAGATTGCGTTAAAAGGATGTGATTAACTTTGTTGCCAAATAAGGAAAGACAAGAAGCCGTCATACATTAACTGCAAATGACAGTCCTAACTGGCCCTTCCAACTTTAATCGCAACCATCTCCAGAGAATTTGTACAAATGGTACAAGTTTCTTGGTAGTTATCAACTTGCTATTTAGTACCACTAAAACTTTCCCAGTTTTTGACTGGTCCAAAATTGACCGCTCACAATTTTATTATTATTATTATTTTTTTAATTTTTTTTGGGACCGCTCACAATTGAATAACAAGACTTCAACACAATGTCAGTCCATAATCCTCCAAAGCACTAAGTGGGGTTGCTGTCAAGAGGCTTGTGGTTGGGGGCTACCCTTGGAGGTTTGATTATGTTAAAATCAAGTATATGGTTGGTCAATGCAGAATGCAAAGGGATTCAAATCTACTTTTATAATGTTATATTGATTAATTACTATTAGATTTATCTCGTAATATTATAGCATTATAGAGGGGCTTTTTTTTTTTTTTTTTTTTCTAGAGAAAACGATGATTCATGTAATTGATTTTTCTGTGCAATACTAATCGATATGACTTTATTGGTAAGTACCACAAGATCTCATGCATCAGAACCTATGATTATGGATCCGAATCCGTTAGTACGGAACATTTTTTTTTTCCAAATAAAATCCCCTAGTATATGAAAGAGTTAGTGAAAAAGTGCTTTCGTCATTATGGAATAAAAAACCTTTGTATCTTAATACATGTATTTCATTTATTCGGAGCTATTAGAACAAGATTTATTTTTTGTGGAATATGAGTCGAAACAATGACAAAGATATTTAGTATAACATCTTTCACAATACATAGTTGGAGAGAATTCATATAATACAAAAAAAATAACAAATTACGTTCAAAAAGTAAGTTAATAAATAATAAAGAACTAAAACCAATAGCTTGGACAAATAAGCACACTTGATGTCGGAAAAAGTTGAACAAGAAATTTGTAATCCTAGAACTTGACTTTAATTTTTTTTTTTTTTTTTGTCAAACTTGACTTTAATCACGACGCAATGAATGATATATATATCACGACGCAATGAATGATATATATATATATATATATATATATATATATATATGAATGAAGCTGCCAACCATGAGCAGCATTCTAATGGCGAATTTTGTACTCCTATGTATCAGTACGCTGACTCCTATAATTGCAATTATAAGTACTATTAAATTTTATTTCGTCTATTAACCTAGAGAACTGACAGTAGTGGAGGGATTTTAAAGGAGGCATTTGGCTACAACATTATCCTTCACCTAACATGATAGACGTTCTGAGTAAAGTGCGAATAAGGAAAAGGGAATGTCTTTTAAATCAAATTGCTTATTTTAATTTTTGTTTCAAGAGTTGAAAGTAAGGGTAAGTGACAAAAAGGATAATTTATTGGGCATTCGCGTGAATTACTAGAAAATGGTGAAATTATAATTGAAAGAAGGACCAACAACAATTCAATTTTTTTCCCTTATAAAGATCCAAAATCTAGAGGGATTACAAAGTAAGAGACTGCAGCACTCTATACAAGAACCTCAAATGGCTCTATAGGCTTTTTAATACTTTTATGCTTAAGTATTAAATTAGATGGACTATAGGGCAAGGAACATAATGTTTTCCCTTTGCAAAATTAGATTTATTTCACCTTTTTTTCTTTTAACAAGTAATTTATCTTTTTTCTCCTCATAGAGTCATTTCAAGCATTGTTGTATTTTTTGTTCTCTGTTCTCTTCATTTCTTTCCTTTTTCAATAAGTGGCGACCTGTCCCTTCCCTCTTTTATCCTTTCCTTTCCTCTTGTGAGAGCCTCTTCCATGACTTGATTATGACATCTTTGTGCTTTGAATAAGCCAGTGGCATCCTCTCTCCTTTGCCCAGCCCATCTTCTCCTGCCTTTCCCTGCCCCTTTCTATGTCTTAACTCTATCCCTTCATGGCTCCTTTTGAGTTCTTTTACTTTCTCCCTGTGGATGATTATTCAATCTTTTTTGTTCGTTGTTTCTAGGTTCCTTGCCAGGTTTTTTTTTGTTATGCATTGTTTCAATTGTGTTCTTCGGCCATACTAGTCGATAGAAGTTCTCTCATTACCCTTGGTCTATGTTGCTTCGGGTTGGTGCTTCTAAATTTTCTTCGTTTGATGATTGCTAGTTTGTTACCCCCACCTTGTGTTTGATTCCACAGTTTTTTATGGCTATTATGGAATGGACTTCAGTTCCACTTTAGATGCTCTTAGAATTCGTGAGATTCTGGCTTGGCTCACCCTTTAGGCCAGCGTGTCTACTCCTATGTGCTTTGAGTTGGCTTGTTTTCCAAGCTTTCGACCATGGTTGTGGCTTGTTTAGTTGGTTGTTTGCGTTCGTCATTTACTGCTAGTTGGTTTTTCTTGATGCGGATGTTAATTATATACGATGTGGTTCGATTTTCTACTAAGAAGGTTCCTTAATTATATACGATGTGGTTCGATTTTCTACTAAGAAGGTTCCTTCTAGTGGTTTATGGATGGATATTGTTTTTTAGTGTAGATGTAGTGGTTTGGCGGTAATAAGTTCTATTTTTTGGTTGGCCACTTATTTTCATTATACATGTTTCTAGGGCTAGGGTGTTCCCCATTTGTTTCCCAATAGAGGTTCTTGGATTGACTAGTTTGGGCTTTATAGATGCCCATGTTAGTCCTAACCCAAGATCTAGTTGACAAGAGCAGCCTACTAAGTTGATGGGTTAGGAAAGGTAAATAATGAAGAATATGTGAAGCTGAACCCCTGGGGAACCAAAACTCCCGAAACAATGAGTCCACATACAAAGATGACAAGTGCAAGGCAATAGCTGTGATGGTTAGCGTAAGCACCTTGGTACCACTCGCTGAGTTCATAGTCAGAAAACATTATTGTGAAGGACTAGTACCTTAAGCCCAGTGACTAATATACCATCATGGTCTGCATGATGACGACTCGAGAAATATGACAAGTGATCATAACACATGCACACTAATAGAATGACCATATGAAGAACCATTCAAATTGTTAGGACTCAAACGTATTATCGACTTGACTTAGGCAAACCAGCAAGTCATTAGTATTTAATACTCTAACGCCAATGAAGCTTGATGATACACGTAAGACAACATGAATAAGACAGCTTGGACTATCCCTTAAACCAATGAGAGACACTTGTTGATTGTGACTCCATGTTACCCATATCAACATATGAGAGACCTACAGATAAAGTCACTTAATTTGACACTACTCCACCAAAGAGCTAACAACAAATCAATACCCAATTGTGCACAAGTGGATGACAAGCATGGGGCCTACTCCAACAACCTATATAAAGGGGTAAAACACACCAAAAATGATATAATCCTGGACACCCAAACATATACATCCACCTTCTAAAAAAAACACAAAAACACACATATGTATATATACTTTCTAGGGTGCATGTACTTTCTTTCTACACCATAATTCCCCACAGAGGGGCTAAAACACTGAGATTTGCCAAGGCCCCGCTAATTGAAGCCATAAAAGATTATGAGGATCTTTAGTCCCTATAATCTTGATTGTAGGTTGACAGAGATTCACAAGCCGATGCCTTTAATTGCGGTTGCTCCACAAGGGTTTGGTTTCCTATTTTAGTGTTTTTTTCCTCTATGTTTTTCTTTTGATCATGTGTTGTTGGGCTCTTTTTCTTATTATGGCTTAGCCAAGTTGTTTATTCATGTTTCTCAGTTATTGTGCATTATTGGGCCTTTTCCTCGTATACTTATTTTTGGTTTTAATGCAGAAGTGATTTATTGACAGAAAAAAAAGAGTGAGTAGTGACCCTCTTCTTGATTGTTTCCCAAATCACTTGGATACACGGTTGAAATAGTTATACAATCTTCTAACTATCTTTATATAATTACTCAAAGTTTTTTTGGGGAAAAAGCTGATAAGATGGGCTCTATTTTTCATTCAAGCATTGCATAACAAGAAAGAGGGTGTAGAAGAAATAGTGAAAATTTTATTTGTGTTATTAAAGATGCACATCTTAACCTTATTGACTTTTGTAGGTGATGAGTATAGGATACGATACTCCACCTAGAAGACTATACATCAATTGGTTGTGGTGATTAGACCTACATAGCGCAAAGACTTAGATGTAAGCTTGACAATGCAAAGCTCGAGACTCAAGGAAAATGAGACCGTTGTCTAACATCCTTTAGATATACTCAATCGCCCAAATTCCCATATGCTATTAGTACATCTACGTACCCCCATGTCTTCTCCCAAAAGTCACCGTACTACAACATCCAAGACACCTAATCCAAATCCAACGTCCCGAGACATACAATCATCTCAAGAGGAATAAATGTGATCACTACGAAGGTCATATATACATGGAGGGCTTCATACCCTTGTAAGGCAAGCTATCTCAATCCCGACTACTCAATCCACTTATATATCTATCCTATTTGCATACTTTATTGTGTTACCTATATCTCAGCTTTCCACTGTCATCTTTCCAGGCCTATTTGTGTCGGTTCCTCATTCTAAATACTGATTTGAGTGTCAGATCTTCCTATTGGAAAGGTTTAGGGCAATCTCACATTTTTTCTTTTGCTAACCAATACATCTTTACACTAGAAGATACATAAACAACTCAAATCCAACATTGTCAAATTAGAAAAAGAAAAAAAGTACATAAAATAGATTCTTAGAGAAGGAAAGAAAACTAAATAACAATAATCATTTCATTAACTTTGATATACATGTTGGGAATCAAACACGCACACACGCACAAGTCACACAACGTATGAAAAATTAATACACAATATTTTTAATGTGGTTCGGCCCTTTGTCTACGTCCACGACCACGACCCAAGTAAGTGAAAATTTTAATATTCAACAACAAGTCTACAATGCAATAGATCTTTTGAACGTACAAAGATCTGAACCCTCCGCATACTCACACGTTCACAGTTTTTAGGACAAAACTATAAAAACCCTCACACATGACTTTATACATGGAAAAAGTCTAAATCCTCTCCATAATCGATTTTTTTTTGTAAAAGCACGAAAATCACTCTCAATACTTAGCTCACCCCTTACAAACTCCCCATGGGGTGTGGCTCTCGTGACACTTAATTACAAGATAGAAAGTCATATTTATACGCATCAAAACCAAACTCCACTAGTATTGTGATTCCTATATCTACTTGGACTTCTACTTGTCTACAACTTCTACTTGGGCTTGGACTTGAGCCTAAAACTCAACAATACAATGACGATTCAATTATTTTATGAGCATCGCTATATGATACCTTATTTACTCATTTATCACTTATTATATATTTAGTTGACATACTAAAAGAATTTTTATTTCTCATTATAATTTTATCACGTCAACTTAGTATCGACATAAATAGTTATAAATAAATGTTGAAAATAAGGTAATGTTTAATATTTATTTTATCTTATTTATAATAAGAATATATAATGCATGCTAAACATATAAAAATAGATGACGAGAGAAATGACTCCAACAATACATAGACTTCAACCTAAACTTCTTTTAATTCCTTAACCATTGTTGTAAGCCTTACACGATAAGAAAAACTATTTTTAGCGGCGGTCCATCGCACTTGGCAACGGAATGGAAACGACATAGCTAAGTCGTCTCCAAATGGCGACTATTTGGAGATGACCTTATAATTCGTCTCCAAAAGTGACTAGTTGGCGACTACTATGTGGTCTCCAAAATCGTCACCAACATGGCAACTACATAAAAATGATATACCTATGTCGTCTCCAAACCGTCTCCAATTGAAATTCAATAATTTAAATATTAAATATTTTAATTTAATATTTAATATATTAACTAAATAGATAACTAATTAATATTATTTATTTAACACCTTATTAGTTAATCATTTAATTAACGTAAGATTTTTGTTCATTTAATGCATATTAATTATTTAGATATCTAATTTTATTTATTCGTATGTAGTAATAATTTTTTTGTTAATAATTAATGCTTAAGATTAATTAATCAATTTAGAGACGGACTAGTCCATCTCCAAATGGAGATTGAACTACTGGCTTATCTCCAATTAGAGATGGCCCTGCGGGTCCGTCTCCAAATGGAGACGGACTAGACCGTCTCTATTTTGGGCTTGGGCTTGGGCTTGCTGCTACCCTCAAATCTTCAAATTTTAAAAAAATTTCCCTACCCCTCATCCCCTCATCACCCTATACCTCATACCATTAAAAAAATTTCAGATTTTAATTTATTTTGAATATTCGGATTTTTTTAAAAAAATTTATTGTCCTCTATTTTATTTTTATTTTCGAAACACTTTTATATATTAATTTTTGAACTTAATTATTTTTTAATTTTGAATTTTTATAGTATTTATAGTTAATTGGGTTTTTTTTTTCTTTTTTTTGAAGGGTTAGGGCTTAGGCTACATTGTGATATCATACAAAGTTTCAAACGTTCAAGTTAGTATACTAATTGAGCTTTTGTTGTTTAATATAATTTTTTGTTCTTGTTAATTAGTTTAATTAAATTAAAATTATTGTGTTTAATAGTTATGCTCATGTTAATTATATTGTCGGAATTGGTTGTTTGGCGTATTGTGAAGATTGTGCTAAGATTGGTTGTAAGATCGTTATAACATTGTGAAAAGGTGGTATTAATTGTGTTGAGTGTAAAGTGTGTTTGTAATGCGATTGTGGATGTAAATAGTGTGTGTTTGTGAAGAAGTGTGTTGGTGTTAGCAGTTGAAATGTGTTTGCAATTGTGAAGATGTTGAAAACAAAGATAAGAATTTAAAACTTTAAGAGATAACTTATGAGTGAGCTATTATGTCCGGTCTACTAAATAGAATGCAACTCTTGAGTTACAAAATAATTGATTATTGACTTCAATAGAATAATGTCATCTCTAGTATGTTCTTCATATTTAAAAGAAGCTCGACGAATACTATATGTAACGCCCTGACCCGTATATCTGCCAAGGCTAAGGCCGGAACGCGACATTCATAACTCGTAAATCTGTAAATTGAAAGCTTAACAACCTATACGTCCATTTTTATATTCATCAAAGTTCAAAATTCAACCAAGTCATCGGCCTTAGAAAAGGAAACCATAATTAATTACATATGTATAAGACCTCAACCTTTCTGTTCAAGCATAATGTCTAACTAACATTCAGGTTTCTAGGCCTCAAAAGAATATAAGTATTTAGTTACATCAAAGTCGTCCAAAAGAATAAGTTATACATCATTAATAACTTAAACACGTTAACAAAAAGTGATCACATAAAGCAGAAGTCATCGGGATCACACTAAGGAGTTCCGTCATCATCTTGAGTGGCCTGCTCAGGCTCAACCTCACCTGAAACTTTAAAAGAGGGGTGAGCTAGATCCTCACGTATAGCTCAATGAGGGTGAACAAGAAAGGTTTCGTAAAGATTTTATCATTTTTGCAAACGGTTGATAAAACATGTCATGCACATATCCATGCAAAAATATCATTAACACAAGCCTTCAATCAATAATGAGAGGGTCGAGATATGCCGGCAAACCCGGAGGTCCCATCACTTACTCTATTAATAATGGAGGGTCGAGATATACCGGCAAATCCAGAGGTCCCGTCACTTCCTCCATTAACAATGGTTATAACCGCCGCGCATATACAACTCAAATACGTTTGTAATTATCAATGGATGTTAAGCAATCAGATAATATTTATGCATATACAACACTTGCGGAGTTTCAAATAATGTCAAGTATCATGGGATAAAGAAAAGACATCAATAAACTATTTAAAACGACAAGAAAACGCAAACACAAGTGAAACTATGGATCCTTTGCAATATTTATGGATTAGCCTAACTTAGGAGACAATTATTCCTATGTTTCTGAACTCCAATATATCTTATTTCAGTATAGAATCGAATCTTATCGAATGTAGATAACTCTAGAATCAAACGGAACTCAATTCGGAGTTGAATTGAGTGAGATATGACCTCCGAAAAAATATCGTGCGAATCTGTCAAAAAATCCGGACGAGTCATCCGGTCGAGTTACTTGACCGGATCATGGTCAGAGAGCATCCGGACGAGTAATCCAGTCGAGTTACTCGATCGAATTTTACTCGACCGGATAGAGCATTTTACACACGAAATTGACTTATTTTTGTTCCAAACTTTATTTTTCAAGCTCATTCTATGTAGACAACTAAACTCAACCATAATTAGCACTAAACCACAAGTTTTCTAGCTCCTAAACTCATACAACTCAAGTACAACACCAAATCTTCTCAACATTCAACTTGGCACCCAAGTTCAAAACTCTATTTTTTTTCTTCCAAACTATCAACAACTCAAGCATATCTTACCCATAAATGACTTCACATAACTAATGTCACAACGTATCATAATTAACCACAAGTTCTAAAGACAAGTTCAAAGCAAGAATAGCAATACAACCAATTTTTGAAACCCTAGATGAACAAGCTAAGTTCAAAATCATGAAACAAGCTTACACATACTCATTATCATGCTTACTACACCTATATAACTCATCAAACATACTTCAGTTGTTTTTATAAAATATTTAGAAAACTTTCCTCACCTTGTTCAAGAGTTTGAATGTACGCAATGGTGCAAGCAAGCTTAGAAATGCAAGAAGTTGAGTTGAAAATACTATGTAGTAGTGTGATTCTTCCTCCCCTTCTTCTTATCTCTTGTCTCGGTTGAGTTCTTTAGTGTGTGTGTGTAGAGATTTTGTGTGTATTGAGTAGTGTAGTGTGTGTTGTAGGGATTTTGTGTGTGTTTTGTGTGTATTATGTGTTGATAGAATAATATCTAAACCAAAAGACCACCTTGCCCTTACAACTTAATGCTATTTATTCCATGCCATTCTAGTTGTAATCTAATTGCTTTAGTTAGCTAGCATACGAATTGGAACCCAATTAATGTATAGGACATCTAAATTACTCAAATGCATGTTAATCAATATAATGCACGTAAATCGAGACAAATGATCTTAAAACAATATAAATGCACATAAATCAATATTAAAGCATACAAAATAATTTAATTATGTATGATATGACCTATATGCATATGTGGTCTCGGGTTGGGCTTTACAATCTCCCCTCCTTAAAAAAAATTGCGCCCTCACAATTCCCTACTTATCTCGCAAACAAGAATGGGTATTGTTGCTCCATTTGGTCACGCATTTCCCAAGTTACATCCTCAACCCCATGGTGATCCCAAAGCACTTTCACCATTGGAATACTCTTGTTACATAACTCCCGGTCTTGCTCATTTAGAATTCGCATGGGTCTCTCTTCATAGGACATGTTCTCCCGAAGCTCTAGTGGTTCCGACTCTAGAATATGGGAAGGATCGGGATGGTATTTTCGCAACATTGAAACATTGAACACATTGTGAATATTGGAGAGATTTGGGGTAGGTCTAACCAATATGCGAGTTTGTCAATTCTTTCCACAATTGTAAACGGCCCAACTTAACTCGGGCTTAATTTCCCACCTTTTCCATGTCTAATCAACCCTCTCTGGGGTGACAACTTCAAGAACACCTGGTCACCAACTGCAAACTCTAAATCCCGCCTTCTCTTATCAGCATAACTCTTTTGTCTACTTTGAGCCGTGAGCATCCTCTTCCGAATCAATTGGACATCCTTCATCTTCTCTATCAACTCCGGCATCAATGTAGGGTCAATGACTTTCATCTCTCCGACTTCGTCCCAATACAATGGTGACCTACACTTCCGTCCATATAGAGCCTCATAGGGAGCTACACCAATTGTTGCTTGATAACTATTATTATAAGCAAATTCTACCAAAGGTAAATGTTTCTCCCACGTACATCCAAAATCCATCACACATGCCCTCAACATATCCTCCAACATTTGAATAGTCCTTTCGGATTTCCCATCAGTCTGTGGGTGATACGCTGTACTGAGCTTCAACTTTGTCCCCAAGGCTTCCTGCAATTTCTGCTAGAACTGAGATGTAAATCTTGGATCTCTATAAGACACAATGCTAGCTGGCATCCCATGTAACTTCACAATGTTAGCCACATACAACTCGGCTAATTTCTTTACACTGTCAGCCTTGTTTATTGCAATGAAATGAGCGGTCTTTGCCAATCTATCCACAATGACCCAAACTGCATCATTTTCCAGAGGAGATCTCGGCAACTCCATAACGAAATCCATGGTCACATACTCCTATTTCGAAAGCGGAATCTCCAAAGGTTGTAGGAGCCTTGCAGGTCTTTGATGTTTAGCCTTCACTCGTTGACATGTCAAGCATCGAGACACAAACTCCGCAATCTCCCGCTTCATATTATTCCACCAATAGTGTTGTTTTAGATCTCGATACATTTTTGTACCTCCTGGGTGAATGGTGTGTTTAGAATGGTGAGTTTCTTCAAGTACTTTCTTTTTCAACCCCAGATCATTTGGCACACAAATCCGGTTCCTGAATTTCCATAACTCATTTTCATGCAGCTTGAAATCCAGATTACCGTATTTTATCTTTTGAAGTTGAGGGTCTTGCTATTGCAACTCTCGGATCTGAGAAAACAAGGTAGGTTTCTTGATTTCCAACCTTGTTAAACTCGTTTTCCGTCTCAATGCATCTGCCACCATATTCGCCTTTCCGGGTACATAATTTATGGTACAATTGTAGTCATCTAAAAGTTTCATCCACCTCCTCTGTCGCATGTTCAACTCTTTTTGAGAAAAGAGATACTTCAAACTCTTATGGTCGGTGAATATCTCAAACTTACTTCCCCATAAGTAATGCCTTCATTTCTTCAATGCAAAGACAATGGCTGCAAGCTCCAAGTCATGTGTAGGGTAGTTCACCTCATAAGGTTTTAACTTCCGTGATGCATAAGCTATGACTTGATTGTTTTGCATCAACACACAACCTAACCCTTCATTTGAAGCATCGCTTTAAATAAAAAACCCTTGGCTTCCTTCAGGCAATGCCACCATAGGAGCAGTTGTCAATCTCCTTTTCAACTCTTGGAAACTATTCTCACATTTATCATCCCACACGAAACTAACCTTCTTCTGTGTGAGCCTTGTGAGCGGCTCCGCAAGCTTAGAAAAATCCTTTACAAATCTCCTATAGTATCCCGCCAAACTGAGAAAACTACGTACCTCGGTGACATTCTTTGGTTTCTTCCATGATTGCACAACATCAATTTTGGTCGAATCCACTGCAATCCCTTCTTGAGAAATCACGTGTCCCAAGAATGCAACTCGCCTAAGCCAGAACTCGCACTTACTAAACTTGGCGTACAATTGATGCTCTTTCAGTTTCTACAACACCAAACGCAAATGCCTTTCGTGTTCCTCCTCGGTCTTGGAATATACCAAGATGTCATCTATGAAAATCATTACCAACTGGTCCAAATACGGTTGGAATACCCTGTGCATCAAGTCCATAAAGCGGCGGGAGCATTGGTTAATCCAAATGACATTACATCAAACTCATAATGCCCGTACCTCGTTCTGAAAGCTGACTTAGGTACATCCTCTTGTTTGATACGGAGTTGATAATATCCTTGCCTCAAGTCAAATTTTGAATAAACCTTGGTTCCTTGAAGTTGATCGAACAATTCATCGATCAATGGCAATGGGTACTTGTTTTTAATTGTCACCTAGTTTAACCCCCTGTAATCGATGCACAATCTCAAAGTTTCGGTCCTTCTTCTTCACAAATGAGACTGCTACACCCTATGGAGATGAACTAGGTTGTATGAAGCCTTGTAACTGAACCTTCAACTCTTGCGATTCGGTCGGAGCCATACAGTAAGGGGCCTTAGAGATTGGTTATGTACCTGGTAGTGTCTCAATCGCAAACTCAATCTCTCTCTCAGGTGGTAATCCCGATAACTCCTCCGATAATACATCAACATATTCTTTCACCAATGGCACCTCCGCTAGCTTAACTTGATATGTTGGTTTGTTGATTAAGTAAGCCAAATATGCCTTGCAACCTCTCCTAATGTATTTCACAGCCTTGACCGATGATATCATAGCCCTTCCCGACAAGTCACGTTCTCTTCTCACCATAAGCACAGCTTGTCCCGGTACCCGGAACTCAATAACTTTCGTCCGACAATCTAATCGTGCATGATGTCGTGATAGCCAGTCCATCCCCAAAATAACCTCATAGTCTCGAAAGATAAGCATTATGAGATCGGCCAAAAATTTTCGATTCCCAACCTGTATCTTGCATGCTTTACATGCCAATCTAGTGGTATATTTGGGGCCTATTGGTGTGTTAACTTCTACATGGTATGACAAGTTTTCAACTGGCAACTAAGTGCGGTATGCACATTTGGGAGTTATGAATGAATGCGTAGCTCCAGTATCAATAAGAACCTTAACCAATTGATTTTGAATCAGGAAGGTACCTTCAATAATAGCGGCATCATTTGGGATTACTTCTTGATCCATGGCATAAGCTCGAGCTTGAATTCTTTGGCGTGAGGCATTTCTTGCAAGCTGATTCTGCACACCCTTATTCTGCTACCTCGGGCAATCCCTAGCCTGGTACTTATCACTTCTGTACCTCAAACACGTGCCCAGTTTCTTCCAACATTGGGCTTCCACATGCCCCCTCTTTTTGCAATAGTTGCACTAGGCACCCTGAGTAGTAGTAGTAGCACCTGCTGTACCACGAGCGGGTTGATTGGCTGGGGCATTAGGCTGTGGCCTAGTAGCTGTTGGTTTGGCCTGATCCTGGAGCTTCTGGGTCTGGAATGCTCTGCACTGACCCTGAGTCTGAAAGGGCCTCTTGTTCTGTTGAGATAGGCCAACCTTCATTGCTAATTTCATATCATCAATCCTTGATGCAACTTCATAGATAGCATCATAAGTGTCGAACTCTGCCACTGCCAGCCCATCCTGAATTTTGAGTCTTAGCTCTTGTTTAAACTTCCATATCTTGGTGGCCGGGGTATGGACCATATGCGGTGCATACTGAGAAAGGTTATCAAATTTCGCCCCATACTTAGCCACCATCATGCTTCCTTGCCTCAAGTACATTCCTTCATCTTCTTATCTCGGGAAGCCTCAGATATGTATTTACTCTTGAATACTCTAACAAAGTTCTTCCATGTAACTGGAGTGTGTTGAACCTCCCATTGATCTCTCACTGTACCCCACCATGTCTCCGCATCACCTTCTAACTGAAAGACAGCATAGGCGACCTTTTTCTCATCCACATAGTCCTGTGCAGCGTAAATCTTCTCTATTCGAGACAACCAATACTCTGCCTCTTCACTATTCGGTTGGCCCCTGAACTTCAGAGGGCTGTAATATAAGAAATCCTTGAGGTTATCACCTCCCCTATTACCCTCGTTTCCACCACTGCTACTAGCACCATGATTGTTGTTGTTATTATTATTATTAGTTGCTGCTGCTGCTGTGACTGCCGCAGTTTCTGCTTGTTGTTCCATAGCCCTACTCATTCTATCGATGACAGTTGCCATCAAATTAAACATTACTTCCCCAGGGTTGACTTGATCCGCATTACCCGTTGATTGAGATCCGGTAGTACTGCGGGTGTTAGGTCCTGCCATTTATAGATATAGAATAGACTGTTAGAGATATGCCCTAATGCTATATATTTGGATGACATATATTGGGGCATTTTGACATTTACTTGTATATTATGGCATTCATGTCTATATGTCTGTTTTCATATTGACATAATTAGGACATTCATATTCTCCTTCTTTACGTATATGAATGAGTCCATAGTATTTTCATTAGAGGAATGTATTCTAAAAGCGTTTAGAATATGTTGGCGTATTTCCTTAATATGATAAAAATACTTAAAATATTCATAGTCCTTAGATTATTTGATCGGGACTTTAATAATCAATTACGGACTATCACATGTGTTGTTACCTTTGATTAACATAAGGATGTTAATGATAAAGGATGGTGAGCCACGTGCCATAACAGCATAGCGATGCGACTAACAAACATGTGGATGACTATTAGTTGAATAGATCATTGAATGTGACGTGAATAACAAATTACATGACTTTGGATTAATAATTTGTTATTCGTTGCGATTGTGCATGTAATCCTTAGACTTGAGACATTACGGTTGTCATATGTATTAGGGTTTGATTCTAGCGTTTGGACAATAATTGTTTCGACAAACGAGATGAGATACGTCCTCTCACAGTTTCATTCGTCTGGTATAGTGATTGACAGGTAGTGGTCAAGAGAGGATCCATTAACCTCCGGCGTGAGGCGATGTCCTATGCGATCTAAGCTCGGTTGTTTAATGAGAAAATCCTTGGTCAAGGTATGAATGATGGAGAAAGGGTTTTCCATAAGTCATCCCTCATTACACCAATTAGATCTATGCATAGTATCGAGTTTATGAACTTAATCGTATCATGGTTCTTGTTCGACGGGACAATTAATGGAAGGATTGGATTGCACGATAATCGGCGATTATAAATAGATTCACAAGAAATTGACTTCATTACCGTATATATTGTCTTGATATGTTACTAGGCGTCACTCTAGAACGTGAGGGTATTCCTAGAATGACAGAGACATTTTCGGAATAGATTGAAAGGGTTTAATCGTCCCTCATTGCTATACGGTGGTGAATCTAGAGAGTCATACACGTTTGAGTATCATGAATAAAGTTTCTATAATGAGCTTACAATGAGTTTGGAAACGTTAAAGAGTTAACGTTGTTGTATTTGGTCATTAAATTGTAATGGACCAAAAGTGTAATTATTGAAGGTGTTGGGGCCAAAGTATAAATATGGAAAGTTAGTTTCCAATTAATTAATCTAATATTGATTAGGATTAATTATAATCCAAGAGCCAAGATTTGATCTTATTTGAATTCCATGGCTAAGATTTAATTGGCAAGTTAGTAGAGAATTACATATTGTTCCACTAACGAATACAACACAATATATATATATATACATATATATATATATATATGGAGATATATATATATATATATATATATATATATATATATATATATATATATTATATGCCTACACATTACAATAAGTTTGAAAACGTTAAAGAGTTAACGTTATTGTGTTTGGTCATTAAAACGTAATGGGCCAAAAGTGTAACTATTGAAAGTATTGGGGCCAAAGTATAAATATGGAAAGTTAGTTTCCAATTAATTAATCTAATATTGATTATGATTAATTATAATCTAAGGCCAAGATTTGATCTTGACTAGATCTATGGCTAGGATTTATTGTGGCAAGAATAATGGATAATTCCATAATTTTCCACTATCCAATATATTTGTATTATATTGTTGCACAAGACACATAGATGCATTGGAGACATATATGTTGGGAATACACAAGACACTAGGATGTATTGGTGACATATATGTATGTAATGCACAAGACACAAAGTTTGCATAGGAAAAATATATGCATAGAAAATATGAAGAGAGATATAACAAAAGATGAGTAAAAAAATTCTGCACATTAATTTTTCTCTTCACTCTCTATTTTCTCTCTCATATTTTCATCCATAGCTAGAGGGCTTGGGCAGAATTTTTCTCATGCTTTCAACACTTGTGTAAGCTCATCAACCCACCTAAATGGCTAGTACAAAGATTTGGTTTGTGGAGAAGAAGCTCTTGGATGCTCGTGTGGACGAACTAGACCTTTTGCACGTGTGAAAGACTTGGTCATCATTCTTGTGGTGCTTCTTCATTCCTTTGGCTAGATCTTCAAGAGGTATACCTTGATAACTCTTGTTCATTCATATATATGCTTATATATGTAGTAGATATGTTGATTACATGGACTACACATAAGGTATTATGGTGAATACAAATGATATGTGTTGCTGAAAATTTTTGAAATCAAGTTTTTGCTTCCACCTAGCTCACTATATGTTGTGATTCACCTCTTGTAAGCACGATCCTTTCATAGACAACACTCATGGTTATATGACATGTATGTACTATTATACGAGGGTTAGTATAAGTACTATCATTACTCCTAATACGTTTAATACATATAAGCATACCTAGCGCATAGATTGCACATAAGTAAATATAGCACGTTAAGCACATAGGTTCACATAAGCACGTATAACACTAAAGAATATTCGTTCTAAGGTCTTACCTACTAACCAGGGGTTCAAAAACCCAGACTTTGCTAACACAAGCTAGCTCTATACTAACTAAGGCTAGCTCTGATACCACTAAAGTTGTAACGCCCCGACCCGTATACCTGCAAAAGCTAAGTTCGGAACGCGATATTCATAACTCGTAAATCTGTAAATTGAAAGCTTAACAACTTATACGTCCATTTTTATATTCATCAAAGTTCAAAAGTCAACCAAGTCATCGGCCTTAGAAAAGGAAACCATAATTAATTACATATGTACAAGACCTCAACCCTTCTATTCAAGCATAATGTCTAACCAACATTCAGGTTTCTAGGCCTCAAAAGAATATAAGTATTTAGTTACATTAGAGTCGTCCACAAAAAGTGATCACATAAAGAAGAAATCCTTGGGATCACACCAAGAAGTTCCGTCATCATCTTGAGTGGCCTGCTCAAACTCAACCTTACCTGAAATGTTAAAAGAGGGGTGAGCTAGATCATCACGTATAGCTCAATGAGGGTGAACAAGAAATATTTTCATAAAGGTTTTATCGTTTTCGCAAACGGTTGATAAAACATGTCATGCACATATCCACGGAAAAATATCATTAACACAAGCCTTCAATCAATAATGAGAGGGTCGAGATATTCCAGCAAACCCAGAGGTCCCGTCACTTCCTCTATTAATAATGGGAGGGTCGAGATATACCGACAAATCCGGAGGTCCCATCACTTCCTCCATTAGCAATGGTTATAACCGCCGCGCATATACAACTCAAATGTGTTTGTAATTATCAATGGATGTTAACCAATCAGATAATATTTATGCAAATACAACAATTGCGGAGTTTCAAATAATGTCAAGTATCATGGGATAGAGAAAAGACATCAATAGACTACTTAAAACGACAAGAAAACGCAAACACAAGCGAAACTATGGGTCCCTTACAATGTTTCTGCATTACTCTAACTTAGGAGACAATTATACCTATGTTTCTGAACTCCAATACATCTGATTTTGGTATAGAAACGAATCTTATCGAATGTAGATAACTCTAGAATCAAACATAACTCAATTCGGAGTTGAATTGAGTAAGATATGGCATCCGAAAAAATATCGCGCGAATCTATCAAAAAATCCGGACGAGTCATCCGATCGAGTTACTCGACCGGATTTACCTGACCGGATCATGGTCAGAGAGCATCCGGACGAGTCATCCGGTCGAGTTTCTCGATCGGATTTTACTCGATTGGATGGAGCATTTTACACACGAAATTGACTTGTTTTTGCTCCAAACTTAATTTTTCAAACTCATTTCATGTAGACAACTAAACTCAACCATAAATAACACTAAACCACAAGTTTTCTAGCTCCTAAACTCATACAACTCAAGTACAACACCAAATCTTCTCAACATTCAACTTGGCACCCAAGTTCAAAACTCCATTTTTTTTTCTTCCAAACTACCAACAACTCAAGCATATCTTACCCATAAATGACTTCACATAACTAATGTCACAACATATTATAATTAACCACAAGTTCTAAAGACAAGTTCAAAGCAAGAATAGCAATGCAACCAATTTTTGAAACCCTAGATGAACAAGCTAAGTTCAAAATCATGAAATAAGCTTACACATACTCATTATCATGCTTACTACATCTATATAACTCATCAAACATACTTCACATGTTTTTATAAAACATTTAGAAAACTTCTCTCACCTTGTTCAAGAGTTTGAATGTACGCAATGGTGCAAACAAGGCTTAGAAATGCAAGAAGTTGAGTTGAAAATGCTATGTAGTGGTGTGATTCTTCATCCCCTTCTTCTTCTCTCTTGTCTTGGTTGAGTTCTCTAGTGTGTGTGTAGAGATTTTGTGTGTGTTGAGTGGTGTAGTGTGTGTTGTAGGGATTTTGTGTGTGTTTTGAGTGTATTATGTGTTGATAGAATAATATCTAAACCAAAGACCACCTTGCCAGGGCCGTCTCAAATAATTTGGAGGCCTTGGACGATCATTTAAATAGGGGCCTAATAATTAGGTTTTTTCTCAATTAAAAAAACTATAAATTTTCTACTAAAATAATCACTACAAATAAAAGGATATTTCTCAAATATTCTTTCTCTTTATTAAGTCTTTCTTCAGCATATTTCTTGGGCCTTAATAATTAAGCTGTATTTAGTCTATTGCATATAAAAAAAATTAATAAAAAAATGAATATAAGTAAAAAAAAATAATTATTTCAAGTTAAGATATATATAAGTATGTAAACAATATCAAAATTTATCACATAAAAAAACAAAAAGAAGAGTTGAATGTATACTCTATTCTTTCTTTCTTGGGCCAACCCTACTTTCTTATATTATATGCAAAATTAATATCACAATAAACAAAAATCGTTTAAGTACTGACCTTCAATAGTTGAGCCTTCATTAGTTCAAAAATCAATTAAGTGTTAGTTGTTTGACATTTTTTTACTAAATTAGTATTTTTTTTTAACTTGGGGCCTCCAATCTAAGGGGGCATTGGGCACCGGCCCAAGTTGCCCATAGTTTGGGCTGGGCCTGCACCTTGCCCTTGCAACTTAATGCTATTTATTCCATGTCATTCTAGTTGTAATCTAATTGCTTTAATTAGCTAGCATACAAATTGGAACCCAATTAACGTATAAGACATCTAAATTACTCAAATGCATGTTAATCAATACAATGCACAACTCTTGAGTGACAAAATAATTGATTATTGACTTCAATAGAATAATGTCATCTCTGGTATGTTCTTCATATTTAAAAGAAGCTCGACGAATACTATATGTTACATACATTTATCATGTCCTTCTATTTATCCTAGATTTATACTTATTGGATGCTCTTTAACTCCTTAGAATAATGATTTACATGCTCAACACGATACTGAACAAGAGGACGAGGAAACTAAAGAAGATGATGATGAAGATGATGATGATGATGGTGGTGATGATGATGATGGTGTTGTTGTTGATGATGATGAAGATGATGTTTAGAGACTTTGTTAATTTTGTACCAATTATGTTATAATCTTGGACTTATTTACGAACAGATGTAAATATTTTATAATTAATTCAACACTAGTTGTGTGCATATTAACTACTATCATTTACTTATTTGTATTTAAATGAATTAAAATTTAAATTAAATAGTTGATATTTATTTCTGGTTTCTAATAATTAATAATTATGTATTTTAATTATTAAAAAAGACCAAAAAAAATATAAAGATTGGCGACGATATGGAGACTAAGTGGGTTGGAGACGGAATGAGGTTGAAGACGGAATACGTTGGAGAAGGTTTGAAGACGGAATGTGATTGGAGACAACTTGGAGACGGAATGTGGTTGAAGACGAAGTTTTATTGGCGACGGTGTAGAGATGACAATTTTTTTGAGACGAACTAAAATGTCGTCACCAAAGGAGATGAATTGGCGACAGATGATTTTCGTCCTTTTGTCGTCGCCTAGACCCTTTTGGCGACGAAAATTGGTTGTCACATTTGGCAGTTTTTTTTTGTAGTGTCACTTTATTGATGTGTCAATCCAGTTAGCTTGTCAACGATGACAATTTTTTCTTTTTTTTCTTTATTTATTTATTTATTTTTTGTGGGTCAAGGATGACAACAAAATTGGTACAGTTGTTGTTGACTAAAGTCAATTGTTGAAAAATGGTACATCATCAACAAGTCTTTACTCTAGTGGTATACTCTTCGTTGTAATTGCAAGAAATTGCAACATTAATTTTTGTGAGTGATATTTTTTACTACGTATTGTACTACTTAGGTCTCTTTTAAATTAAAAAAAAATACATCATATTTATGTAATTACACATCAGATAGGGGCTAACAGCGCATAGTTTAACACCCATATATGAGTAATTTTTTTAATTGGACCTAAAATTATTTTTTAACTTAAAAATACCGTTTGAATATAGATATTTTCACAAAATACAATTCAAATTCACTCCTTAATAAGTCCAGAGGACAATGGAGTCTACCACTTAGTTGGGCTGTGAATACATCCTTTAGATGGAAATACGATGTGAGAAATTGATAAGAAGCTTAGCTTCATATCTCTATGACTTTGTTTGATATCAGACTTTTGACTTAATTAGTATTCTAATTTGTGAGACAATTACTATCACCTTTTCTCTTTAGATATAATGACGACTAAAATCATATTTAAAATTAAAATATTAAAATATAATAAATTACTATTTAACTATTTCAGTAAATTCTTAATTATAACACCCAGCATTTCACGGTACTAGCTTTAACATAAGTGAGGCATTTCTCAATGAATAAAAAGAAATTGAAATGCACTGAAATTCAGAACCACCGAAAGGGAGTGTACACATGGGAAACATCATTGCAGAATTTGCAAACTCAATCTCAATGCAAAGATTGAAATAGTCTTTTTTTTTTTTTTTTAATAAAAAAATTTAATTGACAAAATTTGATTATTAATTAATAAATTTATAAGTATAGTGATACACTTTAACACATATTTTAAGCTAATTAAAAATATAAACTTAATAAGCCGTCAAAAAATTTTGAGCAGAAAAAAAAAAAAAAAAAAGAAGCTGATGCTTAAGAGTAACAGAATGTGCAGAGTACAAGGTGAAAGGTGGGGTGGGGGGGGGGGGGGGGGGGTGGGTAGGGACCACCATGACAAAGGAATCAAGGAACGTGGCAGAGTCACATGGCGATGGACCAATATGTGGGTGGAGGTGTCAGTGCGGCGTTGCACCCAGCTTCCCTTATCTTCAAATTGCTTCCCCAATATTATTAACGTCACTTTCATCTCAAGTGTCAAGGCGCGTTCACTTTTTCTGTTTTCATTTGCGAAACTCTTCCTTTTTTCTTTTTTCTTTTTTTTTTCTTTTTTTTCTCTTTAATATTCAACCTTTGTTTTCTGTTTCTAGAAAATAAACGTTAACACCGTTATAATGACTTCCAAAAACCCGAATTTGATCCTTTATAACAAAAAAAAAAAGAAAAAAACTTTACAAGAAAGATCCAACAATAATGTAATATCTAAAACATCATTAATTTTTTTTTTTGTCAGTTTGCATCATCAACTAATCCGTGTTAAATTTCTCTCATATTGTCATAATCCAAATCCAACCATCCCCCTACTAATTATCTTTAATGATTTCTTGAGATTTACAACTTTTTGATTTTTCTTTTAAAGTAAGTTATTTGTTGTATTTTGTTATAGATTATAGAAACCACTTAATCTCTTAAAATAAAAGACACGTACCTTGTTCCAACAGCTTGAGCAGTAGTCTCCTGTTTGATCGACATTGGGGCCTTTGCTAATTAATGCTTTAGGCTAACTTTAATTTTTTATGATGAAAAAATTATTTTAAGTATAATTACTAAAACAATAGGATCAATAAGTAATTTTTTCGCAGTATCAATTACTAAACAAAGGTGTAAAGTCTTTTATAGGTTGAAAGCATTATAGATAAGCAAGTTTAATTCCATTGAACCCTGTGGAGTTCATTTGAGTATTGATTGTCTAATTTTTTAGCATTTCAGTTTTTAATTTTTTAAGATTTATATTCGTTTCAACAATCATAAGTTCTAATAATTATATTCCAATGGTGCTATTTTTATATTTTTTTTTGCTAATCTATAAAGGAAAAAACACTAAAATGATATTAGAGTATTAATCATTGTGCTATTGATATTTTTATAAAATTTATTTTTATTAAACGTGGAGAGCATTAAAATAAGAGTTGTCAATTTGTGACATTATTGCAAACGAAAAACTAAATCATAATAACTCTAATATAAAGAAGATAAAATAATGAAAAACTAATAAGAAGTGGAATAGAAAGTCATTCTCTTTCTCCAAATATAAAGAATAAAAAAAAAAGAAGGAATAGAGAGTTAGCTAAAGTAGAAGGCAAAATACAAAATCTTTTGGAAAAACAAAATAATGTTAGCCAAGATAGGGAGTTCCGGTAGATTTCAATATTTTTTTGGTGTATGCATAACTTTTTGTTAATAATAATTAGTTATGCTTTCATTAAAAAGCATCATCTTCATTATTTTAAAAAAAATAACTCTCCTACCACATTGCTATATCTGTTGTAAATTAAAACTTAAATATAAAGAAAGCAATACTAAAACAAGAGAGAATTTGAGAGAGTAAGATTGTTGATTTCTTCAAGTGTGTTTTCTTCTTACAAACTCTCTCTATTTATAGAGTTTTCTACTACCTTGATGACATACTCAATACATCACAATTACATCACATTCCATATACATATAATAATCTCTATTATACAAGAATCCTATGAGCATCTTTTGACCATTCAATTGTAGTAATTTTCCACTAACAAAAGAATCCTATAAAAGAGCTTCATCTTCTTGATAAGTTCATAACGATGAATATCCACAATATCGTATTTTTCATAACACTCCCCCTTGGATATTCATACTTCAAGAATATGCCTCGTCAAAACCTTACTAGGATAAAACTTAGTGGGGGTAAAAATCATAGTGAAAGAAAAAGAGTACGATATTCTTAGTATACGCTTCTTGAACTGCCTCATTAAAAACCTTGCTAGGAAAACCCATTGGGATAAAACCTATGCTAAGGGAAAAAGAGTGCAGCGCGTATATGGCTCCCCCTCTTCTGAGCATATCAACATTGATCATGAAGTCGGCACATGCCAATTTTACATACCAATTTCTCGAACGTTGATGTAGGCAATGACTTCGTGAATAAATCTGCTAGATTCTCACTTGAACGAATTTGAAGAACATCTATCTCACCTTTCTTCTGAAGTTCATGTGTGAAAAAGAATTTTGGTGAGATATGCTTAGTTCTGTCACCTTTGATGTATCCTCCCTTTACTTGTGAAATGCATGCGGTATTATCTTCATATATGATTGTTGGATCCACTTTATTTGTTGAAAGATTGCATTCTTCTCGAATGTGATGAATCAAAGATCTTAACCAAACGCATTCTCGACTTGCCTCATGGAGTGCTAGAATCTCAGCATGATTTGAAGAAGTTGCGGCAATAGTTTGCTTTGTAGATCGCCAAGAGATAGCAGTACCACCATATGTGAATAAATATCCAGTCTGTGATCTTCCTTTATGGGGGTCTGACATATATCCTGCATCTGCATATCCAATCAAGTGTGGTTGCTTATGCCTTGAATACAATAATCCCATATCAGTTGTTCCACGAAGGTAACGAAAAATATATTTTATGCCAGTCCAATGCCTTCGTGTTGGTGCTGAACTATATCTTGCTAATAAATTGACAGAGAAAGCGATATCAGGGCGTGTGTTGTTAGCAAGATACATTAGTGCTCCAATTGCACTAAGATATGGTACTTCAGGGCCAAGAATTTCTTCACCATCTTCTTTGGGACGAAATGGATCCTTCTTGGTGTCGAGGGATCGAACAACCATTGGTGTACTTAACGGATGAGCCTTATCCATATTAAATCTTTTCAACACCTTTTCTGTGTAGGTTGACTGATGCAAGAATATACCATTTGATAAATGTTCAATCTGCAACCCGAGACAAAATTTTGTTTTTCCGAGATCTTTCATTTCAAATTCTTTACTCAGATATGTAGTTGCCGCTGCAAGTTCTTCAATAGTCCCTATTATATTTAGATCATCAACATATACTGCAATAATAACAAATCCATAGTTTGATTTCTTGGTGAAAACACATGGACTTATTGGACTATTGACATATCCTTCTTTTAGTAAATATGTACTAAGACGATTATACCACATTCTTCCCGATTGTTTCAATCCATACAACGATCGTTGTAATTTGATTGAGTACATTTCTCGAGGTTTCGAGCCACATGATTCAGGCATTTTCAGTCCTTCAGGGACTTTCATGTAGATATCATTTTCAAGTGAGCCATATAGGTAGGCTGTTACCACATCCATAAGACGCATATGAAGTTTTTCAGAAATTGCCAGACTAATTAAAAACCTAAAGGTAATTGCATCCATTACCGGAGAATATGTTTCTTCATAATCAATTCCAGGCCTTTGTGAGAATCCTTGTGCTACAAGTCGCGCTTTATATCTTACAATTTCATTATTTTCATTGCGCTTTCGAACGAATACCCATTTGTAGCCTACAGGTTTCACATTTTTAGGTGTTTGAACTACTGGCCCAAAAACTTCACGTTTTGCAAGTGATTTTAATTCTGCTTGGATTGCGTCTTTCCATTTTGGCCAATCATTTCTATGTCGACATTCTTGGACAGATTTTGGTTCAAGATCCTCGTTTTCATTCATCAAATCAGTAGCTACTGCATATGCAAATTTTTCATCAATATCAATTTCATTTCGGTTCCATCGTCTTCCTGTAGCAACATAATTAATTGAGATCTCCTCATTATTACTTTCAATATTTGTATCATGTTCAGGTACCTGAAAATCGATTGAGGATCCCTTTTCTTGTGTCGCGACAACTACAGGATTTTCAATAATTTCAGGATTGACAACCTGCTTATCATGTCCTTTTTTCTTTCGAGGATTTTTATCCTTAGAACCGACAGGTCTACCACGCTTCTGACGTGCAGTAGATTCATTTGCCATTGTATTGATAGATTGCTCCTTTGAAACATCAATTCTGGCTGGAGCATTTAACGCTGGTATATGCGACTTAGTCACCTTTTTCGCATCAGTGAATGCATCTGGCAATTGATTTGCAACCCTTTGCAGATGAATAATTTTCTGAACTTCTAGTTCCGATTGATTTGTTCGAGGATCAAAATAAGATGCTAACGATGCATTCCATGAAATTTCTTGCTTCTCTATCTTCCGTTTTTCTCCCCCTAAGACTGGGAATGTTGCCTCATCAAATTGGCAATCAGCAAAACGTGCTGTAAAAAGATCTCCAGTTAAAGGTTCAAGATATTTGACAATTGATGGAGATTCAAAACCAACATATATTCCCAGTCTTCTTTGTGGTCCCATTTTTGTTCGTTGTGGTGGAGCAATTGGTACATATACTGCACAACCAAAAATTTTTAAATGGGATATATTTGGTTCTTGGCCAGAGACAAGCTGTAATGGGGAGTATTTATGATAAGCAGTTGGTCTTGTTCGAACTAATGCTGCAGCATGTAATATAGCATATCCCCAAGCAGAACTAGGCAATTTAGTTCTCATAAGTAATGGTCTAGCAATTAGCTGTAGGCGTTTAATAAAAGATTCAGCTAAACCATTTTGCGTATGTGTATGTGCCACAGGGTGCTCAACAGTAATCCCAATAGACATGCAATAGTCATTAAATGCTTGGGATGTAAATTCTCCTGCATTATCAAGCCGGATTTTCTTAATTGTGTGATCCGGAAATTGTGCACGTAATCGAATTATTTGTGCAAGCAGTCTTGCAAATGCCACATTTCGAGAGGACAATAGACAGACATGTGACCAACGAGTTGAGGCATCTATTAATACCATAAAATATTGAAATGGTCCACATGATGGAACAATAGGTCCACATATATCCCCTTGAATTCGTTCTAAAAATGCAGGAGCTTCATTATTAATTTTAGTAGGGGATGGCCTTTTAATCAACTTCCCTTGGGCACAAGCAATACATGAAAATTCATTTGATATTAAAATCCTTTGATTCTTTAATGGATGTCCATGTGAATTTTCAATAATCCTTTTCATCATCACAGTGCCCGGATGTCCAAGGCGATCATGCCAAAGAATAAAATTCTTCGGATCATGTATCTTCTGGTTAATCACCATATTGGTTTCTACAGAATTTATCTGAGTATAATATATTCCAGAAGATAATGCTGGCAATTTTTCCACAGTATACTTTTTGCCAGACCTAAGCGATGTGATATAGAGATATTCTTTGCTTTTCTCATTTATGGTTTCAATATGATAGCCATTTTGACGAATATCTCTAAAACTTAGTAGATTCCTCTGTGATTTACTAGAGTATAAAGCATCGCTTATCATAATTTTTGTTCCACCAGGAAGTATAATACAAGCTTTTCCAGAACCATCAATAATTTTTGTAGTTCCTGAAATTGTATTAACATTTGCTTCTGCGAATTCCAGTTGGGAGAAATAGATTTTGTTTTTAAGAATGGTATGCGTTGTTGCACTGTCTACCATACATATTTCTCCATTGTTGAAATTGTATAGGTCCATACTTCTTCAAAATAAGATAGATAAATTGTGTGAGAATATTATCAAAATAAACGATAGTGATAACACTTTTAATAAAAACAACAACTTAAATGATGATATTCATACACACATACACGACAACTTACATAATGATATTCATACACACAATGACTTACATAATGATATTCATACACACAATACACAATAATTTAAAGGATGATACAAATTCATCACTCTTAGTTAAAATGAAAATTTTCATTATCAATTAAGTGGTCAACCCCGTCATTGTTATCTTCAAAGAAATCAGAATAATCAAAGTGTGCATTTTGTTCTTGATTATTATTTTCAGCAAAGTTTGTTTCCACCCTTTTTCCTTTTGCCTTTGAGGCTTCATAAAGCTCCACAAGATGCTTTGCTGTTCGACAGTTTTTTCCCCAATGACCTTTTATGCCACATCTATGGCATATATCATTTCGGGATGGTCTATTTTGTGAGCTATTACCTTTTTCATTATTTTCTGTCTTCTTGAAATTGAAGCTTTTTGGGCCGTCACGATACCAAGTATTACTACGACCACCTCCACGGCCTCGTCCCCGACCAAAACCACGACCCTTTCCACGACCACGTCCTCGACCACGACCTCTGCCATGACCATGGTTATGATAATTTGTAGCATTTATTTCAGGAACTGGTTCTGAGCCTGTTGGTCGTGATTTGTGGTTTTTCAATAATAGCTCGTTGTTCTGCTCAGCCACCATAAGACATGTTATGAGCTCAGAATGCTTCTTAAAACCACGCTCTCTGTATTGTTGTTGCAATATCATGTTCGTAGCGTGGAATGTGGAAAATGTTTTTTCTAACATGTCTTCTTCTGAAATCTTTTCTCCACATATTTTCAGTTCTGCAGTAATATGATGCACTGCAGAATTATATTCACGTACTGTAGTAAAATCTTGCAATCTCATGTTTATCCACTTGTAGCGGAGTAGTGGGAGGCGCACTGTTTTCTGGTGGTCAAATCTTTCTTTTAGATTGGTCCATAGTTCATATGGATCTTTTACAGTGAGATATTCTGTTTTCAATGAATCATGTAAATGGTGACGGATAAATATCATAGCTTTAGCGAGATCCTGTGACGACTCTTTATTTCCTTCAATAATTGTTTTTTCAAGGCCTTTTGCTCGTAGATGTACTTCTGCATCTAGTACCCAGGTCAAATAATTGTCGCCCGATATGTCAAGGGCGGCAAAATCAAGCTTTGTAATGTTTGACATTTTGATACTAAAAAGATATCAAATAAAATTTAGTTAATAAGAACTCATAAAGATGTTATATTCTATATAAAAAAAATGTGGCTAATAAACTAACACATAGTAGTAGACTATGAAATTAAGCAAAAATATTAAAATTGACACAATATAAATGATGGATATAAGAATTGTATAAGAACATGAAATGCTCAATAGTAAAATAGTTAGACATAAATAATGTTAGAATTGTTAGAAATACATAAATAATGTTAGAATTGTTATAAAAGTTAGTGATAAGTTAGATATAAATAAATGTTAGAATTGTAAGAAAAGTCAGTGTTAGATATAAATAATGTCAAGATATAGTCAGGAAAGTTAGTAATAAGTTATAATCAAATCGGAAACAATTGTTATATTATTTTGATAAATGGAAAATTTAGTCCAATAATGGTTTTAACATCCTTGTGAGCAACGGTAATTAGATCCAAAGATCAATCCGACTTTCCTTTGAGTAACGGAATTTTATGTCCAAAAAATGCAAGTCCGAGCAAAAGCTCATTTGGTTAAACATCAATTTTTATTTTATTTTTTAATACTTTTAGAGAGGTTAAACTTCACCAACTGTATGATTATAATATATTAACTAATCTATAATATATAATCAAAATGTAATTGAAAATGGAAGGATTATATGTACCTTTGCTAATGAAGTGGTCAGATACTTCGTTGTTTGCTATTTCGACAGAGCCTCGTGCTGATAACGTGTTGTAAATTAAAACTTAAATATAAAGAAAGCAATACTAAAACTAGAGAGAATTTGAGAGAGTAAGATTGTTGATTTCTTCAAGTGTGTTTTCTTCTTACAAACTCCCTCTATTTATAGAGTTTTCTACTACCTTGATGACATACTCAATACATCACAATTACATCACATTCCATATACATATAATAATCTCTATTATACAAGAATCCTATGAGCATCTTTTGACCATTCAATTGTAGTAATTTTCCACTAACAAAAGAATCCTATAAAAGAGCTTCATCTTCTTGATAAGTTCATAACGATGAATATCCACAATATCGTATTTTTCATAACATATATTTCATTTTATTCATTTTCATATTCAAATCATTCTATAATTGGTGCTCAAATTGATTCGAGATACCACTCAACCACAATATGGTATGAAAACTACTTTTTTAAGAAATGAAATAAAATAAATTATTGAACAAAAAAAATGGAAATGAAATAAAATATTTAGAAGAAGTGGGAATAGATAGAAAATAGATAAAATACAATAAAACATTGTTGTTCCATGACATAGTCTATCGGTAGTAGATTTGAAATTATTTCTATGAGTTTTTAAATTTAATATTTTTTATTATTTTGAGATTTCACTTTTTACAAATCTGTTGTTTGTGTAGAGTACACTGGTGCACTTAAAAAATTTACTAATTAAAAAATGAATTTAATTCAATAATTTAATAATCGAATTTCGCCAATTACATCACACGTCATAAAGAATAAAAGTAAATAAAACATTGTTTGAGAGGCATTGTTAGCTTTAACGTCCCACCTTTCTTGTAATTCTTTTTTATTTTTATTAGGACCCACACGAAGGGTCCTCAAACCGATGTTGACGTCTGAATCCCTAATCTCCTTATCTTGGGCCCCGCTGATGTTATGTTTCAGGTGCGTTTACAGAGTTCATTCCACCGAGCGTGTACACACGCTCCTGATATTTTCACTGCTCCTAAGGAGCGTGTTGTCACGCGCTGTAGAACGGCGTTAACGAGAAATTTGACCGTCCCGTGCTGTTCATGTGGGTCATGGACCAATTAAATTGTTATTTTATGGAATATAAAATTGGTAATGTCAGATCCGTATTCAATCTTGTGGTGCGTGAAGCACACTCACATAAAATAGGACTAGGGTAAAATGAATGAAATAGATGTAAAATACTAATCCTTAATAAATCAAGAGATTTATCATTAACCTCATTAATGCTATCACATTTAAAAAAAATTGTGTTTAAAATTATTCATTTTTATTTAAAATATATCATTTTGTGGTATTTTAATTGATTCAATTTTCTATTTAATCATACGTCGTAAAACAAAAAGACGCATATTTTCTAAATGCTTACTTTTGAATTTTTCTTGAATGATAACTTATATTAACAGTTAGATTTTTCATGATGAATACTTTATATGCATGATATTCTATTCAATTTAGATGCTTCAAGTTTTCACTTAATCACATGGTATTTTTTCACCCCATTTTTATTGATGGAACAATTAAATTTTTTAGATAATATTTCATAACTATATACATTTTTTTCACATTATCACTAAAAAATTTGAGAAAATAAAAGGAATACTTAAAATCATATATCATTTGAACCAAAAAGAAAAAAAACATAAAGAGTAACAAGAAAAGTGAAACTAGGGGAGCAAGATTTATGAAATCTTCAACCATTAAATTTGTATAATAGCACGTAGATAACACTTGCCAAGACCCCGCGAGTGAAAACAATGGAGAGCGATGAACAAAATCAAGGGGCCCACGTTTGGGCAGGGAGTTTCATTCTTACCCTCATATATATTTGTAAATAAATACGCAGAAGACGTACGGCCACCAGTTTTTGAAGTGCCTGTGTCATTGGTAAAGGCCGAGGCAGAGCAGCTGCATCTTATCAGTAAGTGTGTGTTGTGTGTGTGTGGGCATATGGCATCTTTTTAGCATTGCGGTGCTGCCACGGCTCTTTGTTGCTTTTAAGTACTTGCCGGGCCAATCCCCTAAAAATAACCCTAATCAAATCACTAACTAACTCCCAATATTAAAAAAATAGCATTCCCATAAAAGCATCACAAGATCATCTACAATTCTCGTTTTTAGGGTATGATCTAATGATAATGAGATTAAATTATTTATGTAAAATTATAAATTTAATTTTTTTTTTTTTATTTTAAAGTTTTATTTTTAATTAATATGGTACATATGTAAAAGACACTGTTGTATTCAAAAGTTTATTAATTAGTGGTCAAATTCTACTAAATAATTCAGTAGTCGAGCTCTATCAGTTAAATTCTCACATTCATCCAAAAAAAAAACAATAATTCTCAATTTTGTTAGTGAAATAAACATTAAAAGATAATAGCGGTCTCCTGGTTTCAGTCGAATAATCGAGTAATAATCTATCGAGATTAAAAATTTTGAATTTAAACTTATACATAAAGTGGTTATGGTTTTGACTGTCTCTTTCTTTGCAAATATTGTCTAGATCTTAATTGATCTAAAATATACGTTCAGACTAGGGGCAGAGTTAGGGGGTCATTCCCCCTCAATGTCCCCTCCCCCTTTTTTTTGCCATATGTCTTCTTATTTAAATTTTAACTCCTTAATATTAAATTTATGCCTCCATCCTTGGTTGAGACAAGACGCCATCACAATATCAACAACAATTCTCAATTTTGTAAGTAAAGAAACATCAAAAGATAAAAATGGCTTCCTAATGTTCAGTAAAATGATCGAATAACAACTCATATTAATCTAAAATTTCGAATTTAAATTTATACACAAGGTGGTCCCAATTTTAATTTTTTTTTATTACAAATATTATCACACTGTAATATAAAAATTTATATTTGATACAACTGTAACTAAAATAAATTTCTCGTCATAGTAAAACAAATAGAAAAAGAATCCTAAACACCAACTTTATAGCTGTTCTCTCCCTTATCTCCTCCAGTTCTTCCCTTGTTCCTCTCTTGAAGCTCGCGCCCTTCACGAGCAGTTTCCATTTCACACACACTTAAATTATTAAAAAAACAAAAATCTCAAAAAAGTGATGCAAGAAACCAAGCAAAGGTAGGAGAATTTTGAAAACGCACCCACTTGAGATGACCCAAGTTTCTTGAACCAATTGCTTGAAACTGAACCCAAAAACTTTTCCAAAACATTAACCCACTTTTAACCAAAAATAATCAAACAAAGATGAAGAGAGATCGTGAAGCTGAAAAAGATAGCAGTTCTTCTTCAATGGCGAAAGCAACAGCAGCAGCATCGTATGCTGAAAAGGGAAAGATGTGGGTGGAAGAAGAGCAGCAGCACAAGCAGCCTGATACAGCAGGTGGAGGTATGGACGAGCTTTTAGCAGTGTTAGGCTACAAAGTGAGATCGTCAGACATGGCAGAGGTGGCTCAGAAGCTTGAACAATTGGAGATGGTTATGGGTAGCACTATGGAAGATGGGATTTCTCATTTGTCTACTGATACAGTTCATTACAACCCATCTGATCTCTCTGGTTGGGTACAAAGTATGCTTGCTGAGCTTAATGGTGCCACTACTCACAATCTGGATACGCAAATTGTAAATGGAAAGAACTTAATCGAACCATCTGGGATTGGTGGTGATGATATTAATGGTTTCATTAATTTTTCTAATGAGAAGCTCATAGAAAATGAGGGGGTTATTTACGATGACGACTTGAGAGCCATCCCAGGTGGTGCCATATTGAGTAGCACTGGTTGCAATATTAGTGGTAAAGATAATCGGCAACAAGTACAACCCGAAAACCAGAACACCATCACCACCACCACTAACAAGAGAATCAGATCGATATCTTCGTCGATTGGATCTGAATTTCCGGGTGGAAATTCAGGGTCTTCAGCGCGGCCGGTGGTGCTGGTGGACTCACAAGAGACGGGGATAAGGCTTGTCCACACTTTGATGGCGTGTGCCGAAGCGGTGCAGCAAGATGACATGAAATTAGCTGACGCACTGGTGAAGCATGTAGGGATATTGGCTGTGTCACAAGCTGGTGCTATGAGGAAAGTGGCTACTTACTTCGCTGAGGCATTAGCTCGAAGGATTTACAAGATTTACCCACAAGATTCATTAGGCTCGTCCTATAACGATGTGCTAGAGATGCACTTCTACGAGACGTGCCCGTACCTTAAATTCGCGCATTTCACAGCAAATCAAGCCATTCTTGAAGCTTTTGCAGGTGCTAATCAGGTTCATGTTGTAGATTTTAGTTTAAAACAAGGTATGCAATGGCCTGCGTTAATGCAAGCTCTCGCGCTACGCCCCGGTGGACCGCCCGCGTTTAGGCTGACCGGAATCGGACCTCCACAGCCTGATAACACTGATGCGTTGCAGCAAGTTGGATGGAAATTGGCTCAGTTGGCTGAAACCATTGGAGTCGAGTTCGAGTTTAGAGGCTTCGTTGCCAACTCTTTGGCTGATCTTGATGCCTCGATTTTGGATATTAGGCCGAGTAATGTTGAAGCCGTGGCTGTTAACTCTGTTTTCGAGCTGCATAGGATGTTGGCTCGGCCTGGGGCAATTGAGAAAGTTTTGATTTCAATCGAAGCAATGAAGCCCAAAATTCTTACAATTGTTGAGCAAGAAGCGAACCATAATGGTGCTATGTTTCTCGACAGGTTTAACGAAGCCTTACATTATTATTCCACCATGTTTGACTCGTTGGAGAGCAGCTCCGCGTTGACACAGCCCAACAGCCAAGATTTGGTGATGTCTGAGGTTTATCTGGGTCGACAGATTTGTAACGTTTTGGCATGCGAAGGGGTGGACCGAGTTGAGAGGCACGAGTTGTTGACTCAGTGGAGAGGTAGGATGAACTCGGCCGGGTTTGACCCGGTTAATCTTGGTTCCAACGCGTTCAAGCAAGCGAGTATGTTGTTGGCTTTGTTTGCTGGTGGGGATGGGTACAGGGTGGAGGAGAATGATGGGTGTTTGATGCTGGGTTGGCACACTAGGCCACTCATTGCCACCTCGGCTTGGCAGCTTAAGACTCAGTGAGTTGTGATCACTCGGGGAAAGGGAGATTTATTGAGTCAACTCGCTTGTGGGGTTCAATCATGACCGAGCCAACTCACCACTCGCTGACTTGCCACCTCTAAGAGTGCTATGCTGAGTTGGTGTGATGGTGTGTTGAGAGAGGAGACAATGAAAGACAGACAACAAGAAAACTTAACTTTGAGTCAAATCCTGTCTTTTACTATTTACCCCTCAAAGTCAGCCTTTTTTTTTTTTTAATTTTATTTTATTTTATTCCCAAGGCTGAGCACTTTTTTTGCTTTTTTATTTATTTATATATATTTTTTTGCCTTTTAACGGGTTCGTGTACTTGGTCAGATTTTCCCTTTTTTTTTTTTTTTTTCTTTTTTTCCCTCTCCTATGGCTATGTCAAGAGTGGGGTCAATGACTCAAAAGGAAAATGTGTAAAATATAAGATGACCTCTAATAAAATATGAGAGTGATTTGTAGATGGGAAAATCTGAATCGTTGCTAATTATTTATTTAATAATAAATAGAACTCGCATGTTTGCTTTGGGATTTGATTCGTCAACCATGAGTGGAATTTTTCTTGTTGGAAACTTTTTAGTTTGTGTAAAATAATTCTTATTTTCGTCAACCTTAAACCTCTTTTTGAGTACACCTATTTGGGTGTATTGTCGCATCACAAAATTTATGATTGTAGATTAAATATAATGGGTTCTATTTAAAATGAAGTTTTCGTTTTAAAGACAATAAAACTTTGAAGATCTTTTCGTAGGAGTAATATTTTACGTGTGCCAAATAATATACTTTCGGTGATTAACACATTAAAATTGTTTTGGTAATAACAAGCTAATAATTAATTCACGATACTAACTTACGAAGCAAACACATTTCATATCTCTCGCCAACGAACCCACAGATAGAAACTTTGTGGCTTTAAGGGTGCAAGAAACGCATCTCGAAAACGATAACTTAGTTATGAAATGGCTTACTAGTAGAAGAAGAAAAGGGTCAATTGCATGAATGGCTTCTGAACAATTCTTTTTTGAATATTTGTAGTCACTAAAATAATGCAAGAGCATGCCAAGTTAGAATTCTTAATTGATTTTCCTTAAACTTTTTGAAGGAATTTAATCAAAATGATTTCGTCACGAATATGCATTACTTTTCTATAGAAAATTTAATAGGAAGTCAATTCACGAAGCGACATGGTACACTAATAAAATTGGGGAATGGTAAAAATCGAGAAAAAAAAAATTGTTTACTGTTTTTGGAATTGACCCAAAAGAAAAAAAGAATTGAGTTAACAATTTTTTCTTTTTGAAAATAAAACTTCTCATTCATTTAGAGAGAGGGGAAATACAAAGGGTAACCCAATCATCAGTAGATCAGAATTCTTACCTAACTAGTGATTTACTCTAACAATCTGTACATTGAATTTTAGTAATTCATTTCAATTTTAAACTACAAAAAATGGGAGAAAAATTGAAACGTTAGATATTTTTTTATTAAATGAATAGCTGAAATCCAATATTAAAATGTTTAAATAAAATACTAGTTATGAGAGAATTTTAATCCACGATAAGCAAGCAACAAGTTTCTTAGATGAGGGGGTTTACTTCTCAATCAACATGTAATAAATCGTTAACTTTGGCTTTTGCCACCCAATCAGCATATGAATTTGCATTTCGTTTCACGCATTGAAATTTGATTGACCTCCTCACTAGTGGACTTAATGAAGAAATTAGCAATAGTGATCATGATTAATGTACTTCACAAATAACAAAAATTTTGATGGCGACCATGAAGACCATCTCTTTCAACCTTAGGATTTTAAAGGTCAAATACTAGAACGGAGGCGGCAAAGGAATCCAAATAGGTAATGCAGGCATTTGAGACTAAAACAATACTGTGCTAGCAACAAATAGAACAAGTCATAAATGTAATAACAGCTTAATTATTTTCCCGGATTAAATATTTTAACTACTCAGCGTAGCCACATATTTTTTGCGAGCTAAAATAATGTAGCTGCCTCATTAATTCTGATAGATTCTGTTGATTGAAAATAAATTATTTTCTAATAGATTAAGTTTTTGGAGGAAGTGGTAATTAACATAGTATTGTAGTTCAAATTATTAAAATGTATTGCATTCAAATCTCATTACCGTCCACTTAAAAAAAAAAAAATGTCCATGACCATGACTAAATTTAGACAATAAGTAAATATAATACTATTTTTTAATATATTAAACTTTTAAATAAGTTGATAATTTGACAGATACTACATTTCTCACGAAGCAAGCCCCTACAGTTGGATTTGGATCACTTTGGTGTTTAATATTATAAATTATAACGTTCTGAGTTTAACCCGATTAAATCTCACTTATAATATTAAACACCACGAGTGAATTCAAATCCCTAGAGTCCCCTTAAATCTTGGTAATTCAGCTGTAATCGTCAGTCTATGCTTTAATTTGACATAGACGGCATGATTATGATCAATATACAATGAACAATGATTTGTTAGTGATGTTCCTAATGACCCAGATTTGTATTGAGATTGGCCATTTAGTTGGTAAGTGGTCAACATTTCCACCAAACTTGTCAATTAATCCACATAAGAAAAGTTATCTATGAGGCTGGATGATTAAGCCAAAAAAATATTCAACAATGAAGCTGACTGTAATGTGACTGATCGACCTATATATGCTGCAGGGCCATGTGAAGTTCACACTATACACATATGACCAGATCGTTTTGAAGCAAATTTCAAAAGTAAGGCTCCGTTGGTTTGTCGTAAAATAACTTACTTGTGTAAAATATTTTTCATGAAACGTATTTTTCTGAAAAATAAAATATTTTACATGGCTCTATTTGTTTGCCGTAAAATAACTTATTGATATAAAATATTTTACTGGAAAATAGAATACTGAAAAATATTTTCTGGTATTTGGATGTACCGTAAGTTTAGTAAAATGTTTTCTTATCCCAAAGGACATGAAAACATTTTACATAATTTTGTACTAGCCGCAATTGTTGACCGGAAAATATTTTACGGTTGACCAATTTTTCGGTGTTACCAAACACCGTAAAATTAAGAAAATGCAGCCGCAATTTTTGACTGGAAAATATTTTACGGTTGACCAATTTTCTAGTGTTACCAAACACCGTAAAATCTGGAAAATGTTTTCCGGTAAAATATTTTACTGCAAACAAACGGAGCCTAAGTAAGCATTCAAAGACTTCTTGACTTTGACCTGTTAGCTGCATTCTGTTCATTGATGATTTGTTTTGATAGCTTCTCTTACCACAATGAAGAACGAATTTTAATTGATTAAGGCATGGATTCTTGTAATGTTTAAAGTCATCAGCTTGCAACAACATAACCTTTTATAACTTTTTTTTTTTTTGGTAAGTAACCAAATTTTAGTAATAACAAATAAGTCAATTACGAATTTTGAAATGAGGAATACATTCTTATATATTGTACAAGAGAGTATAACTTCCAACTTATAAAAAAAGCTATTTACAATCTCAAAACTATTTTCTTGTCTATATCCCAAAATGATTGATAATTTTCAATTTGATATAGTGGGAGTTATCTTCCTTTATAAGTTCGTCTTTTCCCTCATCATATTCATGATATTCTTGAGAATCATTTTCGCAAGCTTATCTTAACCCCTAGAGGTTAGACTAGTATAAAGCGTTTGGAGTGTGAGCAAGAGATTTGTTCGAGTTTTGAGTTTGCATCAACTACAGAGGCTATTCCTTCAGGGTCAGTTCCCGTAAGTTTTGTGCTTAACCCAGATGATATATCTTACAAGTGGAGTCATATATTTCGAAGTTTGAACCTTAATATGAGTTCGAACAACTTTTATACTTATTCTCCATCCTCCACAAGAATGAAAGCGGAAGAGGAAAGCAAAAATGAAATATTCCCTTTACGCCATTGCTACTACCCCTAAGAGTGCATGCCTTGAATGAGATCGTACGACAATGAACCCATGCTCTCCCATGTGCACCATGTTTCCCCATAAACAATAATTGTTCAGACATCAACTTGAACCTGGAAAGCATTGTTTCCATTTTTCGCTTGTATAGTTGTTGAGGTCCCAAAACATGGGACACACAATTTTGTGTACACTGTTGGCCAGGCAGCTTTAGCCTTGGGCAAAGACATTGGATGATGGACTGTGGGCTCACATGACCCTAAGAGTAAAGTAGTTGTTCATCCCAACAACATATCCCACGTGTTGTTACATTTGATATTGGACAAAGGGCCCCAAATCTTTCAAATCCAACATAATGGTTGGTGAATAATGGGGTACTTTCAAGAGAAGTTACCAAGAATGCGATCATTTTTACCACATTAGAGGACCTACGTAATTACGTGCACAATATCCATTCGAAGATCGAAGATTTTTGTACACGATCGAGTTTACAATCAAGATCTCGAATGTGAAATTTTTTTATCATGGTCAATCATTAATGTAAAGACAATTTACCACGATGCGATCAATTTCACCACGTTTGAGGACATCTCTTCGAAGATTTCTAAATCTTTTGGCCTTTGATTTGCTCTGGAAAAAGTTTAAGCACATAGCAACACTTGAGTACCTAGACTTTGCAGATTGTTAAAATTTTCATGCTTGCATGATGTTTCGTGGGCCAGGTATCAGTAAAAATGTAATGGAGATGTCGGATGCGGATTGGCTCTAACTATGAGGCCTGCGAGTCCGTCAGATGCGGTTTGGTCCGTTTGATTGTTAGGTATGTCTTTTGCGGGCCTCAATCCGCACTGGATCGAACGAAAAAAACCCGGCCTGAATGCAAATTAAGCGTTTCAGTCCAATGATAACCCCAAATCTTTTTGTTATACAAAAATGAATAGAAATACACAAACTGAGTGGAAAATGTAACATATACTGTAAAATCTTTTTAAATTAATATTTAATAAATAAATAATATTTCTTAAACCAATATGCCAGGTTAATAATGTCCATATACAGTAGAATCTTTTTAAATTAATAGCGTTGGGATCACCAAATTTTATTAATTTAGCGAGATATTAATTTATCGAGAAATTAATAACTATTAATTTATAGAGATATTTTTTATTTTTTGACTATATAGTAAATATATTATGATTATGATGTCTTTTTTCAGTCCAATTTGAAAAGATAAGTAATGAGATTTTTCTAATCTCGTATCCAAGTCCTTGTAGGATTAGGATGAGAACTAATTTCTCTAATCTTGTATCTTAATCCTTGTAGGATTATCTTAATTTTTTCTCTTTAAATAATTAAATATGAGATTCAACTAGATTTGAAGTTCAACAAAAGACATGCTACAATTGATTTATATTTTAAGAAAATCTCATAGTCAATTTATTATGTACTTTTTAGCTAATTATTAATTTATAAAATATTTGAATCAATAAAATACAAAGGAAATTTTTTTTAAATGTATTATCTTATAATTTTATTGAATTTATCAACTTTTTAAACTGGTCCCAAGTCGGGACCGGACATTTTTATTAATTAAAAAAAATTATTAATTTATCAAGTATTAATTTAAAGAGGTTCTACTGTAATCATAAGATAATACATTTCAAATATTTATTTTATATTTTATAAGTTTAAAATATTTTATAAATTAATAATTAATTAAAAATGCATAACAAACTGACTACGAGGTTGTGTTGGACCTAAAGATACCTTAAGTAATAACAGATTATGTTAGATTAAATACTGTTTGCTTTGATTTAGGATACATATTTTAATTAAGTTGAATACATTGGATCTTTATGCTAATTATGTATAATTTAATGAATACATAATTTATTAGTTATATTATATTGAATTTTAACTTGGTCAATTGATGCGATAAATGGAATTGAGCAAACCTTGATAAGTAAATAAATATAACATGTTTACTATTAAGACAAAAAAACCTAAAAATATCTTTCTAAATCAAAAATTTTATTAATTTATTAATAAATTAGTATACCGCTAAAGTAAGAGAATTTAGGTGGTCCAAAAGCTATTACTGCAAAGACTTTATTTTGAAAATATGAAAAACACCTCAAATTTCATAAACATAAATATATGACATATATTTGAAAGATTAGAAATATAAATTCTATTACAAAAGTTGAAAAAAAAATACCTCACAGTCCTAATACTTTTGTTTGTAAAATATAGAAAACTAATAACAAAAATTTAAAAAGTATTCCTTGTGTCTTCATCTTTAATTCTTCATTTGTTCAACTACTTTTGATATTGCTCTTGTTCTTATTGGATTTGGTCTTGGAGCTCTTCATTTGTAATATTGTAATATGCATATATTCATTATTGTTATCTATATTCGATAGTCGTTACACCGGTCTAATTTTTTAATAAATGAATTACTTATTATGTATTTGTTATTATTCGACTTCCCTTCTCTCTAGATCACTTTATTATCTAAGTAAAAACACCAAGCTAAGAATTCATAATTTTGTTTTACAAGATTTGGTGAGTTTTTTATGTCGGATTGCTTTATTTATTTCTCTTCATCAAACTAATTCAAATATTTATTTTCCTAAAAACGAGTTTTATCATTACAGTGCATTTATGAAACTCAAGATGACAAATATGGAGCAGTTTCTAAGATTTACGAAGGGTAAACTTGGCAGAAGTTCATCCCAACTTCAAAATATGTGTGTAGAATATAATTCATTAAACATAGACTACAAAACGTGAAAAATGTACTGAAAAAGCTTGACATTCAAATTAAGTCAGTATAAGCCTTTTGATAAACTCTATTTCTTTCTTCCTTTTTTTTTTTTTTTTTTTTCTTTTTTTGAAAGGTCGATAAACTCAAAAATTGGTCTCAATCTTGGGCTGTCCAAAAAAAAAATCTTGGGCTATGAAAATCCAATCTGGTGATCATCAACAGACACAAGAGGCAAAATAAGACTCAACACGGCGAAGGAATGATAATTAGAAATATATGAAACATATTTCTTCATTTATATAAACAATTGAGACGCCAAAATATTGAAATTTAAGTAAATATATTGGACAATTCGTCAAAGTGAAAATCAATATTATGTATAAGTCATCATTTTTTTTTTTTTTTGGTCGAATATAAGTCATCATTAGATCACCATGACAACCTCTTTAATGTATATCCAATATAACATATTGCACCATAATATTTATTTGGTATCTCTTAAACCCCTTCATGTGTCACTAACTAAAGGGGAAATGATTATTTTAGGATTGAACTTGGTGTGATATGGAATTGAGCACCTGAATTTCCAAACTTTTCATTGAAAGGTTCAAACTTGTATGAAAGAGGTGTTTAATTACACACCGTAACTATCAGTGTTAGTATTTTACGTGGTATTTTTTTTTTCTTTAAAATCCTATTTGGCATTATCTTACGGACTTTTGGATTGATTGACCCTAATACTAGAACTTTCAGATGCCCTACTTTGTTAGTTTAATGCTTTGATATTGGAAAATGTTCATGAGCTTGGAAGTTAAATAGTGGTTATTGAATTATTCCTAAGTTTCTGATACTTGAAAGGCATGGTTAGTTTATATTTTCTGATTTTCAAATATATATGGAGTTCTAATAGTATTTTAGAACTGAAATTGAATAAGGATATGCATCAACAATTGAGACTCCCCTTATTATTTAGGCTAATAACATCTTCTTTTTTTTTTTTTTTATAGATAAGAAGGCTTTCAATGTTGTAGTAATTCTTCTTCTAGTACATCAAATCCGTGCATGGTCACTTTTTATGGTTTGAACCTTTACCTCTATCTTACTTATAAATTGTTTGCTATATAGCGTCCTATGTTGCTTGCGAAATGTTTGATAGCATTTTGAAACTAATTATATAAAAGGGTCAATCAATCCAAAAGTGTGTAAGACACAATATACCATGTAAGAGTTGGAAAAAAAAAATGCCACATAGAATTTGAAAAAAAGAAAAAGAAAAATGCCACATAAGATTTGAAAGAAAAGAAAAATAACACATCGGTATAATATTGAGACTGTTAATTAAATTAGACCAAGTACTGTTTTTTTTTTTTTGCTAAATTCACGAGCAAAAGGTCTCATTAATAAAATGAAATACAAGTGGTGGGTCCGAGGACCAAATTATAAAGAAGATCTTAGTCTAAAAAATACATCATTAAACATCATGCTAAGATCAAACAAGTAAAGGAAACAAATACAATTCAGTAAATTAAGAGGGAAGGCAAATAAACCTGGGGAATCCTCTACTGGATCAATCTGCTTTCTTGTAAGTAGGTTGTTTATAGCCTTAGAAAGATCGGATATAGGAGGTGGGGGGGGGGGGGGGGGGGGTTGGTTGTGTGGTTAAGGAATGATATAGCAATGATATTATTTTTAACACAGAAATAATAAAATTTACTCAAGGAGCATATACAGGACACGAAAAACTTGAGCGAAATTGAAGCTGGTGGATTCGTTCTGCCCCGGGCCGGCGTTTATTTATTTGATTACAGTAATATTATTTGTATAATAATGGGCCACTGTGTCATACTCGTAATTCTTTAAAAGAATAATAATATTTTATGTTACCCTTTAATCGTATTATAAGAATTTATACATTGAAATATCAAATCTCTTATGTAATGATCGGAATTCTATTATATAATGAAGAGTGGGAGTGAAGAAATGATATAGCAATGTTTCAAACTAAAAGAAAAGATACTAACCTCCCATCCTTTTAACTCATAAAATAGTTATATGTCACCCATTCACCTTTCCGTATAAGAAAACTTTTACCATAAACAACGAGAAATTTAATATTTAATATATGAATTCTTGCCATATAAAAGGAGGTATGAAGGGATGACGTAAAACATTAGTTTTTAACTAATCATCGTATATTGACTTGCCCATTGCTATCTAAAGCCTTAACTAAAGACTCTATTTGACCCAATTGTGAAATTTTAGCTTTCACGCTGTAGAGTTTTGGTTAAAAGTATTATTAAATATAAGTTGTTCATTGTTTGACTTATGTTGGGAAATGGTAGGTTTTTAGAAACTTTGAGGGCAATGTTGGGCTTCCAAAAAATTTGAAGGGTATATTTGAGATGTAAAAACAGTTTTGGCCTAAGCCTTTTTTCCAAAAGTTCTAATTTTGAGTTTCTTATTTTTTTAGTTGACTTTTACCAAAAAACTGTTTAAAAAATGGTCGAAACTGCAGGTTATTTCAACTTTTAAACTCACAAAAAACGCTTTTAATTATCGAAAAATTAGGCCAAACACACGCTAACTTTCTTTTATTTATCTAAGAGTTAGATGAAATAGTCAAGAAATGAGTTATTGTAATCAAAGATTTTAAGTTCAAATTACGATTTTCATCTTTATAATACCAAAAATAAAACTTCTTTATATTTTACGAACATGTTGATTAACTGTATATATTTAGATTTAATGAATTGGCAGATCATTTGCATGAAAAAAGATGTTTGCAATTTTGATTATATTATATAATCCATCAATTACTACGAAATGCTTCAGCACCATGAACTAAAGTTTGACAAACCAGTTCAGAAACTCTTTATAAGGACAGAGCATATCATGAGTGGATCACATGTGAACATCCATTATCCTGGTTTTAGCTGTTTCCATACTAACTGATCATGTCCTCTTACATCACGATTAAGAAAATTTTGTGCCCATAACCCGTTGCCCAAGTGCCAACTTAACAATAATTCTCAAAAGACATTGTTGATGTAGAATTAATATTGGTGATGGGGAGGGTGGAAACACTTTTGGAAATATGATATTCACACACACACACACTCACAAGAGAGAGAGGACCTCAAGTAATCCGGCACGAGATAAAACTAGTTTTTGTTTTTTTGTTTTTTTTTTTTTCAATTAGTAAGGAAAATATTTCATTTCAACAATCTCAAAATTTTACTAAAAAATTGGAGTTTATCAAACCAAAAGTTCCTGAGACCAAACTTATATATAAAACAGGCAATTATTGGCTTACCGAACCTAACGACTCTCACATATAATGTGGGCCTCACATCACATACACAGTGTGTGAGTTCACATGTTGAGAGAACTTGTTAGGTCCAGTTTTTCCATACAAAAGTTACCTACAAAGAAAGGTATCATCCAAGTTCAATGCTTTACAAATTGCAAGGTTAATAGGTTTAGTTGTGAATTTTATGGCAGAGCTACTAATTTTAAGACTAACAACAACCTGTTCCTCACTTCGAGCATAGTTGAGAATTACTAATACAATACAATCTCGTTAAATTAATAGTTTTAGTACCACCTAATTCTATTAAGTTATCAATGAATTAATAATTATTAATTTATAAAGATACTTTTAGTTTTCTTTGACTTAACAGTTATTATATTATTACATCAAATGACCAAAGTGAAGATTTAAAGTACTATTCCTATATATTTGATAAATTAAGAGTTCATTATCTTATATAAAATTAGCATAAAGATTAAATGTATTGAACTTTTTTAAATAAGTGCATATATACAAGGGATATTGCACGAAAGAAAATAATATTTAATCTAACACAATCTCTTATTATTTAAGATATTTTCAATTCTAAAATTGCAAAAATGACTTTCCATATATCTCCAAGGTGTCAAAAAAAGAATCATGAAAGATGAAATAGGTATATGTGAGCATAGCAAAGAGCACTCTTCATGCACGCAAACAATTGCAACAATAGGTTTTGAAAATATCTGATTTGTAAGTCTGCCAATGGTAACTTGTATAAATTAGTAGGAAAAGATCCTAAAATTAATCTAAAAGTAAAAAAATGTATAAACTGTGGTAAAGAGAAAACATTAATTGTCTGGTGCACAATTATGAGAAAAATGTATGTATTTTTTAGCTAATCGTTAATTTATAAAATATTAGGACCTTATGAAATACAACAAAAATATTTGAAATATATTATCTTATAAATTTATATAGGTTATTAATCTAACTTATTGGTCCCATTCAAGGCCGAAAATCTTATTATTATTTTTTAATAAAATTAGTTTATCAAGTATTAATTTAAAGCAATTCTACTATATCATTATCTCTTATTACTCGCATGACTGCATTTCTCTAGATTAATTATTTACATTTTATGTTAGACAAGCCAAATGCACGAGAGCATCTCATATATACAATTAAGAGTTTGACAAATGCACTAGAGCATTTCTCTATATTAATTTAAAACAATTCTACTATATCATTATCTCTTATTACCCCAGGTCTAAGCTCATATTTTTGTCCTATTTCATCTTATCTACACTATTGGGTGCAATATTTACAATCCAGCATAGTTTATTGCTCCTATTCAATATTCAATGGACTTTGACAAAAAAAAAAAAAAAATTCAATGGACGCATATGTAAGCTAATCAAATATGTCATGAAAAACGACTAAAAAAATATATATATATGCCATGAAAAAGTATATCTAGAATTATATAGAAAATAGTAATAAGTACCAAAATTAACCAATACGCCAAAGCTTTTACCAATTTATCGAAGTGAGGTTACATAGAGAGCTGAGAAGGTTCGGAGAAGGCTAAAGATTATAATTGGGCTGAGCACTTAAACATAGCTATAGCTATATAGTAAGAAAAAAGCAAAGCTAGGATATCTCATGAGGTTTAGCTGAGAAACCTTAACCTACTATAAGGGCAAAGCATCGTTTAGATTAAGCATCTCGCTATCAAAATTAAGGAATATATTAAACGAAAAAAGTATAAATGAAGTAGATAAATTGTAATTAACAAAGGTATATTAGAATTTTCATGATTTAATACAAAAAATAGGACACCGAAAATATACATATAAACTTGTGGATTTAAACATATCATTGGTTCATGGTGTATTTACTTTTGCATGCGCTGCAATCATCTCTTGAGAACATTGGTATAGAAACCTCAACGGCACGTTTGGTAATTTTTAATGACAAGCCAAATTTAATAAACTAATATATAAATTATTAGTACTATAATTGAGAAAGAGGGACCTTGCCCTCATATATTGTAGCCGGTGTTCACATTAAGCAAACGCTAACCTTTATAATAGGTCATTTATCTATCATACAACACCCAAATTAATGATAATATTAACAATAAGATGGACCAAGGTTCAAACTAGATCACCATATATTATGTGTCGGCTAGACAGATCAACCTCAATCTGATTTTTGGAATAACAAAATACCTTAATTACTAAGGTTGTCTTTATCAATAGAGACTCTAGTATTGTACAATTATTATGTAATATAATTTATTTGGTAAAATAAAAATTTATAAAATAAAGATCAAAATTATTAAAAGCGGGACCGAATCTCTAAAAAGTACAAAGTTTCTAAATTTTTAGAGACTTTGTACTTTTTAGAGATTTGAGTTCACTTTTGATGATTTTGATCTCTACTTTATAAATTTTTATTTCACTAAATAAATTATATTATCTAATAATTATACGATGTCAAAATCTCTATTTTAAAATTTTTAGTAATAACAGCCTAATAGCTCACAATTAAGAAAATTCTAACATAGTATCGACCGTGATCACTCGGCTTCCAACCCACGGGTATGCGCCACCACCGCCAGATGTTTTTTTGATGTTGTCCAACCCCATCCCAAAAAAGTTCATGATTCCATTTATGAATGGCTGAATTAAATATAGTGGTCATTTTAGTAAATTTAATCAGCAAAAAACCATTATCATTTCTGGCCGGTCTTCTTTTAACCACTTCTTTCTCCCCTATTGCTGTAGAAGCAAGAAATAGTGGTGGGCAACTGGTTGATGTGATCCTTTTGTCCCATGTGACGCAGTTACAACGTGGGACATATTTGTGGGTGTCACATGAGGAATAAAAATGTCGTACTCAAACAAATTCATTTCTCTAAAGTGCTTCACGGGTTCGCTTTATGAATATTCATGTCACCCATGGCGACAGATGTCCCTTAGCTTATGGTACGTAGGCCTCTAGATGGCTAAAACTCGTTTAGCTTTTGCTGTTCTTTTAATTTTGATTTCTTTTTCAAATTCTGGTTAATGCCAAAAGCTAGACTACTGCACTATGTTTTCTTATTCTTCATCCATGAGAAACAACTATTCTAGCTAGTCCACTTCCATTACAATTCACAAGGGCTAAACGTTGAGGGTGAAATGTGCTGCAGAAATTAATATATGGTGTCTAACTGTTTTTGATAATGAAAAACTTATCTTAGACAAAACTATAGTAAATTCATTATAAGATTATAAATTTTGTGGTGCTGCAACACGCTTCATTTAATGTTTTGTAGTAATCAAAATTTAATCTCATGGCGATAAGCCCAACTCGAATCACAAGTTAGTTAGTCTCTATAAATATCCTTCCATTGGCCTTACCAAGGTAAGGAAGAAAACCCTAATCACATACGTATCCTTACTTTGTCCCAATGTCGCTTTTACCCTTTTTGTCTTATGAATAGTTCAAATTGCTGCTGTCACCTAAAAATGAATCAAAAAGCTCCAAACTCGTGATTTTTTATTTTTTATTTATTACAAGGGAGGTTAGAGTCAAGGATTAAGAGGATATGAATCTAGAAAATGTTTTACCCTTTTTATCATAGTCTAACAAAGGACGTAAGCTATCCGGAAGATGATTGAGTGTCTAAATTCTCAACTCGTGATTTTGATTGTAAATTCGAAGGTTTACATGCATTAGATTATCAGTCAAACACATAACATATAACTTTGTTTTGGAGCTGATTTCTTAGTTTAATATTTTCTAGAATTTCTTTCGGTTGGATTAGTTTTTAATGTTTAGATCAGCTTCCTCTGAAAAAGGTGAAAAAACTGAAAAGAAAACCAACAAAGATGCACCTTTAAGTCGAAGCCAAGCAATGCCCACTTGCGATTTGAATCACCATTTCGGCTTTGCATTCAAGTTAAGATAGAAAAAGTGGTCAGATGGATCAGTCGAGATATACACCTCTGCCGGATCTTTGCAATGGAAAGGCCCTGAATTAATGCTAGCTAGACTAGGAATAACATTTGTGTTCTTTACACTATCCTTTAACTAAACCTTTGAAATAGTGAGCTTAACTTTACTAAAGAAACAGAGACGGAAATAAAAAATGGACATTATGCTTTTTCTGCTGTAGTAGATAAGCATTACATTATCCGCATAAGCCTCAAATCACATTCTTTACAGCTTTAATGTATGTAGTTGTATTAGTGATATCACATTAATTAAATACGCATTGTTTATGAGTTTAATGTTTTAGATCAAATGATCACGTTCAAGTTAAATCTTTGACGAACGCAGCAACTTCTATGTTTTATTTTTTTTTGGATGACGAGAGAACTCAGTTGATGAAGTCCGATCACTGAATTATTTGGTGGAGCCCGATCACCGAATTATCTGGCAGATCCCGATCACCAACTAATAAATTTCCGGGTGCAGCGGTGTTCCCCCACACATGCACCAGGTTAGTGAAAGGCGGAACTCCGAAATAGTCCGCAATCTCATAAAAATAATTTTACCCCACTACTGCTAGACCATATTTCTAGGGCCATCTATGTCTTATTTAATTAGGGCCTTCCGTTGGACTGTCTAATCTGGAATAGGATTACTTAAAATAACATGGCAGCTAACCCATTAAAGTAGTCGAACCATGTTATCTATCCTTTTTTATTTTTTTTATTTTTATAATTAAAGGGGTTTCTTCAAAGTCTTACACATGAAGAACTTTTGTCAAAGAATGGGAGGCAACAACTTACGCTTCACGTAAGAGATAAATTGTAACTGCTTTTGCAAAGAGTTTTCCAGTAATTTTCAAAGCTTGCTAATTTAAAAAAAATTATTTTCATTTTAAGTCCAAGACGTGGTAAGACAATTGAACGATTACTTTCAAGGCTTGGGCCTAACCTAAATGATTAATTTGGAGACTCTAATCCCACTACACAAATTTAGCTAATTTTATACGTAACATGATAATGAAAAAAATTCCATTCATCCACAAAAGTAAAACTAAGTTAACTGCCTCTTAGACTAAGGCAAACTGTTCAAAAGTCAAAAGTCAGTCACTTTACCTAATGGCTTGAATTTTTTGGGGAACTATTAATTCCTAATACGAACCAAACACAAGAAAAAGGTACCCCAAGAAATGTGAAGATATTGATTCATGGACTAAATATTTTGAGTTTAAGCCTCTTTTTAACTGAATTGGTGTATATGAGATATATCGTTACTTTACAAAATTTTTAGTTTTTTCAATGTTGTTCTAGTTAGGATAAGTTCGTTGACGTTATTTAAAATAATTAAATAATTAATAAAAGAAAAGAAAAAGTTAAGTCCCTTAGATTACCACAATTCATAAAGAAATGGAAAGGTCTCCTCATAATTGCAATCCCAAAAAGTCATTGGAAGGCATAAGTTACATTAGTGTTGGTGTTTATATATATGAACATTTAGGAGGCATAATGTGCATCAGGATGAATAGAACTTGGAATCAGTAACGCTTGGTCACGAATTCACACCTGAACCACATGTACAAACACACACACATATATATATATATATGCCTTTGCTAGCTTTGATCCATTGCTCATCTCCAGACCCTCTATATCTCTTGTATTTCCAGTCAATCAACTGACTCATATAACAAAGTTCAAAGGCATTCTTGAGAAATATATCTAAAGCGCCCCATACAATTTGGCTTGGAGAGAGTTAGTAAACGGTAAGCCCTTATAATTAAACGTTTTTCAGCGTAAATTTTTAGTATATATTTAAACATTCCGCGTGTAAACTATATAACACCCCCTGTGATATCCTGAATGCACTGGAACCCCCCTGTCTCTTTGCATTCAGCGTAAGGGGGAGGTGTATAACACCACTCTGCGACGAGTAATTTACATTGACTACTTCATGCAGAATGGAATACTTATAATTCTCAGATAATGGTTTGAATTTGCAGGCTTTTGGCAATCCTGTTAAATATGAAGAAGGTGGAGCGGAAGAGACAATGGTGGTCGCTTGTGGGGTCTGTTGGGATCGTCCTTCAGTTCTTCTTGCTTACTGAATGTGCTGTGAGAAGACAGTTAGGTTCTTGCTCATCTTTTGTTTGCTTTAATCTGTTGCATCCACCTCTCTGCTGCCATGTTTGTAAAACAAAATTAACACACTTAAGCAAATTAAGTGTGCATTAGCATATGGAGTCATTGTGTTTGTCTGCATAAAACTGCTGCAATTAATTAACTGGAGGTTGTAGAGGAAAGAAAGAATGTAGCAGTTTCTTTTTGTTCCTGGCTTTTAATTTGTTTGCTTTTAATGTTTTGTTTCTTTTGTTATAAAAGAGATTGAAATCGTTATTTGAAGTCAAACTTTTATCAAGACAAATTACTATTTAACTATTTGGATAACGATATATCAATATACTGCTATTAATGTATTAATGTAGCAGTTTCTTTTTGTTCCTGGCTTTTAATTTGTTTGCTTTTAATGTTTTGTTTCTTTTGTTATAAAAGAGATTGAAATCGTTATTTGAAGTCAAACTTTTATCAAGACAAATTACTATTAAACTATTTGGATAACGATATATCAATATACTGCTATTAATGTATTAATGTAGCAGTTTCTTTTTTGTTCCTGGCTTTTAATTTGTTTGCTTTTAATGTTTTGTTTCTTTTGTTATAAAAGAGATTGAAATCGTTATTTGAAGTCAAACTTTTATCAAGACAAATTACTATTTAACTATTTGGATAACGATATATCAATATACTGCTATTAATGTATTAATGTAGCAGTTTCTTTTTTGTTCCTGGCTTTTAATTTGTTTGCTTTTAATGTTTTGTTTCTTTTGTTATAAAAGAGATTGAAATTGTTATTTGAAGTCAAACTTTTATCAAGATAAGTTACTATTTAACTATTTGGATAACGATATATCAATATACTGCTATTAATGTATTGTTCTTGGCTTGCATAATTTTCCTTGTATGCTTCAAATGGTCAAGTGGACCATAGTAAGCACACGTGCCTCATAAACAGGGAAAATGAATTATTTTATTTTATTTTTTATTCACTTTGTATTTTTTCTTTACGTGACATGACTCTCTCAAAATTTGAGAAAATATTTTAAAGTTTTTTTTAAAAAAATATATTTTTTACGAAATTCACTTTATATCCAAATATCAGAAAATATTTTATAATATTCTATTTTTTTTTTTAAATATTTGTTTCCAACAAATTATTTTACGACAAACAAACAAAACTCAAGAAAATATTTTTTACTGAAATTTTTTTTCACAAATAAATTATTTTACGGCAAACAAACGAAGCCTAAGCCTTAATTTGGATTCAAAGAAATGTACAAACCAAGAGTTATAATAAACACTTAGACAAGTCTATTAACAGATGAGGATGGGTTGCTCATTTTAAATTTGTTAAAAATGTACTTTTTTGTTGAACTGCAATCCTACCATCCTCAATAGAGTCTCTAAATTTATAGACTTTTTAAATTTGGGTATTTCAAGTTTATTTTTAGAGCCCCCAATCCTAAAAACTAATACTATTCATGACAAAAATACTTAGGGTCTACCACTTTTGATTTAAAAGATGCCAAAATAGAGCTTAATCTATATTTTGTTCAATAAATTTAGAACCCAAAATTTAGATTGGGTTTCTATTTTGACATCTTTTAAACTAAAAATGATAGACCCTATGTATTTTTGTCATGAATAATATTTTTTTTTAAATTTGGAGGCTCTAAAAATAAATTTGAAATATTCAAATTTAAAAAGTCTCTAAATTTAAAACTTTCATTAAACTTGTCCTAAATCCGCAAATAGTATTATTTTGGTAACTTCCCATGTCTTGGCACTATTACTGCTTGGATAGTTTTATCCAAGCAGGTCAAATCTCTCTAATTTGTCGTCTTAATTCATAGTACTACAAGAAGATGGCAGGGGATTATTGATGTGTGGATAATATTTTCTACCATGTTTTTCCATGCAAATTAACTTTATCTTTACCCAAGGGGCAAGGAGAGCAGGGGCGGAGCCAGGAATTTTTGTCAGTGGGGGCTAAAATTTATAATTTTTGAACTATACAAGTATTTGTTTCAAAAAATACATAAAATTTTAACGTTTTTATGGACCAGTGGGCGGTAAAATTCATAATTTTTGAATTGTACGAGTTCTTTTATTTTTCAGTGGGGGCTAATTAATTTTTTTTAACTAAAAATACATAGATATCTAATTTTTTTAAAAAAAATACATAAAAAGTTTAACGTTTTTATGGGTCAGTGGGGGCTAAAATTCATAATTTTTGAACTATACTAGTACTTTTATTTTTCAGTGGGGGCTAATTAATTTTTTTTAACTAAAAATACTTAAATATCTAATTTTTTTTAAAAAAATACATACAAATTTTAACGATTTTTATGAGTCAGCAGGGGCTGCAGCCCCCACTGCACACAATACAGCTCCTCCAGTGAAGGAGAGAGACCTTCACATCCCCCACAGTACATTCTCGTGATCATGTCCTAAAAGAAAAAATTGTGTCATTCTTGTAGTTCAGAATCCAACACCTTTTTGTCTTGTTTCGTTCTTTTTGTTGTTTGTGAAGCAAAGCTCTTCCGCGCATGGTAATTTTCTCTCTTTTTCTTAATAATGTGAAACTTGTCCAGAAAGTCAATCGAGCTAACATTTAAGGTACTAAAATTTGAGATTATAACCTTATTTGAAAGAGATATAGTCAAGTTTATTTAAAATAACGGTGCCATTCTTACTTTTTTTTATATATAATTTTATGTATTTTTAAGTTGAAAAATTAATTTAGCATCTACTAAAGAATATTATTCATATGAGTTTATATCATGTAATTTTAATCATTATTGAATATAAATTTTAGATCTGCCCTTGTTTCTTGAGACACAAGGAATACCAAATTTGTATCAAACAAGAGTTGAGCTAAAAATTTAATATTAGATGAATCAAAATATATATTTTTAATGATACTACGTAATTTTTTTTAACTTTAATAACTTTCACCAGAACATCCATGCCATATTTCAGGCCTCGGTGTCACCATATATTTTACAAAATTGATAAAAGAAAACAAAAAAGAAGAATGACATTGGACGAGGAAGCATCTAGCTACTCATGCAACCCGTGAAAAGTAAATTTTTATTTTTATTTTTTTGGGTCAAAACCCGTGAAAAGGAGTATGTCGTTTTCTTTTTGTGTCTGATACCTTTAGGTCCCCACTAAAACTACTATATATAGTATGCAATTGTAGCGCCTAGAAAACAATGTTAAAGAATGTTGTGTGGTACCAATTTGTAAGTTTGAAACTTGGACCTATACTCAGGGTATTTCTTCATATTTTTTAACTATATGAATATATATATAATTTTATTAGAGGTTAATTAAAATTTTTAATTAAAATTTTTTATATATTTATTTATTTTTTGAAAAATACATATAATTTTTAACATTATTTTTGACCAGTAAAAATTGCATTCATCATTGGTCCTTAGGTACCTCTGCCCCTGCCTATAGTATCTAGGAAAAACTTGAAAATGTACGAAAACTTTCTGACTTGATATGTATGTCGAGTGTAGATTTTACATGTCATGAATTCCACGCATTATTAATATTGTGAATGTTTTAAAAACTAACCCTTTTAGTCTTACTTCGAAATAGAATTTTATAGTTTCCATTTTCTCTTGTTGACATCATTGATATAAATGGTTGTTTAATTTCAACTTCTCTCATGTCATATCACAATAGTTTTGAATTGTTTATGTACTTTGTTTTGATATGGTGGTCTAATTGCCCATCTTTCTTCATTCTTCTCTTTTTTGTGAAATTGCAGAAAGATTTCAAAGAATCATCACCAAGATGACGTATCTTATCCTCCAGTTCAACTGCATATACTGGATAATTATGTACACTCAACTCATTCTGATTTTTCAATATTTTACATTTCTTTACCAAAAAAAAAAATAATAATAATAATTACATTTTGCTTTTTGGCCTTGACTTCCTTGATTGATGTACTCGATCAAGGAAGAATATAGCTATTTGCATCATCAAGTTCTTAATATTGATTAAACTAGCTATTAACTGAGGAATAGATTAGGCAAAGTGGATTTGACAAATTGGATTATTTTCGAGAGGCGTATTTAGACTATTTCATCACTGAGGCTAATCAAGTTCTTAGATATAGATTACACCTTAGCTATCAATTAAGGAAGAAGACTGCGTTATCAGAAGCGGATCTAGACTATTTTATCAATGGAGACTAAAAACGTAACCCATTTTGTGATCAAATTAATGGAAACTAAATTATTTTATAGATTAAAGAGAGTGATAATATATGAATAATTTATATAATTCTATGGGGTCAATAGAAAATAGTCACACAATGGATACTATATATCCGCCCTCTTACGTATTGTCTATGGCACACAAGCCCAAAATCTATATTGATAATTTGAAATATTTCCATGATGATGTTGCTCAGCTTTTTTGCTGTTATATAATCCTCACATAGAAATTTGGTAATAAATTTCTTTTTTATCCTCACAGAAAAATAAATTGCTAATAAGTTCTTTTCTTAAATGTAGGTTGTGGTGGACAATGGCCAGGTCAACGTCACTTTCACCACTCCCGGGGGTATGGTCATAGGAATACAGTACAATGGAATTGATAATTTACTGGAAACTGAGTTCAAAGAAAACAACAGAGGGTATGGGCTGCGTGCACATATAGTATGGGATAATTATTGGGTTCGATCAGTTCAATTATACGACACTTATATATTAGTGATATTTATATTATGTGAACTTATCATATTATGAGAATCGTTTAAGTCCGATTTATCAGACCCAATAATTTTCCTATCGCATGTTATAATGATTCTAACCTGTAAACAAATATAGTGCAATGTTGATGCCATTTGATGCAATTTTCACAACTCTATATTTAAAATCCACACTTCACATATTACAGGTATTGGGACGTTGTTTGGACCACAGAACAGCCTAGGGGTATTTTTGACAAGTCAGTCTTACTTGTCCCATCTCTTTTTCTAATTTCTACTTAAAAATACAGTAATTCGTATCATTTTAGGATAAAAAGGCATATTCTACTCCCACTACCTCGAGTGGTTTGATGAATGTGCACGCTATAATGACATAGTTAGAAGAGAATTATTAGATATCATTTTATTGTTCTCACGTTTTTATTATCATTTACGTAAATATTTAGTTGACATATTAAAAAAATGCATTTATTACTTTTTACGTATTGATACTTATTTGACATGTTAAAAGAGAAAAATAAATAAATAAGTTAGTTATTTTAACATGCATTAAGCATTCATATATGAGTTGTAATATCTATTAACATTCTAATTAAAAAAAAAAAAAAATTGGTCTTTTACTCCCTTAGTTTAAAAAATGATGCTAACCACCTCCAAATACGCAAAATGATTGATTCACTAGTTATAAACAAGTATAATATAATCGTATATGAGAACATTTTGATTGTTCTAGATATGAAATGCATCAGATATCAAATCAGGATGGATATGTCATGTCCTTAGGCTCTGAAATTCAAATTTGCAATCGAGATTATTGTTAACTGAGTCAAAATGATTAACTCAAGTTATAATTTAAACTCACAATACCGGCTTATAAACCATACACTTAAAATTTCTTTTGCCGATCAAAAACATTACTATATAATATGACGATTTCGCCAATCATATTAATTCTGCAGGATGGACGGGACTAGTTTCAAAGTCATTTTGCAAAATGAGGATCAAGTTGAGCTTTCATTCATGAGGACATGGGATCCTTCCATTAGTGACATTGGCCTTCCAGTAAATATTGATAAGAGGTGCAGTATACGTCTTCAAATATATATATATATATATATATATAATTCATTCATCCACTAGAAAGTAATCAATTTGCATGCAATTCTTGGGCAGGTATATAATTTTGCGTGGCAGCATTGGATTTTATTCCTATGCAATTTTCGAGCGCTTGGAGGGGTGGCCTGGGGTTACTCTTTACCAAGGGCGGATCGTGTTCAAGCTTCGACAGAACTTGTAAGAAATATTTCGGTAAAAGTGTTGGCTCGTATATTAAAAGTCTGTATGAGTTTTTCCGTGACTAAACTGTACTATACCATTACACCACCGAGAATTCGAAGCTTTCGAATTATGACCCTCGTTATCGAAAAAGGAAAAAAATTATTCTACGATAAATGCATGGCGCGAGAGCTTTGGAGATGAATTGGAAAATAGAATTTAACCAATTTTCAATGCCAAAAGGACCCTGTTTCTACTTCTTCCCAATCATATGAAAAAACCAAAAGGGAGAAAAAATAAGAAATCAGTAGAACTTGTTTGAGTGGGGCAAAATTCAAGTTCATGCAATTCAAAATATGCTTGTTCATACAAATTTAAAAACACAAGTAGTTTATTAGGTCATTACGGTACTACAAGGGTGTATCTGGCTTATTCGTCAAACCGCATGAGACTATGGTGCATTTTACCTGGTATTAATGACATTGGTATACTATCATCAGGTTCCAGTTTATGGCTGTCTCTGATGAAAAGCAAAGGATAATGCCAACAACAGAGGACCGTTTAAAAGGCCTGGTTCTTGATTACCCTGAAGCTGTTCTACTAACAGATCCATCCAATTCATTCCTCAAAGGAGAGGTAGGTTCATATATTACTTATAAATTTTCGGGTAAACAGCAACACACTTCCTGTAGTTAAGCAAAACGGTACACTACCCTTTGTGATGTTGTAATTAGCTCATAATCCCGCGTTGTTTAAAGTTACCGGACCACAGGGAGGTAGTTTGCCTGGCAGGGTAATGTATATCTTTCTACTTTTTTTGATTGGCAATGCAGGTGGATGATAAGTATCAATATAGTAGTGACAACAAAGACAATCTTATCCATGGATGGATCTGCCGTAACCCGCCTACAGGATTTTGGATGATTACGCCGAGTAATGAGTTCAAAACAGCAGGGCCTGTCAAGCAAGACCTCACTTCTCATACAGGCCCTATAACTCTCTCCGTAAGTATGATCAAGTGCAATTAGAATTTCATCAAATTACTTCACTGCCTACCTAATCACATGATAAGTACTCTGTTTAATCTTCCATTTTTGTAACACTGTTTAATCAAGGCTATCTTCGAAAGAAGTAGTCTGTGGAATCAAGAGTAATTTTTCTGAATGATCTTTCGAGTTACCAAAATTCTCCTAATGGAATTTAGTGGTTCGTTATCTGATAACACTCTCTCTCGTGTGTGACTAGTACAGATGTTCTTTAGCACCCACTATGCAGGGGAGTCCTTAGGAATTAAATTTCTTGACGACGAGCCATGGAATAAAGTTTTTGGACCTGTTTTCATCTATCTGAATTCAATTTCACCAAGCGATGATCCCCTTTCACTCTGGGCAGATGCAAAGGAACAAGTATGATTGACTTTACTTACTAACAACAATACATTTTTAGCATAGCTATTTATTCATGCTTTCATGTTTTACCAGACGCTCATAGAAACAGAAAAATGGCCATATGATTTCCCCCTTTCAGAAGACTTCCATCGCGCTGCTCAACGTGGAACTGTTAGTGGCCGATTACTGGTCCGAGACAGGTAAAAAGAATTGGCTAAATTAAGCAGCTCATATCCACTAACAATTTTATTTTTCTACATGAAGTCCAAAGATTTATATTAGCTATTGCGAGTAAAAATGAGTCTTGCCTTCCCTTTGTCATGTTAACTAGAGTAGAAATGCTGAAAGCTTTAAAAATCTGTTCCAGCTACATTAACGAAAGGTTTATCATTGCAAACTCTGCTTATGTTGGGTTGGCTCCACCAGGAGAGGCTGGATCATGGCAAAGAGAAAACAAGGTTTCTACTACTCGTATTGTTACTTATGTTCTGTTCTCAAATTCAGATTACTGTTACGGATATAAACTATTACAAGAGAAAACTGTAAAGAAAGAAAGAAATCGTCTCTCTTAATTTTTTGCTTGTTTTGGTCACAGGGCTATCAATTTTGGACTCAAACAGATTCTAAGGGGTACTTTTTTATAAACAATATACGATCCGAGAATTACAGTCTGTATGCTTGGGTCCCTGGATTTATTGGTGACTACAAATATAACGTCTACATCGACATCAAAGCAGGTTCAACAATTCATGAACATTCTTACAGTCATTTTCCTTTTTTCTCCATTTAACAAATTAGTATATTATAATCTATATAAAAACAATCCAAGTTTTTCTGTAAGCAGGAAGCAAAATCAGACTGGGCACTCTTATATATGATCCTCCAAGGAGTGGTCCTACACTATGGGAAATTGGCATCCCTGACCGCTCTGCTGCCGAGTTCTTTATCCCTCCTCCAAATCCGACTCTTATGAACAAATTATATGTAGAACATCCGGAGAAGTATGTCTGTTCTTGTAAATTGAGATGCTCTATCAAAGATTGTATTCATTAATGTTGCTTGACTTGGCATTTTCATGTCTTACTAGGTTTAGGCAGTACGGATTATGGGAAAGGTACACAGAGTTATATCCCGAGCAAGACTTAGTTTTCACCGTTGGTGTTAACAATTACCCGACAGATTGGTTCTTTGCTCATGTGAACAGGTAAATTCTGGCTAAATCTTCAGGCTTTCAATTATTGGCTTGTGCGCCTTCTAATCCTCCATTGCAGGGATATAGGAAACAGAACTTATGAAGCAACAACTTGGCAAATTGTATTTGATCTTGATATTGTTTCTGAGGCTGGAAACTACACGCTGCAATTGGCGCTGGCTTCAGCCAATGAAGCTGAATTACAGGTTATCTGGACATGGTTTTCAAGTATCGTAGATTCATTTCTTTGACTTTTAGTAGGTATAAAAGATTTACTAACTTTCAACTAATTCTTGTACTATGCATTTTAAGGTTCAAATCAACAACCCGGATGCAGAACTTCCACAGTTCACAACAGGTCTTATAGGCAAAGACAACACGATTGCCAGACACGGGATTCATGGTCTGTACTGGCTGTTCAGTGTCAATATATTTGGATCTCAACTATCAAGCGGGACCAATACAATTTTTCTCAGGCAGGCCAAAGGGTTGAGCCCCTGGAGAGGAATCATGTATGACTACATTCGTCTTGAAGGTCCTGCAGAAAACAATTGAGGCTTACAACACATATAGTACATACAATCATTTGATCTGTTTCCAAAAGGGTGATGAGAAAGGTGATAAATCTACTTAGCAATTCTAATAGTTTCAAGCATTTGGTCAAATAGAAGCAAGCTTCATTAGTTCAACAAGGAGCAAATTCTTTGTTATAGGTCCTATATTGGTTGGTGAGTTTTGTAAAGGCCATTTTTTGTTGTAGAACTTTTAGGTGGAGGTCTAGGATCCTGGGAATAGTTTTTTACTGTTAATCTAGCTAAGGAATTTTCCAAACATGGAGCGATATATTTACTGTATATGTCGTATTTCTTTTATTTTAGGATAAATTACATACATTCTACTAAATTAGTATAAAGTTTAATTTGTTCGCGAAACTTTTTTTGTTTTAAATCGGTTATTGATATTTTGCTTCATTTTACTTACTCAGTTAGTTTTTCAATTAGTTTTAATGGATTTTTAATTTTATCTAAGAAAAATTGTCATTTGTTCCACTTTTTCTATCTATGGAGTTTTTTGACGACATTTGCCAAGACCTAAAGTAGATTTCTAGCTTCCCCCAAATTCCTATGTTTAGAGTTTCTCCCATTTTTCAATTAATAATAAAAGTTGTTTGAATGTCATATTTTTTTTCTTAAATCGAAGCAAAGAAGGAACTCTTAATTAGCGCACAACCGAAAAAGATAGAGTGAAAAATTAGGTCAATGGGGAGCACAAATGGATCTAATATATATATATATATATATATATATTAGAGTTGATATTATGTGGGTTAATTTATATTATAGAAATGGTATAGGAAATGAAAATTTGTAATTTATATTATAGAAATGGTATTAGAAATGAAAATTTTCCCATTAAAAAATAAAAAAATAACCGTTAGAACTCATTGTAAAAACCAAAAGTAGATAAAACGAAACGAAAATTTGTTCAGTGGATACTTTAAAACAAAAAAGGTATAATATGGAATTTGAAACTTTGTACAATTTAAAAATCCTTTGACACAATTTACTTTTTATTCTATTTTTAGCAATTTTTTCCTAGTAATTGCACCTTAAAAAAACACCCGGTGTATTCTCCTAATTAAAGTGATAACCTAAAGTATTTGATATCGACCAGTAAATAAACATGGAAAAACTAAAGTGATTAGAGAACATCACCACATATACCTTTCTGGATGAAAAATACCAAATTTTATCTTTTGTTTATTTATTTTCTCTTTGCTACAATAATATTGAATACAACAAGATTATACACCAATAACAAGTCAATTTGTATGTATTTGATAGTACGTATTTATATAGCCTGTATAATAAAAGATATTCATTGAAAGATGTTAATGGCCTTGTAGAAGTTTTCTGGTATATGATATATATATATATATATATATATATATATATATATATATATATATATATATATATATAAAATTCATGGCAAAAATAAATTCATATCAACTCGTAACCCATTTTGGCCTTTGATCCGTTATTTTTCACTTCTCGTGTATGCCCTTAATTTCATTACAAAATTGATATCAAATGTACCCTCAGAATTAGATGGCTTAGTATAAATGTGTTTTACTGCTAAGCGTTTCTTCTATTTTCACACTTTTTTTTTGCCAAGTCATTTGCATTAATTGTACTCCTTGCTGTTTATAAGATCTAGGGTAATTTACCAAAATAATTCTAAATCTTTACCTTTTTTAATATTTAAGTTCTCTATCTTTAATTTTGGACAAAATTGTCATTCATCTTTCATTTTAGTGATAATCGTTAGTCCTTAGAGCAAAATTCATTGAAAAAATATCGTTAGTGAGCACATGGATGACACGTGATCGTAAAATTCAAAAATCTTCATAGGTAAAATTGTCACACGATAAAAGATAAGTATCCTAAAGTTTATGTATTTTGCGGCCACGTGTCATTCATGTGCTCACTAACGTTATTTTTTGACAGATTTTGCTACAAGGACTAATAGTTATCACCAAAATAAAAGATAAATGACCATTTTGTCCAAAATAAAAAATAAAGGACTTAAATGTAAAAAAAAAAAGCAAAGATCTAAGACTATTTTGATAAATTACCCTAAGATCTAATAGATGATGAACTTTTCATAACCTAGTTTCACAAAGCTTATATTGCACATCTATAGTTCTCCTCTATTTTGGACCTATTGGGAGATTATGTTGTTTTAGTTGCTTGGTTCTTTCTTACATACTGTTTGGAACAAATGAATTCCATAAAATTTTGTGGATGTTAAAAAACTAGAAAGAAAATATAAGAGTCAAAAAATAAAAAGAGAAATATAATAGAGAGAAGGAAAGAAGAAACTTGTATTGAATTTCTTAGTGTGTCATATTAAACATAGAGAGTTTTATTTATAGGAAAACACAATTTGTTCTCCAAGTTATTTCTAGTAGGCCTTTGTTCTCTTGGGCTTGGTTTTGGACTACAATTAATAATATTTTCTATAGTCCATAAATATCCACATCTACATAGATATTTCATAACACTCCCTATTGGATATTTATCTCTTAAGAATATGCCTCATTAAAACCTTACTAGGAAAAAACCAGTGGGAAAAAAATCATAGTGAAGGAAAAATAGTACAATATTCTTGTTATATGCTTCATACTGTCTCATTAAAAACATTACCAAGAAAACCCAGTGGGACAAAACCTAGGCGAAGGGAAAAAGAGTACAATGTGCATTTATCTCCCCCTCATGTTAGCATATCAAGTATGATTGTTGACTTCACGCATGCTGATCTTGTGAAAATAATTCTTCAAATGTTGTGGTAGACAATCTCTTCGTGAATAAACCTGCTACATTATCACTTTGAGTGGTCTTGATTAACATCATTCAGTATTTCTTCGGGAGCGCGTCCATGAAAAAGAACATTGAGCTGATATGCTTGATTCCATCATCTTAGTATAACCTTGTTTACTTGAGCAATCATGCAGTATAATTTACTCATAAAATACAAATACATCAGCATGCTATGGGGAGGCAAAATATCTTGCTTGTAATGAGTCAAACAAAAGCTCATCATTTTCATACCCAATCAACTTTAATCATGAGTGCCCTCGTATTTCTTTGTTCCAAAATAATAATGAAATAAATATTTAGCACCTCGATACATTTTTATTGGTATAACATATGTCTTGCTAATAAAATAACATAGAATAACAAGATACACCAATTTCATTGAAACATGGTACTTCATGACCATAAATGTTTTGTTTATTCTTGAGAATGAAAAATACTTTTTTTAATATCAAGCATCAAACCATTGGGGCACTCTAAAATATGAGCTTTATTACTTCAAGACTTTCTCATTATAAGTTGATTGATGGAAAATATTTCATGTAATAAATGATCGAACTTCAAGTCGAGGCAAAATTTAATTCTCTAAGAATTTTCATCATATATTTGGTATAAATATATTATTATTCTTATGAGAGCTCTTCAATAGGCTCTTTTACATCAAAATATATATTGGGATATTAACATATCCTTACATTATAAGATTTATACTAATACAATTATATTGCATTCTTCCAGAATGCTTTCATCTATACAAAGATATTTGTAATTTGATCGAATATATCTCCCGGGATTTAAATTGCATGCTTTAAACATGTGTAGTCCTTCAAGGACTTTTATATAAATATCTCTATCAAGTGATCCACAATGGTATATTGTTACTATATTCATAAGACGCACATGAAGTCATTTTAAAAATTTTCAGGCTTATAAATATAATTGCATCCACCACAAGAGAATATATCTCTTTATTATTTTAATTTCAAGGTATAACTGCATAGTGCACTAGCCTATTCCCTGGTTATGTTATCCATTCTAAACAGTTTAAGAGCTAATCAACTATTGATATATTCCTTGAACTTTGTAAATAATATGGGATTGTTTCATTGCGTTCTCCCTCAATCTCATATATACACAAAGGTGTATTGACCTTCATAGTTCAAACACTTCACAATTTTAATGTGAATTTGATTGTCTGGATTGCATCTTTGTATTTGGCCAATCATTTATATGTCGACATTGTTGAATGAACTTCTTATTCAAGATCCTCGCTTTTATTGATAAGATCAGTAGCTACTGTATATTCAAATATTTGATCATGATTAATTTCTCTTTTCGGTTCTATTTTTTTTTCTAGTAGTAATATAACTGAGCGAGATCTCATTATTCTCAATATTTTCAATATGCATATCATATTCAGGTACCTGATTCTCACTCGGAGTATTTCTTTCTCAGTTATATTTTCTACTTGTTTTTGTATCTTGATATCTTCAGGATATCGAACACTTTCAAAATACCAACTAACTTTATTTTGCTCCTTTATTTTCTTTGGAACCGAGAGTTCTACCACACTTCAGGCATGTAATAGATTCATTTCAATAACATTACTTCAAATAGGAGCATTTAAAGCTGGTATTGTGACTCAGTCACTTTTTTCTAAAACTGAATGCATCTTTGCAAATAAATAATTTTCTGAACTTCCAGTTCATATTGACTATGCGAGGATCAATATTTTGATTCATTCTATAAAGTTCTTATTGTCCAGCTTCTTTTTTTTTCTTCCCCTGATGCTGGGAACTTTATTTCAACAATTAGCAATAAATGCTATAAATTGAACTCCAGCCAAAGATTTAAAGTGTTCAACATTGACGGAGATTCAAATATAAGTTCTCAATTTTCTTTGTAAACTCATCTTTGTGCGCTGTGGTGGAGCGTTGTAACATATATTGCGCACTCATATTTTATGAGATGAGGTATTTGGTTCTTGACCAATAGGGAATATTTATAATAAGCATTTGGTCTAAATGCTACCACATATGATGTAATATATCCCCAAGAAAAATCAAGAACCTTGTAAGTTATGGTCTAGCAATCGCTACAAGCGATTACTAAAAGAGTTTGCTAGATTCATATATATCCAATTGAATTTGTTTTAGAAATATATATGATTCAATTTTAACTTTATTTGGGGATTGTCTAAGATAATTATTTTTCTTGGGAACAAGCAGCACATGAAAATTCACTTATAAAAGAATCTTCTGATTCTTTAATGGGTGTTTATGCCAAATTTCAAGAATTTTTCTCATCGATTTTACACCCATATGACCTAAGTGGTCATGCCAAGAAACGAATAGTCCTTGGATCAAATAACATCTAGTTATTCAAAATATTGGAGTCTATTAGACTCATATAGATCCAAAGATAATGATAACAATTTTCTCACGGCATGCCTTTTGCCAGAGATAAGCAACATAATTTAGAAATATTGTTTTTTTTTTTTTTCATACGTGGTATCAATATGAGAACCATTAAAACATATATCTCTAAAATATAGTAGACACTCTGTGATCTAATACACATCATTGCTTATCTTTAATTATTTCTATACAGATAGCATAATATAGGTTTTTAGAAATATTCAATAGTTTACAGAGATTCTTCAAGAATATTCAATTGAATGTTTAGTGGATCCACGTTTTTTAAAAATAATAAATAAAGTAGCATATATATAATATTAAATTCATACATTTAAAACATGATACTTGAGATGAACTCTTCTTCATAGTAAGGGGAAGTACAAAATATTAAAGTCAAAAATAGCATAATACTAATTGCATTATATGATGCTCTTGATCATGTTAAGGAAAAATGAATGTCTAAAAGTTAATCTGTGACGTGAGCATAATACCATTTTAATACAAATTGAAGGGACAATGTGTCTCTCACATTATATGATTTGTTATCACGACACAAGGACAACTTTATGAAATAAAACCTTCTTTGACATTTTCCAAGAAAGATAGATATAACATAGATGGTCCATTTTAGTAAAATAATGCAGGAGCAAAGTAAAAGAATTTTCATACGACAAAACCTTAGGAAAAACCCAATTACCCCCAACAGATAGTCCTTTCTAAAAGATATTCTGACAAATAAGTCAAAAATTTCTCAAGATATCATATTCAAGAAGACTAAATCATAGTCACCTTGAGTACCAGAATAGATCATCATCAAGTATGTCATACCAATAACAATCAATACATAGTACAATGAATTTAGTCAAGGCACATGCGGCCGACCCGAAAGGGGTTAACAAACATAGACGAACTGAAGGTAGTATTCCCACTACATGTCAAAGTTATGACCTAACTCTCAATTAGTCCAAGTTTTAAATTTGCATAGAGTTTAGCCAAAAAGAAATATTATGGACTTGCATGTTCAATGAAGTATTATTTAGCAACAAATTGAAGAATTACACTATGACGAGTAGGCCAAAACTTAGACTACATCCATATAAATACAATAGCTAATCTATCTTGCTAACTGAAAGATTATATGACAAAAATGTACACCAATTCTTTGTTGCATTGTTCGGTTATATAGAAGAAGCATCTTTCATCTAGATAAGATCACATTAGTAATCCAATCTCAATTGAGTGAAAAAAACTTAATGGAAAAATCTAGATATTATATCAGATAAAGAAAATATAGAAAACAAAGCATATCACAACAATGTATATGTCATTTTGTTTCATACTTTAGGCACTAGAAATTTTTCTCGTATTCATTTACAATGATTCAATTTGAGATGATTTTAAATAGAGCTCGACACTATTGCGGAATTAGATGTCAATAAGATATTTAAACATGTGACTAATAATCCTTTTTCAAGTCACATTATTCGCGACCATTAGGATTTCTTTTATAAATAATTCCTTTATATTTTCATGTATTTCTTGATTATTTTCAAACTTTCTAAAATTCGAGTTATTTATGATCATCATAATATCTATATAACCACAACCATGGGCGCAATCGCATCGATGACAATAAGATGATATACCATTCACTTCAGGGAATGGTTATAAGCCAATTGGCATAATTGATGATGTTTCATCAAAGTTTATTATTTTCAATGGATGTGGTAACAAATCAAAAATAATTTTTTCAATGCTATGCTCTCAATATTGTTAATTTAGGAGCATATTCAAGGTATAAAAATATAATATACTTCTCTTTAATGTATCTTCCATTTTCATATTACTTCCGCATAATTTTAATTGAGAAGTAATTCAAACACTGTGGAATCATGCTCGCTTACTATCTTAAAATTCTGCAATTGCAGATAAACTCATTCATAGCGAGTTTTTGGAAGATCATTACTTTGTGATGATGATCACATATTTCTTCTCAGATTTTGCAAAAGGATATATGTATCATTTATCATAATATATTTAGGCTTTAGCCTTCATGGAGATAATGATAAAGGAATATCATTATTTTATCGCAATCCTTCAGGGATGCATGATTTCCTTCTTAAAAGTATTTTTCTAAAATTTTATCCATATGGGTTTTAACCTCTAGGGTTTACGAATTTATATATATTATTGCCTGATATATCAAAAGCGATGGATGTAAATATAAGCTTTTCAGGCAAATTTTCATTGCTCAATATAATGAAACAACGAACTTTTGGTTCATGAGATTTGATATCATGAGACATATATTTCAAAATAAAATTGATAAGAGATTTAAAGAAAATTTATCGATAGTCGCAATATGAAATATCTTCATGTTGTCAACAATATTTTTTTTTCATAACCTTCATATTTATCTCTTCCTCTTCTTATCTCTAATAGTGATAGAGACTATCGTGCTGATAACGTGTTATAAAACTAGAAAAAAAATATAAGGGACAAAAAATAAAAAAGAGAAATATAATAGAAAGAAGGAAAGAAGAAACTTGTATTGAATTTCGTGGTGTGTCATATTATAATATCGAGAGCTTTATTTATAAGAAAACACAACTTGTTCTCCAAGTAATTTCTAGTAGGCCTTTGTTTTCTTGGGCTTGGTTTTGGACTACAATTAATAATATTTTCTATAGTCCATGAATATCCACATCTACATAGATATTTCATAACAGTGGAATTTATTTATAAATCCAACTTTTTTGTATTTGGAAACACCTCTTTAAAAAATTAGAAATTCAAGATTTGTAAATTTTGAATTTACTCAAACTTTATCCAAATCCTTACTCAAGAGGTAGAATTTGCAATTCCAAGGCACAAAATTAGTCAATCATCTTTTAAAGCCTAAATTACCCTCTAAATTTTATTTTATTTTTATTGCTCTTAGTCTTTTGCTCTTATTTCCTATGTAATTATTTTTTCTTCTTCTTGCAAGCTTCTTAACGATAAATTTATTTTTCATATTTCTAATCCAAACATCTTTTTGATCTTCGAACTAAAAGCCCAAGTTATACGTTATGTATTCATCCATCCTTAATTTTAGTTAATTTTAAAATACTTAATTAGATATCTAAAATCACAAATTATTTATTCATCTATCTATTCGTATTAATTATTCATCAATATTAATTAAGTGAATTTAATTTTAAACATAATTAGTGATATTGATGGAATATATTTTTCTGTCAAAGTTTAAAAAACAAAGCTTAAAAACATAGGGACATAAAAGGAATACTAACAATAAAGATATTTACAAATTTTAGAGTTTACTTAATACTAATTTTCAGTTCAAAATAAGGGAATTCATTTTTAAATACAAATCCTCACGGAATTCATTTATAAATTAAATGAATTCCACACTACAAGGGTTTCCAAACACTCCGTTAGGTATATTTATTTTTCCTCTCCCACTCCCACCCCAAAAAATTAAACTTTAGGAGCGGACGAAAAGGAAAAGGAAAAGGGAAAGGTTACAAGGTATTTTTTCACTCGTTTACGGACCAGTGTTAAAGGAAAAGATTGTTGGTCGTAAAGTCTTTTTTGTTTTTTACTCACTTTGCCATTCAAACGGGACGGAATTTTGAGATAAACAAAGAATTTAGTTGTTTGCTTTTGGTAAAGAAGGTAGCATGGGTGATTAACTAATCCTACTTCTCCGGAAGAAAGGCTTTCTCTTTACCTCCCATTTTAGTGAAGCATAAGAGGCTTTTCAACCATTCAGTTTCGCAGTGTCCATTGAATCAACTATTCCCTTCCTCTTCCTTGTTCTCGTACCTGGTCAATTATTGATATGTCTTGTTGAATCGTGTACTACTCATTTGTTATTTTCCACGTAGAAACAGGTGAACTTCTTTCTTTAATTAACCACAATCCTTATTCTGCTTGTTTTACTATTTGTCAGTTTTTCCTTGTACATATTTTTATTTGATGAATTTGGTTTTTTTTAAGAATATGATAATGTCTTTTTGTCTCCAGTTTCTTGGTTTTTAATATTATTTTGTAATGGATCAAATCATGATCAACTTGAATTTGTCTTCTTTTTTTTTTTTTTTAAGAATATGATAATGCCTTTTCTTTTCCTCCATTTTCTTGGTTGTAAATATTATTTTGTAATAGATCAAATCATCAACTTGAATTTTTTTTTTCTTTTAGAACATAATAATCTCTTTTTGTCTCCAGTTTCTTGGTTATAAATATAAATTTGTAATGGATCAAATCATCAACTTATTCTATTGACAGTTGCATGAGTGCTTGTTTACTTTCTTTTTTCCTTTGTTTTTTGGGTGCATCATGAGTGCTTACATACATTAGAAGCATAATTCATGTTCAAGTCATAAATATATATTTTTTTAGAGTGTTTTTATGATAATGTCCACATCCTTTTAATATATAATTCACCACTTACTATTCCATGATAAATTTCTGTAAATAAAACTCTATACCGTGAAGTAAAGAACAGTTGTCACGAACTCTATCAAAGATATTTTGAGGAAATTTTGAAACACTAAACAAAACTTTCTAATTTTACAAGCTACTTAATTTTGGATGTTTAGTTACAAAATCTCAAAGATCATATCTAGACAAACTGAAATATTTTTCTTTTGAAGAAGCAACCAATAAATGTTTACAAGAATCACAATATAACAACATACGATCACTATAAAAAAAACTGAATTTTGCGACAGGTAGTCGCCATACCGTCATTAATATGGCGACGGCTTGGCAAAGGGAAAGGTTGACGCCAGTTTTGTACAGATCAAATATATAGCTTAAAATTCATCAAGGTTTCAACTTTAAATTTCCTGGTGAAGGACTTTATGCACTTCTTTTTGTAGATTTTGGAAATGAAATAGCCATTGATGCTTATGGTGTCTTGAAGAACCAATTATCAGGCTGGTAACCTACCTCTAAAGTTGTGCTCCAGCATTCCTCCTAGCCTAGCTAGGTTAGTGCTCTCTAACTTTGATCCATCTGGTATTTTCTAATATTAGCTCTTGTGCTTTGTCTTTGGAATAATGAAATTCTACTTTTTAGAGATTTTGAGTCTAAATTAAGGTCAAATTTTGACTATTACATTGAGAAAGTCTCTATAATTGTGATGTATTAATGCTCCCAATGAGTAATTTAGTAGTAAATAAGGAGAAGTAACATCTGATAAATTTGGGTTCGAAATTTCTTGACCGGTTATTAGGTTCACGCTTTTGACAGACTTGGAGTATGTGTTGGAATACATCGCTGCACCTATGGGTTTACCAGTTGATGGTCAAACTCCGTCAGTTAGGTTCCCGCGTCAACCCAAAAAAAAGGTGATCTAATAAGGCTAGTTCAGGGTGATATAATTCCAAAATATTAATTAGGTAACGAGGTTCTTTATTTCCATGGATTACGAACTGAAATGTCTAGATTATATAAGTTCTTATAAGGGAGCGTTTGGTTCACATATTGATTTTTCATTCTAGGTAATGTTATTACCAGGAATGTGATTAAAATTGTTTGGTAAGTTAAAAATATTCCTAGGAATATTTTGTCAAATTCCTATGAATCTTATTTTGTTATATTTGGTTTAGACCCAATATTTTTAGAAATTTTGAATAATTTTCAAACAATGCCACCAACTGAAAAAAATAAAAATATCATAAAAATTGTATAAATAACGAAACATTTTATATACTTTTGCTAATATGTGAGTAAAAAAATATTTAATTTATTTACACAAGTAAATTAAATTTATTTTTATATTTATAATTTTTAACTTTACACTTAAAAATTAAAAACTTAAACTTATTATTTTAAAAATTTTGACAATTTAAAACTTAAAAATTATTTTATTTATTTTTATTATAAATTTAAATTATACGATTTTAGCTTAACTTAAACATTAATAATTTTTATTTATATCATTTTATTTTTATTTTTATTATTTTATTTTTTTTCTAAATTTTTTTATTTACTATTATTTTATTTATTCATATTAACTTATTTTATTTTTTATTTTATTCCATCTTATTTTTATCTTATTTTATTTTACTTTCTTTTATTTTATTTTCCTATTATTTATTATTTTATTATTTATTTTATTTTATTTTATTTTTATTTTTATTTTACTTTATTTTTTATTTTATTTTTTTTTTTTTTTTTATTTTTTTAAGATGAATATTTGTGTCTTTTATTTTCTCCAAAACATTACTACAACTTGGGAATGTGAGATTTTCACCCACTCACATGGAAATTGAGCAAATTATGTAAATATTGTATTCATAGGAATGTGATATTTTTATGAATATTTTTTTATTCTGTGCACCAAATATGAAAATATCATATTACATACTTCACATTTTTTAGAATTATGTCAGATTTTGTGAACTAAATGCCCCCTTATTTCCATGGAATATAAACTGAAATGTCTAGTTCATATAAGTTCCTATCAGGAAAATAAACGCAGTTCTCATTTTTGTTTAAGCCGCCTCTTAGTTGAACAGTAACTCTTTATCTTTGGGGTTTTTCAACAGTTCAGTTGGTTCTCCATACACATGTTTGATTTGCGATACATCCTAACTGGGGTTGCCAAATTTGTCACAACAACCTAAACTGCTACAAGGATTCCACTAACGACTTTCAGACAATGCTTAGACCAATTTTTTTTTTTGGTCAAAATGCTTGACCAATTAGATATGATAAAATATCAAACAATTTGCATTAGTGTATCAGTTGAAATATTATTAGAGCATCTACCCCGTGGTACAACCTTGTATAGCACGACATCCATTTCCAGATTAATATAATTTCTCAAGGGTCAACCATAGAAACCTAAATTCTATGCCTAATACTACCAAAATTCTTTGATTTGGTCTTCACAGGATTATTTTTCAGCTGTGAATAGTCTTCATATTGTAATATATATATTGGTGTTGGACTTGGATCACGTAACAGTATATATTACTAATATAAGAAAGGCTAAACCTTAAAGCCTTGTCCCTCTCTACTTCTTATTCTTCTGATCTCCTTTGTCATAGCACAGAAGAGAGAACTACTGCACCCTGAAGCAAATACCGCTGGTACATCAGAAATAAAAGGTTTCGCACAAGCTACTCTGCGGCCCTTTTACTGCTTTGCTATGAGTTCTTATTTTTAATTATTGTAAGGATATTTTCTTCATTTGACATAATTGATTGCGAAAATATTGATGCATGTTTGTTTGTTGCATCATAGATTGGCAGGTTCTAGCATTGTGGAGTATATGGAAAAGATGGGTTGGAAGATCAGGCAATGGCGCTTACTTGTTGCATGGCTTGGAATTGCTTCTCAACTATTCTTGCTTGTTGATTGTTCTATGGATTCAACAAGGTATTTACATGCCTCGTTCATGTCTCTTGCTTTTGCATGTAATTCAACCCAGCAGTTCAACAAAATAATGCGAGAATATTTAGATATTATTTTCATACTGGTGCTTGCATGTGTCAAGTATACGTAATAACTAAACCTCTTTCGTGTCTTGGGGAACTTGAAGTTGAGCAAGCCCACCTAAGACTTTACCTAATCTACTTTGAACCATTGTCATCATCATGGCATCAAAATTCCTATCTTTAATTATCAGTAAAGACTAAAGACTATGGGAAAGACTTGCTCCAACATGCCAACATAGGAAAATAACACCATTTGTGATAACTTAAACCACTAATCAAGTTATCTAAACTAAGTTTAAACTGTTAGATAGTGTATATTTACTTAATTTGATATCTCTAACACGTCTCTTACGTGTAAGCAAGTTGAGCTCTGTGTGTGGTAAACAAAATGATAGTGGGGGCAATTTTTTTAAAATTTATTATTATTATTATTATTTTTAGCTATAAAGGTGGTAAATAGATGATATTCATAAGATCATTTGAACTAAGGACCATCGGTGATAGTGTTATGATACAATATTAAGTGACCAACTCATTTAAAAGTCAAAAAAAAAAAAAAAAACTCATTTAAAATTTTAAACTATCAGAGGTATATATTTAATTAGTTTAATATTTCTAATAATTTTGCGTCTTATTGTTACACACATATACGCGAGATAGAACTTCAAACGCCCGGATTAATTAATTGCTTTAACCCTTTGCATGTCGTGCCTCCTAATTAAGCCCGATAAATTACCTTACTACAAGAAAAATAATTTCGTCTATTAAATTTAAAATTTCTACTCTTCATAATTACATCTTTATTCATTCCTGAAATTTTTTTTCCTATTACATCATTATCTGTTAATTTAGCATTATATAGCTTGTTATAATCTTTTGTTGTTGAAATTGCAGAAAGATATTGGCCTCCTGCAGTAAAGAGATGACATCGTCGTCTCCACCAGTCAAACTGCAAATTATTGATCGATATGTAAAGACTCATTACCAATGTTTTATGTGCTGTTGATCTATATTTTCATCACTATCGTATAGATTATAGATTAATGATGATAAACTTCTACATTAAACTTGTATGAGTAGCTTGCATGAAAATTTTAATCCAAAAATATTTTTCCAGGTGGTGATGGACAATGGAATTGTGAAAGTCACATTGTCCAATCCGGGTGGGAAGATTACTGGTATACGATACAATGGGATTGATAATTTACTGGAGTACAACAACATAGATGGACGCAGGGGGTAAGCCAAAGTCCTTTAACGGAGTCGGTGATTTGAAACTTTCTGGAAGTTTAGTGGTTACTACAACATTTTAACTCTTCTACAATACTCTAACTGAAAAAATAAAAAAAAATAAAAAAATAAAACTATTGTAGTAGGTATCTTATGGGAATTATTTTTTAAGCGCTTTACAAAATAATTTTTTTACAATAGTTTTATTTAATTCCAATGGTTAAAATTTTTTCATCACTTTTTATTAATAATTGCTCAAGATTATTTTTCGCAACAGTTTCAAAATTATAGTTTATATGTAATGGTTTACTAAACAGTTGCTTATTATTTACAAAAGATCATTACATTAGAGAATTTGTGAAGAGACCACATGCAATGATTTGCAACCGGTTTTAACCTGTTGTAACACTTTTCTAAGTGTTGCAACAGATAAAAATGTAGTAGTACTATGACCAATTTACTTTTTCTTAATAAGCAGCTAACTAATTCTTTTATTGGACCGAACCAAATTTAGGTATTGGGATATTGTATGGAGCAGGCCAGGTCAAGGCATAAGCCACTTTGATACGTAAGTCTTTCAAGAAATTCTATTGCTCTCTTTCCCTTTTTTTTACCCACCACCACCACTTGTTCCCATCTCATAATATTCGAACCTTGGTCTTTGAACTATTAGAGAGGGTAACTCATCACTAAGCTACTCGTGAATATCCTCTTTCCCACATTGAATATGAGAGATTGAAAATTTTCAAGTTCAATCAAATTGATCTGATATCGTTGTGCAGGCTTGAAGCAACAAGGTTTCACATTGTAGCCCAAAATGATGACAGAGTCGAGGTTTCTTTCACAATAAGTTGGGATCCTTCGCTTGGTGATAATGGCCTTCCCTTAAATATTGACAAAAGGTAATCCTAAACCCCTTTTTCACGTGTTAACATAGAACCAAGGTCCAACTTTGATATACTAAGATAAATAACGTGAGTTTTTAGGTAGTTTTTATTCCAAAATCAATTGATACGAGGAAGAGTAATCCAGGATCTTGTATACTGATCTTGAAAATCCTGATTTATTCATGTACAACAATTAATTCTTTAACATACTTTTTCATTGAATTTTCTGGCTGTATGATTGAAATGCAGGTTTATAATGCTGCGAGGCAGTTCTGGTTTTTACTCATATGCTGTATTTGACCACTTAGAGGGATGGCCTGCCCTCGATATTGATGAAGCAAGAATTGCATTCAAACTTCAGCAGAAACTGTAAGATTTAATGTCAGATTATCAACTTATCTAAAAGTTTAAACTATTTGATATGAATTTATTATACTTATTATCTTCTACACGTTCCGACATGCGTTGACAGAATTTGTTTTTGAGCTTGCACGTTAACAATTTAAATTAATATTTTAAATAGATGGCGCTTATGTTCTTAACATTTATATAAGAGCTACCGTAAGATGTGAATTGATCATTTCATCAAATAACGTCCACAGCTATAATAAGGATTAATTACGTAATACATTGTTGGACTAAGCTAGCCTGGGTCATGATCTCAATAAAACTATTATTACCTTGGTTCAAACCAATTAAATTTTCAAAAAAAAAAAAAAAAGTTTTATGCGTAAGATACCTATCCAGAAATATTTCCAACTCTCAATCTGATATTAGTAAATGTTATTATGTGCCCTTCACAATGAAAAACTCCATCAAGGTTTTGGAGTTAATGTATTAATTTTTGAGTTTCTCCAATGAGAATATTTAATTAAGTCACTTATATATTTAACCAATTTAATTTATTGACAATGGGTTATATGATCAATCAGGTTCCGTTATATGGCTATATCCGATGATAGGCAAAGGATCATGCCAAGTGACGGGGATCGCAGATCAGGTCAAAACCTCGATTATAAAGAAGCTGTTTTATTGAAAGATCCAGCTAATCCTACTCTCAAGGGCGAGGTACATCGATGCCTTCTTGCTACTAATCTGAAAATATTAGAGAATATTGATGATTATATTTATTTAACGTTTTTAACATGTTCCCGCACATGCAAGCAGCGTTTGTTTTTTAGGCTTATATTTGAATAGTTTTAATATTTTTAAATGGGTGACAATAAAGACTTGAACCTAAACAAGAAGTGAATAACTCGTCCTCCTCTTTTCTCTTTAAAAGAAGGACGCTTTCGATTTTGTTGGTGTTTGAAACAATTTTGTCTCAATCTCATCACGTGTTAACATAAACGCAATAAGTTAACAAGCCATGCATTCTGGTATGGATGCAGGTGGATGATAAATACCAGTACTCACTCGACAACAAAGATAGCCACGTACACGGGTGGATATGTTCTCAGCCTCACACAGGGTTTTGGGTGATCATACCAAGTGATGAGTTCCGTACAGGTGGCCCTGTAAAACAAGATCTAACATCTCATGCTGGTCCAACCTCTCTAGCTGTGAGAACCTCTCTCTAGTCTTTCGTGGTTTTGTACAGCAAAAGTTCTTCGAAATTCTGTAAACAGAAGTCATTTAGAAAGATTTTATACTCTTATAGCTGTTATATAGCCCGTCCTAGTACTACTCTTTCCCGGACCTTTTCCCAAACCCCATGCAAAGGGCGGGTTAACATTAGCTATTGCAAGCATTGCAATTCTTATTGACCCGACACAAATACTTTAAAGTTTAAACTACCTTTAAGTCATTTTAGTTTTCTTTTTTGAAAATACACTTAAACCCCACTAGTTTTGATCTTGCAAACCGCTTAATTCCAATTGATAAAATATCTTGAATCCGTACCCTTCCTACGCATAGTATGTGAGTCTTGCCACGGATTTTAGCCTAATTATTACCTCGATTCACCATTTTCAGATGTTTTTCAGTAACCATTATGCGGGCCCGGATATGAGAGTTAGTGTACAAGATGGGGAAGCGTGGAAGAAAGTCTTTGGTCCAGTTTTTATCTATCTAAATTCTGATTCCAATGATAAGCCTCAGACACTTTGGGAAGATGCCAAGCAACAGGTAAAACAAAGGCAACACTTCTATTATATATCGTGCTAAGAAATCCTGATGCGTAAAACCTAGATTGATCAATGTGTATTACGTTCTATATTATTGTTATAATTGTTATACTCGCAGATGCTAAAAGAAACAAGAAACTGGCCCTATGATTTCCCCCTCTCGAAAGACTATCCTCATGCTGATCAAAGGGGTATGGTTAGCGGCCGCTTGATGTTCCGTGATAGGTACCTTCCTAAGCTGCTCTCACTTTTGAGAAACTATTACAAATGGGGAACGGATGTCCGTCTCTCTTACATATAGTGGCCCACCACAGATAGACATTTGACGGGCCGGTTCTAATAGTTTTTCCTCACTTATTGCTAACATTGAACCATTGGAAAAATGTTGTTATTTATCTGTTTCCTTTCTTTAGGTACATTAGCAAAGAGCTTATTCCTGCGAAATCTGCTTATGTTGGGTTGGCACCAATAGGAGATGTTGGTTCTTGGCAAAACGAGAATAAGGTCATTTGGCTAATATATTTGAAGTTCTTTTCTTCTTTTTTTTTTATTCGATTTTTTTTTTCTGAAAATTTTAGATATCACTGTATTTTTATTACCTACTTATCACTTTCTACGCAAATACTTAGTTGGCATGCTAAAAAATTAAAGTAAAACAATTGTTACTTTATCATGCCTACTAAACTTTCACATAGAAAATGATAAATAGATGATGAAAGTGAGTGGTATTTAACAATGTTCTTTCCTAAAATGATTGAAAACATCGGCGCTACACATATATTAATTTATATATATAATTTTTGTTATGCTCTCAGGGTTATCAGTTTTGGAATCAAGCTGATGAACATGGGTTCTTCACGATCAAAGGTGTTCAAGCAGGGAGTTACAATCTTTACGCTTTCATTCCTGGAGTTCTTGGTGATTATAAGTATAACGTTACGATAGAGATCAAACCAGGTTCTTAACTTCTACTAAATCTTAATGTTGTTATGAACTATATAATAGGATGTGTTAACTTTTTTAATGTGCTTGGATAATAGCAGTAATAAAATCACCTGTCTTACACATCAGTCATACTTGTATCAGTAGCGGCTGCAACCTCCATTCCACTTAATTATTTTTTTTTAAATGTGTGTATTTTCATATTGAAAAATCAATTTAGTCCTAGTAAAAAAAAATTTAAATTGTGTTATTTTAGCATTCGCTAAACATGGACTTGCATCCGCCTCTATACATCAACTAGGCATTCTACACGTACAAGAATGGTTTGGTTTAACATGTCAATTGATAATTGTGTTCCAGGAAATGAAATCAGGTTGAATGATCTTGTATATGATCCTCCAAGACATGGTCCAACCCTTTGGGAAATCGGCATCCCAGATCGTACTGCAGCTGAATTCTATGTGCCTGATCCGGCTCCAGAACTCATGAACCAACTATACTGTTACAAAGAAAAGTCAGTTTTCAGGAAACATTAAACGCTTTTTCCTTTTTTTTTTTGACTATAAAAACATTAAAATGCTTAGTTTGCTATATTGGGACCATATTAAAGAACACATATATGAATACTCAAAAATTTTCAGGTTTAGGCAATATGGGTTGTGGGATCGATACACGGATCTATATCCCCGTGAAGATTTGGTTTACAAGGTTGGAGAAAGCAATTATACAAAGGATTGGTTCTTCGCTCATGTCAACAGGTTTTTATTACACCTCTTAACTTATTAACCACCCGAGTGTCACTATATACAACCCTATTTTTAGCATTGACAACTAAAAATTCACATAAGAGGTAATAAATGAGTACCATCTACATTTCTATGCAAGTACACAGAAGTAAATGATTTTCCACATTGTAGGATTTTGTTCAAGTTTTCAATTATGTTTTCCTATTATCAAAAAATAAAAACAATATGTATAAAGATTCACTATATATGAAACTAATAGCGAATCTTTTCTCACATTTTCGAATCTTTATGTTTCGAAATGTGATTTCTTTCATGTCTAGTGATTGCTTGCTTTTTTTAGTTGGTTTGAGGACTTCTCCTTACTTTTCAGCAATTTTTTTAATTTGGTCAAATGACCCTCCTTTTGTTTTGGTTCATTTTTAATGAAATTCATTTCTCTGTCCTAATAAATAATAATAATAATAAAAAAGTAGCGAAGTCTAGAAAATCCATAAATTTTGTTGTACAAGTTCTTATCTAACTAAGCATTGCAGGAGAGTTGGAAACAATACATATGTCCCAACAACATGGCAAATTACATTTGATCTTGGAAACGTAATCAAGACAGGAACTTACAAACTGCAGTTAGCATTAGCCTCTGCAAACTACGCCCATTTGCAAGTAGGTGTTTTCATTATCTTTTTGGGTTTTCCGATTCCATTTCTATCTCCTAATACAACTTTAGAACGAGTATCTTCAGTGTTAATATTGTATATTGCAACGGTGATCGGATCTAATATTTAGGTTGTAGGAAACCCGTACTGATCAACACAATGCTTAAAAATACTCTTATACTTTTAGACCACAAAACTTTTTTTACCAGTAATAGAGCTAGCCAAGAAAATAGCACGAGAATTAAAGGTCTATTTAATATTTAGCTAATCATATTCTATAACATGGATCTTTAGGTTTGGATCAACAATCCCAACACGCCGCGACCGCTCTTTGCCACCAGACGTATAGGAAGAGACAATGCTATAGCAAGACATGGGATCCATGGTATATATTGGCTCTATAGTGTCGACATTTCTGGTTCTCAACTTGTCAATGGCAGAAATGCAATATTCTTAAGGCAATCAAACAGTGGAGGTCCTTTCAATGGGCTCATGTATGACTATATTCGTCTTGAAGGACACTCAGAAACATAATAAGTTCATGCTAAGTGAAGACACCATCTATTTTTTTGGTGCTTAATCCTAACCGCCCCACTCATCATTCGGAGAGAGGCGTTTGATCGACGGAATCTATTGTACTTTTAAGATATCATCCATTTTTTGACGGTACTATTGAAGATTATTCTTTCTTTTTGTTTTTTTGTTTTTTTTTTTTTGCTAGGTTGGATCATTTTTCATTTAGATCCCAATGGGAGGAGAGTTTGTTTTATTTTTGTTTTTTTTTAATTCGCTAAGAGAAGTAACACTTCATTGTACTTTGTATTGTTTAGTTGCATACCTATGCTAACTTCATAGAATGATGAAGCATATATTGTAAAAGCTTAGGTTGGATTTCTAGCTTAAATGATTAATTAAATTTGTTATTCTTGCACTAATTCTGCTATTCTAATCATAGTATCTATATATATATATATGCATTTTGATTTATAAGTTTTATCTGCTATGAAGTATCATCATGAGAAGTTAACAACGATTATTAGGTAAACCTAGACCAATTAATAGTGGCTAGTTTTATATAAGAGGACTCAACACTCTTTTCAATAGCTCCAAAGGCGAATCTAAGATTTTTGCTTAGTAAAAATTAAAATCAATTTATAGTAAAAGTTAAAATCAATTTAATACTCATATAAATAATTCTTCTAATCTATTATCTATTTTTCTTCCAGAGCCAAAATCTCTTAATTTTTTCAGTATATATATCGTCTTCTCTCTCTTTTTTTTTTCCTCTTAACAAAAAAAGGCCCAAGATTCTTCTCAAAAGTTTTTAAATGAGTAACATATACATAGGCCAAAAGTATAAAAGTTAACTTCGACCATGATAAGGAAGCTATACCAAAAACACTAACTATTGAAAAATAAAATAAATTTGGTTTAGTATGTCAAAATTACTATAAACCGATTTCTTTATCCCTTTCAGCCTAGTTCTCCACGATATTAGCTCGAAAAATCATATTTGACGCTCTCAATATATAATCAATTTTCTTATATCCATATTCACCACGATTAAGACATTGATATTTAGATTGTACTGAAGAATCAAAGGATTCGACAAGATCTTTCGTCTAGTTACATCAGCATCTACCGAAATCTCTTCATTAAGCAAACTGTCATGAATTATTTGGGTTGTGAAATGACCTATCATATATATCAATCTATTGCGAATAATTAAGCTTCCCTATTAGTTTTTCAACACACCAAATTAAATTCTCCACCTTGATTTTTTTTTTTTTTTTTTGGTCAGATTCTCGACCTTGATGATTAACCTTGATTGGATCTCGTCTCCAAATGTCAATGATAGTTGATGTGGGGGAGAAATTCGACTTGATATGAATGGACATGATTGATTTTAAAGTTCAAACAAAACAATTGCTCGAACATTCGACCCGAGACGGGTCGACTCCGGGGGACCTTGTTTTGCAAGTCACTCGTTGCTGGAGCGGAGAGTTAAGCTCATTTAGCTTGTAACCAGATTTTAACCTTAATAATAGTGTAAATCACAACATTTGAGATCAAACCAACTGTGGGTGACGTAAATTACTATCGAAAACAGAACGTACACCAACAATCTATAAAAGAAGCAATGTGAGGCATTGACACCGGCTTTTTAACGATCCACCTCCAGCTAGCCATGATACATTTAAGGATAAATTGATGTAAATAATCCCTATTATTTACATATTTTTTCAAGTTGGTTGTGAATATTTTTAAAAAATCATACTAATTCTTAATATTTACAAAATAATTCAAAATAGCCTTTATTATTCAAAACTAGTAAAATTTACCCATACATTTCACTCAAGCACAGTATTATGCCATCAAATTAATGGACCCACCCACAAACATTTAATGTACAGATCTCGAGTTCAGGAAATATCCCGTTCTAAACTAGAACGGCTTTGTTTTTTTTTTTTTTTTTTTGTGGTCAGAACGACATTGTTGATCTCTTCTAGTCAACAAACTATTTCTCGAATTAATATCTAACATGAATTTCGAATTTGAAAACTACAAATGTTTCAGTGGTAATATTTCCTTAAAACTAACGAAAAAAGGGAAAATATTTTTTATCAACTCAAATTTATTTTCACTCTTTTTCTTGTAAGTATTTATTCACACAATATTTTTTATTATCCAAACAAAATAGAAAGAAAACTGCTCCTAGTCAAAACCTTTTTGCTTAATAAATTAATAATATTGGGTTGCTATTCAGTACTCTCAAATGGGATGGATCTAATGTAAAAAAAAGTTTAAAATCTTTAACTTTTGTCTTACAACATTACAAAATAATTAGATACAAACATACCTTAATTGTCTTGAACAACCTTGAAAGAGTATAAAATAATATATGAGGTTACATATACACAACTTTAATGGTGTATAGATCTAATTATACACCTATGATTAACTTGATATTCTCTCCCCTTACTCTAGCTATACACTTTTATGTTTTTCAATTGGTGGGAATAACAAACTTATGTAAATGCAGTAGTTGAGTGGAGAGAGGGATTATTGAATCTTTTATATAGTACTCATATATCAAATCCTCCTATCATAGACTCGACACATTATATGTTATCTGACTTTTCATGAATCCACTAATCCCATTAACTATTTCATTATGTAGGATGATAATAAACATTAATCCTACTAAGTTATGCTAGGATGATAATGAGTCCACTAATCCCACTAAATGCTACATAATGCAAGTCATAATATAAATGAATTAACATTACATTAGATATATAAATTCTTTATATTCCTCTTTTCCTTTTATAAACTTAGTAATTATTTATTATGTAAGAGGTCATAAATTGGTTTATAAGATTGGTCATTCAACCATTAAATGTTATATCACACTTTATGTGGTCATAAGGCCATCTTAAACAAAATTTTTTACATGCCACAAACATGTGGGACTATTTTTGAGACCTATTTTATTATTTACAGATTGATATTAATCCCAACTTATGAAACAGTTTTTCGACAATTGTGTAAACATGAGGACGTCTTTGTCGGGAAAGTTCTCACTCTCTGAAATCCGATTTAGCCACACAAATTAAAAAGTTGGTTCTTTTTTTTTTTTGGTCGAGACAAAAAAGAGTTGGTTCAAATTCACTTCACTTAAGAATTGAACTTTCCCACCGTCAGATAAACGACACGTCCCAAATGGAAAGCGAAGCTGTGACGTAAAAACTCTTTACTACCTCACTGACTACGTCATGCCGGCGCCGGCACAAGCTAATATAAATACGTCTATCACCTGTACAACTGTAAACACAATAGGCGATAGCATTGGTTTCTTCACTCTACTTTCTTGTTACAGTGAAATTTTGTCGCACGAATTAAAAGCAGAAGAGAGCATTGAGCTGGAAATGGCAAAGTCACCAGAGACAGAGCACCCCTTGAAGGCCTTTGGTTGGGCAGCTAGGGACACTTCTGGAATCCTCTCTCCTTTCAACTTCTCAAGAAGGTATCCATCTCTTTAACTTCATGATCTCGCAAACAATTGTTTCCAACCACCAGTATCGAATTGTGCGGCACTCATGATTTCAGCCAGAGGCAGTACCAAGGGGCCGGCAGGCCACCCCCCCCCCCCCCCCCCCCCCCCGCGCGGCTCCTCCAAGATTTTTAGTTTTTAAAAAAATATTTATATAGTATTGTTAAAAAAAATTATTAATCTTCTTATTTATTTTTTTTTAAATTATATAATATTATTAAAAAAATAATTTGACCCAATATTAAGTTACTAACTCCGACCCTGATTTTAGTTGTTCTTGTTGCGTTCTTTTTCTTTTTCTTATTTTTATAACTCAGTTCTCAAGTTCTATTACTTCTATACAATATTTTGCTTTTATAATAACATTTGCAGAAACATATTCACATAGTATTCTGAACTGAACTTATTTATTAGTTGATTCTCTCACATTGGCAATATCATAAATTCTAAAACATCACATAAGATGCTCGCTAATCCACTTAATATCTGTATTAGAATTGAATCCTTTTCTCTTAAAATGGTATTACTTTATTCTTACATGTTAATTTAAGTTCTAGTATTCGAGTCATACGTGTGCAAAGTGTAAAAGAATAATTTTTTCACATTAACAAATCATATAAAATCCAGCACACTATACTTGATATTACCTGATATCAATTGATTTACGATGCTAACGAGGTGTGGTTGGCTGTTATGGTGCAGGGAGACAGGTGAGAACGATGTCCAATTCAAGGTGGTGTATTGTGGGATTTGTCATTCGGATCTTCACATGGTCAAGAATGAATGGGGCACGACCAAATATCCTATTGTACCTGGGTAAGACTATATGAAATTTTTTTCAGTTAGTCCGGATTAACATTAGTCCGCGAGAGAGAGTGAGGCTCACGTGTATGTGGGGCTCATTCTATGTAAAAGGATTGATGTTAGTCCAAATTAAAGAGTATTTATGTTGTGTCTGATCTGAGTCCCATATGTGTATTTATGTTTTTCAGGTACAAGTGGCAACAATAAACTTTACATCACATTTATGTTTGGATTTAATTAATGCTTGGCCAGCCTCGTTTCGTTGGGGTGGTTGGAAGAGATAATAAGAATTTAATTTGAGTTCTTAAAAAACTGGCTTTGGATCTATCCAAACTAAAAGCAGCCATTGCTTTCTTGTTCCAGTTGTCCCCTTGTATGATTATGATATTCTTTATACCTACTGCAATATTTGGATTACTCTACACTCTTTAGATCTAGAAAATTGCCCTGCTCATATCTACACTGGAAACTCCCCCTCTTTTATTGGTACTAACAACTCAACCGGACACCCCAGTTGTACTTTAATTTTTATATTAATGTAATACACTGGAGCAGAGTCGAGACCCTATAGTTAGCGGGTGTACTTTTACAATAAGAATGGTCTTATATTATAGAGTGAGAGAAGTTCAACATTATAATTCCTTTTTTTATAGTTGAGGGTATGCTTGCCCACTTCAATATTTTTGATTCCCGTGCTTATTTTGACGAAGATTTGCTAGCATCCTTGAAAGATTAAACAAGGACATAGTCTCATACTATGCCTCTGAATTTTGGATCTGGTCAGCTAAATGTGACATATAATCAGAATTTAACTTATCATATGTGCAGTCTGTACATCTTGTTTCCCTTAAGGTTGGAGTACAATGAAAGAAATAGACAATTGCACATTGTAAACTTTGTAAAAGTTGTGAAGAATTAGTACATTTGATGAATCTATTCTATCTGATTTATCTTAATGGTTGATTCAGGCACGAGTTTGTGGGTGTGGTAACCGAGGTTGGTAGCAAGGTGCAAAAATTCAAGGTTGGGGACAAAGTTGGTGTGGGATGCTTGGTTGGATCATGTCGAAAATGTGATAGCTGTGCCAGTGATCTTGAAAATTACTGTCCCAAACAGATACTTACATACAGTGCAATTAACACTGATGGAACTATCACATATGGAGGTTATTCTGATATCATGGTAGCTGATGAGCACTTTGTGGTTCGCTGGCCTGAGAACCTGCCTCTTGAAGCTGCTCCTCTCCTTTGTGCCGGAATCACTACTTACAGCCCTTTAAGATACTTCGAACTTGACAAACCTGGAAAACATGTTGGTGTTGTCGGACTCGGTGGCCTTGGCCATATGGCTGTGAAATTTGCCAAGGCCTTTGGGGCTAAGGTGACTGTGATCAGTACATCTGTTAATAAGAAGAACGAAGCAATGGAGCGCCTTGGTGCGGACTCATTTTTGATTAGCAGTGATCCAGAGCAAATGCAGGTGAACATTATTCGGATTATGAATGATATATTCTTGAATGTTACTCGTGTTGATGTGAAAATGAAGTTAATTCAGTTTCTTGTGTTACATAAATAGGCTGCAGCAAGCACGTTGGATGGCATAATTGATACCGTGTCTGCAATTCACCCTCTTTTACCTTTGCTAATGCTATTGAAGACTAATGGGAAGCTTATTATGGTTGGTGCACCAGAAAAGCCACTTGAATTGCCTGTGTTTACCTTGCTTCTTGGTAAGCTGCCATTACATGTTTTTCTGTTTGATTTGTTTGTTGAAGCCTCACTTAGAGCCCGTGCTGGCCGGTCGTGGTCTAAATTTAGTCATTCAATACCTCAACCCCTTCCATCACCCACCCATATTCGTATTACTCGCCCCAGTCTTGATTGGCTTGATCTAGTACTAGAGAAGCGCTCTATGATGTAGCATAGAGTTCTTTGATTCAGTGCGTGTTTAAATGGAGAGCAAGTAGCTGACTAAATACAAAAATGGAACTACAGGGAGGAAGATGGTAGCTGGCAGTGCCATTGGAGGACTAAAGGAGACACAAGAAATGGTCGATTTTGCCGCAAAGAACAACGTAACACCAGATGTGGAGATCATCCCCATGGATTATGTTAACACTGCAATGGAGCGCCTTTTGAAAGCTGATGTCAAATACCGATTTGTATTGGATATAGGAAACACATTGAAGGCATAAAGTGTACCATCCTTCCTAGACATGAGGCTGGATTAGAAATAGTCCTAGGAAATATTGGTTTTGATTCCTAAATTGTTGTCGTATGTAGGCTTTGGAACTTGTCGAATAAATATTGTTTACAAAGGATTATGTGCTAGTTACTTTAATGTACTTCTGTCAAAATTTCGATATATTTGGTATTGCCTTGATAACAAAGTATGTTCTTATTGTATTATTTTATTTTCCATTACACTTTCAACTGAGATTGGTATTAGGGTTTAAGATTTAGGGTTCATTTGGCGTACCATAGCTAAAACTACACGGGTTTTAGTTTCATTGAATGCTTTTTAATTCTTGGGAATATTATTTTTAGGAATGTATGTGATCCTCACGAATATAATTGTAATTGTTTGATACATTAAGGAATATTTTGTCAAATTCTTAAAAATTATATATTATTATGATTGGTTTATAATCATTATTTGTGGAAAATCTTGAGCAATTTCTAATAATATTCGTAACTCAAAAAGATAAAGATATTGTAGAAAGTCACCATACATTTTATATACTTTTGTCAATGTACGAGTAATATATGTCAAATGTTTTTATACAATTAATATATATTAATTTTTTTATTTTTAAGAAAAATAATTTAAATTTAAATTTAAATTTTTAGAGAATTTTTATAAAATTTTTAAAACATTTTTCTATTTTTAAAATTTGATTTAATCTAAAAATTTAAAATTTAGTATTTAACAATATTTATCTTAAATTTAAATTTAAATTAGAAAATTAATATAATTTTGTTTTTTATTCATTTTTATTTATTTTTTATATGATATATTTATTTTTTATTTATTTTGTTATTTTAATTTTCAAATAATTAAATTTTATATTTTTATTTACGTATTTAATTTTGTAACTTTTTATTCATTTTTTTTTGTTTCTTTAATTTTTATTTTTTTAGGAACAACATAAGTTTGAGGGAAAAAAATATAGGTAATCTTAAGGTAATTCTAGTTAAGGCGGGTATTTTTGTCTTTTTATTTTTCTCTAACATTCTCACAACTGGTAAAGTCAGATTCCTACCCCTCAAATGAGAATAAAAATTGAGAAAATTATAGGAATATTGTATTTTTAGAAATGTGATATGTCCACAAATATTTTTTTATTTTGCCAACCAAATATGAGAATATCACATTACTAACCTCATTATTTTGGAAATCTTATAAGATTTTGCGAACCATAGTCACTAATAGACACCATTTATAGTTAAAATTTTATGATCTGTAACCAAAAGAGTGATGAGAAAGGTGATAAATCTACTTAGGAATTCTAATAGTTTCAAGCATTTGGTCAAATAGAAGCTTTGTTAGTCCTATATTGGTTGGTGAGTTTTGTGAAGGCTGTTTTTTGTTGTAGAACATTTAGGTAGAGGTCTAGGATCCTGGGAATAGTTATTTTCTGTTAATCTAGCTAAGGAATTTTCCAAACATGGAGCAATATATTTACTATATATGTCGTCTTTCTTTTCTTTTAGGATAAATTACCTACATGCTACTAAATTAGTATAAAGTTTAATTTGTCCACGAAACTTTTTTTGTTTTAAATTGGTCATTGAACAAATTATTTTGCTTCATTTTACTTATTCGGTAAGTTTTTCAATTAGTTTTAATGGATTTTTAATTTTATCTAAGAAAAATTGTCATTTGTCCCACTATTTCTATCAACTGAGTTTTTTGACAGCAAAAGTAGATTTCTAGCTTCCCCCAAATTCCTATGTTTAGAGTTTCTCCCATTTTTTAATTAATCATAAAAGTTGTTTGAATGCCATATTTTTTTATTAAATCGAAGTAAAGAAGGAACTCTTAATTAGCACACAACCAAAGAAGATAGAGTGAAAAATTAGGTCAAAAGGGAGCACAAATGGATCTAATATATATATTGGAGTTGATATAATTATAACATTTATATTATAGAAATGGCATTAGAAATGAAAATTTTCCCATTAAAAAAATAAAGAAACCGTTAAAACTCATTGTAAAAACTAAGTAGATAAAATGAAACGAAAAATTGTTCAGTGGATACTTTAAAACAAAAAAGGTATAATATGGAATCTGAAACTTCGTACAAGTTTAAAATCCTTTGACACAATTTACTTTTTATTCTATTTTTAGCCATTTTTTCCTAGTAATTACACCTTAAGAAAACACCCGGTGTATTCTCCTAATTAAAGTGATAACCTAACGTAATTGATATCGACCAGTAAATAAACATGGAAAAACCAAAGTGATTAGAGAACATCACCACATACACATTTCTGGATGAAAAATACCAAATATTATCTTTTGTTTATTTATTTTCTCTTTGCTACAATAATATTGAAAACAACAAGATTATACACCAATAATAAATCAATAACCCTAGTCTATTTGTATGTACTTGATAGTACGTATTTATATAGCATGTATAATAAAAGATATTCACTGAAAGATGTTAATGGCCTTGTAGAAGTCTTCTGGCATATGATATATATATATATATATATATATAAATTCATATCAACTCATAACCCCTTTTGGCCTTCCATCCGTTATTTTTCACTTCTCGTGTATGCCCTTAATTTCATTACAAAATTGATATCAAATGTACCCTCAGAATTAGATGGCTTAGTATAAATGTGTTTTACTGCTAAGCGTTTCTTCTATTTTCACTTTTTTTTTTTTTTGATGAACTTTTCATAACCTAGTTTCACAAAGCTTATTCTACACATCTATAGTTCTCCTCTATTTTGGACCTAGATTATGTTGTTTTAGTTGCTTGGTTCTTTCTTAGGTATATTTATTTTCCTCTCCCACTCCCACCCCAAAAAATTAAACTCTAGGAGTGGACAAAAAGGAAAAGGGAAAGATTACAAGGTATTTTTTTACTCGTTTATGGACCAGTGTCAAAGGAGAAGATTGTTGGCCGTAAAGTCTGGTTTGTTTTTTACTCACTTTGCTATCCAAGCGGGATGAAATTTTGAGATAAACAAAGAATTTAGTTGTTTGCTTTTGGGAAAGAAGGTAGCATGGGTGATTAACTAATCCTACTTCTCCAGAAGAAAGGCCTTCTCTTTACCTCCCATTTTAGTGAAGCATAAGAGGCTTTTCAACCGTTCAGTTTCGCAGTGTCCATTGAATCAACTATTCCCTTCCTCTTACTTGTTCTCGTACCTGGTCAATTATTGATATGTCTTGTTGAATCGTGTACTACTCATTTGTTAGTTTCCACGTAGAAACATGTGAACTTCTTTCTTTAATTAACCACAATCTTTATTCTGCTTGTTTTACTATTTGTCAGTTTTTCCTTGTACATATTTTTATTTGATGAATTTTTTAAAAAAGAATATGATAATGTCTTTTTGTCTCTAGTTTCTTGGTTTCATGATCAACTTGAATTTGTCTTTTTTTTTTTTTTTTTTTTTAAGAATATGATAATGCATATAGTTGATTATATTTATGAAATATATCAAATCTTAAAAATATGATGCTAAATTATAAATTGAAGAGTGATTTAAGTACAATCAATAAAATTGAAAAGTTGACTCATGTACTCAGTTAAATGTATTTTTTAATTACATGTCTTCTGAATTTAAAATAATTTCTTTATATGAATTGAAATTGATCGAATTTTGTTATACTCATAGCTAATTCTTTGTAGCATACTCAATAAAGATTGACTTTTTTCCAACAATATATAAGGCTTGATATATTATAATATGTGATGCATATGAGTTTTTAGTTGTTTAACATATACATTGTGTGTAAGTATACTATCTATTAATGTTTTGATCATTCTTATTGTGTAATTTACATTAGAATGATACTATATTCATGTCACACACTAGACATTTATTTTGCTCTTAACATGATCAAGAACATTTATACTGTGGCATTTAGTATTATGTTATTCTTTATTTTGAAGTTTAGTACTTCCTCTTACTATATATTTTACTTTATTTATAATTTTTTTAAAGAATTAAGGATTTACTAGACATCTAATTGAAGGTTCCTGAAAAGCTTATGTAAACTATTGAAGGTTTTTGAAAACATGTATTATATTTACTGAATAAACATAATTGAAATAAGCTGTTAAGATATGATTTTAATTAGTTGTTTTATTGTCTATGTTTTAGCAAAAAATTATGGATATTGTGTGTAGAATTTTGTTATTGCAGGTAAGTTGTTATGAAGTTTTCAAGTGCAAGTGAAATTCGAGTTTTGAGGAGTTCTAGTGCAAGCAGTATTCAAGTCATGAAAAGTCCAAGTTGCTGTGAAGAGTTCCTACATCTTTGGGGATAAGGTGATAAGGTGATAAAAGTTCAAACTATCAAAAACTCTTGTGCAAAAGAGATAACCTTGAAGACACTCCTACCTATACTCGACGTCTGCACCAAGCTCCATAAATGGGCGTCTCAATTTTCTGTTGAAGTAGAGCGAGCAGTGAGCAGAGAATAAGGAGCAGAATCGTGAGTTAGCTGTAGGCTATCTGTGTCAAGTCGTGTTACAACATACTGTGTAATAGAGTGTATTGAATGTTCTAGTTAACGTTGCAACATAGTCTATTTTAGTCATAGGAATTGACCAATCCATATAGAGTTTCAAGACTCTTTAATTTATGTTTTAGTTTACATTCTTCGGGAGAAGAATGTGTGTTATCGGGAGAGAACTTTTGTAAGTCGATGAGCGCTCGCCAAACTAGAGAATCTATTAAGAGAGTCCAATACCTAGGCGACAAGGGTTAAGAGGGAGTCTTCAATTGTGTAAGTTCCATTGGTATCTGTAATATCTTGAAACTTAGTGGATTGGTTTGCTAGGCCAGGGAGTGGCCTCGTGGACGTAGACCTGGTTGGTCGAACCACGTTAAAGTTTAATGTGTTCTTACATTTGGTGCAACAAATTTACTTTCCTGCAAATTTACTTAGTTGATTTGTTTAATTATCAAATTGATTAAAGGGCCAGAAATTTACAATTGGCATCAAGAGCAGGTTACTGAACTAACTCAGTTAGATCTTTGGAAAAGTTTTTTTTTGGCTGTTTTTGCAGGTATGAACACAATTCGTGATGGAAGTTCAATTAACAAACCACCACTACTGGATGGATCAAACTACTCATATTGGAAGGCTCGAATGAGAGCATTTAACAAATCCATTGATGAAAGAGCTTAAAGGGCAGTCGTTGTGGGATAGATGCATCCTACAATGAAAAATGATGAAGGAGTTGATGTGCCAAAACCTGAGGATCAGTGGACTGCAAATGAAGATCGTTTGGCTAACAATAATTCCAAGGCTTTAAATGCTATTTTCAATGTAGTTGATCTAAATCAATTTAAATTGATCTCAACTTGCGAAACTGCTAAGGATGCTTGGACTATTTTACAGACTGCATATGAAGGAACTACAGCCGTTAAAATGTCTAAGCTTTAAATTCTTGCAACAAGATTTGAGGAATTGAAAATGCAAGAGGATGAGACTATTGCTGATTTCAATGGCAAATTGTGTGACATTGCAAATAAGGCGTTTGCATTAGGTGAAAAATACTCAGATTCAAAGCTTGTGAGGAAAGTCTTGCGATCACTTCCCGATAGATTTGCCATCAAGGTTTCTACCATTAAAGAAGCAAAGGTTGTTGATGACATGAAACTGGATGAATTAATGGGTTCGCTTCAGACTTTTGAGATGAAATTTAAACAAAACAGAAAAGACAAGAACATTGCATTCCAAGCAGAAGTTCAAAGTCAAGATGATCAAAGCTCTTACGATGATGAAGATGCAAAGATCACTAAATCTTTAGCATTGCTTACGAAAATTTTTAACAAAATGCTGAAAAAATGAAAGAAGCAGAGAAGTGGATCTAGGACAGCGACTTTTGAAAGGAAGCAGACTGTTACAACAAATCCTGAGACATTTAAAAGGCAAAATGAAAAAACATTTGAGGAGAAAAAGAAAAAGAAAGGTATTTAGTGCTGAGAATGTGAAGGGTATATACAGGCTGAATGTGCAAATACCTTGAAGAAAAAGAGCAGAGCCATGAATACCACTTGGAGTGATGAAGATTCAGATGATTCTTCTGAAAGTGACACAGGGCACACCAACAACTATGTTGCGTTTGCTGTTGCAACAGGATAGAATGGCGAAAAATCTGGTTCAACATATGTCTCACCCTCTGTTACAACATCGTTCACAACAGATCATGTGCTATCAGATGACAGTAGCACAAATTCAATAACAGGGTGTGACGATAATCTGGATGAAGAAGGAATCATGAAAGCATACAAGGAGATGTACGAAAAATGGCCGATAGTGTGCAAGAAGAATCAGGAGCTAGAAGAAAAGATCAATGAATTGGAGGAACAACAAACTGACTTAACAAAATCTGCGAGAAACCATCAGATCCAAGCAGCCAAGAGTCAATTAAAGATTGAAGAGTTGCATATGGAGCTGAAACAAACTTAGCGAAATGTGAATATGTTGAATTCAGGGACTTTGAAGCTTGATCATATGTTGTCAGTTCAAAAGCCAAATGGAGATCATACTGGACTTGGGTTCCAATGAGGTGCCTCAACTGGTAAAACTATCTTTGTCAAAGAAACTGAGGAACCGAAGCTGGAACAGTAGTTTGCAACATCGCCAGCGACAAGGGCAAAAATTTCAGAAGGAAAGCAAAAGAGATTTGTTCCAATCTGTCATTATTGCGGCATTTCTGGACACATTAGACCACGATGCTACATGTATATTGAGGATCTGAAAAGAGGTATGTTTGTCAATTCCTTCTTTTATGGTAAACCTAGGAAATCACCAAAGGTAATGGTTGATTTGTCGCAATAGAACTTGAAACAAATATGGGTAAGAAAATCTGTACATACTTGTTTAGTTGCTTACACCTTATTACAAGCTTGTACCACTAACTCATGGTATTTTGATAGTGGTTGTTCTAGACATATGACAGGAGATCGTGGTATGTTGACAAATTATTGAAATTGCTCAGAAGGTCAAGTAACATTTGGTGATGGTGAGAAAGGTCGAGTTCTTGAGAAAGGAACTCTAGCTGTTGAAGGGTTGAAGGCAAATCTAATAAGCATTAGTCAGTTGTGCGATCAAGAGTTATTTGTCAAGTTTACCAAGGATGAGTGTCAAGTGTTTGATAAATCTATCAATTGTGTTCTTGCAGGAACTAGGTCAACATACAACTGTTATATGTTGACCTCACCATGTGCACAACCTTTGTTGTGTCAAAATAATTCACTTGATATTGCTGAAATCTGGCACCAAAAGTTAGGTCATTTAAATTATAAAATGCTTAACAAGATTGTAAACACAGGTGCATTGTGAGGTATTCCAAAGTTGAATTGTAAAAAATTCAAGGTGTGCGGACCATGTCAGATCAGCAAACAGGTAAAGGCAACACGTAAAATGTTGAACATATCTCAACCAAAAGAACATTGGAGCTGTTACATATGGATCTTATGGGTCTAATGCAAACAGAAAGTATTGGTGGAAAAATGTATGTTTTTGTATGTGTTGATGATTTCTTTAGATACACTTGGGTTGATTTTATTAGAGAAAAGTCTGACACATTTAATGCATTCAAAAAGTTGTGTTTAATGTTGAAAACAGAGAAAAGTTGCAACATAGGAAATATTGTTAGGATAAAAAATTATCATGGTAGGGAATTTGAGAACTTTGCATTTTCAGAATTTTGCACTGAACAAGGTATATTACATGAGTTTTCAGCACCAAAAACACCACAACAAAATGGTGTAGTTGAAAGAAAGAATAGGGTTCTTCAGGAGATGGCTCGAGTCATGCTAAATGAAAAGAACATCCTACATAGGTTTTAGGTTGAAGCAATTAATACAGTGTCACGACCCCATCTTCTTAATTACTATAATAGCCTCTGATATTGTACTAATCGGCGAGAAAATAGATATATTCAAACTTATAATAACCTTGAACATCTGTGATCGTGATGCCATGGGCTTAAAAAGATCGCTCTTCTTAGGTCCGCTAAGGCACAAGTTACTAGCCCGAGCTCTAATGTCTATAAAACCATACAACCAAGAAACTAATATCATCATTACAACACCTATTTTTAAGCTAATTCTAGTAAAGCACATTATACAAACTTCATCACTAATAATTAAGTTCATAACCACCGAAATTACACTTACAAGACCTAGGTTCAATTATTCATTTATAGTTCCAACCCAAACCAATCCTTAGGTTACAAAATAATTAAAGATCAAATTAAATACAACCTTAGCATCCAAAATGTTAATATATTACATCATGTTATTTAACTTACAACATAATCTCCTATTACAAAGTTATAGCTACAACAACATGCAAGTAGATCGCAAGAGCATAAGCACGTCCTGACAGTTAAAGAATCTCCTGGATCAACTTGTGAAATTGACTTGAATCCAAGTTCACCTGTAATTGTTATAAAGAGAGAGTGAGCTACACCAAGCTCAATGAGGGAATGGAAAAATGGGGTTTTCACAAACATTTTACCCTTAGGAAGCGTTTTTGAAAAGTCATGCCATGCACATACAAACAATTGATAAGGAACAAGGTAAAAACCTGATAAAGAACTAGTTTGAGCATGTATAAACAAGTACTACTAGAAGAGAACGTGTATCCAGAAACATTTAATGAAGAGGTAACCAAACATGTTAATAACAAAATTAAACATGTGAACAAGTAATCAACTCTTCTCCCTAAATGAGAGTGATTGAACATATAATCAGAGAATACGGGCAACGCTTTCCTCCGAGGACCTCAAAGGACCAAGTGAGAATAGTTGCAATTGTTGGAGATGCGGGCAACACTTTCCTCTGAGGACCTCAAGGGACCAAGCGAGAATGGTTGCAAATGTTAGAGATGGTCAGTCTCGCTGCTTCATCAATATCATAACCCCATATGCCAAATTACGAGGATAAAATCCAGATATACACCCTAATGCCACGGTAGCTTGTCTGTCCTGGCAAGCCCAATGCCACCCAAGCAGTACCAAAACTTCTACCATGGGGTCCATTATATTGCTTAATTGTATCATTTATATAACTTTCACCTCTCCAAGGAGAATTCACCAAGCGAGAGTGGATTTCAAATGTAGAAACAAGCACGGAAACAACAAAGTAGGTTGCCACTGGTTAGTGATAACAATTTAAACACATATCAATATAAGCATAGTCCAATTAGAGTTCATGTAACTTATAAACATGCATGAGAAGATCAACCAAGCAGGATTCCTCCGATATCCAAGCATGGTCACGAATGCAACAAGAAATTCATGCTAATTCGGTGCTCATGGCTAGGTTCTAATGCAATGTATTTACATGTGCAAGGTAAAGGTTAAATTTTATGTTCAAAGTTTACCAATTAAGTAACCAAAAAGGTTTATGGAACAAGTTAGAACAAAGGGACAAAGTGTGCAAAGAAATAGGCAAGATAGGCTAAGCAAGCGAAGTGAAATAGGGGAGTTACACAAGACCTAACTTAAAATGTTATTTTTCCTATGTTCCCAACCTCTAAATAACTTGATTTTGGTATATAATCGAATCTTATCGAATTTAGATAACTCTAGAATCAAACGGAACTCAATTCGGAGTTGAATTGAGTGAGATATGGCCTCTACAAAAACATTGGGTAAAGCTGATGAACTAAGCTGGACGAGTTACTCGCCCGGCTTGTCAACCGACTTTTCTAGTGATTTTAGTCAATTGTCGGGCGAGTTTAGTCCACCAGCTAGTCAACCGCCTCGTCGACCGGCCTGGCCAAAATACACCCGTAAATTCTCATTTTTTTTGGCTCAATCTCTTGTCATCTTTCTTCCAAACTTCAACTAGCATTCTAGCACACTCAAGAGGGTTTATTAACAACATATATGAGTTCAAAAACCACCCACAATACCTTTCCATCTATAAACAACATCCAAAACTCTCCAAGAATCAACAATAGCTCATGACATCAAGATTAACTTCCAAGTTTTAAATGCTAACTCTATGCTTCTAATTCTTGCATACAAGCTACACATATAATCAATACACATACAAGAATAATATAAACTCATCTCTCAACATCTCAAGAACACCCACATGAGTTTGGAAAATCTTAGATCTACAACACATAAAATACTCAAGCTTCTCATCCATGACTTTTGTATGCAAGCTATAGCTAGATTAACACCAAATGAACATTATATAACCTTGAATGATCCTTTTAAAAATCAAAATTGAAAGAATCCCTCACCTTTGATCTTGACATAGAAAGCAAAAGGAGCAAGATAATGGTTGAAATTAGCTAGCAAATGCAAAGGAAATGGCTTAGAATTCTTCTTCCTCTTCTTCTTCTCATTCTTTCTTCTCTGTTCTCTCTTCCTTCTCTCTTCTCCTGAGCTCTGCGTGTGGTGGGTATGTGTGTGCAGAATTTTAGTGTGTGTTGTGTGTGTTTTAGTTGGTAAGAAATATCTTATAAGCCCAAATGCCCAAACTGCTCTCTAACTAATGAATTATTTCAAGTTTGCCATTCTAGTTTTATTTCAACTATTTAGTTAGCTAGTGTAGTATAGTGTAATTTATTTAATTCCTACGATATTTAAATCACAAAAATGCACGTTAAACAATGCAAATACACGTAAAACGATGCAAAAATACATTAAATGATATAAATGCATCTCCAATGTTGTGAATGCATAGTATTATCATGTAGTTCTAATTTTAATTATTTTGGTTAGTTAATTTAATTTAGTAAAATTTAATTATCATCTACAACTTCTAAGGTTCTCGAATGCACGCTATTACACTCATTTACACGTTAAATGAGATAGATGCACGTAAACCAAGGTAAATGCGCATTAATTGATATAAATGCACATTAAATGATGCAAAATATAGAAATGTTATAAAATGCACATGAGCCTCGTGCGGGGTTTCACATACAACATATTACACAATAAATCGAGTTTATCTTAGATCAGATACATGCAAAACTCCATATGAAATCTGGAAAGATAGGAAACCCTCACTTAATTACTTTCATGTTTTTGGAAGTGTGTGCTATATCCTGAATGATAGAGAACCAAGAGGTAAGTTTGATGCAAAAAGTGAAAAAGGTATTTTTCTTGGATATACCAAAAATAGTCGAGCTTTTAGAGTGTTTAACTTGGACACTAGAACTATTATGGAATCTGCTAATGTTGTGATTGATGATTTCAAACAGGTTGCAGCAGATGCTCCAGAAGATGATGTTAATAGTATGGGAACCAGCCCTGGTGCAGACAGTGTTGTAACAATAGGTGAAGCAACCAGCGATGATGGTTCAGGTGCTGGTGCAACAGGAAGTGCAACAAATCTGGAGAAATCAGAAACTTTTGGAGGCAGTGGTTTGCAGCCAAAAGCTCAAGAACCACTTGCTCATGTTCACAAAAATCACTTAGCCGAAGATGTTATTGGTTCCATTCATGAAGGGGTCAAAACTCGAGGTAAGCCCAAAATGAATTACAGAGAGATGGTCAGGTATGTATGCTTTACCTCACAGTTTGAACCAAAAAATGTCAAAGAAGCCTTAGAAGGTGAATGTTGGGTTAATGCCATGCAGGAAAAATTGAATCACTTTGTTAGTGCCTAGGCCGAAAGACATAAATGTGATAGAGACAAAATAGATCTTCAAAAATAAAACTGATGAGTGTGGCAACATAACAAGAAACAAAGCCAGGTTAGTTGCTCAAGGGTACACACAAGTAGAAGGTGTGGACTTTGATGAAATTTTTGCCCTAGTTGCAAGGCTTGAATTTATTAGGTTATTGTTGTCCATAGCATGTGTGTTAGGGATAAGACTTTATCAAATGGATGTAAAGAGTGCATTTTTAAATGACATTTTAAATGAAGAACCCTATGTTGACCAACCAAAAGGCTTTGAAGATCCACATTATCCCACATATGTGTATAAATTGAAAAAGGCCTTGTATAAGTTGAAACAAGCCCCAAAAGCTTGGTACGAAAGATTGACCAAGTTTTTGCTTGAAAAAGGCTACAAGAAAGGGGGAGTTGATAAAACTCTATTGATTAAAAAATTTGGTTCAGGAATTTTGATTGCACAAATTTATGAAGTTGATATAGTTTTTGGTGCAACATCTAAAAACAAGGCTGATGAATTTGTGAAGTAAATGAGGCATGAATTTGAAATGAGCATGGTTGGTGAATTAACTTATTTTCTAGGTTTGCAGGTTAAGCAATGTGAGAATGGTATTTTCATCTCACAAGAAAAATATGCAAAAAACCTGGTTAAAAAGGTTGGACTAGAATTAGCAAAGCATATGAGAACACCCATGGGAGCAAATGTTAAGCTAACCAAGAATGAGAATGAAAAATCTATTGATGAGACTCTTTATAGAAGCATGATAAGAAGCTTGTTGTATGAACAAATGATACTAGTGCAAGCAGACCTGATATTTGTTTTAGTGTTGGTATGTGTGCTAGATATCAATCCAATCCAAAGGAGTCACATTTAATTGCAGTTAAACGCATTATAAGATATATAAGTGGGACTGAAAATTATGGTACGTGGTACACAAATGATACTAATGCAAATCTTGTTGGTTTTAGTGATATTGATTGGGCAGGAAATGCAGATGATAGGAAGAACACAATTGGAGGTTGTTTATATGTTGAAAACAATCTTGTGTCTTGGTACAGTAAAAATCAAAATACTATTTCTTTGTCAACTGCAAAGGCTAAGTACATAGCTGTTGGAAGTTGTTGTACTCAACTATTGTGGATGAAGCAAATGTTGGAAGACTATGGTATTGAACAGGGAGTTTTAACTGTCTTTTGTGATAATACTAGTGCCATAAACATTTCTAAAAACCCTGTACAACATTCACGAACTTAGCACACTGATATACGACATCATTTTATTCGTGAACTTGTTGAGACAAAAAAGGTTGTCTAGACTATGTTGCAACAGAGCATCAGCTGGCAGACATTTTCACTAAGGCACTTGACTCTGTGAGATTTGAAATTTTGAGAAAAGCTATTGGTATTTGTACCAATTAATGTTGGCACATGTATTGAAACATGAAAGTAATAAGTCTCAAGAAATGTGAAGGTTTAATAATTAAATCAACTTGAGATTTATTATTTGACCCATACTTCTTGTGCACACTATATTTTGATTTGATTGAGAAACTGATTTTAATGGTTTGCAAGTGCAGGAATTTGAACTTCCTAGTGACTCTGGATATTAAGAGAAGTCTTTATCCATTCCTGTACTCTATTCACTCATGGAAAAGAAAAAAAATAAGATATAAAAAAAGAAAAAAAAAAAGAAAGAAAACAAAGTGGAGACTGGAAAAAGCTACCTATACCAGATTGAAGGTTCTAGAGTGAAAGCTACTAAGTTTGATATTCATTTGAAAAAAAAAAAATTTGCAATGTGATTAGACAATCAGGTTGTTTTAAATTCTAAATCTTACAAATCCTGATTCTGATGAATTTCAAGAAAGATCTTTATATAGCTTTCACACACACATGGTTCAAGTTATAAATTCTTGTGTGATTTAAGTATTGAATAAATTTAATTTCTTGTTGATGAAATCACAATTAATGTGGATTTTATGTAACATTCATTTTTTTCATGTTTAAGAAATATTTCATAAATTTGAGTGCTTAAGTGGTTGATTGGTGAAGTTATGTTGCAACATGTACTGAAACAACCCAGCTCACTAAATTTGTGCCATAAAAAAAGGAGGAAAAAATGGAAAATAGGTTTTTCGCTTCAAATCTGATTGATGAAAAGGCGGCTGTACGTTTGCTTTGGGAAGATGAAAAGTTGTGACCATTTAAGAAGAGTTTGAGTTCCAATAAGTTTGTGCCTCTTTTTTACATGTCTTACCTAGGACTCTACTCATTGCAAATCTCTATCCTCTATAAAGTTTGCAAATCACAGATCTTTTCATTATCTCAACCCGGTTTTCTCTCTCTCATCTCTTCTTATTATAAAAGTGCTAGGGCATTGTGTTACAAGAATCTTGCAAGCAAACATGGTATCCACTCGTTTAGGAGCAAGGAGTTGGGGTCACAAAACGCAACCAAGAGGTGCACCAGGTGGCAACCCAAGCACCCCAATCACTTTCGAAGAAAGTCCATCGGTTACTCCCTCAAATCCATCAGGTCCTCAAGGAATGATCACACACACATCATCTGGTTATTCACCTTGCTCATCTAGCTCATCTCATGAATCAGAAGAGGTCACCCACGCACTTGTAAAGAGAACATCAGTTCTTCAAGAACAGTGCACACCAGGTGTTTGATAGGATGTCCCAACACCATCTGCAAGCCTTGAGCAATCATCAGACTCGTTGGCAATGCCTGAGATACCTGTTCCAACCAAAGGTACAACATAACCTGACGAAGGCATTCCTGTGCCTACAGATGTTCTACCAACTCCTACAGCAACCACGAAAGAAACCGCAATTAAGAAAAAGGTTGCAAGTGATGTACCAGAGGCTGCTGCAACAATAGCAAAACCACCTGCAGATTTAAAGGATAAAGGTAGGGGAAAACATATGGGTAAATACAAAAGGAAGGGTCGAACACCCACCGGCACATCAAAACGTCAATAGAGACATGGGTATGATATTTCAACTGCTTTCTCTAAAAAATTCTTTTTTGCTGAAAGTAAGATTAGGTGGAAAACCTTGTCTCAAAGACCTTTTTAGATTGAAAAACCCCTCAATGAGGCTTCTTACCAGGGCTATAGGATTTTAGAGTTGTTAGAACAAAGGGGATTATGAAAATCTTTTGCCAAATTAAAGCCTTTTTCAGCTTCTGTTGTCCATGAGTTTTATGCTAACATAAACAAGGACATAGGTGTTGCAACATCTAGGTTGTACCATCATGTGTTTGTCAGGAATCAGGTGTTTGAATTTTTTCCTACAGCCATAAATGAATTTCTTGAGTTTGTCCCTTCCGAAGAGGTTATTACTGAGGAGAAAATGTTAGAGATATGCCCTAATGCTACATATTTGGATGACATATATTGGGGCATTTTGACATTAACTTGTACATTATGACATTTATGTCTATATAAGTGTGTTTTCATATTGACATAATTAGCACATTCATATTCTCCTTCTTTTTTGTGTATGAATGAGTCCCTAGTATTTTCATTATAAGAATATATTCTAAAAGCATTTAGAATATGTTCGCGTATTTTCTTAATATGATAAATACTTAAAGTATTCATAGTCCTTAGATTATTTGATCGGGACTTTTATAATCTATTACGGACTATCACATGTGTTGTTACCTTTGATTAACATATGGATGTTGATGAAAAAGGATGGTGAGCCACGTGCCATAACAGCATAGGGATGCGACTAACAAACATGTGAGTGACTATTAGTTGAATAGATCACTGAATGTGACATGAATAATAAATTACATGACTTCAGATTAATAATTTGTTATTCGTTGTGATTGTGCATGTAATCCTTAGACTTGAGACATTACGACTGTCATCTATATTGGGGTTTGATTCTAGCGTTTGGACAATGATTGTTTCGACAAACAAGATGAGATGCGTCCTCTTGCAGTTTTATTTGTCCGGTATAATGATTGACAGGTAATGGCCAAGATAGGATCCATTAACCTCCGGCGTGAGACGATGTCCTATGCGATCTAAACTTGGTTGTTTAATGAGAAAATCATTGGCCGAGGTGTGAATGATGGAAAAAGAGTTTTTCATGTGTCATATCTCATTACACCAATTAGATCTATGCATGGTATCGAGTTTATAAGCTTAATCGAATCATGGTTCTTGCTCGACGGGACAATTAATGGAATGATTGGATTGGACGATAATCGATGACCATAAATGGATTCACTTGAATAAGATTTCATTGCTTTATAAATTGTCTTGATACGTTAGTAGCTAGAACGTCACTTAAGAACTCTGAAGGTGTTTTGAGAATGACGGGAGATATTCTCTAAACAAATCAAATAGTTTGATTAACATTGAAAGTTTTCAACGTTTCTTCAGTGCTATATAGCGGTAAATCTAGAAAGTCACACACAATAGAACATGATGAATGTTTTTCCTATTGAGCTTGATTTAGTTTCTCTTGAGTTGTTAAAGTGTTAACAAATGTATTTAGTTTTCTCTTGAATTGTTAAAGTGTTAACAATTATATTTTGTTTTCTCTTGAATTGTTAAGAAGTTAACAATGTTGTGATTGACCTTTAAAAGTTATTATGGTCAATATACAATTTTTATTAAGTGTTGGGGCTAATGTAGAAATATAAAAAAGTTGTTTTCATAATTTCAACTAATGGTGATTAGGTTGAATATTTAAATGCTTTAGTGAAAAAATACTACACAATATACATATGATGTATATATGTATATTATTACATTAGTGGAAGAATACTACACAATATACATATGATGTATATATATGTATATTATTATATTAGTGAAAAATACTATACAATATATATATATATATATGATATGTATATGCATGTATGTTTTATCTTTCAACAAAAGCTAGATAACACAACCAAGATTTAAGAAAGATTGTCTTCTCTTTTGTTTAAAAAAGAGGGAACAACAATGAGGAAAGTAGGGAAAAAGGATGACAAGGCTTGTCTTTTGTTTCATGTGAAAGAGGTTGTCAATCTTCTCTCTCTCTCCAAGCTCCTACACGGCTGAAAAAAAAAGAAAAAAAGAGATGAAGAAGTCTTCTTCTTCAACTCTTCAAAGAAAAAAACACCATGACTGAAAAATGAAGATGAAGGAGAAGAACTTGTCTTCTCTTATTCTTTAAAAAATATAGCCAAAACTAACGAAGAAGAAGGAGAAGAGTTTGCTTTCTTCTTCACAGACAAGCTCATAAATCTTCCATGATAGATCTAGCACAAAAATAGTCATGAAGATGGAGAAGCCATTCTTTGCTCATGTGGACCGACTAGAGCTCTTGTGGTTTCAAGAGCAGGTGTCTTCCATCAAGTGTGCACAAATTCAGATCTATGGCTTCCACAAGTTGTCTACAAGAGGTATACTCTTCTACTATCTCTTGTCAATATATATACTTGTTATATATATGTTTTGCATATGTTAATCACATGATATCAAGATCAGAGTTTCATATGAACATCATGCTTTGAATTCCAGAAATTTTTGAATATCATGTTTCGCTTCCGCTCGATTCTTAGCTAGATGATGTTCATAGCTCTAAATATACAAGATCTTTCAAGTGGTATCAGAGCAAGGACTTGATGTTCATGTGTTCACATATGTGTTTGCTTAAAGTTTCTAAAGTCTTGAGCATAAAAGAACAAGGAAAGAGTTTTAACCTTTCTGAAAATATTTATGTCCACTGTTTTTGGGTGAGTATTTTGGAATAGTAAATGTTGTTATATTTGTCTGATTTTTGGATATGTTATGATATAGAGATATTAGAACATTTCATCTTCTAATATGCATTTCCAAATTTCGTGGTTAAGGGTTTCATTCTGAGCAAAATCAGTAAGGTTACTGATTCTCGCGTAAGACTGGACAGTTTGCGCAGTTGTGTTATAAGATGCATAACTCAGTCAATTTAACCTCGAATTGAGTTCTGTTTAATTCTAAAACTATCTACACTCGAAGATCTACATTTTTGTAAAATTTTAGAATTTTTGGAGAAGTGTAAATAGGTCAAACGAGTCAAAACAGTTAGTATATGTGCAGCAGATTTATGATGGGTCATAAATTAAAAGCCATGAATAATTGGTTTGATTTTGGTTAAGTCCAATGGACCTAAAAATCAGTGAGCTTAAGTCTAATAAGATTAGATTAAGTTTTTTCTTAGTGAAGATTAAAAATAAGCCTTGGAACTCATATTGGGCCATGAAATTAGCAAAGGATTTGCATTGGGCCTTATTCAACAAGTATGTGCTTAAAATTGGTTTTATTGAGTTCTTTAGTGTGTTGTTTAACATAAGATGTTAAAAGGTCAAGATATGAAACTTATTGCAAACATGCATTTTAATGATTTAAAGTATTGGATACATTAGTTTGTGCTAACTTGTTTGTTTAGCATTCTTGTATTTATGTATATGATGCATTTACTTAGCTTTATGAGTTTTATCTTACATTGTGATGTTGGATGATAAATAGTGAATTTGATCATGGACTTGGTTAGTGAATGATTAATTGGTTGTAATTGCATTAGATGGCGTTGTAATTAATTCTATCATTCATTAGTATGTAATTGAGGCATAAGTCTCATTTTACTTTCTTGCAATTGAGAGAAAATTGTAGTAAAGCATAATGTATATAATTTCTACAAGAAGTTTGCAAGAAGACTATTGGAGGCTTTCAAGGAGTTGGAGGTGCTTTGAATCATTTGAACAAATCAAGAAGATAAGACCAAAGAAGACATGTTGATGTGCTTGTTTAAGTTTTATTTTTGTCTTGATTTATTCATAGTCCAAGTCCATGATCCACCATGATGTATGATTTTGCATGTATGTTTATTTATTTGCCTATATGTGATGTATGCTTGTAAATGAACTAATGTGAAAAGTGAGACCTAATTAATTTCAAAATATTCCTATATGCAAACATATTAGATTGTAAAGCAATAAAAGTGTTTATCTTTGCCCTCCACTATCCTAGGTTATATTTGCTCGATTGAGTATGTCTTGGCTAACCCAAAGGTAGGAATACATATTCCATGAAAGTATTATATTTACCTAGCAAGCATAGTGATGTTATGTTGTTCCAATATCACGAGGCCAATAACGCACTAAAGCTGAGGTCCGAGATTCAAATTGTCGCAACACTGTGACAGTGGGTGTAATCTAATTAGATCACGTTTTCAATAATGCACCAAAGCTGAGGTTACGGTGATTTATGGGAAAAATGACCATATCCTATATAATGATATAGGTAGTAATCGTTGCTAACTCTTTTTATGTATATTCCAATAATGCACCAAAGTTGAGGGGTATTCATATTAAAGAAAACTATGGTCATCTACTAATGAGTCTTTAATTAGATTCACGATCTCATTTAGGAAGTATGTGAATCGATTAAATTAGTGGGATGTATCATTTAATTAAAGGCCAAATTAAATGTTTTAACAAGTTTATGTCAACTAGCGATTTTATTTTCTGCATACGTTTATGGCTACAAAACATGAACCCGTTATTTTAATTATCTAGACTTTATATGGTACAACCGGACCAAATTTTTTATTAACATTATCATCTAAGAATGGTTCTTAGAAACTTAATAAAGTCTTAGAATTACATGCTCCGTTATTTTTTATCTTGATAATGTATCAAAACAAAAAGTTGTAGTACTTATGGTTGATAAGTAAGACAAGTTTAATATGCTAAGGATTTGTATTCTTTCATAGTTTGCATAAAGGTATGCAAGATGTAAAGAATGTGATTCTAAACTAGCAAATGGTTGTGTGGTAAGCATATTTAATGACATGATATTAGATGTAATTGGAATTCATTCTCACATTTGTATTTCTACTTTAGAATGCAAAGAAGAAAGGAAAAGAGAGACGATTTCTATTAGCCAGAGAGAGCATATCTAAGAAGAAAATTAAGGATTGTATAGGCATGTGTAAAAGATGTTTTCATAGCCTTAAAACCAGACATTAAAAGGGGTTTTAATCCAAAGTATCTTTATAGCTTGAATGTCAAGGTTGTAAAGCTACTATGAATTATAAATCTTCTTTGATTGTAATTGGTACTACTTTATGGATTCTAGTGAAACATTAGTGAATGTGTTCGAGGATAGAATCTTAATCACAGTAGTGCGCTTTTGGAAGCGTGAAATATTTTTCAGTGTTAGCAAATGAAACAAAGGTTGTTGCGTTAGCTAAAGACAATTTGTTTGGATACCTTCTGGACATATTTTGTATTTTAAGGATTATACCTAAATGATATTAGGAATAAAATGTATATTTCTAAAGCTTGTAAAAGCGCATTATAGTGTAGTCTTTATTATCTTGATATGGATGAAAGAATGTATTGCAAACATATTGTCAGTCGTTATAACCATCCACCAAATTTTAAAAGATTGCTCAAATAATCCAAATTAATTGTAGTTTCTACATGATTAGGTTTTTCTAATAATAAGATGATGATTAGGTTGGTTTGATCAACTTATACATCTTATTTATTGGAATGGTAACCAAGTCATCCTTTGTTTGATAAATGATTAAAACTACTAGGCTATTTGGATTAGTACATGTTGACGTATTTTAGAGCTATTGTGAATAGGCTCGTATAGGAAAATGTATTAATGCCTTATGATTAAATCATGAAGGTAAAATACTTAAGTACTATTTTGTTTGAGTATCCCAAATTTTAATATAGTATCAAAATTAACAATGCCGGTAGTATCACAATTAAATGGGGTTTTCTTAGTGAAGAAATCGTGCTTTGTTGGACATAGTATAGTTGTTGATTAGTTTGACTAATCATTATATTTATTTGTGGGTCATGCTTTCCTCAATTTAATTTTATGTTGAATAGTAAATTCCTACTATTGCTAGAACTTTATATTTGATATAAGTTGGACAACAACCAATGATTAAATGTGTTAATTTTGGTTTCTCCTACTTTTATTGAAAAGTTTTTAAAGGACTAGTGGGAGTTTTAGTTCAAGGTAATTTTATAGTATATCCTAGTTTTGTAGGATATAATTTATATTTAATGATCAATGTCTATTGATCTATTACATTGTAATCTTTCTTGAAGAAAATGTTTTGTTCAAGAAAATGTTACTTTATAATAAAATAAAAATTGAGGAAGTATCTTCTAAAACTATAAAATCATCTAGACCAAAGTAATGAATCTATTCAATAAGGTCCGGAATGTGTCATCATACAAGATCTTTTTAAATCTAGTAGTGTATCTCATCCTTAAAAGAAATATATATTGATATCTTTTTGGGATGCACGAAAGTTGTTTGTGTATTTGAGATAATGATCAGTTAGTTGATCCTATGATTTACAAAAAAATGATATATGTGATATCGACTCTAAGAAACTATATAATGTAAAGCATATTGATTAAACTCCATATACTTTAACTTAATCGGGATATTGATTTCCGAGATAAAGGTTGAAGTTAATGAAAAAGGTAATGACCTTTTATAGTTATATTGGTTTCTGAAAGATATCATCAAAGCCAAAGGGTTGACTACGATGAAGTCTTTTCATCAATAAATTGTGCTTAAGTCTCTTTGTATTATGCTAGACATTATAGCACATTGTCATACTATATTAATGATTTGGATCAATGGATATGAGTAATATGTGCGTACTTGATAAATCCACTTGTGGATTTTTAAGTAAATTTCTTGGAATTGTTTCGTCCAATTCAAATAGGATTAAAGAGTTAGATTTCATTAGAATATGGATAAACCTTGTGATTGCAAAAGAATAGTGGGAATGCATCCACTTTTCTATGACTGCAATAATGATGACTTGGATATCATGGATGATGATATGTGTGTTATGATATTAATTAAAGTCTAGTCATATTAAATGGTCTCCATATGGAACATGTCGTTCGTATCTTATGAATTCGTTGCTATGATGATAATACAAAGAGATTACTCGACATATTCATTAGATTGTACATAGAGTGTTTTTTAAGGTGTTCAAGAAACTCTAGATGCATAGCAAATTTATGTTCAAGTTATAGTAACTTTATATTTGCTATACTATGTACAAAGCCTGATATTGCGCAAACTGTAAAGTGTTACGAGTAGATATCAGTCCAATCTAGGTTTGGGAATGCTGGATAGAATTGAAGTATATTATTAAGTACTCAGGAAGCACTAAAGATATATTTTAGTTCAAGGAAAGGGCAAATTCCGTAGTGACAGATTTATTAGTTCAGATTCTTAATCTGAATCTTATAATAGAATGTCTATGTTAGGGTTCACGTTTATTTGTAGTGGGAGCTAAGTAAGTTAGAAAGGTTCTGAGAAAACTGAAGATTCCATTACATAACTCATGCCTTTTTGTGATATGTAATATTACGAAAGAAGTTGTTTGGATTGAGGAAATCATACGAGTTGGTTATAGTTCCTATCGTTAAGTTGTGATGCTTTAATGTTACGACTATACGGAGCTACTGCACAAGCTTGTAGAACCCAGGTCTCACTGTATGTCCAAATATTTGGAAAAGTGTTTTCATCTTCATGCGTTGTATCTGTAGCCAATAATCATATTGAGATATGTCTTTGCAAAAAACGACCACATCTCTCGATGTAGCTGCCCCACTAACAGTAGCTATGAATCTGTCACAGCTAGGTCCTCATTTTGAGAAGATGGATGTTCGATACCGTTGTATGTTGTGCTAATACTATGTAACATAACATTAGTGCAAGTGGGAGATTGTTAGAGATATGCCCTAATGCTACGTATTTGAATGACATATATTGGGGCATTTTGACATTAACTTGTACATTATGGCATCTATGTCCATATATGTGTGTTTTCAGATTGACATAATTAGCACATTCATATTCTTCTTGTTTTATGTATATGAATGAGTCCCTAGTATTTTCATTATAGGAATGTATTCTAAAAACATTTAGAATATGTTGGCATATTTCCTTAATATGATAAATACTTAAAGTATTCATAGTCCTTCGATTATTTGATCGGGACTTCTATAATCTATTACAGACTATCACATGTGTTGTTACCTTTGATTAACATATGGATGTTGATGAAAAAGGATGGTGCATAGGGATGCGACTAATAAACATGTGAGTGACTATTAGTTGAATAGATCACTGAATGTGACATGAATAATAAATTACATGACTTCAGATTAATAATTTGTTATTCATTGTGATTGTGCATGTAATCCTTAGACTTGAGACATTACGGCTGTCCTCTATATTGGGGTTTGATTCTAGTGTTTCGACAATGATTGTTTCAATAAACAAGATGAGATATGTCCTCTCGCAGTTTCATTTGTCCGGTATAGTGATTCACAGGTAGTGGTCAAGATAAGAGTCATTAACCTCCTGCGTGAAGCGATATCCTATACGATCTAAGCTTGGTTGTTTAATGAGGAAATCCTTGGCCGAGGTGTGAATGATGGAGAAAGAGTTTTCCATGTGTCATATCTCATTACACCAATTAAATCTATGCATGATATTGAGTTTATAAACTTAATCGAATCATGGTTCTTGTTCGACAGGACAATTAATGGAAGGATTGGATTGCACGATAATCGGCGACCATAAATAAATTCATTTGAATAAGACTTCATTGTTTTATAAACTGTCTTGATACGTTAGTAGCTAGAACGTCACTCAAGAACTCTGAAGGTGTTTTGAGAATGACGGGAGATATTCTCTAAAAAAATCAAATAGTTTGATTAACATTGAAAGTATTCAACGTTTCTTTAGTGCTATATAGCGGTAAATCTAGAAAGTCACACACAACAGAGCATGACGAATGCTTTTCCTATTGAGCTTGATTTAGTTTCTCTTGAGTTGTTAAAGTGTTAACAATTGTATTTAGTTTTCTCTTGAATTGTTAAAGTGTTAACAATTATATTTTCTTTTCTTTTGAATTGTTAAGAAGTTAACAATGGTGTGATTGACCTTTAAAAGTTATTGTGGTCAATATGCAATTTTTATTAAGTGTTGGGGCTAATGTGAAAATATGAAAAGGTTGTTTTCATAATTTCAACTAATGGTGATTAGGTTGAATATTTAAATGCCTTAATGGAAGAATGCTACACAATATACATATGATATATATATGTATATTATTACATTAGTGGAAGAATACTACACAATATACATATAATGTATATATGTGTATATTATTACATTAGTGGAAAAATACTACACAATATATATATATGTGTGTGTGTGTGTATGTTTTATCTTTCAACAAAAGCTAGACAACACAACCAAGATTTAAGAAAGGTTGTCTTTTCTTTTATTTCAAAAAGAGGGAACAACAATGAGGAAAGTAGGGAAAAAAGGATGACAAGGCTTATCTTTTGTTTCATGTGAAAAAGGTTGTCAACCTTCTCTCTCTCTCCAAGCTCCTACACGGCTGAAAAAAAAAAAGGAAAGAGATGAAGAAGTCTTCTTCTTCAACTCTTCAAAGAGAAAAATACCATGGCTGAAAAATGAAGATGAAGGAGAAGAACTTGTCTTCTCTTCTTCTTTAAAAAACGCAGCCAAAACTAATGAAGAAGAAGGAAAAGGTTTTGCTCTCTTCTTCACAAACAAGCTCATAAATCTTCCATGGTAGATCTAGCACAAAAATAGCCATGAAGATGGAGAAGCCATTCTTTGCTCGTGTAGACCGACTAGAGCTTTTGTGGTTTCAAGAGGAGGTGTCTTCCATCAAGTGTGCAAAAATTCAGATCTTTGGCTTCCACGAGTTGTCTACAAGAGGTATACTCTTCTACTATCTCTTGTCAATATTTATACTTGCTATATATATGTTTTGCATATGTTAATCATATGATATCAAGATTAGAGTTTAATATGAACATCATGCTTTGAATTCCATAAATGTTTGAATGTCATGTTTCGCTTCCGCTCGATTCTTAGCTAGATGATGTTCATAGCTCTAAATATAGAAGATCCTTCAGAAAATTATACTTGACATAATTGCAAAAGAATTGGTTGGCAGTGATGTCACTTGGGCCAATGAGGGAAGGATGAATGCAGCTTCCTTAACTGCAAAATATGCAGTCTTGCATCGGATAGTCATAGCTAATTGGTTTCCCAGCAAGCATACGACAAGCATCAATGCTGAGATGGCAAGAATCTTGTATAAGATAGGGATTGGGATTAACTTAGATGTTGGTGAGATTATCTTTGCCAGAATTGTTGATGAGGCAGCCAAGGAACTGAAAACTCAATATCTGCCATATCCCGCTTTGATCTTTGGTGTTTTATCTGCTCAAAAGACTATTCATGACAGGGTTGAACCCTTTGTGAAGTTGTCCTCTCCATTACATTTATCTCCCAAGTTTTTGTAAGGTCAGCATAAAGTAGATATTCAGGGAGAGCCTCGAACTGAAGGGAATGTTGGACTAACTCCTACAACAGCTTCTGATGTGTTGTTGCAACAAGTACAGAAACTTCAGAGTGAAGTCCATGAGTTGCGCAATGATCAAGCCACTGTTAAAGCCAACCAGCAGAAGATAATGCCTAATCTTGAGAAATTGATGGAAGGTCAACAGACCATACTTAATTTCGTCTCTCAATCCGCTATTTGAATGTTCATGTGCTTGCTGTTTATTGCTCTGATACTTTACAATGTTTAGTTACACTCTTTGCTGTTTTACAGTTTTTAGTTCTATTGCTCTGCTACATTGTGTTACTGCTTTGGTTTATTTTGTCAAAGGGGGAGATCCCGCAAGACAATGGTTATTATGGTTTGATTTATGTTTTTAATGATTGACTTGATTGACTGTGTTGCTACCCATTGTTTGTGAATTTTTGCCAAAACAAAGCCAAAGGGGGAGATTGTTAAGATCTAATTTTAATTAGTTGTTTTATTGGCTATGTTTTAGCAAAAATTATGGATACTATTGTGTGGATATTGCGTGTAGAATTTTGTTATTGCAGGTAAGTTGCTATGAAGTTTTCAAGTGCAAGTGAAATTCGAGTTTTAAGGAGTTTTAGTACAAGCAGTATTCAAGGCATGAAGAGTCCAAGTAGCTGTGAAGAGTTCCTACATCTTTGGGGATAAGGTGATAAGGTGATAAAGGTTCAAGCTATCAAGAACTCTTGTGCAAAAGAGATAACCTTGAAGACACTCTTACGTATACTCGACGTCTACACCAAGCTCCATAAATAGGCATCTGAATTCTCAGTTGAAGTAGAGCGAGTAGTGAGCAGAGAATAAGTAGCAGAATCGTGAGTTAGTTGTCAGCTGTCTGTGTCAAGTCGTGTTGCAACATACTGTGTAACAGAGTGTATTGAATATTCTAGTTAGCGTTGCAACACAGTCTATTTTAGTCATAGGAATTGACCAAGCCATCTAGTGTTTCAAGACTCTTTAATTTATGTTTTAGTTTAAATTCTTCGCAAGAAGAAGGTGTGTTCTCGGGAAAGAACTTTTGTAAGTCGAGGGGAGCTCGCCAAACTAGAGAATCTACTAAGGGAGTCCAACACCTAGGCGGTAAAGGTTAAGAGTGAGTTTTCCTTTGTGTACGTTGCTTTGGTGTCTGCAATCCCTTGAAACTTAGTGGATTGGTTTGTTAGGCCACAAATTTACTCCAAGTTGTTTCGTCACTTTTTATTAATAATTGTTCATAACATTACTTTTTTGCTATGGTTTCAAAATTATAGTTTATAGATAATGGTTTATTAAATAGTTGCTTATTATTTATAAAAAAAAATCGTTAGATTAGAGAATTTGCAAGGAGACAATATGCAATAATTTGCAATGGCTTTTAACCTTTCGTATAACACTTTTTTAAATGTTGCAATAGATAAAAATATAGTAGCATTGTGACCAATTTACTTTTTCTTAATAAACAACCAACTAAATCTTTCGTTGGACTGAAACAAATTTAGGTATTGGGATATTGTATGGAGCAGGCCAGGTCAAAACATAAGCCATTTTGATCGTAAGTCTTTCAATAAATTCTATTGCTCTCTTTCCTACCTTGAATATGAGAGGTTGAAGATTTTCAAGTTCATTCAAATTGATCTCATATCGTTGTGTAGGCTTGAAGCAACAAGGTTTCAAATTGTAGCCGAAAATGATGATAAAGTCGAGGTTTCTTTCACAATAAGTTGGGATCCTTCTCTTGGTGATAATGGCTTTCCTTTAAATATTGACAAAAGGTAATCCTAAATCCCCCTTCACGTGTTAATATAGAACCAAGGCCAACTTTGATACTAAGATAAATAACATGAGTTCTTTGATAGTTTTCATTCTAAAATTAATTGGTGTTAGAAAAAGTACATAGTCTAATAGCTTATATCCTGGTCGTGAAAGTTCTCATTTATCCATGTAGGACTATTAAATTCTCTAACGTACTTTTTCACCGGATTTTCTGGCTGTACGATTGAAATGCAGGTTTATAATACTGCGAGGCAGTTCTAGTTTTTACTCGTATGCTGTATTTGACCACTTAGAGGGATGGCCTGCCCTCAACATTGATGAAGCAAGAATTGCATTCAAACTTCAGCAAAAACTGTAAGATTTAATGTTAAATTATCAACTTATCTAAAAGTATAAACTGTTAAATATAAATTTATTATATTTATTTTTAATCTTCTACATGCCCCGGCACGCGTTGACAGAATTTATTTTTCACCTTGTACATGAACAATTTAAATCAATGTTTTAAATGGGTGCCACTTATGTGCTAAACATTTAAGAGCTACTATAAGATGTGAATTGATCATTTCATCAAATAATATCCACAGCTATAATAAGGATTAATTACTTAATATATCGTTGGACTAAGCTAGCCTAGGTCATGATCTCAATAAAACTATTATTACCTTGGTTCAAACCAATTAAATCTTCAAAATAATTTTCATCCAAAGAATTTACTAGTTTTATGTGATGGCTTTCTTATTTTATTTTCCAATTAGATCTATGCAATCTTACCACCTAGCCGCTAAAAAGGAAAAAAGAAAAAAGTTTTATGCGTAAGATATCTATATATCTAGAATTATTTCCAACTCTCTTAATCTGATATTATTAGTAAATGTTATTATGTGCCCTTCACAATGAAAAACTCCATCAAGGTTTTGGAGTTAATGTATTTATTTTTGAGTTTCTCCAATGAGAATTAATTAAGTCACTTATATATTGAACCAATTTCATTTATTGACTATGGGTTATATGATCAATCAGGTTCCGTTATATGGCTATATCTGATGATAGGCAAAGAATCATGCCAAGTGACGGAGAACGCAGATCATGTCAAATCCTTTACTATAAAGAAGCTGTTTTATTGAAAGACCTAGCTAATGAGGTAAATCAATGTCTTCTTGCTACCATTCTGGAATGATGATTATTGTTAGAGTTTTTGCAGTATAAGTATAAATAGTTTGATTAATTAATGGAGTTTTGTGGTGTAAAAGAAAACTGTTACAAGTGATGTTGCAATATTAACTGAAACACTCAATTTATCTCAGTAGTTTAATCGCTTGTTTCACTTAATATTGCAACATATGTAAAGAAAACATAGAGCAACAGAATAAAATAAAGTTGTAACAGAATTAAGAACACTAAGATTTAACGTGGTTCAACTGTGCGGTCTACGTCCACGGACCAATCCCGAGTCCAACAAACCAATTCACTAAGAAATATCAAGTTACATCACTAATGGACTTACATAAGTAAAGACTCCCTCTTTGACTTTTGATGCCTAGATGAAGAACTCCTTAGCAAACTCTAGTTTGGTGAGCTCCCCTCGACTTGCAGTATTCTCTCCCGAGAACTACAACTTCTTCTCCCTAAGAAAGATTAAAGGATACAGCAATCTAATCACTCAAAAGCTTATACAAGTTGCTCATGACACGCTGTAAAAGTAAACAGAGTTGCAACACTGATAAAGTCAACAACTCAAACACAGATCGTGTTGCAACATGACATGGAACAATGGACATAAATTCCTTATGTTTTCTTGCTGTTCTACCATGCCTTCACTGTGACCTAATCCACACACACCCACACACACACACACACACACATACACACACATATATATATATATATATATATATATATATATATATATACTTGATTGTTACAGGTCATCATGGCTTGGGCTACAAGAAAGGCCTCTTCTCATGAAATTCTATTATTCATTTCCTTATGAATAGACAATCAATGCATTTCCTTAATCATCACAAAGCTCCCTCTTTTATGGTAAGTTACCATAATATTTATCATGTACAATACAAATGGAAATAACAAAAGTTTTGGAAAAACATAGTCAATCAGTTTCCAAACAACTTTATTGCTTTAACAATCTCCCCCTTTGACTTTGTTTTGGCAAAACCCTGGTGTTACAACATGGTAACATTCAAAGGTAAGATAATGATCGTGTTGCAACAGTCAGTAAAACATCATAGAAACACAGACAAGAGAACATAAGAAGCACAGAGAATAAAGTATAACAATAAGGGAATAAGAACACCAATAAGAGCAGCAGCTAAACAAAATAAGAGCAGCAGCAGTAGCAGTACCAAAATAAGAGCAGCAGCAGTAATAGTACCTAGCAACATCCTTCCTTTTTTTGCCAAACAGAGACACAGGGGCAAAGTAACGATAATGTAACAAAAGTATAAACTGTAACCCACATAAAACAAAATAGTAAAAATAGTTCATCAATCCAACCTATCAATAGGAAACACATCATAATTTCGAAGAAGGCTCCATCAAATGTTTTATCAGAGCTTCATGTCCCTTGAGAAGCTAAGCAAGGGTTTGAAGTATCCGAGCCTGATTGGCCTGCACATTGCTCTGTTCTTCTCACAGCTCCTCAATGGTGTCCTGAAGTTGCTGCAGTTGTTGCAACACTGCAGATTGGTCAGTGGAAGTACTGGCACTCCCAATGGGAAGTATTGTTGCAACATTGGCTGGTTCCCCTTGAATATTCACCTTGTGAAAACCTTTGAGGAATTTCTTTGAGAAGAACAGGGGAATAGGGATTTTATGCAGCACTTCATTCTTTTGTAGCACATTGTGTTGGGATGGGAGAAGACCACAAATCAGGGAAGGATAAGGCCAATATTGACTTGCAAATTCCTTGGCCTCTTCTTCAAGAATTCTATAAAAAATAACTTGACCAAGATTGAAGTTTATTCCTATGCCAATTTAGTAAATGAGCCTACCCATCTCAACACTAAGAGTGGTAGAGAGCTTGTTGGGGTACCAATTCGCTATGGCCATTTTGTGAAGAGTTGCATATTTAGTGGTCAGCTCGGTACCAGGCAATCTTTCATCCTATTTCCACTTATAACGTTCTTCTACAAGCTCCATGGCTATGGTATCTAACATAATGTTAGGGATATAAGCTTCAGCGGGCTCACACTCAAGGTACAGATTTATGGCAGAAGGAGAGAAGGCAAAAACATGGTTCCTAACAAAGATTTGATGGAAATATTTTGATGTTTCAACATTAACATTCTTGTGGAGATTTGAATAGAACTCATAGACCACACTACTAGAGAAAGGTTTCACTTTGTCAAAAGATCCTAACAACTTTCTATCCTCAAGTAACTTGACAAGCCCAGTGTTTTGATAAGACTTCAAATTGAGAGGTTTTTCAACAACAAATTTCCTCTGGGAAAGAGTTTTGAATTTATCTTGAGACTCAAAAAAGTAAAATTTCTTAGAAAAAGCAAAGGGAAGATTGTACCCAGGACACGGATGTTTCTAGGGCTTTGATGACGCCGGAGATGTTGTTGCTTTGCGCTTGTAGCTTCCAATATGCTTAATCTCCTATTTCTTTTATTTTCCACAGAGTTCATCTGCAAGAGTTGCCTCTAATGCACCTGCTGAACTAGGAATTTTTATTGGTGTTGTACGTGAAGCTGCAATATTACCTTCTTCTGAGACTGGTGTTGCAACAACCTCGGTTGTCTCTCTTGGTGGTTTGGTTGCAGCAGTTGTGGGCGATGTTGTGCCTGGTGTTACAACATCTATTTCAGGCATAGCCCTAAAGTCTGAGGACTATTCAGATCGCTCTCGGCAGTGAGATTTGCCGGTGACAACAATCAGGTCCAACCCTGTTAGAGTCTACTCAGAATCAGCTTGTTGATCTCCAACCATCATCTTTGTTTGTCGTTGGAATGGAGACCCACTCGAACTGTCACTACTTGGGGATGTTAGAACATCACCTGTAGGAGTTACAGCCTCTATGGTGGGTGATAGTTCATCTATGGTGATAGGCTGGTTAGAAGCACCTCCCAGTGCACCTGGCTGAGATTTTCCCCATCATCTTCCGCCTGACCCTGTATTTACCATTGTTGTTTTGCAAAAGCTCAATCAAAACTCGAAGGGAGGCAGGAAAGGTGAGAGAGAGTGAGTAGCAGATGAGAGAAAAGAATAAGATGGAAAGGCGATAGAATGCTAAAATATTGTGCCCTAATTGCAATCGTGGGTAAACATAGACAACCACCAATCCCACGATCTTGGGGATTTCAAAACGGTACAAATGAAGCAACTGCCAATTATAGATATTCAAAATTTCCCGCTCAAAATTTTTTCTCTCTGACCACTGACGTGTTGCACAACGGAGTTGTAACATATTGTCATAAGATATACTATGTTATCCAAAAATTTAGAAGTGATGTTGCAACATAATCTTCAACTTTTGCTCAAAACCCTTGAGATTTCACCCCACTTTTTTTTTTTTTTTTTGAAAAACAAAATGTATGATATGTTCAGTGATCATGAAGTTACTCAAGAAAGTTTACTCAGTAATACTTAATTCAGTCATGGATTTAATCAATGAACAATGTGTGTGTGTGTGTGTGAAGTTGAATTATGAAGAAGATAGTTTTCACCATCAAATCTGCAAAATGTAGAAACTCTCCCTATCAGCTCAAACATACTTGATCGTCATTCATCCTACAGGAAAACACAATATTTATCTATTTCTTTTTATTTTTGATGTTTCAGCTCATGTTGCAATTGGCAGCTTTCACAGTAATACCTTTTACTTTGGATCAGGTAGCTCTTTCCAGTACTTGACATTATCATTATTTCCTGCATATTTTATTTATGATCTTGAGGATTAATAGAATGCATGAATGGATTTAAAGAGACTTCTCTCTTTATCCCTAGTCATTAGATAGTTCATGCTCCTGCACTTGCAAATTATCAAGATTAGCTTTCTCCATCAAACCAGAATTCAGTGTATTCGAGAAGTATGGTTTACTAAATAAATCACCAGTTGAATTAAATATTAATCTTTCAAATTTCTCAAGCTTCTTTCATAACCTTGTTGCAGTCCATGATGCAACATTATAAACTACAAATTCCTAGAGCTTTTCTCAGGGTTTCAAATCTCAAAGGGTCTAATTCGGTTGCAACATGTTCTAAAACAATGGTTCTGGTTTCAACAAGCTCACGGATAAAGTGGTATCTTATGTCAATATGTTAGTGCGAGAATGCTGAACAGGATTTTTGGATATATTAATGGCACCCATGTTAACACAATAGACTGTCAAAACCTGTTGTTCAAATCCATAGTCATTTAGCATTTGTTTCATCCATAGAAGTTGTGCACAACAACTTCCAGCAGCTATGTATGTTGACAAGGAGATTGAACTCTGCTTCTTGCTGTACCAAGACACCATATTATTCCCGATGTAAAAGCATCCACCAGTTGTACTTTTCATATCATCTGCATTACCTGCCCAATCAGTATCACTAAGTCCAACAAGATTTGAGTTAGTGTCATTAGTAAACTAGATTCCAAGATCTATTATTCCACTAACATATTTGATTATTCTTTTTACTGCAGCTAAGTGGGATTCTTTAGGATCTACTCGGTATCTAGCACATACTCCAACACTAAAAATATGTCCTGTCTACTTGTTGTAAGATACAACAAGCTTCCTATCATGCTCCTGTATAAGTTAAGATCAACTGATTTCTCATTCTCACTTTTTGTCAACTTGGTGGTCACACTCATGGGGGTTTTTAAAGACTTTGATGATTCTAGGCTAAATCTTTTGACTAGGTTCCTGACATACTTCTCTTGAGATATGAAGATTCCATCCTCACATTACTTGACCTGCAAACCTAGAAAATATGTTAGTTCCCCAACCATACTCATTTCAAACTCATGATTCATGTGTTTCACAAACTCATCAACTTTATTTCTAGATGTTGCACCAAAAACTATGTCATCAACATAGATTTATGCAATAAGAATACCTGAACCAAACCTTTTGACAAACAAGGTTTTGTCTACTCCCCCTCTCTTGTAGCCCTTATCAATCAGGAATTTTGTCAATCTGTCATACCAAGCCCGATGAGCTTGTTTCAACCCATACAAAGCCTTTTTTAATTTATACACATACGTAGGATAGTGTGGATCCTCAAAATCTTTTGGTTACTCAACATAGACTTCCTCATTTAAGATACCGTTTAAGAATGCACTTTTTACGTCCATTTGAAACAATTTTAGTTTTAACACGTAGGGAATGGACAACAACAACCTAATGGATTTAAGCCTAGCAACTGGAACAAACATCTCATCAAAATCCACACCCTCTACTTGTGTGTACCCTTGAGCTACAATCCTAGCTTTGTTTCTTGTTATGTTACCATTCTCATCAGTTTTGTTTTTAAAGATCCGTTTAGCCCTAATGATGTTAACATCTTTAGGTTTAGGGACTAAGGTCCAGACATCATTTCTCACAAACTGATTTAATTCCTGCTGCATTGCATTTACCCAAAATTCATCCTCTAACGCTTCTTTCACATTCTTGGGTTCTATAGGAGAAGTGTAGTAAACATACCTTACTATGTCCCTATAGTTCAGCTTGGATTTATCTCTTGTTCGAATTCCATCGTGTATCGATCCAATCACATCTTTTGCAATATGATTTCTATGAACTTGAGTTATTTCAGTTTGTATTCCTTTAGTGGCAGCTTTTGTGATAACCCGAACCCGGCATGCATTTAATAGCACTTGACTGCATTTGATTAAATGTTTAATTAGTTAAATCAACCAATTTGCACTGTTTTAATATTTCTCTTGGAAGCATTTAGTAGTTGTAAATTGAATAATTAAAAGATTATTATCTATTTCTAATAATTATAGTAATTAAATTTATTCTCTTGTGATTAATTAAGTGTCATCTTAAATGTTAGGGTTTAATTGTATTTGACTACGTGTTTATATTAACTTTCATTTGTAGCTTAATATTAACTTCATAATTCTTTAAAAATATTCTAGAAATAGTTAAATTAATTATTTTAAATGAATATTGATTATCTTGATTGTTTTGATTATTTTAATAATCGGTTTTGGTTGTCTTGCATTAAAATCACTCGGTTTTCAAATAAATGAAAAGTAGCTCTGACCCGGAGTAAATTTTAAACTATGATGCTTTCCAAAAATGATATATTTCTTAGATGCTTTGAGATTTAATTGTTACTTCTTTGTTGACGCAAAGTGCATAGCATATCGAGAGCGATAGTTAGAGAACGGTTCCTAGTCCTCAACAAATAGTGAAAACTAGTGTTTGGTGTCTTAAATTTTATATTTTAATTGTTGTTAGTTAGAATTAATATTTCATTAGTTGTTTTAGCTTTAAAATGCATAAAATAAGCTAGTTTGACCAACTTTAGTGAGCATTGACCAAAGCTTTGACCTTTTGACCTTGTGTCATCTTTTAATAGCTTAAATAGCACAAAATAAAAATAAAAAACAGAGCTGAAACAGAACCTAGGCTGGCCGAAAATATGAGAGAAGAAAAAAAAAAGATTTCAAGCCAAAATCTTCGATTCTTCGCGTGAGCTTGCACGGGGTGGTTTCCGAGGCATCCTACGAGGTTTTCCTAGCGTCTAGGAGCGTGTAAGGTGAGGGTTTCATGTTTATTTGCGCATTTGAAAGTTTTATGTATTAACTTTAATTTTTGGATTTTATCTGTAGTTTGTTGTTTTAATCGTTTTGAGGCTTAAAGAATGTTCCCTAGCAATCGTAGAACATGTATTTATAGCTTTTTAACATTTTCTGCGGTTGAATATTGAAATTGAAATATAAATTGTTAGTTGAATAGTATTTTGTGAATAGTAAACCCTTGAAATGATAAAGTTGCGCTGTTATGCTGTCTGTTGATGTGAAAAGGTGCTAGGTATGCTAGAATGTCTAAATGCATGATTTTTTTAGGTTGCGTAATCGAAAAAACGAGAAATATGCCTGGGTGAAAGTCGGGGTCGTTTAGGTCGAGTTTAGCGTTTTCTCGTTTTGCGTGATGACATTGTTTCGGGAGGGCATGGAAGCCCTTTTGGTGCGATTATGGCATTGGTTGGGTGTTTCGTTAGTATAGTTATAGTTCAAACGAGCAAAGGGGAAAATCGGGACTTTGTGTGAATTCTAGGGTAAAGTAGGGCTTCGGGGTCTTTAGACGTGCCTTATGGCGACCTAGGAGGATTGGTGAAGTCAGTTTCCAAAGCTCGTGGCTCGTTTGAAAGTAATAGCATTTGGTAAGTTGGGGTCATTTTTGTCATTTTGTGTGTTTTCATAAAATATTGCTTATAGAATGTTTATATTGCCTATAGAATGCTTATAATGTCTATAGAATACTTATTATCGCTTGATAATGTTGTTGGTGTTGTTCTTGTTACATATTTGATTGTAAATGCTTGTTAATGCTTATTACGGTTGTTAGAGTTGATTGTTGATTGAAATGTTTATCAATTGTTGATAATGCTTGATATTTTGTTTATAGCTCGTTTATCGCCTTGTATCGAGTCTTGCATTGCATAGTGTCTAGCGCGTGAGTGATGGGCCTCTTTGGGTAGCCTCAGGTTGCCAGTGTTGGTTGCTCTAGCTCCGTGGCTATTCCCTTTTCTCGCTTGGGTTGCCTCCCTGGGAGATTTGGGTCGTAGAATTGATGGTTACTCCCGGGGTATTCCAAACTGGTGTTATAAGATGGTTGCACGCTTATTGTCATCTTTGTCAACATTAAGCTCGAGATTGATGTATCGCTCGTGAAATGGTATATTGCTCGTAAGAGTAAACCATAGCCTTCAGAGTGTGGTATAGCTTTGAATGGCTGTGTTAATGCTTTCTTGAATGTTTAATATATTGTCGTTTGTATTGAATGCTTTCTTATTGATTTTATTGCTTAGCTGTGTCTATTTGCATTGCACGTCTTTCTTTCTCTCCAATTCGATATCTGTCTCGCCCTCACTGAGTATATGTGTTGTGTATACTCACTCCTCACCACCACATTTCAGGAAATGTCATGTTAGTTGAAAGCTCGTGATTATGTGACAGTTCGTGCCTGAAGAGTTATTTTGCGTGCCTATGTGGCTTGAGTTGTCGAAGTGGGAAAGATGTATGCTTTCATGTATTGTATGTATTTAATATTAAAAGAATGTAATTTAAGTTTTATTAGGCTATTGAAGTAATTTGAAAAGCTAGCTTATGTATTTAGTGAGTATAGTTTAACTTCAATGCATGTTTGTAATGTCCAAAGGAAAAGAGTTAGAATAGCACGATAGTTTAATTTATGCAGTAGCCTAGTGTGGTTTAATTGTCAAGTTTGAATGTACTTGTCAAAAATGAAAAGAGATAGGTTAGCTTTTAAATTGGAAATGTATGTATACTTGCTGAGTTTATTTGTTGAGAACCGAGGCTCGGATGGCCTTGAGGTGGTTGAATGTTTGGATATGGTATTGGTCCACTTATATGCTGTCGCAGGTTTGCTTTTTGCCTAGAAACAGGGGAGACTCTGTCCGTTTTTCCTAAAAAATTTGTCCGGGTTTGGAATTGGGTTGTGAATAGAATGATTGTTAGAACTCCCGGTCTTGAGAGGGATCGGGGTGTCACAGCTTCTGTTGTTCCATTGCTTATTGAAACATCGCATGTACCATTATCTTTTTGCTCAGTACCTTTTTCTGGTATTGCAACTATATCTACCACATCAGATTTCTTCGTCTGTTCTTTTTTCGGTGTTACATCACCGTCTGCAACATCAGTATTCATCTTACTGGTGCTTCCTTCTTCCACCGATTCTCCTGCAACATCCTTAAACTCATCAATTACTACATTAGCAGATTCCATCATAGTTCTGATGGTCAAGTTAAAAACTGTAAAGGCACGGCTATTTGTGGCATACCTAAGAAAAATTATTTTGTCACTTTTAACATCAAACTTACCTCTTTGTTCTCTATCATTCAAAATGTAACATGTACTCCCAAAGACATGGAAGTAACCCAATGAGGGTTTATTACCTTTTCAGATCTCATAAGGCATTTTGAAAGTACCTGGTCGAACAAACACCCGATTGATGGTATAACATACAATGTTGATTGCTTCTGCCCAAAACCTGTGGGAAATATTTTTATCATTCAACATTACACGAGCCATTTCCTGAACCACACCATTTTGTTGTGGGGTTTTTGGTGCAGAAAATTCATGAGTTATACCATGTTCATTACAAAACTCAGCAAAAGAATGATTTTCAAATTCTCTAACATGGTCACTCTTTATTCTGACAATTCTCTGGATGTTACAACATTTTTCTATTTCCAGCCTTAAGTACAGTTTCTTAAAAACATCAAATGTGTCAGATTTTTTTTTTTTTTAAATCCACAAAGGTGTAACTAGAGAAATCATACACACATATGAAAACATATTTTTTTACCTCCAATGCTTTTTGTTTGCATTGGCACAAGTTCCAAAATTTTGGAGATGGTTAAAACATGTTGCAACATTTTATGTGATACTCTTACTTGTTTGCCCATTTGACAGGAACCACAAACACCAGTCCGCTTGCTCTTTAGTTTCATAATACCTTGTACTGCACCTATATTTACAATTTTGGTCAGCAGTTTATAATTTAAATGTCCTAACCTCTGATGCCAAATCTCAACACTATCATAGGTATTGTTATGACAAGTTAATAGTTGTTCATGTGGTGGAGTACATATGACAGTTATCATATGATCTCTTCCTTGTAAGAACACAGTTATTAGACACATCTAACACATGACAACTATCTTTGTTAAATTTTACAAACTGGCCCTGATCATACAACTGACTAATACTAATGAGATTAGCCTTCAGGCCTTCACCGTGCAAAACTTTCTTGAGCCTTAGAAATCCTTCAATTTCAAGTGTTCCTTTTTCCTAGAACTTTCCCTTTAACACCATCTCCAAATGTAACTTGCCCTTTATTGCAGCTTTTGTCACTGCTTAAAACTTCACGCATACTTGTCATGTGTCTAGAACATCCACTATCAAAATACCATGAGTTAGTAGTATAGGCTTGTGTAGATGGATATGCAACAAAACAGGTTAAATCAGATTTCTTTACCTAAAGTTGTCTCATCTTATGTCATAATAGTATTTGTGATGATCTATTCTTTTGAACCAGGGAATTAAGGAATTTACCTTTTTTTCAGCATATTATGATATTTGAAACACCAAGGTCTGATGTGTCCAAGAGTGTAGCAGAAATGATAGATGGGAACAAAGTTTTTATTTTTTCTCTGTTTTTTCTGAGCTGTTGCAGTTTGTGTTGTAACATTAGTAACTGGGGCTTTTTCTCTGGCACTCTGTAATGTTGTGACATCTTGCTCTTGTACAAGTTCTTCTGAACTTTTGACAAAGACCGTCTTTCCAGATGATTCTCCTCTATAAAAATCAAGTCCCGCATGGTCACTACTTGGTTTCTGAATGGACAGCATATGATCAAGTTTTTTTGTCCCGGAAATTAGTATTTTCATATTACGATGTATCTGCTTCAATTCATGTTACAGCATCTGTACTTCATGCAGTCTTTTGACAGCTAGCTTCTCCAGTTCTAATTTTTGTTTCTCTAATTCTATGATCCTCAACTCTAATATTTGATTTTTCTTGCACACGATCAACCATTTTTTGTACATGTCTTTGTAAGTTTTCATGACTTCTTCGTCATTCAAGTCACCATCACTTTCTGACCCAGCACAGTCAGTTTTACTTAATTCATCCTCTGTTTCAATCATTGTTGCAACAACTGTAGCACCTTCTTCTTCGCTCAGTCTGGTATCTCGTTGGACTGTTGTAACATTGAATGCAACCAAGTTACTGATGTGTTCTTCGTCACTTTCCGTGCATTCTTCTAACTTCTCATCACTCCATGTAACATTCATAGCCCTTTTTTTTTTCTTCAAAGTATTTGCACATTCAGATTGAAGAATGCACAGAAAGTGACGAAGAGCACATCAGTAACTTTGTTGCATTCAATGTTGAAATCCCTCACATTTTAGGCATTATATACCTTTACCTTTTTTCTTTTCATCAGTCGGTTTAAAGTTTTGTTTCTTATATGTGTCAGACAATGTTGTAGCATGAGGCTTCTTTTCGAAGTTTGACTATCTAAAGCCCTTTATCCAATTGTCCTATTTTTTCAATACTTTGTTGAAATTTTTGGTAAACAAGGCTAAGGACTCAAAAATCTCTGTGTCTTCATCATCCGAAGAGCTTAATGTCCCTTTTTTTTTCAACTTCAGCCCGCAGAACAATGCCTTTTTACTTCTTCTTCTGCTTAAACTTCATCTTGAAGGTTTGAAGTGACCCCATCAATTCATTAATCTTGATTTCATCAACATTCTTCGATTCTTCTATGGTAGTAACTTTGATTCCAAATCTGTTTAGGAGAGAGCACAAAGTTTTTCTTACAAGCTTAGAGTCTGAATACTTTTCTCCTAAAACAAAAGCTTCATTAGCAATGTCACACAGCTTGGCATTAAAATCAACAATCATTTCATCCTCATGCATCCCCAGCTCTTCAAATCTAGTGGCAAGCATCTGCCATTTAGATCTTTTGACAGATGTTGTACCTTCATATGCTGTTTACAGTATCTCCCAGGCTTCCTTAGCAGATTCACATGTTGAAATTAGCTTGAATTGATTTAAATCAATTGCATTGAAGATTGCATTCAGCGCCTTGGAGTTCCAGTTCATTGACTGATCTTCCTCCTTGATCCATTCTGTTTCAGGTTTTGTTGCAACCTTGCCCTGAGTATCCGTAGTGGTAGGAGTTTTCCAACCTGTAAAAACTACTTTCCAAGCCTGCTCATCAATCGACTTGATGAACGCCCTCATTCGAGCCTTCCAATATGAATAATTTGCACCATCCAACAGCAGTGGTTTAATGATTGAGCCTCCATCACGCAAAGTGTCTATACTTACTTATGCAAACAACAACTCAAAGCTCCCAAGAATCTAACCAAATTAGTTCGAAACCCGCTCTTGATGCCACTTGTTAGAGTTTTTGCAGTATAAGTATGAACAGTTTGATTAATTAAAAGAGTTTTGTGGTGTAAAAGAAAACTGTTACATGTGATGTTGTAACATTAACTGAAACACTCAATCTATCTCAGTAGCTTAATAGCATGTTTCACTTAATATTGCAACATATGTAAAGAAAACATAGAGCAACAGAATAAAATAAAGTTGTAACAGAATTAAGAACACTAAGATTTAACGTGGTTCAACTGTGCGGTCTACATCCACAGGACCAATCCCTGATCCAACAAACCAATTCACTAACAAATGTCAAGTTACATCACCAATGGACTTAAACAAGTAAAGACTCCCTCTTGACCTTTGATGCTTAGATGAAGAACTCCTTAGCAAACTCTAGTTTGGCGAGCTCTCCTCGACTTTCAACATTTTCTCCCGAGAACTACAACTTCTTCTCCCTAAGAAAGATTAAAGGATACAGCAATCTAATCACTCAAAAGCTTATACAAGTTGCTCATGACACGCTGTAAAAGTAAACAGAGTTGCAACACTGATAAAGTCAACAACTCAAACACAGATCGTGTTGCAACATGACATAGAACAATGGACAGAAATCCGTTATGTTTTTTTGCTGCTCCACCACGCCTTCACTGTGACCTATTCCACATATATTTATATATATACTTGATTGTTACAGGTCATCATGGCTTGGGCTACAAGAAAGGCCTCTTCTCATGAAATTCTATTATTCATTTCCTTATGAATAGACAATCAATGCATTTCCTTAATCATCACAAAGCTCCCTTTTTTATGGTAAGTTACTATAATATTTATCCTGCATAATACAAATGGTAATAACAAAAGTTTGGCAAAAATATAGCCAATCAGTTTCCAAACAACTTTATTGCCTTAACAATTATATTTATTTATTTTTTTAACACATCCTGCATATGCAAGCAGAGTTCGTTTTTTAGCCTTGTATTTGAATAGTTTTAATATTTTTAAATGAGTGGCGATAAAGATTTAAACCTAAAATTGTTTCGAGACGAAAATTCTGATATCATATTAAATTACTATATCATTAAAAAGTGTAAATTATATAAAATAATTATTATATTTATTTATTATGTTCAACGTCTCAATTTGATCACGTGTTACATAAACGTAATAAGTTAACAAGCCATTCTGGTATGTATGCAGGTGGATGATAAATACCAGTACTCATGCAACAACAAAGATAGCCATGTACACGGGTGGATATGTTCTCAGCCTCACACAGGGTTTTGGGTGATCATACCAAGTGATGAGTTCGATACAGGTGGCCCTGTAAAACAAGATCTAACATCTCATGTTGGTCCAACCTCTCTAGTTGTAAGAACCTCTCTAGTCTTTCGAGGTTTTGTACAGCAAAAGTTCTTCGAAATTCTGTAAATAGAAGTCATATGGATGAAAATTCTTTAGTTAGCTCGGGCTGACCATTAGCCATGCGGTGAGATTCACTTGTATGTGAATGGACTGATAGTAAGTCCAGATTGATCAAATAATTACTCATCATATAGAAAGATTTTATACTCTTATAGCTGTTATATAGCCCGTCCGGCCTAGTACTACTCTTTCCCGGACCTTTTCCCAAACCCCATGCACAAGGGCAGATTAACATTAGCCATTGCGAGGGCTACATTCCTTACTAACCCGACACAAATACTTTAAACTGTCTTTAAATCATTTTAATTTTTCTTTTCCGAAAAAACACTTAAACCCCATAATTCCACTAGTTTTGGTCTTGCAAACCACTTAATTCCAATTGATAAAATATCTTGAATCTGTACCCTTCCTATGCATAGCGCGTGTGTCGTGCCCCGGATTTTAGCCTAATTATTACCTCGATTCACCATTTTTAGATATTTTTCAGTAACCATTATGTCGGCCCGGATATGAGAGTTAGTTTACAAGATGGGGAAGCGTGGAAGAAAGTCTTCGGTCCAATTTTTATCTATCTAAATTCTGATTCCAGTGATAAGCCTCAGATACTTTGGGAAGATGCTAAACAACAGGTAAAACAAGGGCAATTAATACTAATATCATCGTGCTAAGAAATCCTGATGTGTAAAAGCTAGATTGATCAATGTGTATTACGTTCTATATTATTGTTATAATTGTTATACTCGCAGATGCTAAAAGAAACAAGAAACTGGTCCTATGATTTTCCACTTTCAAAAGACTATCCTCATGTTGATCAAAGGGGTGTGATGACCGGCCGCTTGATGTTCCGTGATAGGTACCTTCCTAAGCTGCTCTCATTTTTGAGAAACTATTACAAATGGCGGACCGATATCCATCTCTCTTACATGGGGTGGCCTCATCGTATACTAGTCATAGATGGACGTCCGACTGGCCATTTCTAATAGTTTTTCCTCACTTTTTCCTAATTTTGAACCATTGGAAAAATGTAGTTATTTATCTATTTCCTTTGGTTAGGTACATTAGCGAAGAGATTATGTCTGCGAAATCTGCTTTTGTTGGGTTGGCACCAATAGGAGATATTGGTTCATGGCAAAACGAGAATAAGGTCATTTGGCTGATATATTTGAAGTTCTTTTCTTTTTATTTTATTCGATTTTTTTCCTCAATAGAAATGTTAGATATCACTCTATTTTTATCACACATTTACCACTCCCTTCGCACATACATGCTAAAAAAATAAAGTAAAACAATTTGTTATTTTATCATGGCAACTAAGCTTTCACATAGAAGATGATAAATATATGATGAAAGTGGGTGGTATCTAACAATGTTCTTTCCTAAAATAATTGAGAAAGTCGGTGCTACACATATATATATATATAAAATTTTTGTTTTGCTCTCAGGGTTATCAGTTTTGGAATCAAACCAATGGAGATCAAACCAGGTTCTTAGCTTCTATTAAATCCTAATGTTGTTATGAACTATATGTTGGAAGGATTGTGCACATAGATATGTTGAGAACACAATACTATTTTAACGTGGTTCGGCATAGCCTATATCCATATAACATTATTCTTTATTACTAATAAGAATTGTTGTAACAATGACTCTTATACATCTACCTAGAAGTGTATGTGTTCTAACTCTAATCTAATCTATTATGATACACCCACCTTGTGGTGTATGACAACTAAACTCAACTCAGATAGCTCTATTTATAATAGTATAATGCTAGTTCTACTATGATTAAGATTCCTATCTTCTATACTATTTCAACTATTATCAAACTTCTAATTGTCTTCAATATCTGACTCTACTTGGGATTCGAGCCATATCCAACAAATTCCTCCCTTGGCGAGAAATACCCAGCTTCGAACCCTTGATCAACATCTTTCGAATTCAACAACCCAACTATGTACAGGGAATTCGGTGAATTTGACTTCAATTTTGAATTTTGGACACCAAAAAACTTTGTGAACACCTTTGGTCAATTTGGATTCACATCTTCCCTTAAGCTCAAAGCATTCGATCAAAAACTCTTATTGTCTAATCAAAACTCAGGTTCACCCGTACTTCTATGGACTGCAAATATTCTAGCAAATTCTCCCTTAAGATCTCGCAGTCTTCATCATCCAAGCTAAACAAAGTACACAACTCCTTGGCCTTGTCGAAATCAAACCTCTTGGGTTTTGTTTTGTAGACATGTTTGACAAGATCTTGATAAGAATCTTTGAGAGAAAAATCTTTATTCACCAATACACAATTCAGAGAACTAAAATAGGACCGTCCATAATGTTTTTTTTTTCCTTTTCCCTTTTTTTTGTTTTTTCCTTTTTCCTTTTTTTGCTATTTTATTTTTTTTTCTTTTTTATTTGGTTGTGTTCTCTCTCAACTTGCAACTCTTTCTTCGCCAATCATCTCTGTCTCTTTCTTTAATAGTAGTGATTGTTGATTTTTTTTCTAGACAACCACAGTTGTCTGTCTTCTTTGGCGCATTTGAGGACGTCATCTCCTTCATGGCGCAACAGCGATAACACATAGCCATCCCTTCTCTATTGCTCCGGCACGGCATCAATCTGCTAAATGATGTGACGCACGAGAACTTCACTGTACATTTATTTATTGTTGCATCTACTATTTGCGCATTTTCACTATGCATTGCTTGTTGCTTATGTGGTTACTATTCATCACAATTTTCAATCACTTAATTACTTCGAATTAGCATTTTTTTAAAATCATATTAATTGTTTTAGGAATGAGAAAATGTGCATTTGAGCTAAAAGCGATATGAGCATCCGTTTAGAAAATCATTTGTTGAAACTAATGAATAATGTTATGTAACTAAACTAGGTGTTTTAATTAGCTAACATTAATTGCACAATTAGGACTTGTTTCTAGCTAGCTAAATTTTTTTTAATAATCAATATGTGCACCCAAACATAACCCCAACTTAATATATACTCATATAACACTTTATAACTCATAAAAACATAAAAAAAGAGTGCAAAAGCTGGAATTACTGTAGCAAATCCGAACAGCCCTTAGCAGCCAAGAGAGAGATCTTTTGCTCATCAAATCTCCAATCCAAGCCTCTCCAAGCATAGAACAAGTAGTTTAGGGTGTGTGCAAGCCTTCTAGGTGCTACTACACGCTTTAGGTGAGGGATTTCATGGCTCTTTTTGCATATTAAAAATGTTACACTTTTCTTGATTTGTTAGAAATGCTATCAAATGCTATCAAATGCTATTTAAATGCTTATCTATACTATGGTACATTGTATGTAAGTGCTAGAGAACATATTTAAGCCATTAGTTCACATTTTAAACGGTTGGAATCATTACTTTGATTTTATGAGGTGAATAGTGACGAATTTTTAGGGTTTTGTGTAATTGTGCGTATTGGCTTGATTCATTGCTTCTAATAGATGCCTTAGGTGCTAATGAAGGTAGTCCAATAGTCCCGTTCCCTTGAATTGCTCTAAACTTATATAAAACATGAAATAGCCAACTTTTTAAAAGGGGTTTCGGGGTTAATGCTAATCCGGGTGGATTTGAGCTTCACATTTGGTATTCTTAGGCTACCTATGTGCTATAGAAGTTTTTCTAACCCTTGTTTGAAGCCCGGTTAAGGTATGTGTAGTTCAAAGCCATAAGAGGGAAATTGAGGCTTTTGTGATAATTGCGAGTATTTGAATATGTTTGAGGGTTGTAAAGGTGCCTAAGGGGTTAACTAGAAGCATGGTATAGGCCGCTTGCTAATCTAGAACCATAACTTGAGTTTGGAAGGAAAACATATTGGGTTACAAAGGGGTTTAAGTACAATTTTGATTGTCTCATGCTTCTAGGACCTTGACATGACTCATTGTGTGTTTAAATGTGTTTTCAAGATGTTTTGGAGCTTTTGTTATAGTTCTATGTGAATCTTGATTATGCCCCTTTGTAATTTGCTTAATTGTTATATGAAATTGCTTCTATTGTTATTGTTATATTTGTTGTTGTTGTTAATTTGTTATCTTTGGACATGTGTAGGCTAGATGCTAGATAAAAATGCTTAATGAAGTGTGCAACAGTTATATATGCTTGAATGATGTTTAAAACTAGCTAGGAATGTAAGGGAACCAAGCAAAATTCACGCGTGCACATGTGTGTGTGTTCAACCATGGCTGTCCAGATTTTTTCAGCAAAACTAAGGCAATTTCGAGCTTAAAACTGTATTAATTGGAGAAGGATTAGGGGTTGAATTATATACCATTAGAAAGCCTTACGAGTCTAGTTTCTAATGCTTTTTACGGTGCATTAATCGGAGCTTTCTAGAATAAGTTATAATCATTTTGGTGAAACGTGTCAGAATTGTCCTATTGCGCGAGAATCTGAATTTCATTGTTATTTTGCTAGAAGTGATGATATATTTCAACTCTAATTGGATATCTTTGATCAAGACTTTATTGTGCAGTGCTCTTGGATGATTAGTAGCGTAATGGAGCTCTTATAATTATGTAAATTGTGATATAATTGAGATTGAATGAGTAAATAGAAATCATGAGTTAGTATGGAATGCAGCTGCCTTTTCCCTTGCCCTTTTACCCATCCTACTAAAATGTGAACTCATTTATTAAGTCATATAGAGGTTAACTATAGCTTGAATGTCATACTACCTACATGAAAATAATTGTTTAGTTATAAATGAATGTGATTTAAATCTATTGTTTATCTTGAATGCTAATTTGATTGGAAATGAAGACAAGTGTTTTGGTGTAGCATCTATTCTTTAAGCTTATGATTTAATTTTAAATTGAAGAGTTAGTTTAATTGTGTAGGGGTTTAGTTAGAATGTAAGTTAATTGTGAAGTAGTTATTTATTGGCTTGTTAAATGTTATCTTTAACTTGAGTTTGCTATGAAAGTGGGATGAAATTGTTCTTATTTTAAATTGCTGTCAAGTTAATGTTGAAGTTATTGATAGATAGGATCCCTATCCCGTGTCTTACTTGTGAAATAATAGTTAGATTAAAGTTTGTTGAGCTAGATAATGATTTGATTATGATGGTTTGTTATCAGTTATAAAGTCTTAAGTGAAACACTTATTTCTTGAATAGTTAGTTAACCAAGAGCTGGAATGTTGGTTGAGTTAAATATTATGCACTAACTAATAATCATTAGAAAGTAAGAGAATGTATGATTTAGAAGTCTTTTAAGAAGTAAATGTTTGGAAGTCAATGTTAATGAATGTATTATTGAACAATTAATGGAACTTGTCTTATTTTAGCTATAAACTCTTAAGAGGATTCCTTAAATTGAGTTAATTGCTAGTCTATTATTAGGTGGAGTTGAACTAGTTTCACATGTAAGTTATTATCTAATCTAGAATGAAGAAAATCATAAACAATGTATGGTATTATGTTAACTTGGGTTAACTATGTTTTAACTTAAATGCATCTAACTTTAATATTCTAGTTGAATTACTCCCTTCTTGAGTTATTAAGTCATCCTTTTACTTTTAACCCTAAGTTTGCTAGTGAGAAGCTTCTAACTTAGATTACTTATTTCAGGATCATGCTATGTAATATTTCCACTTGCTTAACTCATGAAATTAATGGATTGAAATTGTGAGTTTAATTGCCTACAAGTAAATTGCTATTTATATGTGAATTATTGGATTATTAATGGTTGTTACAAAAAAAGGGTATTTGATTGAGCTTGTTATAAAGGTTACTTGTAAAATATTAATATAGTTAATGCCATCTAGGAGGTTATGAAATGTTTTATAGCCACAAGAATGCTTCAGTTGACTATCCAAAATGTTTGAGAGTGAAGCCAATTCTTGCATCTTGGAGCTTGGTAAAGGTGAGGGATTTTCATCCTTTTGTGCATTTTGGTTCATTTTCTCTTTAATAAATTGTATGACTTAAGATAATTGTTTGAGTTATATTCTTTTTATATCTTAATTGTTTTCAAGGGCAACCTACTTTGTTGTCCCTCCTATGTGTTATTGTCCTATATTCTTGTTATACTGTCATTGGATTTAAGTGCATTGCATAGTAGTTACGCAACCATAGTGTCAGGGGCGGTTGTATTGAATATTGGCTGGGCGGCAGCGGGCTTGCCAGTGGATATTCGATTTCCATGCCCTAGTCCCTCACTCGCCTGGTCCGGAGATTGCCAGGGTATGTTGGGTCGTAGGATTATCGAGGTACATCAGGAGTACATCCACTGGAGTGATTGGGGTTAGGCCGGCACATTGATCGTGGTTCGTGGATCGTGGTTCGTGATCAAAGATAAGAGAATTCTGGAGTATTGGGATTAAGTGTATCGTATCCTTTGATATGTGTGGTTATTTACTGTTTCAAATGTACTTTACTTGCCTTCTTGCTTAACTGCTATAATTGTTGCATTGCACGTCTCGAGTAGTCTTTATCCCTCACTGGGCAATTGTGGTTGCTCATACCTCGTTAACATATTTCAGGAGGTGCAATTGGAGGAGGAGTTTCCTTAATTGTTGTGTGATACTTGCTTGAGGTGGATGTGTTTCCTGTTGGTTATATGAAGAATCTGTTTGTATTACTTATGTCCTATTCCGGAGTCTATGGGTTCATGTATATATTGTTTAGTTGTAAGTTTGAAGATAATGTATGATATGTATCTATGGTATGTAATAACTTATATTTCTGCTCCTAGCTACTTTGCATGCTTGGGAGTGAATGATCGGGTGTATAGTTGTTTTCAATTCTTAAGAATGTTAAAAGTTATCATGGAGTGGCACGATAAGTGGTTTTGTAAAGAAAATATATTGTGAATGTATGCTTGCATGATTCTCACTGTTTGAATTTTTTAAAGTTCGGATGGCCTTAAAGTTTGAGTCTTTAATTAGAATTGGAGTTACAGGTTGTTTTGTGGCTTTATTGGTTGCTTACAGGTTTTCAGAATGTCCACAATACAGGAGAGACTCTATTCGTTTTTTTCTAAAAATTTGTGTCCGGGTTTGGGATCGGGTTGAGAATAGCTTGTTTTTTAGTGCCTCCGGTCTCGCGAGAGTTCGGGGCATTACATGTCACGGCAACAATCTTCACCAACAAGCACTACACCATGTCTCGACGCAAGCTTCTTGGTTGCTTCAACATCTTTTTCTTTGTAGTCTGCTACTCTAGCAGCATAATACACCTTCTCTTGGCTACAATAATAACCAACATATCTATATGCAATCCCAGGCTCTGATACCACTTTGTTGGAAAGATCGTGCACATAAATACGTTAGAAACACAATACTATTTTAACGTGGTTTGACATGGCTACGTCCACATAACATTATTTTTTTTATTACTAATAAGAATTGTTGTAACAATGACTCTTATACATCTACCTAGAAGTGTATGTGTTCTAACTCTAATCTAATCTATTATGATACACCCACCTTGTGGTGTATGACAACTAAACTCAACTCAGATAGCTCTATTTATAATAGTATAATGCTAGTTCTACTATGATTAAGATTCCTATCTTCTATACTATTTCAACTATTATCAAACTTCTAATTGTTTTCAGTATCTGACTCTACTTAAGATTCGAAATATATCCAACACTATAAGATGTGTTAACTTTTTTAATGTGCTTGGATAATATCAGTAATAAAATAGCGGTTGTAGTCCCATTCCACTTAAATGTTTTTTTTTTTTTTTAATGTGTGTATTTTTAAATTAAAATATCAATTTAGCCTTGAGAAAAAAAAATATATAACTAGTGTGATTTTAGCATTCACTAAACATATATCCTGCATTGGTCCTGTACATCAGCTGGGCATTAATTCTACACGTACAAGAATGGTTCGGTTTAATATGTCAATTAATAACTGTGTTCTAGGAAGTGATATCAGGTTGAATGATCTTGTATATGATCCTCCAAGACATGGTCCAACCTTGGGAAATCGGTATCCCAGATTGTACTGCTGCTGAATTCTATGTGCCTGATCGGGCTCCAGGACTCATCAACCAACTATACCCCTACAAAGAAAAGTCAGTTTTCAGGAAACATTAAACGCTTTTTTTTTTTTTGTCAATATAAACATGAAAATGCTTAGTTTGCTATATTGCTGGGACCATATTGATGAACACATATGAATACTCAAAAATTTTCAGGTTTAAGCAATATGGGTTGTGGGATCGATACACGAATCTATATCCCCATGAAGATCTGGTTTACAAGGTTGGAGAAAGCAATTATATGAAGGATTGGTTCTTCGCTCATGTCAACAGGTTTTTGCTACACCTTCTTTTAAGTTAACCACCCAAGTGTTGCTATATACCACCCCATTTTTAGCATTGACAACTAAATATCCACATAAGAATTGATAAATGAGTAGTATACAAGGGTAGAGCTAGGGGGCCCACCCCCCTAAGGTTTTTTTTTTCAAAAACAATTATGTAGTATCATTAAAATAAAATTATTGGCTTTCCTTATTCTTTTTTTTTTCTATCATCAACCTTCTTATTTGAATCTTGAACACCCAATATTAAATTCCTGGTTCCGTCCAGGGGCGGATACGTGTGAAAAAAAGTTAAAAAGTTAAAAATTCTATGTATTTTTAAAAAAAATTCAGATATCTATGTATTTTTAGTTAAAAATAACTAATTAGCCCCCACTAAAAAAATATACTTATATAGTTAAAAAAAATTATGTAGTTTAACCCCCACTGATAAAAAATCACAAATCTGCCCCTAGGCTCTGTCTCTACTAGTAACTACATTTCTATGTAAGTATACATAAGTAAATGATTTTCTACATTGTAGGATTTTGTTCAAGTTTTCAATCATGTTTTTCTATTATCAAAAACATACAAACAATATGCATCAAGATTCACTATATATGAAACTAATAGCGAGGTCTAGAAAATCCATAAATTTTGTTGTACAAGTTCTTATCTAACTAACCATTGCAGGAAAGTTGGAAACAAGACATATGTCCCAACAACGTGGAAAATTACATTTGATCTTGGAAACCTAATCAGGACAGGAATTTACAAACTGCAGTTAGCATTAGCCTCTACAAACTACGTCCATTTGAAAGTAGGTCACCTACTTTCATTCTTTTTGAGTTTTCCGATTCCATTTATATTTCCTAATACAACTTTAGAACGAGTATCTTCAGTGTTATTGAATATTGCACTGGTGATCGGATCTAATATTTGGGTTGTGAGACTTGTATCCCGTACTGATTTCACAAAATGTTCAAGAATCTCTTATATGATTAGTGAATAAACTTATTTTACCCCACTTATCCCCCATATTAATTTTTAAAACAACTTATTCTTCATTGATTAAATATTCTAAATCTATCCCGTAACATCCGCACCATCTTCTTTGGTTTCATGCTTCTGCATATAAAAGATATGTTTAATGTTTAGCTAATCATATTCCATAACCATGGGTCTTTAGGTTTGGATCAACAATCCCAACATGCCGTGATCGCTCTTTGCCACCAGACATATAGGAAGAGACAATGTTATAGCAAGACACGGTATCCATGGTATATATAGGCTGTATAGTGTCAACATTTCAGGTTCTCAACTTGTCAATGGCAGAAACGCTATATTCTTAAGGCAATCAAACGGTGGAGGTCCTTTCATCGGGCTCATGTATGATTCTATTCGTCTTGAAGGACCCCCAAATGCAAAATAATTAGTTCTTGCTAAGTGAAGACACCATCCATTTTTTGGTGCCTAAGCCTAACCACCCCACTAATCATTTGAAGAGAGGCGTTTGATCGTCAAAACTCATTGTACTTTTAAGATATCATCCATTTTTTGGCAGTTCTATTAATAGATTATTCTTTTTTTTTTCCTAGGTTAGATCATTTTTCATTTAGATCCCAAAGGGAAGAGAGTTTTTTTATTTTTGTTTTTTTAATTCCCTAGAAGTAACACTTCATTGTACTTTAGATTGTTTAATTGCATACCTATGCTAACTTCATAGCATGATGAAACATATATTGTAAAAGCTTTGATCTATTATATTTCGAGCTTAAATGATTAATTAAATTCGTTATTTTTGCACTAATTCTGCTATTCTAGTCATATATATATATATATGCATTTTGATCTTATTAGTTTTATTTGCTATGAAGTATCATCATGAGAAGTTGACAACGATTATTAGGTAAACCTAGACCAATTAATAGTGACTAGTTTTATATCAGAGGACTCAACACTCTTTTCAATAGCTCCAACTACGAATCTAAGGTTTTTGCTTAGTAAAAATTAAAATCAATTTATAGTAAAAGTTAAAATCAATTTAATACTCGTATAAATTTTTCTAATCTATTATCTATTTTTCTTCTAGAGCCACCATCTCTTAATATTTTCAGTATCCATATCGTCTTCTCTCTTTTTTTTTCCTCTTAACCAAAAACACCCAAGATTCTTCTCAAAAGTTTTTACATAAGTAACATATACATAGGCCAAAATTATATAAGTTAACTTCGACCATGATAAGGAAACTATACCGGAAACACTAACTTTTGAAAAATAAAATAAATTTGGTTTAGTATGTCAAAATTACTATAAACCAATTTTTTTTATCCCTTTCAGCCTAGTTCTCCACGATATTAGCTTGAAAAATCATATTTGACGCTCTCAATATATAATCAATTTTCTTATTGTTGAAATTTTTGAGGTAGTGAATGAAAAATTAATAGTCAAGCTTGACTTTATCGATTTAATGAAGAAATTGATTTCTCATTTATACAAGGTAGGAAAAATAACGTTGGGGCTGTTAAAAGCATTAATATTCACAATTAGTGGAAAGAAGAATGCTGAAAGGGAAAAGCTCAATGGCTCTTGATTGCATTGATGACTCAAAATGAATGTGGAGTATAATGCATGTTTTAAGAGCTGAATTTGCAATGTACAAGTTTGAAATGCTGATGCACGTTTCATTTCCTGCCTTAATGATGATATCAATATTGCTACCTTCATGATGGAGATTTTTGGTCAGATTATGCCTCCTATAAATACCAATTGGATTAGAGCCTTTGGTGATAGCTTCTTAGGAAAATATACGTGTACCTTAGCTTCACATATATTCTGCATTTTTCTTTTCCCTTGTAAGAGAGAGTTTAGACACTCAACATTCGCAAGCTTCAAAACTGGAGTGCTGCCATAACGAAGGGAAAAACCGTTGTAGCCTGGGAGGTTAACGCGAGTCGAAGGTTCAGCACGATAACCACACGTAATAATCTTAAGGATATCGTGAACTTCACGAGCCTCGGTTCTTTAATTTAACTTTTATTTATTTATGTAAATTTCTGGCTCTTTAATCAATTTGATAATTAAACAAATTAACTAAGTAAACTTGCAGGAAAAATAACTTTGTTGCAACAAAAGTAAGAACACATAAATTTTAACGTGGTTCAACTAACTTGGTCTACGTCGACGCAGCCATTCCTTGGCCAACAAACCAATCCACTAAGTTTCAAGAGATTACAAACACCAATGAAAACTTACGCAATTGAAGATTCCCTCTTAACCCTTGCCGCCTAAGTGTAAGACTCCCTTAGTAGATTTTCTAGAGCTCCTCTCGACTCACAAAGTTCTTTCCAGAGAACACACCTTCTTCTCCCGAAGAATAAATACAAAACACATAAAAAAGAGTCTTGAAACTCTAGATGGATTGGTCAATACATTTGACTAAAAAAAGACTGTGGTGCAACACTAATTAGAACATTCAATACACTTTGTTACACAATATGTTGCAACACGACCAGCCACAGACTGCCTACACCTAACTCATGATTCAGCTTCTTATTTTCTGCTCACTGCTCGCTGTCTTCAACTGGGAATTAATACGCCTATTTATGAAGCTTTGGTGCAGATGTCGAGTATAGGTAGGAGTGTCTTCAAGTTCATCTCTTTAGCTCAAGAGTTATTGATAGCTTGAACTTTATCATCTTATCACCTTATCTCCAAAGATGTAGAAACTTCTTCACAGCATAAAGTCTATTTAAACTTGGACTCTTCATGGCTTGAATACTACTTGCATTAGAACTCCTCAAAACTCGAACTTCTTTTGCACTTGAATACTTCATAGCAACTTACCTGCAATACCAAAATACTACACGCAATATCCATTTAATAATATTCATAATTTTTGCTAAAACATTAGATAAAAATCAGATCTTAACAATCTCCCCATTTGGCTTTGTTTTGGAAAAAATTCACAAGCAATGGTAACACAGAATGTAGCAATGTACCAAAGCATAATTTAACCCATATAATCAAAATATTCATAAATTAAACCTTGTCTTGTGTCTCCCCCTTTGACAAAAGAAACCAAAGCAGTAGAATAGATTAGCTGAATAAAAGCATAATAGAGTATCAGAGCAAAAACACCAAAACTAGTAAAGTAGCAACGCAAAGTACCAGACTAAAATACTTAACAAAAATTAGTAAACAAATATATGGACCCAGAGCAGAGCAGCTAAAAATAAACATAATAAAGCATAAAACTAAAAACTGTCAAATATCAGAGCAAACCATTAAAGAGACCTCTTTTTATATCCAGAGTCACTAGGAAGTTCAAATTCCTACACTTGCAAACCATTAAAATCAGATCAAAATATAGTGTGCACAAGAAGTATGGTTCAAAAAATAAATCTCAAGTTGATTTAATTATTAAACTTTCACATCTCTTGAGACTGATCACTTTTATGTTTCAATGCATGTGCCAACATTAACTGGTACAAATACCAATAACTTTTCTCAAAACTTCAAATCTCACAGAGTCAAGTGCCTTAGTGAAAATGTCTGCTAGCTGATGTTTTGTTCCAACATATTCTAAAACAATCTTTTTTTGTTTCAACTACACCATTTTGTTGTGGTGTTTTTTGGTGCTGAAAACCCATGCGTTATTCTTTGTTCAGTGAAAAATTCAGAAAATGCAAAGTTCTCAAATTCCCAACCATGATCATTTTTTATTCTAACAACCTTTCCTATGTTGCAACTTTTCTCTATTTTTAACCTTAAGCACAAATATTTGAATGCATCAAATGTGTCAAATTTTCTTACCCAGATTTGTTTTAAGTTCTGTTGCGACAAATCAACCCTTACTTTTGGTGATTTTCTAGGCTTATCATAAAAGAAGGGATTGACAAACATACCTCTTTTCAGATCATCAATATACTTATAGCATTGTGGTCTGATGTGTCCAGGAACGACGCAGTAATGACAGATTGGAACAAATCTCTTTTGTTTTCCTTCTGAAATTTTTGCTTTTGTCGGAAGATATGTTGCAACATACTGTTCCAGCTTCGGTTCCTCAGTTTCTTTAACCAATATAGTTTTTTCAGTTGAAGTGCCTTCTTGGAACCCAAGTCCAGTATGATCTCCATTTGGCTTTTGAATTGACAACATATGATCAAGCTTCAAAGTACCTGAATTCAGTATCTTCACATTTCACTGGGTCTGTTTCAGCTTCAATTGTAACTCTTCAATTTTCAGTTGACTCTTGGCTGCTTGGATTTGATGGTTTCTCACTGATTTTGACAAGTCAGCTTTTTGTTCCTCCAATTCATTGATCTTTTCCTCAAACTTTTGATTATTCTTGCATACAATCAGCCATTTTTCGTACATCTCCTTATACGCTTTCATAATTCCTTCTTCATCCAACTCATCATCGCTACCTGTTTCTGAATTCATATTGCTGTCATCTGAAAGTACATGTTCAGCTATGGTCGATGTTGTAACAGATGATGCAACTGAACCTGATTTTCTGTTGTTTTGTCCTATTGCAACTGTGAATGCAACATAGTTGCTGGTGTACCCCGTGTCACTTTTAGAAAAGTCATCTGAATCTTCATCACTCCAAGTGGTATTCATGGCTCTCCTATTTTTCTTTAAGGTATTCACACATTCAGCCTGTATATGACCAAATCCTTCGCATTCTCTACACTGAATACCTTTATTTTTCTTTTTCTCCTCAAATGTTTTACCAATTTGCCTTCTGAATGTCTAAGGATTTGTTGTAACAGTCTGCTTTCTCTCAAAAATCGCTGGCCTTGATCCATTTCTCTACTTCTTTCATTTTTTCAACACTCTGTTAAAATTCCTCGTGAGCAATGCTAAAGATTCAGTGATTTCTGCATCTTCATCATGGTAAGAGCTTTGATCATCTTTACTTTGAACTTCAGCTTGGAATGCAATGTTTTTCTCTTTTCTTTTTTGTTTAAATTTCATCTCAAATGTCTGAAATGAACTCATTAATTCATCCAGCTTCATGTCATCAACAACTTTTGCTTCTTCAATGGCAGCAACTTTGATGGCAAATCTATCAGGAAGTGACTGCAAGACTTTTCTCACAAGCTTTGAATCTAAGTATTTTTCTCTTAATGCAAATGCCTCATTTGCAATGTCACACAACTTGCCATTGAAATCAGCAATAGTCTCATCCTCTTGCATCTTCAATTCCTCAAATCTTGTTGCAAGAAGTTGAAGTTTGGACACTTTGACGACTGTTGTTCCTTCATATGCAGTCTGTAAAATAGTCCAAGCATTTTTAGCAGTTTCACAAGTTGAAATTAGTTTAAATTGATTTAGATCTATAACATTGAAAATCGCATTTAAAGCCTTAGAATTATTGTTAACCAAACGATCTTCATTTGCAGTCCACTGATCCTCAGGTTTCGGCATATCAATTCTTTCATCATTCTTCATTGTAGGATGCGCCCATTCTACGACAACTGTCCTCCAAGCTTTTTCATCAATGGATTTGAAAAATGTTCTTATCCAAGCCTTCCAATATGAGTAGTTTGATCCATCCAGTAGTGGTGGTTTGGTAATTGAACTTTCATCACGAAATGTGTCCATACCTGCAAAACAGCCAGAAAAAAAACTTTCCTAAAGATGTAACTGAGTTAGTTCAGTAACCTGCTCTTGATGCCACTTGTTAATTTTTGGCCCATTAATCAATTTGATATTTAAACAAATCAACTAAGTGAAATTTGCAGGAAAGTAAATTTGTTGCAACAAAAGTAAGGAGACAGAAATTTTGACGTGGTTCAACCAACTTGGTCTACATCCACATGGCCACTCCCTGGCCAACAAACCAATCCACTAAGTTTCAAGAGATTACAAACATCAATGGAAACTTATGCAATTGAAGACTCCCTCTTAACCCTTGCCGCCTAGGTGTAAGACTCCTTTAGTAGATTATCTAGTTTGGCGAGCTCCCCTCGACTTACAAAGTTTTCTCCCGAGAACACACCTTCTCCCGAAGAATGAATACAAAACACATAAAAAGAGTCTTGAAACTCTAGATGAATTGGTCAATACATTTGACTAAAAACATATTGTGTTGCAACACTAATTAGGACATTCAATACACTCTGTTACACAACATGTTGCAACACGACCAGACATAGACTACCTACACCTAACTCACGATTCAACTCCTTATTTTCTGCTCACTGCTCACTGTGTTCAACTGGGAATTGACACGCCTATTTATGAAGCTTTGGTGTAGATGTCGAGTATAGGTAGGAGTATCTTCCAGTTCATCTCTTTAGCTCAAGAGTTATTAATAGCTTGAACTTTATCATCTTATCACCTCATCTCCAAAGATGTAGAAACTTCTTCACAGCATGAAGTCTATTTAAACTTGGACTCTTCATAGCTTGAATACTACTTGCATTAGAACTCCTAAAAACTCGAACTTCTCTTGCACTTGAATACTTCATAGCAACTTACCTGCAATACCAAAATACTACATGCAATATCCATATAATAATATTCATAATTTTTGCTAAAACATAGCCAATAAAACATTAGATAAAAATAAGATCTTAACAATTTATTTATTTTAGTTTTTCGTTTTCTTTTAATTCATTATGTAATATGTCTTTATCTTTAGTCATCTATTATAATTTTACTAGATTGTTTCAGTCCAGTCAAGTATTATAAATCTCTATATCATATGTAGCATGCATTCGTTTCGCTTCATTTTTCTAACAATCTTAAGGTTATTATACTCATACGTGTTTCTACTCCTAGTGCATGCGTTTTGTTGACCATATAGTGCTTAAAACTATTATAATTTTCATCACTACATCATACTTAGCTTATTATAATATTTTATCATAGCAATAATTAGTATCACAAATCTGCACTTGTATATTTATAGTCTTCACGTTATAAGATAATATATGATTCTGGAGTAAAATGCACCATATCCTCTTGTGTTTTCACAAAGTTGCATCATAAACATTGTGTTTTAAAAAGTTGCGTTATAAACCCTGTGTTATAGAAAACGTTGCATTTAACCCCCCGCCGTCTATTTTTCTGTCAATTTTAACGTGAGTGTAATACACACGCTTGAAATGCAAGTATGACATTTATCAAGCTTTAAAATACATGCAGAAGGACGAAAATACCCATTTTAACATCAATTGCTAATTGCCCCTTGTGTTTTCAATAATGTTGTAAATGGCCCCTTGTGTTTTCGATAAAGTTGTAAATTGCCCCTTGTGTTTTTTATAAGGTTTCTAATTGCCCCTATGTTTTTTTTATAAAGATGTAAATTGCCCCTTCAAAGATAAAAAAATAAAAAAAAAATGACAATCCTAGAGAAAAAAACTATTTCAAAGTAATTTTCCTTCGATTTGAAGTTGATTTTGTACTGATTTAAAGATTTTAATCTACTTGTAGAAGAACGTGATTCCAAGTGAAGGTACGATTATTGCTAGTTACAATATGACTTTGAACTTCAAGCATAAGATTTATATTTTTTATGGTGGACATCAATGTTCTGTTAAATAAGCTATACGTTTTTTTATTCTTTTAATTAAATGATATTTATTAGTTTAAGGTTGTAGATCTCCTTAGAAGGTAGACTAGCACATGGTTCTGATATTGCAAAATAAAAAATGTTATAAATACCTCCCTCGAATATTAAAAAAAATGATAAATACCACCTTTTGATATCAAAAAACTTGCAAATACCCCATTTGACGGATTTATCTTTAAACGATGACAATTTTGTCTTTTTACAAGGCTAACTAACATAGTTAAACAGAATTTGAGTTTGGGGTGTGTATGCAACGTTTTCCATAACACAGGGTTTATAATGCGACTTTTTAAAACACAGAGTTTATGATGCAACTTTGTGAAAACATAAGGGGGTATGGTGCATTTTACTCTATGATTCTGGTTATATGTAATATATATTAGATGACTTTTGCATGTAGTCTGTAATCCTCTTATATGCTATTGAGGTTGATAAAATTATAATTCGAGATTCAAGTGGGTTGAGATTAATTTGTTTGACTATAATTTATTTTGTGATATACTGTAATTAACTTGGGATTTGTGAAGTGCAGTTAATTATTCTTTGGTTAATTAAAAAAAACGTTGCCATGACTTCTGGTGGAAACATGAACTTTGGAGCTAATGAGTAAGTACCTATGTCTGGAAGTGGATTCAATGAGGGATTCAGAAATGGAGATGTACCCGTGACTAGATATACTGGTTTGAAACTAAAACTGAGAACATATCCTTATCTAGAAATAGATCTAATGGTGGATCCGGGGACGAGAGTGTTCCACTGAGACAGGTTGTGACCATTGTTACGGCTACGCCATTTGTTGCGTCATCTCCCGTTAGATATGGCAATAGGCCTGAAAATACTTGGAAAGGTGGCAGCAGAAGATGTTGGCCTACCTGACTACTTTAAACCTTGTGAGGTTCTTGGAAATGGATACACCAAAGTTGGGTGATAATTCGAACAGTCAAACTGTGACTGCAATCGAAGCATCGAAGAATGCTGACCTTTTGTGTAAGAATTATATTTTTAAAAGGTTATGACTTGAAGGTACTAATATGATAGTTTATTAAAATTGAGTTTAATGACCATTGTACCAATTGTTGTAGAAATTTTTATACTATACTTGTTGGGGCCTCCTAATTTATGGTGTGATAAATTAGGACAAATGAATTTTGATTATTTGTGTACCATAGTATGCAAAGATACAAAATCATTAGAACTTATTGAGAAGTTTGGAAACTTTGAAACTCATTGAGGAGTTCAAAGTCAAGAACAAATTCACAACGGTATTTGTAAATTAAAGTTTGTGCAAGTTAGAAGCAGAAAAAATATTTTGTTACTTTTTATTGGTATTTGCAAAAGAGTTTGCGAGGTTTATTTACTAAAATTCAAACATGAGATTTTGAAAGTATTTAAACAATATAAAAGTGAGGGAAATGTCTATTTTCCTTAAATTAATACTATATTGAACATGGTATTGTTCATTAGTTGTGACTCTCTGTTCACTTCAACAAAACGGTATTACTGAGAGTCATAGTGCTGAATGTTCTGTTGATAGGAAATATTAGAACTAGAAAGGAAAGACTATTTTGACAAGCAACCCACATGTAAGGTTGGAAATGTTGACCGCCTTTTCAAATGCTCAAAATGTAAGGGTGTCTTGGTGAATAGGAGTTCCAGCTCCTAGAATGGTCAAATCTGGATCCTAAGACTATTGATTATATATTTATTGTGATATACAAGATTTCTTGTGCACAATTCTTAAATTAAGAACATGCGCAAGTCAATATTGTTATAAAGTGAAGGATAGAGAAATTTTGAGAAATTTTTATCCTTGTGAGGTTGCACAAGAATTCATTTGTTCATGATACTAAGTGTGGTAGTCATGAAATTGATATAGTGAAAGAGGCTATATCAAATGGCAATAAAGATTAATCACGACATAGCAAGAGAGCTATAAAGTCTAAGTCTTTTGGTCTAGATTTTTAAACATTTTGTTAGAAAATGAGTTGTGTTTCCAAGAGGTAATGACAACTATTCAAAGTCCTTTTGGGGAAAATCTTGTTATCAGTGGATTAATTCCATTATATGTGAAAACTGGTGGTCTTTCTTTTGAAAATTAACCTTTAAGGTGTAAATGAATTTTCTAAAAGAAGATTAATTTTGGTGGATTTATTGACAAGTAATAGACTTGTAATCGAGAACTATAAGCAAAGTCTTAATTACTTGGACGGTTCTAAGGTATCCAAGATACACTTTGAACTATGGACTGTATTTGCAGAATATCCTACTGTATTAGGCAGATACAGTGATGCTAAGTGGATATCTGATTCAAAAGACTCAAAATTCATGAGCGGATCTTTGGGGTGCAACTATCTTAATGGAAATCCTTTAAGCAAGTTAGTATAGTCAGATTCACGGTAGAATCTGGACTTGTGGCTAGAGAAGAAACCGAGTGGTTTCATAATTTCTTAGAGGATATTCCTTGATATTGGAGAAAACTTGTGCCAACTATCTGCAAATATTACAATAGTCAATCATCGACTGGAAGGGCATAAAGTGGTATGTATAAACGGTGAGTCTGGACATATATGTCTTAGACATAAAACCGTAAGACGATTGCTCTTTAATGGAGTTATCTCAATTGACTATGTAAAGTCAAAAGATAACATTACGGATCCTCTTACAAAAAAGTTTAAACAGAAAGCAAGTACATAAGTCGTCGAGGGGAATGGGTCTTAAGCCTATCTCTTAAGAGTCGTCATAATGGAAAACCCTACCTTGTTGACAGGAGATCCCTGAATCTAGGTTCAAAGGAAAAACTTAATTATGTACAACTCAGTGGGAACACTGTGGGGGTATCACTCTCACCTATTCTTATGACGAGCAGACAGTACTGCCTGCATGTGGAATAGGCTAAGCTATGCTTTTAATGATACTTATACTTGGGAATCCAAGTAGGGTATTGCAGGAATACTCTTAATAAGTGATCACCTATATGATTAGGGAGTGGGACGCTCCAATGAGAATTTTTAAGGCTGAATTCTGTAGAGTACTCATGAATACCAGGAATTGTTCAGGGCCGAAATGAACACAACCGTGAGAATGAAACAGTGTCCATAAGGGTGTTGTGTGAGTTCTATTGACTTGATTTGCATCAAAACTGAATAGTTCAAGACATCGTGTTCACTGGTTGGCAAGTAAATCCGATGGTTCTCACTAGGAAAAATTCAAAGCCAAAAGCTACTTATCTCGATATAGTATCTCTCTATTAAACTCTATCTCGTGTTTGCATTCTCCTATTCTAGCCAATTAATTTCTATTCATGTGGGAGAATGTTGAAATTTTTGAGGTAGTGAATGAGAAATTAATAGTCAAGTTTGACTTTATCGATTTAATGAAGAAATCGATTTCTCATTTATATAAGGTAGGAAAAATAACGTTGGGGCTGTTAAAAGCATTAATATTCACAATTAGTGAAAAAAAGAATGCTGAAAGGGAAAAGCTCAACGGCTCTTGATTGCATTGATGACTCAAAATGAATGAGGAGTATAATGCATGTTTTAAGAGCTGAATTTGCAACGTACAAGTTTGAAATGCTGATGCACGTTTCATTTCTTGCCTTAATGATGATATCAATATTGCTACCTTCATGATGGAGATTTTTGGTTAGTTTATGTCTCCTATAAATACCAATTGGATTAGAGCCTTTGGGGATAACTTTTTAGGAAAATATTCGTGCACCTAGCTTCACGTATATTCTGCATTTTTCTTTTCCCTTGTAAGAGAGAGTTTAGACACTCAACATTCGCAAGTTTCGGAATTGGAGTGCTGCCATAACGAAGGGAAAAACCGCTGTATTCTGGGAGGTTAACGCGAGTCGAAGGTTCAGCACAGTAATCACGCGTAATAACCTTAAGAACATCGTGAACTTCACGAGCCTCGGTTCTTTAATTTAACTTTTATTTATTTCTTTATTTTTGTTTTTTGTTTTTTGTTTTCTTTTAATTCATTATGTAATCTGTCTTTATCTTTAGTCATTATTATAATTTTACTAGATTGTTTCAATCCAGTCAAGTATTATAAATTTCTAAATCATATGTAGCATGCATTTGTTTTGCTTCATTTTTCTAACACTTATATCCATATTCACCACGATTAAGACATTGATATTTAGATTGGACTGAAGAATCAAAGGATTCGACAAGATCTTTAGTCTAGTTGCTACATCAGCATCTACCGAAATCTTTTCATTAAGCCAACTGTCATGAATTAAATGGATTGTGAAATGACCTATCATATATATCAATCTATTGAGAATAATTAAGCTTCCCTATTAATTTTTCAACACACCAGATTAAATTCTCCACCTTTATTATTATTATTTTTTTGGTCGGATTCTCCACCTTGATGATTAACCTTGATTGAATCTCATCTCTAAATGTCAATGACAGTTGATGTGGGGAGAAATTTGACCTAGTATAAATAGACAAGATTGACTTTAAAGTACAAACAAAGCAATTGCCCAAACATTCAACTCAAGGCGGGTCGATTCCAGGGGTTCTTGTTTTGCAAGTCACTCGTTGTTGGAGCGGAAAGATAATCTTATCTAGTTTGTAACCAAATTTTGACCTTAACAATAGTATAAATCACAAAATTTGAGATCAATCCAACCATAAATATCGTAAGTTACTATCTAAAATATAATGGACACCAACAATCTATAAAAGAAGCAATGTGAATCATTGACACTGGCCAAACTATTTCTCGAATTAATATCTAACATGAATTACGAATTTGAAAACTACAAATGTTTCATGTGGTAATATTTCCTTAAAACTAACAAATAAGGGGAAATTATTTTTTATCAACTTAAACTTACTTTCACCCTTTTTCTTGTAAGTATTTATTCACACAATATTTTTTCTTATTCAAACAAAATAGAAAGAAAACTACTCCTAGTCGAAACCTTTTTGCTTAATAGATTAATAATATTGAGTTGCTATTTAGTACTCTCAAATGGGGTAGATCTAATGTAAGAAAAAAGTTTGAAATCTTAAACTTTTGTCTTATAACATCACAAAATAATTAGATATGAACATACCTTAATTGTCTTGAACAACCTTGAAAGAGTATAAAATAATATATGAGGTTATATATACACAACTTTAATGGTGTATAGATCTAATTATACACCTATGATTAACTTGATATTCTCTTCCCTTACTCTAACTATACACTTTTATGTTTTTCAATCAATAGGAATAACAAACTTATGTAAATGCATTAGTTGAGTGGAGAGAGGGACCATTGAGTCCTTTATATAGTGCTTATATATCAAGTTCTCTTATCATAGACGCAACACACTATATGTTATCTGACTTTTCATGAATTCATTAATCTCATTAACTATTTCATTATGTAGGATGATAATAAATCATTAATCTCACTAAGTATGGATCCCACTAAGTTATACTATGATGATAACGAGTCCTCTAATCCCACTAAGTGCTACATAATGTAGGTCAAATATAGGTGAATTTAACATTACATTAGATATATAGATTTTTTATATTCATCTTGTCCCTTTATAAACTTAGTAATTATTTATTATGTAAGAGGTCATAAATTGATTTATAAGTTTGGTTATTGAACCATTAAATATTATATTACACTTTATGTAGTCATAAGGCTATAGTAAACAAAAAGAAATTTACATGCCATTTATGATGTCATAAGACAATCTTAAACAAAAACTATTTACATGCCATAATCATGAGACCTGAGACCTATTTTTTTCTTTACAAATTGATATTACTCCGCATTTATAAAAGAATTTTTTGATAATAGTGCAAACATGAGAATAATCTTTTGTCGAAAAAAATGTCCTCTCTGAAATCCCGCCTGGCCCCATAAATTAAAAAGTTAGCTCCACGTTCACATGTTACATTAGAGTGTCCCAGACCAGACCCCCTTCGCGAGAGGAGTACTTCCTCTTTTCTGTGGTCAGAAATCAATTTTTTTTTTTTTTGGTCAAAGGTCAGAAATCATTTAAGAATTGTAACTTTGCAATCCTCAGATAAATGACACGTCCCAAATCGAAAGGATTTAAAGCCATTTTTCCCCCCCCCCCTGACTTTATAGTTAAAGCCCAAAGGTCCCCCATGAAGTCTCAATATTACCCACTTTTCCCCATAAAATCTAACAGAGGTAACAAATCGTTAGTTTATAAGGGTATTTTTGTCCTTTCAGTTCAACATTCGATTTTTTGTCTTTTTCTTTCTTTTTCTATTCTTCTTCTCCTTCTTTATCGACTCACACGCCCACATTCACCCACAATAACACAACTTCACAAAATCACACACACCACATATGTCATAAACCTGCACAACACACACAATCTTGCACACATACCTCACACTGCCATACCATAAGACTACAAAACACACACGCAGCACAATCTTTCATATACGCACACAACCTGTACACATTCAGCACATTTGTGATGCTTTCTATAGTTAAATATGGTGGTGTGAAAGGGATTTCAAATCCCTTGAAAAGATCAGCTCTTACTATAAATATACAACAAAAGCCAATAGCTAGTTGTAAATAAATGCATATCTCGTGATCATTTAGCTATCTACTAGGCTGAAGCACATCTCTTGATTTGCTCTCAATTTGTTGGTGACCTTGTCCCTATTCACTCTCAATTTGGCGTTGATTTTGTGACATAGACGAAGGTTTATCAAGTGTGTCGTGTGATTGTCTTGCGAAGGAGATGAGTGAATGAGCAAAGTGGCTGTGTGCAACAGGGGAAGAGGAAGGTTGAAGAAGAGGAAAATGAAAAAAAGAAATAGAAAGGATAAAATGAAAAGGACAAATAAAGCCTTACTAACTAACAGTTTTTCAGATCAGTTAGTTTTCATGGGAAAAAGTAGGTAATGTTGAGACTTTATGGGGAACTTTGGTTTTTGCCATAAAGTCATGGGGGAAAATGACTTGTACCCAATTAAAAGCGAACCTGTGACGTAAATACTCTTTCCTCCCTCACTGACTACGTCATGCCGGCGCCGGCACAAGCTAATATAAATACGTCTGTCACCTGTACAATTGTAAACACAATAGCATTGGTTTCTTCACCCTATTTTCTTGTTACAGTGAAATTTTGTCGCACCAGTCAAAAGCAGAAGAGAGCATTAGGCTGGAAATGGCAAAATCACCAGAAACAGAGCACCCCTTGAAGGCCTTTGGTTGGGCAGCTAGGGACACTTCTGGAATCCTCTCTCCTTTCAACTTCTCAAGAAGGTATCCATCTCTTTAACTTCATGATCTCAGATAGTATCGAATTGTGCGAAACTCAGTGAATAATACTCACTGACTACTCCCCTTTCCCTGAGTGTGAGATTGAGCTATACAGCAGAATGCGAGTTCTTTCCATGATTTCAGTCAGGGCCGGCGCAAAGGGGGTTGGCGGGTCCTGGCTCTCCCAAAATTTTTAATTTTTTAAAAAATATTTATATAGTATCGTTAAAAAGAAATTATTGCCCCTCTATTTTTAATAAAAATTTATGTAGTATAATTAAAAAAATATGTTGAAATTCCAATGTTAAATTTCTAACTCCGCTCCTAATTTCAGTTGTTCTCGTTACTTTCTTTTTCTTTTTCTGATGTTTATACTCAGCGTCTCAAGTTGAGTTACTTCTATACAATATTTTGCTTCCATAATAACATTTGCAGAAAGATATTCACATAGTATTCTGAACTTAAGTTATTTATTAGTTAATTCTCTCACATTGGTAAAATGATAAATTCTAAAACACCACATAAGATGCTCGCTAATCCACTTAATATCTGTATTAGAATAGAATCCATCTCTCTTAAAATGGTATTAGAACTGGGTTTATCACGTGTTATATAAAATCCAGCATGCTATACTTGATATTACCTGATATCAATTGATTTACGATGCTAACGAGGTGTGGTTGGCTGTTATGGTGCAGGGAGACAGGTGAGAACGATGTGCAATTCAAGGTGTTGTATTGTGGGATTTGTCATTCGGATCTTCACATGGTCAAGAATGAATGGAGCGTGACCAGATATCCCATTGTACCTGGGTAAGACTATATATGTTGTGTCGGATCTGAGTCCCATATATATATTTATATCACATTTATGTTTGGACTTAATGTTGGCCAGCCTCGTTTCGTTGGGGTGGTTGGAAGAGATAATAAGAATTTAATTTGAGTTCTCAAAATATTGGCTTTGGATCTATCCGAACTAAAAGCAGCCATTGCTTTCTTGTTCCAGTTGTCCCCTTGTATGATTATGATATTCTTTATAAATACTGCAATATTTGGATTACTCTACACTCTTTAGATCTAGAAAATTGCCCTGCTCATATCTACACTGGAAACTCCCCCTCTTTTATTGGTACTAACAACTCAACCGAACACCCTAGTTGTACTTTAATTTTTATATTAATGTAATAAACTAGAGCGGAGTCGAGACCCTATAGTTAGCGGGTGTACTCTTACAATAAGAAGGGTCAGTGGCTACCCTTATATTATAGAGTGAGAGAAGTCCGACATAATAATTTGTTTTTTTATAGTTGAGGGTATGCTTGCCCACTTCAATATTTTTGCTTCCCGTGCTTATTTTGACGAAGATTTGCTAGCATCCCTGAAAGATTAAACAAGGACATAGTCTCATACTATGCCTCTGAATTTTGGATCTGGTCAGCTAAATGTGACATATAATCAGAATTTAACTTATCATATGTGCAGTCTGTACATCTCGTTTCCCTTAAGGTTGGAGTACAATGAAAGAAATAGACAATTGCACATTGTAAACTTTGTAAAAGTTGTGAAGAATTAGTACATTTGATGAATCTATTCTATCTGATTTATCTTAATGGTTGATTCAGGCATGAGTTTGTGGGTGTGGTAACCGAGGTTGGTAGCAAGGTGCAAAAATTCACGGTTGGGGACAAAGTTGGTGTGGGATGCTTGGTTGGATCATGTCGAAAATGTGATAGCTGTGCCAGTGATCTTGAAAATTACTGTCCCAAACAGATACTCACATACAGTGGAATTAACACTGATGGAACTATCACATATGGAGGTTATTCTGATATCATGGTAGCTGATGAGCACTTTGTGGTTCGCTGGCCTGAGAACCTGCCTCTTGAAGCTGCTCCTCTCCTTTGTGCCGGAATCACTACTTACAGCCCTTTAAGATACTTCGAACTTGACAAACCTGGAAAACATGTTGGTGTTGTCGGACTCGGTGGCCTTGGCCATATGGCTGTGAAATTTGCCAAGGCCTTTGGGGCTAAGGTGACTGTGATCAGTACATCTGTTAGTAAGAAGAAAGAAGCAATGGAGCACCTTGGTGCGGACTCATTTTTGATTAGCAGTGATCCAGAGCAAATGCAGGTGAACATTATTCGGATTATGAATGAGTATATTCTTGAATGTTACTCGTGTTGATGTGAAAATGAAGTTAATTCTGTTTCTTCTGTGTTACATAAATAGGCTGCAGCAAGCACGTTGGATGGCATAATTGATACCGTGTCTGCAATTCACCCTCTTTTACCTTTGCTAATGCTATTGAAGACTAATGGGAAGCTTATTATGGTTGGTGCACCAGAAAAGCCACTTGAATTGCCTGTGTTTCCCTTGCTTCTTGGTAAGCTGCCATTACATGTTTTTCTGTTTGATTTGTTTGTTGAAGCCTCACTTAGAGCCCGTGCTGGCCGGTCGTGGTCTAAATTTAGTCATTCAATACCTCAACCCCCTTCCATCACCCACCCATATTCGTATTACTTGCCCCAGTCTTGATTGGCTTGATCTAGTACTAGAGAAGCGCTCTATGATGTAGCATAGAGTTCTCTTTGATTCAGTGCGTGTTTAAATGGAGAGCAAGTAGCTGACTAAATACAAAAATGGAACTACAGGGAGGAAGATGGTGGCCGGCAGTGGCATTGGAGGACTAAAGGAGACACAAGAGATGGTCGATTTTGCCGCAAAGAACAACATAACACCAGATGTGGAGATCATCCCCATGGACTATGTTAACACTGCAATGGAGCGCCTTTTGAAAGCTGATGTCAAATACCGATTTGTATTGGATATAGGAAACACATTGAAGGCATAAAGTGTACCATCCTTCCTAGACATGAGGCTGGATTAGAAATAGTCCTAGGAAATATTGGTTTTGATTCCTAAATTGTTGTCGTATGTAGGCTTTGGAACTTGTCGAATAAATATTGTTTACAAAGGATTATGTGCTAGTTACTTTAATGTACTTCTGGCAAAATTTCGATATATTCAGTATTGCCTTGATAACAAAGTATGTTCCTATTGTGTCATTTTATTTTCCATTACACTTTCAACTGAGATTGGTATTAGGATTTTAAGATTTAGTGTTCATTTGGCGTACCATAACTAAAACTAGGCGGGTTTTAGTTCCATTGAATGGTTTTTAATTCTTGGGCATTTCTGGGAATATTATTCTTAAGAATGTGATCTTCAAGAATGTAATTATAACTGTTTGATACATTAAAAATATTTTTAGGAATATTTTGTCAAATTCTTAAAAATTATATGTTATTATGATTGGTTTATAATTTTGATCAATTCTCAATAATATTCGTAACTCAAAAAGACAAATATATTGTAGAAAGTCACCATGCATTTTATATGCTTTTGTCAATGCACGAGTAATATATGTCAAATGTATTTATACAATTAATATATATTAATTTATTTATTTTTCAGAAAAATAATTTAAATTTAAAATTTAATTTTTAGAGAATTTTTATAAATTTTTTAAAACTTTTTTCTATTTTTAAATTTTGATTTAATCTAAAAATTTAAAATTTAGTATTTAACAATATTTATCTTAAATTTAAATTTAAATTAGAAAATTAATATAATTTAGTTTTGTATTCATTTTTTATTTATTTTTTATATGTTATATTTATTTTTTATTTATTTTGTTATTTTAATTTTCAAATTCTTTAAATTTTATATTTTTATTTACGTTTTTTAATTTATTAATTTTTTATACATTTATTCTTTTCTTTATTTAATTTTTTGTTTTATTAAATTTTTATTCATTTTTCTTTGTTTCTTTAATTTTTCTTTTTTTAGGAACAACATAAGTTTGAGGGGAAAAAATATAAGTAATTCTAGTTAAGGCGGGTATTTTTGTCCTTTTTTTTTTCTCTAACATTCTCACAACTGGTAAAGTCACATTCCTACCCTTCACATGAGAATGAAAATTGAAAAAATTATGGGAATAATGTATTTTTAGAAATGTAATATATCCATAAATATTTTTTTATTCTGCAAACCAAATATGGTATATCACATTCCTAACTTCATTATTTTGGAAATCTTGTAAGATTTCACGAACAATAGTCTCTAATAGACGCCATTTATAGTTAAATTATTATGAGTATTATTTTTTTCTCTTTCTATATAAAATGACAAATGCATAAATTTCTTGTTCCAAATAACCAAGAAATCCTTAATTGATTTCTAAACTGACTTTTTAATTGATTATTTTAGTTTTTGAGGGACTTAGCTATGGTACTCTTATGAAAGTCTTAAGAACCTGAATCAGTATCTTTGTCCGACAAAATAAAAAAAATAAAAAAAAAAAAAAAAAAAGCAGTATCTTTGCATTATCACAATATTCTAATAAATCGTACTGACTGGATTACATGGTTCCAAGTATGACAATCAATCAAGGATGTGAGACTTTAATATGTCTGGAACTTCAATGTTTTGTTTGAGAAAGTTTTGAAGACTTGAGGAGCTTTTGGGTGGGCCTAGCCCATTAGAAGTTGGTGTAGCTTGCGTCTTTCATGGGCTTTATACTATGCTATGATATCCCTTTTGCCTTTGGACAATTTCTTTGAGCCTTGTTGGTTTTTTCCAAATATTTATAAGGGCCATATTATTTGAAATCCTATGAAATGCAGCTAGTACTTTCAAACCCCTCCTATTACCTTGGGCATCTTTTTCTTTTCCTTTTTCCCTTTCTTTGCACAAATAAAGATGCAAAAATGGGTTATCTAATAGCCTGTATGTACACGTTTCGCAACAGGTTTTAGTGTATGAAGTAATGAACAAATGTCATTTTTTTTTCCTTTGTGTTCTCGCCTAACCCAGACTTTTCCATAAAATTTTAATTTTACCCAGAATTCGATAGGATAGTTGATTACTAGAATTCGAACCCAAAACTAGTCGAATGGAGTAGATAATTCTGTTATTAAATAATTTGTCTCGTGACTTCAAAGTCAGTCAAACAAAATTTTAAACGTAACCTCCCTAAATCAAAACTAAAACCACCGCGATTGATTACTTCCCCCCTCCCACGAGATGAATTTGTACATTCTTGTTGCTCTCTGGGTTGTTGATCTCTTCCTAACATTGGTCATTCGTTTCCACCCTTGGACTTGATTGAGGACCCTTTGCAGGATAGCTTTTTGTAAATCTTTTTTGTTCGGATCTTGTAAATTTGTTTGGATTGTTCCAACGGTCCAAGCTATTCAGTTATCTGATGCGAGAACGGTTAATCGATTAGCTTAACCAGATGGAACATTTGCTTTGTTTTGTTGGTTGACTAGCTAGCTTCTGTGCTTAATTGAACCATATTTTTTAGGCTAGCTTTTTTTCTTTTTTTATTTGCTTTTTAATATATTGGTCATTAAGATCCACCTATGTGCATTTTCATTTTCAATGAAATAAACTGTTTACTTTGCAGAATTTTTTTTTTATAAAGTTGAAAGACATTTTATCTCTTTATTTTTAAAACAAAAAATTTACCCACCCACCCAACCCCCTCCCATCACCCCAATCCCCTAACAATACAAAAAAGCAAAAAGAGAAAACCCCCGCAACCCTACTGCCAACCCCTAACTGAAATACCCTAATATTTTTAATTGAGAAATTTTATGTTAGTTGAATTTATTTTACCGTCCAAACAATTTTACGATGAAGTGACCAAAATATCAAATATTATTTTCTAACATTTTGCATCAAGTTGGCCGCATGAAACAGCTAGGTAGATTGAGTCTCATCTTGACATAATGATGACTAAACATATGATATAGATCTATTAGTTATCAACTGTAGCTAAAGGATTCCATTTTATATTAAAAGTGTACCATACGTATGGCGCCATAAATTGGTGAGGCATATTTTTATTAGCTAAATAATATACTTCAGTATTTTATATGGGTAGGATATGGGTTAAAGTAATTTGTTTATATTATATTGTAAGTGCTTTATTCATTCCATGTGGTATTGGCATACTTCATATGGTAGTGGCTGATTCTTTTGCAGAATTATTCTATAAAAATATTACATAACCACTCATGGAGATCCAAATGTTAACTTTAAACATTATGATATTGGGTAAGCAATAATGAAGCATAGTGGTTACCGAGATGTGTAATGGCCAGTGGTAGAGCTAGACACTAGAGGTCAGTGTAAGTATCCGGTATCTAATTCAGCCTTTAACAGTGATATAATCTGTAATCAAAGGTTAAAACACTTATCTATATATAAAATAATACCTAATTGATACCAATTATAACATATATAAAAATGTAAATACAAAAACATATACAGAGTCTTCAAGATATGACTCTTCTTGTACGATAATGCTATAAAAGACTATAGTAATACAAAAAGTACCTTTTATAATTGTCATCGACGTCTCGCCATAGTTTGAAATCGTTAAATAATTAGTTCATTATCAATGTCATGAAATACGTCTCCCTCTATGTAAGTGACTAAACAATCATTCAGCCAATTATCTTTCATTCGATTCCGCAATCAATTTTTCACAAATTTTCATTGCAGAAAATGCTCTTTCCACAGTGGTTGTAGCAATTGGTAAATTATTTGGTTGACCAATCATGAAAAATTTAGGGGAGAAATTTACTAAAATACTCATTTTTAATACCTATTTAAAAAAAATATTACTTAATCAAATCTTCCAAGTAATTAAGCCCCTTTAGAAAACTATGAACATCACCGAACCAATTCCAAACACTGACTTTTTTTAATTTTTTTTTCTTCTAAAGATCATGAAGGTATATAATAAAGATTAGTGTTCAATCAGTTCAATTTCTTAAATTCGATTTATTATCTAGTTCCTCTTCATTTAGAGAGGTTATAGAATTTTTAAAAAATTCATGTATTTCATATTATTTAAAATGAGATATCAATAGTAATCATTTTCTTTGGTGGTGCCGTGCATATTTATGAGCTCCAAGTTCCAACAGCGTCTGGATCATCCAAGGTACTCATCTTTATACGAAAAGCCATTTCTTGTTTAAATCTTCACTCTGATCTTCTTCTTTTTTTTTTAATAATAAGCAAGTAAATAATAAGAAGCAGACAAATAGAATGAAACACAAGTAGTAGTGACCCATTTAGAAAGTGATAAAGAAAGAAACCTGGCAGTGGCACAAAGCTATAAAGCTGATGATCAATGTTTTTTTTTTTTTTTGTTGAGCTTGAATTGTAAGGAAAAAGATGGTAGGTGGGCAAAAGCCAAAAGGTAAAGTGAGAATGGAAAAAGCTGGCTCTTATTTTGTTTTTCTTTTTTTTTAATAATTAAATACTGAAATTACTAAAATACCCTTTTTTTTTCCAGGCGTACACCCTTGCTAAAATGCCTCCGCCCCTGGTAAAGGCTATATAAACTTAAGGTGCTTCCAAATTTAGACATTGTATTTGGCAAGAAAAAATTAGTTATAAAGATGGCTTCTTATGGTTTGGGATTGGTGATTCCAGTATTTAAGCCTTTTGATTCATTTGTTGTAAATAGTTTATCTTTTCTTTTTGATTTATCCCATTTGTTGTTTTGCAATTATCTTTCAGTCCATTAATCTGTTATTCGTTCGTAACTCTTGTTCAGTTATATGTACCGATTATTTTGATAAGTCAAATCTGAGTCTTTGATTCAGGTCCTACGAATTATACAAGCTGTGTATCGAATCATATGTGGCTGGGAGTTAATTAGTCGTCCTTTGTTATTGATTGTTATGAATTGTGAATATGAACTTGTGACCACGCTACTATTAAGTAGCTACTGCTTGTTATAGTATCCCGTAGTACTTGATATTATTTTGTGATTATTTGGCTATTTATTGATCTTTGAATCTTGGTTTTCTTGGGGATAAATCTACTTACTAGTATTGTTCTACTCACTCCTTTCATTTTTTTTTTTGCAGACAGCAAAGTTAGATCGGGGTTTACCAACTAGAAATTGCGTGACCAGAGTTAAAGATTCGAGTGGATTTATTAAGAATTATAATTATTATTATTTTTTGGAGAATTCTAATGTAATTAAAGTTTTAATGCTTATTTTTGGGACTGTAGAAGCTCTGAATTATTTATTTATTAATGGATTATAGCAAGTTTTATTGAGAGATTTGAGCCTTGCGGGCTTAGAAGGACTTATCTTTCTAGGTGCACAGCGATCTCGTCCCGGATTTAGCGTTGTAAATTTCGGGGCATGACACTAACAATAACCAAAATGTTAAGAGTTTTACACGGTGAACTAAAATAGCATAAGAGAAGGATTTCTCCCACATGAAAAGATTAGGAGAAGAACGAGCTATTAACAAACATGTGTAGGCTCAAAACTCAATAGCTTAAACTTTTGGGTCAATAGTTGAGTTCTACACATATGTGTTAAGGCCTATTTCTTCTCAGATTCTTAGGGCTCACCACAACAAATTGGTATTATAGTCGATCGTTTGTAGATCTTGGCCCGGACTCTCGAAGAATTATGGTGGTTATACTATCGTGATCGACTCTTTGTGGAGCTAGGCAGCAGGGTTCAGGTGATGGAGTAAGGTCACGATAAGCATAATTCTTGGGCTATACACTCAAAGTTGTATGAGGTTATGATAACGCAATGGAGCAAGACTTAATTGTATTCTTAGGCTATACTCTCAAAGTTGTATGAGGTTATAGTAACGCAATGAAGGAAGGCTTGGTTGTATGATATTATGATAACGCGATAGAGCAAGGCTTGGTTGTTGGGATCCCAACCGGGCATGCCTCATGGTTGATGTAGGTGATCCCAAGTAAGCCCGTACGAGAGTAAGATCGCAGTGCCTTATGGTTGATCTGGGTACACAAGGAATAGCTACTAGAGCCGGCATGGTATCTAAGGTGCAAAAGAGATCTAAAAGCTTTTGAGAGTGGTGTAGATGGATCCATCAGCGATGAATATGGATCGAGGGTACATAATTCACTTGTGAAAATTGGGAGATTTGTTAGGAGTTTCACATGGTGAACTAAAAAAATAAAAAAGGAGGATTTCTTCCACATGAAAATATTAGGAAAAGAATGAGTTATTAATAAACATATATAGGCTCAAGACCCAATAGTTTAAACTTTTTGGTCAATAGTTGAGTTCTACACATGTGTATTAAGACCCATTTCTTCTCAGATTCTTAGCGCTCACCACAACACAAAAAATAAAAAAGAAAACCCCCCAAGCCTACCTTTTTGGCCAAACCTCTACCCTTCAACAATGAGCAAAGGAAAAAAAAATAATTAGTGTGTATGGGATGTAAGAACCATTGTGTATGTTTGTGTGTGCAATGTGCCAACTAGTATGTATCTGCATGTGATGTGTGAATCAATGTGTATGTATGTCTATCATATGTGAATCAAAGTGTGTGTAATATGTGTTAATTAGTGTGCGTATGCACGTGATGTACAAGTTAGTGTGTGCAAAATACCCTCAATCCTAATGCGTTGTTTGAAAAGTTTGATGCAATGAGAAAACTTGATAAAATTAAAATCTCACGAGAGAGACTGTCATGAAGTAATGCATTCTATTAACTGAAATAAAAGTTTATTATTATTTTTTAATTAACTATTATAAAGTTAATTTAATTATAAATTTAACAGGTTGATTATATGCCTTATGTTCTAAAAACTATGTGAAATGAGCCTATTAAGTCAAAATTACGTATTATTATATTTAGGATGAAGTGCACCAAACCTTCCTATACTTTAGCAATGTTATATATATATATATATATGTGTGTGTGGTATATATATATATATATATGTGTGTGTGTGTATTTTTCTTTTTTTTGTGTATATATATATACATGTATATTTCTTTTTTTTGTATATATATATATATTTCTTTTTCTTTTATTTTTTTGGTTTAAACAAAAGAGAAAATGACAAAAAAGAGAAATGAAAAAAGATTGAGGGTATATTCCTGGACTCCGTTTGTTTGCCATAAAATAATTTGTTAGAGAAAAATATTTTCTTGAAAAATAGAATATTATAAAATATTATGTGGTGTTTGGATGTACAGTGAGTTCCGAAAAATATTTTTTTTCTCTCAAAGGACATGAAAATATTTTCTTAAATTTTGTACTAGCCGTAATATTTAATAGGAAAATATTTTACAGTTGACCGAATTTTCTTTGTTACTAAACACCGAAAAATTAAAAAAAAATAATTATTTTTTATTAAAAATATTAACGCCACATGGCAAATGAAAAATGAAAAATATCAAAAAGTTAAGAAAATATTATTCGAAAAAATATTTTATGACAAACAAACCTCTGTCACCATCCATTTAACGCCACGTGGCAAATGGAAAACGAAGCTGTGACGTCTTGCCTTATAATACCACCTCACCCCACTACGTCACACTGCCCGACACAAACTACTATAAATACGCCTATTACCTTAACAACTGCAAACACCACAGCATTGTTTCTTCAGTCTAATTCTTGTTATTGCCAATTTTGTCAACAAAGCAGAAGAGGGGTAGGCGCCGAAATGGCAAAGTCACCAGAGACAGAGCATCCTGTGAAAGCCTTTGGTTGGGCTGCTAGAGACAGTTCTGGGATTCTCTCTCCTTTCAACTTCTCAAGAAGGCATCAATCTTTTTAGCATAAATGATTGAAATGGTCTCTTATTTTTAGGTTCTGTGATATTTTCGTCTTTTATTTATTAAATGTTATAAATTAATTCATTATTTCAAATTTGCGATACTGTGAGTCTTTTTAACAAATTTCGTCAATTTTTTAATTGCATATGCCTGACACGTGATTAACTTAAGTCAGATTTTAGAAGGGTAAGAGACTAATTGGTCATGTGTTAGGCGCATACAATTTATGTTAAAAAATTAACAAAATTTGTTAAAATTAAATAAGAGATTAATTTATCACATTTAATAAATTAGTAAATAAAAGACAAAAATATCAAGGAGTCAAAGATAATTGACCATTTTAGTCATTTACTCACCTGTTTATAGTGTATAATTTTTCTTTCTTTTAAAGAAGACCGAGCTCATGGTTCGAATTTCATTACATGATTTCGGTTTTTATTTTGCTGTCTTTTTCTTTTTCTGTTACTTATATAACTCCGCTATAATATTGTTAAAAGAAAATAATTCATGCAGTATTTAGGAACATGATTTATCATTAGTAATTCTAAAATTAGTAGAAGGCAGCATGCTGTACAAGGCTCCCATTAAACGCGGGGTTTAGAAAAAAGTTCGAATTTACTTTAGAGTCTATTATTCGTAATCCTATCAAGTATACCCAATTGATAATTAGTAAATGCATAATTTTTTTTTCTTTGCCTTCAAGTTAGAAAAAAAGCAAGTATACCCAATGGATTATGGGTTTCTTTTAAACCTTAATGTGTGCTTTGGCTCGTAAAATATTATAATTAGACTAGAAATATTACGATGCTAACGATGTGTGCTTTGGCTATTATGATGCAGGAAGGCGGGTGAGAACGATGTGCTGTTCAAGGTGTTGTATTGTGGGATCTGTCATTCGGATCTTCACATGGTCAAGAATGAATGGGGCACGACCAAATATCCTACTGTACCTGGGTAAGACTATATGGATTAATGTGTTTTATTTGTGTCCGAAAACTCTTAAATACTCAGACAAAAAAAAAAAAAATCTAATACATGTGGGTTCCATTCTCATGCTCGCGAATGTTTATTTTAAGATTTTTCCTTTTGTGTTTGAAACTTATTGGATATTCTACAAGCTTATTCTATGAGTCAGTATCTTCCTATAGTATACATAATGTATGAGTAGAATTTAATAATTATGAATTGTCTATATCAATTCGTTATAACGGTATTATAAATTTATAACCGTTAAATATCATTCATAACCTGATAAGAATTTCTTTAGTCAGCACGTGCTAAAGTCGGCCCATCTCATAGTTTCATATGATTCTTGAAAGCTCCTTTGCTTTTCCGCTAAAGTCAGCCCCTTGTATGAATTTGGTTTCTTTATAAAAACACCCATAATTAGATAGAATTTCTTTAGTCAGTACGTGCTAATCTTCAGTCCACCCACATACAAGAGTGAGTTCCACAATATATGAGAACTATCTGTTTTTTCTAAGACTAATGGTCAGCAAAGAATTTTCAATAACCTAAAATACTCTAGACCATCCTCGATCTGGAAATGCTCGGGTCACATTTATAGTGAAGTTAAAACCTATTTGATTGTTACTAAAAAAAACTCCAATCCAACACCTAGTGTTACTTTTTTTTTTTTATTAATACGACCTAGTCCGTTACCTTTTAAAATCCGGGACTTTCTTATAAGTGCTAAAGGGGCAGTGGGGTTTATAAAAATGGACGGTGAAGTTATTAAGATAAAATTTGGCTGGACTGCTATAAAAAAAAAAAAAAAAAGAAGAGTGGTGAAACTTATCAAAATAAACATATGTTATCACCACATGTAATAATGAGTGATAGTGATATATGTCTTTATTTGGTTTGACTGTTCAAAACGACTAAGTGTTTGTAAATAAAGTAATGGACCATTAATTTTCATAAATAATTGTCAGATCAACTTTCAGCAGACGGTGCAAAGCATCTTTGAATTTTATATGGCCTTGTTATATTTGTGAATTTTTTAAAAACATTGCGTCCATCAATGACGGTTGTTAGACTCTCACTGTGTGGTCCACACAGCCGTCATTGATGACGAAAGCGAAACCCCTAAATTTTGGGCATGATCAATTAAATATGAGACACAATCAGATTTTAACCTGTCATATATGCGATCTATGTACATCTTGCCCCTACAGGTTGGAGTACAATGAACTAGAAAGACAGTTATTGCAAATTTTGGGCTTTAGAATGTTGTAAAACTGAAATACATTTGATGTATGTATCCGATCTAAATAGGCTTAATGGTTCAATACAGGCATAAGATTGTGGGTATAGTAACCGAGGTTGGTAGCAAGGTGCAGAAATTCAAGGTTGGTGTGGGATGCTTGGTTGGATCATGTCGAAAATGTGAGAGCTGTGCTAGCGATCTTGAAAATTATTGTCCCAAACAGATACTCACATATAGCGCCGTTAACACTGACGGAGCTATCACGTATGGAGGTTATTCTGATATCATGGTCGCTGATGAGCACTTTGTTGTTCGTTGGCCTGAGAATCTACCTCTTGAAGCTGCGCCTCTCCTTTGAGCCGGAATCACTACTTACAGCCCGTTGAAATACTTTGAACTTGACAAACCTGGAAAGCATGTTGGTGTTGTCGGACTTGGTGGTCTTGGCCATATGGCTGTGAAATTTGCCAAGGCCTTTGGGGCTAAGGTGACTGTGATCAGTACATCGGTTAATAAAAAGAAAGAAGCAATCGAACGCCTTGATGCAGACTCGTTTTTGATTAGCAGTGATCCAGAGAAAATGCGGGTGAGTATTATTGCACTCGTGAATTTTTTTCTTAAATGTTACTCATTATGATGTGCCAATGGGGTAATTCTGTTTCTTCTACGTGACACAAATAGGCTGCAGCAAGCACTTTGGATGGCATAATAGATACTGTTTCTGCAGTTCCCCTCTTGTACCATTGCTAATGCTACTGAAGCCGAATGGGAAGCTTATTATGGTTGGTGCACCAGAAAAGCCACTTGAATTGCCAGTGTTTCCCTTACTTCTTGGTAAGCTTCCATTACATGTTTTCTGTTCAATTTGATTGTTGAAGCCTCGTTTATAGCCGGTGCAGGGCGTGAGCTCTCATCCCGGTCTAAATCTATCTATTCAATACCTCGACCCCGTTTCCATCACCTATAAGCGTATTACTTGCCCCACTCTTGAATGGCTTGATCTAGTACCAGAGAGGCGCTATGATGTAGCCTAGAGTTTCTCGATGACTAAAGCGTCCAATGGAACTGCAGGGAGGAAGATGGTGGCCGGCAGTAACATTGGAGGACTAAAGGAGACACAAGAGATGGTTGATTTTGCCGCAAAATACAACATAACACCAGATGTGGAGATCGTTCCTATGGACTATGTTACCACCGCAATGGAGCGTCTTCTGAAAGCTGATGTCAAATACCGATTTGTATTGGATATAGGAAACACATTGGTGAAGAAATAGTAAGACTAATTATTGCTGGTTCTAACACCAGTAATTCTAGCGGCCGACTCGGTTCTTAAGGCATAAGTTCACCAACATCCTAGAGTTTGCTTCTTTCAGATAAATGTATCTGGCAGGATAAGAAATAGTCCTAGAAATTATCGGGTTTAATTTGGTTCCTAAATTGTTTGTCATGTATTGGCTTTCGGCTTGTCAAATAAACGTTGTTTAAGAAGGATTATGCGCTAGTTGCGGTTGTGTAGTTTTATTAAAAAATAAAATTTCTATTCTAATGACATATTTAGTATTGCATTTTATAACAATTCAATAAATACGGATTGTGTAATCAAATTTGTATTTGGATCATTTTCAACTTGTTTTATCATGTACATGTTTTTGGTGGAGGGAAGAATCAAATACAAGCGCCAGGGCACGACAAATACGAAGGATAAACTATATTTTGTTGACAAGCAACATAATGGGACCTTCCGACACAACTACGTAAATAATCGATTTGGATCTTCTTATATTATTATATGAAGATTTACTAAGTAATAAAATTTTCATGTAGAGATTTTTAATAATGATGATCTATTTATGTAGTTACGATAAAAAAATATGGATAATTCTATATAATTAGATCACTTTAATTTCTAACGTTATATGACATGAGAACGTCTAAGTACTCTAAACAATATCTTTAGGAGGCGCTTGGTTTATAAATTGATTTTTCATTCCCAAGATTGTGATTTCAAAGATGTAATGTAATTAAAACTGCTTGGTACATTAAAAATATTTCTACAAATATTTTGTCAAATTCTCAACAATGTTTTATTGTTATGTTTGGTTTAGACCAAGTATTTTGGAGAATTTTGAACAATTTTTCAATAATGCCTTTAATTCAAAAAAATAAAAATATTATAAAAAAAAAATATACACGTCAAGCTACCACTCATTTAAACAAATATAATATCCATGGGGAAGGTGTCATCCATTCTACACGTGATAAGACACATTAAAAATATTAATTTGCTATCACCTATTTAAAAAATTAAGAAGACATTCATATGAATGCACAACTTGTGTTGAAATAATTAATGTAGCTGTGATCCCACCCATTTAAGTAAAGAATATGAACATTTTAAATAAAGTAGTGACATGTTATAATTAGAATTTATACTATTTTTACGTGCATTTGTACTAAAAAGAAGAAAAAAAATCATAACCACCCATTTACGCTAACTAAAAGAGAAGACGAGCTATGAGATGTTGGTAAAACAAGAAGAAGGTAATGATGTGTGATAGCATATAGGCAACAAGGGAAACTAAATAAAAACAGATGCATAATTAAAAGAAGTAAAATCTATAAATACTTCTACAAATATATCAAACACCAAAAGTTAGCATCCACAATTTTCAACCCAAAATAGCCATAAATGCCAACAGCTTCCTCCAGAGCAATTACAAAAGGATGGTCTCAATGAATGGCATAGTTTACGTGCAATAGTTTAAGCAAACATCTAAACGACAATGGGGTCTTAATATTAAACTAGAAACGCCTATTGGACATATTAGGACTGCTGAGAAACATATCCTCCAGATTGTGAAAACCCATCGGGTTGGGCAGCATTTGTACATCGTTTTCTTCTAAAGGCTGCGACTGAAATTGCGGTAACTCTGCAGCAACACACGTTGGCCAAACAAGGCTGTCATTCTCATCTGAGGATTTGTTGAAGCTTTGATTGAGTGCTGGATCGGTTTGAAATGTTGGTGATGGTGATGGATTTATTGATGGTGTAGCTGAAGGTAAATGATTAAATTCACTTTCAGGATGACGAAAATCTTGAGCTGCAGCTTGATGGTAATCCCTGATTTAGTTGATAATTCAACTGGCGCTACCTCAGCTTGAGCTGCAGTTGATGGTGATGCCCCTGTTAAAGCGGCAGCTGAAGCTGTGTCCGAAATCCCACATGATAAAGAAAAATCTACCATCCGACAGTGTGAGATGATCCGACTCCTAGTAAAGGTGGTCATCACCGGGTGTGGGGGCCAACCACTAATCCAGCTTTTAGCGGGGGTGGTCCTCACTGAGTGTGAGGCCCAATTACCATCAAATGTGGGGATAGATCCCACTGGCGGATAGGAGACTCTCCCACATGATAATGGCACAAGAGTACATGGGAAGGAGGGTGGTAGTGATTGATTCTCCGTTGACGTGGGAACCAAGGCTCTATCTCCATTGGAGAATTCTTCCAGTTGCAGTCCAGGTTGAGATGGTGCTGAAAGTGTTCCAGGCGTTAATTCCTGAGCTGAAAATGATGAAAATATTGCGCCTGCGTCCAACTTCAAAGTATTCTCAGCTTCAGTTGACATGGAAATTACCAAGCAATTATGTGCTTGTTGCGAGTCCTCACCATCTTCATTCTTCTTCGTTTGCTTAAGTTTCTTGATCTTGCACAGGACATAATCCTTGAACTACAGAACAGAAACATATATACGATTTAGAGATCATCCAATGCAACTACCACGTTAGAGGCATGCAACGGACAAAAATACCTAAACCCTAGCTACCTCGAATTTTTTTATATATACATGGGGGTTTTCACAATAGCAAGCAAATTAACAAAGAAAAATTGCTGATACAAAAATTTAATATCACCATAAAGTTGATCAAAGAAGAAGTCTGATAGTTGCTTCCCAGTTTTCCTGACCAGGTAATTGATGACATGTGCCCCAACTCGTTGATTAAAACTCCCAATTCATTGACTTAATCTCTATTTAAGAGTTCATCAAAAGTCTCATAGATTATATTCTACAGGGATCATATTATATATAATAAAAAATTATAATAAATTTATTATCAAGTCAAAAAAAATTAAAAATATCTTTATAATAATTAGTAATTATTAATTTATTAATAAATTTATATATCGATAAATTAATAGAAGTTAGGTACTTCCAACATTATATATTGTATATAAGAAGAGAAAATTAAAGGTAATTAGGATGCATGGTGGTAAGAGAAAAAAAACCACTTACTTTTACAAGACTCAGCACAGAATCGTGGAGACTATACTCTTTCATTCGATACTCATCCATGAACGTCGACTTAGAGTTTGGCAAATAAGAAAAACCTCTCCTCCACCCGATAATCTTCTTTCTTTGATCGTAAAACCGCTTGGCTTTATCTTTCTCCTTCCATGTACCCTTTCCCGCAACGGTCCTATCAATTCTTGTGCCACCCTCAGTCTTCTTCTTCAACCTCGTGAAGACATAAACAACTCCTCCTTGTGCTTCTCGTAATAAATCCATTGGTTCAATTCCATAAAGATCACATTCCTTGAAGAAGATACCTTCACCATCTGATATTGGTCCTTCAATGGCCCTTTGTAGTGCGTAGTAAAATAGTTCTTCCTCTAATGGATGAAACCTGTAACCCCACCAAGATTCTGCTGTAATCCCTCTCTCTTCTGTCTTGGTATCGCATGACTCGTCTTCACCTTCCATGTTGTTGTGTTTATGTTTTCTTTGAAAAGGAACGATATATATATATATATATATATATATGTGTGTGTGTGTGTGGGTTTCTTCTCTTATTCTCTTTTCATTTTTAATATGTCTTTGCAATATGAATATGGGCGGTGATATAATACTATCCCAATAGGATTTGGAAACATAGTGGATCAGCTCCTCATCTGATTAGCTAGACATTGGGTTGGGGCTTGTATTTAGTCCACTTACCAATTATAGTAGGCCTCAGGACAAGTTTTATTTTCACTTTCAAGAGTTTAGATTCGTCTAATAACGTAATATATAACATGAACCAATTATAATTTTTTTTAAAAGACATTATTTATTGTTAACAACGAGAGTGGAATTTAATTCCAATATGTCTCAAGTTTGAAGTTGTTAAACATGCGATTAACAAGTTTCTGAAAAAATTATAAATTTGCTAATGACCATTTTTTAAGCATAGCATTTAAGTGTCATAACTGTATCTTATTTCACTATTATTGATCTCCCTAATAATGTTGTAAAAATTAATTAAAAACAAAAATATATTGAGGGAGGAAATAGGAATAGGGCAGGGTGTAGGGTTTTATTTTTATTCCCCACATTGGGGCAGGGCCACTGGCGGAGCCACGTTGGGCTCTTGGTGTGCAATGACACACCCTCGATCAAATCTTGGAAAAAAAATCTTTTTTTTTTGTCAATAGAAATAGCGGCATGAGTGGAGTCCGAATGATCAACTCTCCAACTAATTGTTAGAATCAATAGGTCTTCAAATTTTAACGTTGGGCTCTTGGTGTGCAATGTCTATCATTTTGTTTTGGAAAAATATCACGTAACCCCCCTTTGATATGTGAAACTATCACCCTACCCCTCTGCGTTCCTAAAACTTTAAGAATACCCTCTGTGTTATTAGAAAGTCATCACAGTACCCCCTTCATGTCTTTTTTAAACTATTAAATGTCAGTTTTGCCTTTTATAATACATTTTTTTTCTTTCATTTTTAATTATTTACCACTAAATAAAAAAATTTTAAAAAAATCATCTTCCCCACTACACCCCCCACCCCTCCCTACCCCTTGCTACTCCGTCGGAGCAGCATATCTCACTACTGCTGCTTGTCGGAGCAGCTGCAGCTGCCTCCGATGAGCAGCAACGTGGTTGCTGCTGCTCGTCCGAGTAGGAGCAGGGGGTGCCGGGGGGGCGGGGGGTTGTTGGGGAAGATGAATTTTTTTATTTTTTTATTTAGTTGTAAATAGTTAAAAATGAAAGAAAAAAAAATATATGTATTATAAAAGGCAAAATTGACATTTAATAGCTTAAAAAAGACATGAAGAGGGTAATGTGATGACTTTCTATTAACACATGGAGCATTCTTGAAGTTTTAAGAACACAGGGGGGTAGGGTGATAGTTTCACATATCACAGGGGAGTTATGTGATATTTTCCCTTTTGTTTTATATAAGGGATTTAAATTTACTAGAGTAGGATTGTAAATAATTTTTTATCTTGTTGCATAAATTTAATTGTATTAAATAATTTACGATTGTATCCATATAAAGTAAGTCGTTAGATAATTTTAATGAAAAAATTAACGGAATGGCTAAAACAGAACTTATTTAATAAATTAATGGTCATGACCAAAAATAGTTAAATAGTCAAAATAAGATTGTGACAATAATTTAATGACCTCTGGAATCATTTATTCCTAAATTTATATTCTTTCTTGAATTAAATGCGGAGAGTCATGCCTTGAAGATATTTGTGTTATAAAGTGCTTAAACTAAGCATTGGTTTAGTTATAGTATAAAAATATGATTTTTAACATAAAACCATTAGTTTTTTTTTATATATAATTTATATAAAAATTTATACATAAATTATTGCCCCGTAATCTCGATTACTAACTTTAATATTGTAGTGCATATCCTAACTTCTGTGTCTTACTTCACCATTGGGCAGGGCGATGGGTGGGGATTGGGTGGGGATAGGCATGCACCCCAGCCATGCATGTAATTTTTTTTTTTTTTTACTCTCTATGTACTAAATGTAATCGATACAAATAGAGAGCACGTGTTAAGATATCAACAACTCAGTTCTCAAAACTCCATATCAAGTATTCTTTCACGTTCTCTTTTTTATCAACTTTTCTAGTTGTTTTTATATACAGGTTAGATCACAAGTAATCAATATTCTATTTCATTTGTAAACTACAACAAATGTATGTATTTTTTTACTAAGTCAGCAAATAAAACATACCATTAATAAAAGCGAAAGTATAAAGGTGGGTCTAAATGATCATTACAACAAATAGAAAAGAGAGAAAAGAGACAAAATCCGAAACAAATGATAAAAGCGATAAAGTATAAATTGCATTCGAGACTACTACAAAAAAGGCAAAAGCAAAGGAGAAAGGTGGGAAGGAAAGGAGACTCGGAGTGAAATCTCCCAAGGCTATTTTCGAATCCATTTGAAGTGGAAAGTCTATAGTGCTAGTAATATAACTGAGTCCTTATTGAGTCCAAAGAACAAGGGGAACATTCCTGGGCAAGAACCACATAGGGGCCTTTTTATATGAGAAGTTGACAAGTTGAGTATTTGGTTTCCATTTTCTCAATAGTAACTTTCCATGATTGACATGCCATAACTATTCAAGAACTTAATCACATATTTCCTCAGAGTCAAATCGAAAAATATAGATCTATTTTCTATTGATGTAATATCAACTGTGCCAAAATTCATGCATTGCACATCAACCATATTTTTTATACGGAAGAAATGGATGGCTTGCTAATGAATTACCCCACTAGGCAAGAATTCCAAATTTGAGATCCTTTGTTATAAACATCCACAGTAGGCGAGGCAAATTTTTTACCATCAATTGTTTCGTAATGAAAAAAGTTGAGCTTGAGGGTGGAATTTGAGAAGGCCCAAGAGAGCACACTTATTCCTCCAACCTCCTACGGAGCTCGAGAGACTAGGGAGCAATTGATGGGCCATGAAATATATAATGCTATAAAGCCCAAAAGCTAAAATTCTATACTTGGGCCAAATATTGGACTCAAAATCAAAATCGGATCGCGACCTAGCAGTAGACTAAGTCAATAATATGAGAAAGTCGTTGACTATTTCAAACGTAGTCTTAACTGAATTAAGATTGAATTGATCCACTTAATAAACATACACCTAAGAGCTCGGGTAGTGGGGGCAACTCCTATATTCATCGTGGAGTAAATCCACTCCCCTCAACCGAATAATAGGTACCACTCCGACACTCAAAAAAGGTATAAAAAATCTAGCTACGCATACTAAATGACTCATTAAGCTTTTCATAAGCTATTTATGTCCTCATAACTGACTTAAGTATCGGAAGAGAACTCCAGACACCATCTTGGATCCTTTGTTTTGTAGGTATCCAACTTAAAATCACAACTGCCTAGTTTGAAAAAGCGGGCCTAACTCCTCACTAGTGGCCCAATATAATTTTGACCTTAACAATTAATTTTATTTTATTTCTCTCGCTTCTTTTATTAATTTTTCTATGTCCTTGTTTTTTTTTTCCTATTTTTCTCTCCCTTAATTAAAGTTTCCTCCTTTTTTTAGCTTTGACTTTGATAACTATACAATTTTTTTACTTGCCTTGTCATGATCATAGATTAGCACGAAAAAGAAGAATCATTTTACGTTAATCCTAAAAAAGTAATAAAAAAATATATAGTCAAGTTAGCATGTTTAATATGTGTTGGCTTTATGCCTACCATTTGAAATTCCGACATTCACTACCTCATTTTTAATCTTAGACAACATTTGAAAATCATTGTCAAAAAGTTAAAAACCGTTGCAAATGGATTTACGCAACGGTTTTCTTACTGTTGAATCCGCTCTCGTTATCTATTCTCTATTATAACTATTTTTTATAAATAAATAGCAACGATAAAAAAATTATTGCAATAGATTCTTTTAGCAACAGTTTTTTTTTTTCTAAAGATAACATGGTAAATGTTCTCCTATTTGCGACGGTTTTCAAAGGCAACAACAACGGTTTTCAATACTTTTTGTGACAGTTTTTGCTAGTTATTGCAACGATTTTTGAAAGTATATGCAACGGTAATTTTACCATTGCAAGTTCATCTTTCTTAAAATAATATATATGCATCAGATTCTTTTTCCATTTTTTTTTAATGAGTTACACTTGGATATATTTTCTAAATAGGTAGCAATGAGACTCGAACTCAGGACCTTTTGATATTGAATTCTATAATTATGTTACTAACCATCTCATCTAAATGTTAGAGAAAAGTTTATGTTATTCATTTATTATCTTTAATAGTCAATATAGTTTATTCATTTATTATCTTTAATAGTCAATACTTTTGTAAATAATTTTAAAAATCATAAATAATAGTCTTTTACACTTGCATTGCTATTTTCTAAAACTTGCAATAATTTTTTCACTAGTCGACATTAATTTAGAACTAAAAATCAATAAAGTCTCAATTTTAAAAAAATGGTAGAAATAAGGGGAAAAAAAGAAAACCAAATTTATCAACTTTTTGGTTTTTTTTCTCTATCTTTTCAAATAATCGGTTTTGATAGCTTTTCATTTTAAATGAACTAACCTCAAATTTCTTCGCAAATAAAATATCTCAATAAATAAAAATCTAATAAGCAACGGTTTTTGTGCGTTGCATTTAAGCCCATAATTTTACATACCGTTGCAAAAAAGAGTAAATAGCATAAGCAACACTTAATAAAGTGTTGCATATCCTAGATTATGTGATGTCTAGAAGTAATACTAACAAAACTGTTTCAAAAGCCTATATTTAAGTTGTAACTACTCTATAATTTTACAATCTGTTGCAAAAAAATGAATGGAATAAGCAACACTTAACAAAAACCATTGCATATCATAAATTTTCTAACAATTTTATGCAACTTTAAAAACCCGTTGTAACAAATTACTTATGACAACGGTTTTTTTACTTGTTTAATTAGAGCGTTGCAAGAAATCTAAAATGTGGTAGTGATTTGATCTATCTTATCTCCTCGCTCTCTTTGTTTCTTATATTGCATATGTGTTTGATATATAGTCTAAATCAAGCTATTATATGAACAGAAAGTGTTTGGTAAATTGTTTAAGTCACTAATGTAGTTGAATTACAAAATTTTAAAGTAGTGATTTGCTCCCTTGATCCTAATTCACCCCGCTTTAGGATTATTTGCTCCAACAACCTATTCTAGAGAAATTACACAAAATGAAAAATATGATTGGGATTAGGGGAAATAGGTTAATTAAGTCTATGGATAGAAGCTTGAAGAGGAGCTAATATTTTTTTGAGAAAAAATAAGTTTAAGGTTGGGTTTTAGAAGAGTATCCAATATAATGTGAAAAAAAGGAAAAAGGAACTTATTGACACATCAATTGAAGTGATAGTCAGTTGTGAAATAAATTATCTAAACACAGTATTTTTATAACTAATATTTGTAGTCAGTACATCACAAAGAGAAAGAAGGAGATGTCAAAAGTCCCTCATAATTTTGGAGTACAATAGCCAATTGAGTATATTTTTTAGAGGAAAAAAATTAAATCACGTCTAGTAGGGTTAAGTAGAAGAGAAAGGGAGAGAATATGGTAAACGTTAATTCAGGCGAGAAAAAACAGAAAATGAAGAAAGAGAAATTAATAAAAAAAAGATAACGAAATTAAAAAAAAAGAATTAATAAATGAAGTGAGAAAAATAAAACAAACTTATCTAATTAGCATGCAAACTAGACATGCCAACTATAAGGTAATAATTGAATGATAAAAAAATAGTAACTTTTAGCATTACTTTTTGAAAAATTAGGTGGACTATTATTTAACTTTGGCATCGCAAGTACCTCATGTTACACTCTAATGTGACAGAGTTAATTAGGGACAAAAAAATATAGAAAAGAGTATATAGAGGATTATATGCACGTAATTGACATTCTCCCAGATTCCCAAGTATTCTTTTTCTCGCGATTCCCCCATGACTAGCTTCTATTCTAATTTTGATCCATTCAAAAGATGGAGCAGCCCTTAAATTTCCTATGTTGCCTCAAGAATTAGTTGCTGCATCGTGGAAGCTTGGGTATTGGATAGCTTTATGGCAGTCAAGCCCGCCTACGAAATTTGATTTCTTCAAAGATCGAAGAGAATTTGTATAAGTACGCTCTCATGTGTAGAATCTCATGTGGTCAGACCGACAAGACAGCATTGACTAATGGAGGTAAAATTATTGCTAGTGTGTCTTATTAATATATGAAAAATTAACATACTAACCTAATAATTTTTCCTAAACGATCGAGGACTTGCTTCTAGTTTCCCACCCAAAACAATAAGAAATAAAATTGCCTCACATTTTCGGAGTCTGAAAAAAAAATCATTAATTGAAATAGGATCAAACAATTCCTATAGAAGGGAAATCTTAATTCAAAAGATCCACAAGCAATAAAGAATATTGAAAATTCAGTCTTAGGATAACTGATATCTCTAATTTGTTTCCCAATCCAATCTGTTTTTAAATTGTGTGTTCTTCAAACTAGTGGAAATTAAAATCATAAGACATTGAGTTTAGTAATTTTGATATCTCAAATGATTGGCTTATTTGTTAATTGATGAATGTGTCTAAAATTTGAGAATAGAATCCTCCAAAAATTCCAACAAAATAGTCAACATGGTAGGAAAGAGAATTTTATGAAGTGTCGCGTGGAGATAAGTGAATCCTAGTATTATATGTTATCCAAAGCAATCATTTTTCCACTCAAGACCTCATTGATTACATCATGACGCCAAAACAGTAGTGCTCATACTATAACTATAAATTCTTTTACAAAGCTTCATAATATTCAACATCTCCATTAGTATTATCTCTCTATTTCTCTCCTGTGGTTCTGAATCAACAATTCTTGTAAATGGCAAAATCACCAGAGGTTGTGCACCCAGTGAAGGCCTTTGGATGGGCTGCAAGAGACCCTTCCGGTGTTCTCTCCCCATTCAACTTCTCCAGAAGGTTTCTCTTTCACTCTAAAAACGATTAGTATTAGTATAGAACTCAAATGTTTCAGTCTAGTCTTACTCATTCACGTGAGACCATTTTTTTTTCATTAACTCTATTTTTTTATGTCAACTTTTGTACGCAGCTCTTCTTCTTGTACGTAGATTCTGTTACTTCATCTCGTCCAGCTATTGTATTTAAAACAATTATTTTATTCTCTTTTAATCATAATAAAAGAAAACAATTATCTCACATTGATAAACTGTAAACTCCACAACAACTATATAATATTGTTTCAGGATGAAAACATAAATATAAATAAAGTATCTTCATAAGTGTATGCATGTGTTGTTTTGTATTTTGTTATGGCCTCTATGTGCATGTTGATTTTGATGGCAAACACTTAATTTGTAATGCTGAAATGATCTTTGCAGGGAAACTGGTGAAAACGACGTGCAGTTCAAAGTCCTATATTGTGGTATCTGTCATCCGATCTTAGCAACATCAAGAATGAGTGGGGCTTTACTCGGTATCCTATCGTCCCTGGGTATGTTTGAAGTTTTCTTTGCTTCTCTTCCACTATAAATTTTTTGGAGGATTTGATAGTCAATTATCATGATACTATCCACGTTGAATCGGAATTTCTGCCACTCAAAACTTCGCGTTTCTCTTCTTAGTTGGGTGAAATTTTCAGATTAGATCTGATCAGTGATATTGGACTGTGTGATTTTATGGAACATATATGAGCTAATGGAAATTAAAACATGTATCACATCGAAACACAATTGATGGTTTAATGGATCAGAAATCTTTCTGCTAACTATGTGCTTTGAAGTGGATTAATCTGGCTAAAATCACAAACTCTTGAAAGTAGTTTTATGTATAATTTTTAGAAATACAATTTTAATTTAAGGGTGATTGATTTAAATTTAAATCTAGAGTTCTAACATTTTGGTTCTGGTTTGAATTCATAAACCTCGCTTTAAGGAGTTAAACAATGTCATGATTCAAACTCATAACCTCTAATTAAACATGTTTTTACTTGACTATTTCACCAAACTCTCGTGCCATTGTGGTTTAGGGCTTGAGTAATTTCTGATCAAATATCCTCATATGTGATATTTGAACTGATATTCGATGCATGCAGGCACGAAATTGTGGGTGTAGTGACTGAGGTAGGCAGCAATGTAATTAAGTTCAGAGTTGGAGATAAAGTTGGCATAGGCGGCATGATTGGATCTTGTCGTTCTTGTGAAAACTGTACTAACAATTTTGAGAATTATTGTCCCAAAATGGTACCGATCTACAATGCAATCGACTATGATGGAACACCAACGTATGGAGGCTTCTGTGACATCATGGTTTGTAATGAGCATTTTGTTGTTCGTATCCCTGAAAACTTGAATCTTGAAGGTGCTGCTCCTCTTCTATGTGCTGGGATCACAACCTACAGTCCCCTTAGGTACTTTGGATTGGACAAGCCTGGTATGCACGTTGGTATTGTTGGTTTAGGTGGGCTAGGCCATGTCGCTGTGAAGTTTGCAAAAGCATTTGGAGTTAAGGTGACTGTAATTAGTACGTCTCCTAAAAAGGAAGAAGAAGCCCTTAAGCATCTTGGTGCTGATTCATTTTTGGTTAGCACCGACCAAGATCAGATTCAGGTTGCTATTTGGTGGTTTTTGAAATTCTCTTCCTCTTTCTTTTTGAATTTTCTTGCAACGTCTAGGACGTTCAAAGACTAAGAACATGGGCCTCACCCCAACGTGTGGGTCCACGCACCTGACTAAAGGTGTGGAGCCCATGAACGTTTTTTTTTAAGCCTTTCTCATTTCTTTTTTGTTTATTTAAAATGTTATTAATAATTGGTGTGCTTTGTCTAAGCAGGGTGCTATGGGCACCTTGGACGGTGTCCTTGATACAGTTTCTGCTGCTCATCCTCTCCAACCATTGATTGGTCTATTGAAGACTAATGGGAAGCTAATCATGGTTGGTGTATCAGAAAAGCCACTTGAGATACCAGTCTTTCCTTTACTTACGGGTGAGTAGTAGAATCAATTCTCTTTAGAATTAATTACCAGAAGTGGAAAAAATAGCAAGACCTAGGTTGCATATATATATATATATATATATATATATATATATAGAGATTATAAAAAAGATATTGAAATATGGTTTGGAGATTAATCAGTAGCTAACTTTGTTTCTGGATTGACGTACAGGGAGAAAGATGGTAGCAGGAAGTGATATCGGAGGCGCGAAGGAGGCACAAGAAATGATGGATTTTGCTGCAGAACACAATATTACAGCTGACATTGAGATCATTCCTATGAATTATGTTAACACTGCCATGGAACGCCTCACCAAAGCTGATGTCAAATATCGATTTGTAATTGATGTTGGCAACACTTTAAAAGTTGCCTAGTGTTTGGTTTTGACCTCTTGAAATGTACGTTGTTTAATAAGGGAAGACTTATTCTTTTCTCACTGATACCAAATAAATTTTACCTGCAAATCATTTGGACCTGAGTTGAACAAACCATTTGGAAACGAAAACCGGCCTATTATATAATCTGGAGGTCCTATATTTGTATTTTTCACTTTTTCCTTTTGTTTATGCATAAATCTCAGATTCTCATTTTTTCCTTAATTAAGTAATGTGATTCCTCCCAATTTGGAAGTAGCCATTTCTGATGAAACACATGAGATTAGCCTATTTCCTTGTTCTGGGGAATGAGTTGAATTGTCAAATGATGAAAATAACTTTTCAAAAATATTAATAAAACTAGTCATTATATACATGTTATTATCTTGATAATAGTAAGAATAATCATAAATAATTTCAATAGAAAAAAATAACAAATAATAATAATCTTATTCATTAAAAAACATATTATATACATATTTGATTACTCATTTGTCAAATAATCAAAATACTCTTTTTTAATAATTATAAAATTAGTCCCTTATATACATGTTATTATCTTAATAATAATAGTAGTAGTAGTAGTAGTAGTAACGGTAATGGGAATAATAATCATAAACAGTATTAATAAATAATAACAATAATAAATGAAAATGATAAGATGATAATAATAATTATCATCATAGAAAATATTAATAAATGATAACACTATAATCATATGGATAAATAATAAATATATTATATAAATGTTGCAAAATTAATTTATCCAATAACAAAAATGATATTTCAAGACATAACATAATATAAAACTAACCCTTTATATACATGTTCTCTAAAGATAAAACAAATAAAATAATAATTATTATTATGATAATAAAGCTAATAATAATAATAAGAATCATAAACAATATTAGTAAATAAAAATAATCTTAATAAATAATAACAATCATAAACATATTTATAAGATGATGATGATGATAATAATAATAATAATAATAATAATAATAATAATCTTATTCATTAAAAAACATATTATATACATATTTGATTACTCATTTGTCAAATAATCAAAATACTCTTTTTAATAATTATAAATTTAGTCCTTTATATACATGTTATTATATTAATAATAAAAATATATATAATAATAATAATATAAGTAGTAGTAGAAACGGTAATAGAATAATAATCATAAACAGTGTTAATAAATAATAACAATAATAAATTAAAATTATAGGATGATAATAATAATTATCATCATAGAAAATATTAATAAATGATAACACTATAATCATCTGGATAAATAATAAATATATTATATAGATGTTGCAAAATTCATTTATCCAATAACCAAAATGTCCTTTCAAGACATAACATATTATAAACCTAACCCTTTATATACATGTTCTCTAAAGATAAAACAAATAAAGTAATTATTATTTTGATAATAAAGCTAACAATGATAATAATAAGAATCATAAACAATATTAGTAAATAAAAATAATCTTAATAAATAATAACAATCATAAATATATTTATAAGATAATAATAATAATAATAATAATAATAATAATAATAATAACACTAATAACAATAATGATAATCAAAATAAGTAATAAATATATTAACAAAAAGGATAATTCTGTCAATTTATACATGTTATTTCTAATACTACTCTAGTATACTGACCACCAATTACGGATTTAGAATCAATATATATATTTTTATTTTCATCCCTAGTAAATACCAAGAATGGCATACTTTTTGCCAAGTTCATAATTTTATTCACTTTTATTCTATTCATTAACTCATTATATTCCTGTCCAAATTTATTTCAAGATCCCAATCACTACCATAATATTTTAAATGAGGTGGTCACTTAATATACTAACAAAGTCTAGGTAACAAATGTCATGGGTTCAAGTCCACGTATAGGACTCAAATAAAAATTATTTAGCATACACATGAGGGGGCGTGTTAAGCACAATAAGCGTGTCAACAAACCACTCTCTAACAACTAAATATTTTAGAGGAGGTAGTCACTTACAAGAGAGGTAGTAATACAACTGGGACTTTGGTGGTTGCAATAAGGTATGGTAAAGTGGAAAAGGTGTAATATCCCACATCAGTGGAATATAGTGTGATTGTATGGTTTATAAGTGGGTGTTGTGGGTATAAAGAATAACTTGGGTTAACCGTTTTGTATTGAAATAAGTCAATATTTTGTTTATTGTAGATAGATTGTTACAGGTAGTAATTTTAGCAATTGTATAGTAATTTCTCCTATAATTTTGTATCTCCCGTAATCATAGGAAATCTTCTATAATCGTAGGATTTGTATTTGTATATATATATTCCCTTGTGATATCAATAAAATCATCAGAATTATTTCTTTTAACATGCTATGAGAGCCAACTCCAACTTCCTCTCCATTACCATAGGAATCAGAGCTTGTCTTCGTGTTTTTTTTTTCTGATCATATATTTTTTTCCGCTGCTGATTGGGGTCATTATTTTTTTTATTCTTGAGTTTTTATCGATCTTGCTCCTTGTTTAGTTTCATTTTCATAATGACAAGTTCAAACACCAATACTTCAGGATCTATGACAGGAATAGAGAAGATTAATTATGTTGTCTCGCCTCCCCTTCATATGCAAGATATGTCCTCACTAATTACTCCAGAACGACTTGATGGTACCAATTACATCGAGTGGTCTTTGAATGCACAAAATAAGATCAAGGGCAAAAAGCGTTGGGGCTTTATTTCGGGTACTAAAGTTGCTCCAAAAGATGTAGATTCTTCGGAATATGAAGCTTGGAAGGAAGAAAACTGTATGGTCAAGTCTTGGCTTCTTGATGTTATGACCAAGGACATCAAATCACTTTTCTTTCGCTTGTCTACCGCCAAGGAAATCTGGGAAAGTGTAACAAACTTACTCAGTCAACCAGGATGAATCAAAGGCATATCAGTTATATTGTGAGGTAATTTTTGTCCGTCAAAATGGAGGTTCTGTCATTTCATATTTTGGCAAACTACAAACATTGTGGCAGGAATTTGATGCTATTGAAGACTGCACTATGGAGTGTGCCAAAGATATTGCAAAATATACCAAAAAGGTAAATTCACAACGTGTGTATATTTTCTTGGCTGGTCTTGACTTTAATCTGGATGGGGTTCGTGGTCGTGTTCTTGCTACTACACCACTTCTAAACCTACAGATTGTTTATGTCATGCTTTGTGCAGAGGCAAATCGCCAGGAGGCCATGCTTGGTGGGACATCTAATGAAGCGACTGCTGTGACGACCGAGAACCTCTTCATATTCATTTTAAATTGTTGAATGTCTTATTTGAGCATTAAATGTACATTTATTCAATTTTTAGCATAAGATACTATTCATAAGGAAAATTTATTGTTTAATTTTTCTGAAACTGTATTTTTCTCCTGTCACATATCATCTAGGAAGAATGTGAAAAATATTATTTTGTGTATTTAATGTTGGGAGTATGTATTTAGAAAATAGTTTTCTTCTTGAATGAATAGTGTTACGAAAGAATAGTAACTTTTTGTAGAATTTTTATTTAGGCTTCAAATGAATTAGCTAGACTTTGGACTTTTATTAGACCCTTAAATATGTTTAATTAGACCCAATTTACTAACTTAAACCCATTATTCCTTAGTCTATTATTTATATAACATAATAAGAGCCAAAACAAAAAAAAAGAAGGAGAAAAGCTGAAAACACTGTAGCAAATCCGAAAATGGCATAGGAGGAGAATTTATTCATCAAACCTTGGAGTTGAGTTCTTGGCTTGCTTAGGGAGGATTCTAGAGCACCTAGGAGTTTCACCACCTTGCCAACATCGTCATACAAGTGAGGGAGTTCATTTTTTTTGTGAAGTTAAAGTTGTTGCATTTTGTTAAATTTCTTGATTTGTTGATTATAGCCCTAATACTTGTTATGAATGCTTATTATATGTTTAATAGATACTATAGAGTTAACTTTTGAAGCTTGTTATCATAGTTTATGGTTGAAAGTTGAGATTGAAGAAAAGAGATGATGAATAGTGCTTGTTGTTAGGGTTTGGAATGAATTTGCTAATTAGCTTGAATTGAGACTTCAATTAGATGCTCTAGGCCTTAGTGAATCTAGTTGAAAAGCCACGTGAAGTTGAATCAACCAAAATTTAGCTAAATTGCGTAATTAATCGACTTTAAAAAGGGGACTTTTCTCGTTGAGCAATCCGGACAAGTTTGGGCTATGGTTTGGGTATCCTTGAGCTAAGGAAGCACTTTTGGTGCTTTCGTTATGCGAAAATGGGGTTCGGTTAGTATAGTTGTAGTTCAAACCCGTTCGGAGCCTTCCCGAACTTTTGCTTCTAAAATGAGTTTTTATGATTTTAATAGGTGTCTATGGGCTTAATTAAGAATAAAGTATGATTAGGATGTGGTTTGAAAACCTTGAAACGTGCATAGGAGAAAGAAATCTTGGTTAAAGAAAGGGAAAAAGTAGTTTTTAGCCATTCTTGTTGCATTTGGAACTTGTTGTTGAGTTGTCTTGCATTGTTTTGACTATCTAAAGTATAATAAAGTTATTTGAATTGATTGTGAGTAAAAGTCATGTTGATTGCTACTTTTGGTACTATTAAGCTATTTCGTGCTATTGTACACATATATTGTACTTATATGTGAGGGCGGCCTACTTTGTCATCCCTCTTACGTGTTATGTGATATCTTGATTGCTTGTGACTTGTCTCGGGGTTGCGCAACCTTTTCGGACATAGTAGCATCGAGAAACACGGGCGGCGTCGGGCTTACCGTGCTCCCTCAACTACTATGGTGTCTATTCCCTTTCTCGCTGAGGCATACTCCACTACCCCAGAGGTGTGGTTCACCTGTTGGGCATGGACCTACCTCAGGAGAAAGGGTCGTAGGAATCGGGATACATTCGGAGTATCCTAACTTGTTGGTGTTTGAGGTTTGCCGGCATTTGCGTGAAACTCGTGGCTCGTGGTTCGTGATTGAAGACTTGAAGTGGAACCGTATCCTTTTTAATGTGGTTAATTACTTGACTATTGATCTTGTTGTGTTATGTTATATATTACTTTCTGTGATTGTATATCATATTGCATGCCCCGATATGCTGCATCACCTCCCTCACTGAGTAACTTAGGTTACTCATTCCTCATTTTAATAAACAACAAGGGCAGTTAGAATAACTACCTTGAGTGCCATGTTGCGGGTTGCCTATCGCGCTGAGGTTGGATGCCTATATGTGAATTGTGTGAAGTTGCTGTTATATGATCTACTTTGAAGCTTGGCTTTGTATGTATTTGTTAGGCTTAAAGGAGTTTGTGTTGTAATTTAAAGTTTAAGCTCGTGTTATTGGTAGTTGAGATGTAATATTTGAAGTTAGGCTTTACCGCTTTGAATCCATGCTTGTGTGGATGATGAAAACTAATTAGTTGGTTGGACACAAATTATAAGAAAACTTGTTTGTTAATATAGAGTGGTATGATAAGTGGATTAAAAGATAAAATTTCAATGGATTTAATTTTGTATGCTTGTGTAATATGTTGTTGGGTTCCAAGGCTCGGATGGTCTTGAGGAGCTAGTTGGCTTTATGAATCTTGTAAACTAGGTTGTATGAATGGTTGATTGTGGTCCAAGACTTGTATGTGATTGTTGACAGGTTTCTAGATAGTCCTATATATAGGGGAAACTCCGTCCGTTTTCCCTAAAATTTTGTGCCCGGGGTTTGGAATTGGGTGAGAATAGTATGATAAATAGGAGTCCCAGTCTCGTGAGAGATCGGGGCGTTACAACTGCTATGGTTGCTCGCTAATCATTTACTCGTCCTAATTCAAAGAAAGTTATTCGTAAGTGTACCCATTGTAATGGTGATAACCATGTGATTGATACATGCTTTAAGCTTCATGGTTATCCAGATTGTCATCCAAAGGGTAAGACGGCATCTCTCATGTCTTCTAATCTTAAGGCAGAGGGTTCAAGTTCGAAAAGTCATTTAGTCACTGTTGTCGGATTTATTGCCAAGTCAGGTATGTCTAAATCTGCTATTAGTCTTCCTACGTTTACTGGAAATAGTGACAGGATAATTGATACGGGTGCTACTGATCATATGACTTGTGATCGTTATAAATTTAGCCATTTATCCTCTAGTTGTTCAAAATCAGTCATTACTAATGCCAATGGTGTGTCGTCTCCAGTTGTTGGTGTTGGCACTATACCCTTATCACCGTCTTTATCTATCTCTAATGTTTTATTCGTTCCATCACTAAATTGCAACCTTCTTTCTGTAAGCCATATAACCAAGTCTCATAATTGTATTGTATTATTTTTTCCTACTCACTGTATTTTTCATAACATCCATACCAAGGAGAAGATTGGCAGTGGTAAACAAAGAGAATGATTGTACTATCTGGACAATGGGTTTCAACAATCTGGTGAAGGAGTACGAGTCCACTTTATGAGTGACCACATGTTGAAAACAAAAAAAGAAGAGATTTGGCTATGGCATAGACAACTAGGACACCCGTCATTTGGTTATCTTAGGCGTCTATTCCTACTATTGTTTCGTAGTTGTAATCTTTCATAATCTGTTTGTGAAACTTGTGTTATGGCGAAAAGTCATCGTACTATTTTTTATTCGAGTGATAATGCAGATACTACTCCATTTTCATTAATTCATTCAGATGTTTGGGATCCTGCCCCGCTTCCCACACATAATGGAATGCAATGGTTCATTACATTTGTGGATGATTGTACTCGAATGACATGGGTGTATTTGTTGAAACATAAGAGTGACATATGTGTTGTCTTTCGTCTTTTCCATCAAATGGTGCTCATACAATTTGGCATCTCTATAAAGGTTGTTCATTCCGATAATGGGGGTGAGTACTTCAAGAAAGAATTTAATGAATTTATGCAGTTGGCTGGTATTATTCATCAAACGTCTTGTCCTAATTCTCCTCAATAGAATGGGGTTGCTAAGTGCAAAAATAGACAACTTTTAGAGGTCACTTGGTCTTTGTTAATTGGTGGTTTTGTTCCCTTTTACTTATGGGGCGAGCCTTTGAGTTCTGCTGTATAATTGATTAATCCTACACCTTCTAGTGTTCTAAATTTCAGGAGACCTTTGGATGCACTCTCTAATCATTGTACGCTTCCATCAATTGTTCATTTGGCACCTCATATCTTCGAGTGTGTGGTATATGTTCACTTACATACACATCAACGTACCAAACTTGACCCACGGGCGTTGAAGTGTGTATTTGTTGGGTATAGAACGACTCAGAAAGGTTATCGACGTTATCATCCCTCTTCTAAAAAGTTTTATGTCTCCATGGATGTTGTATTCCATGAACATGAGCTTTTCTATAACATATGCACTGATTCATCACTTCAGGGGGAGAATATAAATAAAGTGCAGAATCATGATGATATAAGGGTCTTTGATATATTGACGCCAAGGCCAGTGAATTCAATACAAGAACTCGATTCAATCTCTACTAAGTGCTCGATTGAAAAATGTTCAGATGAAGTCCATGATAGTACATCACCTTTTACTCTTACAATGAATCCACTGACCCAATCTTTTCCAAGGGACTCATTACAGGTATCGCCTGATTCTATTTTTGTTGAATCTAATATTCATGATGTTAATATACCTGATCTTGATTCTGAACCATCTCAATACCATCTCCTACCTCGATCTAATCGTGGCCAACCACCAATGAGATATGAACCTAATCCTAAAACTAAAGTGAAATATCCCATAAGTAATCATGTGTCATCTCACAGGTTTTCCAAGTTATATCCATCTTATGCATTCCAATTATCATCTGTCTCTATTCCTAGTAGATTACAGGAAGCTTTAGTAGATTCTAGATGGACCAAAGCTATGGCAGAAGAAATGGCAGCACTGGAAAAGAATGACACTTGGGAACTCGTGCCTTTACTGATTGGGAAAAAAACTGTGGGGTGTAGATGGGTATTTGCAGTCAAGCACAAAGTAGATGGGACTATTGAGAGATACAAAGCTCGATTGGTTGTAAAAGGGTATACACAATCTTATAGATTATCAAATAACTTTTGCACCAGTTGCTAAACTCAATACTGTGAGAGTACTTTTGTCATTCAAAGCTAATCAAGATTGGCCACTTCTTCAGTTTGATGTAAAAAATGCTTTCTTACATGGAGATCTTATTGAAGAAGTATATATAAATCATCATCTAGGTATACTCGAATACTCAGATACGAAGATGGTTTGTAAACTAAAAAAGTCTTTGTATGGGTTGAAACAACCCCCAAGAGCTTGGTTTGGTAGGTTTACCAACTCTATGAAGAATTTCGGCTACAAACAAAGTAACTCATACACTTTGTTTTTAAAACAGAAGAGAGGTAAAATCAATGCCTTGATTATTTATGTTAATGACATGGTGGTGACAGGTAATGATCATGATGAGATTTCTAGTTTACAAAAGTATTTGGCTTCTAAGTTTGAAATGAAACAGCTTGGAGATCTTAAATATTTTCTTGGGATTGAGGTAGCCCGATCAGAAAATGGTATTTTCTTATCCCAACGGAAATATATCATTGATTTATTATCTGAGACATGAATGCTTGGATGTAAGCCAGTTGATACTCCCATTGAGAAAAATCACAAGTTATTTTAGTGTTTAACTGCAACTTCTACTGATAAAGGTAGATACCAGAGGCTTGTGGGAAAGCTAATTTATTTATCTCATACCAGGCCAGATATTGCGTATGCAGTAAGTGTAGTGAGTCAATTTATGCATGATCCACGTAAACCTCACATGGATGCTGTAGAACGCATATTAAGATATCTGAAGTCCGCTCCAGGTAAAGGGTTATTGTTCTCAAATCATCATCACCTAAAGGTAGAAGGCTATACTAATGCCGATTGGGCAGGTTCAACCGACAACATAAGGTCTATGTCAGGATACTTTACCTTTATAGGTGGGAACCTTGTGACTTGGAGGAGTAAAAAACAACTAGTAGTAGCAAGATCAAGTGCTGAAGCTGAGTATAGAGGTATAGCATTTGGGGTATGTGAGTTGCTTTGGTTGAGGAATTTGCTGAATGACTTGGGCATCAAACCATAAGGGGCAATGAATCTATATTGTGATAATATATCAGCTATAGAGATTGCTCATAATCCTGTTCAACATGATCGGACAGAGCATGTGGAGATTGACAGACATATTATCAAAGAGAAACTTGAAGCTGGAATCATTACTTTTCCATTTGTGAAGTCTGAAGATCAACTACCCGATGTTCTCACTAAAGCTGTAACTAGCAGGGTGTTTATCGACTCCCTTAACAAGTTGGGCATGTGTGATATCCACGCACCAACTTGAGGAGGGGTGTTGAAATAAGTCAATATTTTATTTATTATAGATAGATTGTTACAGGTAGTAATTTTAGCAATTGTATAGTAATCTTCTCCTATAATTTTGGATCTCCCGTAATCATGGGAAATCTTCTATAATCGTAGGATTTGTTTTTGTATATATATATTCCCTTGTGATATCAATAAAATCATCAGAAATATTTCTTTTAACATTTTGGACCAATAGAAAAGAGGTTCAAGTAGTTATGTTTTATGCTTACAACACTAGTCGCGCCTGCAGGTTCGGAGTTCTAAACTTGGGGCGTGACAAAAGGCATGGAAGCAAAATAGAGAAAGAGAGGAGAGAAGTGTGACAAATCAATGAGCATATTGGCCGCCACACAATTAATCTTGTTCTTGCGCCACTCTGTTGTGTGTTAGAGAAAGACAAGGGGGTGTGACAACCCCTAGAAAAGGTAGACGGCTTTAGGTTTTTATTTTGGCGATGCTTCCGTGTAGTAAAGGAAGGTCTGGTGGCTGCCACATGCAAAGGAAACTAAAATTGAAAAAGAAGAAAGGGAAAAGAAAAAAATATTTTCCTATAGTTGTTGATCAAATCAAACAAAGTAAAATTAAAATTTTCTGACTAGTTAGATGGGGTTGGTCATATGACAACACTATTTATTTTTGTTAAAAGCTTTATAATTTATTAATTCTATATATGTTGTATCTCATCCCCAAAAAGAAAAAAAAAAAGGAAAAGGAGAAGGTTGCATATTTATCAGTGATACCATCTATTTGAAGGACAAATATTGTTACCTTTTTTCTTTAATATGGATGATCAATCGTCATTTCGGAGTTTCTTTGAGTAATGATGTCCTAACTCCAATTAATTTATGTCAAATGTTTAGAATTTTTGTGAACTGTATGATAACTAGCTTCTATATTAATTTCAATCCATACAATAAATGAAGCAACATAACTAGATTAAGGCAGTAATTTTCCCTTCTTTCTAGAAGAATCAATTGATGTATGGAAGCTCCTGATCTTCTAGGTAGCAAGAAAAAAGCACAAACTAGAATAAAAGATATTGTATAAGATGCCATTGACTTTGCGATGTGAATGTTCCCCACGATGCACGCCAAACAATTCCACGAGCCACTTTGTCTCTCATTTGTAAATTATAGACTTGACTGGTATTTTAATATACCAATTGATGCAGTTATAAAATTTTAATAATAATAATAATATGTTATTTAGTTATGATATAGTTATATAAATAATTCACCACCATATGCGAGGATCCATATCTAGAAGGAAGAGAAAAAAAAGAAAAAGGAAAGAGCTTCAGTGACTACCGGTAAAGGAGAAAAAAGAAAAAGAATAAAAGGAGAAAGGGAAAGGAAAAAAAATATCAAATTTTCATTTTTTCCCAGGAAAAATATCATTAATCACACGCTCTTGAGGAGTTGATTGTTATCAGCCAACCAAAACAAAATTGAACCTAAGTCGTATCCCACTATTTAGGTGAAATTAATTATACGGATCACCATTCAATTATATCAAAAATATTTTTTTTTAATTCCACACACATGAGATATCTCTTCAAAAAAAAATTAAAAATTAAAAATCACGTATATATCAGTGAGATACCATCTACTTGAAGAATTATTATTGTTACCTTGCTTTAAGGATAATCAAGCTTGATTTTGGAGTTTCCTTGAGTAATGATATTCCAAATCGAATTAAATTATATCAAATGTTTAGAATCTTTGTGATAATAGCTTCTACATTAATTTCGATCCATATAACTAGATATTTCTGGCAGTAATTAAATGACCAAAAAAAAAAAGTTTTGCATAGCGGAAGTTCCTGATCTCCTAGATAGCAACAAAAAGCCAAAAGCTGTTATTCAACAATACTCTTATAGAAGTCACGGCCGCCTATAAAATATCTTCCATCGTTTATGAGAACTTTGTATAAAATGCCATTGACTAAGCCATGTGAATTCCGACAAAAAAAAAGGTTCAGTGTTTGGTGTATAAAAAGTATTAATTAGACCAATGTATAAAAAGTTCTAACTTTATTCAAAATTTAGAATAAGTTATGAAGAAAATTCCCCTATCTTAGGCTTTTTTTTTTCTTTGACGACACCTATCTGCCTATCTTATTCTTCAGTTCATATATGAAGAGTTTCCCACTACACCAAAACCAACTCCAATTTATAAGCAAGTCAACAATTAAATCAATTATTTATAGGTAACTTGATTGACTCTATCTGACGGATCAAGAATAACATTATAATACCATCATAATGAAGTAATCCCTAAAATAATCTATAATTTAAATATAATTAACAAAAAATATACACTAAAAAATTATTATGAGGAGTAATTCAGTTAAATTGATTACCTTAGTTGGTTTGTTGCCTCGAGAGTTAAGATGTTTACTTACCGAAAAAAGAAAAAAAAATAACATTAACAAAATAAATTATAGAGAAAATTATATACCCAAGTAATTTTAATGATATATTACTTTAACTTTGTGTATTTATATAATTATGTATTTTACCTAATGAGAATCGTGAGAAATTAAATGTTAGGTAGAAGGGATTAGGGGAGATGAAGAAAAATGAAGAAGAGATTAAGAATATGGAGAAGAATGAAGAAGAGGTCGGAAATGAGGAAGATAGAAGTCCTTTTTTTTAAAATAAAAAAATTAAAGAATATAATGATTAATCAAAAGAAAAGGAGAAAAGTTGTTAGGGCATTTTCAATTGAGTCTTTAAAGAGTCTCTAAACAGTAATGATTGATGTTTTAGAGACTCCATTGATCAAAATTCATCACCAATGGGGGTCTCTAAAACACTATTTGATAGTTTTTGGCAAAATCATGACATCACTCAAGCTTTGAGTCTCCAAAATAGCACAAGTATCCATTTTCTTCAAAAAATTTGTTAAAGAAAATAGAGACTATACAAGAAGACAAAAACGAGTCTCCAAAAAAAACAATGTTAGATTTGACGATGTCAGATCAGATCTGAAAAAAAAAAATTACAAAAAAAGAGCACAAACAGCAACAAAAAAATTTAACAAACAGCAAAAAAATTACAAAACAATTGTTTTTTTCGACAAACAACAAAAAAAAAAGGTAAACACAGAAAGAAAAAAAAAACCCATGTGGTGGTGGTTTCGCCGGTGGTGGGGTGGCAGCGGAGAAGGGGGTGGGGAGTGGGATGCAGCGGAGAAGAGGGTAGGGGGTAGGATGCGGCGAGGAAGGTGGGGGGTGGGGTGCAGCGAGGAAGAGGGTGGTGGGTGGGGTGCAGCGGAGGGAAAGGGAGGGAAAGAGGGGGGATGGGTGCGTGGGGGAGAGGGTACAGCGGGAAAAGAGGTAGTTGCCAATAGAAAAGGTGCCCAACGTCTAGTTTCTGCCCAAAGTCTATTTCATCATTTTCAAATAAAACAATAAAATAAGGGGCTTTTTTAGCCGTAGGGGTGACGGATCTGTTAAATTTGATGCAGATGCTCCGTTTACATTTTTTTTTCCAATTTTTTACTTTTTGAGAATTGGAATTATAAGGAAAAATATTCCATGGGGTAAATATGGATTAAGTACGTCATTAAAGACATGGTTCATTGTGTTGATATATCTCAACATCCACCTCTTCATAATAAGTATCGTTAATTATATGGTAGCATAAATTAATGATTCCGACTTAAACGTCGATGAGGTCAAAAGAGATCGCGATGGCTACAAGAAAGAAGTTCGGGAATTTGGAATTACCTAAGATGACGTCGGGTTGATGCAATGCTAAAGTTAGCCAATTTGACCAAAGGAAACTTCCTAGAAGTTGACTTGGATGCTAGCCACCCATGTGGTCAATTGTAGCCACCCATGTGATAAATATGGGTGGCTAATACTTTGAACATGGTTGGTAAAGCCAACCAAGATTGAAATGTTTGATAGGAAAGTCTCCTATGGCGGGCTAGCTGAATTCTATAAATAGGCATGCATTAGTTCATCATTTTCATCCACAACACAATTCCAAACACAATCCTAAGTTAGTCTTTCTTTCTTGTATTCTTCTTGTAAGTCCAGAAGCCATTGAAGCTCTAATCTAGAGAGCGTACGGTGGGACAATTATCTTGTAAGTGTTATATTGAATTGTTATAAAGAGTAGTGTTGTCTTTCTACTTGATTGTTGTTAAGACGTTTCTGAGAAATTTCTTATATTCTTACATGGTATCAAGAGCTTAAGGAGCTCTTAACAACAATCTTGTCTAGTAAAGCTCAACAACTATGACTACTCAAGGTGCTAGTTCTTCTTCTACCAGTTCTAGTTCCGGTTTAGTACCGACAATTCGTATCCGTCCCCCTACCTTCACAGAAGGAAAACTTGATGGCACGAACTATCTTTTGTGGAAGTTCAAAATCACTACAGTTCTGGACTCCTACGAACTCCTTGATACAGTGTTAGGCACAGATGCAGAACCAGTTGCAGTCCGTGCTGAAGATGACACAAAAAAGGTCACACCTCCAGATCCTCAGCTTGTCAAAGAATGGAGGAGACGAAATGCTAATGCACTTTGTGCAATTGTAACAAGTGTTCAGGATTATGTCCTTACTCTAATTCAACACACAACCAAGGCAACTGAAGCTTGGAACATACTGAGAAATCAGTATGAAACAAGGAACCAGACTCGCATTCAAAACTTGGAGAATCAGTTAGATGCTGAGAGATTAAGTGAAGATGAAGCAGCTGAGTCATTTATCAGTAGGATGAAAAACCTACGTGATCAAATGGCTGCAGTTGGTATTGCCAAATCAACCGAGGAACTAGCTCGAAGGTGCATTAGAGTGTTGCCTCCAAAATTTGACGGCCTTGTGACAGCACTCAATACACAAGTTCGCATTCCTCCTTTGACGTTTGAAGAATTCACTGCCATGTTGATGGAGGAGGAGATGAGGCTGAGGAGCAGAGAAAATCAACTTGACTCTGCCTTTACAGCCAAGGCGAGGAGTAACCAAGAAGAAAAGAAGAAAGCAAAGAAGAAAATGTTCTCTGGATCGTGCTACTACTGCAATAAGAAAGGTCATGCTGTCAAAGATTGCAGGAAACGAATCCATGACGAGAAGAACGGAACTTTAAAGCCAAATTGGAGAAATAAAGAATCTGCCAATACGGCTGAAACGGAAGTGCATCTGTTTACTGTAACAGATGTATCGGAGGAAACGTGTACTAGCGCACATGTACATCAAACAAGTGCATGGGTGTTAGATAGTGGAGCTTCCCGACACATGACCAGCAAGAAGGAGTTATATGACTCCATAAAACCTCTACAAGAACCAATGAATGTTGTCGTCGGGAATAATGCGAGGTGTCCTGTTGAGGGCACTGGAACCATCTCGCTCGTGTCTCAAGATGGAGGAAGCAAGAAGCTGTCTAACGTACTCTTTGTACCCCAGATCACCAGAAATTTGCTATCTGTAGCTGCTATTACAGATAATGATCTAGAAGTGCGGTTCAAGAAGACGGAAGTTTTGATTCTTGACAAGGATCAAAATATCGTAAGTAAAGGTATTCGCAAAAATAATCTTTACGAAATCAGCTCTCTTTCTGCTGTCGTGGATGCCAAAACAAGTCAACTTTGGCATGAAAGGTTCGGGCACATTTCCTATCCTGTGTTAAAGGAAATGCAAAAGAAGAAGATGGTGGCCGACTTGCCTTCAATTGAAGAAGTTGAAGGACCATGTGAAGCTTGTATGCTGGGCAAGCAACATAGACAGTCATTTCCCAAAGAGAGTCATAACCGATCAAAGGCTCCTCTAGAGTTGGTACATGCTGACCTCTGCGGAAAAATGACTACGACGGCGTTGGGAGGATCTTCCTACTTTATGCTGTTAGTTGACGATTATAGTAGGAAGATGTGGGTGTACTTCCTTCGGGACAAGGCTGATGCTCTTGAAAAGTTTAAAGTGTGGCACAAACTTATGACAAATGAGAACACAACTTAGTTGAAGAAACTTCGTACCGATCGTGGGGGGGAATTCTGTTCTACAGAGTTCACCAACTACTGCAACAAGCTTGGGATTAAGCGCCAATTGACTGCTCCATACACACCACAACAAAATGGAGTTGTGGAACGAAGAAATCGAACAATTGTAGAAATGGCTCGATGCATGTTGAAAGGTGCTGGCCTACCTGACACATTCTGGGCTGAAGCAGTCAACACAGCGGTATACATCCTCAATCGGTGCTCAACCAGGGCACTCAACGATAAGACTCCTAATGAGGCTTATTATGGTACGAAACCTTCTGTGTCTCATTTAAGAAAATTTGGGTGTGAATGTTTTGTACACATTCCAAATGAAAATCGAAAGAAATTGGATGACAAGAGCAAGAAGGGCATTTTCTTGGGATATAGTGAAGAGTCTAAAGCATACAGACTCTATGATGTAGAGGCCAAGAAGGTGATCATAAGCCGAGATGTGGTGTTTAATGAGCGACCACACTCAATGGAGGATAGTGGTCCTGCCATTTCGTCATCAACTGATGAAGTAATCCACCAAGTACCTGAACAACGACCGTTGAACAATGAAGAAGTCTCTAATGATGAGGAGACTGAAGACCAACCTGTTGTACCCACAAGGAAGCCACAACCGAAGTGGTTCCAACAGCTCTTTGATGGAAGAAATCCAGGAATTACTGATGATAGTCCACGTCCTGATGGACTAAAACGATCAAAGAGAATAGAGGAGCAGAACAGATCAGGACAACAACTAGTAAACATGGCTTTGATGACCCAAATCATCAAGACGATAAAAGAACCGGTAACTATAGAGGAAGCCATGTCATATCCAAATTGGAGAGCAGCTATGCAAGCCGAGTATGATAGTATCATAAAAATGATACTTGAGAGATCGTTGAAAAGCCACCAAATAGAAAAATCATCAGTACCAAATGGATCTGGAAAGTGAAGTACAAGGCAGATGGAAGTCTTGAAAAATACAAGGCACGCCTTGTAGCACAAGGATTTTTGCAAGTCGAAGGTTTCGATGTATATGAAACCTTTGCTCCAACAGCAAAAATGTCAACAATTAGGCTAGTTGTTGCAGCTGTCGTGCATTATGAATGAATTGTACATCAAATGGATGTCAAGTTAGCTTTTCTTAATGGGCAACTTGAAGAAGAAGTCTACGTTGTACAACCCCCTGGCTTCTAAATACTAGGTGAAAAAGAAAAAGTCTGCAAATTAAAAAAGGCTTTATATGGGTTAAAACAAGCACCACGAGCTTGGTACAAACGTATAGACTCTTTCTTCTTGCAACATGGTTTCTGTAGAAGCAAATCAGAGGCCAACTTGTATGTTCTAAGTGAACAAGGAAAGAAGGTAATTGTAGTCCTATATGTGGATGATCTTGTAATCACTGGTGACCATGAAGATAATATTCGGAAGACGCAAGAATGGTTGAGCCAAGAATTTGAAATGACAAATCTTGGTCTTCTTCATTATTGCTTGGGAATCGAGGTATGGCAAAAACCTCATACTATCTTCATCTCGCAGCAACGATATGTTCGTGAGCTTCTGATTGCATTTGGTATGTCCGAGTGCAAATCAGTTGTCACCCCGATGGAAGTGAATACAAAGTTATCAATTGACGATCCTTCAGAACAAGTTGATAACAAGCTCTACAGAAGATTGGTGGGAAGTTTAATCTTCCTTTGTAACACAAGACCTGATATTAGTTATGCTGTGGGAGTTCTCAGTCGGTTTTCAAATAAACCGAAACAAAGTCACTGGCAAGCAGGGATGCGGATCCTCAAATATCTCAAAGGCACGTTGGAGTATGGGATATCATACAAGTCTGGAGATACTTTATCTGTGTACTGTGACTCAGACTGGGCTGGTGACATTGACTCAAGAAAATCTGTTACAGGTTACGTATTCACATTCGGTGGTGGAATCATCTCATGGGCTAGTAAGAAGCAACCCACCGTTGCACTTTCATCAACGGAGGCAGAATACAAGGCTGCTTGTGTAGCATCCTGTGAAGCTGTTTGGCTACGACGCATCATGATTGATATTGGCATTCCAATAGAGGAAGCAACAATGTTGAAATGTGACAGTCAGAGTTGTATAGCCATGTCAAAGAATCCGGTATTTCATGCTAGAACAAAACACATAGAGATTCAGTATCACTATGTGAGGGAACTGATTGAGGAAGGTGAAATCTACATGGAGTACTGCCCTACAGAAGATAATTGTGCAGATATCTTCACTAAAGCGTTAGGGAGCGTCCAATTGAGCAAGCATCTTCAAACATTGGGTGTTGGCCCAATAGTTTAGTCAACATGAGGTGAACATTGAGGGGGGGTGTTGATATATGTCAATATCCACCTCTTCATAATAAGTATCGTTAATTATATGGTAGCATAAATTAATGATTCCGACTTAAACGTCGATGAGGTCAAAAGAGATCGCGATGGCTACAAGAAAGAAGTTCGGGAATTTGGAATTACCTAAGATGACGTCGGGTTGATGCAATGCTAAAGTTAGCCAATTTGACCAAAGGAAACTTCCTAGAAGTTGACTTGGATGCTAGCCACCCATGTGGTCAATTGTAGCCACCCATGTGATAAATATGGGTGGCTAATACTTTGAACATGGTTGGTAAAGCCAACCAAGATTGAAATGTTTGATAGGAAAGTCTCCTATGGCGGGCTAGCTGAATTCTATAAATAGGCATGCATTAGTTCATCATTTTCATCCACAACACAATTCCAAACACAATCCTAAGTTAGTCTTTCTTTCTTGTATTCTTCTTGTAAGTCCAGAAGCCATTGAAGCTCTAATCTAGAGAGCGTACGGTGGGACAATTATCTTGTAAGTGTTATATTGAATTGTTATAAAGAGTAGTGTTGTCTTTCTACTTGATTGTTGTTAAGACGTTTCTGGGAAATTTGTTATATTCTTACACATTGATAGTAATGTAAAATTACGCTTGTGAGATCAACCAAAAAATATAATATCAGATCTGATGATGTCAGATCGTTAGATTTGAAACCATAAAAAAAAATAAAAATTAAAGGCTTTTATTTCTAGGTTCTATTTTTTCTTTTGTAATTAAGTTTTTTTTATATATTTAATTAGATTTTTTTAATTACATTTTTCTACTGTCTTGATTGTAATTGAGATTAAATTAATAAATTTAATTAATTTAGAAATTGAATAAAATAAAGAAAAAAAACAAATATAAACGTAACACACGAGAAAAAAATTAATTAATGGGTTTTTAATTAAGATTTTTTTTTACGTAGGGTTTTTTTTTAATTAGAGTTTTTTTAATTAGTTTTTTTCATTCAATTATGTAATTAAAAGTAATTCTAATTTTTAAAATGTTATCTTTGTTGCAATTTATTTATTTTTTGGTTGAAATATTCGTTAAAAAAATTGAGATAATCTAAATAACAATTAATTAAAAAAATGTAACACACAAGAAAAAATAACACATAATTAAATTACTATGTAAAATTAAAATTAACAGAATAGAGATACTCAATTTTATAGAGACCGTCACTGGGGATGTTTTTTTTTTTATCTTGGTCTTTAAATGAGTCTCTAAAATAGTTTTTTTGTCTTGATTTCTACGTGGGTCTTTAAAATTGATCTTGGTCTCTATATGGGTTTCTAAAATGATGAATGGAGACCCATTATAGAGACTCCATTGATGATAGCCTTATGATTGTGTTTTAAATTTTTTTCTTTTTCAAGTCAAATGGGGCCAAATTTGACCAATAAGAAAAAAAAAAGTGGGGTGCCAAACCTTTATTTAAAAAATATTTACTTATACTTTTTTAACAATTTTTGGAGGTTGGAGGGGCCTGGGCCCCTCCTTCTCTCCCCCTCCCTCTCCCCTCTCTCTCTCTCTTTGCCAAACAATCCCACAGCCACTTTCTCTTATTCTCTCTTGTTCGTAAATTAGAAAATAAGGTGAGAAAATTGCACAAGCAGTCTTTATTATTTTTTTAAAATTTTATATTGTTCATATTGTTTAATATTAGTCAATTTTGTCTCTATTTTTTTCAATTTTGGATTATTGTTAAAGATTACTCAATTAAATCACTCTGACTTTACAAAAAAATTAATTTAGTTCTTGGTGTTCCCCAAAAAGTTTTAATTTAGCCAATTTAAGCAGTGAGTAAATTAAAACTTTTTTGAAAAATAATAGAGATTAAATTGGCTAATTTTGAATGACAGAGATGAATTTAAAATTTTTAAGAAACAATAAGGACTAAATTGACTAATTTTGAATAATAATGACAAATTTAAAATTTTAGGAACACAATAGGGACCATTTGCGCAAATTTCTCCAAAGGAAGGTCATAGACAAGACTTTTTTTTTTTTTATCAAGTAGGATATTTATTAATTTAGCAAGGTAAATACAAAGTATATCTGGGTTCAAACTATACAAGAACCTAGAGAACAAAACAAAAGTGCAAGATTCAAATACAAGCCAAACATAAAAGCCCAAAACCAAAAATCCAATTAAAAACTTCAACTGAAGGCAACATGAGTTATACTCCTAACTTGCAACTAACCCCTAACACCTACTGAACTATTACACAAGCGACAAACAACCCACATAGGTGAGCTACGAAACAGTGCGTGAAAAGGAGACGCGCGACCCCAACGGAAGAAGACGGCTGGATACTCCAAATGATGGAGCCGAAATTCAGACCTCTAGCAATGAATGCGTAGTCTACCTAAACCCTCAAACTACACCCATGTGATGTTAAACACCCGTATAGAAAAAGGCCCAAGCCCAAACCAAATACACCATAATCCTAACGATCCTTGGAACCCTAACCTTAGCAAACTAAAGGTGCAACCATAATCACCAAATCCATGGATAAGCCACCGAAAATGAAAGATCAACCAATAAAACCCAAACAAAAGCACAAACCCAACGGAACCCATACACCACCACCCTGTACACGGCACACATCTGTTGAGCACACACAAAATATGCCACAAAGGTGACAAAACGACCACCAAAAAGAAGACAACCGAACCAATAGTTGGAAACATCGAAGTCACAGCAACTGAGAACAACCCTTAGCCTCCAACTCGACAAAACCAGTAGAGAAAATCATCGACAAACCCAACAAAATCGTATGTGCAAATATGTATAGTAAAAGGAAAGCAGAGAACAAGGCATAAAGAAAACCAGAAAGAAAAGAAGAAGAAGAAGTAAAAAAAAAAAAGGTAGAGAAGATGAAAGGTGTTACCGCCCAATGACAGGAGCACCAAAAACACGACAACCACCAGAGAAATCCCTTGAACATGAGGAAGATAAAGAAGAAAACCCTCTGAAGAGGGTTTCTTTAGAGAAAAAAGATAATTTTTATCAATAAGGCTATCCTCAATAGAGGCTCTAAAAAGTAATTTGGGTCTCTAACTCCCAAATTGAGTCTCTAAAAGGCAATGATTGAGGTTTTAGAGACCCCAGAAAAAAAAAGCAACACCAATGGGGTTTGTAAAATCCAAATATATATGGGGTCCACTAATTTTTACATCATACACGATTTTTTAAGCGAAAATAGAGCCCCTGTCTTTATTTTTTTTAACAAATTTGTTGAAGAAAATGGAGATCGGAGCTCTATCTTTGCTTAAAAAATTGTGAATGTTGTCAAATTTGATAGAAAAATATGGATTTGACATTTGCAAATCCCTATTGGTGTTATTTTTTATCCATAGAGTCTCTAAAAATCTCAGTTTTTGCCTTTTAGAACCTCTATTGAGGATACCCTAAGACTGTTAAAAAATTTAGAGATGTTACCTTTTGACTTGACTGGTATTATAATATACCAATTGAACTATCTCAATTGTTACTTGTTTCTGATTTTGCTATTACAGGTGTCAGTTAATGATTTAGATAGGCTAATAACGTTATTAAGAAAGATCATTGTTGGTAAGGTGGCGATGTAATTATAATAAAGTGATCTAGACCATCGAATGGGTTAAGTGGCGACTTGATCTAAAAGTTTAAGTTTTTAGATAACGTATACTTAATTAGTTTGGTGCCTCCAACACTCCCTCTCATATGCAAACGATATTGTTGAGCTATGCACATGATAAACGAGATTATAGCGAGGAAACCTACTTATGTCTCTAGCACGAAAGGATTGATTATAGTAATGAGACTTATGTTTTCCAAAACTCTGGGCTCTGATACCATTTAAGTGACCACTTGATTTGAAAGGTTAAACTATCAAATAGTGTATATTTAATTAATTATAAAAAAAAAAACCCAACAGAATCATCACTATTTTTTTAAAACATAAAATTTTATTAAAATAAAATCTGAAGCATACAAATGTTTATCTGACCCCAGTGGGGACGTGGTCATGTACAAAAGTATCATTTAACGAGATGTGGAGGTACGTTAGAGACCCAGTCAAAAGCTAACTTATCGTGACGCATCTGCTTAGTCACCCAGTCAGCAGCTCTATTAGTAGTCCTATTAACGTATTGAAATCTAACAAGGTTGATCTCAATTGCTATCAATAAAATACCTTCAACAATTGGCTTAATCGACTAGTGGGAACCGATGTTGGATAAGTTGACGACAATTGCATTATTCTCCAAGATGATGTTAACAAGACCCAGACTTTTAGGAACAAGCGTACATCAAAGCCAGGGTTTCCACTTCCAAGGCAGAGCTATAGTGTACACGGCGCGCCATACCATTAACCTATCTACCAGATGAGTCTCGACATACAATTGTCATAACTGCTTTGAAAGATGGGATGTGAGCTGCAGCCACATTGATCTTGAGCCAATATGGAGGGGATGGATACTAGCAGGGTTGACCGTGAGAGAAGTTAGCGATTGACTGGCCTTGATTGAGGAGATTTTGAGCTTGATTGTAGTTTGACATGAACCTATAAGTATCTATGAGGGCAAGGGCTGCATTAATTTTGGTACCTTCAAATATAAAAGCACATCAAGACTTCCAAATTTGCCAGGCTATGAATGCGGTTTGAGCAACCCTAAAATCGCTGTCAATTCCTGCAGTGACAAATCTTGATGACATTTGTAGAAGCCAGTCTTCAATTCTTGGGATCGTGCTCAGATTGGTACAGATTTGAAGTGAACTTCCCCATCACATGAGATGAGTCCATTTGCAACCAAGCAGCATATGTTCGACCGTCTCCGGTGAATTGAGACAAATTTGACACAACAGAGATGGTGAACATTTCCTTTTGAAAAGATTATCCCTAGTTGGGAGAGCATTCGAACAGGCTTTCCAAATGAACACTTTAATTTTTGGTGCAACTTTGAGAGATGAAATGATTTTCCAAACCTGAGGAAGAACAAGATATGAAGAGCTGGCTACGCGAGGATCACTTGAGCCTTCAGGGGCGGAGCCAAAAATCTAACGTTGGGAGGGCCGAATTTTTTTTTGTATAGTATTTTTGGGTCTAGTAGAAAATGGACTCAATTTTTATAGTTTCAATTTTTTTTTTTAGTTTTATTAAAGAAAATTTGGTTATGATTTTATATTACGATACTTTAAAAGATTTGGTAAGCAAAATAATCATTCCGAGCATATTTTTGAATATCAACTAGTTTACACTTTAGATGTACCGAAATATTATAATAATTCTAAATTGCATATTTAACTATTAGTTCTTGCTCATGGTACAAATTAAACAGTCTATGTATTCAATAAATATTAAACAATCTAGCTTGATGCAATAGATAATAGTTCTAGCTTATTGGTTAGACATTAAATCAGATGTTATGAATTCGAATCTAATTAGAGGTCATGTTCTTTAGATATTAATTCTTTTTCATCTATAATTAAAATTATAAAAATAAATAAAATTATGATAACTTGAACCCCCAACCATCGACATAATGTTATTTGTGACTAACCACCAAGCAAAATCCATATTTTTAAAAGCTTTTACCACTTTTTATCTATTTATTGGGTGTGGGTGGGTGGGTGGGTGGGGTGGGGGCAAATCTTTTTTTTTTTTTTCTAAACTCCATAAAACTTCTTCTTCTTTTTTTTTGATGTAGCACCCCCCCCCCTCCCACTCCCACCCCCACCCAGCCCCCTAAATCTGCCCCTGTGAGCCTTATATTTTACTAAGTAATTACCATCAAAAGTAAAAGGCCAAATGAGTGTGTCCTCTATGGGGACTTGAGGGATGTAGATCGAGCATATAAGAATCTGCCTCTTTCTTTGGGAAAAGGTGAAAAATGATGTTGCGATTCTAGGTAGAACAGCCAGGAGACATAAGCTCTACCACCTACTTCAAAGCTGTATGACTTGGTCTTTGCAAGAGGGTTGAGCTGTCAAGCCATCGGTGATTCCAAATATTAATGCTTTGGCCATTTCTAACTCGCCACTTCCCATTACTCAGCAAGAACTCTTTTCTAGTGAAAATACTCTACCAACTCCAAGATAATTTGGGACCTAACGCCTTGTAGAAAGGCACAACATTGAAATAAATATTTTTAAGAACCTTTGCGACCATGGAATCTGGGCTTTGTTGAAGTCTCCAAGCTTGTTTGGCTAAGAGGGCAATGTTGAAATGATGAATGTCTTTGAAGCCCAAGCCGCCAACCTTCTTGGCCAATGATATATGATTCTACCTCTTCTAGTGAACACCTTTATTTTTGTCTTTACTCTACCGAACTTTGCAATTTGCACACTAATTTGTTTGCAAACTGTTTTAGGATAAATAAAGATGGACATTGAGTAAGTTGGAATTGCTTAAAGAATTGACTTGATGAGGATTTCTTTTCCGCTATCTGATAGCAAACAGCTTTTCCAGTTCTCCATTTTATTGGAGATTCTTTCTTTCACCTAGTTAAGGGCTTGTACTTTGGATCGCCCCCATTCAGTTGGAAAGCCTAGGTATTTCCCTAGGTTACTCCTTTGTTTGATATTAAGGATTGATGAAAATCGTTCCCTAATATCTTTCGGTGTTTGCTTGCTGTAAAGAACTCCTGATTTCTCGAAATTGATACTTTGGCCAGACACAAAGCAAAAATGGTAGAGTAATTCCTGAAAAGCCATAGCTCCTGAATGAGTAGCCTCAAGGAAGAAAAGAGAGTCGTCTGCGAAGAATAAATGGGAGATGGGTGGACATGATCTAGAGAGTTTAATGCCATGGATGAGGATCTTTTGTTCAAACGAATGGATAAGATCAGAAAATGCCTGGGTGACAATAGCAAAGAGAAAATGTGACAAAGGATCGCCTTGATGTAACCCCCTTTACGGAGTAAAAGGTTTGGACGGGGATCCATTAATAATATCAGAGTATCTAATAGATGAAACACAATTTATGATCCAGCTGATCCAAATTGGGCGAAAATTCATCTTGATTAGGAGGCGCTCAAGGAACCTCCATTCAACTTTATCGTAGGCTTTCTACATGTCAATTTTAACCGCAACAAAAAATTTCAAAACCACTATTCTCTCGTTATTAAGTGATCCAAATTCGTGAAATGTGTTTAATTTCTCTCACCAGAAAAAGATGATAAATAAAATAGATTATTGATGCACGTGACAAATATTCCCAATATAGTCATATGTTGATATTATTGTATTACATTAGACACGTACTTGATTAGAACACCAAAGATGAACGGAACTGAATAGTACACCACCTAAGACTGGAGAAACATATTCAAAATCAAGGAAAACGATCTTTTTCAACGGTCATTCCACAATTTTGAATATTATAATTTGGCCCTATTGAATTATCACAGCAGATCTAATAATTAGCTATCCGAACTGAGCTTTTAAATTAAACAAAGTACAAGAGCTAAAAAAACAAAAACAAAAAATGCTAAATTACCTCCAATATGCGAATAATCAGTGGATGCATAAAAGAGTCAGATGGAGTTACAGAGTTTAGAAAAACGTTAAAAAAAAATTTATGTATTTTTTGTAAAAAAATAAATATTTATGTATATTTAGATGAAAAAAAATAATTAATCCTGCCTGATAAAAAAATGTAAACAATAATTGAAAAATTATGTGTTGCAATCTTCATTGAGAAAAATAATAACACCGGCCATGTTTTTGTCGATTTTTGTTGACTTAAACACCTCACTGATTACATCATGCTCCGCCTAGACTTTAGTGTTCCGCTAATTATGAAAGCTACTTACTTTAAAGGTCCACGATATGCTATTATGCTCCATCTCCATCATTATTACTATTATCTTTCCATTTAGCTTCTTTTGGTTCTGAAACAACAGTTTTTGTGTTAATGGCAAAATCACCAGAGAATGTGCACCCAGTCAAGGCCTTTGGATGGGCTGCTAGAGACCCTTCTGGTGTTCTTTCACCCTTCAACTTCTCCAGAAGGTTTTTCTCTCTCAACTTCTTGCATACGTACTATAAATTCATGTTTTTACTTGTATATGAATGTGTTAGTGTTATTTATGTGCATGTTGATTATGAGTGCCACGCTACAAGCTCAGAATCCCAAGTCTGCAAATAAAATTAGGGTCGTGATCTTAAACATAATTGTCTTCTGCTCCAAAAGTTGTTAAAAAATGATCAATCCGAGTTTTAATTAAAACCCCACGAAACTAACTTATAAACCACACTCGTATCATGTTTCCCACCTACCGATGTTGGTTCTGATGAAAAACTTTTTTGGTGTTGAAAATGATCTTTGCAGGACAACTGGTGAAAAAGATGTGCAGTTCAAAGTCCTGTATTGTGGTATCTGCCACTCTGATCTTCATATGATCAAGAATGAGTGGGGCTTTTCTCAGTACCCATTGGTCCCTGGGTATGTTTGAAGTTTTCTTTATTGTTCTTCATTATTATTCGATTGTTTGTTAGTTAATGGTCATGATACTAATGGATTGAGTGATCTTGAATTATGTGATTTTGTGGAAAGTTTATGAGCTAATGGAAATTATACCATGTATGACACCATAACAAAATTGATGCTTTACTTTTGTTGAAATTAATGGATTTATAATTCTATCTGCTAACTATGTGCTTTTAGTAAGTTACTGTGGACATAATCGCATACTCCTAAAAGTAGTTTTTTCAGATAAACAGTAAAATTTAAGAACGCATGGTTTAAGGCTAAAGTTCTAAATTTTGGTTCTGCTTTAAAAATTCAGTTCAAAGATCTTGCATTAAGGGCTTAAAAAGTGCAATTGGAGTTGAAGGCTTTAGTGATTTGGGGTTTATATTCTTAGCTATTGTCTATTTGCATTTAGAATATGAATCCTTGGTTTTTGTATGGTTTCCGTTAAAATTTTGGCATCTTATACTTACAACCACAGTCTATTTGCAACTCCGATCACGTTGGCTTCCCAATCTGATTATTTCACATTCACCTTTGTTAGAATCTGTATCCATATTTAATTGTTGATTCGATTACAGTTGTATCTGGTTTTATACCTCAGCTTTTCCTTTCACGTTGGCCCCTCAAATTCGTTACTGTTTTAGTATTTTGACATTGCAAAAGAATTTTCTATCACTACCTTCGCGTTCAAATACTGTCTCAGGGTTTGATTTCACAGATCTGAGATTTATCCTTGGACATCCAATAATCATGAAACTAACAGTTCATTTAGTACACCATTTAGCATATTATGCTTGCTAAATTTGTGGCCACTAAGCTTCCTCATGTAACTCAATTTCTATTAGAACTTACTCTGACCATTCTTAAGTTTGCATATGTTCATAAGATGGTTTTCTGGCAATATTTAATATGATCATTTGCCTAGGCAAACGTCATTTAGATTAGTCCAGTAAATATCTCAACTTGACAAGAGCAGGGTAATCTAAGTATTATCAACTATCATCATCAGAAGAAGTGTGTTTCATCTAGATTTAAAAGTCATTATTGTTTCCTTTGTACTAGAGGCCTTGTATGGCATGAACGTAAAGAAAGTGGTATTAGCCAGATAACGTGTGCGCTGGTGGCAATGGCTTAGGTAGGGTGCCTGTAACTTGCTCAAGTTGCTTGATGCTTGTATGTTAACAATCATAATGTTCCTAAGTGCTTGAAGATTAAAGGAGACAGCGAAAAAATGCTTCCACAAGCGTAAATATATTACAAGGATGAACCTAATGGGATGATCTGAGGAGTCAAAATAGCAGTTTGAGGCTTAAGGACTGCTTGTTGCTCAATAGAGAAAGGGGGCAACAAAGAATTCATAGCATGTCAATCCGGCAAATTTGTACTCTATCAACATCTTTTAACCTCAGCTTCTCCTTGTTAAATTAATTAGGAATTAGTACAAAGTGTTTACTAAAGAGACATGGAGGAAGAAGGCAGAAAACTAGAGATATGGAGATATATGTACATCTATGCATTATAAGAAAGTTAGGGGATAAGGTGGACTTAAATTCGTGATCAATTCTCAAGCTACTTTAGTAAAGAGGGTTGGTGCTGCTCATAATATAATTTTGATGTAGCTCTTAGATAATATATGCGTACAAACACAGGTCCATGGGAGACTATTCAAAATCCTTGCAAGTAGAATAGATCCCATCTCTCCAGCATTGGCAACGGGCAAAGTGAGATGGGACATTTGGTTCATAAATGGCATAGCATGTGATATATGTTTCAATGGAAGGATGAACTCTGAGGGTAGGGAACAAAGTTCTTTTAACAACTCCTTGTAGAGATTACAAATTATGCTAGGATGCACGTACAGTCGTGAATGCAGTTGGAGGCAAAATATGTATAGGATAAGAAATGTGCTAGTGCTGGAGCCCCTTATACGATCATGTTCCCATGCAAGGGCGGAGCTAGGCAGGGGCAGGCAGGCGAACTTTATGGATTTTAGATTCCTCTTCTTAGATAGAAGTTCTATTCTTATCACTTAATCCTTATATTTGACATTTGAACTGATGGATGCAGGCACGAGATTGCCGGTATAGTGACCGAGGTGGGTAGCAAGGTAACTAAATTCGGAGTTGGAGATAGAGTCGGTGTAGGCTGCATGGTTGGATCTTGTCGTTCCTGTGAAAGCTGTGCTGACAATCTTGAAAATCATTGCCTCAAAGGGATACAAACCTACAGCGGAATCTACTTTGATGAGACACCAACTTATGGAGGCTACTCTGACATCATGGTTTGTGATGAGCATTTTGTTGTTCGTATTCCTGACAACTTGAAACTTGAAGATGCTGCTCCTCTTCTATGTGCTGGGATCACAACCTACAGCCCTCTTAGGTACTTTGGACTGGACAAACCAGGCCTGCATGTTGGTATTGTTGGTTTAGGTGGCCTAGGCCATGTTGGTGCGAAGTTTGCAAAGGCATTTGGAGCTAAGGTGACTGTGATCAGTACATCTCCTAAAAAGAAGAAGGAAGCCCTTGAAAACCTTGGTGCTGATTCATTTTTAGTCAGCACTGACCCAGATCAGATGCAGGTTGCTGCTCGTATTTTTTAAATTCTTTTCATTTTTCATTTTTATCTGTTTCATATGTAGAGAGCTATCTAGAGGAGCATCAATGTGGTAATTGGTTTGCTTTGTCTTAGCAGGCTGCTATGGGCACCTTAGATGGTATCCTCGATACTGTTTCTGCTGCTCATCCTCTCCAACCATTGATCGGTCTGTTGAAGAATAATGCAAAGTTAGTCTTGCTTGGTGGACCAGAGAAGCCACTCGAGTTACCAGTCTTTCCTTTGCTTATGGGTGAGCAGTAGAATCAATTTCCTTTAAATTAACAGAAACGTTAAAAAGATAGACCTTGGTTGCATAGATCATAATAAGATTATCAAGCTGTCAGGGTGTGTTTAGTGGTATTGAAATATGGTACAAATTAATGAGCGTCTAACTTTGTTTCTGGAATGGCAGGGAGAAAGATGATAGCAGGAAGTGGTATCGGAGGCATGAAGGAGACACAAGAAATGATTGATTTTGCTGCAGAACACAATATCACGCCCGACATTGAGGTCATTCCTATAGATTATGTCAACACTGCCATGGAGCGTCTCGCTAAAGCTGATGTCAAATATCGATTTGTGATCGATGTTGGCAACACCTTAAAAGCTGCCTAGAGTTTGGTTTTGGCCTACTGGAATATCGTTTGATAAGAGACTTTTACCATCCTTTTGTGTCTAAGCCGCCTACCGGATTATAGTATGATAAGAGAGACTTTTACTATCCTTTTGTCTGATATCAACACATTTACCTCCCAACATGAAATAATGAATGATCTCTTAAATCTCTTTAAAGATAGATCTGAGTTGTATTCATGTTTCTTTATTTGATTTACCATTGCTTATAATGTTTTTACCTTTGCAAGGACATATTACATATGAAAACATCATCAAAGACTGTAGACAAAAGAGAACATTTCCACACTTAAGCTCAAAAAACAATCAACCTCCATAGTAATATGTGAACCAGTGAACTATACAACTATGCTTTGTCATCTTCTTCATGAGCCGATTAGTAATAATATTACACAACAAAGGCACTACAGATGCAATTGTCAGCTCTTAAGTTTCTTCGCCGCTTGCTTCCTCTCCACATAGCTCATTTCATACACAGATCCACTTCAACATCGATGTCAGATATCTCATTCTCGCCATATCGAATTTTTAAGTTCTAACCAAACCAAATTAAGTCTTATCCCACTTCGGCTAGAATTGTCAATTTCTTATTATGAAAAAGCAGGTCCTTGTATGCTCGCGTCTTGGACAAAATAAGGTAGTGCAGCCAAACAATCTGTGCTGCTCCAGCATTCAGCAAGCTTGATTGAGCTAACGTTCAGAAGTCAAGGGTTCCTTTATTGGTAGAACCAGAACAACTTCCAGAAGTAGCATAGGAAGTTCCACTTGAACCATCTACAGGAGCCTGATTTAGGCATTCTAAAACTAGTGACCTTCGCTTGTGTAGTTTGATTGAGTAGGTGGTCGCTTCCAAAATTACAGGAACCTGCGAACAAGGTTCAAATCGATGACTAAGAAAACATGCTTGGAGCAAAAAGATGATAAATGGATAACAAGGCAGCCTCTTGCTACAACTATGGTTTTTCTTTGATTGTAAAACTTATTAAGAGCAAGATAACACAAACACGCAAGAACAGATAAACGAGAGGAACAGGTGGACAAGAGAACGATCAGTTCAGAATGTTTTTGACAGTAACGATATCTAAAGAAAAGAAGCAGCAATTCACAAAAGTATAGTTGTACATGTCTATCTGAAAAGGTTTTCATTAGAAAAACATTAACTGTGTGTTGGACGATGAAGGATAGAGTAATAAATATTTTGTTCTTTTTTGATAGGTAAATAAAGATTCATTAAAGAAGTGTCTAAGGGATGCAACCCGTGTAAATGTAGAGTGATAAGAAATGGAGGAAATAAATTGAAAGGAAAGAAAAGTTCCCATTATTTTGTGATTGTCTTTGGCCCCTTGATATAAGCAAATCACACGAATTATATGAACCGGGCATCTCTTTCCAAAACCAGTCATTCCAGTAGACTAGAAATGTGATTATCTTTTATTTTCCCTTCTTTTCAATTTAAAAGAAAAAAAACACAGATAGAAGATGTACCTGGGTATTAATGCGTGCCACTTTATTTACACCCAGAAGACCAACCATGTCGTGATAACCAGTGAGAAGCTTTGCCAATTCCTTGTCCTCATCTAATCAAGCTTCAGTTAGGATCATTATTTATGACAGAATATAGCAAATCGCAATAAGGAAAACACACCTGGAATTGCTCTGACAGATATCAATGTGTCAGCCAAATGCTGCCATCTCTTTACAAAGGCAGGGGAAACAAGGGAAGGAGGAAAGGTTAAGACGGCAACGGCATTTGAAGACCGGAGCATGGCTTTCAAAGATCTGATGAACGATAACATTTCCCATTCCTACAATAATTGATGTGCAGGCCAAATGCAAAAACAATATTTCTTATCAAAGGCTATCAAGTCCATACAAACAACAAGCATTGGTTTTGCGTTTGGTAATTTATGCAGGATTACAGACAAAAATTTGCAGCTACAAATAAAACATAAATATTCAGGACTTAAATAAATAAAATTAGAAACATCACTGCCACTGACCTTGTCGGAAAAGTCACATTGTGGAGCACATAATGACTGAATGGCAATGCGACCAGCACATGTGATGCTACCATCAGATCTGATAACAAAACGTATCAAGGAAATATTAACTGTAACTACTGATTAAGAATTTGTTAGCATAGAAGAACTGAACCCCATATAGCAAATGCACAATGGTTTTAGTTCAACAAGATACCAAGTGACGTGGTAGAAAACTAATTGGGAGAACAGTCTATAAACTAATGCTAATGCTTCTAATTATTTTTATAGGGCCATGCCTAAATAAAAATTAGAACAGTAAATAAAAGAAAACAAAGTCACATTACAGAGTCAGAAAACACACTAATACACAAGCTTAAATGTTTTGCATGTATCATAGTAATATTTCACAAAGTAGTTGTACTACAATAGCAGCCAGGGAGAAATGATTGCCTCTCCCTGAAGTTTCTGTTAGTGCTGGGATTCTCTGAATAGTATAAGAGAACGTTGATGGTGCCATCTCCAGAACATTAATCATACTACTTCCAAGTTCCAACCGAGAAAAAGAGTCCTAGTTTGAATTTTTCAGGACAATATTTGAAGTTATTCTTTTAAGTTTTAGAGAAATATACTATTAAAGAACTCGAGGATATCAGAAAGTATAGATAACAAACAAAAAAATCATCTTGAAAACGTCTAATTTGACTGAAAAAATAAAACCAAGGGCTCTTTCTTTGGGACGGGGGTAAGTCATTTTTCCTAAAATCTAGTTTGTCTGTTAAACATTAAGAGTTGCTGGAAAAGTTGGCATTTCAAAGAGATGCAATCAGGATAACGGGGTCTTGAATTTGCAAATTCTGTGAACATTAACGTTCATATGTAACCTGGGTTAATTAAAAAAGTCAATAAATAAGATTTATTCTGCCATCTTTCCATTTCCCCAAAATTAAGGATGTAAGGACGTCTTGCACATGTGTGTAACTACATGGAAATATACTTAGATCTTTTACATCTGTCTCTGTTACAACTCTGTCATGTAGGGGGTTGACAAAAAAAAAATGCATATCAATGAGATCAACATAATTGGGTACATCACTCATTTAAGTTCCTCAAAAATGCATTCCCCAGAGAAAAAAAAAATGAAAATGAAAATGTTACTTCCCGGCTCCGATCCTGCATAACTTAGCCAACATATACTGCCGAAATCACACATAGTGCAGAAAATAGTTAGAAAACCAGGCATAACTCACACAGCCAAGTAAGAAAGTCCATAATTAAGGTCAAACTCAGGCTCACTCCATAATTAATCTGTTGTCTTGTGTTGTCAGGATATTGTAATTATGGAATGTTTTTATATGGATGTTCTTCCGTGAGGTGTCAGAGGCATTCAGAAACTTGCTAGAGTGGCTTCTTAAGATTTTTCTCTTTTTTTCCTTATTTCTTCTCTCTTCATGTAAAGCTTTGATGCTAAGTTAAAGAATGCCCTAGAACAGTTTGAGAATATCTATAATGATTTTAGCTATCAAATTAGTGAAGGTTCATTAGATATAAAAAAAGAAAAAAGAACAAATTAACGAGTCTATAATCTATTTGAATTGTGCAAGTAGAAACTAACAAATGGATCATGCATGAATCAAATAAAGGAGCATATTTATAATGATTTTAGCTATCAAATTAGTGAAGGTTCATTAGATATCAAAAAAAAGAACAAATTAACAAGCCTATAATCTATTTGAATTGTGCAAGTAGAAACTAACAAATGGATCATGCATGAACCAAATAAAGGACTATTTTCTTAGACTGGAGAATAAAAAGGGAGCTACAGGACATTAGATTGAGCTCTGGATCTGAACAACTAAAATTTTAGGGTTATAGTAGAGAGTTAAGAATTGTTAAGCTTATAGAAGTGCCCTTTGGTTTAGCTTTCTTAACAACAATGCGTGCCACTCTTGCTCCCAGAGTTGGCAAAGATAGAACAAAAGATGTTTAAGCAATAAAACTGGACTAAGTACCAGATTCCTATGACCTATTCCCTAATTTACAAGACGTATTATGAGTGAGATAAGTTTTAGTAGAAGTTTCTATAGTTTGATAAGTTTTAGTAGAATTTCTATAGTTTATCACTCTTTTCTTTGTTTTAGGAAGTAATGTTATCATGCTTTAAACAACTTCCAAAATCCAGTTATGAAATACGCTGCATCTACAACTGCTGAAGAATTAAATATGAGTACCTTGGAATTTGAGCTAAGAAGGTGGCACAACGATCATGGAAAGTGGCAAGATTGCAACAATCTTGAAGGCTAAGACAACTAATGTGCTGTCCCATAAGAAAGTGCCTCTCTAGGGGCTTCCGCAAGTCAAAATCACTGCAGTACTCAGTTTTTCCATCTGCATGACATACAGAACGAGCTCCTTAGATGATACCGATTTCAAATTTATTGCCTTGCCTTGTAGTAAATCATCTAGAGAAAAGGAATTTTTAATGAATGACTTCATATAAAATAGAAGAAAATTGCAAGCCCAACTTACTAATTTGAGAAATTAGTTAATCATTTCGGGAGCTATAGACTCCCTAGAGTTGCCATACTGACTTTTTCCTACGATATAGGTTAAAGTTTCTCATACTAATAGATAGAACTTAACGATGGAAGGAGTTAGGACTTATTGGGCCCATTGCAACTCTGTCTTCCCTCTGTATAAAATGTTTTTAAGAAAAAAACATATTCTGGCTTTCTTTTTCTGGCAGGTATCTCATTGACATTTCATTTTCAAGTTTTCAGCAATTAACTCACTTTATTTTGTGCGTCCACAATCCTGAAGAATCTTAGGCATCTATATATCTACAACCAAGATTTTTGCTTGGTAGTTTCCTCCTGATTAACATACTTCTGAACATTTCAATAAGTTCCTTACAGTTTATTGATCAATTGTAATCCATCTTTTACCCCAAGCAAATAATTTGTAAGAGCAGAAGAATGCAGAACAGGTGAATAGAAAACGTGAAACTCAGTAAATATTACCTTTCTGATTTTCCAAATTCTGCTCCCCAAAGTACTTTTTATATTGCCAAGCAATCCTCAACGCCTTGTCCTGTCCAGTGAGATCATATAACTTAATTATTCAGAAACAGCAGGCTCTAAACTAGTTAATCTGTGTGCATTTATCAGAGCATGAATATGGGAGCAGGGAAAAGTACGAAGTGGCACCTGTTCTGATTCTCGATCACGAATTTTATTGTCTTTGGAGGTTACTGGACTAGGCAAAGTACCAAGAAAACCTCTTGGGTCCTTAGCCGGACTAGCATAAAGAAGAGGTTGGCCATGAACCAGGCCTTGAGACATGAAATTCCTTAACAACAGCATGTGATGAGGCGCCTCGGGGTCTTCCATCACCATCACTAAGCTTCCTAAGGTAAATCCACCTCCTAAAATCTCTATAATCACACAAAACAACCAACATATACAACTAAAATAACTCAATTATCGGCTCATAAATTACAAGAGCAAAATTCCATAAAAGCAACTAGATTGAACTAAAGGTGATCGTGTGTGAAACACTTAATAGTCAAATTAAATAGGGGTTCAAAGGGAATTACTGTCAAGATCCGTTATGCCGGAAGAAAGGAACATTGTGCCATTGGGACCATGCTTAAGTCCAGGAATCTGAGGTGTAGATACAGTAGTAATATTTCGAGAGAAACTACTCATCCGAGGCTTATTCGCAGCCATCACACGACTGGTATTTTAAAATTCTTCCTGAAAAAGATCACACAGCACACCCAAAAACATTCTAAGAGAAAAAAGAAATCAACAAGTACAGCAACAACAACAAAAATTGCAAAAAAAGCTAGAAACATCTATGACATTTCATAGTTGACGGAAAAACATTAGGGGTGATAGTTTGGAAACAGAGAAACTGAAACAAAATGCTCATTCAATTATTTGCCTGATTCTTAAACATCTTAAATTTAAAATTTTTAACTATGTGACTGTTTGAAACCTTAAGCAGGCATTTCATCGAACATGTGGTGCGCACAAAAATGTAAATGGTCGATATATGCGGCCTCACCCTTTTGCTATAAAGGCCGTTTTCAAGACTTGAACGCAAGACCGAGTATTACGATGCTTTGATATAGAGACTGAGGAAAGAAGAGGGCAAGAGAAAACGCGCGCGCAGTATGAAAACTGTTTAATGCAGACGAGGGTTTGTTTGGCACATAATTATTGTTTAATTTTTACTAGGATTTTAATATGGGCGATTGTGATTTTAGACCCACAGAAATAAAGAAATTAGACTTAGACCCATGATTTTCTTTCTTTATTTTTGGTGTGTAGGGGGGGGGGAAAGGGGGATTGAGGTGCGGGGGAGGTGTTTGAGGTTTGGACCATTTATTCTTTTCATTAACTTTCTTAATTTTTGTACATAATTTTCATCTAATGAAATAATACTAAGAAATATTAAAACTTATCCTCTTATTGCCTCGTGAAACTCTCCCAAGCAAAGGCGATTGAGTGACTTTTCTAGAGCTTTGTCTCAATATGCTCGTGCCTCGTCCCTTCCCTTTCTCCCTTCTCTCTCCTTCTCCCTCTCTTTTTAATTGTCTCTTGGGGTTTGTGTATGCTTTCTTTCGTTTGTTTTTTTGGCTTTGTTTGGTGTGTTTTTTCTATGTTGTAGTAGAACCAGATCGTGCTTTTGCTTTGGTTTCATCCTTCGGTGGTGGTACTTCTTAACTCCGGAGGCCTTGCGGCTGGTGATAGCATATTTTTTTGGTGTGACGGTATCTTGTACTTATGGTTTGGAAACTAACGCTCACCTGGTTTTGGATGCTTTGTGGGGTTTCTCAAATTATGACTGAAGAGTTTTCTCTGTTATTCACAGTTTTCAACTCTATCTATCTTCCTTGCTTGGCCATTCTTGACTCTTGTCTCCTCGATCCAACCTTGTGGCAGCCTGGGTTACTTATGTAATTAGGATATGTTCTGTTTCTAATGTATGATGTTTCAACCCCCTTATAGCATTGTGTTTGCAGATTTTGCGTGTTCAATACACTCTTTTTGTTTTGTTCGCTGGGTTTTTGTCTAATTTGAGCTCAGATCACCTTTGTATTTCTTTTCTTTAGTTAATAATATGCTACTTGACCGAAGAAAAAAAAATACTAAGGTCAATTAATAGACAATTAATGACTATAAAAAAATATTCAAGTTCACATAGAATGTAAGGGACATATGAAAGAATTTATGTGGTAGAGTTAATATTGGCTTTTAGAGGAGCGAAATGTCATGAATTTAAAGATGGGAACTAAAATTGAGCTTTTAAGGGCTTATTAAAGTTGTGGATTTGGTTATAAAGTGATTGGTTATTAAGACTGACTCCCAAATTATTATCAATCTAATAAAAGTCACTCCTTCTATGAGGCTGAAGTTTTTTATTGAAAATTGCCACAAAATTCTTTAGGATCATGAGGAGTATTAGGTGACCCATGTTTACCATGAAGGTGGTTGTTGTGTTAATTGCCTTCACAATTTTAGTCTTCTTTAACCTGTAAGATACCATGTAGTGGATATTATTCCACGTCCTTCTTCTAGAAAAAGATAAGAAGGGTTTTGCCTCCCTCCAAACAAAATGGAAAAAAAAAAAAGAAAAGAAAAGAGAGAGCTAGATGGCCTAGTCACTTTAAGATAAAGAATAATTTTAATTTAGAGACACGAACCTCATATTCCTTTCATTTTCCAGAATAAGCCCTCAAGTTTCTCTTTACTTGTATGATCATAATAAATTAAATATTCCATTATTTTCTCTCCATTTTAAAACTACTCTCCATGTAGTTACTTAAATGTTTAGGCAAATCAAGAAGGTATCACTCATAGAATCAAGTATTGAGTCAACATATATATATTATTAAAAAAAGAAGAAGAAGAAGAAGAAGTAATTACATCTTTATGCGTTAATTTGCTATATAGAAAAAAAAAAGAAAAAGATTTCATTGTAGTTTGATTGTATTCTTAATTATGTTTGCGTGTTCGAAGTTTCATGAGGTATATGGTGTTAGAATATACATATGTCCCACATTAGAAAATCAGAAATTTAAAAACTACCTTATAAGATTATGGATTACTCTTCCTGACACTAATTGGTTTTAAGATAGAACCTCATTTATCTTAACATGGTATTAGAGCTAGACTCATGGTCTAGTCTTGTTAATTTTCGGCATGTGTCCCACACATGTTCAGTCTTCCACGTGCAATTCTTTCCATTTGTGGATGTTCAATCTCTTCCACATGCGACTCTTTCTACGTGTGTAATTCAATCTTTCACGTGTGATCTCTCTTAAATCAAGTCACACGTGAGGGACAATGTTAAAATATATACTTGTCCCACATCAAAAAATTAGAAACTCTAAAATCACCTTATAAGATTTGGACTACTCCACCTAACACCAATTAGTTTTAAGATGCAATCTCAGTTATCTTAACATATGGTTTCCACGTAAAATTGATTATCATTGAGGTATGGTGAGGGGAATTTACTAGTAAACTTCTTACTCTTTTAACGAGCATTTTTTTTCCCTAATGGTTGCTAATAAGTTGGACATCTACACATTTTTCGGGTATTGCATGCATATGAGTATCCTTAGTATAATTTTGTAAGTATGAATTTGCTTCACATCACTTATCTCAAGTATAGCTACTAAGAAATTCTATAAACCTACAATTTAAGATCGATTTTTTAAGTCCATACAAACTATTTATAATTTCGTTTACCATACAATTTATATTCTCTACGTGTCCTTGATAATCTTTCACTTGACTACATTAGATACTTCTTCTTGTGCATTTATACGGTGTACTCAAGGTGAATAACACACTATTTGTTCTGTTTTTTGCTTTTTATTTTCAGTGGTGCAATCTTTCATTTTTTTTAAATTTTTTTTTGGCTTTAAGAATTTGAACTATATATAAACAATAAAAAGAAGACTTACATGAAATTCCACTTAGATAGGGACGCTTGAATTGAATGTAACTCGTGTGTTTGCATGCACTTATCAACAATAGTTGGTTAATTACGACTATTGTAACAAATTAAGAGGCAAAGAGGGCTTTCATTAGTTTCAAATGATAAAACAAATAGAAGAGTAAGAGTAAGAGTAAGAGAAAGGTTCTAAATCTCATTTCCAAATTTTTGAAGACTATATCATGTTTTGGGTCTTAGTCAATAATAGCCATTTATAATATTGAATGAAAAAGTAAAATGACTCCCTTAACAAATAGTAAGTGCGAGTTGGCTTCCGAGTTTGGAAACTAAAAGCCAAAAATCATATATTGTCTCGTGAAAAACTTTAAAATTTGTGTTACACCGTATAAATGTATTAGGAATTCAATGTGGACACTAAATTGTCTTTTAGGCCAATATCTCTCATCAAATTTTCATTTCTTACACCGTCTATTATACACGTGTACGATATATCATTTGCATCTAAATTTTTTTAAAGGATGGCTATTTGTCACACATTCAATATTTTAAGGTTTACCTTGAAACAATTAATTCTTTATATAGGATAGTAGAAAAACTTGAAACTTCTTGAGGGTGTCCAACTAGTATTTATCTAAGCGTACGGGTTGCTTAAGTTAATTAACCTTTATTAATTATGCAAAGATGGAAAGTCATTGTTAGTTACATAGCCCGTAAATAAAAGATTAATTACTATTCTCTGCTACATTTGGTAGTTTTTTTGATCCCTCAAGTTTTATTATATGTATCTTTTTATCCCTAATATGGTCTATTTAGATCCTAATTTTAGGATGACTAACCCTTTTAATCTATTTCATATGATGTATTTTTCGAGAGTTTGAGGACACACATTTCTATAAATATGGCACCTACATTTTGAAAAGAGACTACTAGAAGGTGAATAGGTGATTGATTGGATCGGGGCTCAACTATTTTCTCAGTAGAAAATTAATTGTATTTTAATCTATAAATCAATAGAAAATATTTTATAAATCAACGTAGGTTGAGGATATTTTCTCTTTTTTGATCAGGTGGTGTTCGGACCAAGCTTACAAGTCCCTTGAACTAATCATTTTGCTTGATCAAAGCTTATCCCAAATACACGACTACCAATGATAACAAAATAACAAAAGACGAGTATCTGTAAATTAAATCATAGGACCTCTTTTTAATTTTTTTTTTTAATAATGAGGATTTTTTTTTAAATATTACAAATCTCGTGGTAAAGTTATATATCCCGTGGCATGTTCCAAAATCAGAGAAGCCGTAAGAAGTCCCATTTCCTAGTTCTACAGTTGAATTTTGCTACACTTTAGTGAATCTGGTCAAAACAGTAGTGGTGACCATGCAGAACTTCGTAAAGGCTTGCAGTGTACCCCATCTCTAGAAACCATACTTCAAGTACATGATCAGCCCGTTAAACCAGTACCTTCTGTAACCCAGTAGATTATTGACTGACATTTTTCATTCATTTCTGCAGTAATTTGTCCACAAATCTAGAGCACGCAATAATCTTACGGACACACACACAGACGAGAGCGACCTCACATGCACGTTGCGGAGTGACCCAAGCCTCATCCGAGTAGTGTGTCCCAGTTCGTACACGTATGCAGATAGCATGCTCTCCCGCACGTTAAATAAGATCATTGTTATATATCATTTTATTTATATAAATATTTAGTTGATATATTAAAATAATAATTATTTTTATTTCTTTTTCTTCGTTTAGCACGACAAATAAACATCTAGGAGGTGGTTGTGTGTTGAGACTTGGGAGATTATAATTAGCTGCGAATGATGCAGAGCCTCAACAAACGAACAAAAAATCTCTCCCGACCGCTACGGAGGTTCCGATAATTTTGATAAGCTGTTGTATCACATAATTTAGAAGAGACATGACGTGAGTTGACTATTTTTCATTGGTTTTTTTCCCTTTTTTGCTAATCAAGCGATTATTTTTCATTGTTGACCATATATACATGCATGGAGCCTTTTTGCTTTTTTTTTTTTTTTTAATTTTCCATATGAATCGACAGCATAAGTTGCAACGAACTCATATGTTCTAATAATTAAAAGAACAAATTAAATAACCACACTGTGGCAAGACTCAAATTTGAAACATATATAGTGCTGTTAGTAATTGTTTCTAACTCAAATTGACCATTCAATGGACGATATTAATATATATATATATATATATATATATATATATTTTCTACATATTAGAAATTTTAAAATGGGAACTTCAATCAAAATGTTGGAAATATATATAATTTGTGTGCAGAAATAAAATTCATAGCAATATATATAGCAAATATATATATATATATATATATATTTTCTACATATTAGAAATTTTAAAATGGGAACTTCAATCAAAATGTTGGAAATATATATAATTTGTGTGCAGAAATAAAATTCATAGCAAATATATATAACACCCCGCCTTAATAGATGCAAGTTAATTTATGAGGAACAGTCCGGCAGACATAACAGTCCAACCAAAAAGTTTAGAGATAAATTTTGGAAATGAATGAGATAATGAGATAATGAGATAATTATTATTGTTATTATTATTATTATTAGATCAGAATCAATAAAAAATAATAATAATAAAGCTTGACCCGTACCCACAAACATGTCCATGTCACGAACACGTTTGTAGTTATTAGTAGTTGTTATATGTACTTCATAAGTTTTGTATGGGATTGAGATGGGTTATGGCCCCTTCCAAGGTTTTTAAGAATTCTATGTATCACGTTAATTACAAATAAATAAGGAAGTAAGTACCAAAAAGGTGTTATTTGTGTGCTCTCTAAACTTTAGTGAGGAGGACAAACTGCTCTCAAATTTTAATTTTCAAATTAAATCTTTTGGTCGCTAGACGTATATAGTGTGAATTGTTAATCCTCACCCCAAATTTGGTTGAAAATTGAATGTTTTGGCATGAAAAAAAAAAAAAAAAAAAAAACATAAGTCTATCAAACTCTATACGAAATTTGGGTCAAAACCTTCAATTTTAGATGAAATTTGAGTCAAGAATTAACACTTTCACTTAATTATACGTTTGAGGACCAAGATATTTATTTTGAAAGATCACGAACTAATTTGTCTTCTGCCTTATAGTTGAGTGACCATACAAGTAACTTATCTAATCATGTACCCCCTACTAAAACACTACAAAAAAAACTAACAAATGTGACAGCCAAAATCCATATTTTTTCCGTTGCCAAACGGGTTTAGGCGACGGCAAAGGAATGAAAATCGTTCGTCGCCAATTTGTTGTGTCATCGCCAATTCATCTCCTTTGCCGACGGATTTTAATCTGTCTTCAAGCCGTCGCTAATCACATTCTGTCTCCAAATCATCTCTAAAAAATTGTCATCTCCACATGTGTTTTGTCAAAAGTACACAATACTCTCATGTGTTTTAAAACATAGTTGATTATCCCTTGTGTTTTATAAAAGTAGCTGAATACCCCCCCTCCCCGCATTTTAAAACGTAGTTGATTACCCCCCTGTATTTTATAAAAGTAACTGATTACCCCTTTGTGTTTTTAAAAACGTAACTGAATACCCCCTGTTAAAATAAATAATTTTTCTAACAGAAGCGGAGGGGTGTTAAAAATACAAAGGCTATTCAGCTACTTTTATGAAACACAGAGGGGTAATTAGCTAAGTTTTAAAACACAGGGGGATTCAACTATTTTTATAAGGCATAAGAGGTAATCAGCTACGTTTTAAAATACATGGGGGTATTGTGCACTTTTGATAAAACAAAGGGGGGTTTTAGTTGTTTACTCAGTAGAAAAATGCTAGATATCACCCTATGCAGATAAATTCATAGTTTGCATGCTAAAAGAAAGAAATTTTTTTTTATTATTTTAGCAAGTATATCTACATAAGAGATGCTAAATGAGTAATGACAATAGAGTGACATCTAACAATCTCTTAATTTTATAATTAAAACTACTTAACCTTCATTCAATTTCATACAATCATTTAATTCATCATTTTTTCATTTTTTTTTATTTGAGATTTGAAAATCGTCTAGTGGTGGGTTACTTTTTCTAACAGTTGAGAAACCAATTTTTAAATCTTATAGAGATGGGAAGTAAAAAAAAAACATTCATTTAATTCTTATAATAAGATATTCTAAATCTACCCGTGATTGGTTATGTGAGTTTGGCAATTTGCTATAGGAGAGATGCACAAAGTATAAGAAGGAGAAGAAACAAACTATAACAACAAAGATGAAGTGGCTAAGAAGTGAGGGCCCGTGAGAAATGAGATGTAACGTTTGGTAAGTGGGAGAGGGCATTAGTGTGTCTCTGCATCATGTGTTGGGTTTTCAGTTTTCACTCTCACGGGAATCTAGCCACCCTCTCACGAGATCAACTCTCTCTATAACTCCCATATCTGATCTGCGCCCCAAATACGACATCGCAGTTTACTCAAGTTTTACGGCGCCACACGTTTATTTTCCAGCACATATTTGCTTCCTTCATCTACACTTTGTTTCCATAAAAGGGCATTTGGGCGGTCGTGCCATGTAGGAGAATTTGCGGTTGATGGCTCAACCATAATAAACACATCCTAATATTTCGTTGGAGTAAATTCCTTGTTGTTAAGTTGTAAATTTAACATTTTTTACTATTTTATAGTTTCGTTCTTAACTAATTTAGTACATGTGTCGGGACACACTATTGCACCTGGGTGCTTCCTAATTGATGGTCGAGTTTTATCAGTTGAGTTCTTACATTATCCAAAAAGAATAAAAACAACTTGATAAGTTAAAAGGCTTGACGCATCACATTATTTACCTTTTTGTTTCGGTTTACTCATTCTATTAGTTTTTTAAAGAGCGTTGTTGTATTTTATCATATTTTCATCGTCGGGACATAAGCGCCCTCTTGAAACCCATATGTTAAGCGTCGTATGTATTTATCACCTTCTATGCCCATCAATGGAGAAGCCACTCTTAAAGGTGCAACCCTCACTCAACTCAAACTTTGTCTTAAAATGTGTGTACAGTGAAAACTCTTTAAATTAATACTCGATAAATTAATAATCTCTTTTAAATAATAAAAATATCCGGTCCCGACTCAGGATCAGTGTAAAAAATTAATAATTTCGATAAAATTATAAGATAATACATTTAAAATATTTTATTTGTATTTTATGCACCCAAATATTTCATAAATCAATAATTAGCTAAAAATCACATAATAAATTGACTATGAAATTAGAGAAACTTGTTCTAATTCTAATCCTAATACAAGATTAGAGAAACTTGTTCAAAATTAGAGTCTTATCTTCTATTTTTATTAGACTTTTTTACTTGTCTTTTTCAAATTGGTCTAAAAAATATGAGTCACTTTTTAAAACAGATATCATAAATATAATATATTTATTATTAAGCCAAATAAATTAAAAATATCTCTATAAATTAATAATTAATAATTTATTAATAAATTAATATCTCGCTAAATTAATACAATTTCGTGGTTCCAACACTATTAATTTAAAGAGGTTATACTACATTTTTAATGTATGTTTAGATTGAAAAATTAGTTCAGCCTCCATTGAAAAAAATTATCTATATATGAGTATTAAATTGTATAATTTTAACCCCCGTTAAAAATAAATCATGGATCCGCCCCTGAATTATCATACTTATCTGGTTTTTCTAAAATAACATATATACTATTTTATTTCTCTATCATCTTTTAATATGTCAAATAAGTATCCATATAAAGGTGATAAATTGTCGTGCCTTACGTTTATCTTGTTCCTTACCCTTTCTACTCTTAACATAACATAAGGAGCACACATTTCATTGTCTTCACATTTTATAAGATACAAATAAATGTAAGTGGCGGAGTCCTGTTGTTATGAAGATGTATTTGTGTACAATTAAATTTGGATTTTTTCTTTTTGTGAAAAAAAAATTATTATATTAGATCTTATATATATATGACTGTCTCGTTGACTATAAGTATACATCCCTTACCACTGAATTCTGGTTCCGTCAGTGCATGTATATACATGCGACATGCATGGCTCCAACATGTATACCGTTTTCAAAGAACTAAATTAACCAAACTTTTAGCGTAACATATACTGGCATTGAATTGAGAGATTCAGTTTGAGATACTCGAAAAAATCGTGAGACAGACATAGCATCATCTTATAGTAATCTTGTCACACACCAATAATTGATTTTTTTAGCTATCATATTCGATTTTTGTGTCTCTACTGATTTGAGTGCTCTGCCAAAGAAGTGATTTGATGAGAAGAGCACTAAATTAGGTGAACATATATAAGAATTTCTTGAAAATAATAAGTCAATATAATGAACTTCTTTCTAATAGTTTCAGTTCTTAAATGAGATGATCATTTAATGTGGTATCAAAAGGTTTTAGATTCAAAACTCATTGTTACCCATTTGTAAAATCATGTCACCTACAAAGTTTAAAAACAAATTTCACTTGCATGTGAGGAAACATGTTAAACATAATAAATTAATATAATAAACTCTTATTTAACAGTTTAAATTATTTTTAAATAAGACGGTTATTAATAGAATTTGGTGGATTCACTCATCAGAGCGTGATTGATTGAGAGCAGAGTCTTGTATTTTAATTGGACGCAGAGATGGAAGAAGAAGGTTATTTGACTCTTCAAAGGTTACATCCAAAGCACTATAGAAACGCAGGCGTACAAGGAAATCCATTTCTTTAGAGATGACATCATGAATAGATCTAAAATATTTTATTAATGATTAAAATTAAGTAATTTTGAAAATTAAAATAAGTAGAAACGTGAAATTAAGGGGCGATAGAATGGTTTTACAAAGAAAAATATAAAAATATTTAAAATATCGTGTAAAGTTAATAGAAAATTTATTTTTCATGACTTAAAGAGTAAATCTGTTCATGACTCTTGTGGCTGCTGAGCAAACTTGAGCCTGGGGGTTTCTTTCTCCATGTGATGTGCATGTAAGTGGTTATAAACTAAAAACGTAAATTACCTATTTAGTACCGTATTTTTATTATTTGTCTTAATTTAATTTTTATTTTTTAAAATGTACTATTTTAGTCTTATATCTTTATCATTTATTCTAATTTAGTTTTTATTTTTAAAAATGTATCATTTTAGTCCAATATCTTTGACATTATGGTCTATACGTTAGTCCTTTACTATTTTTCCGGGCAAAAATCTAATGCAATAAGCACGTGATTAAAATGGTCCATTTTAAAAGATAAAAATTACGTTGAGATAAATAATAAAAATATGAGACTAAAATAATATATTTTGAAAAATAAGAACTAAATTAAAATAAATAATAAAAATACAAGTCTGAAAAGATACATTTTTAAATATAAAAATTAAATTAAAATAAATGGTAAAAATAAGAGACTATTATTTACCCTAAACTAAAACTTCCTTGATATTAAAACCAGAAAAGGGCCAAAGAACTGCTAAGAGATTCTGCCAAATAAGACATCGACTAATGCAGACAAATCTGACTGCTTAGATAAAAAAAAAAAAGGTGTTTTACCAAACCAAATATGCTCATTTATATCTAAACTAAAAGTTGAGTGGTGGTTAACTAGATGATAAAGAAACATTCACTTTATAGGCCATCATACCTGACGAAAAAAGAAAAAAATAGACCATCATGCATAAATTGTACGATCAATAACAATAAGGGAAATGGGTTTTTTCTGTCTTTCGAACGAATTGAATAATAATCTTAATAATAATTCTAATACTAATAAAAATGCTGATTTTTTAATTCATTCCCAGACTACATTTACTAAAAACGAGTCAATTTGATGGGATTGGCATGGGGTATTTACACTTGTGAGTTTCTTTATGGAACGTGTAAGGAGAGATGGATTTATTGTTACTAAATTTTATTTGTAACATTATAAATAGATTCATAAAAAATATTTTAATTTGTTTAAATTAATGAATTAATGTCTCACATAATACATAGACTTATATGTATAAATTTATTAATACATGAGAAATTGATTTCCGGTCATTTGAGTTAACAGAGACGTGACATCCTAAGCCTCGCAACCTCTGTTGCCTCACTGAACCTCTAAGCTGGTAGCTGCTACTACTTCTACTTGGCTACTATGGCTGTACTTCTGCTATTCTGGTTGCACTGGGAGCCTAGCTACATTCTATCACATCACATCCATGATTTCATACATAATTATGACTGGTCAATTTTAATCCATCATATGAATGAATTTTTCCTCAGCATCGGCAGGCATACAGCAAGCATCTTCAAAATTATTGAAGCTCAATTCTACATTCGATACCAAGCGGAACTGTACTATGCATTTTCAATACAATATAATAGCTGTTTCTAAATTCTAAGTTTAGTTAATGAAACAGTTGCTTCTGATACTTAAATTTCACTATAGTTCATCAATGGACATTATACAGACAAAAAATAAATAAATAAAAAAAAATCAATGGACATTATAAGCACAAATCAAATATCAACTGTAAATATGAGGGGCATATTCAACATTTTTATTCAATCAGAATTAAAAAACACATAATTTAACATTTATATATTGTCAATTTTTTTAAGTGAAGGCTAAATTAATTTGTTAGGTTAAAAATACCTTAAAAATATACATATTTTTCAAAAAAAAAAAGAAGTCTCAAGACCCTTAATTTATTCTTTAATAAGTTCACTTTTAAAGTCAACAGAGATTGCAGCTCATGATGATCTGTAAATACATTTGCCTATGTCTCTAGTATTTCTCCATCAAATTTTCTTATTTAGTTTTCAATTAATTTCATACCCTAAAAAAAGTTTTCAATTAATAGTGGTCTTTGGGATACATGTGGCTCTCTCCATTCTGCCTGATGATCAGTATCAAATCGTCTACTTTCTTTGTCTCTTATACTACCCTTCTCTACATGGATATATATAACCTAGCGCCCCGCGCAACCGCCCCCCCCCCCCCCCCTCTCTCTTTTGCTTTATTTATTCTATTCTTCTACTAGATCTAACTTCCAAATATAGCTTATATTTTCTACTTACCTAAAGTCCTTGATGAAGATCACAAGACCCCATCAACGCCCTTTCATCTTTCAGCCTCATGCATGAAACCATTCAATTTTGCAATCTTTGCCTCGGCATCAGGAAACTGAACAACAACAACACACACACACACAACACCAACAACTACAACTAATTTCTTCTGTTCTCTCTCTTTTCTAATTAATTGCTTTAAATACTAACTGTACAACACTAGTGTTATTTTGTGCTTTAGGGTTTGTGGCTTTGTGGGCAAAGTTGTTGACAAGTTTGCCTATGATGGCGGCAGATAACATGGCGGCAAAGCCAAAAAGCAAAGAGGAAAGCCAAAGCTCTAGCAGCAGAAAGGCAACAACATCACAAAGGCCACAAGAACAAGCCCTCAAGTGTCCACGATGTGATTCAGCGAATACTAAGTTTTGTTACTACAACAATTATAGCCTAACACAGCCAAGGCATTTCTGCAAGACATGCAGAAGGTACTGGACCAAAGGCGGTGCCTTGAGGAATGTTCCGATGGGCGGCGGCTGCCGGAAAAACAAGAAGATGAAGTCCTCGTCATCTTCAAAGCTTTCAGGTGATCATTCAAGGGACTCAAGCACATCATCTGATATTGGTGGGTTGAAGTTCTTTCATGGTTTTTCTTCACCAGCCATGGATTTTCAGCTTGGTGGGCTTAGCTTCTCTAGGCTGCAGCCTTCATCCACTACTGGTGTTTATAATAATCAGTTCTCTTCATTTGGGGACATTTCAGCAACCACTGATGCAATTGCTTCAAGCCCTTGCTTTACTCTTGATCCATCAGGAAACACTGGGCCGCCATTACTGGGGTTTAATTTTCCTTTGCCTTCTTTGCTTAAACAAGGTGAAAATAGTGCAAGTTTTGGTGGAGGGGTGGTTCAAGAAATGGGCTCAGTTAATGTACACAGCAACATTGCATCTTCAATTGAGTCCTTGAGTTCTATCAACCAAGACATGCACTGGAAGTTACAGCAACAACGATTTGCTATGCTGTTTGGTGCAGAAAATCAGAAAGATCACAACAGTGTTTCATCATCTTTGCCTCTTGAGAATCAAATTCAGAAGCCACAACCCATTTTGTTTCAGAACTTGGACATCTCAAAGGCAGAAGAAGATTGTGTTGCAGCTGCTGGTAATTCAAGAAAAGAAGGCACAAGTAATAGCAACTTGGCGACTGAGTGGTTCTTTGACAACTCCTATGCACCATCAGTAAATCCAACTCCAACCAACAACAGCAACGCAAATGAAAATGGAAGCAGCTGGAATGGAGTTCAAGCATGGAGCAACTTAAATCAATTCAGCACACTTCCATAGCTAATGAAGTATCAAAAGGTAGCCTGCAGCCTGATGGGTTCATATATATTAGAAAACAGAAAGAAGAATGACTATATCCTTTCTTTTTAAAAGTTTTAGCAAGTGTTTCTATTTCAGATATAACTTTGTTTTGTTTGTTCTTATCTATCAAGTGCTTATCAATATGAACTGATGGGAAAAAGAAAAAGAAAAAAAGGAAAAGAAACAAGTAGGGAAAGGAGGAAAGTAACTTTCTTTGGGGATTTATTTTGGCTTTGTGTATGTAATTTTATTCAGCAAGATGGTAATCATTAACAGTCTTTAGTTTAGTGAATGTTGTTGTAGCTGGTAATGATGGTTTCTTGGCATTTCTTTTGCATGTTGGTAGAAATTAACAAAAATAGCACATTGCTTGGATTAATGATTTTCTCGACATCATAACGTGACATTATAACGTTATGAGTAAAATTGAATCATTATAAATTGTTGATATTATCATATCATAATTATTTTAATAATTTACAACAGTTGGATTTCGCTTATAATATTATAACAGGATAAATAAATCTATTCCCACATTACTTGTAGTGTCAATTGAAGCTCTCCACCCTCATGGGCGGATTTTTTTTGAAACCCCTTGAAGTTGCAGTCCCTACTAACTCCAATAATAGAGTTATTAACTAATGAGTAAAAATTCTAAATTAGCCTCACCAGCCCTTCAACCTTGTGTATGTGCATAGGTAGTCGTTATGGTTCGAGACAATGTGGACATAGTTGCATTTGCATTTATTGGTAACACTTTCTTATACTAATCTAACTCTTCTTGATCTCTTTGGGATTGGTGATTGATTTTGTACAGTTATTAAATGGTGAGTTAATGGCAGATCTTTGATTTGTTGTGTAATGAGTCAGTCTTCAGAACTCTCACTGTCTTTTGTGTCTGTCTCCATCGGGTAACTAAGACTCAGACTTCTCAGCTCAACACAACTGACAGTGTTGTTTTGAAAGTATACGAAAATTGAAACACAACACCAACAGTAGCTCAGCAATGCACTTGACTGTACCTAGTTAGCTTGCATTGTTGAGCCTTTTTCTTTGAAACCCCCCCTTTTTCTCTTTCTCAGAAACACCCACATTGTCTACGGTTTTGCGTAATAATGAGTTGCAGTGTGGTGTGATTTGGTGGTGTCTGATAAAGTGGTGGCTTGAAAGTATATTGAATGAGAGACTGCCAACATTTGAATGAGTAAAGAGACAGAGAGGGAGGAAGAAAAAGGGGGTGAGAGCATGAGACAGCATCTATTACTTAGGGTTCTTTCTTTTTGAATTGTGTAAGTATTGCCTTTCCTACTTTTTCTTGAGTGGTTGTGTTTGAGTTCATGAGTTAATCACACCTCTAATATCTATCTAGGCAAATTTGAGAAACGGAATCGGCTCGTGTCTAAGAAAATTAACTTCTTAAGAGCAAGGCTCTATCCATCAGAATAAATAAACTAAAACACACTTGACATATTTTATGACAACTCAAAAAGTTTGAGAACTCAAAGGATTTATGCGGCCTGTTATTGCTTTATAAGGCCAACTCCAACAGCTTCTCTATTTTTTTTTCTACATGTAGAGATTTTAAAACATTTCTTTACATCTATAGATTCTCTATTTTCGTTTTACTCCAACAGCTTCTCTACATTTACTCAATCTCTATTTTTAGAGAATCTCTATTTTAGTTTCACTACACCAGCTTCTCTATTTCATTTTCACTCTAATAACTTCTCTACATTTACTCAATATTTGTTTTTAAAGAATCTGTAGATGATCTCTACATGTGGAGATGGTAAATCTAATTGTAGAGATCATCTACAAATTCTCTACATTCTAGAGAATCTGTAGAGATGCTGCTGGAGACAAAAGTCTCTAAAAGCATCTCTATATGTAGAGATTTTGCATTTGTAGAGATGCTGCTGGAGAAGGCCTAAGAGATTCTATGTTTCTTGTGATATTATAGCTCCAATGTTGATTATTTTGTGGTTTGAGCCTTGCGAACTTGAAAGGTTACACCAATTGGGCATGTGACAGAAACTTTTTGATATTCACCTTAACGAATTATGGAAGCAAGACAAATTTTCTTCTACTAATTGCTTTTACCATGTTCATTTCTTCACTTTAACCTTTAATTTAAAATCAATAATATGACTGGCATCTTCCTTTGATATGAAACATAACATTCACCCCCCTTGAAGAATTTAAGTTTCACAAACCTCCCGTCAAGTCAACTTAAAAAAGAATATTAAAACACTAGAAATGAAAGTCTAGGAAGTCGAGTGCTCCATGAACACTATTATGTCATATCTCCAACAGAATAGTGTTTACAATGTTTGCTATAATAAATTTTTTACATAGACCTAAAAGGGCAAGTTCAAATTCATCAGGGATATTTCGTATCATCTTGTAATTTGGAAGGTCCTCAGCTCTTGTTGGAGTTTTTCTAGATTATTTTAGTCTTGTTTTCAGAGATTGTTTCCTATGCAGTTGCTAATATACAAAGAGGATGTTCGAGAATACAAGTTGTTTAAATAGGTTTTTGATTTAGTGGTATATTTCTCGTTGTAAGTATCACAAATTGCGATATCAATTTTTGTAGACGATATTTTTTAATATAGATTGTACGATTTAAGTCTCTCTTAAATAAAAAGAAAAAAATCAGTATATAAGATTATAGGATATATACTCAACGTAACACATACTAGTTTTATGATAAAACTTCATATTTGTTATCATAGTATAAGATAAGTTATTAAATTACTTTATTAAAATTCAATTAATTTTAGGATGAAACAAAGTTTGTTGTCCAGGATATGCAACCAAATGATTAGAGGCTACTAGTAGCTAAATTTACCACAATATGATGACTTCTTTTTGTCTATGTTGGAGAGACTACAATATTCAATATAAAGTTAATTTGAATAATATAAGGCATAATCAGATAGGCCACTGCACATTATAAGCCATTCTTTGCCTGATAAACCAAAGAGAAAGAGCCAAGAATAAAAGAAAAAAGTAGCAACATCCTTAAAAGCTCATCAATCATATAATTCCATTTTATACCTTTCAGAATTGTATTTATATTCTCTTTATGCTTTTCTTCTTTTCATAGACATTAACTTTTTGCCATACACATAATTATGGTTACCTGTTGACGAGTCAATCTTTACTCCATTAAACTATTGTTTTTTACTAGTGGTTGAAGTTATAGTCTAAATTTAAAATCACTCATGATTATTACATGCATAGTTATTAAATTGTGAATCGTATTGTGAATTAAAATACTATTTTTTTAAATCGTGAATCGTATCAAATAGTAAATCGTACCGATTCGATCATAAATTTAAAACTAGAATATATTCTAGATGATAATTGATATATTATTTTTTCATTAGCAAAAAAAAACAAAAAAAAAGTGAAAGCCAATTTGAATTTATGATCTTGTAATTATAGTTAAAAACTAATGTTAAATCATAAATATTTTTATTTTATTTTATTTGTTCATGTTTTTAATAATGGGCTAATTGTATATTGCTTGCAAAAAATTGAAGTGGGCTTTTATTTTTATTTTTTTTGGATTTTTTGGGTCTTTTTTTGGTTTGACCCGAATCGCACGATTCACCACGATTCACTATGATTCGGTGACCGATTTATCCAAATTAACGATTCACTAACTGATTCGAATCAATTTTTGTACGAATCAAATCGAATAAATCTTACGATTTCAAAAACAATGATTACATGTAGCGGCCAATTAACCCAATTCTTGGGTATACTTCATTAAACCTCTTCCTCAACAAGAAAAAGAAAGAGATAGAGACAGGCAGAGAATTAAGGCTGAAGAAGAGGAAGATGGTCGCGTGATTAACGTGATAAGACTCACTAGAAGAGAACTTTCGTTACACTCAATTCTGTTGTTTTCAACTATGTCAATAACACCCTGCAAGAAGTTCATGAATCATGATGTTACGGGATGCTGTATGGTGCTCCTCATCCTCACTATATATATGGTATCTAAAACAGGCCTCAAAATGTTTTTTTTTTTTTCCTTTTTTTCTTCTTCTATTTTTCCTTTTTTTGATTCAAAAGATGTCTAATACCGTAGAATATATATATATTAAGATGTAATTAAAGAGAATCGATCTCACAACTTGTCACACTGAAAGCGACATCTAATTTACCTTACCAGTCTAGTGACAATTGATTTTGGGTCTTATCAACTTTAAAATTTAGCTCATAAGGTGAGGATTTCTTTACACTTATAAATTAAATTAACTATCAACCCCTTCTACAATTAATGTACGATAATTCAACCGTCTTTCCCTCACATGTTGAACCTTGGGTTTGAATCCAATCGCTCCTAAATCAATAGGAGATCTATTGAAACCTTAATATCATTTTGTTATAACGAGCCCAAAAAATCTAAAAATAAATGAGTTTTCACACATATGTAAAATTTAACGTTAACCCAAAAGTTTAAATCTTGAACCTACACATAAATATCAAAGGTCATTTTTCGTCTAATCTTCCCATTTAGTGCAAAATTAACTTGTTTCTTATCCCTTTAATTCATATGAAAAATCCTAACAGAGCCCTTTCCAATGACGTAAGCAATGATAATAATAAAATTTGAATACGTGATTTCAAGATACACATCATGTGTCCTATGTGTCCTAACCAAAAACTTACCACTTAGGGCAACCACAAAATGCTACCAGTTGAAAATTTGGGTAATTTTCCATTATTTTCAATCAATTATACAATAATTAAAGACCACAACAGAGAAATAATTACAGTGCGCGTGCCTAAAGACACGGGCACACCTCGTATACCAATTTTTTTGAAGCTTATCCATTAGAAAAATTACACAAATAGTCTCTATTATTTCTCTAAAATTTTAAATTTGTTTCTATTGTTTAAAATTAATTAATTTAGTCATTATTATTTTTCAAAAATTTCAAATTTGTCTCTATTGTTCAAAATTAGTCAATTTAGTCGATATTATTTTTTTAAATTTTTTAATTTAGTCACAATTTTTTCTTAAATATTAAGGACTAGTTTGAATTTTATATAAAATAATATGGACTAAATTGATTTTTATTTTTATTTTTACAAAAAAAATAAGGACTAAATTGACTAATAATTTTGAGACAAGGGGGTTAAATTTAGTGAAAGTATTTCTCACTTAAGACCTAAATGGTCTTGAGTTCGATCCACCTAGAGGGTAGATGGTGAATTACTGTTGATTTTTTTGTAAAAACGAGAAAAAAAATTAACTAATTTTGAACAATAGAGACAAATTTAAAATTATGAGAATTAAAACAATAGAAACTATTTGCGCCAATTTCCCTTTATCCCTCTATATCCAATTGACATTATCAACTCCAAAAAACAAGAGTTGAGAGACCATATCATAAAACTAATAATAATTCCCTCAAGTTACTAATTAGATTTCCAAATTCTTTCTTGATAAGGACCAATTTCTTAATGGAAGGATATATCTTCGGTTTTTTACACTAACCGCGATTGTTATTTGAGTTACCAATTAATAGAACGAATCGCGTTACCACATGTCAAAGTTTACAAACTGCAAACACTTTATTATTTACGTTATTTCAAATATGAAATCTAAGTTATTATTTGCATGACATAAATTACCATGATGGTCAAATATCCAGCTTATGCTGTCTCTTTTTGTCTAAACGACAACAGGGTAGATCCAGAAATTTTTCATAGTGGAGACTAAATAAATAAAATTTTCAACTATATATATAAGTATATATTTTTTTAATCCATTATTTTATAATTTTATCAAAATTTTTAATTTTTTACACTAGTCCCAAATAGAGGATGAACATTATTTTTATTATTTAAAAAAAATTATTAATTTATCGAGTATTAATTTAATGATGTTCTACTGTATTTGGTTAAAAGGTTTATTTGGTGAAATTATTTCCTGTCAGGTTTATTGTGTGGCAATTAGAGTATCCATTGAGGATCCAATGTTGGAGAATTATTTTACATAAATAAATCATAAATTTCAACACTAATATAAAAGTTATTGGATTCCTCTACCTAATACAAATTGGTTTTAGGATAAAGCTCTATGTTTTTATTTTATTTTATCAATATTAGAGTTAAGTAATGGTCCAATTTTATTCATTTATGTTCGATCCGTTCTTGTATCAGACATTAACTCTCTTTTCAATTTGCTACTTTTTCACACGTGAAGGAAGGAATTGAAAAATCTAATTATTCCATTTTTTTTTTTTTTTTATCACCTGGTGCATTATGAGCTATACGAATACCAAACACGATATCAAGTATCATTAAATTCTTGATGACATTATTGTGAAGAAAATTGGTAACTCGGGCACATGCAGTCGACATGTTGGAAAAGCCTCTTTCAATTGTGAAGTTCAAATAATTACTTTGACTAGATCAAAATTGTTGCTTTTGAGTGCGTCCATTGGGCTTGTATGGAGAAGGTCGAGCAAATTGGCTATTTTGTGAGTATATAGATATGGCCAAAAATTTGTCAAGGTGGAGATTTGAGTACATCTTTTGCTCTTTTCCTTGTTTTTTTTATATAAATTTGTCAATTTCACTTATTTTTTTCGAAAGTTATATCTTTCGTTAACTCTATATAAATCAGTTCTCGCCAAAATGTCTCAGACCAACTCATAGATTATAAGTGTTAACAAATAGAAAAAATAAGATAAATGAGTGTTCTCTCCTCTATATTCCTCTAATCGATTACTAGTTGTTTTCTCTTTATTTTGCTTTATTAATTGTGTTTTTGACCATCTCGTTTATTTATTCTCAATTGAACCTCCCTAGCTAGTTATACAAATTATTTCCTAATCAACCTTTCAAGATATGGCGGTGTATTTGTCTGGTTAAATTTTCTTTGTTTTTGTTGGCTGCTATGATGATTTGTCTTGTGTCTGAATGCTCTACGCCAAAACGAGAAAAATGCATTCTCCGTCCTTGTCTTTCGGCTCCTTCTAGGAGCTTTTGTCATCGCAGCCCTTCGAACGCACGTTATCAACAAGAACCACTCATCATTACAATTTTAGCGTTTTTAGCATATTCATGTACAAATGCTGTTGATATAAATCTTATTCAATTTCCCTAACGAGAGCAAAAACTTGTCCATAAGCAGCCTATATTTCCGAAATCACTACATATTTAATTTTGAGGATGTTTTACTTTGTTTATCCTTCTCTCTTAAAACATGACATGGGACGAGGAGATGCTTTATAATACATGTTTCTAGTTGTTGTTAGTCATTTAATCAGCACATCTCTTATTATACATGGGACACAAAAAAATGGTCTTAACTGTAAAGAATCGTTTTGCAATCTTCACACAGAAACTGTCTTCTTTTTTTTTAATTGTTTTTTTTTATTTTTTTATTTATTTTTGTTAACGTGTGAATCCAGCTAACGGAGCCCGACCACTAATTGATAATCCCATGGGTGCAGCAGTGTGTCCCAATATATGCTCCAAGCTAGTTAAAAGTATGAACCTAATAAAAAATTAAGGAGTTTCGAACTCAGATTTATCATATATTACTTCTCTTTATTTAGTACTAAGCTATCCCTTGAGGGCCACGTGGAAATGGTCTTGACTACCAAGAATCATTTCGCAATCTTCAATCATAAACTTTAGGGAATTATTAAACTCAAGGCGCTTATAAATGACATGAGAATCCGTTTCCACATGAAGACATTCTACTCGGATTGCAACAGCTTGTTAGTGATATACTTTAATGTTGTATAGTTAGATGACATATATAGAGCATTTTAATGTAAATTTGTGTTTTATATAATGGCATTTTTGTTGGCATTCGTATTCTCTAGTTTTCATTCACTACAAGAAAAACTATCAAAGGTGACGGTCTGTCTCCTTTTCGTCGCCAAAAAAGCTACGTAAAAGAGATAAAATTTTCGTGACATAAATAGTGACCCTTTGGAGACGGTTTGGAGACAACTTAGATATGTCGTCTCCAAAGGCGACTATTAGGAGACGGTTTGGACAGTTCTCTCTAAACCATCACCAACCCGAGACGGTTTTTAGACGCTTTGTAACGCCCCGATCCCTCACGAGACCGGGACTCCTATTTATCATGCTATTCTCACCCAATTCCAAACTCCGGGCACGAAATTTAGGAAAAAACGAACGGAGTTTCTCCTATATATAGGATTATTTGGAAACCTGCAAACAACAACATACAACCACAAGAGCATAATCCACAACTTCAATCTGTTTCAACCCTATCAGCATGCAAGTCAACTAAACCGAAGAGTAAACGATTGAAGTAATTACAAACCACTAGCACCCAACTATCACCCAAGACTAAAACTTTAATATTATATTTCTTCAGATATTACAAATACATATATGACCATAAGGTCTCAAATAGTATACAGGCACATAATGTACACATCCTTCCTTGTTCTTCATACTGATAGAGCAGGCAAGCCACACAGAAGGCAATCCTATTTCCAGCTTATAGCACTGATCCTGAAAGGTGTTAGAAACGAGGGTAAGTATACACCATGTATACTCAGTGAAGGAGGTGATGCAGCATACCGAGGCGTGCAATATGATATGCAATCACAAGAAGTCATATATATATAACATAAAATATCAAGATCAAATAGCCAAGTAATTAACCACATTAAAAAGGATATGGTTCCACTTCAAGCCTTCAATCTCGAACCACGAGCCTCGAACTTCACGCAAGTGCCAGCAAACCCATATACCAACAAGTTGGGATACTCCGGATGTATCCCGATCCTACGACCCTTTCTCTTGAGGTAGGTCCATGCCCAGCAGGTGAACCACACATCTGGGGTAGTGGAGTATGCCTCAGCGAGAAGGGAATAGGCACCATGGTAGTTGAGGGAGCACGACAAGTCCGATGCCGCCCGTGTTTCTCGATGCTTCCATGTCCGATAAGGTTGCGCAACCCCGAGACAAGCCACAAGAATTCAAAATATCAAATAACACATAAGAGGGACGACAAAGTAGGCCGCCCTCATATATAAGCACAATATAGGCTCATATAAGTACGAAATAGCTTTATAGCATCAAAAGTAGCAATCAACATAACTTTTCCTCACAATCAACTTAAATAGCTTAATTATACTTTAGATAGTCAATACAATACAAGACAACTCAACAACAAGTTCCAAATGCAACAAACATGGCTAAAAACTACTATTCCCCTTTCTTTAACCAAGATTTCTTTCTCCTATGCACGTTTCAAGGTTTCCAAACCACATCCTAATCACACTATATTCTTAATTAAGCCCAAAGACACCTATTAAAATCATAAAAACCCATTTTTGAAGCAAAATTTTGGGAAGGCCCCGAACGGATTTGAACTACAACTATACTAACCGAATCCCAATTTCGCGTAACGAAAGCACCAATAGTGCTTCCTTACCCCAAGGATACCCAAACCATAGTCCAAACGCACCCGGATTGCACAACGAGAAAATTCCTCTTTTTAAAGTCAACTAATTTTTCAATTTAGCTCGGATTTGAGTGATTCAACCTCACGTGGCCTTCCTATTAGCTTCACTAGGGCCTATAGCATTTGTTTGAAGTCTCAATTCAAGCTAATTAGCAAATTTTATTCAAAACCCTAAAATGAACACTATTCATCATCTCTTTCATTCAATTTGTGCATTCTACCATAGAATTTACTAACAAGCTTTAAAAGTCTACTCTATAGGCTCTAATAAACACATATTAAGTATTTATAACAAGTATTATAGCAATAATCAACAAATCAAAATTTTCAATATATGAACATAAACTTTGATGGTTATAAAAATGCAACTCTCTCACTTGTATGAAGATGTAGGTAAGGTGGTGAAGCTCCTAGGTGCACTAGAATCCTCCCTAAGCAAGCCAAGAGCTCAACTCCAAGGTTTGATGAAGAAATTCTCCTCCTATGCTATTTTCGAATTTGCTACAATAATTCCAGCTTTTGCACTCTTTTTTTTTTGTTTTGTTTTGGCTCTTATTATATTATATATGTAATAGACTAAGGAAATAATGGGTTAGGTTAGTAAATTGGGTCTAATTAAATATATTTAAAGGTCTAATAAAAGTCCAAAGTCTAGCTAATTCACTAGAAGCCCAAATAAATATTCTACAAAAGTTACTATTCTTTCATAACACTATTCATTCAAAACGAAAACTATTTTCTAAATGCATACTTCCAACATTAAATACACAAAATAATATTTTTCACATTCCTCCTACATGATATGTGACAGGAGAAAAATACAGTTTCAGAAAAATTAAACAGTAAATTTTTCTTATGAATAGTGTCTTATGCTAAAAATTGAATAAATGTACATTTAATGCTCAAATAAGACATTCAACAATTTAAAATGAATATGAAGAGGTTCTCGGTCGTCACACTCTCCCTCCTTACAAAAATTGCGTCCTCGCAATTTCTTACACATACAAGCGAGTTACCCTCATACATAAAACATTTTGTTTCACGTAAGCATGCTTAACACATAAAACACATTGATCACGCTAGCAATTTATAACAAGTCACATAAGCAACAGGTTCACATACACAAATTATAAACTACTAAGTCATTTAAACAACAACTTCACATAAAACAAGTTAATCACATATTCACATTAGTCATATAAAGCATATCGAGCACTCAAGTACACAAAGCACATAATTCACACAAGGCACATTAATCACATAGCTCGCATTAATCACATAAACACATTGAACATATAAACACATCAAACACGTTAACCATATCCATTTCACTTATCACACAAGTACATAAACCACAACTAGTTCACTCAACAAATAAAACATGTTGATCACATAAGCACATTGATCACATTAATTCTCTTATCACATAAGACATGCACATACACTTTCTAAACACATTGACACTAAGGCCACTACCCCACAAGTCGAAGACCCTATCCCGGCTTGCGCCTAGCTAACTAGCTAAGCTCTAATACCACTTCTGTAACGCCCTGATCCCTCACGAGACCAGAACTCCTATTTATCATGCTATTCTTACCCAATTCCAAACCCCGGGCACGAAATTTAGGGAAAAACGAACAGAGTTTTCCCTATATATAGGACTATTTAGAAACTTGCAAACAACAACATACAACCACAAGAGCATAATCCACAACTTCAATCTGTTTCAACCCTATCAGCATGCAAGTCAACTAAACCGAAGAGTAAACGATTGAAGTAATTACAAACCACTAGCACCCAACTATTACCCAAGACTAAAACTTTAATATTATATTTCTTAAGATATCACAAATACATATATGACCATAAGGTCTCAAATAGTATACAGGCACATAATGTACACATTCTTCCTTGTTCTTCATACTGATAGAGCAGGCAGGCCACACAGAAGGCAATCCTATTTCCAGCTTGTAGCACTGATCCTGAAATGTGTTAGAAACGAGGATGAGTATACACCATGTATACTCAGTGAGGGAGGTAATGCAGCATATCGAGGCGTGCAATATGATATGCAATCACAAGAAGTCATATATAAATAACATAAAATATCAAGATCAAATAGCCAAGTAATTAACCACATTAAAAAAGATATGGTTCCACTTCAAGCCTTCAATCTCGAACCACGAGTCTCGAACTTCACGCAAGTGCTGGCAAACCCATACACCAACAAGCTGGGATACTCCGGATGTATCCCGATCATATGACCCTTTCTCCTGAGGTAGGTCCATGCCCAGGAGGTGAACCACGTCTCTGGGGTAGTGGAGTATGCTTTAGCGAGAAGGGAATAAGCACCACGGTAGTCGAGGGAGCACGGCAAGCCCGATGCAGCCCGTGTTTCTCGACGCTACCATGTCCGATAAGGTTGCACAACCCCGAGACAAGCCACAAGAATTCAAGATATCAAATAACACATAAGAGGGACGACAAAGTAGGCTGCCCTCACATATAAGCACAATATAGGCTCATATAAGTACGAAATAGCTTTATAGCATCAAAATTAGCAATCAACATAACTTTTCCTCACAATCAACTCAAATAGCTTAATTATACTTTAGATAGTCAATACAATACAAGACAACTCAACAACAAGTTCCAAATGCAACAAAAATGGCTAAAAACTACTATTCCCCTTTCTTTAACCAAGATTTCTTTCTCCTATGCACGTTTCAAGGTTTCCAAACCACATCCTAATCACACTATATTCTTAATTAAACCCAAAGACACCTATTAAAATCATACAAACCCATTTTTGAAGCAAAATTTTGGGAAGGCCCCAAGCGAATTTGAACTACAACTATACTAATCGAACCCCAATTTCGCGTAACGAAAGCACTAATAGTGCTTCCTTACCCCAAGGATACCCAAACCATAGCCCAAATGCACCCGGATTGCACAACGAGAAAATTCCTCTTTTTAAAGTCGTCTAATTTTGCAATTTAGCTCGGATTTGAGTGATTCAAACTCACGTGGCCTTCCTATAGCATTTGTTTGAAGTCTCAATTCAAGCTAATTAGCAAATTTTATTCAAAACCCTAAAATGAACACTATTCATCATCTCTTTCATTCAATTTGTGCATTCTACCATAGAATTTACTAACAAGCTTTAAAAGTCTACTCTATAGGCTCTAATAAACACATATTAAGTATTTATAACAAGTATTATAGCAATAATCAACAAATCAAAATTTTCAATATATGAACATAAACTTTGATGGTTATAAAAATGCAACTCCCTCACTTGTATGAAGATGTAGGCAAGGTGGTGAAGCTTCTAGGTGCTCTAGAATCCTCTCTAAGCAAGCCAAGAGCTCAACTCCAAGGTTTGATGAAGAAATTCTCCTTCTATGCCATTTTCGGATTTGCTACAGTAATTCCAGCTTTTGCACTCTTTTTTGTTTTTGTTTTGGCTCTTATTATATTATATAGGTAATAGACTAAGGAAATAATGGGTTAGATTAGTAAATTGGGTCTAATTAAACATATTTAAGGGTCTAATAAAAGTTCAAAATCTAGCTAATTCACTAGAAGCCCAAATAAAAATTTTACAAAAAGTTACTATTCTTTCGTAACACTATTCATTCAAGACGAAAACTATTTTCTAAATGCATACTTCCAACATTAAATACACAAAATAATATTTTTCACATTCCTCCTACATGATATGTGACAGGAGAAAAATACAGTTTCAGAAAAATTAAACAGTAAATTTTTCTTATGAATAGTATCTTATACTAAAAATTGAATAAATGTACATTTAATGCTCAAATAAGACATTCAACAATTTAAAATGAATATAAAGAGGTTCTCGGTCGTCACACGCTTTATTTACATCGTCACCAAACCGTTTTCTAATTGCGACGATTTAGTGACGATTTTACAATTCGTCTCCAAATATCACCAACCAGAGACGGTTTGGTGACGATTATCTATGTCATCCCCACCCCCAGTCCTATTGGCTAAAACATATTATTCATAGCGTTTTCATTACCTAAAAACACTATATACTGCATTAAAAAATCATGAAATTAAATCATTAAGAAAAGACAACATTAATTTTTAACCCATATATTGATAATTAAGGATTACATCTGAGTGGTAACAAAATACACCATTTGTATGTACATAACACCTACCAACGTACATAATCACACATGAAGAATACCAAGAAATGGTATTCTCACATTAACGATTATTCTGCATCATCTACATAACGAAAACTAAATTCATACTCCTAATAACCTTAATATGCTAAACTTAACAGAAATATTAGACCAAGGCCTTGGGGAAATAAATTTTCAGCATATCATGAAAAACTTTTTGACGAACTTGAGCTTCTGAAATATAGTCGTCTTCCTTTGGTGGAACATTAAGATCAATATTCCATTTCACACCTTTCTTCAAACTCCGTTCAATTTTTTCAAATATGTTGTCATTTTCTTCTGTATGAGAAAGATTTTGTGACTGTTGTAGTTTCTCCTAACTCATGATTGAAAAAAAAAGGTTGATAGCTACAAGATGAATGCAACTCATTCAACCCAAATGAAAGCCCTTTAAATAGACAGCAACACAGACGCAACCTTTCATTTTCCGTCTCCTTTTCGTCTCTAATCGGAGATGAAAAAGAGACGGAATATGATTGTGGTCTCCAATTCGTCTCCAAATGGTGTATTGATTTGTCTAATCAGTCCAACATGGCGTGCACGCCACTACTTGTCAGTCTGAAGGGCTTAGAACCTCAGACTTTTCCGTCTCTTTTTTGTCTCTAATCGGAGACGCTTTAGTGACGGAACACAATTGCCGTCTCCCATTCGTCTCCAAATGGTTTATGGATTTGTGCAATCAGTTGAAGATGGCGTGCACGTGATCTTTTGTCAGTGGGAGGGCTGAACATGTCGTCTTTGGTCTTCTTTGCGTCTCCATTCGGTGACAAATTAGTGACGAATCATGATTGTCGTCTCCAATTTGTCACCGATAAGAGATGAAAAGGAGACTACATGCTAATTTATTTGTACCTATAATTTAAGTTAATATTAATAATTAAATTATTATTACCACTTTGTTCATTAACTTGTAATTACAGTACTAATTAAATACTAAATAAGAGATTAAAAAATTAAACGGTTCGTTATCTTAATTACTTTAATTCTTTCATAAATTTTAAAAAAGTAACATAAATGTAGAAAAAAATTAATAAAAAAATAACATGCATGGCAAAAGGAGACGGACACAAATGGTCCGTCTCTAAATGGTTAAAAAACGCAAAGAGAGATGGACCTATTGGGTTCGTCTCCCTTACTTTGTAGCCCAAAGGAGACAGACCCAATAGTCCATCTCCAAAAAAAAAAAAACAGCCTGTTTGTGTCCGTTTCCTTCATTTTTTGCCCAAAGGAGACGGACCATTCTCCCAAATTTAAAAAAATACTCAAACGGATTAGGTCCGTCTCCTCTTTTTTTATTAAAAAAATCTTTTTTTTTTAGTCCAAAGGAGACAGACCATCCTTTATTTGATTTTAAAGCCCAAAGGAGTCCGTTTCCGAAATTTCTGTTTTTTTTTCTTTTTTTCCCTTGGGAGTCCATCTCCCAAATTTAAACAAAATACGCAAATGGTCCATCTCCCTTTTTTTTTTTTAAAAACAATATTTTTTTTAAGCCCAAAGGTCCAAAATTTCAGGTTTTTTTTTGCCCAATGGTCCATCTCCCCAATTTAAAAAAACACTCAAACAGAGACGGACAAATTAGGTCTGTCTCCCTTTTTTTAAAAAAAAAAAAACTTTTTTTTAGGGCCAAAGGAGACGGACCATTTGGTTCGTCTCCTTTATTTGATTTTAGTCTCCCAAATTTAAAAAAAACCCAAAAGGGAGACGGACCATTTGGTCCTTCTCCCTTTTTTTTTTTTTATAAAAAAAATCTTTTTTTTTAAGCCCAAAGAAGACGGATCATTTGGTCTGTCTCCCAAATTTAAAAAAAAACCCAAAAGGGATGGTTCGTCTCCCTTTTTTTTAAAAAAAAAATCATTTTTTTTAAGCCTAAAGGATTTGGTCCGTCTCCCAAATTTAAAAAAATAGGCAAACGGAGGTCCGTTTCCCTTTTTTTTAATTAAAAAAATCTTCTTTTTTTTTGCCCAAATGAGACAGACCATTTGGTCCTTCCCCGAAATTTCCATTTTTTTTTTTCCCATGGGAGACGGACCAAATCGTCTGTCTCCCAAATTTAAAAAAATACGCAAACGAAGACGGACGAAGGTCCGTCTTCCCTTTTTTTTTTAAAAAGAACAATTTTTTTTTAAGGCCAAAGGAGACGGACTCCAAAATTTTTGTTTTTTTTGTTTTTTTGCCCATGGGAGATGGACTCCTAAATTTAAAAAAATACTCAAACGGAGACGGACATATTAGTTCCGTCTCCCCTTTTTTTAAAAAAAAATATTTTTTTAATGGGCCAAAGGAGACGGACCAAATATTTATTTGATTTTAAAGCCCAAAGGAGACGGACCAAATGGTCTGTCTCCCAAATTTAAAAAAATACCCAAAAGGGAGATGGACAATTTGGTCCGTCTCCCTTTTTTTTATAAAAAAAAAAAAAAAATTTAAATGGCCCGTCTCCCAAATTTAAAAAAATACCCAAACGGAGACCATCTCCCTTTTTTTTAAAAAAAAAAATTCTTTTTTAAGCCCAAAGGAGACGGACCAAATAAAGCCCAAAGGAGATGGACCATTTGGTCAGTCTCCCAAATTTAAAAAAATACGCAAACGGAGACGGACTTAACCCTTTTTTTATTAATTTTTTTTTTTATTTTAGGCCAAAAGAGTGGTCCATCTCCTTTATTTGATTTTAAAGCCCAAAGGAGACGGACTATTTGGTCCGTCTCCGAAATTTCCGTTTTTTTTCCCATGGGACCGTCTCCCAAATTTAAAAAAATACACAAACGGAGACGGACCTAACCTTTTTTTTTATTAAAAAAATCTTTTTTTTTTAATCCCAAAGGTTTGGTCCGTCTCTAAAATTTCTGTTTTTTTTTTTTTGCCCACGGGTCTGTCTCCCAAATTTAAAAAAATATCCAAACGGTCCGTCTCCCTTTAAAAAAAAATATATATATATATATATATATATATATATATATATATTTTTTATTTTTTTATTTTAAACCCCAAAGGAGACGGACCAAAAGGAGATGAACCAAAGTCCCTCTCCTAAAGGCCCAGCACAGCACTTTAAAGTGCTGTGTTGGTTTTTTTTTAAATGCCCAAGGGATTGGTCCGTCTCCTAAAAAAACAGCACATCACTTTAAGTGTTGTGCTGTTTTTAAATCTCTTTTTTTTTTTTTCACAGCCACACGCCCCCCAACAGGCCCCCAACACCCTACCCTAGGCCATAATACCCTACCCCCACCCCTCAACACCATCTCCTATCTCTAAAATTTTCTTATTTACCCTCAACCCCTCCATTTTTCAAACCACATTAAGGTTATATATATGTATATGAAATGTATATGTATATGTAGATGTAGATGTATATGTATATGTATATGTATGTAGATGTATATGTATATGTAGATGTATATGTAGATGTAGATGTAGATATAGATATATATGTATATGCATATGTGTATGCGTATATATATAAGTTTATATATGTATATATATATACATATACTCCCAAATGTTGATGGTAGACATGTTTTTTTCTTTTTGGGGGGGTTTGTTTATTTTTTTCAGTTTATATTTTTTGCTTTTTTTTCATTTTTAAAAAAAATAATTTTTTGGTTTTTTTATTTTTATTTTTATGTTTTAGTTTATTTATTTTTCCTGTTTTTTTTTAATGTTATCAATTTTTTGTTATTTATATATTTTCTAATTTTTTTTATTTACGTTAAAGTTTATTTTATTTTTTGTTCCAATTTTTATTTATTTATTTATTTTTTATTTTTTTGTATTTTTTTGTATAATTGCAAGGTTCTTTATTGATTTTGGATTAGTTTATATATTTTTCTGTTATTTATTTATTTTTATTTTTATTTCATTTTTTGTAAGTTTATTAATTATTTTATATTTATTAATTTCAGATTTTCGCTATTGGACACACCGTAATACGTCTCAGGTTAGTATTCTAATGTGTTTAATACCATTCTCACGCTACTTATTCTATATAAATGATGTTAATCCTATGTTTGGAAATGTGTTTTCCTTTATAGAACTTCCTTTTTATAAATGTTTAGTTTATAAAATAGGGTTTAAGATTAATTATTGGAAAATTTGAGTTAGTTGATATTTTGATATTTATATTACTAGGCATTTCTGTTGTGTATTATGTTGGTGACACTTGCCATTAATTGAAGAAGTAATGATATTCTAACAAATATATTATAGAGGATACGAGAAAGGATATGAGTTATTAATACGAAGGTCCTGTGCAATCCATGCACATACGTTCTAACTGTTAATAAGGTCGACAGGAAGTCTATAACTTTGCCAAAACTCTAACTTTGATAGAACATATATTTATTTATATCAACAACATTCTGTATATCATATAGGAAGTTCTTGGTCAAGATAAATTCGCTACTTCTTGTAAAGATACTTCACAGTTATTATTTTAAATAGAATTCGATTGGCATTGTTCAAGTCCCAAGTCCAAGCTCATCTTGTAATATGGTTCATTATTAATTATATTGTCATTGGCATGCTATTTTATTGCGACCTAATAATACCCTAATATTGTTTCACCTTCAATTCTCTAAAATCTTATCCAAAACTTAGGTTCATTACAGTAAAATATAATATGGAGTCATCTCGTGAATGGATGGACCACAAACTAACACCCAACAGACAACTTAAAGATGAATTTATCGACGGTGTAAATGGATTTGTTGCATTTGCATATAGTCAAAGGTATTACATGGATGGTCAAAAAATAAGATGCCCATGTGCCAAATGCAAAAATCGCAGATTTTACCTACTTGATGATGTTAAGATCCATCTTTGTAGGAAGGGGTTTATGCCATATTATTATGAATGGATTGCACACGGGGAACATATGTCCAATTATCATGGTACGTCTCAACATAATGTTGTAGATGAGAATTGTCCAGGGGTAACAGAACTAAATAATTATATGAGAATGGTAATTGATGCTACTGGACTGGATTTCTTCATGGATAATAACGAAACATGTGAAACACCTAATTCTGATACACAAAAGTTTTTTGATCTGGTTGAGGCTGCTAATGAGCCATTGTGGGATGGATGTGAACATCGCACTGTATTATCTACTGTGTGTCGTTATATGAATATCAAATATGAAATCAGGGATACGTTACCAGATACTAATAAGATGCATTAAATTTGCATCAATTCAAGAAGGTAATAAAGCCTTTAGGTTTAGGATATGAGAAGATAGATGTTTGTATAAATGGATGTACGTTATTCTACAAGGACAAAAGTCGCTTGGAGAATTGTCCCTGTTGTGGTCACCGCCGATTCAAGCCATCAATATGAGGTAATAAACGGGGTAAACTTATAGCCTACCAACATTTGAGGTTTTTTCCATTGACCCCTAGGTTGCAAAGATTATACTTGTCAAAGGCTACAACGGAACATATGCAGTGGCACAAGAAACATTTAGTTAAAGATGGTAAACTATGTCATCCATCTAACGGTGAGGCATGGAAACACTTTGATAGCTCTTATCCTGATTTTGCATCTGAACCAAGAAATGTTCGGCTTGGTTTGTGCTAGGATGGTTTTAACCCTCACAGTTCAAATGCTATACCTTATTCTTGCCGGCCTGTGATAATCACACCTTACAACCTCCCACCGTGGATGTGTATGAAAGACCCTGTCATGTTCTTGATACTTCTTATACCTGGTCCGAAAAGTCCTGGAAAGTACATTGATGTATATTTAGAGCTTCTAATTGATGAATTGAAGAAGTTATGGTTAGAAGTGATACATTCCTATGATGTGCCAACGCAAAAGAATTTTCAGTTGCGGGCAGCTTTAATGTGGACAATTAATGACTTTCTAGCATATGGTATGTTGTCTGGGTAGAGTACCCATGGTAAGTTAGCATGTCCGTATTGTATGGGAAAGACAAAAGCTTTCCAATTGCCAGCGGGTAGGAAGACTTGTTTATTTGATTGTCATCGTCAATTCTTACCACGATATATTCCTCTACGGCGTGACAAGAAGAATTTTCTTAAAAGGAAAAATTGAAATGGATACACCTCCGTCAAGACTACATGGTGAGGAACTGTGGGATAGTGTGAAACGTTACCCTAAAATCAACGAAATGGAAAAAGATAAGCTCCCTGATTTTGGGGTTAGGCACAATTAGACCAAGAGAAGTATTTTCTGGGATTTGCCTTACTGAAAAACACATCTTGTGAGACACAATTTGGGCATTATGCATATTGAGAAGAATGTTTTTGATAACATTTTCAACACCGTGATGGGTGTCAAGGGGAAGACAAAGCACAACCTTAAAGAGAGAATTGATATTTATGAATTTTGCGACCGTCCAGAATTATGTGGTACGAACCAACTGAATATGGGTGTTTACACACTCCCTGTGGCAAACAGAAGAAAACTTATTGAATGTGTTAAAGACCTACGAGTCCCTGATGGGTATTCTTCCAATTTGTCAAGGTGTGTAGATATGAAACAGTTGAAGATGTCACACATGAAGAGTCACGATTGTCATGTGTTTATGGAGAGATTGCTTCCTATTGCATTACATGAGCTAATGTCGAAAAACGTTTGGGTTGCCTTTGTGCAATTAAGCTTATTCTTCACCAACATATGTTGTACAACTCTTCAAAGACACGAATTGGAAAGGATGCAAGAAAATATAGTTGTGATTATTTGCAACTTAGAAAAGATCTTAGCCCATGCCTTCTTCGATTCAATGGAGCATTTGCCAATCCATTTGGTGTATGAGGCAATATGTTGTGGTCTTGTACAATATCGATGGGTATCCATTCGAGAGGTTCTTGCAGCACTTGAAAAGGAAAGTAAAAAATAAGGCACGTGTTGAGGGATCTATATGTGAAACATATCATATCCTAGAAACATCCACTTTTTGTTCATATTATTTCGAACCCCACGTGGTAACTAAAACCCGCAGGGTTGGTAGGAATGACTAATATAACGAGGTGAACTACCCTGAAGGATGTTTGTCTATATTTACTTACCTAGGTTGTCCAATTGGAAAAGAAATAGTACGAACATTGGAGGACGCAAAACTGCATGCAACACACTTATATGTATTGATGAATTGCCCAGAGGTTTACCCATATATCAGGTAAGGTTGTGGTAATTTAGTATGTCTATTATAATTTGTTAGTAGTCATACGGAAAAACGCAATACAAATAAATTTATCTTGATTACAGATTGTTTGAGGAAAATCTTGTACAAAACTTTCCCCCATTGACACCGTCACAGATTCAAAATCAAATTGAGAGTTGGTTCCCGAAATGGTTATATGACCATGTAAGTACCTATGCAACTAATGAATATAATCCTATTAATTTGGATTATACCATTAACGACTTGTGATTTTTCCAGCTAATCGACACTAATAGAATAGACGACCGTGTGAAATGTCTTTTTATGTGGCCAAGTTGTAGGGTACGCACATGGTCAAGATACTTAGTCAATGGATACATATTTCACACCTTCGAATTTGGGAAATTCAAGTCCACAATGAATAGCGGGGTATTCGTGAAAGGAGTTGCTGCCAGTAATGATGAGGATATTGGGTACTATAGAATGTTAAATGACATTATTGAATTGAAATATCATAATCCAACGGTGCACCATACTAGAGTAGTTCTTTTCAAATGTGACTGGTATGATTTCACAAAGGATAGAGGTGTAAAGTACCATAGGAAGTCCCAATTGGTTGATGTCAACATGAAAAGAAAATATCACAATTATGAGCTGTTTGTGTTGGCAGAGCAAGCATCTCAAGTATACTATTATAAGTATCCAGGGGCCAGGAGGGATCGAGTGGATTGGCACTGTGTGGTTAAAATACGAGGTAATAATTTCTCAGACGTGTCAAGAATAGAAAGAGAAGTGGGTGACCAATCAGCTTTCTAGACAGATGAATTGAATGTACCTGAAGTACAACCTACTGATACTGTTTTACCTTCACTTTGTCATGAGTCGGAAGGCAATGAACTGGAAGAAGATGAGTTAGAAGTCGACAACGAAGAACAACGAGAAGAAGTAGAAGAATAAATACAAGAAGATGATGATGATGATGATGGTTATATAAATGATGATGGTGATGATGATGATGATGATGACAATGGTGATGACGATGATGATGATGATAATGATGATGACACCGACGCTGACGATAATACTGTATATGATGTTTAGTTATTTTGTTGCATTATATATATATGTGTTATGTACTAGATGAATGATTTTTTTCCAAATTACATGTATCTTTATTAGTCTATATGTTAAATTGAATGTCTTTTGCTAAACACAGTCATGTCAGGTGGAAAGATCAGAACACGCTTAGACGATTTATTACTCTTGGGGCGTTACGGGGTGGTGGGAATTTAGGAGGACAAAGCATGTCAGCTAGTCATAGCCAGTTAGGAGGGCAACAATCGGCTGGAGGGGGTTCAACTGTAGGAGCCGCACCGACTGGCCGTGGAGCAACTGGAGTACATTAATCAGCTGGCCGTGGATCCACGGGAACAAACACGTCTGCTGGTCGTGGATCATTCTCAACTTCCGTGGGATCGAGCCAGGGGATGGCTCAGTCGCCGATGCCAACAGAAGATGGATCCCCGGCGACGGCCTCCACATATATGGATTTCTGAAATGTATTATAGGATACTCTAGTCGAGGACACCGCTAGCAATCCTAGGGCCCACCCTAGGGCATCTCCTGAGCAACCAGAGTCATCGCATGCACCTGAGAGAATGGATGAGCGACTTGAGGATTGGCAGAGATATGGATCTGACTGTTCAGATGCCTATATTGCGTGACAGATTGATCTGTGCACGTATTTGCAGGTCGATGGTACCGCGTAAGTATCTACTTAATACTATTTTATATGTCCATTTGCTTTATTCACAGATCCATGACTTATACATATATTTGTTTTAACATTGTAGATGGATTCCTTATGGAGCCTCTAAAGAGGTAAAAAACGTTGTAACTGCTGCGTATATCGAGGCTTGGCTTAGTTGAAAACATGTTCCAAATGATGTCTGAGACAGATGGTTCTCAACATTTAAGGTATCTTGCACATATTATTATAGCACAACTCTTTGATAATGAAGTTATATCTATGTATTAGCTTTATATTATTGTATTACAGAAAGTGTACAAATGGTTCCCTTATGATGAACCTGTCGTTTGACGTGTGTTCAACACTAGAGCCCAACACTGCATTCGAAATCTTTTGAACAAGGGTCGTGCCAAAGATAAGAAGCCAAAATGGACTGGCGATGCTGTATGGAAAGAACTAAATGAGAAATGGGGTACTCTGGAATGGATTGCGATTTCTGAGCAAAATTCAAAAAATTACCTCAGTTCTCCGTCACCGTACTTTTTAGGTTGTATCACATATCTGAAGGCTAAGAGAAGATTGGTATGTATTGAATTTTTCTTTATGCATCAAAATACATTTTAATTATCGGAAAAGTACATAACTCTTATTTTTCAATTATTAATTACATGTTTTTGTGCCCCACTAATTCAGGAAGAGGAACGTAGGCAACCTGTGATCCGTTTTGATGTGTTCGTAAAGGCTCATCGCAAGGGTCCCGAAGGTGCATTTCTAGACCCTCGGGCGTAACAGAGTACGGTACATAATTTTGATACGTAATTGGAAATTGATTAGTTCATTAGTAAAAATGGATATATATGCACGTGTTGTTTTTTATATTATTACTTTGAAAACTCGGTAATTACGCCGTAGAGAACCTTTTTAGCGATTCGAAATTAGTTTATATCATATTTTGAAGTAATTGAAAATTGTAGGTTGTTTAAAGGCTTATTTGGTTGAAGTTATGCAAAACCTTGTATCCTAGTGCAACTAAGATGTTCATAATCATTATTATGTCGTGCTACCATCACGTAGTGGCTTAGAATTGCAATTGGAATGCTTAATTTAGCAGGTGGTGTTGGCTGGAATTTTCAAATCATTGGATTTTAAAGCCTTTTGGGTGGTTTTATGTAAATATATGAAATTTAAGGTTTTAGTTAAAGTTGGTTTCTTTCCATGTAATATCATAAGCCTTTTTTGATTTGTATAGTTGGTTAGGCTTATGAATTCATTTATATTACGCATATAAAAGTTTTAAAGTATGTAGCTGTATTGTGGCAGACGGATTAAACTATGGTTGGTTTGGTTGTGGTTGGTTGGTTTTTGAATGATGATTTGATTGTATATGGTGGTTGGTTGGTTTTTTAATAATGATTTGGTTGTATATGGTGGTTGGTTTGTTTTTTAATGATGATTTGGTTGTATATGATGGTTGGTTGGTTTTTTAATAATGATTTGGTTGTATATGGTGGTTGGTTGGTTTTTGAATAATGATTTGGTTGTATATCCATATTTTTCTCGTAATGTTGTGTATGTTTAATTTTTTTGAGAAAGCCATATTACAGCCATTATAATGTCAAAATTCCTTCGCGTATTAACTTGATTATAGGAACATCACGAGTTGGGGGATGACATTGCCTTATTCCTCTAAACTAAATTAAAACAATTGATGTTCTTTCCCTTTTCGTGATAAACTGCAGGCTAGGTATCTTGAGCTGGTGGAATTGGCAAATCAGCCGTTTGAGAAAGGTTCAACGGGCACGCCTGTTGATCATAATGCCCTATTTCTCCAGGCTGTTGGAGGGAGCAGCAAAGGCCGCGTGTACGGGATGGGCTCTCAAGCTTCTGTGGGGTCCGCACATAACGTCTCGTCTTCAAGATATCATATCACAGAGATGGATATCCAAGCAGCTGTTGCCAAAGCGATAGACGAGGTGGTGCGTAAACTAAAAGAAGAACAGGCAGAGGAGATACGTAAACTTAGGGAAGACAATAACGTAAATCTCCGACTACTTGAAGACAAGATTGCGCTACTTGTGAAACAGATACTCCTCCACAACAACCTGATCTTGGTGATCGAATAGATGATCAACCCGACTGATAATTGTCCAAACTTTATAATACGTATTATGTCACATACTAATTGTTTTATGATGTGTGTACTTTAACTTCCGAACATAAAATGTGGACATTACAATCTCATTACGTTAAGTTAATGTTTGTTTAATAAGTATGTCAACTTGCTAAAAATTTGGGAATGTATAACAAGTTGATTTTGAATTTTTTTTATTAAAAAAAATATATATATTCAAAAAAATACATAAACTGCAACGGAAAGGAGATGACTTGTAAAAATCGAAAAAGGAGACGAAAAGGAGACGTCTTGGAAAAAGAGACGAAAATGAGACGAGGTTGAGAAGGAGACGAAAATGAGACGTCTTGGAAAAAGAGACGAAAAGGAGACGACGTTGAGAAGGAGATGACATGAAAACAGAGACGAAAAGGAGACGATGCGGAAACAGAGATGAAAAGGAGACGACGTGAAAAATAAGACGACATATAAATGGAGACGATATGGAAAAGGAGATGAAATGGAGACGACATTGAAAATGAGACGACACAACAGTGGAGACGATTTGGAAACAACTTGAAGTCGGAGACCAAGGGGAGACGAATTGGAGATGAACTGAAAGGGAGATGATTCGGAGATGATTATTATGGAGACGGAATGGAGACGAATATAATTTTTGACGAAAAAGGAGACGATTTTGATTTTCGTCTCCATGTGAGACGAAATGGAGACGAAATCCAAAATTGGAGACGACGCAAATGGTAACGGCACGTTTTCGTCTCATTTCAAGAAATGGAGACAAAAAAGAGACGGAAATTAGCCGTCTCCGTAGATGAAATTTTTTGTAGTGATTATATGAATGTGTCGTTAATATTTATCATAAAATAAATATATTCTAAAAGTAGTTTAGAATATCTTGACATATTTCTTTGATATGACAAACATTCAAATTTGTTCATAATCCTTAATTAGGTTATTTGACCGGGAATAAAATAATCGATTACAGACTATCATATGTAGTTACCTTTGATTAATATCATATATTAATAACAAAGGATGGCGAACCATGTGCCATAACAGTATAGGATGCGATTAACTTACATATAAATGATTATTAGTGGAATAGATTATTGAATGTGACATGAATAATAAACTACATGACTTTAGATTAATAGTTTTATTATTCGTTGCGATTATGCAAGTAATCATTTGACTTGAGAAATTACGGCTGTAAGATATATCGGGGTTTAAATCTTAGTACTAGGACAATACTTGTCTTTATTGATATAGATGGGTTACGACCTCTTGTAGTTTACTCCGGCCCTTGATATAGAGATAAACAAGTAATTGTCAAGATAAGATCTGTTAATTTTCGATAGGAAGTGATGTCCTATGCGATCTGATTTCAGTAGTTGAATGAGGAAGTTCTTGACCAAGGCATGATGATGGAAAGAAATATTTCCATGAATGTCATCTCTTATTCCACTCTTTAGATCTAGATATAGAATCAAGCCAAAGGACTTAATCATTTCATGGTCCTTATTCAATCGAGACATACTAACGGAAGGATTGGATTGCACGTTAATTCGCGACTATAAATAGATTCACGAGAATTCGACTTTATTACTGTATAAATTGTCTTGATACGTTACTAGACATCACTTTAAAACGTGAGGGTATTTCGAGAATGACGGGGACATCCTCGAAATAGATTAAAAGCGTTTAATATTTTCTCATTGCTATACGGTGGTGAATCTAGAGAGTCACAAACGATAAAATATTTTGAATAGAGTTTCAAATGAGCTTATGATTAATTTAGAGATGTTAAGGAGTTAACGTTGTTGTGTTTGGTCATTAAACGTTAATGGGCCAAAAGTATAATTACCGAAAATATTAGGGCCAAAGTATAAATATAAAAAGTTAGTTTCCAATAAATTAATCTAATATTGATTAAGATTAATTTAATTATTTATACAACTAGTTAGTGGAAAAAGATGTAATCTTCCACTAAGACTAGTTAGTGGAGGATGATATCACATTCCACTAAAGTTCAATCAAAGGCTAAGATTTCATCTTATTCAAATATAAGACTAGGATTATTTGCATGACAAGATAGTGGAGGTGTCATATTCCAGTAAGTTGATTAGTGGATGATAACATAATATTCTACTTAAAATTAGTTAATGTAACTAAATCTAGTTCTTGCTTGTTAGTGGAAAAACATGTAACTTTCCACTAACAACTAATTGATGAACTAAATGGCTTGACTAGTTAGAGTAACTTGCCTAGGTATTAGAAGTTAGTGGAATTGCATAGATGATATCTAAACTCCACTAACTCAAAAGTAATATATTGATTTTACATTACACAACAAAGCAAGCAAGAAAACAAAAACTAAAAAACTTCTCTTCTTCTTCCTCTACCTCACGACAATGAATAGATAGAAGAGCTAGGTTTTTTCTTTTGCTCTTTACTTTCTTGTAAGCTCATATCTTCACCTAAATACCTAGTACAAACATTTAGTTTGTGGAGAAAGACTCTTGGATGCTTGTGTGGACAACTTAGGGCTTTTGCAAAGTGTGAAAGGGCTTGTCAATATTCTTGTGGTGTTTCTTCATCTCTTTGGCTAAATCTTTAAGAGGTATACTTTGCTAACTCTTGTATTTCATATATATGTTTATATATTTAAAGATTATGTGATTGCATGGACATAACATGAGGTTTCATGGTGAATACAAGTGTTATAATATTAAAATTTTGAAATTATGGTTTGCTTCCACGAAACTTATAATTTGTTGTGATTCACATCTTGCATGGTCCTTTCACAGCCAATCTTAGCCCAACCCAAATTGCCACTAATTCAGCTTTGTTGTTGGTGACAATACCCAATTAACGTCAAATCTATGGACTTTTTTCAATAGCATTTGGCCTTTCTCATATGTGAATTACTCTGACTTTGTTCATGTTAAGTAATTAAGTTTTCAATTTTTACCTACTCTTTCTTAATTGGTAAGGTAAATAATGATTATGATAGGTAAATTATGATCATGGCGTAAGAAAAAATGGGAACTCATGGACGAAAGGAAAGAAAAGAAGTGACAATGTTGGTAGTCTGATCAAACTTTTGAAAGAACTCACAGATGGAACTAAATATTATACACGTTTAGCATCGGGTTTAAACAAGCTTGTTTTGTTTATTTGAAAAACAAGTACCGTGCCCACGTGATGTTTTTTTGGATGTCGTGGGATGACAGAGTTCGATTATCAAATTATTTTACAGGGTCCCATTATTAATTGGTAAACTTTCGGGTGAAGTGGTGAACTCATACACATGTATTAGATCAATTAAGGACATAATTCTAGAGTAGTGGACAATGTTGAACCTGCAACTTGTATGAGCCATTTCATCTCACTATTGTTGGACTATGTCCCTGAGAGTTGTGCCCACATGATGTTATATATACCTTTCGGGAAACTATTGTACTATATTACACAATTGCGATACTCACAAATATAGGTCTCACACATCATGTGAAAGACTGATTTATCAATCAATTCTGATGCAATAATTTTCTATACTTTTCATACGTAGCAGACTGTAATTGAATTCTTCATAGTAGGCATTTTGTTTTCTATTTCTTATTTGTCTTCATGTGTAAATGATTTTGTATTGAGCACGTTTGAATTATTTTGTACAAATGTCTCCACGTATATGAGACATCACTTTTTCGTTAGAGTGCTCTCTATTTCAGTTTTTAGTTCAACTAGAGAGCCAAACTAAAAAATAATGCTCCAACAGTTTCTCTCCATAAAATTCGCCAGACTTGGATAGCTCGCCACTCTTCTGTTTCTGCTTGTGGCGAGCCAAATAGTCCCTCTATATTGTCTTTTTGGTCAAACTCTTTGAGTAAAGCGCATGCGGCTTTTTTTTTTTTTGGTTGTTTATTTTGAACTTTTGTTTTAGTGAGCTATTCCCAAAAAAATATGGTTATTGCGAACTTTTGTTCTAGTTTTGTTTTAGTGAGCTATTCCAAAATAATAATAATTATATCGATATTACAATTTTTGTTAGAATATAGCGTTAATAATTAAAAATAAAAGATAAAAAAAAGATGATTAAGTAATGAGTTTAGATAAAATATGAAGAATTATTAAAGTGAAATTAAATAGATTATTGGAGTGAAATTAAATAGAGAGTGTTCAAAATAGATAATATTGTTGGTGTGAAATTGAATTAAAAAGTCTGAAATAGAGAGTGTTGTTAAAGTAAAATTGAAATAAAGAGTTTGTAAAAATAGAAAATTACTAGTTTGACTCTCTATTATGGAAAAAAAAATAGAGAAACGGATGGAGTTACCCTTAATCTCACAAATTTTAGATAAATTCATAAGCAATGAACCAACCTTCAAAATAAAAAATATAAATGATTATGGAAATCAATTGCACAAAGGGAAACACTCTAAAATGGAATAATCGAATAATACTTGTCCATTATAATTCACAAAATGGTATAACCCAATCTATTTTAAATTAATCCATATTAATTTAATATTAGTAAGCAAAATTTAAGAGAAAATGGGGAGAAAAAAATAATCGTTCCTTATATTCTTCATCAACATTTCAATTTTTACAACTGACAAGCAATTCACGGGCCGGAAATAGGAACATTTGAATGTGGACACAAAAAAGCAAATTAGCATGTAGCTCTAATATGTGTATGAGTTTACATCAGGAAAAATACATACATTACTACTTGTTAGTTATAAAGACAACAGGAAAAAGCTTGTTGGCTTCTTTGATTTTACTTCCTTATCTTGACCAGATCCTTTTCTTGCTTTCTCTTTCTTTCAACCCCTGAACCTGATCTCTGCTTGTCTTGCTATGGACTAAGGGCCGTTGAGTACCGATGGCTGGCCTGGTTGTTCTTGAAACCTTTGAAATAGGTTTTGGAGGATCGGATTGCCTGCCTTTGTAATCAAGATTACTGTTCTCTGCATCGCCATTTCTGGACAATCGCTTCCTTCTAACTACGTTATTGGAATCGTTATCTTTCAGCATAACTGACCCCTGACTGACTGGGCGGTTTATTGAATTTGAACTTCTTAGAATGCGGTTCTCAGCCTCATTCATAAGCTCATCTCTACCACATCGCTTGCCTTCCAGCGGTGTGCATCGTACTGCATGAGCAGAATCTAGAACCACCGTGCAAGCCAACTGTTGTTCTTGCTCTCGTATCTTCTCTTCAAGTTCTTTGATCTATAATCAAAGGAGGATTAGATATTAGCAACTCCAGTTAAATTTTTTGACAGATCTTGTACCATTTATGTGAGAGGAAATTTGGCTGCCTAAGGATTTCATTAAAGTTCAGAATTTCAAATAAGCACATAAAACAAAGGCAGCATATAGTATTTTCCAATGGAAATTAACTGGATCATCGAAATTCACAATCTGCAATTTCTTTGTAGCAAAATATTTAGAGGCTAGAGTCATTTGCAGGATATTCAGTCATAATCACCTTTTGACGGAGTATAAGCGACTCTGAATTTCGGTCCTGCTCTTTCAGTTTCTTTTCAAGCTCCTCAACCTGAGAAAAAAATTGTTATGCTCAGCCTCATATGAATATCATTTTGAGAAATACTAATGCTAAAGAACAAATTCTGACAACCTTCTGTTGAAGGACGACTGAACGAGAGTCAGATTCAAGTACTTGCTGTTTCAGCTCATTTCCGAGATCCTTGACCTGCAATCGATGCACAAGCATTTGAATTAAACTTCTGTCATTCCAATATACAAATGAATATTTAGTTAGCTATTTGCCTAACATATTATTGAAGCTCCTAAAGCTTAATAATTGTCTGATACCATTCAAGCTCCATGAAGTTTACCAGGTATGAGAGATTAATCAAACAGGCATTCATTATACTTGAGCAACTGAATAGAACAAAAATTAGTTAGCTAGTTGAGAATCTATGCAGAAAAGAGGATTACCTTCCATTGAAGATTAGCACATGTTTCTTCCTTCCCTTTCAATCTCTCGGAAAGATGAGAAACTTGTTTCTCTGTCTGACCGTGCATTGTTGTCTTCAACTCAAGCTGACTTTCCAGTTCTTTTATCTTATCCTGTTGGTTCTTATAAACCTGATCCTTCCCTCTTGCTTTACTTTCCAAGCTTTGTAAGGTCTCTTCAAGCTTCCTCAGGGATTCATCTTTGTGTCTAGCTTCCTGCCTTGCTTTCTCCAGCTATCAGAGATCAATACAAAAAGAAACACATAGTTATGTAATCCAAGCTGCAGTCAAGAAGAGGAAATGAAAAAGCGAAAGATGTTGTGGGTTATTAACAAGCATACCATTACTTTCGTCTTTTGGAGCTCACTTGTATCAACTTGCTTCTTTGCAGGACCAAACTCAATTCCTCTAACTCGTGTAGCAAAATTCAAAGAACTCAGAGTTTCACTCAAGTCCATGTCCGAGGGACTGATTTGAACAAACATCAAGGTTTTGGAGTCACCACCTGCAACAATGAAAAAGTTTATAGTGAGGACAAGATGTATATTAAGACAAGACTTCGATTACAGAAAAAAAAAATGTCCAAGGAAGAGTGATATATTAACCTAACGAGTCTTGGAGCAAATGAGTCAGCTTGGAGTTCCTGATAACAATATAGGAAACCAGATCAATCTATGATGGATGCAGTTGTACTGTTGAAATACACAAGCCAATCAATACCTGTAGGGAATATGACTGCTTTTATTAGCTAAGGCAGATATCACATCTCCAAGAGCTGAGAGAGATCTATTAATATTTTGAGCTTCCTTGAGCCGATCGCCTTGCACATCTGTCTTTGCAAGCCTCTCACTGCCAGCCAAATCCACAAGCCAAAGCTTGCTCTTGGTGCACTCACCATTGATCAAGTTCTTAGCTTTTACCATTATACAGAGCATGCTACAACAAAATTGATGAGAAGATTGATAAAAGGAAAGTGTTCTTGTTCAACCCAAATAAAATTGAGAAGTGCAAAATGAACAACACGATGAGTAATGCGTGTAAAATAATGAAATGGAAAAAATGATCAGAAAGCTTATTACCAGTGAGAACGACTGCTATGCTCATTCACATTGTTGGATCCAACAGCACGTGCACTGCTTCCAGCCTGTAGCACATTCCAGACTTCCTTTATGTTCTCAACTTTGGCCTCCACTATCCCTGGGATATGATGAGACCCTTCAGGGGCTTGCTTTATTTCCAACCTAATAATCCGACAAGTAATAGTTTGATTCAAGGAGGGAAGTAGAAAGCTCATGTTGACATATCATATAAAGAAGCCAATAACTCCGGCGGTCTTTCCAAACTAGACCATCAGAATTTAACATCTACATGCATAAAAAATTGAGAGAAAATACTGACTTCTTCGAGCTAGAGGATGTAGCCAACAGGTCTCTTATCTGCTCATTATAGACTTCAACCACGCTCACTGATATATTATAGGTGAACATTTCACTCCTTTCCTTTGAAATTTTGAACAATTCTTCAAGAGTCCTATAATTGACTCCTCTATTATCCTCAGTGCCCTCCATCGTGAATGTCTTGCCAGTTCCAGTTTGTCCGTAAGCAAATATACAAACATTGTACCCATCCAAGACTGAAGTTGCCATTGGTGAAGCATCAGCAAAAACATCAACTGTAAGAGGGAAAAAACATCACTAAGTATGAAACTTCGCACCAATAGACCAATTCACTAGTGTTGCAAAAGTTCAAACATCTGTTTCTATTCATGTTTGTTTCTTTCTTTTTTTCACTTTTCTTTAGATGTGACAACTCTGCATAATGGAAATCACCACACATAAGCACCTTGATCATCTTTTGGTGAGTAAACACGGTCAAACTTATACGTTTTCTTCATAGAGCCACCAGTTAGGAGTCCAAGTTCTCCATCCCTGGCTGCATCGAAGTCAACCACCATTGAACACCCAGCTGCAACCTCTCCCTTGCTTAACGGACGACACCGACAAAAGACCCTGATATTTCCTGGTGTTCCAACAACTCAATGACTAAGTAATCAGTGCTAAGTGTTCAATAAATAAAATAAGTAATCAAGACGTAATCCATAATCATGATATGGTAACAGAGTTATTAAGGAAAATGTATATTCACCTTTCGTCTCCTGAAGTTCATTAAAGAGCTTTCTCCTCTTCACTTGCTCCTCGTTGTACTTCACCTTAAGATCCTCGCACTGTGCAACTGCATTTGTTCTTACATATTACTGAATGTTCACGCACTAATTCATAGCATTATGAATGTAAACAACACCTTACCTAATGTCTGAACTGCAAAGACCATTTTACTCAGATCAGGAATTGTATCAACACATTCATGGGCTTCACGATATAGCTTAGAATGCTCTTCTTTCATCACCTGCAAGATGGGACACATTTCAATGGACCAAGGTCCTTCACATAATGCCTGTTTGATGTGCACTTCTTGTCCATGTATGATATAAGAATTCGCAAATAATACCTTTACTTTTCCCCTCAGATCATCCATTGCCCCTATCCAGAACGTTTTGTCACGCTCATATCTACCAGAAATCTCCCTCAGCTGCTGGGCTTGCATGTCCAATGTTTGGTCTAAAAAACAAAAATTGTTTCCGAGTCAAGTGACCATAAGCCCTTAAATGTAGATGGAACTCGAGTAGTAAAAGCTGAATAGTATTAATTAAGTGTCTGTGGCTATTGTCAAATGAAATTTTGATACCAGAAAATGGAAAGAGTTCTAATTACATATTCTACACATACCTATGTTAGCTCTTATAATATCAGAAGAAACAATCTTTCACGTAATAAGGAAGAGTACATGAACCTTCACCTTAAAGTTCAAGTACTAAGTGGGAACTTTGAGCTAACGGTGATATTTTTCCATTCATTATCATTTTTTGTATCAACCATGCTCTCTTTAGTCCAAAAAACCTGACTAAAATATAACTATTATTGATCTTACCAAGGGAATATGTCCGGAATGATTTATTGTCGAGTTCCATTCTGACTTTCTCCAACTGCTCATTAGCAGCTGTGTAAGACATCCAAGACTCATAACATTCATCTGTCTTGCGCTGCAACAAGTCACTCAGCTCTTGTATCTTCTTTTCATACTTGGCTGTTGATTTCATACGCAAGACTTTTTTCTGCAGAAAAATTATTTTGATGACGAAGTTACAAAAATATTCCATTCTCATAGTCATAATTAAACAGATTAGTAGCACCATACCTGAGATGATGGAAATTCAATTTCGGTTGCACAGTTTTTGCATACAAGATGGTCGCAATTCACTTGAGGAACTGTAATGACGCCAAAATAACTCCCAACATTAGAAATCCTGCAGTCTAAATTATAATTTGAGGTGAAATAAGAAAGTTACCTGACTTGCTCGTAGCTCTACATATACAAATCCCACTAACCAGTGGACTTCCAATAATCCCTTCAAACTTCATTGTAAGTACGCCATGATCCTTAATTGAAACTCTAGTCTCAACTAATTGCAGAGATTTATTGGCTCCCACAATAGAATAGATATCAAAATCAGACAAGACCTGCATTTTACAAAATATCATTATGCAAGAGTATCAGACTCACGTATGAAACATAAGCAACATTTTTCTGCTAAATCAACTTGCCTTTTCATCTTGAATGAACACGTCAAACACCCTCATTCCTTTAGGCCCATTTATGTTTATGATCTCGGCAAAATGAAGGTCAACAAAGTAATCTCCGGGAGGAAGGTTATCAATTCGATAAGAGAAGTTCCCTAGTCGTGCTGATTGATAAATGAAAGGATAATCTCCACCCTCAGATATGACGTCCTCAGTTTGAAATGTGTCACCCCCTTGGAAATAATTATCAGCCAGAAAACTAATACTGGAATCTGATTCAACTGAAGCCTCGGCACCCGCATTTACAAAAAGTACAACATCATCTAATTCCAAGAACAAATACAATAAGGTCAGAACATTTATGTTCAAATTATTATAATGTAACACTACATTCAATTACATACATTTAGCTCAAAAGAGATTATCCGATTAGAAAACCACATTCAATAATTATATTTCTTCTTACCATACGAACCCACAGCATAATTATCATGCCCCAAGCCCATAAACCCGACCGCATAATTATCCTAACCTTAAGAATAACTATCGTGGCCTCAAATCCACTAGCCAAGTTATTAGTTTGCGAAGTTTCTAAGAGGGAAATAGCGTAATTATTTAGGAAGATTCATACTACTTTTGCTAATTACTTATTTTTTTAATAGTATAATATATTAGCATTTTATTATGTATTGTGGAAAAAAAAGTGAAGAGGATAATTTTAAGTAGTCTTAAAGTTTTTAAGTAGTCTTAAGTAGATTCAAACATGAAGACTATTTAAAATTATCCTCTTCACTTTTTTTTCCACAATACATAATAAAATGCTAATATATTATGCTATTAAAAAAATTATCCAAATGACTAAATTTTCAAGAAAAATCAAGAGTATAAAAGAATTACAAACCAACATTATATTATCTTTAGCAAACCCCGAAAAAAATTCAAAAATTAAGACCACTAAAACTATCATCTTCACTTTTTTAATTGAATTAATTTATACTATTATAATAACTACCATAAAATTCTAATTTTTGTAACATTACAAAAATTACCCAAATCACTAAATTTCAAAAAACAAAATAAAGAATTTAAAAGAATTATAAACCAACCTGTACAACTTGGTTTAGTAAAGCCACTTAGGATTAGTCTCGAGCCCGCATCGCAAACCATCAAATCGGCTAAAGATTCATCGGTTGTTTCATCTTCTTCCATTGTAGATACTGCTTCTTCAGTTTCTTGATTCAAGGGCTTGTTTTCCCATTCAAAAACAGATGGGTTCAAGACTAAAGCTTCTTCTGGGTTTTGCACAAATGAGTTGAATTGATTGTTCTCCATGGAGATTTGGCTTCTGGGTGTGTGAAAATCTTGAAGGTTTAGAGAGTCAAAATTGAAGAAAGAAAGCTACTTTTTTTGCAGCGAGTGTGTGGAAGTGTCTTGGTAATTTTGTTTGGAAGGATTTGAATTTGAATCAAAGTGACCGTTACGTACAAACTTTTAACCCAACCAGGCTCGGCCCATCATTTCCCTTTTTATGTCAATGCCCATAATTAATGTTGTAAAAAGGTGGGGGTGAACCAATGAGCCCATATGATCGAAAAAAAAAAAAAACAGAGAACACCAATGAGCCCCATTAAAAGGTTTTTATTTTTTATTTATCTTAGAGGGGTAATTTCATTTCATAGAAAATTGAAAATTGCATTTGAAAAATTATGGAACGATTTTGAACGTTAATTATTGGATTTAACAGTAACTAAATGATGATATGATATTTAAATAAATTATTTTCCAATTTTTACACTTGATATATCCAAAAGTATAAATCTTTTTTCAAAATCTGAATATTAGTTAAAGGTTGGCAAAGGATAGTAGAAAAAATTGAAGGGTAATAATTGAGATGACAAGCATTAATTGTTTTCTATGAAGGGTTGGGTTGTGATTTTATTTTTTCCAACTTAATGTAATAACAAAAGAGTGTATATGGTAATAAATTCGGACACTAGAATGCTCGTTATCAATTGGTGAATGGTTATAAAAGACAAAAGGAATTTTTATTTTTATTTTATTTTTTACATTAGCTTGAGTTTTGTTTTGAAAACGTGTTTACACTTAGATAGTCTCAATCATGATACATTTAACCCCCAAAACAATCTAAAGTGCCTTTCTTTTTTTTTTGGTCGAAAAAGTGCCTTTCTTTTAGAAACCTATTGAACTTGCAAAGTATTGTTGGTCTAAAACTCTTCAATAATTAACTCCATTCTAATTCTCCTATTGCTATGGGTATGCTTCTTGTTTACTAGGGATTGGGTTGGCTTAATTGAGATTTCGATTTAACCATCAAGTTGTATAAACTTGAACAACATTGAAAATAATTGCATTTATTAGAAGGTGGCTTTTGCAAAACATGGATCTTCTTGTAGTTGTGGCTCAAATGTTAATGAACATATTTGACTGGTCAAACACTCTTCAAAATTACAATTAGAGTTAAAAATTGCCTAGCGACACGCACCTAAATCAAACCAAGCCTAAAATGACCCAGATACGATTCTCAGCTTTAATTAAGATTGAACCTAAAATACAGGTTCAGGTTTAGCTATACTTGGGCTCTTTTAAAACTCAGATCTTACAATAATTGATCTCGACAAGTTTTTGATCTGTTAGGTTCAAATGAATGTATTAATGACATTCAAATGTAGATGGTTGTTTTTAATTTCATATATAATAATATTATAGAACCTTGTTTTATCCCAACATTAGATTATCCACAAATTAACTGAAAGTCGATGCGGAATGGAAAGATCTTCTGCTTTAGAAAAGAGAAATATAATTCCTTGAGAACTGCATGTTTTAGCAATGAGTGAGTGATTGATAATATGATAAAAGAAGTGATCATTTTTTTTTTGGTCAAAAGAAGTGGTCAGTGACTAAAGGGAAAAGTCTGCCTTTTTTTTTTTTGTTGAAATGCAAGCGTGTATATTAAAAGATCAAAAATACAAAATACAAAGGATGAGTAATCAGGCTAAATACTATTGACACTCAAAGCTCTATAAATAGTCTGGTTCAAAAGAGTATGTCTAAAATTTTTAATATTATACATCATTGTTTTAACATCAAAAGAAATACAGGCGAAGATTTCATCTTCAGTATGTGTACCACTGTTGTGAAGCCGACCATTACGTTTTTTCCATATATGGAAAACAAAAGCCCCAAAGAAGAGTTTCATAACAGAAGACTGGAAAGATGAAGATCGGGCAATGCTAATGAACCAATCTTCAATGTTTTCCCAAGAATTAACATGGCGAGGTCCCTTAACAAGCTTCTAACCCCTACTCCAAATTCTTCTAGTAAAAGAGCACAAACCAAACAAGTGATCTCTATCCTCAGTACAAGCTCTACAGAATGTACAATAAGGATCAGTAGTCATTCCCCATAAAAGGATTCTCCGTTTCGTGGGAAGGCGATCCAACCACCAAAGCCACAGGCAAAAAGCATGTTTTGGAATGTAATACTTGAACCAAATCAAGCCATGCCAGTTTACCTCATTATAATGAGGTTTGATGAGCTCCAAAGCCCATTTCATCTTGTACTCACCAGAAGGAGAATTGACCCAAACACTAGAATCCTCTCTATTAATATTCGGGTTCAGCTCACCAAGATGGGAATTGATGAAGTGATATACATGGGAATCATTGGGCCAAACCCATTTTCCATTAGAAACAAAGTCTACAACAGTAGCATCAATATTGATATCAACACCAACCATTCCCTGTTCACCCAAGACATCCAAAAGAGGCCCCAAAGGATGCCAATGGTCCTTCCAAAACAAGGTCTTGCAGCCATTGCCAATCCTGTTAATCATAAAATACTTAGCCATAGGTCTGAGCTGAAGGATTTTCTCATAGCCCATGTAGTACGGTTCGGCATAGGTCGATCCCAGAGAGAAAAGTTGCAAAAGTAATTAACGTAGACCTATCTACCCCAAACAGACTTCTGTTTAGTATGGAGGATCCAAAGATACCTCATAATAGCTGCCACATTGGTATCGTGGAGATGAGTCAGGCCTAAGCCACCTTCTTCTTTACATCTACAAACCAAATCCCAAGCAACCTTAGCTTTGTTGCTAGAATTCTTTGAACCAGACAAGAGAAAGAATCCCAAGATTGCTTCAATTTCTCTGAGGCAGCCCTTTGGAAGAATAAACATGCGAGCCCAGAAGGAATGAATGTTACTCATATTGGATTTGATGAGCTGAAGCCGACCAGCATACGAGAAATTTGCACTAGCCCACTTCCTAATCCGTCCAGTAATACGTTGAACAAGCTCTTTACAGTGGCTATTAAGTAATCTCCCAGGTATAAGAGGCACTCCCAAGTATTTAATGGGCAAGTCGCCCACTTTGAAATTGAGAATGTTAGCGATCCTAGCAGTAACCATTGGATCACATCCCTTCACGAAATTTTTTCTTTTGTCTGGATTGCAAGTGAGCCCAGAGAAAGAAGAAAATTTGTCAAGGCATTCTTTAATAATGCTCACAGATTTCTCATCTCCTTTCGAAAAAATAAGTATGTCATATGCGAAGCATAAGTGGTTAATACAAGGATTCTTGCATTTCGGGTGAAACCTGAAGTCTTTATGCAAGGCTGCCTTATCCATGATACATGAGAAGATTTCCATACCAATTGCAAACAGGTAAGAGGAAATGGGGTCCCCTTGACGTAAACCCTTCGTTCCACTAAAATAGCCATGAACCCCTCCATTGATAGAAACTGAGAACTTAGGAGTAGTGATACAGTTGGAAATCCAAGTAATGAATTTTTTCGGAAAATTGAGAGCCTTAAGAGTGTTAATAATGAAATCCCACCTGATTGAGTCATAGGCTTTATGGAGATCAGCCTCGATCAAACATCTAGATGTAGTACCTTTGTTACCATAACCTTGAACCAACTCCTGAGCCAGCAAAATATTATCCAAGATACTGCGGCCTTTGATAAAGGCATTCTGGGAATCAGAGATCAAATGAGGCATAATAGAGCTCAACCTGTTAGCCAAGATTTTTGAAATGCACTTATAGATGACGTTACAGCACGCAATGGGTCTGTAATCACTCATAGAAGCAGGGTTGTAGACTTTAGGGATCAAGACTAGTGTAGTAGAATTAATCTCATTGAGAATCCGCCCCGATTGAAAGAATCACTGAACTGCCAAAATAATATCCCTGCCAATAACATCCCATGAATGCTTGAAGAAGAAGGAGTTGAATCCGTCCGGGCCTGGGCTCTTGTCATTTGGAATAGAGAAAATAGCTTGTTTGATCTCCTCAGGAGAAACAAGACAAGTCAGCTGCTGAGCTTGCTGAGAAGAAATAGACCTGGTTAGGTAGTTTCTGAGCTCTGCAACTGGAGGACTGAGGTGTTGGCAATCAGAATCAAAAAGCTTCTTAAAATACTGAACCGCCTCATCTTGAATCTCCTTATCACTCCTGAGGGAAGTACCTTGCTGACTAACAATAGATGTGATAGAGTTCTTAGCAGCTCGATGTTTTGCTACTCTAAAGAAAAAAGAAGTGCAAGCATCCGATTCCTTCAACCATTGGACTCTAGATTTATGTCTCCAAATACTGGTTTCTTGCTCTATAAGGGATTTGAGATTTGAAGACAAGGTTCTCTCTTCCTCCATGTCCCGGTTGTTTCTATGTCCAGAAAGGATTTTCACTTGAATAGTCTCAAGTTTCTGCTTAATGTCTGTCATATGCTGAGGAGAAGATCTGAAAATTCTTTGTTGAAGGTCTTGAGTTCCTTCTTGAGAAGTTTAAGTCTCATAGTCATTCTGAACATCGGGTTGCCCTGAACATTGGTAGCCCAAACTTTCTTGACAATGTCGGGGTAATTTTCATGTTTGACCCAGGCATTGAAGAATTTGAATGGAGTACTCCTGGATTTTATAGCATTGAAGGGAATGAGGACCAAAGGATAGTGGTCCAAAAGCTCAGGGTTCAAAATATGCAAAGAAGAGTCAATCAACTGTTGCGTCCAAGCCCCATTAACAAAAATTCTGTCAATTTTACTTGCTTTGAAATCATTGGATCTGTTACTCCAAGTATAATGTGGCCCAATTCCCTTGTGTTCACAAAGACCTACTGAGGAAATACAATCAGTAAACTCCCAAGCACTAGGAGGAAGAATAGTGCAATCAGTGCGATCATTAGACCTCAATATTTCATTAAAATCACCACCGAAAGCAATAGGAGAGCCTCCATAGATACGACTCCAGTCTATCATATTCTTCCACAGTTTCCTTCTATTAATCCCATCATTTAAGCCATACACAAAACAGAACAGAAAACCAGAGTTCGAACCCATGTCAAAAAAAAAACAAAGGATGGCTTGTTCGGATTCCTTCAACTTGTGGACTGTAACTTTCTTAGGGTTCCATAGAACCAAGATTCTTCCATTGTTATGACTAGCATAGTTATCATAGTAAGACCAGTTTGCGAACTTAGTTCCCAAAATATCTTGCAATTCCAGCTCTTGATTCTAGTTTCAAGTAAGCCACAAATACTAATATCATTATTCAATACAAAACTGAAAACATTTGCCTGTTTATAAGGCTTATTGAGTCCCCTAACATTCCAGGTTGCTACCTTCATTGGTGGGAGGGTTGTGGAATGAGGGGTATCTCAAGGTTCCCCTCAGCGACCTGCTCAACACTACCAACCTCATGAGGTATCGTACACCCACTTGTACCTGCTTCAAAATTAGCCATGGAATCCAAAACAGTGTATTGGTTTGAAATAGTGATAATACTTTTTCCCTTACCTCTAGGTGGGGATCTAGAAGGTGAGGGTTGAGAAGAGTGTGTCTTACTGTTAGGATTAGCTCTGTCTTTGAATTGCACTCCCTTGCTATTGTTAGTTACTGCCGGGGTCCTGGATCTGCCGCGGTTCTTCCCATAATGACCTTTAAGATTGCTGGGCTTTGGTTTGAAAGCCTGCTGAATATGGGGTCTATCGACCGTAACTTTGGATTCAGTCGGCTTCAGTGGGCATCTATTTGTTGGATGTTGAAAAGTCTGCCTTTCGTTGTGCTTGCTTGTTACAAGATTATTGCCTTTGTTGTGGCTTTTGCAAGTGTGTGTGTTTGCGCTCTCCGTTTGTTTGTCGTAAAATAACTTGTTTGTAAAAAATATTTTTAGTGAAAAATATTTTCTTGGAAAATAAAATATTTTACAAGGCTCTGTTTGTTTGCCGTAAAATAACTTGTTGGGGAAAAATATTTTTCTGAAAAATAGAATACTGTAAAATATTTTCTAGTGTTTGGATGTACCGTAAGTTCCATAAAATATTTTCTTCTCCCAAATGAAATGAAAACATTTTCTAGAATTTTGTAGTAACCGCAATTGTTGACCGGAAAATATTTTACAATTGACCAATTTTTCGGGGTTACCAAACATCGTAAACTCCGGACGGCAAGCAAACGGAGCTTAGTTGCATGGGCTGTAGTAATGGCCTGAGGTGCTTCTGGGTCGCTTGATAGTTGCTAGTGCTATCTTGAGCTCTTTTGTTAATAGGTGCCATTTTGTTTACTCTGGTGTTTTACCAATTTTGGCTTCAGCCCACTAATTTCTAAAGATTATTTTTTGACACCTAGTTTTCACATATGGTTTGGGTGAAAATCATAGATAGTTTTTAGATTAGGGTTTGATTGTTGACTTAGACATGGACCATAGAAAATGGTATAGTTTGGGCTTTTCATTGGATTTATAATGGACTTTTCCCTCTTTTGCTTTGTAGTGTTTTTTTTTTTAATCTACTTGGTTTGGGTCCAAGTGTTTGTAAGGTTCTATGCTTAACAAAGTGCATCTCTACACCCAAAAAAGCAAGAGTGACCAACCTTTTTTTTTTTTGGGTCAAAAGGCTTTAATTACTCAGGTAAAATATTATAATCAACCAACTCCTGTGAGGTGGTAATCCAAATTCAATAGTTGATACAACATGTGAGGAATGTTAGACATCTAATCTAATGGCAATGTTTCTTTCATTTTTTTCTTGCACAATCCAATGGCAAGATCGATTAGCAGTTCTTCTAATGCAGTGAAACCTAATATTGGGTTAACCTGCCACAATCTTTCTTATGTCCTCCAAAATGGCTCTTACTCTCCAGTGAGAAGTAATACTGGGTGGACTGATTGTGTTGACAACTGCTTGAGCATTACTATTAATGGTGATGTTAAGATGATGGAGTTGTGTGGCGAAGGTGCAGGCACTTTTGATTGCTAGAGCCTTTGCCTCAGTTGCTAAACCTCAATTAATTGAGGTAGCTTGACTATAGATTATATTGTCTTCCCAATTTCTACAAATAAAGCCCAAAGCTGCTTTCTTGGTATCACAAAACGATGCATCAACATTGAACTTGAGTTCGTTGATTTGTGAAGGTGACCAGGAGGTAGGAGTATCCGATCTTTGTTGTTGAAGTGTGTGTGAGTTCCAAGGGTTCTTTGTCATTACTGTGGAGACCTCCAAATAATTGCATTAAGCTTGGATAATCGCTCTTTCAATTGAGATTGGTTTCCCTTCCATGCATGAGTCATTTTTTTGCTTCCAAATTTCCCACCAAGATTAAACAATCTGAGATGTGGCTTCTTCACGACTATAACCGACTTTAGTGCATTCCTGAACCATGCAAATCAGCCATTCACTAAATCTCGATATCCTATCTGGGTTGGGTTGGTATTGAAGGGGAGATGCGAACCAGAATCTTTGTACCCATGGGCAAAATAAGAAGATGTGCTCCATAGTTTCAACTTTGTCGCGATAGATACTGCACAAAGGACTGGTTGAATATTTCATTTTAAAGCGATTTTCCTGACTTGAGAGCCTATTTTTGCAAATTTTCCAGAGAAAAATTTTCACTTTGGGGGGCATTATTATGTTCTGGATGAGTTTCCAAAAGAGGGGAGGATCTTGGTATGATGAACTAGCCACATAAAAAGCCTTTGCATCTATTTGTCTGAGTAAGTCCTTGGCTACATAATAGGCTGTTTTAACACTAATATTTCCGTCATTGGTGAGATGCCATGCAATTGTATCCTCTTGCTCTGTGCTTAGGATGAAAGTCTTCAAAATCTCTTCAGCTATGTTATCCTCAAACAACTTACGAACAAGACTTTCATTCCATTTCCTCTCTTGAGCCAACATTAGGTCGTTAACCATCTTAGGTCCATTAGAATTATGGCATTCAAGCTGGGAAAACTTGTCGAGCCATCTGTCTTTCCAAATGTTGATAGCTCTCCCATTACCAATAATCCAAGTAGCTTTTTTTTTTTCTAGAATCTCTCTACCTTTCAGGATACTTCTTCATGACCACAATGCTGATCTTTTCTGCTTGACTCTCCAGAAGTTGCAGTTAGAAAAATATAAGTTTTTCAGAATCTGTGACACAAAACAATTCGGTTGAGTTTGAATTTTCCATGCTTGTTTGGCGTGCAATCATAGCTAAATTGAAGCTATGAAGATCTTTAAATCCCAGGCCCCCTTTTTGTTTTGCTTCTATGAGGAGAGTGACCAACCTAGAGAGTGAAGTTTTTCTGCTAAATGTTAGGCATTTTGGATTTGGGATAATTAAGCAATTGGTCCCAATTGTTACCTTGCTTTTTTATTTCGTCTCCACTATTCAATTTTAGCCAATTTAGTCTTCATTATTTTAAAAAGTTAGTCAAGTTAGTCTCCACTGTCAAAAGGTCAAATTTTAAAAAGAAAGACCACTATTTGAAGGGCAATTTAATCAATTTTGTTAATATTGTCAATTTAGACCCAAATATTTGCAAAAAAATTTAAATTAATCCTTAATTTCTTTTTCTCTCTATTCTTTTTCTCCTTCTTCTTTTCCATTCTATTCATATAGCCACACACATACACACATATACCCTTACCCATCCCATACCCCTTACCTGCACCCTCTATCTCCACCTACATAAGCTTGCAACCCCTTGACCCCCCTGTTGCCCCTAACCCCCGCAACCCTTCACGCTCTACCCCCTACCACCCCCAGTGATACAATCCCTACCCACGCAACCCTTCCCCTCTTTTCTCATTCCCCCCTCCTAGCCCGCTCCATCCCTTTTTTGGAATTCAATCTCCACTTATACGCTCTAACCCCATTACTCTTGTACCCTCTAGCTCCTGCACTTTAGCCCCCCAAAACCCCAACTTGCCTTGTTGTATGTGTGCGTATATGTAATATATTTATATATGTATATATGTGCGTGTACGTGTGCGTGTGTGTATGTTTGTATGCATATACTTGTTTGTATATGTAATGTATACATATGAGTATGTGTGACTATGTGTGTGTGTGCTTTTAAATATGTTTGTGCGTGTATGCGCAAGCATTAAAGAAAGGATATATATTGGTAATTTTGTAAAATTATATAAGGGCAATTTAAATTAACAGAATTTTTAACGCCAGGGACTAACTTGACAAACTTTTTAAAATAAAGAGGACTAAATTAGCTAAATTTGAACGAAATTGAAAATCAAGATGACAATGAAGATCAATTGCATACTTAACACTTCTGAATTTTACTTTGAGACATAAATTTGCTAATTTAAAAGATGTATGAAGTCACTTGGTCGTGGTCAATAACTAACCATCATCTTGTTTTTTAATTTGGTCAAGAACAAGATAATTCCATTAATAAGAAAAAAAAAATGTATACTAAACGGATCATTTAATTATTCCCGAATTGTGATGACCAAAGTTCAATATACAGTACACAGATCAAGTGATATGGAAGATTGGAACACCAATCAATGGGAAGAAAGTGACCGCTAAACTTATTTGATGATCAATTAGCTGCTATTGTCAGATCTTTCAATAACATTGAATTGAACAACATCCATTCTTAACTAAAACCTTTAACTCCTCCTGAATGAGCTTGTACGTACTTCGAGTTCACCATTGCATTAGGGTTTAAGCTACAAAATGCTTGCATAACTTCCTTGGAGTTCTAAGGGCTGTTGATGTTCGATACATATATATGGATGGAATGGTTGGAAATGCTTCAACATGTCTTTGGGCCTTACCTTTTATTTCTAACACGGGAACTCCAATTGCTTTTTAAGTTCACATCCAATTAAAAAATGTTCAAAACGTCCCCCGTTTTGAAGTATGTCCGTACAGTGGTTGCCATATTGTCATGCCTTTCTTTGGGGTTAGACTTTCAAATACTCAAAAAGGCATGCAAAACTTCAGAGAAAAAAAAAAACATATGAGTTTCATTAGAAGTAACACGTGTTACTATTTTATTTCATCTCACTTATTCCGAGGCTGGTGGTTCCGTAAGTGAATAAGATTGCCTTTCTTTGCAATGAAAAGACGCATCACAATTGATTTTTGATAGTTTCTTGAGAGAAGGTTCCGAGCAGCAGCACTTCTTCTTGTTAATGCAGTGCAATTTCCACTCTTCTTCTGGCCGTGATTGTACGCTTACTGTGCACTTTTGGAGTCATGTATGAAGACAGGTAGCGATATTTTAATGCTCCTACACTGACCTACTTGTTGATTTCAACTCCATTCTAATTTCTCTTAGTCCTGTTTGCATTCGTTAGTATTGAATATGTCACTTTCACAAATTTTTGTTTCTTGTTAACTACTAATTTTCTTGAACAGTACAATGTGACGATGATCAGCATATATATATAGAGACACACTGTGGATAGCCATTTACTGTAGAATCTTGTCATGGTTCAGAACGCTCTAGGTCTAAAATTTTAGACTCATAAGCAAAACTAGTGTCATAATCTTAAGCATTTTAAGTCAGTTAATTAGGTTCAATGTGTTAGATTACTAGTAGATTGGTCTAGATCATTACAGACCGTTCATAATTGCATAATCTATACAGCAATATGCAATACTCCATCGCAATCCTTCTTGTATGGTACAACAACAGAACAGTTAGCTATATGTTGAGTCTGCTTGAATTTGAAGATGCATTAGTTAAACTCTCAAACCATGACTTATCAGGTCACTAATTGTCTTATGTTTAATAGGTAGCATTCATAGAAATGCAGAAGCTACAACCTGAAAGTCTCTACTTAATGTATTTTTTTGCAACTTTGCCTATCGTCATTCAAGGGTCGGTATATAAAACTTTCACTATACATAGTGTAAGAGTTAGACTTATTTTCAATTTAGGGTTAATACCACTTTTGGTATCTTATCTTTGACCTTATTGACACTTTGGTCTCTTATATTTAAAATGAGACATTTCAGTCCCTTATCTTTTCAAAATGACACATCGTTAGTTTTTCAGTTAAAAAAATAACGGAAAAAGTACGTGTTTCGCACATGGCTCGATTTTTTCCCAAATTACAAGAGTATTTTGGCCAGTTCACAAACAACCAACACCCAACACCCACCACCACTACCACCGCCAACACCAACCACACTGACACCACCACTAATAGCCACCAACACCAACACCCACCACCACTACCACCGTTACCACCATCCACACTAACACCAACCACACCAACACCACCGAACACCCACACCAACACCACCACCACCACCAACACCAACAGCAAGTCTACACCATTTTTGTAAATTTTTTAATTATGCAAACCACCATTTTTGCAATTTTTCAATTTTTCAATTTTTGCAAAGAACATGATTGCTTCTCGAATTGGCCTTTTCAGATCGAAGTTTCCTTTTCAATTTTTTTAATTTTTGCAAAGAACATGTATATATAACCCAGCGGATTGGAGTTGGCCTTTTCAGATTGAAGAACATGTTTGTTGTGATGAAAATGTTCAAATATTTGCTTCTCGAATTGCTCGCTTGTTTTTCTCTTGTGCATGCCGTCCTTGCAAAGCCTGATCAATCAGGTTGTAAAGTTTCCTTGCTTTTTTTTTGTTGTATTAGATTAGCTTTGGATGTATATGTATACATATATGTATATGTATATGTGCATATATATATATATGTAAAGAGCGTTGGTGGTGGGTGTTGGGTGTGGGTGGTAGTAGCGGTGGTGGTGGTGGATGGTGGGTGTAGGATGGTGTGGTGGAGGATAGATGAAGATGATGAAGAAAAAAAAAAGCTTAAAAAAAAAAATAAGCAAAAGATGCTTTTATCCCTAAAAGTGGGATATTTTACTACTATGTGCCTTTTTCTGTCATTTTTTTAACGGAAGGACTAACGGTGTCCCATTTTGAAAAGATAAGGGACTGAAATGTTCTATTTTGAAAATAAAAGACTAAAATGTCAATGAAATTAAAGATAAATGATCAAAAATGGTATTAACCCTTCAATTTATTAAGTCTTGTATTATATTCTTTCTTAAGCCACTATTCGTTTTCTATTACTAATGTCACAGTCCACCTTTATTTTTTCTATTACAAATGTCACAATCCACCTTTATTTATAGGCTTGAGGGAGTTTAAGGAGTTGTATTCAACGGTAGATATTAATCTATTTAATTTGGATAGCTAAGATTGCACCTTCAAAATAATCCAGCCATAAAATGTACAACTTGTATTGTTGAAAGATAGATCAGTTTGTCTTGGAAAAAGAAAAAAAAAACATGTAAGTATTAATTAGCCAGATTGTAATGAGAAAAAAGCATAACTTAAAAATATTATCAGTTACCTTAAAAAGCTTAAAAATAATTCAATTCTTGCACCTATCACATGTAAGTAAATAATAGAAAACTTTGCTCTGTCACATTTATATTTGTTAAGTGACCACCTCATCTAAAAGTTTAAACTATTAGAGAGAGTTTGTTGTATTATTTATTATCTTCAATACGCCCTCACAAGTGTAGGAGGAGTTAGTTTTTGAAACACGCCCCCATAAGTATAGACGGAGTTAGTTTTTGAGTCTTGCACTTAGACAATTTTAATGTTTTTAACGGTTGGCAGTGAGTTTTGATCTAGTACCTTTTGGTACCTATGCTCTAATACTATGTTAAGTGACCACCTCATTTAAAAGTTTAAACTATTAAAGAAAGGTTTGTTATATTATTTATTATTTTTAACAATAATAATTAAAATTAATTAAATTGAACTATTTTAGAGTAGATGGGTTGTTTGCCATCTATGTATAGTGGCAAGTTTCCACCAAGATCATTGGGACTGAACTATCTCTTTGGTCACTACATACTCATTATATTCATTTCACAAGTTGTTGACATGGGACGTGAAAGTGACGGCACTGACAGTGGCGCGGTATGTTTAAATGGTCTTTATTTTTGCTTTCAAGGCAATCGAAGTAATTTAATGATCCTTCAATTGTTTTCGCACATTGGTTGCACCATTTTCTTCAAAAGTTTTATAACATTCTCTTCTTATTCCAAATGGCCCTCACGGCAAAATGCTCGGAGCCATCCTAACAGCAGGTAGATTAATTTTCTTTCCCTTTTCCTTTGGACTGAAAAAGAGTATTGTTGTGACATCTAGACCCACATAGGTTTGTAAAAGATATGTATTTAGTTATAACAACCTATGGTCATTATTATCATTGTCATAAGCTTAAATATTTTTTATCACTTGATTAGGTTCAATATGTTAGTAGATTAGTAGTTGAACATAAATCATTACAAGTGGTATCAAAGCAGGCCACCATGCAAAAGTGTGAGCTCTCGACACTACCTTGTGGTCTTGGATTATGGTTGTGTTTTGTTTGGTGTGACAAGGATGCCCTCTTTCTAAGGAAGAAGTATGTACATCCCGTCCTATTTGTAGATTATGTAAGATATATATGTTCCATTTTTAATAATTTCTATATTAAAGTGCGGAATCTTGCTGTTGGTGCATTACACATATACGAGATTCTCAAGCACTTGACGCATGAGGCAAAATTATCCTTAAAATTTCTCTTATAATTAGTATTCTCTTGTACATTTCATTTATAGGGTTGGTCTTAGTTGGCACTGCAATCGGCGTAAGTTGCACCGAGATGGACTTTGGTTCGTAAGCACAAGAAAAAAAGTAAGGATCCAACTGAGGAAAGTCCCAAGGATGCCATCCCATGCATCAATGTCACTAAGCCCTTCGCAACTGTAAGTGTGCGCTTTTCTTCACATCTATTGATGCTGGAAAGCAATTATAAACAACCTTGCATTGCAGTTATTCAATAATTCTATATTATTACATAGCATATTTCTTTAATATAAACAAGTGAATTTGACATGTAATGATATCAATAGTTCATATGAAAAAATTTTGTTTTCCCAATGAAAAATCTAAGAACAACAACAACAATAAAATTATTGCTACTTAGAAGAGTTTGGCTCTTAATTTTTTTAGAATACACCTTTTTTTTCTTTTTCTTTTCTTTCTTTGGTAATGTTGATTGGGTTGTATTTAGTTTCTTTCATTCCCGTAGCAATTTTTTTCTGCGAAATTGCTTCATGTTAAAAAGGTTAGTAGGTTTTGGGGTTTAGTTTTTTGATAAAAAATTTAATAATATTGTATATTATGTTAGTTTAGAGTTTATTTTAGACGTGTTATATTTGATTTTGTTATTTATTAGCTTTGCATGTGATTTATTTGTGGTGTATAATTTTTTTTCTTGAGATTATATGATCCGGGTTTATTGCATATATATTGTTAATCTTTGTATTTTTTTCGTCTATTATTATTTTTTCTTTTTTTGTTTTCAAATGATGATGAATTCGTTATATGTGAATTATATTAAATTTATCACAAGGTTATAAATTCTATTGTCTAATATTGCACCTCAATATATTTTTCAAGTTAGTTAAAAGTCAGACAATATTTGTAGTTGGAGGACATATAGTGATTATAGATATACATGGCTTTCTCTTTAATTTATATTTAATTTTACACTATTATAAATATTAAAAATTACAAACTATTCAATCATAATATTTCTATAATCTGAAAATGATAAAGGAGATTTCATAGTTGATGGTTTTTGCCCTACAACTATACTCAAGATTAAAGAAAAAATAAACTAAATATAACCCAATCAACATTACCAAAGAAAAAAAAGAAAAAGAAAAAAAGGTGTATTATAAAAAAATTAAGAGCCAAACTCTTCTAAGTAGCAAGAATTTTGTTGTTGTCGTTGTTCTTTTTTTTTTTTGTGAGAAAGAGCATGAATTGAAAGTGAAAAGAAAAAAAAAATGGCTTGGGTGCTTAAATAATTGTTCGTGCTGCATGGTCTCAATCCTTTTTCTTTTTTTTTTTCCTTCCCTCCAAATCTCCAACCACTAAAGCAGGGGCATTCAAGTCTTTTCATCTGGTCAAACCTTTGACTGTTAACTCATACATAACGGGATGGACCTATTTGGCTTTTTTTCAAACCTCAGGGACCAGTTTGGTCTTCTTCTAAACCTCAAGGACCAGTTTGGTCTTTATACCAAATTTCATGGACCAAAATGGTTTTTGCCCTATATATATATAGTAGTTGAGGGATGACTAATATGATTATTTTCTTCTTCTTTTTAACAGTGTTTGGGAAACAATGGCTACGACATCAAGAAATGTCTCATCTACTTCAACTTCTTAAAGGATTGTGAGAATAACTGAGCTACATTTCCTTCATCTAATTATGATTTTCTAGCTTTATGGGATTCTTATTGTGGTCTTCATTACCCCATAAGATTACTATTAACATTGTGATGGTTCGATAATCAAAATTATGTACTCATATATATATATATATATATAACTAGCCACATTATGATATATAGTGAGTCTATTGTATAAATTCAAGTTACTCCATGTAATATTGAATCCGTGAACATGAAAGTTTATATAACCCCTTACATTATCGTATAGGGGTTCGTAAAGAGTTAATGTGCCATATTGTACAATCAAGTTCAAATGTAGAACTGATGAAATTAGCACTATATATTTAAAGAATTCTATGGCTTGGTCCTCTCTCCACTCAACATTATATATATATATATACATACAAATTTGTTATTTCTATCACTTGACAAACTTAGAGAGATGAAGTTAGTCAAGAAATGTGTAATTGTAGAAAATTACAAGATGGAGAGAATACAGCTAATAGTGATTCACTGTATATTTTACACCATTGAAGTTATGTATATGTAACCTTTATATGTTGTTTTTATTTTCTAAGGTGATATTCAAGCAATACTAATATATTATTTATATTATATTTGATTATTTTGTGATATTCCAAAATACAAGCTCAAGATCTTATTGTTTTGTTCTAACATATATATATATATATATATATATATATATATATATATATATATATATATATGATAAAGGAGTAAGACACTAGGATGCTCGTTATCAATTAGTAAACAGTTAATACTTGAAATTTCTGTTTTTCCCATTAATTACCTTAAATAATGTTATAAAAAGTTGTTCATATTTAGATGATCACACTCATGATCATGACATTCAATTTCATGAAATCTAAAATACTTCCAGATAGAAAGCTATTTGACTTGAATTTTTTTTCAACTTTTCTCCCCTATCATTTTCAACAAAAATAAATAAATAAAAAATTGTTGGTCTAAAACTCTTCGATAATTAATTCTTTTTTGACTCCTTTTGGTATCGGTATTACCAAGTAAGAAAGGACACTTTTGATCTTCATGTCTACTAGGAATTGGGATGGCATTTCAACTCAATGATTTAAAGGTATATATTTGAAAGGCCAAATAATCTTCAAAATTATGATTAAAATCAAAACTTGCGTATGTGAAAATTATGAATATGATTTCGCCCTCACCGGCTCAATTGACAGTGCTAATAACATCAAAATGTATATGATTTTTTTCTAATTTTTTTGCATAACACTATCAATATGTTCCAAACCTTTCTGATCTTGCTCAATTGCAAGATTAGATCATTTGTAAATTAACTCAAAGTTCATACGCTATGAAAAGATCTTTCTGCTTTTGGCTGGAGCAATCAAATTCGTTTACAGATGCATATTCTAGATTTTACTTTGAGAGAAAAAAAAATTTATATGAAGAGACACCCATGAGTTGGGTGAATGATCAAATAGTGATTTCTAAGTTCGATTCACAACTTCGGCCTCCATTGTACCAAATGACAACATATTTATGAAGTGACTTGGTCATCATCAATAACTGACCTTCTTTTCTTTTAACAGGAAAACGTGATAATTCCATTAATAAAGAAAAAAAATAACAAAATTGAATCGAACATGATCCACCTTTTCATTTAAGAGCTTTATCCCGTCCTAAATGAGCTTGAACTTCCAGTTGACGAATGCATTAGGATTTAAGTTACAAATGCTAGTATAACTTAATTCCTTAGAGTTGGATTCAAAGATTTTGTCGCTAAAGTTTGAAACAAAGACACGATCATTTCTGAGAACAAATACTTCAGCTTGTACTGGGAAGTCACATGCACTACAAAAAAAAGGGTTATTAGCGACACTTTATTTGCGGCAGTTTGGAGAACCTCCGCAAAATGCGCATTGTGATGCATTTGTTGCAGCAATTTCTTAAACCACCGCAAAAAGTCGTCTATAGCGGCGGTTTGTAAAATCGCTGCTAAAAGTACCCTATTTTTAACGACAATTCACTAGAACCGCCGCAAATGTACCCCTATAGCAGCGGTTTACATGAACCGCCGCTAAAAGTGTCGTCAAAGGTGTCATCCCGCCTGAAAATTTCTATATCTATAGGCGGCGGATTATAAAAACCGCCGCCTATCATGAGTATTATAATTTATTTTCTTATTTGCAAATGAAGTTAAAATGCGTTTCATTGTTATGGTCATATATATATATATATATATTTTTGGCTGAAATCAACAAGAGCTATATTTAATTAACTAAACAAACTGTACAAAATGTCAAAATAAGTTACAAAGACCACTAAAAAGACATATAGCACTTAATAACGCAGGATAGAATCATGTAAATTCCAAGTTGTAACAATGTTTTTATTCAAACTAGAGCTATGACAAGTGATGTGTAAAATATATATTTATTTTTTTGTCGTAATACAAGTGGCAGTTAACAAGTGATTACTTTTTTAAAAAATTCTTTAATAGGGTCTTTGACAAGTATAAAAGTTGAGTTTTTCATATTTTTTACTAAACTTTCACGACAATTTCTTGCAAAACTGCTCCTTATGTCAATATTAAAGAAAAGAATTATAGTAAACCACCTCCTATAAACTAATATTAAAAATATTAAGATACTTGAATATGATTTTAACTTGAAACATAATACATATAATGATACTTTGGTGCTCCTACTGGTTCGATTCTTCCTTCCCAATATAAATATTATGTGATGATGATTATAGTGATTGTTCAATTAAAGTGCTGAGTTTAAAATCAAATTAGTTATCTTTTAAATATCCGTTCAAATTTATATACACTTTTTGTAATTATAAATTTTACTAACCTATATATCGTCTTCATTCAATCTCAATTATTGTTTTAAATACTATTTTCCTTAACTCTTATGTAGTTTCCTCCAAATACAATCTTATACATATTATAATTTATTTATTTTATTGAAATACGCTTTTTAATAGTTCATATACTATTGTTTTGTTAAATTCTATTCAATTTTAGTAAACCATATATTGTTTATGTTTAAATTCATTTTTCTATTATGCATTTCATTAACTCACATATATTACTTCTATTTAAATTCATCAATCATTCAATAATTTTTTTTTTTTAACAAACAATTCAGTTTCCATTCAAGTTTAATTATCATAAGAGCTTTAACTCTCCTTTACTTGTACTCTATTTGATTCAAATTTATATATGTATATATATATATTTTTGCTCTACCGTTGGAAACACCCTCACTCAACCAGCCCACAAGACATAAACTAGGATAACCACCACCCGAAGATGGGATACGCTAGCATTCCCTTGCCTGGCCTAACAACTAAATTTGAACTAAAATCCCCAGGGTGTAGCAGTCCGACCCAAGACATTCACTGGGTAAGTCAATGTATGATTTTCAAATGACAGCACTCCATATTCAAATTTATATTTCCTTTAGGTACAACTTTCACGAATTCATATGTGCACTTTTCATTAAAGCTATCATAATAATTTCAATTTTTCTTTATCTATATATATATTTTTTAAAATCGCCAATCATTCATATTTGCTTTTTTAAACTCATATTTAGTTCTTCTTCGAGCTCAATTATCATAATAATTTTAGATTTTCACTATATATAAACTTTTTTGTTCATATTTGTATTTTATTTATTGATAACAACTTTTATTAATTCATATGCATTTTTTACATTTTTTATTAACCTATATTATATATATATATATATATATATATATATATATATATATATATATATATATATTTAAAATTAAGTTATTTTTTTTATAATTACTAAATATCATGCCTATATATACATTCATTTATTTTTTATTAACACTAAAATTTATATAATAAAAGTAATTCATTTATTTTTTTACTAATATAAAAATGACTATAATACCCATTATTTGTTAAATTAAAAATACCTTTAAACTTGAGGACCTCAGAAGAGATTTAAAAAAAAACTCAAAGACCTATTTGGTCCTAACAAAAAAAATTAAGGGACTTCTATGTGTTTATCCCATTTTTTAACCTATACATTTTTAACCCAATACATTTTAATCAAAGCTTTTCCAACCCCTCCCCAAATATCTTACGTCCTCTCTTGCCCTCTTTTCTTCTTCTTTCTTGTTTTTTTCTTCATTTCTTCTCTCTCCCCTACCTGATCATGCCACCCACTATCCCACCACCTCATCGCGCCGAAAAAACCCTCCACCACCTCACCACTCCACCACACTTCGTCCACGATGTCGGATGTGCGCCTACACCTCCTAAAATTGGTAAACCCTAATCATAAATTTGATTTGGGATTAGGTGAATATATATATACATATATATGTTCTTGATTTTGTTGGGTATGTATATATAGAGATTTCTTGAAATGGGGTTGTGTTTGTTTTTGTTTTTGTGTTTTGAAAGCTGCAGAAACAAAGGAGAAAACGAAACATATCTTGTCCAAACAAGCCGTTAAGATCGCTAAGCAGGCTAAAGAGCATGAAAGTTTCATCACAATGTCTCTTTTTTTCTTCTTTTGTTCATATATATACATATATAATGTACAAATTTGAATCTACATCTATATATATGTATGTATAATAGCCTGAGTAGGGCCCATACGTCCCCGGACCTGTATATAGCAGGAGATTTGTGTACCAGACCACCTTTTTACCGATTTATTTGTGTGTGTTTTGAGAGAGATTCAATCATGCATACATGTATTTGTATATGTGTCTGGAAAATTGGATTGAATATGGATACAAATTGTTTTTAGGATTATATTTAACATGTTTATATGATGATTTAAGTTAGGTGATGAATATTGGATTGAAATTGTGTTTATGTTTGTTTAATAGGTGACTCATCTGTTGGGGGTTCTTGGGTTTGGAGCATTTTGCTTTCTGTTGGGGGCAAGTAAGTGTATATTGTCTTGGATCATTGATTAATGTTGATACTTCTCAAAAACTTGATAAATGATGCAATCTGAGCATATATTTTGTTGTAATGAAGGTACACTTTGTCCCATTTTTTTGGGGGGGTTTCCTTTGTTCAAATAAACCAGTATATTTTTTGTTTGATCTCACTCTTAACCTCTATTTGAATAGCAGAATGAGCTGTTGTTTGCTGAAATTGAGTACATGCAGAAAAGGGTAAGTTTTCTAAGTATTATAGTGATGACTATTCTCCTTTCAATTTCCTTGAGCTGCTGATTCTTGGCAAGTATTGCAAAATTATATTGAACTAGATAACTATTCCAAAGCACATGGCAACCTCAGATAGATCAGACATAGGCAGGGATGGATCTCGAATATTTTGCGAAAAAAACAAACAATGGGGTAGATTACTTGAATCAAGCAAATAACAAGGACTATAAAATGAGAAACAATTATGAGTTAGCAAATTAAAAGATGTAGAGCTTACTTGTACGAGAAAAGATATGAGAGTTGGGAATGGATTTGGATCCCTAATAGTGTAATGGTAATGGTGCTGAAGTAACATAAAGTTATGATAAAATAATTTAAATCATTGAATGTGAATATCAAATAACTGCAAACCACATTCTACTACATCTAGAATGGCAATTATGTTTCCCGAAGAAATGTTCTTGTTATGGCGAACCAGAGCAGTTCGAGAACATATAGACTTTAACACATATGTCTAGAACTCAACGTTAACACAAAATTTGAGTTATTGGGTCTTAACGTATATATCAGTAACTTATTCTTCTTGTAATCTTCAAATGTGAAATAATTCTTTTTATTGTCCGTTTAGTTCACCACGGGAAATCTTAACAATTCCCTTAGCCTGAAGGGTGCTCAATGAAATTATCTTTTGTTCGTCTTACATAGAAAGATGACACCCACAGAGAGCGTAGAAATATTCAGATAGACTAAGGAGAATAGCCTCCTCCATGTTTGATCTTGAAAAGAAAACAAAATTAATTTATTCATGAAGGAGCTAAACCGACAATAGAGTTGGTCATCATCAGGACAACGGCCATTCGGCCCCTCTCACATTGTTTGGGGTCCATTGTTTTGTTTCACGGCCGGAAGGCCATTTGGCCTGCGGCAATAATTTTTCTGGACAAAAATGCAACCTAGTTTTGGAGATTATGTAATTGCACAAACTAAAATCTTGTAATCTGATAGTGAAATTCATAATCATATTAATGAATCTCAATTCTCAGCTTCTTGATTATGAAAAATGAACTAAATTATGGCTGCATGAGATAGACTTACATAACAACGATCAGTATCTTTAAGCTAAGGTAGGTTTCTGTGTTTGCTTTATGTGACCAAACATGTGTATAGCATAAGAAATTGATGTTCACATTGTGTTAAATCTTGTAGATAACTGAAAGTGAGAGAGCTCAGCAGCACATGAACTTAGTGCCTGGAAGTTCTGACTATGAGCTTATGCAATCTCAGCAATTTGATGCTCGAAACTGCCTCCAAGTCAATGGTCTGCAATCCAATGATAATTACCCTTGGCAAGATCAGCCAGCTCTTCAACTTGTGTAAGAGTCCACCATTCAATATTTAAGACTACACATATACGATTATGCATCATGAGCTATATTAGCTGACCCCATCTAGTGGGATAAGACTTGGTTTGGTTTGATTTGGTTATGATTTGTGTACTAAACATTTTTCGACTTCCCGAAGCACATCTTACTTATCTGCTGCGAGTTTCAATCTGATAATTATCTCTTAAGCATGAAAATCTTTTTAGAAAATGTGATCTCTTATATTATGGTTGGGCTGATATAGGAACCTTTGAAGATGTTGATCGGATGTTTAGGTGATTGCTATACCTCTTTAATTGTTTAAAATATATCTCAATCATAATTGTCATGCTAATTTTGTGGATTGTCAAACCAATCTTTTAGGAGTTATGATTCAACATTTGAACTTGGTGCCAGTAATGAAGATTATTTAGGTTGGTTTTCATCATCAGATGCTATTAGGGGATCTGAAGATGCCTTGAAGTCAGACTTCAAATTTTCATGTCCAGAGTCAAGCGAACCAAAGAGTATATCAGAGACTTTAGAATGTGTTATTATGCAGTTCAACTTTAGAATGTGTTATTATGTGCATACTTGTTAGCAGACTATGATAGTCTGATGAAATGATGTATAGTTTATTGTTGATCCTTAGCTAATTTTGTGTGTTGTTTTGGCTTTGAGATAGTGATCGAATCCTTCAAACTTTTTTTACACGATATTTTGGTGTGAGCTTTCATCACTGCTACAATTTATAGTTCCGTATTTTAATATATATATATTTTTGGTTAGAAAATGGGTAGATTCTGCCATTCAAATTTTATTTTTTTTGCATAGTGATTATAGGCGGCGGTTCAGAACCGCCGCTAATACAATTAATGTTTTTTTTTTCCACAATACACTTATAGGCGGCAGTTCTTAACCGCCATTAATAACATTGTGGCGGTTCTAGAACCGCCGTTAAATCAGATTTTTTGCGGCGGTTGACTCAATCGCCACTGTTTCTATTTGCGACAGACAAATTTGCGGCGGTTTGGTAAACCGCTGCCTATTATTTAGCGGTGGTATAAAACCGCCACGAATAACCAAAAAAATCGTGGCCTATGTCTTAATTTTTTGTAGTGATGGTGAAAACCATGTATTTCCACTCATTAACCTGCCATAATGATAATGACATATTGATGCATTGATTGTCGTGCCTTTTTTTTTGTTATGAGGGAGGCTATTGTTGGAAATCATGTATGGTATTTAAAATTTTATAATTAAATAAACGCAGCGGAAAACATTAATACACATGCATCCGTTCATGGTTAATTACGTATATTATAACATGCATAAATAATCAACTATTAATTACGCATTTAAAAGATTTCAGGATTATCTTTCTAATGACGAATCTGTTGTAGGATCTGAACGATCCAAAGCTCCCCAATTGTGAAGTCTCCGAAAGTATCCACACAGATTCTACTCCCTTAATTGGATTTTACCCTTACTAGATTTTCTAGAGGAATCCTACATATTATTCTGACTATATTTTTGTACTAGCTAAACCTGTGTCAGAATATTACAATATATAGGACACATATGTGACCTAGGGCCACATGTGGACTGGACTTAAACTAACCAGTCTTGGGCTCCATAATAACCAGATCAATATCAAGTTATTACGAGCCCAATTAAATTAATATTTAGGACGATCCTAAATTTAATTTAATCTTTTCTCTAATCCAATTAATTTACAAATTCTATTTGTGTTTGACCTCTCGGGTTTATAATTAATTAGCAGCGAAATAATATTAATCTAATTAATATTTAATTAGAACTCTTCTAATTTAATTCTCGCAAGTCGTGAGTGATACCTAACTGCATATCACGACTACCCAACTAATGATGAAGTGAAATTTTACGAACCTTTCAGTAACAATTATGCAATCAATTTTTTCTATCTAAATTATCCTGATTGAGCCAGAGTCATGGATAGGGTCATCAAACTCTATTACTCAATCATATGTCTAATTCTATTTAATCAGTAACTTATGAATAATACGTAGAACGACTTCCACTATTCTACCTCGGCCAAGGATTTCTAGTTACTTGATTAATAGATCGCATAGGATCTCTAATTAATAGATTTCGTATCTACACACACCTATCTCCATGCCGAAATAGATCGTAACCACTAAGTATATTATACAATCCTTGATGAGGACTAGCTTTATTGTACCAACAAATCACGTTATCCCTAACACAAGTGTCTCAGGTCTAAGGACTAATTGCACCATTACACTATACAACGAATTATTGATTATGACATGTAATTCGTTATATTAGCGGTCATGTCCAGTCACTTGTTCTCAGTAAGCACTTATATATCTACTCTTACGATATGAGACTAATCGCCCAAATCAATATCTCATACTATATAGATAGTATACTGTAATCCGATCTTTCCGGATAAATCAATGCCCAATTAATTTATCCTACAATCGGGGACTATTTTAGAATATATTTATTAATATAGATTATGTCACTCATATCCTTACTCTTAAGGATAGAATCTATAAATATAATTTTAAGGACTCTTATTTAAATAATTAATTGCATTAATTATATTTAAATAAACAACCTACATTAAATAAATAATATAATTATTATGTTCTAAAATTGACATTTAGGGCATATAATCCAACAATTACTGCTGAATTATTGCCTTAGTTAGTGGACTAGCACCATCAACTGTTGACGACTGCATAATATCATTATTTCCACAATCTCTGATCGATGTGGTAATGCCTCTTTAACGCGCTTGGATCTCTTGTGAGACCTAGGTTCTTTAGCTTACGCTACAACTCCATTGTCGTCACAGTACTACCCGTTTGACTTAATGGAAAGAACCATCCTTAGTTCAGTTACGAACTCCTAGATCCAAACCGCTTCTTTTTGTTACATCTAATGCAATGATACACTCAACCTCTGGAATTTGCAATTGTACTAATATTTGGAGACTTTCCAAATAATTGTTCTTCCATTACAGGTGAGTATGAACCCAAATATGGATTTTCAATAATCCACTTCAGACTCTCAGCCTGAAACTGTAAAACTTTAAGTTTTACTTTTCTCCATATACCAACATTTTTCAGTGCTTCTCAAGTACTTAAGAATGTTCTTGATTGCTTTCCAGCGTTTCTAACCTGGATTAGACAGACATCTGCTTATAACACTTATAGCATTTATGATATCATGTCTTTGTACACAACATGACGTATATAAGATTCTCAATTTATGCAGCACTTTGAACCTTGTGTCTAGTTTCTCTCTCTTTAGCAGTCTCAGGACTCTCAGCCCTAGAAAGATAAATGTCATGTCTTAAAAGAGAACAACCCTCTTTTACAATCTATGTACATGTTAAACACCTTTAACATTTTTTTGGGAAAAATCCATTAATCCTTTTGATCTATTGATATAGATCGACTTCCAAGAATTTAGGCGGATTATCCCAAAATTTACTTGGAGAAATTATTTGAATAACAAGATCTACTTGTGTAGTCAAGATTCATCTTCATTCTCAATGAAGTCAATCGAATGTTCTAGATTCTTTAGGCTTGGTTAAATCTATAAATGGACCCTTTTAGTTTGCACTCTTTGTGACTTATCACTGGACTCAAAACATATTGGCAATCTCATATTAATGTCTTCATTAATAAAGTCATTATAGAATGCCGTTTTGACATCCATCTACCATATCCCATAGCAGTAGTGTGTAACTATGGCCAATAAATCATAATAAATTTCAACAATTGGTGAAAAGATTTCCTATGACTATAATTTTTCACCATTTGTCCTAAAGGTCTTCATATTTATTCATTTAAAATTTTATGGCCTCAAGCCATTTAAACTTATGTCAAACATAGCTTTTCATAACTGGCAAAATCATCAATATGATTATTGTCATCTTACTAATCTGAAAACCTGTGAAATTGACTGGTTGTTCTTGGATTAGGTTATCTAGGATCAAATCCTAGATTCAACTTGGGTTAGCTGGTTACTTAGTGACTCCCATTGAGTCATACTTTTCTTCTCACACTATCTTCTTAGATGAACTATTTTTCCAATAAAAAGTTGTACTTACTAACTGACTCTTTAGTCAGTAAGGGAATAAAATCTATATCCCAACGAATCTTTGGGATAACCAATTAACCTTGTCCAATCTCATTTCCAATTTATCAATGTTAAGCCTTTGATTGAAAGCAGGATAACCCTCATTCTTAACACCTTAAGACTAGGTATCATGTTTTCTCATATCCTATATGAAGTACTTAATATTAATTTGGAAGTGACCTTATCCAAGAGATGGACTACTATAAGGAGAATATAGCCTCACAGGCTAAGTTACAATTCATCATAGTTTATCAATTATATACCATGTCCAACAAGGTCCAACTCATTATTTTCGATACTTCATCAAGCATTGGAGTACTAGAAGGAGTTAATGAAATAACTATGTTATTTTCCTTTGAGATACTATTAGAAAATGAGGCTAAGAATTCTTCATGATCTCATCATTCAGGCTTATTTCTCATTTCTAGTTTGATTTAGTACTTTAGTTTTGAATTCTTTGAACACTTCAAACGATTCAAATCCATACTTATGACAATCATAAATACATATAAGGTAGTTAAATCCATATTGGGCTATTTCGCCAAATGGCTTATATACATCCCTATGTATAAACCCTAAATATTTGTGGTCCTTTGACTTTGTCCTACAAATGGTGATTTGATCATTTTTTAAGAACACAAGATCCACGTGTTGGGAATGTCCCGTGGCCTCAAGGGCTTACCAGTCCTTCTTTCACCAATTGAGTGATTCTTGTTTCTCTCTATGACCTAATCGTAAGTGTCACGATAATCTAGAGCTATCAGTATCTCTAAATCTCTCATATTACTTGTTTATCTTGTCATTATCCATATAAGACTTTATTCATTAATTTACTAGTGTCATCTAATTTATTTCCCAAATAAATGAAACACATGAACAATAATTATTCCAAAATTAATGAACACCCAGATGGGTAAACGAGAAGACGATATGTATTTATAGAAGACATCCATTTCTCTTCAAACTCTTTGAAATCCTTTGGATTTTCCTCTATTATTAGTTCTCCTATCTTACATTGGAAATAATTACCAATCAAGTTTCAACTTTCTAGATCTACCCTTGATACGTGACTCTCATTTCCAAGGGTTGTGTCAAATGTATTCACACGGAAGAAATCCATTATGAACGACAAGAGAGAATTAAGAATTGACTTTGAGGATTAAATTTGTCTGCATATGATAAACCATGAATAAACTCATGGACTCAAGATACTCACCTTGAGAACACATGCTCTCAAATCAATCCTTCTAGTTATCTTTTATTTTGAACAATTTTCTAGATATCTCATATCTACTACTAGATATCTCATATCTAGTTATCCTATCTTACTTACTTCACAACTCTTGTAAGTAATTAATGATGGATACATTATCCATGCTCTCTTGCTTATTTTTGACAACTTATTTTGGGTATCTAGAACGTGTATGACTTTATCAGATCTTGAGAACAATTCTCAAAACATTGAGCTAGCCATCGAAGTTTGGTCTAGTCAAAATAGAAGGTTGGGTTCACATCCGATATTATATATAAGCAGTAATTTCTAAGGATGTTAGATAATTATATTATTAACCATTTGATTTGGGTCTTTAAATCAAACAGTAACCCCCACTAAATTTTTCGAATCCCACATTTCCCTAGTGGAAAATGGGAAAACAATAAGGTATTTTTCTTAGTGGAATTGGGGGGCCCATTCACTTTGACCCACCTCACATTTTAGATTTTTGGTAAAATTAAAACAAATAGGTGAATAACATCTTTATTCAATATATCTCATACAAATTCTAATTGTTCTTGCCTCCAATCATTTCGACCTCACATTATAGATTTTTGGTCTCTAGGATTGTTTAAGTTAAACCCACTATCCTAAAAATTTGGATCAATGCAATACCGACATCTCACATGATAGATTTTTGGTTGCCAGTAAAAATTCAAAATTTTCACATATCATGCTTATATAGACTTAGTTCATATGTTGATACAAATAAATAACCCCTATGTGTCCGTAGCCAGCTACTTACTTGGCCAACACATAAACCAATATATGATAACGGAAGACAATGATATAATCTTCTCAAAACTACACCATTATTAACTTAATATTTAATTTGGGAAGGTTTACTGGTCTTTAATTTAGGTCTCACTTTTCACATGCTTCTAATTTAAATTTATCGCATAAATAAAATAGAAACATACATTCATTCATCATATATTTATCGCATAAATAAATAAATAAATGCATAAAATAAAAATGGGATAATCATGGACTATGAGCACTATCAACCTGAGCCACTTGGTTGAATATCTAAATCAAATAAAGGGCCCATAAGATGGATCCATGGGTTGTTCTTCTTTGGCTTCACAAAACTCCTTTCGCGAACTGGGCCCACCAACTCTTGATGTCTTCATCTTGATCTTCCATTATATTTATGTACATAGATTCCTAATCTAGTGGGGATATATAAATGAGAATAGGGGTTTTACATTTTTTTTATAAAAAAAATGGGGATAAGTGGCATGCAATCCCCAATTTAAAATATTATATAAAACCCAAAATGGGTAAATAAATTAAATAATGACATTCATTCATCCATTTATACACACAAGACTAGTCCATGATCACCCACATACATGGCAAATAATAAAGAAAAGTAATCCACGAATTATAGCATAATTAGTCTCCTAATATAATCTCATTATATTAGGTTCATGTAATTAATAAACACATTTATTAATTTGGATCCTTAGATATCTCATATTTAAATAAATATAATCACATTATATTTATAGTAATTAATTAATAAATAATTTATTAATTAATTACAAGTATAGGATAATTAATTTTTTAATATAAACTCTTACATAAGAGTTTCCAATTTAATAAACTCTTTATTAAATTTATTCTATTTAATAAACTCTTTATTAAATTAACTCCATAAATATCTTATATTTATAAAATATAAATATAATCAAATTATATTTAATAATTAATATACTATTTTATAATATAAAGTGTCAAAATACCTTTGGGCTTTTTAATTAATTTGCCAAACAAAACTAATTAAACAATTTGGACTTTAAACATTAAAATAAATCCAACCTATTTTAATTAAGTCCAAATCCAAAAGACCAATCACTCCAATTCAAATATTAAAATAGTCCATACTATTTAATACCAAAATCTGAATTGAGATCGACCCAATACAGGCCACTAACAAGTCCATACTTATTTTAAAACAATTTTAAAATTAATCCAAATATAGCCCAAAACAAAGATGCCCATTCAACCCATATAGAAAGAAAATAAAAACAGTGTAACCCCAAACCCAACAACTTGGGTTTGGGCTCGGTCCGGATCTTGACCCAAATTCAGACTTGGACCCGGATTTTGATTTGGGTCGGGTTCCAGAAACCCTAGCCAAAAACAATTTTTTTTCCTTTTATCTCCACTGCAGCGCCGCCCCCCACCCATTCTTCCTTCCTTCTTCGCCGACCTTCATCCATGGCCGCAAGGACCTTTCCTTGTGGCTGTCATTGCTGCCACCGTGAGGAGCCTTCCTTGCGGCAGCCATGACTGCAGCTGCGAGGAACTGTCCTTGCGGCTGCCATGGTCGCAGCCACGAGGAACTTTCCTCGCGGCTGCCATGGCCACTGCCGCGAAGACAACTCCTCGAGGTTGCTGCAGCCATGGCCGCTACTGTGAGGACAGCTCTTCGCGGTTGCCATGGCCACTGCAGCGAGGACAACTCCTCGCGGCTTTCAGGCCATTGGCGACGGCAACACCGACAAATGGTGCTGCTACCGTGATGGGAAAAGGAGGGGCATCCGCCTGAAAATCTGATTTTTCAGTTCTTTTTTTTTAAGATTACAAAACATAATATAAATCATTGTAAAACACTTTTACAAAAATCTAATTTCTAATTTTTAAACAGATTCAAAACAATTTTTAAAACATTCTCAAAGTCAAATCAAAATAGTTTCAAAACAACTTTTATGAAACAAAATCACAATTCTATACAACCAATTTTATGAAATTGATTAGGGAAGAATTATAGGGCTATATTTAATCTAATTAAATTTAATGGGCATAAAAAATTAATAGATTCACAAACTACTAATTTTCACAATAGTTTCACAAACTATGATTGACACTTTTAATTGTGCTACAATATGTGCTATAATCGAATAATCACGTAAAAGACATGAACGGTGGCTCTGATACCACTGTTGGAAATCATGCATGATATTTAAAATTTTATAATTAAATAAACGCAGTGGAAAACATTAATATACATGCAATCGTTCATGGCTAATTACGTAGATTACAACATGCATAGATATTCAACTATTACTTATGCATTTAAAAGATTTCAGTATTATCTTTCTAGTGACGAATCTATTGCAAGATTTGAACGATCCAAAACTCCCCAATTGTGAAGTCTCCGAAAGTATCCATACAAATTCTGTACCCTTAATTGGATTTCACCCCCACTAGATTTTCTAGAGAAATCCTACATATTATTCTGACTATGATTTTTATGCTAGCTAAACCTGTGTCAGAATATTACAATATATAGGACACACATGTGGCCTAGGGCCATATGTGAACTGGACTTAAACTAACTAGTCTTGGACTCCATAATAACCAGATCAATATCAAGTTACTACGAGCCCAATTAAATTAATATTTAGGACGATCCTAAATTTAATTAAACTTTTCTCTAATTCAATTAATCTGCAAATTCTATTTGTGTTTGACCTTTCGGGTTCATAATTAATTGACAGCGAAATAATATTAATTTAATTAATATTTAATTAGAACTCTTCTAATTTAATTCTCGCAAGTCGTGAGTGATACCTAGCAGTATATCACGACTACCCAACTAATGATGAAGTGAAATTCTACAAACCCTTCAGTAACAATTATGCAATCAATTCCTTCTGTCTAAATTATCCCGATTGAGCTAGAGTCATGGATAGGGTCGTCAAACTCTATTACTCAATTATATGTCAAAATCTATTTAATCAGTAACTTATGAATAATATGTGGAATGACTTCCACTATTCTACCTCGGCCAAGGATTTTAGTTACTTGATTAATAGATCACATAGGATCTCTAATTGACAGATTCTGTATCTACACATACCTATCTCTATGTCGGAATAGATCGTAACCACTGAGTACATTATCCAATTCTTGATGAGTACTAGCTTTATTGCACCAGCAAATCACGTTATCCCTAACACAAGTGTCTCAGGTCTAAGGACTAATTGCATCATTACACTATACAACGAATTATTAATCATTCCATATAATTCGTTGTATTAGCGATCATGTCCAGTCACTTATTCTCAGCAAGCACTTATATATCTACCCTTACGATATGAGACTAATCGCCCAAATCAATATCTCATACTATTTGGATGGTAGACTGTAATCTGATCTTTGCGGATAAATTAACGTCCAATTAATTTATCCTATCGGGGACTATTTTAAAATATATTTATCAATATAGATTCTGTTACTCATATCCTTACTCTTAATAATAGAATTTATAAATATTATTTTAAGGACTCTTATTTAAATAATTAATTGCATTAATTATATTTAAATAAGCTGCCTATATTAAATAAATAATATAATTATTATGTCTTAAAATTAATATTTAGAGCATATAATCCAATAGCTATGTTATATTACTTTACAATCATTTAAAAAGATGCTTTACACCTCTTCTTTTTCTTTAAAAGGAAGAGTAATGGGTGTGGTACGTAATTGCCATGCAGTTATCAAAACTTAATTTTTGGCATTTTCTTGAGGGAAGGTTCCGAGCAACAACACTTCTTGTTGTTAAAGCAGTGCAATTTCCACTTTTCTTCTAGCGGCGATTGTACACTTTACTCTGTACTTTTGGAGCGATTTATGAAGGCAGGTACCAACGTTTTAGAGTAGATGGGTTGTTTGCCATCTATATATAGTGGCATTTCTATATATATAGTGGCAAGTTACCATCAGGATCATTGGGACTGAACTATCCCTTTGGTCACTACATACTCATTATATTCATTTCACAAGTTGTTGACATGGGACGTGGAGGTGACGGCACTGACAGTGGCGGTATGTTTAAATGGTCTTTATTTTTGCTTTCAAGGCAATCGAAGTAATTTAATGATCCTTCAATTGTTTTCGCACATTGGTTGAACCGTTTTCTTCAAAAGTTTTATAACATTCTCTTCTTATTCCAAATACAGATGGCCCTCACGGCAAAATGCTCGGAGCCATCCTAACAGCAGGTAGATTAATTTTCTTTCCCTTTTCCTTTGGACTTAAAAAGAGTATTGTTGTGACATCTTGTCTCACATAGACGTGTAAAAGATATGTATTCAGTTATAATGATCTAAGTTCACTATTATCATTGACATGAGTTTAAACATATATTTTTTATCAGTTGACTAGGCTTAATATGTTAGTAGGTTAGTAGTTGGACATAAATCATTACTAGTGGTATCAAAGCAAACCACCATGCAAAAGTGTGAGCTCTCGACACTACCTTGTGGTTTTGAATTATGGTTGTATTTTGTCTGGTGCAACGAGGATGCCCTCTTTCTAAGGCAGGAGTCTGTACATCCCGTCCCATTTGTAGATTATGTAAGATATATATGTTCCATTTTTAATAATTTCTATATTAAAGTGCGAAATCTTGTTGTTTGTGCATTACACGTATATGAGATTCTCATGCACTTAGACGCATGAGGCACAATTATCCTTAAAATTTCTCTTATAATTAGTATTCTCTTGTACATTTCATTTATAGGGTTGGTCTTAGTTGGCACTGCAATCGGCGTAAGTTGTACTCCGAGAGGGACTTTGGTTCGTAAGCACAAGAAAAAAAATAAGGATCCAACTGAGGAAAGTCCCAAGGATGCCATCCCATGCATCAATGTCACTAAGCGCTTCGCAACTGTAAGTGTGTGCGCTTTTCTTCACATCTATTGATGCTGGAAAGCAATTATAAACAACCTTGCATTGCAGTTATTCAATAATTCTGTATTATTACATAGCATATTTCTTTAATATAAACAAGTTAATTTGACATGCATGTAATGATATCAATAGTTCATATGATCAAAAAAAAAAAATTTCCCAATGAAAAATCTAAGATGGAGTAAGATTTGTATTGGAGTTAGAAAAATCTTTCTTGATGCTTTCCTATTTTTACTATGAGATAGGTCTAAAAATATTGTAAAATTATCATTTCTCAGAATTATTTAATTTTCTTGATCATTTATTGGCAGGCATATCCATGAATCAGATTACTAGAACCATATGCTGACTTTGTGATATATTTAGTTTTGTTTATTTAGGGAAAAAAAAATCTTGTTAATGCTTATGTAATGTTTTAGTTAACTGAAAAAGACTGCAAGATGTTCAACAATATATATATATAGTAGTTGAGGGATGACTAATATGATTATTTTCTTCTTCTTTTTAACAGTGTTTGGGAAACAATGGCTACGACATCAAGAAATGTCTCATCTACTTCAACTTCTTAAAGGATTGCGAGAACAACTGAGCTACATTTCCTTCATCTAATTATGATTTTCTAGCTTTATGGGGTTCTTATTGTGGCCTTCATTACCACATAAGATTACTATTAACATTGTGATGGTTCGATAATCAAAATTATGTACTCATATATAACTAGCCACATTATGATATATAGTGAGTCTATGGTATAAATTCAAGTTACTCCATGTAATATTGAATCCGTGAACATGAATTAAAGTTTATAATAACCCCTTACATTATCGAATAGTGGTTCGTAAAGAGTTAATGTGCCATATTGTACAATCAAGTTCAAATGTAGAATTGATGAAATGAGCACTATATATATGAGAATTCTATAGCTTGGTCCTCTCTCCACTCAACATTATATATATACATACAAATTTGTTATTTCCATCACTTGACAAACTTAGAGAGATGAAGTTAGTCAAGAAATGTGTAATTGTAAAAAATTACAAGATGGAGAGAATACCGCTAATAGTGATTCACTATATATTTTACACTATTGAAGTTATGTATATGTCACTACCACATTTTAGATTTCTTACAATGCTCTAATTAAACAAGTAAAAAAATCGTTGTCATAGGTAATTTGTTGCAACGGTTTTTTAAAGTTGCATAAAATTATTGGAAAATTTATGATTCCATTCATTTTTTGCAACGGATTATAAAATTATAGCTTAGTTACAACTTAAATATAGACTTTTGCAACAATTTTGTTAGTATTGCTTCTAGACATCACAAAATCTAGGATATCCAACACTTTATTAAGTGTTGCTTATTTTATTTACTTTTTTTTTGCAACTGTAGGTAAAATTATGGGCTTAAATGCAACGCACAAAAACCGTTGCTTATTAGATTTTTATTTAGTGAGACGTTTTGAGATATTTTATTTGCAAATAAATTTGAGGTTAATTCAATTAAAATGAAAAACTATCAAAACCGATTATTCAAAAAGATAGAAAAAAAAATCAAAAAGTTGATAAATTTGGTTTTCTTTTTTCCCCCTTATTTCTACCATTTTTTTGTCAAAATTGAGACTTTATTGTTTTTTAGTTCTAATTAAATTAATGTCGACTAGTGAAAAAATTATTGCAAGTTTTAGAAAATAGCAATGCAAGTGTAAAAGACTATTATTTATGATTTTTAAAATTGTTTACAAAAGTATTAACTATTAAAGATACTAAATGAATAAACTATGTTGACTATTAAAGATACTAAATTAATAACATAAACTTTTCTCTAATTACTTTTAGATGAGATGGTTAGTAACATAATTATCGAGTTTAATATCAAAAGGTCCTGGATTCGAGACTTATTGTTACCTATTTAGAAAATATATCCAAGTGCAACTCATTAAAAAAATGGAAAGAAAATATGATGCATATATATTATTTTAAGAAAGACGAACTTGTAACAGTAATATACTTTTAAAAACCATTGCAATAACTAACAAAAACTGTCATAAAAAGTATTGAAAACCGTCGTTGTTGCTCTTGAAAATATCGCAAATAGGAGAATATTTATCATGTTATCTTTAGAAAAAAACCATTGCTAAAAGAATCTATTGCAATAGTTTTTTTACCGTTACTATTTATTTACAAAAAACTGTTGCAATAGAGAATAGACAACGATAGCGGATTCAACGGTAAGAAAACTGTTGCGTAAAGTTATTTGCAACAGTTTTTATATTTTTTACAAGAGTTTTCAAATGTTGCCTAAAATTAAAAATGTGGTAGAGTTGTTTTTATTTTCTAAGGTGATTCAAGCAATACTAATATATGATTTATATTTTATTTGATTATTTTGTGATATTGCAAAATACAAGCTCAAGATCTTATTATTTTCTTCTAACATATATATGATAAAGGAGTAAGAGACTAGGATGCTCGTTATCAATTAATAAACAGTTAATAATTGAAATTTCTCTTTTTCACATTAGCTTAAATAATGTTGTAAAAACTTGTTCATACTTAGATGATCACACTCATGACATTCAATTTCATGAAATCTAAAATACTTCCAGATAGAAACCTATTTGACTTGAATTTTTTTTCAACTTTTTTCCCCTATCATTTTCAACAAAAATAAATAAATAAATAAATAATTGTTGGTCTAAAACTCTTCGATAATTAATTCCTTTTTGACTCCTTTTGCTATCGGTATTACCAAGTAAGAAATGACACTTTTGATCTTCATGTCTACTAGGAATTGGGATGGCTTTTCAACTCAATGATTTAAAGGTATATATTTGAAAGTGACAAGGGAGGTCCCGAGCTGAGGGTGATGTAGCCGGGTCGCATGCCGACCTGGATTATCCGACCTGATTCGATCTAGACTCAAGTAAACCTTAACGGGACATAAAACGAGGCGCAAGGCTCGGACCAACGAATAACCCCTTTATTCGTTGGGTAATAGCCTTATCCATTGGTTATACGGTGCGGGCAGTTGGTGACGTGTCGGGCAGCACTGAGCATTAATTGCTGCCCGAACCCAGATTAGTATAAACAGAACTCCACTCCGCATTTGTGAAGGTAACTCGCATATTAAATACCCCCAACCACCGTATTCAGCTCGGACAAACTAATCACTCTCACACCTGAGGAGAAAATATGGGTCGTCATCCCGCTTCTTCCTTCTCTTTACTTGTGCAGGTCGAGAGCCCGACTAGGAAGCTAAACACAGTCCGTGGTAGGTTGTCCAACCTCAACTGTTGAAGCTTCCACCCTTGACAGAAAGGACAAATAATCTTCAAAATTATGATTAAAATCAAAACTTGCGTATGTGAAAATTATGAATATGATTTCGCCCTCTCTGGCTTAATTGACAGTGCTTATATATAACATCAAAATGTATATGATTTTTTTTCTAATTTTCTTGCATAACATTATCATTATGTTCCAAACCTTTCTGATCTTGCTCAATTGCAAGATTAGATCATTTGTAAATTAACCCAAAGTTCATACGCCATGAAAAGATCATTCTGCTTTTGGGTGGAGCAATCAAATTCGTTTACAGATGCATATTTTAGCAATAAGCGACAGACATAGAAGAGTGAGCTTTTTTTTTTTTTTTTTGGGGTAAAAGTTCTTGGCCTTTTACGGAGCCCCCAAAGGTATTTTGAATTTTACTTTGAGAGAAAAATTATATGAAGAGACACCTATGAGTGGGGTGAATGATCAAATAGTAACATGTCGTAATAAGAAATTTTAAGTTTGATTTACGATTTTGGTCTCCATTGTTCCGACAACATATTTATGAAGTGACTTGGTCATGATCAATAACTGACCTTCTTTTCTTTGAACAGGGGAGAGACGTGATAATTCCATTAATAAAGAAAAAAGAATAACAAAATTGAATCGAACATGATCCACACAAAATTGAATCGAACATGATCCACCTTTTCACTTAAGGGCTTTATCTCCTCCTAAATGAGCTTGAACTTCCAGTTGTCTGCATTAGGATTTTTAAGTTACAAATGCTAGTATAACTTAATTCCTTACAGACTGATTGAAATAAATGAATTTTACAAAATTTTGTGAAATTCATTTACAAATTCAAGTTTTTGTGTTTGGTTACATCTTTTTAAAAAATTTCAAATCCAAGATTTATAACTTTTGAATTTGCACAAGTCTTACTCAAATCTAAGCTCAAAAGGCGGAATTTACAAATCCACGTTTTTTAAATCTGTTATTAATTTTTTGAGGACAAAACTATCATCAAATTTAAGTTATTGAATTTATTAGAAATACTCAAAAACCCAAAAAAAAAAAAAAACAATGTCTTCCCCACTCATTCCTGTCTTTGACGACACGATGATCATGGAGCTGTTGCATCACCATATGACACACCGTAGTATTCCCCGACACCATCCATCCTGGAAACCCTTGCTCATCCAAAAAAAAAAATTAAATTAAATTAAATAATAAAGTAAGTAAAAAGGTCATCTATTATTGAAACTTTAACAGAGCATGTGAATGAAATACCAATGACGAAAGGCTGTTTGCGAGAGATGAAATCTGCTTCTAATTGCCTTAGCGGAGGTAAGTAATACTATTGCCAAACATCACAGTAGGACTTGATACATAAAAGAAGACTACTACTTGATTAATGAATTTAAAAGAAGAGAGAATAGGCTTGTTGATTTTTTTATGTTACACGTTTCCTTGGACAATCTCAGGTTATAAACCAATCAAGTTTTTAACACCAATATTTAAATAACGTCGTCATAGATTACTTGTAGTATTACTTGTGTTTTAATTAAGAAATATAAGTCCTCATTTTTGTGTCCAATAAACTACATATAGATATATGAATGTTCAATGATTTTTTTAATGGAGTCAATTGATTTAATTTTAATTTGTTTCTCCTTTTCTTATATTGAAATTTAGGAAGTATAAGGGACTTTGAAAGAAAAAAAATGCGCTAATAGTTTTAGTTGCATATATTGAGAAGATAACACTTATATGATAGTCTAATTTTAATTGAATAAAATAAAAGTATTTAAGTAAAATATAACTACCAATTTTAATTTTATATGTGTTCTAAACACAATTTATATTTATAAATGATAAAATTAACTTAATATTATTTTACCGTTCTAAATAAAAAAAATTATTTATAAATATAAATTCTCATAAAATTTATTTATAAATAAAATAAATTTTACAACACAAGTGTCTCCAAATATCTCCAAACAATATATTAGAGATTGATTCAAAGATTTTGTCTGAGAACAAATACATCAGCTCGTACTGGAAAACCATGCACTTCCACTCATTAACCTGCCATAATGATAATGACATATTGATGCGTTGGTTGTCGTGCTTTTTTTTTTTTTTTTTCATTACAAGTAAGGTTCCGTCCTATTACATTACAATTATTTAAAGAGATATTTTACTCCTCTTCTTTTTCTTTAAAAGGACGAGTAACGGGTGTGGTACCTAATTGCCATGCAGTCATCACAACTTAATTTTTGGCATTTTCTTGAGGGAAGGTTCCGAGCAGCAACACTTCTTGTTGTTAATGCAGTGCAATTTCCACTTTTCTTTCGGCGCGATTGTACACTTCACTCTGACTTTTGGGCGATTTATTTTAACGCTCGTAATAACAATTGTCTTATTAAGACTCACTTTCGTTACAGTGGATTTTCTTAACTAAGCTACTGTCTATGAGGCGTTGGCTCATTCTTCAACAGGCACACGATCTACCCTGACCTGCATTGGTTATTTCAAGTCCATTCTAATTTTTCTTAGTCCTGTTTGCATTCATTAGTGCTGAATGTTTCACTTTCACAGATTTTTATTTGTTGTTAACTATTAATTATCTTGAAGGGTACAATGTGAAGAGGACCAAGCATATCTGTATATAGAGACAGTGTGGGATTTTCGTAACATCATAATGTTATAATTGGGATTTAACGATTGTAAATTATTTACATCATTATTTCATATTTGTATCAATATATAATTCACAATTGTTTTAATGTACTTATAACATAATATTATAACATTATGAACAAATTTATTTCTATAGAGAGACACAATATAGAAAGCCATTTAGTCATAGCGTCTAGTCTATGACCTCGTAATCTACAGCAAATATGCAATACTTTGGAACTATTATTCTTCAATGATAAAATCGCAGAACTGTGAGCTATATGTCTTTTTTAGTTGGTCGTGTGTGAGCGATATGTTGAGTTTACTTGAATTGGAATATGCATTTCTCTCAAATCATGACTTATCATATCAGTGACGGAGCCAGGCACCGGGGGTCAGTGTAGGCATCCGATATCTAACTCCACCTCTAACAATGATATAGTCCGTGTAGGCACCTAGTGTCTAGCTACATCCCCTAACGGGCGAAGAAGATTAAAAACTTTGATGTCTTCACTCTGAAAAAGACTGGAAACATAATCAGAAGCAATGCGCGGTCCATTTGTAATAGAAGAGATAATTAATAACCAGCAAATAAAACATCTAGCAGGAACTTTTTAGATCATTTCAAATTATGATGAACACAAGAAAAAATTCTGCAGATCCAATATAACTACTAGATAGTGGATGAACTGTTAGTGACATTCCCAAATTCTTCCATATGCTAACGCAACATGGATCCAAATTAGCTCGCGGAAAAATCATTTACCTCCCGAGCCTATAGAGTTTCGCGAACTTTGTATATATCACCTGTGATTTCTGTTAGAGTGAAGTGCACCAAACCCTCTTGTGATTTGTCGAAAGTGCACAACACCCCCTTATAGTTCAAAAACTCCTTGATCACTACCTTATGATTTTCGAAAGTACACAACTACCCCCTGTCCTCAAAATGATTTAACAGAATTTGTAAAATTACATACATACCCTCAATTCTTTTTTTTTTCCCTCTCTTTTGTCCTTTTCTCTTTTGTTTATTTATTTACAAATATATATATATATATTATATTTGCCAAAAAAATAATAAATTTAAAAAAAAAAAAAAAAAAAACTTGTTAGATCATCTAACACCCCACCATCACCCCCCCCCCCCTCCCATCCCCTCTCCGTCAGCCCCACCCCAACCTCTCCTACTTATGAGTTTATCATGTTCTTACAATGAACATCTCCCTCTTCAATAAACACATATAACTTGTGTAAATTTGATTCCTTTGGAGCAAAATAATTTTGCAAAAATGGTTTCTTATCGTTGGCTCAATTAGATAAGGTATCCTATGCCCAGATTATTCAAAAGTCATAACAGAAGAACATTCATGTATATTAAGATCTAAACGAAACTAAACTGGATCCGATTAAGTTATAGTTTAATAGAACTAAAACAAAGCTCAAAATGTAATAGATCAGTACGACTTACCATTACAATCCCGTTGATGAGCTCGTCCGTGTGTATATATATATATATACACGCACACACATATATGGATGAGGGGTGGGCTCAAGGGGGGGGGGGGGGAGGGTGTGTTGACGGGGTGCGATGGGGTGGCGTGGGCTGACAGGGTGGGGGGGTTCCATTTTTTTTTTTTTTGGTGAAATAGTGGCTATATAGGAAAGAAGAAAAGGAAAAAAATATTTTGAATTAAGGGCATTTTTGTCCAAAAAATAATTTATTTAATCAAAAAAATTTAAAAATTCGTTCTTTCTGTTAAATATGACGAATTTTTTAACGGCAGGGGGATGTTGTACACTTTTGAAAACTATAAGGTAGTGATCAGGGGTTTTTGAACTATAGGGGGTGTTGTGTACTTTCGACAAATCACAGGGGGGTCTGATGCACTTCACCCTTTCTGTTAACCACAATCCTGGAAATAATGTATGCAAATCAAACCAATAAAAAGACAGTAATTATCATAACACATTCTATCAGACAAAACTTATTTTTTTTACAAACACATTCACATTGTAGCAATTTAATTATAAATGCATGATTATTAATCATTAGAAATTAATTAGTATTAAATATGAAGAAATAAGCTTACATCTAATTGTTTTCGAATGTATTTAGCTCGTTTCTTGGGTCTGCGAGGAGGCCTATGCCCAACCATAGCCATGAAATCTTCTTCGATCTCTCGTCACTTTAGTGGGACAGAAAACTTCGCCATCTCCTTCTTCTCAGTGCTCGGAGAAGCAGCCGCAGCCACAGAAGCAACACTCCTCAGCCTCGACGCTGTCTCTCCGGCCACCCGCAGGCCTCAACGGCGACGTTGTCAGATCATTAACATTCGAAAGAATAAGCTTTTTTTCCTCTTTGTTGCTTCAGTCGGGAAGCAAACTAAGCCAAAGAAAGAGAAAAAGCAACCAAAGAAAGGGAAAGTGCAACCAGCTGTTTTTTAAAATTAAAAAAAAAAATTTAAAAAGTGAAATTACTAATATACCCCTGATTTTAAAAATATTTTCAGTGTAGGCATGAGCATACACTCATGCCTACCTCCCTCTGCCACTGTATCAGATCATTAATTGTTGAATGATCTACGCTTGCTACGTTGTTTGTTGAAAATTTCTTATATCCTCCTACAGTCCATGTTTTCTAAAAATAAAAAAGTGAGCTCCACACGTGTGAGACCCACATGCTATGTGAATAGGGAGCATAGGCTGCACGATGATGAAAGAACTACTCTTGTTGGTCAGTTTAGTGCATGAATATGTTGCTTAGGGGCGGATCCAGGAAATAAAAATTGGGGGGGTCGAGATTTTTTTTTTGTACATTATTTTTTTTGTACAATATTTTTAGACCAATACAAAAAGTTTCCAAAATAAAACAAAATTGGAAGAAAAAGATTTGATGAAAGATGGTGAAGGAAGAGGAAAGTAAGCCACACATACCCAAGTATCACTTACATAGTTTTGTTTTTAAGAAAGAAAAAAAAAAAAAAAGATGTAGTTTTGTTTTAAAAAAATATATAGTTATCAGAAAATTAAGTGATAGTTTAGTGGTAAGAGCTATCATTTTGGTCTTGGGAAATCTAGTGTTCGATTCTTGAAGGAGGGAAGAAAAAAAATCTTTCTTTTCAAAAAAAAATTCTGTCACTGGGAATCAAACTCATGCCACTCTAATGAGTAATACACTTATTACCAACTAAACTAAGTCATATCTTGTATACCTTAGCAACTTTTATAATATATATTGAGGGGCTAAACCTATTTTTTTTTTAAAATATACATTAAATATTTTTTTTTTAGACATGGACCCCCAACCTCCCCCCCACAATGGAATTCAATTCAATCAAGTAACTCATTTTTTTTGCTAGATATTTATTTATTTTTTGCTCGGTTGCTAGATATATTTAAGTAACTCATTCTTAAGCTAAAGTCATTCAATCTTAACGGCCTGTCCTGAAACCATTTCACTCTTACAAAATAGCGAACATTGGATCACAATTGGTACCAAAACTAAGGATCTATCATCAATCCGTGACCAAATTAAAAAATAATAGATATTTAATTTTTTCGATGTTGGACGCCAGTCTGTCACTCAATTTAATTTTATTATTTCTAATTATTTTAAAATGTCCATCACCAAACCATCGCTAGGTTAATTCATTATTTTTAATTATTCTATTATTTCCATTGCCAATCTGTTGCTTCATTACTTTATTATTTTTAATTATTTTATTTGAATCCGTCACCCATTCGCACCTAACCGTCGCCAATCCATCATTCCCCTCCCTCTCGCCTTTCGATTGCCATAGTTTTTAAATATATATAATTTATTAAAAATATTAAGTATACAAATATTAGTATTTAAAAAATTATTAAAATACTGTACAAAATTGATTTTTAAAATTTACAAAAAATGGAATTAAATATCTATCTACGAGTTGTTCAGCTAGTCCAAATGACGGGGTAGGTGATTGCCTTGTAACTCTGAGTTCTCCTCATGCATCTTGTGTATGTCTTCTTTGTATTATTGGCGCATAAGGGTCATCTACTCCTTCATATGACGCTACATGTCACGTTGCAACTCGCGTTGTTTCTCAACCATGATACGTTGCTGCTCCGCTAGTATGCGTTGATGTTGTTCCTCCCACACCATCGCTGCTGCTCCTAGACGGTACGCTGCTACTGCTCTTCAAGTAGCTACCTAATGGTCTTTGTCGCCTCAGTGACAATAGTATCCTCATTCTGCTACGTAAGTCTGGGGCCAATGATGGGGACATCGTGTGTTGCCCTTCTAATACGGACCCCCTACGAGTTGTGTCCATAGACGCGCCTTTTCTTCGACCCACTAGCTGCCTCAAAGAAGACTTGGCCGGAGTCAACAGGCAGTGCCATAGGATCGGCTTGGCTCCTAGTCTCACTCTGCTGGAACATCCCATTATACCTGTCTTGGAAAGACAAAATTCTAAGTAGTTAGTATTCTTATTACATTAAATATATTTGTAATTACGTTGTAAACTGTAAAAATACTTACTATTATCTCAACAACCTTACTTGGTCTCCATTCATGTATTGTATTTGACTATTTACAAAAGTAACGAATTCATCTACACCTTTAATAAAATACCATTCAATTTTTTTCCATCGAGAGTTAAGTGATTGTTCATCTAGTATTGCCGGTCCGTTTCTATTTTGGCAACTTCTATATTACAAAGTTGAATCAAAACTAATCATTGGATCAACTAATTAAATTATCGAAATCACTTAAATATTTACTCCAACTCTCAACATTGGTCCAAGTGAATTAATTGGCACAATAATTACAATATCAATTCAATTATGTTGGACAAATTAAGGTATTTTGGTCCAAATAAATTGTTTGACTCAATGACACTATTAATTGGGCCATATTAACCATTATTTTCATGTGTCAAGGTTTTTCATTGGTTCAAATGAATTAGGTTGGACCAATTAGGGTAATGATTTGTCTGGCCCAATAATAATATTAATTGGGCCATATTCATCAACTATTTTCTAATTAAAGTTTTTCATTAGTCCAAATGAATTATGTTGGACCAATTAGGTATTTTGGGCTCTGTTTGTTTGTCGTAAAATAACTTGCTGGAAAAAAATATTTACACAAAATTATATTTCTTTAAAAAATAGAATATTTTCTGATGTTTGATTGTCACATTGAAAAATATTTTCTGGTATTTACATGTAATAATGAAAAATATTTTTTGACAAGACATTTTATAAAAACATACACACACACATATAAATATGAATAAATTTCACACACATATATAAATGTATATACAAATTTCACACACAAACACGTGCACACGCATATATATATAAACAAACACAAACACACATATACATATACACATTTCATGGGATTTGGGGGTGAGGTAGGGGTGAATGGAGTTTTCTTGAAAAATGTTTGGGAGACGAAAAAAATATTTTTTACTCTTTTGAACTAAAATTTTTCTTTAATCAAAAAATATTTTTCCGCCGATCAATTTTCTGAAGTTACCAAACACCGAAAAATTAATAAAATATTTTCCAATGAAATATTCTATGTCAAACAAACAGAGCCTTGGTCTGACCCAATAAAATATTGATTCGGTCAATATTCATCAATTATTTTGTAATTAAAGTTTTTCATTGATCCAAATGAATTATGTTTGACCAATTAAGATAACACAATTATAGTCCAAATAATTTTTTAATCCAATAATAATATTAAATTGGGTCAATTCATCTATTGTTTTTGATATATTAACGTTTAGCACAACCATGTATCTCTGGCCTACTTATTTATTAGGGTTATTAACACAAATGATCATTTATTTTTACTCTGTGTTTAAATTAATTCATTTATCTTTCAAGCGTGATATTTTGGTCCCTGATCTAATACTTAAGTGACGTCGTTAGTCCTATTGTTTGAAATTTGTCAAAAAATTAACGGAAATCACATGCATTGCTCACGTGCTCACTTATGCAAGGATAAAAAGTCCATTACAAGTCTGATACTTACTTTACACTTTTGGCTTCATCGTTATGACTTGTAATGGATGATTTTACCCTTGCATAAGTGAGCACGTGAGCAATGCATTTGATTTTCGTTAATTTTTTGACGGATTTTACACGATAGGACTAACGACCTAACTTAGGTATTAGATCAGGGCTTAAAATGTCACACTTGAAAGATATAAAAGTTAATTGGCACACAAGATAAAAATAAATGATCATTTGTGTTAATAATCTTATTTATTATACTTAATTAAACCATACATATACCGCTTTATATAAGACTTTTCGTGTATAGAAAACGAAATGAAATGATTTTTGAGTCCATAGTGATAGAGAAGAGATATCGCATAACGAAGACACCTAAGAAATCGTAGTACATGTAAAATTCTTCGGCTACGAGACCACCACATTGCCTATACCTCTTCGTACTCTCTTCTATATATACAGTGACAAAGTTGGCCACCAACACCATTAGCACTAAACTAAATATATATCTCTTTGGTCACCACCCCTTATCATATTCATTTCACAATCACAAGTTGTTGACATTGACATGGGACGTGGTGGTAGCAGCACTAACAATGGCGGCGGTATGTATAAATCAATTTTTTTTCTTTTTCGGACTAATGACATATACAATACTTAAATTTTTTATTTTTTTCAAAAGTTTTACCATAAATTCTCACATTATTCTCTTCTTATTCCAAATGCAGATGACTCTAATAGCAACATTCTCGCAACCATGATAGCAATGGGTATGATTAAATTATTTTCCTTTTTCTTTGGACTAGATTTAAAAGTACTCTTTATTATTAAAACAAGGGATCTCTGCTGTTTGTGCACTACACATTTCCAGATCCTCATGCACTTAACCCATGATCGCAATATACAACCTAAAAATTTATCATATGAGTAACCTCCCCTACATTTTATCTGTAGGGGTATTAATGGGCACTGCAATCGGCGTACTTTGTACTCCGAAAGGGGCTTTGGCTCGTAAGCAGAGGATAAATGGCAAGAATCCTGCTGAATGCCATAAGCCTGCTGAGGAGAGTCCCAAGGATGCCATCCCATGCATCAATATCTCTAACCGATTCGCCACTGTACGTGTTTTGTTTTTAGCCTTGCACTATAATAATTCATTAATTCTATATATTTCATAACATTCTTTTAAAAGAAAAAAATAGTGCATTTGACATGTAATGGTATCAAGGAATAAATTTTGTTTTCCCAAATAGGGAAACTATTTTGGACTATGACATAGGTCTAAAAACTTGTAAAAACAAATTTTTATCTGGATTATTTAATTTTTCATATTATTTATTAATCCAACAACATATCCTTTTTCTCTCTATAAGAAGGATCTACGAAATTTAAATACCGACATTTTTTTTTGAACAAAAATATATACCGAGATTGTGGTATATCTTGTCTGTCTTTACTAATTTGAAAATACTACATTTGTTTCTTGTAAATTTATGTAATTTTAATTAATTGAAAAACATTGCAAAAAATTCAACTTTGGGGTATAGCTAGCTAAGTAGTTGAGGGATGACTAATATGATTATTTTCTTCATCATTTGTAACAGTGTCTTCAAAGCAATGGCTACGACATCAATAAATGCATCATCTATTATGACTTGTTGAAGGATTGCCAGAAGAACTGAGCTACATTTCCTTCTCATATTTATAATTTTCTAGCTTTGTTGGGTTTTTAAACCCTTGGAGATTTCCTTTTTTTAATTTTTATGTTAGGCCATAGCTTAATATTTCAATCGATACTTAATTAATAATTTACCACTTTAGTGTTGCTTGTGATTTGTGAATTTCAGCTAATTGCGTGCTTTCAATTTATGGTTTTCCTTCACTCAACGATAATGAAGAATTGAGCATACCGATAAATAACTATAATTAACACGGACTAGCAATAATATCTTATTCCGTATGTGTGTAGATATATGCGGTGGCCACTTAATAGTATTCCGTCATTAAGTGAAACTTCAATACAAAAATAGTTTCGATTGATTGAAGTTGGATTGGATTGATTAAAAATTGATTTTTTCTTTTATGATCCAATACCAATAATAGGTGTTTATTAACCACTTGTACATGTATTAGCACAGAAAATCTATCGTTCTATATATCATTTCAGTATAACTATAATTAACAGGAACTAGCAATGATGTGTTAATCCATATGAATAGACATATGTAATGGCCACTAAATAATGTATGTGTTGGCATAAAAAACCCGTCGCTATATCATTCTGGTACAACTATAATTAACAGGAACTAGCAATGATCTATTATTCCATATGCATAGACGATATATGTAATTGGGCCACTAAATAATATTCCATCGCGATCATTAAACTTGTTTCGGGCATCCGCCATTTTTGTAGCCCTCTAAAGTTGAGACGACCATTTCATTCTGATTCGTATTTATATGGAAACTAATTATTGTATCGGTTGACTGGTCAATTATAGTCTTTAGCTCCTCATAATAAAAAAAAAACAAGTTTCTGGTTACTCCTTTATAAACTAGCCATTTTCCTTCTAAAATTTTGCTCAATGGTTTATTCGCTCTCTTGTACGTAGATATGTTAGAAATTAGGATCTTAACCCTTGACACTTGCATCATTTCTTTTTCAAGTATTTTTGACCTAGACCCTCTCCACTTTTATATATATGAGACATGGACCTCATACTTTTTCAAAACTGAGACTTACACCCTTTCGTGCATTGGAAAAATAAAACTTACACCCCTTCATGCATTAAAAAAATGAGACTTACACCTCATACTTGTGAAAAATCAGTTAACTTTTATGTTAAAAATATTTTAATGACAATTCTACCCTCCCCATTCTCAATATCCCTACCCGAAAAACGCTACTCAACACACACAGTTCTTTGTCTTTTTTTTTGTTATTGTTAAACACACAATTCTTTGTCAACCAAAAAGAAAAGTTGCAGGCTATTTTGGGGTTGGAATTGGTTTGGGCATATTGACGTTAGGGATTGGTGAGGGTATAAATATCATTTTATGAGGTTTTAACAAAAAAATTAACATATTTTTTATAGAAGGGGTGTAAGTCTTATTTTTAAGAAATATAGAATTTAAATCTCATATATATAAAAGTGAATGTGATCTAGGTCAAAAATACCCTCTCTTTATTTCTATTGAAGAGCGTATAGCGTACTAGTTCTTTTATAACGATACCATGATATAGCCAACGCTATTTGATTGCTGAAAATGAATGGTGTTATCTGTGATCTGATTGAGCTAGTATAGATGAATCACGTTGTTCCTCAATAACTCAATGGTAGCGCTGTTACCTTATTTATTGCAAGGTTCAAATCATGTTAGCCTATTGATCGTAGTTCAAATCTTACGAAGAATTTCGACCAAATAAAAAATTCCCATGAACTAGAAATTATCTAAGACCCATTTAATCATGGAGGATTTTAAGCTGCAACTCCTAAGCCCACAAACTCAAAGGTTCTAGCCTTTAGTTTTTTTTTTTTTTTAACACGGCGTCCAGTAAATTCCCTGTTCCACTCATCTCCTTTGTCAACTAAGAAACTAACTAACAAAACCCGACCACCAACTAATAAAACCATTGTAAAGCAGCACTCCAGGCTTAGTCTTTGGCTTTTTTTCCTCTTTGTTAATATGAAAACTCAACTGACCCTCACATGGTTCACAAGCTAGTCTTTGGCTTTTGAAGGTTTGAAATTGTTAAGCAAATCAGTTATAAACACTTGCATTGCATCCCCTATTGTTAACCAATTAATTTAACCAAAATTTCTCCCACTTTTATTATCCGTTTACCATTCTTTATGCATATATTTAGATCAAATGTTAAAACAATTATTAGTTAATAAATTGAAAAAAATATGAAATATAGCGTTTTTAACGAGAAGGATCAAATTAATCATTAAGATGGAGCAGTGCTCTCAGACAAAAGGCCAAAGATTTTCCACATGAGAAAACTGATGGAAAAGGTAAAAACAACCCCTCGAGGATTTAAATCGAAGAACAAAAAATATTGGACGTCACTTTTCAAGTGATTTAGCAACAAAACCTTCATCTATAGCTCTATAAACGCAAGAAGCTTTTTACTTCTTAAGCATTCATAGAACAAAGAATCATAAAGCCATCACTAAATCACAAGAAAAGTGATGAAACCTTCGACTTAAATCCAAGAGGGATTCATAAACCCATAAATCCCACCGGTTTCTTTTTTCAGTGTGGTTAAAGCAAATCCATCATCATTGAGCAACTACCCACAAAAACACAAAAAATAACAAAATTGAAAATAAAATAAAATAAAATAAAATTTCAATCACGGCGCAGGTTAGTGGATGATTTGTGTTTATGCTAATCTGTGCGATGGTAAAGCATGCGCAGCATAGCAAGAGGAAATTGAAGATTAACGAAGAGAAAAAGAAAGGTTTTCAGGGGAAACGGAAGGAAATTGAGAGAGGAAAAGCTAATGCTATGCTTATGCTTACTTGATGAGAATATTTATATGAGAAGGTATTAGGGTAATATATTATATTTGGATATGGGCCATTAATAAAAGATGGGTTGTAACTTGGGCCGGCCTGTTAGGACTAGTAAGGAGACTTTCTCTATTGTCCAGTTTTTCTTTCTTTAACAAAAATATTATTTTGAAGTATTTAAATTAATGTCAAATAAATGACAAATTGATAGAGATTATCTTTATGTCCAAACTTGTTTTTATAGGACTCGAGTATATCTCTTAAACCACGTGGATATAAATAAATTAATCAATATACATACAAGGTAGATGGTATTATCGTACAACTTATGAAAAATCATCCTTGTTGCACGTGTGAAAAAATTGAGAAATCAATTCTTCTTTAAAAAAAAACTTATGAATAATCAATCACACTTCTCACAGTTATTAAAGGCTTAATCTTTTGGGACAATCGGTAGGCTTATTCTTGAACTATTTTCTTTAAATGAGGAGGAACTTACCTAATAGAATCCCATTGAATTCATCCAAAGATAGACTATTTGGAACAAATAAATTTTATAAAATTCATTTGTAAATTCAATTTTTGGTGTTTAGAAACACCCTTTTAAACAATTAGAAATCAAATATTTACAAATTCTAGATTTCCTTATACTTTGTCCAAATCCTTGTCAAGAGGTGGAATTTACAAATCCATATTTTTTAAATTTGTTCTGATGACAAAATTTTCCCTAGATTTAAGACATGGACTTTGGCTAAAGTACAAAGATTAAAATAAAATTATTACCTCACTCCCTATTTCTCTTTCAACCAAAAAAAAAAAAGTCTCTCTCACCCTTTCTCTTAAAATTATTTTTTCATATTAAAAGTATGTTTGTATTTAAGGTTATTTTGTCATGTGGAATGTAGGTTTATTTTCTAATCTTGAATTGATGGTAGAAATTATGATTATTTTTTATTGTTTAACTTTATCGAAATTTTTTCTTTGTTGTTTTTTTGCTTTTTCGGATAATTTTATGATAATAACAATAATCAATAATGAGATGAGATAATAACCTATGACAAGCCTAATTTCAAAATAATAGAAAAGGCATTAAAGTAAATAGAAATATTAATTTCAATTTCACATGTATTTTCAAACACAATTTGTATTTGCAAATAACATAATTGACTTAATACTGTTAAAACAAGAGAATTCATTTGTAAATACAAATAATCGCATAATTTATTTGTAAATACAAATCATCGCAGAATTCATTTGTAAATACAAATCATCACAGAATTCATTTATAAATCAAATGAATTTTACACCTCAAGTGCATCCAAACAGTATGTAAATTTCATGGTTCAGCAGCCCGCCCAACGCATGCATTAGATTGGTCAAGGGTCGGACAATATTTGTTATGAGATGACATATATTTGAACTTAAGGTTTTGGATACAGTAAGTCACTACTCGATCACTCCACCTAACAAATTATTGAACATTATTTCCGGATAATTTATAGTTTACTTAGAATTTTGGGTATCTAGGTCAAAGATACGGAAGTAAGAGATTCGTGCTTGTGCCCAAGGAAGAAAAATGGTTGCTATATTTGCAGAACATTTTTTTAGGAAGGATGAAAACACATTGCTCCCTGGAGAAAGTGAAACACAGCAGCAGGAAAGCAAAATAAGGATTTGGAGCTGGTATTGTTTCAAGATGATTCAGAAAAAGAAAATGAATAATGAAGTAATTTAAAGAATTACATGAACAGGTTGTAGTTAAGAACCTAAACTTAATTTCTTTTCAATTTTCCTACCAACAAGGCAAAAGAAAGCCCTTAAAATTTCTTTTGTACACATCTGGATATCATCAGCAAGATGGCCTCCCAAAATCTGCATTCCCTGCCAAAGACCGGATATCTTTTTCTTCAAACGGAGAAGCCGTGCGCGAATATTAGGAGCAAGCCAGGGTAATGCTGTCTCATGCAAAATTCAGACCGAGTCATGAAATTGTCACTTACATAGCCATGATATCAAGCTACAAGAAAACTGCACTAATCACCAAGAGTCCAATCATCATGCATGTGTGCAAGAAGCCGTTGCCATATTGGGCGTCAGAGCCTGAACTCTTGGAGTCCATAGCTGGAACAGTGCCATTCAAGAGGGAGATATTCTTCCCACTACTGCAAGAACATGTAATGCATAGTTGAATTCGGTTAGTTGGTCTTGAATATCCAAAGAGTACAAGTCAGTCAGAGCTCTAAGGAACAGAACATTGGATGAAATCAAGAAATTCCAGTCTTATGTCAAATGTTTAACTATCCCATCTGAAGTAAGCTTCAATTTTTAAGACAAAAACTATGAAAATCTAAAATACCTCTCTCGCCGGAGGCATCAGTTAATGCACTAGCTATAATCTATACCACTAATAGTATTTCGTTGCTTTATGAATATGTTGTGATTTTGAATTATATAGTCTGTAAAATATATTCTGCAACATATAAGTAAATGATTATACCTTCCAGAAAATATACATGTCCCATGGCCTGCAGCATTAGGACAAAGCACCATCATCAGTAGTCCATTCCCAGATTAATATGATATGATAGATAGAAAAGAACACAAAGCAAGAGTTTTTGTGCTACCCAATAAAGGGCTTACTTGGATTTGTGGTAGTGATTGCAGCGACCCCATTGAAGTCACAAGAATCAGGAGTCTTCCCCATCTGATGGTAGTAAGTATCAAAAGCATATGTTGCATGTGCAGCTACGGTGTCTGGTTCATAGCATGGCTGCCCCTGCTTCAGTGGAGAGCAGTCCACTTTGCCCGGTCCACAAGCCCAATCTAGAGCAGCCTGAAGCATTTTGCCGTCTGCACCATCTTTAGCTGCACAATATGTCTGGTTTGTGGTATCATTTGCCAACACTGATCCTGCATCAGTCAGGCGCAAAATATATGTCGGCTTCCCGTTTTCATCAAATAATCCCCAGTTCTTCTCTGACACAGGGCCAGGTTTCATGTCCTCATTGTAGAGTTCATAGATGAAAGTACTAACAGCAATCCCAGGATGTTTAGGAGTCCCAGTTTTGTTTAGTACATGCTTTATTAGATTGCTGTTGTAAGTGTTGGCATTATCTTCAGTGGCATCTGGTTCATTTGAGTCACCTTTTGACGGCCAGCCCGACTCAGTCACCATGACTGGAATGTTAGTGAAATTGAGATCAGCCATTGCAAAGTAGGCAGCATCAACCATAGCATCAAAGACGTTTGAGTAATGGAGGAGTGTGTTAGCATCAACAGCTTCTTTGTTTGCTGGAAGGGGCTTAAAAAGAGCATAATCTAAAGGAATAACACCATTGGACTGCATGTACTCATAATAAGGATATATGTTGAGCATAAAATATGAGCCTGTTGACTGCAAGAAATTGAGCATGGGAACTAATACTGGCTTATAGGAGTGGTTAAAGAAGGCTTGAGATGGTGGGAATGAATCAAGGATGATGGAAGAAGCAAAGGGTGTAGAAACTTTGATTTGCCGGTCAAGATTTGATGCTACAAGTGCTGAATGAATGAATTTCAGGGCATTAACGAGGACCAATGCTGCATTTGGAATGGAGTTTAAAACCTCTGAACCAACACAGATGGTAGTAATATTAGTGGCTGGGTAGTGTGACACGATATTCTGTGATACCCAATTAGCTGCAGTCGAATTAGATTGACCAATGCCCAGGAGCTGCTCATTAGGGATAGTAACAGCAACTTTGATACCAGTATCGGAAAGTGCAAGAAGCATGCCACGATCTGCATTATATAGCCTGACATGTCGAATTTGCTGGGCTTTGAGGAGCGCAACTACTTGAGTTGGGTGTGGAATGTCAGAGAGTTCTGTCCCTATATTAACACCAATAAAAACATCTGCAAGTGGAATAAAGATGAGTTATTATAAATATCTGAATTCGAATATAGTTCCAGGATACTTGCAAGGAATAAGCAACACATGATCATGTAAAGCAACAGTTTACCACGTACTGATGCCCAATTGAGAATACCATTCAAGTCTAACTCATGCAAAGGATTGGGGTACCTCTACTCCATGCATTTAGAAGAGGCACAAGAAGGAGAACAACAAAACTCGATTGTTAATGTCCTGCAGCCATTAGTTCATAAGAGCAAACCTGTCTAAATAGTGAGTGTTAAAATTAAGCCTCATTAACTCATTAACGATTACATGTACTGCCGGCTGGTTGAATTGAAGGCTCATTTCATTAACAGGGCAAGTGTAGAGATGCCATCTCAGTGCCCTCTAATTGTAGTGCCACTAGCTATTAAATTTTCATGTTCCAAGTTTGGAAACAAGTATAGGAGATAGCGTCGAGAAATCTGGAATACCAGTTTGTGCAAGTCCCCATGGCTCACCCTCCCCCTGCCCTTGCTCACTTTGACCTCCTGCCCCCAATAACAATAATAATCCTTGTTCTGCTTTTGCACTCTGTTGAAAAACAAATCATTGCTGGCAGGGGCAATCCTCCCAGAATTGAAAGACCAATGTCGCAATCATGACAATCCATTCTACTTCAAGGACACTCTAAGATTATAACTAATTCATGTCCTAAATTAAATGTTTTTTAAGGTATGTAATTTAAATAACATTAAATGTTACAAGTCCACAAAAGATCAACTTCAGCAGATCAGGTGAACGCGTTGTTTCAATTTCAAAATGTCATGTTAATTCTTTCACTCATTTTATAAAAATAAGCAATGCAATATTTGGCAATGAAAATTTACTGGAAACATTTACCCGAGCGGATATTGCAAGCATAACTTCACTAGTTTGACTATTTTTAGAGCTAATGCATTATTAAGACCACCGATCATTCCACATTCTGAGTACTCAGAGCGCTAATGCGATATACGACAGCTGAACACTACCGCATCAGTCGGTAAAAGTTTCTGATACATACTGTGGGAAAATAAATTAGTAAAGATTTCGCTTTTGACATATAAATCCTTGTATATTCATGGGTGGCAATTATTGGAGAGAGGCATTGTAATGGGGAGACCAGATTGTGCATAAGGGACTCATTGTTGGAGATTTAGGAGCATATGATGTGGCACCACATGCAAAGTTTTTTAAATGAGCTGGAAAATTTCATTCTTATACCTTTTGTCTTTCATTTTCAACTTTTTGTTCAGTCATTTTTTTGTCCTATTTAACATAATAAATGATAAAATAAAATCTATGAAACATTGCAATGAGGAATTGTATATACTGCACTTGTGCTCTTAGCAGAACCAATAGAGACGAGGCTAGTGCTTCACAGTTTTGACACCCCACACCCGGTTTCTTTCTTTATTTCCTCCGTGAGTAATCCTTTATATCACCCCTCCAACCCTTTACCCTCCATACTACGGTAAAAATTTAAGTATTGATGTGAAATCTTTCATATATTTGGTAAAAGTTTCTATTATATAAGGACAGGTGATAGGATAATATATAACAATATTCTTTTCTTTAAAAGGAAAAAGAATCATCAAAGCTAACAAGTGACAGACCCCACCAATCCCTCAGTTTTATGACATTTAAAGCCAACCAACTAAATTGCAGACATCTGAAAGAGGTTGGTTCTGTCCGCCCTTGCCAGAAATATCATATTGAGGGAAGGGGAAAAATTTAGAGAGAGAAAGAGGGAAGCAAGGGGGGGGGGGGGGCATCTCCGCCCCTGCGCCCTTGGTCTTGTATCATCTCTTTCGATCTAACACGATTGATCTAAATATTCAAAAATTACAAAAATATTCTTATTTGAGCCTTTAATCTTTGAAACTTTCATTGTCCCTAGTTGTTCCCTTGAGGCAGCAAGACACTAGCAGTTTTAAATATATCTATCTTTGTGTGTGTAACGACCCAAGTTCAACTACTACCCTACCAACACATTGAGCCTAATAATCTAGTCCAAAAAATTTAACCTCTATGTTGAAAGTAGTTTTAAAGCTTTTAAATCCAAATCACTATAAACTGAATACATATATCTTTAAAGAACCGACCTGGGACGGGATGTCACATTGTGAGTATGTTAAGCAGCAAAAAATCTGTGAAATAGCAAGACAGTTGATATCCAAACAGTCACAAGCACAATACACATGAGAAACCAATTAATCAGTAAGCTTAAGCAAATACTTGAATAAAATGTGCACACAGCACACCACACCCCCAGAATACTAAAATAAAATACTAACAATAGAGCAAAGAATCGAGAGAATAAGATAAGAAAAACAGCATATATGAACAACCACAACCTACCAAAACAAAACTTTCATAAGCATGCTGTGAAAGCAACCAAATAAATAAATAAAAATAACTTACATATAGATAATATATATATATATATATATATATAGTAAAATGATGTAAGTGGCTAACCTTCATCAGCAAAAGCAGCTGAAACAGCCAAAAGAAGAGCAAGAAGAAACAATGCCATGGATTGGATTCTTCAAGCACACTCAAAGAGTAGCACAAGTTACAAACAGAAAACTATATAAGAAAGAAAAAGAGAAAGAAAGGAATGCTATAGGTGGGGTAATGAAGATGCAAATGAATGAACAATTATTTGTAAGGATCAAGAAAAAGTAACACAGTGGGGCAATGGTTTTGCATCATCAATCACGGGGAGATACTTGTCAGATGATCAACGGCTAGGAAAGTGAGTAAAATTGTTCCTGATGTTATATGTTGCATCAAATAATATAATAAATATTGAGTAAATGTCACCGGTGAACTAATATATTTTGAGGTTTTGATAATTTGGTCGCGTATTTTTTAACTTTTTAACGCTTTTAATACATGATTCGTATATGTGTACATAGTTGGATTGTTAAAAACGCCCTTAAGAGTTAAGTACCATCTAACACACATATAAGTCCCACATGTATTTTTTTGGAGTCAACCGATCACGTGTAAAAAATGTTAAAATTTGACAGCTTAATCTAATTAACTAACGGCGTCATATTTAAAATACATTAAAGACTAAAAGTATCATTTTGAAATATTCGAAACCGAAGTGTCAAAATTTCTAAACATATAAGACCACAAGTGGCTTTCTCATAAATATTTATTTAATAGTTTAAATTTTTAGACGTAGTAATAATATAATATAGTATCATACCTCATATTTAACAATAGTTATCTTCTATTTAAAAATATTAAAAACTACTTTACAAAGTCTCAAAAACAAATTTTGTATACATGTATTAAGGCGTGTTAAAAACAATAAATATTATAACAACCATTTCTCTAATAATTTAAATTTATAATTAATTTAATAATTTAATAATAATTATTTATATTATTTTATTATAATTATATTACTAATTTATAATAATTAAATTTCATTCGTAACATTGTAACGTTTGAGCGTAATGGGGACGCATCTTGGCTTGTGATATGCTACTATTTCATTTCTTTCTTTTTGTTTTGAGTTAATGGGCTTTGGGAATTTCTGCCTTGGAAAGAACAAAGCACTTTGTTGGTAGCCGTTACAGGCTAGTTGAGTTTTTTTGTTCTTTTGTGTTTATGTTTATTTGTGCATGTTGACGTGGTCAGGCCTGGGCTGACACATGTAGCAACAAAGGACACGATCGCGAGGTTGTCGATAAATACAGCTGGTTTCCAACGGTCATATTCGTGCTTCTTTTTAAGAATTTACTCGGATTCTTTCGAGGATTGCATAAGTACTGTGTCCAAAGGTTTTCAGTTTAACCCTTTCTGCTTCATGAGGTAAAATCATGTGGGAGGGGTCCAACAAACTCTTTTTTTTTTCTTTTTTTTTTAATTATAGAGAGTAAAATTATTGGTTCTTTATTTTAATTTTAGATTACACGTTAATTTAATATTTAATTTAATTTTTATAATTGTTGTTAATTGTTACATCTCAACGTTTAGACTTTCTTGTAATGGATGTATTACTAATGTTCATCTGTGGCTTGTGAATCTATCTCTAAGTTTCTCGACCAAAAAAAATAAATATAAAATATATATATTTATAAGTTAATATTGGTTGGTTGAAACCCCCAAGCAAGGATGTAAACTTAATATTGATGGATGTTCCAAGTATAATTTAAAACTAGCGGGTGCGGGAGGTATTTTTAAAGATGAAGTTGGAGATTGGATAGGTGGATTCACAATCAATTTAGGCGGCATGACAATTAATCGCGCTGAGATAGTGGCCCTTTGGCGTGGTTTGTGTGTTGCAAATGAAGTAGGTATTTAGATCTTGCAAGTAGAGGCTGACTCAATGGTGATTTGCAGTTTAGTCAAAAACAACATTGATACTTTCAGTCATTTTTATCCTTTCATTGAAGATTACAACGTGTTCTTGCTAGAAGACTTGACTATCAAGTGACTCACATCTACCGTGAAGCAAATTGTTATGCTAATTAGCTCACCAATTATGGAATCTCTCAATTGTTTGATTCTTTTCATATTGATCAACTCTCGAGACAGTTGATTATTCTCTTGAAGAAAAAGAAGAGAGGTGAGACATCCCCTAAGTAGATTATTCACTAAAACCGGCTACGACTCTCATTCCAACAAAAATAAAATAAAATTTATACATAAGTAAAAATTAGAAATCAGATAATGCAATTGGAATTTAACAGATCAAGAAATATTTAAATAAAAAAATTTAACTAAACCATAATTAAAACGTATATGACATCAATGTAATTATAACATTTTAACACATTTATTAGAAGATGAAATGAATTAAAGGTTTAAGTGTGATTAAGAAAAATAAACAGATTGAAATGCAATTTTGATTTACCCAAAATCACAATATACATATATATATATATACATCTAGAATCTTCTTAACCCTCCAACCAGCAACGATGCCCCGGCCGGCTCCCCACACGAATTTGGATAGTCACGCACGCCTTAATCTACACACTCGTACCAATCTCTCTCATTCTAAGCCGCTGGACCCCCCTATTCGATTCTTCCTCATTCATTTTCTTCTTCCTTTTCTCAACTTTGACAACATACAATATACAAAAATAGACCAATACAACAAAGATCTAAGCAAATCAGAAAAAAAAAAAAAAGCATATCGCAATAAAAACGTTAAGAGAGATAACATTTAACTTCTGATTTTTTTTTTTTTTTTGATGAAAACTTTTGATGTTTTTGCTTTGCTAAACTTTTATAGCACAAATGACCCTCTGCAATGGTAATTTTTTTTTAACACTGAAGAGAATAACGTGCCACATCTACCATTTTCAAGGAGGCTCTTGGAGCCCAAAATAATCTATTTGACTCCCTATTTTGGCTAAGGAACCAACTTGGGAAGTCTATTGTTCATGCCCTAAGATAGCTTATGTTAAGAAACTCGCTAGTTTAGTTTTATTTCAACAACACTCTCTAATTTAGAAAGTCAACTAATTTTTATTATTTTTAAGTTTTATTGTTTAGATTTTGAAGATTTATATTCTTTTAATCGGCATATTATTTCTGATGATGAAACTAATATAATATTAGAGCATAAACCTAACTAAAATCATAATAAGAAATTTGTTGCTTGATGGTAATTAATTACATTAGACAAGAAGTAATAGAATTAAAAAAAAAAAACATAGGCTTTATTAAAATTAAAACATCTAATAGAAAATTTAGAATATAAAGAACGTTTATGGTCATCCTCTCAACCCTAATTTCATTATGCCCTAATCAGTTGCTTTGTTTCCTGTCTATTCTTGTTAGCCCCTAATTCCATATTAGCCTTTCTTTGTTCATATCATTCCCCTATTCCATATCAACCATCCCCTTCTCTATTCCACATCAACAACAACAGAAGTGAAAAATGGATTTTGGCGAGGCTTGCCAAAAAAAAGAAAAAAGAAATAAAAATAGTAGCACCTTAATTCAAATGCTGAGTAAGAAGGTGAGATTAGAGGTGCTTTTTGGCAAGCACTTCGTCTTTGTTGGTCTTGCTTGAAATTACCATTATCTTGAAGGGGAAGGGGAAATGTATAAGGAAGGATGAATGACACTTTTGTCTTTTTCTTTTTCTTTTTTAGTTTTCATCCCATAAGAGTACAAAATGAGTAAAAATGATAGCCATAAAACTTTTCAAGGGCAAAATGCTATTTGCCAAAGGAAAAAAAAAATGGGAAAGAAGATTTGTCAGATTTGAAATTATTCTTTATTTTGGCGATTTTTCACTAGTCTTTGCATGACTTGAGAGTAATGGAGGCGTGTATTAGCCAAATGAAAATAAGCTAACCGAAAATACTACTTGTTAATGTCTCTCAAATAATCTCTAAAATATTTCAAGATTTGAAAATATTTTACTCTAAAAGTTAGTTGAATTTGACAAATTTTAAAATAAATTGGTCAAACATATAATTAACAATTAAAATTGAATTAGGCAAGTTAATAAATGTCAATACAAAATGTGAGAACATAGAAATTATAAATATTACAACGAGCTACATATCCATGTAGTCAAACAAACATTTCTCAAACGCTACGTATTCATGTTGGTATATAAAAATTGACAAAGAGAAAGAATCGAAGCAAATCTTTAAATTGCGCCCATGGTGAAATGCACAAAGTCACAAAGATTAATACACTAAACAAAGATAAATCATAGAATAATAGTTACATAAACAATGCAGGAATGCCATATTCCCATGATGTTATAAATATTATTCCAAACTCCCCTAAAACTTTAAATTTTACCCAGATTCCTCTATGTACAATAATACTATTAAAGAATATATATTAACAGACAACCGACAAACTTTTTGAATTTACTCTTTTGCCATTCCCCATATTTCAATTTCTCATTTGCTCCCATGAGTTTTACCTATGACAAGATTGTGATTCTACGGAAAAAATAATACTTTAATTGGAGAGCATGTTGAAATTGCATGAGAGATAAGGATAAGAATGAATTCCATGACATAACATAACTACATGCACACTATTGATAGCATTGACCCCTTGGTAACCCAATATGACGTCACATTTGGACACTTTCATTAGCTATCCTATTGATGATCATGACCGTTATGTCTTTCAAGATTTATTTTAGAAATGTTGAGCATTGATCAAAAGATAAGAAGGTTTTTTTTTTTCCTTGGTCAAAAGAAAATTCATTAATAATAAAATAGATGAAATACATGCTTAGCCGATACCAACAAGTTCACAATCATACAAATAAATTTTGGACATAGCATAAGTGATATTAACACTCCAGTCCAGAGGTAGGTTGCCATCCATACATCGTTTAACTACCCAATCAGCGGCATGATTTCTGTTGCATCGCACTAAGGAAAATGAGACATGAGGGATAACTTGGCTAAGGTGTGGATATCTTTAACAATGTTCTTGAGTTCCACAGGGAGGGCAGGTGATCTAGACGTGACTGCCTTGAAGAGGATTTCTGAGTCTGTTTCAATGGACAGGCTGTTGATAAGAGTGCAAAGATGGCAGGCGTTGAGCATGGCAAGAGCTTCTCCTTGAAAGGCTGAATAAGCATGAATTCTTTTAGCAATGTCGAAGGAAAACAAACCAAGTTTGTTGCTACAGATAATGGAGCCTTTAAATCCCGGTTTGAAAGAAGTATCAACATTGATTTTGTAGCAATGAGAAGGCGGTGGAATCCAAAGTTGTGAGATTGCTTGCTGATCAGGATGGGATCTTGTATGAGGGAGCTAGAGACTATTCTGCAATGATTTTTGGGCTTCTAAGTACTCCTGGTGTAAGCCAGTTGAAGAGCAAGCAAAGGATCAGGTTTTGTGCCATGAAAGATAAAATTATTCTTGCCTTTCCAGATGAACCAACAAATGAAAGCAACCAAAGAATCTGCTTCACCATTCAAGTGCCCTGCAATAAAGATCTTACGAAACAGGTCGATCAACCAACAATCAAGCCTGGAGGTGGAGGCAAGAGGGAAAGAACATTGGAGTGATGAAGCAAACCAGGTAGTTTGACTCCAGTTACAAAATAGCAGAATATGTTCAGGTGTTTCTTTCTCAGTTCCACAAATTTTGCAAAGAGGAATAGATGTCAGCTTCCTTTTAAATATGTTGCACTCTATAGGGATAAAGTTCTGACAAGCTCGCCAGAGGAAGTGCTTGATTTTTTAAGGAGTTTTAAGCTTCCAAAGATGCTTCCAAAAATCCGACGTGATGCTGTGGGATGAGGATCCTCTTTGAGCAGTTTGAGAATAAACAAATTGCTGTTGAGATGCAATGGAGTATCCACTTTTGACAGAGTATCTGCCATTAGAGTTATGAGGCCAATAGATCTAATCTCTTTTTCCTCCTTTTGGAATATATGTAGCTTGAATCTCTTGTTGGATAGAGGGATCAAAAAGATGCTGGATGAGATCGTTGTTCCATTGGCGGGTACTCAGGCTGAAGAGATCTTGCACCATCTGAATATTGGCATTACTTGGTCTAATGATGGTATGTGTGGATGTAAGCCAGAAATTTGTCCAGATGCTAATCATGATTCCATCACCAACTACCCATTTGCAGTCTGCAATAATAAGATCACTTATGCTGATGATACTTTTCCAACCCCACGAGGGTCTTCTACCAGCTTTGGCCTTCTAGATATCAGAGTCCCTGAAATAAACAGATTTAAGGATTCGAAAAAGAAGAGAGTTATGGTTTGCATCCAATTGCCAAACATTTTTTGCTAGAAGGGCTCGATTAAAAAGGTGAAAATCTTTGAAACTGAGGCCTCCCAGGTGCTTATGACGAGACAAAACATTCCAATTAGTCCAATGAATTTTGTTACTCCACCGGAATTTAGCTATGATAGCACAGAGCTTATTGCAAATTGTTTTAGGAAGAAGGAAACTTTGCATAATATAAGAAGGTAAGGCAAAGAGAACTACTTTAATGAGAGTTTATTTTCCACCTTCCGAGAGGAAATGGTTTTTCCAGCCTACAATTCTAGAGTGAGCATGATCAAGGAGCCAATTAAGGGACTGGATTTTTTAGTTTCCCCAATCTGTTGGAAGTCCCAAATAGAGACCAACTTGGTTAAATTGATTGATTCTAAGGGTGTCACAAACAAACTCTTTTGTAGCAGCAGGGGTATTAGCACTAAAAGTGATACCACATTTGTTTAAGTTTATACTTTGCCCTGTAGCGAAACAATACTGATAAAGCACATCATTTAAAACAAAAGTTTCTTCCATTTTGGTGCCAAAGAAGAAGATGGCATCATCTGCAAAAAAAAGATAAGTTAAGAGGGGAGGAGGCTGGAGCCAATTTGATGCCTTTAAGAAGGCCAAGGTTCTCCTGGTTAGCAATAAGAAAAGAAAACATCTGTGAGAGAATACAAAATAAGAGGGGAGAAAAGGGGTCTCCTTGGAGGATACCCCTTTCTGGATTAATGGTATTGAGAGGTTATCTATTAAGGAGAATGTTATAGTTAACTGTAGTCACATATCTCATAATCCATTTGATCCAAATTTGGTAGAATCCCATGCTTTCCATGAGCTTTTCAAGAAAGTCCCATTCAACTTGGTCGAATGCTTTACGCATATCAACTTTAAGAGCAGCAAAACAATTTTTTGATTTCCTTTTCTTTTTCATGAAATGCAAAACTTCCTGAACAATGAGAATATTGTCATGTATGGATCTTTCAGGAATAAAGGTTGCTTGATTAGGTGAAATGATGGTGTTCATCCATGGTTTGAGCCTATTAACCAGTATCTTAGCAACCACTTTGTAAGCAAAATTAGCACAACTTATTAGTCTAAATTCTTCCACTTTAGTAGGGTGTTTGACTTTTGGCACAAGTGTGATGTAAGTTTGGTTAAAATCAGAAGTGAAAAAACCACCATTGAGAAAATTATTGATTGCCATAAAAAGATCATTCTCAATCAGGTTCCAATACCTGTGGAAGAAAACACCATTGAACCCATCTGGTCCAGGAGCACTTTTTGGGTTGAGCCTGAAAACTGCCTTTTTCATTTCAGCTTTCGAAAGAGGAGTTGTAAGTGTTGTGTTCATTTCAAGTGAAACACAAGGATGCACGCAGTTAAGGATGGGGGAAAAGTTTCTTGGTCCAACAAATGAGTAAAGAGCAGAGAAAAAATCCTGAAAACATGCTTTAATAAGAGAAGGGTCCTTTGTCCAGTTACCAGAATTGGTATAAATGCGGAGGATGCAGTTTGTATCCCTTCGCTGAGCTGTGATAGTGTGAAAGTACGCAGAGTTATTATCTCCATGTTGAAGCCATTTCACTTTAGCATGAGCCGCCTAATAGGTTTCTTCTTTTGCCCAAAGATTTTCAATATCCAAAGTGAGATTGTTGATAGCCGCAACGTTGTAGGTTTGAGCGTTAAGTAGCTGGGTCAGTTGGGCTTTAAGTTTGTCAATTTGGATTTTGTTGTTGCGGAATCGTAAGCGACTCCAATGAAGAAGAGCTTTCCTGCAAGACTTAAATTTAAGGTTAAGTATGTGCAAAGCAGGGCCAAATCCATTTATTCTCCAGGAGTGAATTACAGTTGAATCACATGTATTATCTTCCACCCAATTGGGTTCAAAAAAGAACCTTTTAAAATGATGTGGAATGCTATAAGAAGTAGTAAGAAAAAGTGGGCAGTGGTCTAACCCTATAGGAGGGTGCACCGCGATCCAAGCATGATCAAAAGATAAGAAGGTTAGGAAGTCAAAAGATGATAAAGAAGCTTACAATCTTGGAAACACTTAATAATGTCACAAGTTATGGAAACACCGTGGGGAGAAATTTGGCAACCTTTAAAGGATTTGTAAATTGAAGAAGATCTAGTGGGCAGAGATTACTATTGATTAGAGATTATCAATATGTTATAGATCACTTTGTACATGTTTAAGGGTATTTTAGTATTTTGATTTTTTTTTTAAATAAAAAATTATCGTTTTCTTATTCTTATTCAATTTGAACAAGAAAACGATAAAATCATTTCTTTTCCATTCCGTCATTCTTTTTTCGCAATCCATGTAAAGGACTCTACTTTCCTTCCATTCTCTTCTTTTCCCTCTTGTATAACAACATACCATAAGCAATTTAGGAAGGCTTAATATCTTGGTTTGATATTCAGCCTGCGATTAACCAAGGATTGTTTGTGGTTGTTTCTGTATTTTTGTATTTTGGACTTCGTGTGTTTTGTTTTGAATCTGTTGATATGTTTTCCTACTTTATTCGGGGCCGTAGCCCATTCTGTTCTCTAAAGTCACTTTTTGGACTTGGACTTATTTCTAATGTGTATTAAGTAATGAAAGTTGTTCTTGACCAAAAAAGAAAGAAAGAAAAAAAAAAAAAGAAGCTTGGGTTGGCTCCAATCACATCCTCACTGAAAAGGCAGTCCAAAAGAAAACTATTAGGTTGTCTGTTCCCAAAAACAAAAAAGAATCGTTAGGATGAGATACAAAAAGAAGATACTGAAATGTTTTGTTTTCATGTAGTGAAGTTTTCCATTTGGTATAAATCGAGAAGTTTGGATCATTTCACAACAGTATAACGTTATTAGATCAGTTCATTATTATAGAATTTTCTCATAATATTAGTGTCACGAGGGATCCAAATCCATTGGTGGGCTGGACATTTCTACTTAGAATGCGCACACTCTGGCATATTATTTTTTGCCTTCCATTTTACATTATCCAAAAAAGCTTTTAGACGATATTGTTAATGACTCCAATTGGTGCATTAGGTAAATCTCATTTAATCAGTTAGTACACTATTGACAGAGATGATTTAAGGCTTTTTGGGCTAGACTCTGGGCTTGAGAAATTTTGAACTTATTACCCTAAAGGGACACACGAGATGTAGCAATCAAAGTATAGTCTTGTTCCATTACATGGCCTATATGACCCATAAACTAAATAGTCCATGACACGAGCTTAATGTTATCCTTATTTTTCACTTATTTTGTTATAGAGCCTTCTTTTTATACTTTAGGGAAAAAAAATACAAAAGCACACTCAAAAGTTTGGTGAAATGATTAGATAGTGACATATTGTAATCGAAATTCTGAGTTCGAATTAAAACTTTGACTTCTGTTGTAAAAAAAAAAAAAACTATATACAAAACAAAAAAGTCGGGTAATTCGTTGACTAAGTTTGAAATTTTGATATGCGAACTACTCCATTTCTTTTCCAATGGGCATAAATAATCGTTTCATTGACAGTTATAGTAACGTTCCTTTCCTTGTTTGTTAATCTTCTAAGAGCAACAATAGTTTTACATTTGTGGAATTTCTCGCTTTTTTGATTCCTTTTATATATGTTGATTTCACGTGCATGGAGTTAAATAAAGATATGGCCCTTAATGTTGTAGTCAAAAAGTATATAATCCATCCCAACTAGTATGATAAGATTTAATTTATTTTTTTATTTCCTTATGTTGATTCTCTAAAAATATACTAACCACACGGTTGTCAAGCAAAGGAAATGTCCACTACAATTATTAGAGACAAATAACACGAGAATTGGGCTCTTTTTTTTTGCTTGTCAAAGAGAATTGGGCTCGTTCAAAAGTTCAAATAAGCTGTAAAGTTTAACGTTCGTTGACTTTCCATCAAAGTCAGAACTTTCTCGAATCATAAGACTTGTATTTTTTTTTTTTTTTTTTTTAATTTGTCGGAAGACTTGTATCTTTAACTCAAAATGAAGAGGGGGGGAAAACCAAAAAGTATAGGGCTGCTTATAAATAAAATAGTGATAAAAAAAATGGAAGGCCCGAAGACAGGTCCAAGCCGCTTTGGGCCATTTGTGCATGTACTGAATTTGTTTTAGGTCCGTTTTTAAAAACATTATTTTTCTCTGTAAATATTTTCTTAATTTTTTACTGTAAATATTTTCTATCAATAATAATTTTTTTCACGGCAAAAAAACGAAGCCTAAGACGTTTGGACATCTCTACATGTACTGAAATTTATCCTTTGAAACTTGAAAAGTAGCATCTTGAAGTTTATATTCTAATAATTCTGTTCTTATACAAGGTCATATTATGAAAAATCAAATCTAAGCATGCCAGCAATATACTACCTTCTAAATTATTATTTATAGTTAAACTTATTCCAAGAGTTCATTTTGTTTTTTCTTTCACGAAAAATCCATTGGCGAAGTCATTCAAATTCATATTAGGAGTGTCAAATTTTTCGGATACATTACCCAACACAGAAGAAGTATGATCCAAGTTAGTCAGATACAAGCCCAATTAAGACTGACTCTAAAAAAATTAACTTTCTCACTAACTCAAACAATAAAACTTTATCTTGATTCTTAGAAGAAAACAAAGATTTTAAATTCTATGCCAACAAAGGTTACTTTTCCCTTTTCTCTTCGTTTTGAAGTTGGTCAATTCATGAATATTATGGAATATTTTAACTATTAATTCAATTTTTCCTGTTTTGGCAATCATATGTCTCAAATTATAAAATACAAAAAATATATATAGGCTGACCATATCACTAATTTCAGCCAATAGAAATATGAGAACTGAGCCTAATGTATAAAGTAACTTTTGTTTGTTTAATCATGACATTCCAATATAAACCAGAAAGTGCCATCAAAGGTTTCTATCCTAACAAACTCAAAAGTGCACTTAAAATTTTCTGCAAATGTGTTAAAAGATAATTGAGACAAGTAGCTTATTGGAGGATCCAATTGATCATTGAAAGGACTAAATAGAAAACCAATTGAAAAAGTTGTTATGCTTATGTGTCTTTATTTTACTCAATCATCTATTATATAAATGAAAGAAAATGATCAACAAGTACCCTCCAAAACAAAATGTCTCCCTTCCATTTTCTAAATGATCCTAAGCACAAAAAAATTTATTCAAGAACAATGTAGAAGACTATAGTGAGCTGTTACAAGAGATAAGGTTAAACAATAGGTCCATTACAATATATGAAAAGGATCAAATGTCTAAAAGTTTTTGGACCCATCATCATTATATTGCCATCACAAGCAAAAGCGATGGACATAAAAAGAATTGGAGAGGTATAAAAATGAATCCAGTTATATTGTTATCGTGGGGCACTATACTGTTCATCTCCTCCCATTTTGTTTATGGTGGCAAAGCTGTCGTCTTACATATGTGTCTCTTGTTCTATTCCATTTTTAAGGTGTATCCAAATGAGTGCAGTGAGTGGACTTGGATGGCAAAGAGTTGCTTTATTTAAATGGCTAAATGATTAATTTAGTGGTGGAGTGTTTAGGACGTAAATAAAAAAATTATTATGTATTACGTTCAAATAAGTTGTTTGACTAACCTAGACTTGCCTTCTTCATACGAGGTCATTTGTTTCAAAACTTGACATCCTTAATATGAGTTCAAAAGACTTTCTCATGGCGCTAAAAATGCATTATCCAAACTTTTGAAAAATAAAATAGATTAGCAACAATTGCTTTATCCAAAACTTTTGAAAAATAAAATAGATTAGCAACAATTTCATCCAACGAGAAATGCTCGACTAAACTGGACCTGTCTCCTCCAAATGAGATCAGGTGACTTAAAACTTGGTATCCTTGATTTGAGCCCAAAAAACTTTCTAACTAGGGGAAATCTCCTCATGAAAATATTAATGCTTTATCGAAAATTTTTGAAAAAAAAATATAATATTTCATATCAGTTTTGTTATGCCCAGAGCCTAGAACCCAGGCTCGCAGTCAGTGGGAGATAGTGTTTATGAGTGATTTATAAAGGAGTATTATAGGTATAAAGAATAATTTGAGTTAACTATTTTTTCGCCAGTAAAAAAACGAGCTCAAGTAATTATTTATTATGCCTATAATACCAATCTTGCATGTAGGTCTAAAGTTATGGGTTCGATACGTAATAGATAAAATAAAGTATAAAAAATTCAATCCAATGAGAAAAGAAAAAACTTGAACTATTTTTGTCATGCCTACTCTATGTTAGCATTACATCACATTACGTGCCTGCCTAAGTCATGCATCAAAGAGGGATTCTTGAAATTGACATGTTAAGTGATCATTGGTTAATTTTACACAACATAGATTATTACTCCAATGAGTAATATGATGAATCTGTACTAGACAGAAAACCCACTCATTGAAGCATTGAAATCATTTGTTTCATAATTAAACATTTGCCTGATACCTCATGTGGCTTAGGAGTGGGAGAAAAGGGAGGGCCCCAACATCCACTAAATTGGCCAGTAGACTCCATGCGCGTGGGCCGACTGGCCTACGTTAAGACGACCGCCCCAGAAACCATAGCCCACATGCTTCATGGTCCTTTGCGACATTGCTCCATCGTTTGAGAAAGAGCTTAAAAAAAAAAAAAAAAAAAAGAAGATCTCACGTATCATCATCCTCGTTTGGCTCAAATTTAGTATATTTGCCAACCTCCATTTTCTTCTTTGATTATTAAATTAGCACCTCCAGCACATCTACTTATGTGAAAGGGGGATTTAAAATATGCACGTAACAAACAGATGATAGTAATGAGATTTGAATCTAAAATCATTTAATAACTTAAGTTCTGATATTAAATTAAATTAATATTATTCAAAAGTTGGGTATAATAGTCAAGTAGTGAGTCATCTATTGTAATCAGAGGCACTAAATCAAACTACAATTTCAACTTCTATTAAAATAAAAATAAAAAAAGAATTTAAATTAAACTTCATTTAAAAGTTTAAAAAGATTAGATGATGTATACTTATTAGTTTAATATTTCCAATACAAATAAACAATGATCTCAAATGGGGTTCATCTTTAGGTCATGCTTATTTCACTCCTCCACCATTCCTTTTCTTTTGCATCTGTCCAAATTTGTACACCTTGTTTTAGGCAATGATTATTCCTTTCCTTTTTCCATGCGCTTACTTTTTTATTAGAAGCTTTTAACCTTACATAATATAAGATAATTAATGCTATAATAATTTTAGATATCCTTAACTTTTGCCTCTTGTTTTAATGCTGTTCTCTCTTGTCCTCCAATCATATTTTTGTATGCTATATTTAGTTTTATTGACTTCATATTTTAGTTTGTTCTTCTTTATCTTTAGTGAAAGACATTCATGAATCTTTAAAGCAATTTTAATTTTCTTATCGTTCAATGCAGCAACTCAAGTTTTTCGCTGAGTACAAATAGAAATTTTACCAATCCATTACATAATAATAATGGTTGATCCTTGGATTGAAAAAAAAAAAGTGTTGTCAATCTAAACATTTTCTTTGATTTTATTTGCATAATTTGTGGTAGAAAATACACTTTTGCCTTCATATCCTTGTAAAGGTTGGAGAAGAGATGTTCTTTTATGACGGTCATGCAGAAAATACGGTTGTTCTTTTCATACTAAATATGATTGATAAATGGAGGCACAAAAGAAGAACCCTAACAAAGTAATTTTAAGGCTGAAATTAGCCGTCCCCAAGAGGAAGGATAAAAAAAAATACAATATATATATATATATCTATACAAATATTGATCTGAAGTCTCCTCAACCACTGACATCAATTTCCCACTTTAAATATAGTTCTTTTTCATTTTTTGCGGCATAAAAAATATAAGTACCTTTCCACTCGCAAAAGAAATAAACAAAAGAAGAAAATGGAAACCTTATGACTTGCTATTGACGTCAAGATGATGCGAGAATGAGTCGTTACTCGGGGGAGTAGCAACAGTCTAGTCCCAAACTTGAAGAACCATAATGGTGCTTGGTGCAGATAGCTAACGGTGTAAATTGTTGATACGAGTATCATAAAATAATGTAAATAATTTATAATTATTAAATTATTTCTAATGTTATAATATTATTTTTAATATTACGATATTATAAGAAAATTTTCACTTACTGCTCTAATGCACGAGCTCAAATAGCAAATCGGACCCACACGGTGATGATTTCTTGTTTGGTGGGGTCAAAATAAAAAAACAGAGACTTACTAGCTAGAACAGTAAGAGAAGTATACGCTAATTGATTATTGGTTTCCAAGTCCCTTTGACTTGAGCAAAAGTTTTTGGCATTTTTTGGAAAACGCGTGTCAGTTTCTTCCGGGGCCATTTGTCTTTCTATGGCTTTGGTGACTTAATTATGTGAAAGGAATATCAAATCCTAATGCGAGTCGTAAATATGTGACGTGGATTGAGAGTGATCTCCATGAATTTCATGTTGTTAGCAATTTTATAGTGCCAAGAAAGTGATTCATCAAACTACATTGGAGTCAAATTCACTGGTGTCTTGTTTGTGGGCCTTATATGGCATTATATATAGTGGAAATTACTAGGAATGTCCGACATTTTTGGGATTGATTAATTGTGGTTGTGATCGTTTCTTAATTAATGTTGTACTCTTACATTATAATACTGCATTTAAATCATTTAATTCATTTTTAATTACAAGAAATAGGAGAAAAAGTGTATTCGTTGGTTGAAATTAGATACTTGATTTAATGGCTAATAGTTATTATAGCCATTAGATCAAATTTTAGTTATTTTGGGGAAAGTGAGTGACTGAAATGCAATATTAGAGCGTTAGAATAAAGTATTAGTTAGAAGAGGGTTCTAATCCTGTAAAATTGTTGATATCTACTATTTTCTTAATGATATCTGCAAATTCATAACATATCTACTATTTTCTCAATGATATCTGCAAATTCATCTCATATGTTATGATGATGAAGTCTTTTTTGGATAGTCATTAATTAGTAGGGTAGTCAGTTGTAGGGAGTAAGTGAAGGCTAAGTGATTTTGGTTATAATAAAATTCGAGAGGACTAAATAATTTTACATGCTAAAAATAATCAAAAATACCAAAAGATTCTAAAAAAATTTATAGGGCCAGTGAAAGCTTTACCTACATACAGTTAAACTGTGAGTTCGATGATAATTGAAATACCATAAAATTGGATCGTAGAATTTTGAATTAGGAGAATATAAAGCAGTTAGAAAAATGTCATTTTTCCAGGTGAAATTATATCATTATCTAAAACTCTCCAAGAAACTTTAACTTTTACCAAAATTCCTCTATGCACAATAACATTGTGATAGAATTTTAACGGTCAACTGTTTAACCTTTTGAAATTACTTTTTATCCTTCCCCGTGTCTCTCCATTTCTCACATACGCTCATAAGTTTTAATCTATAACCCGCTTAAGTTTTAACGTATAATCCGCTTACCCACATGAGTTTTAGCCTATAACCCAGATTTCACCCATGCATTATTAACTTTTATGCATTATAATGCTAATTAAATTTTTCCTCAAATAGTTATAAAAAATACAGCTAGTCTTATACACACGCACATTGTTAGCATCTCCAAGTTGAGCAAAGGAGGAGTTGTCCAAAATAAATTTCTAAAAATTCAATATTTTTTTTCACCATGGATTGGTTCATTTGTAATCGCAATATCACGCTTTGTAAGAATTTCACACACCTTCTCTCACTACAATATTTAATTTTTCATTCTTTTGCAACACTTTAATTTCGTTAACTATTTAGTGAAACCTGAATTTGACCTATAATTAATCAACTTTAGCCTCCTAAGAGAAAGCATTTTACTTGCTCACACTCTATTAAGGAACCTCACCACAATGAAAATTACCTTTGCATAAACTAAAACCTTTTATAATGGTTTTATTTAATTGTAATGTTAAAAATTTTTGTACACCATTGCATAAAACTAAAACTTTTTTATAATGATTTTATTTAATTGTAATGAATAAAATTCTTTTAATTATATTTTTTTTAATTACTCATGCGATTATTTTTTCACAATGGTTATCAAGAGATATTCACCAACTGATAACAATTAAGATACTAATAATGCAGGTGGACAGTTTATCATTATGTTCTAAGAAATATTTCAAGGAGAGTGTAAATACTCTAGTGCTAGCCTTGATTTAACTCAATGAACCGATTCAATAGTCTTTCGAATAAGAAATAATTTTTCGTTAAGCAACTGTAAGATAGTAGTAAATTGTCATGAAAATGTCATACCAAATATTTTAAAATGATGTTTTCTGCTTTATATCATCGTAGTAAGTGTATTAAGTTTGAGGAGTCGTGGAATGATTACAAAATATTGTTTTAAAATCTACCAACGTAGTCATTTTACTACAAGATCTCATCTTCGCTACACCTGTTAAACCAATCTCAAAGTGATAAATCTTGGCGTTAGATTCATGCCGGCAGGTTGTAATGATTAACTCTTGACATGATATATATAAAGCACTAGACATAAGAAAAAGGTTATAATCACAAATCAAGAATGATTAACATTTCAGGAACCAATTAAAAAGCTAAAATGTTGAAGATAATTATAAAATATAATTATTATTTAAAAACATTTAAATGATATGGTGATTTATTATGGAATTAGAGTTGAGGTGATTAAACAATCTTGTATTCAGTTTTTGGTCCATTTAAAAACAGGAAAAAAATAACTTATATATGTACAAGTCTCAAAACAAATTCAGTCCACATTTGTAAGGGCGCATGTTGAAAAAAAAGGGTAAACCAATAGGATCATGACATTGTAGATCCTTGTGATGGGATGGATGCTACTTCTCTCAGTTGGTTTTGAAGGCATAGCCTGTTGTGGAAGTCCCTTCTTTTTTTATCCAAAAAGCCAAAGCTTGACTTTACTAAACTAATAAAATTAGGCTCGTGCTACGGAAAAGACTAAGGGCAATCATGCATGGTACTTCTTGACCCTGTCCTTGAAAGACAATTGAACGAACAATTCATGAATGTTGTCGAGTCGGACGAGCCAATAACTCATACGCAATTGGTCTGTTTTTTTTAGTAGGGATGAATTTAGGATTTTACTCAGTGTGAGCTAAAAATATACAATTGAACACTCCTACATGGACAATTTTTTTCAATAGAGGTTTAATAAATTTTTTAGCCTAAATATACCAAAAAAATACTTACATTTTCAAAAATATAATTTCAAATCACTCTTTAATAGCTCTACTCTTGACGTAAGTGGAGAAAAGAAGTATATAAATGATCTTCTTTGCTAGTGCACAAAAAGCGAACTACAAAAAGGAGTGTGAATGCATTTCATTTCATGTTGAAACTTAGCCTTTTCCCACAAAGAAATTAGTGGTTCAATAAAGTTACCATCCTTTGAACATGTTCACATTTAATTACATCAAAGGTGAAAGTACGAATGGACTTTGACTCTTAACTTCAGTTATACTTCCACAAATTCACTCTCTTTGAATGTACAATCCATTAACCAAACAAAAAAAGATTAAAAAAAATGCATTATCTTAAAACTTCAAGTCTCTCAGTTCGACTTTGAAGTGAATTTTTGGTAACATTGTCCAAGTTTCTACAATCTCTAACCTTGCTTGCTTAGCCATCACTCAATCGAAGCCTATTTTCTATTGATGTGCTTGATAACGTAGATAATATAATTTTAAATTTATTTGAATAATGGTTGTTGTAATCTTTTCTTACTTGTTCACTATACGTAGGAGTCTTTTATCTCTGTACAACTTCATGTATAAATTTACATCAACAGCATCAATGAAAGACAACAAAAAACACTTTGTAAAACTCTTCATGGTATCAAAAGTCCACGACATACGTCCTGACTCATTCTTGCTCCGCTAATCACCAATCTCGTTTTTTTTTTTTTTTTTGAGATTACAAATAATGAATACGAAGAAATACTAATTAAGAAAGACAAGATTACAAATAATGTGATTTCAGAAAATGTTGAGGTGACTCATTGAAGGCAAGATAATTAGGTAGCACTGTTCGCTCTAGTTTGGATATGTAGAGGAGACATGTAGAGACACATGTTATAATGTATTATTATGGTGGTTGTTTGTTATAAGAGGTGTAGAAAAAAGCTTAAGAGGATTTGGATTGAGACATTCAAAAAAGACTTTGAAATGTATGGATCTAACTAAGAATATGATTTCACAAAAAAAAAAAAAAAAAAAACTAAGAATATGACTTTTAACAAGATTAAGCAGTGTCAACTCGCACTTAATTGGTGAAGGCTTTGTTTGGTTTGAAGTTTTGAGTTGTTTAGATACACCCAAATTTGTAATTTTGTCTAAATGTCTTGGTTTTTAGTGAGGCTTATATAGTCATCCTATATAAACTTAAAATAAGAAAAAGAACACAAGATGGTAAAATAGTCCGATAGTAACTTGTTGTAATCAGAATTTTGAGTCTCAAACATGAATGTGGCCTCCTTTGTGAAAAAAAGAAAAAGAAAAAAGAAAGGTTGTTTATTATTTTATCTTTTTTTGGGTCAAAAGAAGGGTTATGTAATGATCCCAAATCGAAATCTCACCTTCACAAAGGATACTTCTTAAGTACAAGAGGTTCTCTACCTAACAAATTAATTTTTTAAGATGAATTCTCCTTTTAAACTTGAATTGTTACATCCTTTAGTTTATTTTGTTACATGTTAGTGTCGAAGAACACGTAGATGGGTATAATAAAGTGGACCAGCTTTATGGAACGAAGTTAACAATTGGAAAATCTTAAGCATGCCTTTCTTGAAGTACAATATTTATTTTCTTTTCTTTTCTTTTTTAACTATTATTTTGTTAATGAAAATTATGAAGCATGTTTATATATTACTTCTTTTTCTCATTGCTTATTTATTTTCTCTTATATGTATACTTAGTTAGTATATTAAAATAAAAAAGAGAGAAATTAATTAAATATAAAAATATTAAGGCATCATGTCTAAGAGGTAGATGAAAGATTCTAACATATATATGTATATATATTTTTCTTTTTCAAATGAAAACAGCTCGTATGAACTTAGTAAACCAAATTTGAGAAGCTACGAAATTTCCATCTTTATCAGCTAATTGAAATGGTTATGCCAAGGTTTTCTTTTTGAGTATTGCTATAAATTATCCTTTCATCATTTCATCATTCCTTGTATTTAGACTACTGATTCACCATCTAATACTTGAATTCTTACTATACATCTAAAGGAGAGGTGAAAAGATGTGAAATAATTTTTTTATTATATATACGAAAGATTTTTTACTATTGAAATTATTACCATACATACAAAGGACGAATGAAATGGTGATGAGGTGACAAAGCTTTACCCCCTCAACTTGTAATTTTTTTTTCTTTTTTAATTTTTTTTTAAACTATTATATTGAATACTTTCTTGTACGAGAACACACATTGATCTCTCTCACATTACAAGTGCCCCTCATGAACTTGGGTGACTCAGTCTACCACTGACTGTGACTCGATGGTGCTTTCTACGTAACATAAATTTCAGTTCAAAGGTCATAAGATACTTCTGGATATGCTGGCTCACTTTGAATCCTTGCATTCTAAGGACAAGTGTTGAATCTTTCCTACGCGTAAGTGCAAGTTGATAACCTCGTTACGTACATCAGGTCCTATTAAAAGAATGCTAGATAGCATTGTTTCTATTAAAAGGTAAAAGCATGTTTTTTGGCTAGTTTAAACAAGAGAATTTGAGATTATGCAATGGTTTATATGTTTCTGGGATAAAGTTGCAATAATTTGAACTTTACTATCCTCCTAATTTGTCTCCCATGAGACTTTTTCCTACAATTTCTTTAATTTGTCTAGTTATGGAACAATTTATGATGTTCATTATCCTGAACACTTTCCACTGTCAAGGTTAAATAGCATGGATATTACATAAGATAAAAGAACAAGAAGCGTATTAAAATGTCGACAAGTATCAAATACTGTGATCCGGTGCAACAGACACAACAATATTTTAGCTTTTTTTTAATAGTAAAATGCACCATACATCCCTTTATTTTCATAAAGTTGCATCATAAACTTTATATTTTCAAAAATCGCGTTATAAACCCTGTGTTACAAAAAATATTACACACACGTCCCAAATTAAAGTTTTGTTTTTATTCTATTAGTTAAATTTATTAATTAAAAGAAGAAATTGCCGTCATTTAAACTTCCAGCATTTTCACCATTTCCAAAATAATTTTACCAAAGTCTAAACTCCCCATTTCTAAAACCCTAGAAAGAGAAAAAAAAAAAAAAACTTGAAAAAGTCTATTTCCGCATCAATTTAAAGGTTTCTTATGCTTGTAGAATAACGTGATTCAAAGTAAATGTATGATAGTTGCTTAATCGCGAAATGAGTTTGTCAATTTTCTGGTGATTTTTTATTTTATTTTTTGGCATATTTATTTTTTGTTATTTTAGAGTGGAGATGTAGTTTTTGTTGTTCATTGCAGCAAACTCTCATTCTTAACTTTGTGCATAAAGAATGATATAAAATAAAAAGTTTGTTTTAGCCTATTATTGAGTTTTCTATGAAAATAAATTAGTCGTAAGGGATATCTGCAACCTTTTTAATGTCAGAAGGGGGTATTTGTAACTTTCTTTAATATCATAGGGCAGTATTTATAAATTTTTTTCATTTTATAATATACTTGAGAAATAGAGTATTTTCGTCTTTCTCCATATATTTTACAGCAAATAAATGTCATATTTGCATCATAGACGTGTTTACATTCAACGTTAAAATTGACAGAAACATAGATGGAAGGGGGAAATTTGCAACATTTTCAGAAACACAGGATTTATAACGTGACTTTATGAAAACACAGAGGAATATGATGCATTTTACTCTTTTTAGTTACAATACTTTTAATTCATATTTAGCCGCAAGCAATCTACGTTTGTGATCTCATATATTTCTCTATGTTTGTGATCTCGTATATTTCGCTTCTCTGACATCTTACTGAGTTTTTTCCTCATCCTTTTGTAAAAAGCCGCTCCACGGTGATAATGAAAAAATCATTGCAATAAGTATCTTATTGTAATGGTTTTCTAATCATTGCATAAACGCGTTAAACAAATTATTTATTATTATTTTTGTTAATAATTGCTTATAAAATCTTTTTTTCACATTTGTAAAAATTATAATTTGATTACAAGGATATTTTAAACCATTACTTATTATTTAGTAAAAATCGTTACAGTAGAGAATTTGCAATGAAAAATATGCAACGGTTGAAAGTATTTAATAGTAACGATTTTTAGTTTCTCTGCAAAAATTTTAAATGTTACAAAAAATATAAAAAAACATGGACGGAGCTAGAAATTTAACATTAGAGGAGCCAATTTTTTTTTTCAATGATACTACATAAATTTTTTTTTTTTTTAAAAAAGGGGGAGGGGGTTAATTTTTTTTTTTTTTTAACAATACTACTACATAGATTTTTTTTAAAAAATTAAAAATCTTGGAGGGGAGGGGAGGGGAGGGGAGGGGAGGGGAGGCCCCTGTAAAAATATGGTAGTGACATTATTTGTTTACTGGTATTTATTAATATACATGAGAGCATTCAAAACACTAGATATTGTTTAGAATAATGAACAAGAAAAATATAAGATGTAACGTACTTGTATGAAAGATCAGTCAAAAAATCAGAATAGGACGAAACAAAATAAAAAAAAGTCAAAAGATCATAAACGCGTGATGACCATATCATTTGTTCGTATGACAATCCAAAAGAGATATTATAGTGTGTTTCTTCGACTAGTGTCAAACTACTTGCGTCCTATGAGGAACATCTAGCAAAGTGGCTAAAGAAGGTTACGAACTCAATCATTATGCATTAGAACAAACTAGTTGTGTACTCAGATATTGAGATATAACACAAACATCAGAAAATGACTATAAGATGTAATGTTACACTCAAAATTCAAGTAGTCTTAGGGTACAATTATATGTTACTAAACTAGCTAGCACGTCTTACTAAGAATGGCTAAGATCTTATTGTAGAAATAAAAGGGAAATATTTCCGTTTGTAACATTCTAATTGATGTATCACTGGTCATTCAGTTTAGTGATACAATTCTCATTTTAAATGCTGAAGTCTTGAGATCAATTCTTATATGTACGTAATATCTTAATTAATGTAAGATGACTGATGATTTCTTTGGATTTCATCAAGGATTTGCTTCTTATAGGGAATTCAATACCAAGATTGAAATTGATTAGAAATCAAATTCCCGGGAATTAAATTTTCCTGAAGTCAAATTTCGATATTTGTTTGGTCATTGGACTTTATAAAGAAAATATTTTTTTTTATTATTATTCTCCAATCCAGTACTGACATTATGCAAACAGATAGAGTTTAAATTTAAAATCAATGAATATTCGATTGATAACAAATCAGATGAATAAATTGATAGAGTATTCATTAGGTTTTGATATTTATAAAAGATAACTAACGGGTAACTCGTTAGGTTTTAGTATTAAACATTTAAAAAATCAGAACACATATGCATATGTGCATACATGATATTTAAATTATCATCTTCTTGTGCATAAGTTTTGATTTAATTAATTAATTTTTTTTTGCTCTTTTGACATTTAAATTAATTTTCTATTAAAAAGTTTATTTCCTTCCCAAAGTAAACGATTACGATTGTTTGGATACTTAACGATTACAGTTGTGATTATAGTGTTATCAAACCCATTGCGTTTCGGTTAAGATTATACTAAATGGTACGGTTACAATTATTCTATAAATTCTTTTACTAATAACTGAGCCGCTGTCATTCTTAAGCATCAAGAACTTCTATTTAGAAACTTATAAAAGCTATAACTAGGAATTAATAATTAGTGCATTTGCCAATTTCTGGGATTTGCAAAATCATATCCCATTGCCCTTAATATTGGAGAATTTTCTTTCTACTTTTTTCATTAAAAAAAAAAATATGCTTCTCTTCTAGATTCATCATGTTACTGTTTCTCGTTGATCTTTGTAATCCCTGCGAAGACGAAAGATTCCATGCATGGATAAAAAAAATTAGTTCATTTGTTTCACAAGTCAACAGTCAACCCATCAACATTGAAGCTCATTCGGAAACTAGTCTTTGATGCATTTCTTTTAAATGAATTTACTACATAAGGCAACAATTGATGCATCATGTACACATACGTAGAACCAAATTATTTCAAGTTTTTTTCTTTTGACTTGCTTGCAGCTAATTTCTTAATTTCTAAGAGACTTGCATTTTTAATTTATATATTCAATTTCGTTTCATGAACTCATTTTGCCAAAAGGACCCAACTTTAAATCCAATGCTAAGAGTTTTAACATAGATTCCCAACGCTTTCATGAAATTTTAGTTTTATCCAATTTATTTATAGCGTTTATCTCAGCTAGCGAAATACACTTTAAAACTAAAAGGCATTTTAATTGTTTTTAACTTTTTGATAATTTTTAAAAATCATAAAAAAATTCTCTTTAAGCCCCCAACAATATAATGGCCAAAAAGAAAAAAGAAAAATCCCACCCCCACGCTCTACCCTCAACAATGACAAAAAAAGAACCAAAAAGAAAAGCCCCCTACCCCTAGGCCACCCCTTCCCCCATCCTAATATCTCAAATAAATTGCCAAACGCCCAAAAGTAAAATCTCTTTCTGAAAAAGAAGTTTGATCTTTAACTATTAAAAATTTCACTAAATTCAGCTACAAGAACACCAAATCATTCTAATCTTTAACCACTAGGCATTTGATCTAGTGTTATTATGATTCTCACTTTAAGTACGAGAGATTCCGAAATTGATTCAAGGAATTGACATCCTAAATGATATAATATTGATTTGTAAGCTTCCTTATATATATATATATGAATGTATTGTATGTATATATGTTAAGATTAGTATGAATTTATATATATATATATATATATATATATATATATATATATATATATATATATCCACATAAAATTATAATAATATGAGTGGAAGTCAATAATTATGAACTGTCCAAATCATTAATTTTCAATCATTTTGTCTCACTCATAATATTACATACACATGCCCCAACTCCACAAACTCGAAGAATGTGTGTGTGTTTGTGAATTAGTTGTGCTCGTGTGTGTAGAGTGTGTAAATTCATTTTGTGCAAGTGTGTAAGTAAATGAGAGAGAGAAACAGGAAGAAAATGATTGATTATAAGTTTTAAAGATGACAAGACAACCATGTTGTCCGGTCTTAGAATTTGTTTGAGGGAGTTGAATACTATAGGAAAATCTGAATAAAGAACTTTGGTGGGAGACTTTGGAATATATGGTAGATTTTATGGCACAAAATGGATTTAACTCGATTTATATATATAGTAATTAAAAATGTTATGTAAAGTTGCACAAAAGTGAGAGCACTTGGGCTTTAGTTCATTAGTATGTTACGTGCAATGTTTGTGAGAAATTGTGAGTTTGAGTTGTTTGTCACATCTGTAATATATTTTTTACAACTTTAAACCTCTCTTAAATAAAATAAAAAAAATGAAAAGTGAGAGGCTCGTTGCCAATGCCTCATGATTCTTTTCCATTAATCCATGTACAAATCAAACTTATTTTCCAAGGGACAAAAAACCAGAAAAAAAAAAAAAAGTGGAGATCAAATGGGTTGTATTCCCAGATTCGCGACCTTTTTATTCACTGTATCAACTGCAAACTGTCCACTAAAGACAAGAAAATATACATATATCAACGAGCACCATGTGGAATAATTAAAAGTTACAAGAATTCAAACTTCCAATATTCTTTATCGTATGGACTGATTGGGTCAGTCTCTCACATAATTGATAAATATACACGTGTGAATATATCAATATATGAAAAACTGACATTAGTTCAGACTAACTAAAGAGTTTCCTTCATCTAACACCATTCTTGTTAAGAGCAGGCTCAACGGTCATCTTTCTGTCATTATCATCATTGAAAAACATATCCAAATTGCGGAACTCGTCTTCCCACAAACCCGTGTTGATGTAATCATCAGATTGCCAGTGAAAATTCTCTAAGTAAGATTGGATATCTTCAAAGATGTTGGATGAACCATTATAATAAGAAGAAATTGAGCAAGATGGTGATGTTGAAGAGGTTGATGAAGCAGCGCCACAAGGGACTAAAATCTCATGTGGCTCAATCAATGGTACTTCATCTGTACAGAAGCCATTGTTGACTACTTCCATTGAATCAAACTCAAATGAGGTTGCCATGCTTTTGTCCTCTTTTTTTGCTTCAGTGATAGTTGACTGCATCGAGGTCTCAACACCTTCTTTGCTTTGATGATCCACTTCAGACACTCCACATGGTGTTGAAGCTGCAGGTTCTTGTTGTAGTGGTTGATTCTGTGGCTGGTCTTGGGGAGGTTGTGGTGGTGGTGGTGGTGGTGGTTCTGGTTCACTGGTAGCTGAAAGTGGCTTGTGGGTGACTGGATCAATCCCCATCTTCTTCAACTTTTTCTTGATATGTGTATTCCAGTGATTCTTGATCTCATTATCTGTTCTTCCTGGAAGATGAGAAGCAATCTTGGACCACCTGCAAATAGAATTATATTAGAAAGAAAATTATTTTTGAACTCATGATGGCCATTACAGATGTCCATGTAAAAGTAAAAGACAAAATTTTGAATCCGTTCTTTTTTTTTTTTTTTGACACGTAAGTGTAAATTATTATTAAAATTTTTTATTGGAGCATATTTTGATTGGTCCTGCATGCTTGTCGTGACTGTTAACTGAAAAATTGCGTTAAAGTGGAGGATATGATGATTACAATAATAACTAAAGATACAGAGAAATGGGGTGCCTGAAATGACTTGAAGTTCTTGTCTGCCACTCAGTCATCCATGGCAGCTCATTATTTTCTGCATCCATGGATGATAGAGCAAAGTGATCATGCAGGAGACAACTCCTTAACAATTTTGAAAATAAACACATTTTGCAATAACCGCAAGGAGAGAAAAATGACGAAGGGCAGGGGCGGAACTTAGATTTTAAAATTGGGGGCCAAGACAAGGGAAAAATAAATAAATGAGGTCGTTAATTTATTTTTAACGATACTACATAGATTTTTTTAATGACAATAATTTTTTTTTAACGATACTACATCATTTTTTTTAGAAAAAAAAAAAAAATCTTGGGGGAGCCAAGACCTTTGCCGGTCCCGACCTAGCTCCACCCCTGACGAAAGGAGGTTCTGAATTCAAACCATAACTTCGATTTTTGTTGGAACCAAAAAAACATGATGAAAGAACTAAAGATCATTACCTGTTACCAAGCTGGGCATGAAGATCAATGACCATCTTCTCTTCATATTCTGAGAGAAGTCCCCTCTTTAAGTCTGGTCTAAGGTAGTTTGTCCATCTCAGTCTGCAGCTCTTTCCACACCTCAACAGGCCTACAATGTCATTAACATATCTAAATTCATTTTCTATAAACTTTTTAATAAACATTATATCAAATGAACATCCAAAATACAGAGAAATTTCTCTTCTTCTTTAATGACAAAAAAAAAAAAAAAAACTCTTCTTCTTTATTTAAACCATCTCTGTATCAATTATACTACAGCCTAAATGATGCTTGTTTGATCATGGTGACTAGCACCCATTTTCATATTTTATGAACCTTTCCAAGGAAAAGAACCAGTAATGCTCCTTTTTCATTGTTATGTTGATAAAAAATTACCAAGATTGAAACTAGCTCTTTTGAAAATAATTCTCGATGTGAAAACACAGAACACGAGCTAGCTAAAATTTTCTCTTCTACCACCATTTTTTCACTATTGAGAGATATTATGGTGATGGAAAGAAGTTGAAAGTCATAGGAGACCTGCAAGCTTAGGTACAGCTCTCCAGCAGCATTGGCCATTATTGAGAATAAAGTTGATGAGCTTCTTGTCCTCCTCAGCTGTCCATGGCCCCTTCTTTAACCCAACTTTGTCACAGCATGGTTGCCTTCCCATTTTTAGTACTCCAAATGTTGATCAAACTAAACGACTCCAAAAGGGCACGTAGTATTAAGCGAGCCGAATTTGGAAATTCAAGTGAAAGAGTAAGGTGTTTTAAAAAATAATAATTGTTCCGAAACAAAGACAAATAAAACGATCAACTATCAAACGAAATAAAACTATAGTAAAGAGGAAATGATCAACCAAAATGAAGATATATAGCCTAGATAAGAAAATATGAGGCGCTCTATAGGAAATTAGAGAGCTATGACAATAGAGAATAAAGAAAACTGGCTAGCTAGACTATGACACCAAGCTTCCTACCTACATCTATAAATCAACCCCGCCTTCTTTTTTTATTTTTTTTTATTTTTTTATTTTTTTATTTTTCTGTCTTCTGAATGAACCCCACCTCTAGAATAACACGGCTAGCACCTTTTATATATATATATATATATATATATATATATATAAATAATTATCTCCAAAAAAATTTGACTGCCACACGTGTTTTAGCGCGTTTCGGCGCGTGTCATACATCAATTTTCAGAAAGCTCCACCTCACCACCCCCCTTTACTTGATTTCTAAGCATGAAATATGGGATACACAAGAGTCCCAAATGTCATATCTGAGAGGTAAAAAAAAAAGTGAAATAAACTTGTTCCTTTGATATAAATTCAAGTAATATATACAGAACAAAGACAGTAGAAAATCAATGTCATTATATACTTGTAGTATTTGTATTATGTTTCTACGCCAAATTGGTCCCACGATCGTACATATTAAGCAAAAACTTGTCCCCCCTTTTGTCCTAATCCCAAGACTAAAGAAAAATTCTTTTTTGGTGTCAAGAATAAGATTTTGATGTTTTGATTAATGACTGAAATTGAACTCAGTAAGTCATGTTTTCACATTGATTTTGTTTTAAACTAAAGTAGACTGTATAATTACTTTACTATGATTGAGATAAATTATAAGTTTCTTTTTTTTCTGTTTCCTTTCTCTTGTGTTTCAAATCCTTATAACATTTATATCAAAGCAGAATTAAGGATGTCTGTGTTTTTGTCTTTTTTTGTTTCAAATAACGGGAAACTCATTTTAAGTTAGATCATATTCGATCTATTTTAATACTTTAAATCCTGTAATGTAACACTACTTCACAATATATATATATATGTATATATATATATATGCACCAATTTATCTAAAGAGAGACTTAATTCAAAATTTTTAATTTACGAGTCAATAACTTTACTATTTATTCTCATCTTTGGGAGTGAATTAAGTGAGAGCTTAAATCTATCTTGTTCAACTTGACAGAGGAAAATGTGCAAATTGCAATTAATACAGATACAAGATTTTTCTTTTCGGGCTACTAGGCATATCCTGTGTAGAATAACCATAGCTAGTTCCTTGTTAGGCAGTGAATTAATTTTAACATCAACTATATAGGGCCGAAAAGTATTCTAATTCCAGTATCAAGTGTTAAAAGATATTAATAAATTCTAAATTATAAAATCAATCATATCATGAATTACTACTAATAATACTAATTAATTTAAAATGGATCCTCATACATTTTTAATGTTGAGAATCCTAAATGCAACTAGCAAGTCCAAGACAAAGGGTTATATTACTGATCTAGATGGCACATTATTGCCAAACACCACAAGTGCATGATCCATTATCACCTTTTTAATCTGTTGCAACACTCAAAATCTATTGCAACGATTTCTTTTCTTTTTTTGTAAATAATAAGCAAGCAATTAATTCAAAACCATTTCGAAAAAGTAATTTGATCATGAGCAATAATTAATAAAACCTTATACAAAAACATTAAACCATTACAACTAAATTAAATTGTTACAGAAAGGGTATATACCTCATTTAGTCCCTTAACTTTGGCCTCTTTGACAATTTCATCCCTTAACTTCTAAAGTATGCCTTTTGGTCCCTCAATTTTGAGTTGTGGGGTGCCGTTAGTCCTTTTCAGAAATTTCATCAAAAAATTACCGTTAATTGCACAACTAACGCACGTGGGTATTGAAAATCCATATTTGCAAGGTTAATTTCGTCCATTCGTGAGCTATTCATAGATTTGGGGGTTTAACAGGTAAAGGGTAAACATTTGGGAATATTTCTTTTTTTGAACACGTAATTTCATTACTAAATGAATGAGAATACAAAGTTAACCCATTCCCAATAGGTAGAACTCCAAGTTGAGAAATTAATACAACTGATGGGAATATTAGGAATCCAGTCAATATGTATTGTCCCTTTAATTGAATATTAGTCCTAGGAATGACTCCAAACTAATAAACATAATACAAAACTGCAGTTCCAATTTTATCCCTGCAAGAGCTCACTTTTTGCACTCACGCATATTACACATGCGATTAATGGTAATTTTTTGACAGAATTTCCTAAAAGGACTAACAATATCCTACAACTCAAAATTAAGGGACAAAAAGGCGCACTTTAGAAGTTAAGGGACGAAATTATTAAAGAGTCTAAAGTTAAGAAACTAAATAAGGTATTTATCCTTACAAAACATTTTAATTTATATAACGGTTAAGACAACCGTTGCAATAAGATGTCAATTATAACAGTTTTTGAATGTTAAAAGAGTTAAAAAGTTGTAATGATCTCTTAAGATTCTTACCAATGTAGCATATGGCACTACAAATGTTTCAACATGTTGCGTTTTGTTGGTTGCCTTGTCTAGCTAAGGAGCAATACAACTAGCAATGAGCTAGATTATTAATGCCCATTCAATATTTTTAGCTGGTGAACGACATGAAGGAACACCAAAATCTCTACTGATATTGCTTTTTTTTTTTTTTTTTTTTCTCTTAAAGGCAGTCAGAAAGCTTATGCAAATCTTTGTCACTCTCCGGAACTTTGAATAAAGGCAGTCATTATTCAAATAAATTTAACAGTTCTTTTAATATTAGGGACCAATTTGAATCGTTTTGTAAAACTTTGAAGACTTATTTGAATCATTTGAAACAATAGGGACTAAGTTAAAAAATCATGTCAACATTGGGGACTAGTGGCCTTATTTATCCTAGAAATTAAATTATACTGGCTCCGCCGCTCAAGCAATACTTTAATTTTTTTTATTATATAATTTTGACTAAATAAGCAAGAGATTTCATTCTATAATCACAATCCAAACCAGAATTATTTACATCAGTATCACAACCAAGAACCTATACAACGCAAAACCTGTATTAGGAGATCATTTTGTCAATGTTCCAATTTTCACATATTCTCCTATTAAGATCAGCAGCTCTATACTTACAACCCAACCTAATTTTCTGTATAATGTTATGAAAAATTTTCAACTGCAACTGTTTCTCAGAGAAGAATTATATACCGTGAATGATATTTGTTTCTCTCCAGCCAAATGTTGTAGATAATATAGCCCCAAAAAGCAATCTGGCCAGAACAATTTAAAGAGTAATATTCCCTATGCAAAATCTTAAAAAATGGCAATCTCTCTGAATTGGTATTCAAATGGACCTTCTAGTCTCTTTCACATATACTGCTTTCAGACTTTGTTGTCACTGGAGTTGGCTGAAGCAAAATATTTCTCTTTGGATTAATATCCTTCTTTTGACAGAAAAAAAACAAAAAAGAAGAAAAAGACTTCTTCTGCATCTAACAATGATTGTGTCTTTAACAACAAATTGCTGCTTGCAAATGGTAAATAAAAATGGGTAAATAGCACCACAACCCCCTGTGCTTTAGCAAAAATGCACATGACCCCCCTGTGGTTTTAAAAGTGCACCGGACCCCCTGTGGTTTCAAAAGTGTAGCACCACAGACCCCTCCGTTAAAAAAACCGTTACTTTTAACGGAGAGTGGGGTACACGCGCGTTTGATGCGGTTTTTCATGTTTTTAGGCTTAAATTATTACTTAAGTGGACAAAAATGCCTTTACATATATATTTTTTTTTTCTTTTTTTTTTCTCCCAATGCAATTTTCACCAAAAAAAAAAAAAACCAAACCCATCTTCCTCAAACCACCGCCCTCCCCCCCCCCCCCCCCACCCTCACCATCCCCACCCCACCATCACACCCACAAAGACACGCATACACACAGACACACAGACACACATACACACACACACACACACAGATGCACACACACACACACAGACACACATACACACACACACACAGATGCACACACACACACACAGAGACGCACACACACAGACGCACACACACACACCTCCAAATCTTTATATATATATATATGTGTGTGTGTGTGCGTGTGTATATTATATATATATATGCGTGTGCGTGTGTATATATATATATATGTGTGTGTGTGTGTGTCTCTGTGTGTATGTGTATGTGTGTCTGTGTGTATGTGTCTGTGTGTGTATGTGTATGTGCGTCTGTGTGTGTGTGTGTGTGCGTCTGTGTGTGTGTGTGTGTGTGTGCGTCTGTGTGTGTGTGTGTGTGTAAACAAAAAAGAAAAGAAAAAGAGAAATAAAAAATAAAAAATTGAAGGGTATTTTAGTCTTTTTATACAATTCAGTTAAATTTATTGACGAAAAATTAGGGAGGGGGTGCGTGTGCACGGTTTGAAAACCATAGGGGGGTTTCGGTGCACTTTTTAAACCATAGGGGGGTCATGTGCATTCTTGCTAAAGCACAGGGGGTTGTGGTGCTATTTACCCAATAAAAATTATGCTTTCTAATATTGCTTTGAAACCTGTTCTCAGCGGTCCTCAATTTTTCCCTTCGCTGGTTTTGCAGATCGATAAGTGAAACTAAAAAACTAGTTAAGGTATACTCTTCTGCTAGATAAAGCAAGTAATTATCAGTAAGTCTAAGAGAAGCAAGACACTATTTAGGCTGAGAGGAGTACCGGGCCGCCCAATTGACTTCCTAGCGCTAACTTGTATAGTACTCATCAACTCGAACGCTTTGGGTTAGCCTAGTGCTAGAGAATTTGGAGCTTGGCAACCGACTTGTTTATAAATGAGTTCCACTTACTCAAAAAGTTAATTTCTTTAGAATTAGTTTTCAATGGAAGAGTAAGAAATCGGGGGTTGGAAAACACTACGTGGTGGAATCAGTAACTGAGGTTAAGGGCACTCACTTATAAAAAAATTGTTTTATATAAATTGCGAAAAAAAACTATTATTTTTATGCCTAGAATTATGATTTTGATAATAAGAAATCACAATATCTAAAAGGGTGAAGTGCATCAGACCCCCTTGTACTTTAGCGAAAGTGCATAACACCCCCCTATAGTTTAAAAACCCCCTGAGTTAGTCCTTGTAGTTTTTCAAAAGTGCACAACACCCCCCTACCGTTAAAAAATCCGTTAAATTTAACGGAGAGTGTATTTCACTTGCGTTAAGTGAGATTTTTTTTGATTTTTAACGAATTTATTCATTAAATAATTATATGAATTGATCAAATTACCAATTTTTTTTTTTTGGCCTAAACAAAAGAGGAAATGGCAAAAGAGAGAAATGAAAAAAAAATGAGGGTATTTACGTCTTTTTTACAAAATCCGTTAAATATGACGGATTTTATAACTGTAGGGGGTGTTGTGCACTTTTAAAAAATATAGGGACTAGTTCAGGGAGTTTTTGAACTATAGGGGGGTGTTGTGCACTTTCGCTAAAGTATAAGGGGGTCTGGTGCACTTCACCCTATCTAAAAATAAAGAATTCGCGAGTATTTGAATCTGAATTATTTAATTAAAGACACAAAATAATCAATTAAAAATAAAAAGCAATCTAAAATTATTCAAAATAATTAAAATTGAAATAAATGTATAATTAAACTAGAAAAATTTAACTTAAATGTTAAAAACATTACAAAAATAAACGAATCCAAATTCATACACAATGATAAACACAAATAGTCTCCAAAATATAGAAAATAAATTGAAAACCTACTTAAAAATAAGAGAACAAAAGTGAAAAATGAAGAGAGAAAAGCATGAAAAAAGAGAGAGAATAAAAACAAGAGGGTATCCAAAAAATTAAAAAAAAAAATTTCATGCATCCCCTGAAGATAACTTGGCTCTACCAATGTTAGTTTCGATACACCCTGTGCTTGATTAACATAAATTATTCTTCTTGTGAACAAGGTTACATGTCTTGAGGTTTGATACACCTAGTGTAAAGTCAGATGGTTTGAAGAAAAGTTCTCAAACATCAAAAAGAAAATAAAAAAGACTTGGAACTTTTGGCTTAGGAAAAATTCTGGTCATCTAAATTTTAGCTGGTCCTAATATGAGAATACGGGGTTTGGGAAGGGGGCTTTGAACCATATATTATTGTGGAGCAGATCATTCAATGCCTTCTCTGTTTTGGTCGAAGATTTTTCAACGAATTATTTGGTAAAGTTTGATCACTAACTGCTAAATTCTCAAATATAGTCGTACACTTCTGTACATGCATCAAGTTAATTAAAGACAAAATTCTAAAATAATTACAAGTGTCAAATCTGCAACCTCGTATAAACGATTTCACTCTCACTATCACAGACCATGCCCCTGAGGCTAGGTGACCGCATCTTTATGAATTGTATTGTTCTACAAAATGTTCATAAGACCAAGATTTTAGTTTGAAACATACTAGACGTTTTGTAGAATTTTTCTCATGTGCCCGTCAGATCGTTGAATGCATTAATGGATACGGAATGTTGAATGTAGCTTGTGTTGACGAAAAAAAAAAAAAGAGAGAGAGAGAGAGAGAGAATGTAGGTTGTCCTGCCTACATTTTGTTTGTCATGGCATTGCCTACCCCTAACCCTCTAAACTTTCACCAAAAAAAAAAAAAAAACTTTTAGGTCTCTTAGGTTTTGTAAAAATAATTTTTTGGTTTTTTAATTTTTTAAAAATAATCATTTGATCCATTTTTGACGAAAAATTGATGGAAAATATTAACTTTTTGTATTTTTTTCTATTTTACCCTTAGACCTATTTTCTCTTTTATGCATGACATTATGCACTATTTTGACAGCCATAAGATATCACCAAAAATAAGAAAAAAATCACCAAAAATTACCAAAAAAATCACAAAATATACATGTCCAAACCAAAACAAAAAAATACAATTTTTACAAAATGACTTCAACATTATCATCTACCACAGTTAAAGAAGAAATAAACATAACAATTTTCAAGTTAAAAAATAAGAGATATTATTGTGGGTTAAAAGCAATTAACCGCATATCTGAATAGGAAATATGAGAGTCCGTCGTTAAATCTGTCGCTAATTAATGACGGAATTAGCGAAGAAAATAAGTATTTATCTCAAAAAATAAATGTTATAAATCATAATTTCTTATAAAATGCATTTTACACTCCGTTGACAATATGAACAAATATTTTCAACTTAATTTGATGTCCGAGCCATTTTCAGAATGAAAATCGACAAAATCGGGTTTATTTTATTACTTATCTTCAAATTTTTTCTAAATTTCATCGCTAATTTTGTCGCTATTTAGTGAAGGACATGTCGTCATTATCCTGTCGCAAATCTATCGGCAATCACTAATCCGTCGCAATGCTGCGAGAGATTAGTGACGAAATTTAGTTATAATTTTTTTTGTTGCAAAGTCGTCACTAATCCATTACTAATTAGTGACTGAATGTTTCCTCGCTAAATCTATTGCCACTTAGTGACAAAAAGAAATTCGCCGCTAAAATTCGTCGCCTGTTTCAAATTTTCTTGTAGTGGACCACTTCATTTTTTTGTTTTGATTTTAAAAGAGAAAAATTAAAATATCTCTTATTTTTTAACTTGATAATTGTTCCGTTTATTTCTTTTCTAACTGTGGTAAATGATGATGTTGAAGTCATTTTGTAGAAATTGTATTTTTTTGTTTTGGTTTGGACAGGTATATTTTGTGAATTTTTTGTTGATTTTTTTTTTGATTTTTGGTGATATCCTATGACGGCCAAAATAGTGCATAATATCATGCTTGAGAGAAAAAATGGGTCTAAAAGTAAAATAAAAAAATCACAAAAAGTTAACATTTTTCGTTAATTTTTCGTTAAAAATAAATCAAATTGTCACTTTTCAAAAATCAAGAGATCAAAAAGTTACTTTTACATAACCTGAAGACCTAAAGATTTTTTTACTCAAAAAAAAAAAAAAAAAAACCTCTAAACGACAAAACCAAATTCCTAACATTTGAATTTGAATTCTCTCTAAATTTTATAATTAATGTTATTCGAAAAGTTTGATATTAGTCAACGGTCTAAATCCGAACACCACCATTAAATTTTACTGCACTTGTACACACACAAATTAATATTCGCTACTGTATAAATATCCTAGTTTTCTTTGAGAGTAGATCACTGCAAGCAAGCCCATTATGGAATTTAATACAGTGATGCCAACTTTGTCAAATTTAAGTCGAATTTATGATGACACAATATTGGCATTCTCTAAGTTTAACATATTGAACTTTCAAATCTAATGTGTTTATATCATGTATATGTGTCTTAAAGTATGCTCAACATAGTTTTTAAAATCACACGACTTGCAATGGTCGGTATTGTAGTCTTAATCGTTTAGTATAATTTATAAGCAAAATCATAATTGAAATCTAATAAATTTGAAAATCATTAACAATAATCATAACCGTTAACTATCCAAAAAATCACAGGTACCCATAGCTATAACTGTTTTCTTTGGGAAAAAAAATTAGTCTACATGGAAACCAACCTAAAAGAACATAAAAAATAAAATTTCCAAAAGTCCAAAACTAAAATGAATCATAATCCATACACAATAAAATGATAAATTAAGTTTTAAACTAAATTACATAATTATTACAATATGAATTACATAATCATTGAAGAAATACAATTGGGCTAATAAATATAGACTTAGAAGTGTAGTTTAAGGTGCTAATTTATTTAGTAAATAGATATATATATATATATATACCTATCGATTGTTCCTTATAGAAACGAAATCCTCATTACTATCTCATGGTTTTTGTTTTTGGGCTTGTTATTCGTTCAGAACTTGTTAGTTTCGTCTTTAAACTTTATAGCTGTCAATTCTTAAACTCTCAAATTACCTGTCAATTACTCTCAGTGACGAAGCCAGACACCGGACATTATGGTGTGTCATAAATTTACTTTTTATTTTCCCAGACATCAGGGTGTGCCATAAATTTACTTTTTATTTTCCCAAACATCAGGATGTGCTATAAATTTACTTTTTATTTTTCTTTTTCATCTTCTTCTTCTTTCACTTTCTCTCACCATGTACACACAATTACATAGACACACCCATCTATGGCGAAAGACTCATACAAACAGACACACATACAAAGAAACACAGCTACATATAGACATACAATAAAACACACATATAGATATATGCTACTGTTTCTATGACAGGAAGAAAAAAAAAAATCCCAAAATTTCAGGTGTGTCATTGCACATCACAAGCTAAACGTGGCTCTGCCAGTGATTACTCCTTATAGAAACGAAATCCTTATTAATATTTCATAGTTTTTGTTTTTGGACTTGTTATCCGTTCAGATACTCGTTAGTTTCGTTTTTATGTCCTGCAGTTGTCAAATCTTATGGTTCATTTTGATTCACAAACAAAACGATATGAATCCACATATGAATCATGCAGTTGAGCAGTACCAAATCGTAGAAACCGAGAATAGGCAATTGGAGGAAAATCCAAGGTGTATAATACATTTGACTGTCTAGAAGTTTTGAAAATAAAACAAACATAGAGACATTGATCGTGAGGTCTCTACCGTTCTTCGAGGGGTTAAGCTAAACCTAATAAGGTTTGCGCCTAATTTAAGGTAAGCCTAATAAGTTTCGATCAACACTGATTATAGAGGAGATTCAATATTTTGGCCCCAATTCAATTAATTAGTGCTCACTTTTTAGTCTCAGTTTTCAAATTGTAAGGTAAAAACATGACTTTTTTATTGCAAGTTCCACTGACAGCCTTACTTAATATGAACATTTTTGACCAAGGAGAAACAAGACGTCAAATGCTTCCCCATGTCGCCTGAAGGGTATGCCTCTGATTTATTCACGACACGAGTTTGAATTTATCAGTTAGTTATTCTTTTTGGAGCAGTCTTAATAAATCTTTTAGTAACTAATTAACTTAGATCATGTTTCTTTTGGACGAATTATGTACATATCCCGAAAAAAGACCATTCCCGTCATAAAAGTCGAGTAAGGGATATAAACTGAATATTAATGGTTGTTCAAAAGGCAATCTGGGTGTTGCTAGAGTAGGTGGATTCTTTCGTGACATTGATGGTAGATGGATGCTAGGGTTTGGAATCAACTTGGGCATTGCGAGTAATAATAAAGCTGAGCTTTTGGCATTGGAAGAAGGTCTTTGCAAGACAGATAATCTCGGATTTCAACACCTTACTATTGAGACATATTCGAGTTTTATTTGCAATCTGTTGAAAAAAAGGGCCGCTTACAACAGTGCGTTCAACATTACGGTGGAAAAATGTGTCGAAATTCTTGAAAGACATGAAGGATACTGGGTTAATCACGTCTATTAAGAAGCTAATGGATGTGCCCATTGACTAACTAATTTTTGTCTTCTTCAACCCCTTGGACTTTTCTCGCTGATCCAACCTCTAGATACTTTTTAGATCTTACTTGAGAATGATAAGATGAATTTTAAATATCTCCGTATTGTTCGGTAACTATTTGGCCTACCTCCTTTTAACCCCAAAAAAAAAAAAAAAAAGAACAAAAAAAGAAGAGGATAATTAATTTGTCCAGGGTGGAGCCATAGTTATGAAGTCGATATGATTGTTGGAGGAAATACTAATACTGCAAAATGAATATAATTCAATATAATAACCTTTAGGCAGTTTGAAAAACGCGTATATATATCATTGCTCGTGTAAAAGAGCCGAAATCTAAGAATTAAGCAACAGATATGGAAGTTTGAGTCAAAAAGATTTATAATGACTTTGGCTTCTAGATAGTTCGTGGTCAATGGGCTAATCACTCAAGAAGATTCTCACTTCATGCCAATTTTTGTGTTTAGTCTTTTAGTGGGTTTGGTTGGTCTAATGCAACTTGTTCTGAGCCTAATAGACGTAATTTCAGCTTTATTCAAAAATCACAATCCTTAAGATAGCGATTGATATATTAGAATGAAATTTAGAATTAAATAATATTTCCAACTCTTTTTGATTCTCATACTTAGTATGAAGGAATTAACTTGTAAATCTCATTCTCGCCTATATAGAAATAGTCATTTTAGATCAAATACATAAAAAAAGGTCATTCCCATATATTTGGGAATAAACTTGACTATCATACCCCTATATTTCAATAATAATAATAATAATAATAATAATAATAACAAAAATAATAATAATATTGATTGAAATAATAATAATAATAATAATAATAATACCAAATATAATAATAATAATAATAATAATAATAATAATAATAATAATAATAATAATTGTTGTTGTTGTTGTTGTTGTTGTTATTATTATTGTTATTATTATTATTTTTATTTTGTTATTATTATTTTTTTTTTTTTTTTTTGTTTTTGTTATTATTATTATCATTATTATTTATTATGTTTATGTTAAATATAATTATTTTTATTTTTAATACTATAATAATAAAATGACAATTCTGTCATATTATACAAGACATTTTTATTATTACTCTTTATTTTTAGAACATACTAAGTATGTCATTCGCATTTTCAATTTCATTCTATTCCTTGGTCCATTTCATTAATGTCTAAATCCATTCAAGTATATTAATCGCTACCTAAGAATATGTTTTCAGTTTTTTTCTTCTTGTTTATTGAATAAAATGTTATTTTTATTTTTATACTATTAACATCCTTTTTGATAGATCAGATTACAGCTAGGTTTCAACATACTCTCCAAGTCTTTGCAAGACTGAATTTCACTTTAATATTATATTATGCATTTTTATTTTCGATGGCTGACCTTTTGACTTTCCATTTTCCTATTATTTTCAATCTGGGGTGGGGCTTTATATCGAAGAAGTTTATCATTTTTATTAGCTTAAATATTTTTAGGTCATTCTGACATATGCATGATGAAGTTTTTCTCTTTTTCCTCTTTTTTTCGTCTAACAATGAATCTATGATTGAAGAAGAGCCTTGATGTTAGTGTAAAGTTGTAGTTGTGTGATCTAAACTGAAGTTCGCATCGTGAAAATAGTTTTTCAATAAAATGCAAAGCGTCGTAGTGAATAATAGATTAAAAAATGAGTTTTTCTTTCTCATAACTTTTCGTATATTGAGAGTTTCGTGAATCTATTCTTTTTAAATAGGTCTAAAACTAAAGGAGCTCTTAAGGCTATTCTCAATACAGTCTGTAAAATGCATAACTTTCTTAATTTGGGTATTTTTAGAGACCCCAGTCTCTAAAAATAATACTATTCATGGCAAAAGTACGTGAGGTCTACTACTTTTGGCTTAAAAGATGCTAATATAGAGATCCCGTCTCTATTTTTTTAAACAAATTTGTAAAAGAAAATAGAGACTGAGTCTCTATTTTGACATCTATTAAGCCAAAAATAGTGGACCCCACGTACTTTTGTCATGAATAGTGTTATTTTTAGATACTAAAATCTTTAAAAATACCTAAATTAAGAAAGTTTTGCATTCATGTCAATATGAATAATGGTTCTTGTCCCGTCCCCTTGTATCCATTAAGAACCTTAAAGAAATAAGAAGTGGGAAGAAAACATACAAAGAGATCAATAGAGAGAATAAAACTTGATCCGGAATAAGAAGCTACTAAACAAACTGGAAATTAAGTAACTAAACTAGATAAATTTTTTTGTAGTCAACTGTTTGGCTCTTGACCCAAAAAAAGAGAGGGGGGAAAAAAAAAACTGTTTGGCATATTGACAAGAAAGGTGCCAAGACCTCTTGAAATGTGCTAACTAAACTTGTTAGATCTGCATGTCCTGTGATGTGCATACCGCAGATTGGATCAAAAATTTTAACACCCTGTTTGGGTTGCACAAGTGATGGGAAAATAAATTAAGGTTGAGGAAAAAAAATAAAGGAAAGAAAAGGAAAGACGTTTTTTTGTTTGAATTCCAAAATAATAATAATAATAATAATAATAAGAGAAATGAAAGGAAATTATTTTTCGATTCTTTATTTAAATTGGAGAAGGAAAAGAAAGGAAGTTAGACTTTTAAATGAAAAGTTAATGAAGTTTCCATATATAGTAGTACTAGTATAGGTTTATGCCAAATTCATTTTGAAAGTATCAAACATTAGCAATTTTATCTTCAAAATATCAAATATTAGGGGATTGTACTACAAATAGAACATTAAAGATCAAATTGGAGTCGATTAAATACTTTGGAAACTATTATGTAATTAACTCTTATTAGTATTTTCATCGTGTATAAGCTTGTCAAACGAGCTCAATGACATTTCCAATATTGTTGCAAAAAGATTAAGAATCTTCGCAAATGATTTTATACAACGGTTCAACTGTTGCACATGGTCTCGTTGTGGATTCTCCACTGCAACGATTTTTCTATAAATAATAAGGAAAGGTTTATAAAACCTTTGCAATTAAACTATAATTTTAGGAGCATTATAAAAAAAGTTATCTAATGAGCCATTATTAACAAATAGTGACAAAAAGAATAATCATTGTAATTAAACAAAATTATTGCAAAAACTTTTAGTATATATAATAGTTAAAAACTGTTGCAATAAGACATTTATTACAATGATTTTTTAAATTTTCAATTGAAGCATTATAAAAGAGTTAAAATAATGTGAATTGAGCTTCCCTTAGCTCGAGCTCAACTTCATCGGCCTGATTGTTTGGCCAAGTTGGGCCTACATAAAGCTCGTAGTTCTAAGATCTAAGCACGATTCATAAAATTAAATGATATATGGGTTGCATTTGGGCCGGCCCAAAGTGGATGATGCATACTAATGCGAATAAATCTGAACTCTTGCATACTTCACCAATTAAGAAAATAAATGCCTCCATACACACTGGCCCCCAATTTACCATCGAGTCAGACGCAAAAACAATTGTAGAGGCCTTCAGGTACCCCTCAAGTTGTGACCGGAGAACCTCCTCCATTGTTCACAACTTCCTTTCTATCCTATCCTCCACTTCTAGCTACTTATTTAGACAGATCCCCCATTCAGCCAACCGATTTGCGTATTCAATTTGGATAGGTTTCCTTCCAATAGATTGACTTAGTAACTTACCTCTGGAGTTAGTCCGGCTTGTATCTTTAGAAGGCAATCCGACGGGGATTGTCTAATGTCTAGGTTTAACATGTTATAATCAATCTAAGAAAAAAAAAAAAAAACTCTTAGGATAAAAAGAGAAGATATATATATATATATTTGTTAGGAAAGCAAAAGTCTATCATTAAGCTCAAACTCAAAATGTTTACAAAGCTCCATCAATCAGAACCAAAAATTATAGCACCCGGAAAATCAGCTCTACCCGAGTTGCTATCTACATTTGAGAACATCCTTAATCGGTGTTCTCACAAAAGTATTGCCGAAACATAATCTATATTTAATAGAAGAAAATATCGTGTTCCACACATGCTTCTTGGTGGAAAAATTATTTCTATGAATCCGACAATTCCTTTCTTTTCATATTTCATACACAATGCCACAAAAGAGGAGTTTGCAAATAACTGCTTGAAGGTCACACCCTCTACAATGTCTAACAACCCAATCTTCAATGAAGGCCCACGAAGGTATGGAATCAGGGAGCATCGCCAGGTCAAGACCTCTTTTCCAAATTCTCTTGCTTAGTCCACATTGGAAAAATAAATGCTCATGGATATATATTTTTATTGTGAGCCTAAATTTTGTGCTTCAAACTTGGGCCCAAGTCAGCTCCAGTGAAGTTCCTTTTAAGGCGTAAATGGGCCTAACATTAGCAGGCAGCTTAACCACGTGGGCCACAAACAATCTGGTTTATCGAAAAGTACAACTCATCATCAATTACCAGAAAACGAACAAAACAAAGTCCAGAGCACACCAGAATTTGGATTCCCATTCAGTCGGCGAAGTTTCCTTTATTTTCCTTTCCTTTTCACTTCTCCTTCTCTTTGTCTCTTTCTTTCTTTTCAGAAATAAGAAGAGAAAAAAAAAAGTGTGTTCTTCAACATTGTTAATTTTCTGGAAAACAATGGGTTTCTTTGATTCCATCCTCAATTGGCTCCGCAGGTAATATATATATATATATATATATATATATATATATATATATATATATATATTAGTTTTGTGTTAAGACCTACTATGATTTTTTTACCTTTTTTTTGTTTGTTTGTTTTATGTTGTTGAATATTAATATCTCAAGTTAAAAACAATGCCCACGAGTTGGGTGGGATGGTCACAGTTGGAAATACGGCATCGGCCTCTATTGCAAAACACAATATTGGTTAATTTGTTTTAGGTTTCTCTAATCATTAAAGAAGAAGTCTCAGCATAATTGTATTTGAATCTTTAATGCATGAAGCTATAATTAATCATGGATGAGGTGGTTAAAATCTTTGTTTTTGCTTGTGTTTTGAGTTGCAAAATTCAATAGCAGCCATCTTAGTTCAGGGATTGGAGATATATGAAGTATTGGTGTTAGTAAAGACTAGCATGAAGATTACCTAAAATTAATACTAGGATTTGGACGGAGATACTTAGACGACACCCACCGTGTATGGAGCTGACAGAGGGGATGACACTCAGATCATATAGGCGACTCCGGCTTGGTTTGGTTTGGTTGTCTTTTTTTAAATGAATGTACTTCATAGCCATCCTGTTAGGTTTAAATTATACCAGCTCATTACAGATGGAATAGGAAACTAGAGAATTGACTAGAATATGGGATAATATCGGAAACTTAATAGACACCCGGTCTTTTTCTATGCTCTAGGAACTGGGGAACTTGTACTCGCAAATTAACGCCTTGTTGTAGACAAGTACCAGTGAAGAAGGCCATGGCCATTCACTACATATAAAATAGGAAATTTGTCATAACTCTTAATTTTTATGGGTAATGGTGATCGCAGGTAATGTATAGGAGTTGAAATTAAACTATAGGGGATTGAGAGGGATTATCAATTTAAAGTTGTGCTGACTGTCATCAGAAATTTGATTAGATATAAATGAAATAAAGCTTCAGAAGTCCAATCTCCACAGAGATTTCATTAAATTTAGTACAATTGTTTTCCGTATAGAAAATAATAGCGTAGCTTTCATGAAGTACATTGCAAATTCATTTGTTGACAGAATTCATACCTCTCCTGGGTCCTGGCATACACAAATTCTTAGAAGATCTCTGAATGTAGTACTAAGCATTTGGCATTCAACTTTATTTCACCCAATTTTGTCATCAAGATATCCATTTTCAAACCATCATGTTTAACTCAAATTTCGCGTCGATAAAAGTCGTAGAGGTAATCTTTTGTTACAAAAGTGAGGGTTGGTAAATGAGTCATGCAAAATTTTCTGTAATAGGATAGTGAAAGTTTATGCCCTAGTTAGTTGGTGAAGTCCGTCGTTACTGGAATGACAACCTGGGCTTGAGCCCTCAACCCCTCAATAGTTTTACAGTTCTTAAATGTACCCAAAAGAAAGAGAAAATCCTCCTGTACCATCAACGTTAAAAGTTATAAAAACTTTCCACATATTAAAATATCTTCAAGTTACAGGTCTTTTCAGTCTTACCTGGTCAATTAAACCATAGTTGTTAAAACGAATAATTTTTAATATCAATTCGTTGTTCAAGAGTTTTCTCTCTCTCATGTATGCATGTCCATATCATCTTATTTAGCTTGAGCAGCAAAGAGCATATATAACAAGTTTGCTTGTTTCAATAATATATTTTATGTGGACCCATGTTGTTATAGAGTTGCATTTACTTTCCAAGGTTGTGTGTCTTTCTTTATTCCTCTCCAGGGTTGTCTGTCTTTTTTCTGTTTCGGTCACTCCATTTGAGCAAGGGGGTTGGCAGTATGCTAAAGGATCTATTTTCATTGTTATAATCTGTATATGCATTGGTTGTTACTGCATTACCTCTTTACACATAAAAACCCGTCCTCGTTGTGGTTCATTCCATCTTTATTGTGATTCAAGGAAAAATTGAGGCCACCCAGCATTAATTTAAAGGAAAAAGTGAGGCCACCCAGCATTAATTTGCATGATACGTAAGCTCTTGGCATATGTAGCATTCTGCCTTCAGATTTTACTGTTAGCTTGATCTCCAGCAGTCAGCCAATAGAAAATTTTAATATTTTTGTGTACATCATGCTTCGGATAGTTAGCAAGAAGACTATTCTCCGCAGCAATTTTATCCATATATTATCACATTTAAATTATTATTTCGTTTCCTTAACATGTTCTGTTTCCAGCTTATTCTTTAAACAGGAAATGGAACTTTCTCTCATAGGCCTTCAGAATGCAGGCAAGACCTCTCTAGTCAATGCCATTGCCGTGAGTGGACACTATATCCAGTCTCTTTTCCATTTCTTTAATCAGTTTTTCATTGGGTAATATTTTCTTGTAAAATTTGTTCTTATTACTTATTTTAATTGTTTTGTTCAGACTGGAAGCTACAGCGAGGATATGATTCCAACTGTAGGTATCTTATTGTTTCATAGATAATGAATGCATTGGTCGCCTTTCATCTGGCTGTATGTTATCCTAACTGAATTTTGTGTCACTAAAAATCAGGTGGGTTTTAATATGCGTAAAGTGACAAAAGGAAATGTAACAATAAAACTATGGGACCTTGGAGGACAACGGAGATTTCGTACGATGTGGGAACGTTACTGTCGAGGAGTCTCTGCCATTGTGTAAGTCCTATACCTCTGTATCCCTCTGCTAAAAAGTATTATTTTGTGTGGCTTTATTTTGGTTGATAACTTTCATGATGCAAAAGATGAACTCTCTTCAGATTGCATTGGTTTGCAATTTTGAAGCCAAGACAATTTTGAGTAATTAGCTTATTAACCCCGGCCCCCAACCCAAGAAGATAAAAAAGAAAATTAAGCATCGTATGGAATACAGATCTACCATTCTTTACATTCTATGGCACTTAAGATCCACAGGAGGTGGATGAATTTGTTCAACATGGATCCTGAAAAATAAACTAATTAACCTCCACTAGTCTTAAGCAGGAACTGAATTTAGTCCTTTCTGTGACGCAGATATGTTGTTGATGTCGCTGATAGAGACAGTATACCTATATCTCGAACCGAGCTACATGAACTCTTGAAGAAACCTTCATTGAGCGGCATTCCCTTGCTTGTCCTTGGAAACAAAATTGATAAGTCGGAAGCCCTTACAAAGCAAGCACTGGTGGATCAGCTGTAAGCAGAAGAAACAACTAAACACTAAACACTGATCTTTGTTCTTTTGCCCTATTCTCTTTGCATGCATTTAACCATTCTACACCTCTTTATTTTGTGTCGCAGAGGTCTCGAGTCGATAACGGATAGAGAAGTGTGCTGCTATATGATCTCTTGCAAGGAATCGGTAAACATAGATGTCGTCATTGATTGGCTTATTAAGCACTCCAAAACCGCGAAATAGTTTGTTACCTCGATATGGATATACTATGTTTTGTGGCAGATATTACTCTGACCAATAGTTTGGTTAATTCTTCCTGGTGGGAAATGCTTCTATATTTATTGCTGCTCCCTCACTAGGATTTCTGTGTAGTACTTTATAAGTTAATGAAGGTCATTTGCTCTTATATGCCGACTGTCAGACCAATAGGAAATAGTAGTCCCTTTTTTCCGCGATTCGCGGAGACAGGCTATAACAATATCCCAGTTGAATCTTCATCATTGTTGCCATGATAAGATCAGACTTTACTGTTGGTCTTATGGATACAGGTCTGTTTGCACTAAATTTCTTAATAGCCTTTAGAAAACCGATTTTCAACCATGAATTACAATGGTTCTGATTGAGGAGAGAAAATGAAGCAAAGCATCTACTTTCCTCGCGGCGTCAGTCAGCCTCTATTTAATTAAAAGGATAGCAAATCGTGTAACTGATTGGATTGCTAAAAAAGTTAGGTGCAGTCAATTACTGCTAGATTGGATTAGTGATGTTTCTTACGAGCTTTCATCTACTTTGTATCACGACCTTCCCCAAGAGGGATTGGCAAATAGGTCCAGTTTTTATTATAGTGACAAAGGCAGTAAATGTTGCCATGGTATTGTAGAACACCCAAAAATTGCAAGTGTTGGCCAATTTTCCTATGAAAATTGGGTTTTGAAGATCAATATCGGCAAAAAAACGAAAAAATTTGTGTAGAATCTAAAGTTGCGTGGGCTAGAAAGTAAATGGGAATAAAATATACGAGTTTAAAGAGAGTACAGAATCGAAACAAGGTTCAACTTTAATAACATATTAAGAATCATGGAGTTATTTCAAAAGAGTAGTTCATGATTTTCTATGGTGGTTTTGAAATTTATGATTTTTATATAGTACGTATATGCTATAACAAAGAGCAACGCACAATTCGCTAGTAACCTTTTCAACTAGTCGATGATGATGCCATTTCTTCTTGCTGCCAAGACGGTACCATCAATTTCATATTGGTTGGTTGTGGAGTGCACGATCCCAGAAATTTCTCGTTAAGATCGTATGGCCTTGCATGCGATAATCTGTGCAGAAAGGTTAAATTGGAACTTGTCAGATGTTTCTCAAATGCTATCAAACATTAAGATGTAAGCAATTCAAGTAAACTTTTAGCAATGCAACTCTTAATTTTGAACATGGGAAATTGGAAAATATCTTATCAAGACTAGCAAGAAATATAACTTGGTTAACTATTTCTGCAAAAGTCTCTCTTTGATTTTTCCATTTTCTTACCAGGGTACGATTAAGTGGTAAACGTTAAATTACTCTGAGTTACGGAGAAAAAACATTGACTCGTTTAACATTGTGTTGGAACTCACTTTTTTAAAAAGAAGGTGATTTGTATTTGTATTTGTTTTTGGATGAGAGAGAAGTAAATGGAGGGATTGATGCCATAACCTAGAATAGAGGGAATTTTGCAATCCCCTTGAGGAGTTTTCTGAAGGGACAAGAAAATTTGATAAGAGAAAGTTTTGATTAACGCTAGTACTTTTACGTGATTTTAAACATAAAAATAAATATAAAAAAACAATTTAAGTGGCTTTCATTTAAAATATTTTATTTCTTTTGCGGTTTTGTTCTTTTTTATTTTTTATTTTTTGCAATCCAAAAGAAAGAACTCATATTATTTTTTTCTTTAATAATTATTTCCTCTATCTTACTTTACTTTCATTTTCCTCACGAATAAAATACAAGTTTAAGAGATTCAAAGTGTGCATATTCTTTTACTAGATACTATTGACGATAATAAATAAACATTTTTAATAGTTTAAAATTTTAGATAATATGATAATATCCGATGGTAGAAAAATGCACATAAGAAATCATCAATTGATGATTGGTAAAAGTAAATGTACCTGTGCAAGCGCTTCTCCAAAAATCTAGCTAAGGTTGCTTTCCGAGCCATAGCTAGCCCTTCAATGAAGCATTCACTTTGTTAAATTGATGGAATGCATTTCTATGAAGAATCAGCACAAAAATTATTCATAAGGCAAGCTCCATCAATTCCTCTATTTTTTTCGTACTTTTGGAGGATTCGGAACAAAATTATAAGATATTCTGATCTTTGGGGGAACTGTTAAAGAGGGTCTAAAAGTACCTCCTGTAGTACAATATGCAAAAGAATTTTGTGACGGAGGCTGCATACTGTTCCCGTAATTTTCTTGAATAAGTCGATCTAACATTTCTTTGGCGTCAGCAGTGAAAGGCTTAGTGCCAGCCACGCGCATTATAATATCAGCCTGCAAGATTTTACAATAATGTAAGAATAGTTATCTCGTTGATGATAATAAATAAATATAAATATGTACGTGAGAAAGGGTATAATAAAGACAATGAATAAGTATAACAAAAAATTCATATCTAGTTTAATTAGTTTTTAAATGATGTATTAATTTAATATGGTATAGAGCTTAGGTAAGTCTCGTCTTAATCATTTAAAATAAAAATAAAATTTGCGTTTATGTGCAAAGCTAAAAGACGAATCTCAGTTTGCACATGAAGGGGCATTTTAAACATGAGAGAACACATTGGACACAATAAATAAATATAACCTGCACGTGAGTAAGCATGTTAAATCTATCTCTAACAATTTAAATTTTTAGATGAGGTGCAATTTACCGAACTTTATCTTTATAAAACCCTTTGTAAGTTTTGAAGGGCAGACCTTTTCAGGTGGAATATCATGAAAAACATGGACACCACCAGAGTAGAATACTGTCAACGAGGCTGTGTCGTTCCTGTAGAGAACATAAAAATAAACCCAGCTTTTCAGGTGTTTGATAAAAAAATCATGCTGCATTTTATCATCTGCTATTATAATTAGCCAAAAGTAGCACGCTTAAGCACCTTAGATTATTAGTTGGCTTGTTGTAGAGATCATATAAAGAACCATTGGTTGGAGAAGGATTCGAAAGTGGGGTCGCAATTGAAGCCCCTTCACAACATTGCCATTTCGGAAGAGCTGTAATCGAATTGATATTGTTAACCAGTGCAGTCTTTGTGGAGATATTTGAAGGCATCTTGTTGAAAGGCGAAGTCCGAATGTCCTGTGAGACAAGACATGCGTGAAAGGACTGTTAATGGAAAGCCATTTTCTAGATAACAGAAATAAAGGAGAAGAAAATGCTAAACAACGATCAAGTTAGACGGTCCGGCCGGCTGGAGTATGGGTGATCTCACATGCACGTGAAACCCACGTCCACCAAGCCGGACGGTCCAGTCGTTCAAAGCCCCATCCTAGAGGAGAATGGAGAGGCTTAACCTTGGCAAGAGAGAGAGGTTGGCTGTTGCAACGGATACGAGAAGGAAAGAAAGTATCGTCTTCATTCATGGCCTTGGAAAATAGAAACTGATGAGGTGGTGAAAGCAGTTCGGGTGCGTATGTCTGTTGCCTTCTAGGAGCTGCATCATTAAGTAATATATACATTTTAATGAAGAATAAAATATGGTAAAATATCACATTTTTGGCAAGATTCAAAAACTATTGTTGAAAAATTTAAAACCATTGCAAATAACATAATCTAACAGTTTCTCAGCCATTTCGTTTTGCAACAATTTTTTTTCCAAAAGTAATAGACATAGTTAAAACATATAGGATCATTGGTCCTATTCTCCCTTTATGTTACATGATATGTAGTTACTTGTACACAGCGAGTTTGAAGAGTAATAGCAATGGTTTGTCAATAGTTTTCTAACAAGTTTTATTTGTTATTGCACTAGTTTTCAAAAGTATACGTAACGATTTTTTAGACTTTCTAGTTTGTCATTCTTAAAATAATATATATGTCACTAGGGTTTTGATCCAGTGGTAATATTACTTATTGTGTATGTCAGAAATTGCGGGATCGAGTCTCGCTAGTTATATTGTACAACTTTAAGCCTCACTTGAATTAAAACTAATAATAGTAATAAACATACATGAGACATTCTTTCTTTTACTGAGGTACACTTGAATATATTGCAGTCGCTTTAGAAAGCATATGTAATGATTTTTCCTACACTTGCCAATTTGTCATTTTTAAAATAACATACATGTGAGATTCTTTCTTTTTTTGAGCTAAACTTGGATATATTCTTTTACAAACGTAGCAGCCAGACTCAAAAGCATGACCTTGTGATAATAAGTGACCATCTCATCTAAAAAGTTAATTTCTAAGAAGAAATTATATTTTATTTATACGATATTTTCAATTGTCAATACTTTTACAATCATTATAATTATAAACATGAGCAATAATCTGTTACACTTGCAATACTCATTTTAATATATTTGCAATGACTTTTGAACTATTCAACAGTAACTTTTAGAAGTAAGAAATAACGAGAAATCTTAATTTTAGCCACAAAAAAACATGAGAGGGGAGGGGGTCTAAAATAGAAACCTCATGATTCAAATTCACAAATAAGCAATATTTTTCCTGAGTTGTAATTAATTCATAAATTTACAAACTGTTGCAGAAAACAAATACAATAAACAACACTCGGCAAAAATCACTGCATATCATAGATACTACAATGGTTCAATGAAATGCCAACAAAACCATTGCAAAAAATTTTAGTTTTGTGCGTTGGAATTAAGCCATAATGTCACAAACCATTGCAAAAAATGAATACAATAGGCAACCCTTAACTAGACCCAAAAAAAAAAAGCAACTCTTAAACAAAAAGAGTTATATATCATAAACATTGCAATAGTTTTATGCAATACAACAAAATCATTCCAAAACGCTTTAGTTTTTAGCGAAAGTGATGAAAAATGTTTCAATAAACTACTTACGGCAACAGTTTTTTTTACATGAGCATTGCAAGAGAGCTAAAATAGGGTATTATATTCCTATATATCTAGTGCTACATGAGATGAAAAAAGATTGTAATAAGAATTTCAAGCTCAATTAGTATGCATAATTCATTTATCCTTGACGATTTGTGTTCTAGTTATTCCAATCCCTGTTAGGAAACTACCATAAGTAATATTTCTATTATTTAAATAAAACTTTAAATCCTTTTTGGAAAGGCTTTTGTTTAGGAATCTATTAAGGAATAGGAATTACTTAGTTTCCTTATTTGAGTCCAGGAACTCCTATATAATGTAGCCCTTATGAGTATTTTTCTTACATTTAGCAATAATACTATTTCAGTCTTTTACAAGGCAAAAGAGGCTAATTACCCTCGAAGTGGTTATTGGAGGCGATCCCCTCAAAGAGATCAATCTATCCTTTTTCCTTTTCTTTGCAATTATGAACCCTAACCCTAAATCCCCAAATTAAGAACCCTAGGTCCTTATCAATCTCATCCTATGCTTTTGAGGGGTGTTAAATTCATTGTAGTTACTAATTCTTTTTTTATTTAAATAGCTATATAAAAGCATATTAATTAGATGCTCGATCAGGCTTCTTCATATTCTAGTCAAGAAAAAGAAAGCTCAAATCATGATACAAATATTATGTGAAACTATCACTTACATTCTTATAAATTCTAACTAAGATCTTTCAAGTTTCTTTTGCGAAACAGAACAGACCTCTATACATTTATTCTTCCAGAGATGTCTTGAATTAATAAAAGAAAATTACTGACTACAGTCGGTCCTGAGATCATTTAGGCTCCGTTTGTTTGCCATAAAATATTTTTTCGGAAAATATTTTTCTAATTTTTTTGTGTTTAGTAACACCGAAAAATTAGATAACTGAAAAATATTTTTCAGTAAAAAATGATGGTTAACATTACGACGAATACAAAGTTTGATTAGTCAACTAAAAAATAGTTTCCAATCAAATATTACGACTAATACAAAATTTGAAAAAATATTTTCATGTCGTTAGAGAGAAAAAAATATTTTTCGAAACTCACTCACCCCACCCCCTTGCCCTACCCCCTATCCCCCACCCCCTCACCCCCTCCTCCCCTACATCCAACTCTCACAGTTAACATATATATTATGTGTATATATTTTTTTTATAAAATAATATTAAAAATATTTTTCACTGTACATCTAAATAATAAAAAATATTTTTTAATATTTTATTTTTAAAAAATATATTTTTTTCTCAATAAATTATTTTACTACAAACAAACGGAGTCCAAAACAATATGAAAATATTTTTCACAAGTAATTTTATTACAAAACTCTAACCTTGTCTTACTCAGCGTAAAAAGTAAAAATATATGTCCAAAAGAATGAGCCAAAAAGAAAAAGACATGACCCGAAGTAAAAAGTAAAAAGTTAATATTGTCAGAGTAAATTATGCTTTTCTTAAATGCTCTAATCTTTCAGCAGTATTGTGCAGGGACTATACTATTTTTCATGACAAAATCTCTTAAAAAGTTTTGCGCCTTTATATTATGAGTGTCAAATCTCAAAATATAATTTTGATTAAATGAGGCATGGATCGGTTAAATAGGCTCAAAATTTATTAGAACTAGTCTCAAAAAAATTAATTCTCAATCTAATTTAAATTAGAAATGTGAATAAGCCTCCCTAGCTCACTCGTCCTAAACGTACCATTACTAGATTAACTGTAAGAAGCTTTTTCTTAAAGTTGCCTTCATGACTACATAAAGTGCAAAACAAATTATGATGGTTCAATGACCAAAGTCATAAACTAATATTTATCCTTCTACATAATGAAATATTAAGTGGATTCATGAAATGACAAGAGGAATATTAAACGTCCATGTATCTAATCTTATATTGAATCTATATACTCATGAAAAGTTTAATAAACACCTAAATTATAATCTTACATAATGGTATACTTAATGGGATTAGTGGTTAATTATAATCCTACATTATAGTGAGTTAGTGAGATTAGTGGGTTCATGAAAAGTCATGTAATGTATAGTGTAATCAAGTTTTTGATGGGTGGACTTGATATATGAACACTATATATAAAACTTTTGTCCCTCTCTCCACTTAAGCATCCATATGTTTGTTTTTCCATTAATTGGCAAACATAAAAGTGTATAGATAAGGGGATAGAATATCAAGTTAGTCATAAGATGTGTACTAATTCAAAATATACATCATATAAGTTATTTATATTAAGTTCATATACTATTATGTATATATCTTAAATGATTCAAGAATATCAAGGTATGTTTTATTCTTAATTATTTCATGATATTATAAGGTATGAGCTAAAAATCCGATTTTTATCTTAGATTAACACTTTGGATTAGGTATTACACTTGCTCAACAAAAAGAAAACAAATTTATGGCAATGACCATTTTAAGTTCCAAAAAAGAAAAGCACATAAATATACCAAAAGAACAAATTAACTGGACATCTAGAAATGAGGAAAAAATGATATTGCATTTCTTTATCTGCGGGCAATTAGCTAGCGTTTGTAAGCGTTGTAACCCTAAGGTAGAATCATTAGCTGACTGCTAAGCATACGACTAGCGGTTGGGATAAAAAAGATCAAGTGAATGTTTATGCAATGCGCCTCGCTGCAGTCATACTCCTTCCATATAAAGAATAAAAGGAATAGCACCATCACTAGCTACATGATATGTACACGTACGAGTTGAGTGAAATAATTAAATACTTATCTATATATTGTATTAAGAGGTTATGAGTTCGAATCACTTATTAATTCGAACTCTATTATACCAAAAAGAAACAAGAAATACATGATATATATGTTTATGGGTAAATTTTAGGATACTTAGATTAATGGTAATAAAAAAACAACTCAATAGAAAGAAAATTCACACATAAAAAAATATATAAACTATAGGAAACATATTGTTACCTGAATGTTTGTATATGTCTTGTGACCCTCCTTTTACCTTTTGGGATGAGTTCTTCTGATTCAGACCAAGGAAATCCCTTTCCATTTTCAGACAAGATTTACCAACAAGTGATATTATAAATGTTGGCTTTAGTGAAGGAAAGAATTTTACGGCGAAATAAATCTAATAGTAAATGGAGAAAATGTTAAGTATCAGAACTCAGAAAGTTGAGCTCCACTCTGTGAAGGAAATGGCAATATATGAAGAAATTCTTCTTTTGCAACAAGTGGTTGTCCTTTGAAAACGAGAAACACGTGCTGACACAGCCTGTTAAGTGGACATTAAGACGCATTTTATTCACGCAAGTTTGCAAGAATTAAAATCATGTGGAACTCTGCTGGCAATTAATCGGAAGGGTGACATGGGCCACTTTGACAAATTATCCGGATAAGTTTCATAAGAAAACACGAGCTAAGAGTTATACAAAGAGGTCGAATAACGATTAATTGTAATCAAAGTTTTGAAATTTAAATTTATGTCTTTTTTTATCATAAATATTAAAGTAAAATGTATTATATCTCTCTGTGTTTTTATAAAGTTGTATTATAAACCTTGTGTTTTAAAAAGTCGCATTATAAACCCTGTGTTATGGAAAACGTTACATACACGCCCCAAACTCAAATTCTGTTTAACTCTGTTAGTTAGCCTTGTAAAAAGATAAAATTGTCCTCGTTTAAAGATAAATCCATCAAATGGGGTATTTGCAACTTTTTTGATATCTGAAGGGGGTATTTATTACTTTTTTAATATTAGAGGGAGGTATTTACAACATTTTTTATTTTGCAATATCAGAACCATGTACTAGTCTACCTTCTAAGGAGATCTACAACCCTAAACTAATAAATATCATTTAATTAAAAGAATAAAAAAACGTATAGCTTATATAACAGAACATTGATGGCCAACATAAAAAATGTAAATCTTATGCTTGAAGTTCAAAGTCATATTGCAACTAGCAATAATAGTACCTTCACTTAGAATTACGTTTTTCTACAAGTAGATTAAAATCTTTAAATCAGTGCAAAATTAATTTCAAATCGAAGAAAAATCACTTTGAAAGAGTTTTTCTATCTAGGATTGTCAAATTTTTTTATTTTTTTATTTTTGAAGAGGCAATTTACATCTTTATAAAAAAACACAGGGGCAGTTAGAAACCTTATAAAAAACACAATGGGCAATTTACAATTTTATCGAAAACACAAGAGGCAATTAGCAACTGATATTAAAAAGGGTATTTTCGTCATATCTGCATGTGTTTTAAAGTTTGATAAATGTCATACTTGCATTTCAAGCGTGTGTATTATATTCACGTTAAAATTGACAGAAAAATAGATGGCGGGGGTTATATGCAATGTTTTCCATAACACATGATTTATAACGTAACTTTTTAAAACACAAAGTTTATGATGCAACTTTGTAAAAACATAGGAGGGCATGGTGCATTTTACTCTAAATATTATTCGACTTTCGAATAACTTGATGTATGAATTAGTGCACATTGCTGCATTACGGGATTTACTCATTTGGGTGGATTCAAACCCCCTGCTTGGTCACCCTACCTACTGCACCCATTACACCCATAAAAACGTGTGTACTTATATGGATGAGTGTGTGTTTATAAATATCTTTCATCGAAATACGTTTTTATCAAACACCAAAAAATAGTATCCAATGTAACGACTAAACGTTAAAAATATTTTATTTTTCAAACAAATATTTTCCCGTATAGTTATTTTTCTACAAACAAATGGAGCCTTACAAATCAATTAGTTTCACTTGACCAAATAATTTAAGAATTATAAGTAAGTTAAGAAAACTGGTCGGACCCAAAATCAGACACAAGCATATACAACATATACGAGAGAATATAGAACTAAGCAAAAGAGACAGACAAGGTGGTCTTCTAGACCAAACAATTTCTGGCATGTATTGTTCCTTTAACAGCCTTTATCCCAGAAGACGAGAAGACACATTGATGCATTTCTTTTGCATTTAATTATTTGTTATTTTGATTATCAGCTGGTAATTTATCTAGATTATTAGCTTTGTTAAGACATATGAGCTAGAAGTCAATCTGGTATATATAATAAAAAGAAAATAAGAAGAGATAAAAAGTAAACATACTCATAAAAGGCTATAAAGTAATGGTTGAAAAACAGTATTTAAGAAAAAGACGACTTAAAATGAGGATTAGCACAGGAAATAGGCAATGACAGTTTTCTTTTCCTTGTGCTTGAGAATTATATGCATTAAACATTAGATGTTAAGTATTTAACTATCAAATATGAAAACAAATTCAGTGCAGTAAAGAATATCAAGTTATAGAAATTATAAATCAACCATATACACTATTTTCTATCGATATGGAAGATTACATAAATCAAACTCGTAATAAAGATATTTTAGTTCTTAAGGTTGATATATGAGAGTCCCCTGGAGCATGTAGAGATGGTTGTGGAGCAAAGTACTCTTGTGGAAGTGAAATTACTCATGCGAGGTCATAGGTTTGACACTTCTTACTGTTCTAAAGTTTCGTCCTTAATTGAGCTGGTGCATGTGTGGTGACACATTGTTATACTCAGAAGTTTACCAGTTAGTAATCGGGCTCTATCAGATAATTCAATAGTTGGAATTTGACAGTTAAATTTTTAAGTCATCCAAAAACAAAGATTGATTTATGAGACATAACCTAGTGGTTAATGTTGAGGTTCTGGGATTTTAAAAGGTCACATGTTCAATTAATTCCTCTGGCGAATAATGAGCATATGTTCACTTTCATACAACTTTATGTTGATATTATTGTTGTTAATTTGTGATTGTTAAATTATTGTACTTTTTTTTTTACAGCTTCTTTGTGAAGGACTTGTCATTTTATTTATTTATTTTCCTGTTTTGTCCGATAATGGAAGGAAGAGGGATTGGACATTGGAGGAGTCCAACTGCTCTCCAACTTTTTTCTCTGTGGTACTTTGCTGCTGCTGATATATTTTGATGTTCCATGTGAAGTAAGTTTTACATATACGTGACGCGGCTATCATGTTAAAATTAGATTCATGCGACTGAAGTACCAAAAAGGTTCTCATTTTTATAAGGTAGATGGATGCCCATTTTTGTATTAATTTGAAAATTTTTGGGTCAGCCGGACTAACCATTAATCCTAAAGATAACGGATCTATGAAGCCCACTTATATATAAATGGACTAAAAATCAACTCCGATCAATCAAAGAAGTTCTCTTTTGTATTTTGTTACTGTACATAAATTGAGTGTCGCAAGGTTTTTTAATTACAATTAGATCTCCAAAAGTAGCAAGATATCTTTCTATATTGATGGAATGCTCAGAAAAGTGAAGGCCATGATTGCACCACATCGACAACTTGGTCACCATAACTTATTGCTGTACGTACCATAACATTTGTGGTACCCGTACCATAATAGAAATTAAATTCAATACTTATGACACTGGCGGAGTCACATGCTACAACTCCTATTGATTTATAAAAATTATTAAAATTTTTATATATTTTTTTTAAAAAAATTAAAAATTATATATTTTTGATTAAAAAAAATTAATTAATCTTCACTAAAAAATAAAAGTATTTATATAGTTTAAAAATTATGGATTTTAGTCCCAACTGGTCCATAAAAACGTTAAAATTTTTATATATTTTTTGAAAAAAATTAAATATCTATGTATTTTTAGTTAAAAAAAATTAATTAGCCCCCACTAAAAAATAAAAGTACTCGTATAGTTTAAAAATTATAGATTTTAGCCCTCACTGGCCTATAAAAATCTTAAAATTTCTATGTATTTTTTAAAAAAAAATTAAATATCTATGTATTTTTAGTTAAAAAAATTAATTAAATCCACTAAAAAAAATACTCGTATAATTCAAAAATTATAAATTTTAACTCTCATTGACAAAAAACCTGACTCCACCCCTTATGATATCCGAACAAGTCGACCCCAAACATGGTCCCCTTGAAGAAGATAAGGGCAAGTTGCAACCAATCACCGACAGAACACTTTCGATTTTGTGCATCTTTAAAATGTGTTGCTAACTTGACCCCAAATAAATAAATAAATAATAATAATAATAGTAATAAGTGTGTTGCATTCAATTACTTCATCGGTAAAATATGAAAAAATGGCCGAGGAATAGAAAGCCCTGACAAGCCCCAGTTGGATGCAGTTTGATGAATGGTCGTAATTGTATGGACAGCATTCTTACAGTACTTTATTTTTCTCAAGAGAGAATATAAAGAAAAAAAAAAAAGTGAGAACTAAATACAGAGAAGTGACTGTTGTATTATTCAATTGTGAAGGATAAAAACGTGCCTAATATTTGGTCATCTATAGGAACCAGTGAAAGACCTCCATTGTAAGCTGTAGCGGCTCATGCATCCTTCTTTCCTATACCCTTTGTTGAAGATAATATATTGGTAAAATAAGTCCATTTTTAATAACTTAAATTTTTAGATAAAGTAATTAATTTTTATAGTATTAGAGATTAGTCATTGGGTCGGGGGTTGGGAACAATGGCAGTTACCTTTTTTTGTGGTGGAAAATTGGTGGTGAGAGAAGAAAAGAAAAAAATATCTTGATAAGGGTATTCTTATGATCCAAACAATGATTTATTTGTGCAAAAAAAAGTATGAGACACGAGTATAACGCATTTTCCGTAAAAATAAATGGATTTTTTTATAAGGGAGTAAGGAGAATCATGTCGTTCACCCTAGTAAAAATCCACATCAAATATTATATACAGTGGTTAAATGAATAGCTTTCTTGTAAAAGGTTGGAAGTGTAACCCTCGGCTATGATTTTTTTTTTTTTAACAAAATTTAATTCATACTCTATTTCAACCATTTTCTCGCAATCTAATCTCTGTGTATTTAGAGCAGTTGAACCGCGTCAAGACTCGATCCATATGATATCTCAAAATTTGAGGTTAAAATTATTCAAAAACGTATACATACATATATATATATATAAGGAGCTTATGACTTTAATGAATCTAAATAGAATTTGTTTAGCATTACATGAGGTAGGGGGGGCGATTCTAGGTGGTTTGTTTTGGATTGAAACACAAACCAAATCGATATTAAAGCTAATAGCCTAGAGATAGTACATTTCAATTTTATTGGCTAGACTCGGTCAAAGGGTGAGTGGCGTACGTAAGAGTTTTATAACTATGGGCTAAATATTGTTTGGGCTTGATGGTGATGGATTTTTTATTTTATTTTTTTTAATTTGGTTTACTTATTGAACAAATTTTGGGAAGTAGAGTGAATTTCAAGTGGGTAAAAAATAATTTTAAAATTTTAGATCTCGGGTTTCGTTTTGAAGAACGATTGTTACATTATATTCTTAATATGGCCTTCATTATCAGACAATATTCATTGAGAATTGTAATGATTTAAGGACCAAAATCATAACTCACATATAACCTTTCAAATTAAAGTATACCTAGTGTATTCATAAAAAAAAAACAAAAGAAATATTGAAAAATCCATCGTAACTAATGCAATATTGAATCTATGAATTTGAAAAAGTTCATATTACTACCAAGTTTAGACTTATTCAATGGTGCTTATCTATAGATTTGTTGTGTGCCTACTGTCATCTTGCATAGAGGATAGGGACCATTTATATTTTCTCTGTGTCCTCACAAGCAAGGCATGAAACATGCTAGAGAAGATTAAACTAATACAAAGAGTTTGTTATATTATTTTTTGTCTTTAATTGGACCATATTTCACAAATGGGATCAGATCATTACATGGACGGCTCGCAACTGTAGCACGCATCCGTTACAGGCCTTAATGATTATCCTCTTTCTCGCAGCTTTTCTTAACCATATTTAGGTGGAAAGGAACAAAAAAATCCACTAAGATTCAGTTAGAGATATGCCCTAATACTACATATTTGGATGACATAATTTGGGACATTTTGACATTAACTTCTACTTTGAGGCAATATTGTCTATGTGTTTGTATAACATATTGATATTCTAATGACATTCATATTATCCGTCTTTTTCATATGAATGTGTCCCTAATATTTTTCATAAAAGAAATATATTTTGAAAATGTTTAGAATATCTTGGCATGTTTCTTTAATATGATAAACATTCAAATATATTCATAATCCTTAGATTATTGTACTGGGACTAAGATAATCGATTATGGATTATCACATGTGTTGTTACCTTTGATTAATATTTGATATGAATGTGTCCCTAATGTTTTTTGTAGCCATCGCGGTTTCTTTTGATCTCATCGACATATAAGCCGGAATCGTTAATTTATGCTACCATATAATTAATGATACTTATTACGAGGTGGTCATTGACATATACCAACACCCCCCTCAATGTTCACCTTATGTTGACTAAGCTATTAGGCTAATACCCAATGTTTGAAGATGCTTGCTCAACTGGACGCTCCCTAACACTTTGGTGAAAATATCTGCACAATTATCTTATGTAGGGCAGTACTCCATGGAGATTTCACCTTCCTCAATCAGTTCTCTCACATAGTGATACTGAATCTCTAAGTGTTTTGTTTTAGCATGAAATACCAGGTTTTTTGATATGGCTATACAACTCTGACTGTCACATTTCAACATTGTTGCTTCCTCTATTGGAATGCCAATATCAGTCATGATGCGTCATAGCCAAACAGCTTCATAGGATGCTACACAAGCAGCCTTGTATTCCGCCTCCGTTGATGAAAGTGCAACGGTAGGTTACTTCTTACTAGACTATGAGATGATTCCACCACCAAATATAAATATGTAACATGTAACAGATTTTCTTGAGTCAATATCACCAGCCCAGTCTGAGTCACAGTACCTAGATAAAGTATCTCCAGACTTGTATGATATGTCATACCCTAACGTGCCTTTGAGATATTTGAGGATCCACATCCCTGCTTGCCAGTGACTTTGTCTCGGTTTAATTGAAAACTGACTGAGAACTCCCACAGCATAACTAATATCAGGTCTTGTGTTACAAAGGAAGATTAAACTTCCCACCAATCTTATGTAAAGCTTGTTATCAACTTGTTCTGAAAGATCATCAATTGATAACTTTGTATTCATTTCCATTGGGGTGACAACTGGTTTGCACTCGGACATACCAAATGCAGTCAAGAGCTCACGAACATATCGTTGCTGCGAAATGAAAATAGTATGAGGTTTTTGTCATACCTCGATTTCCAAGCAATAATGAAGAAGGCCAAGATTTGTCATTTCAAATTCTTGGCTTAACCATTCTTGCGTCTTTCGAATATTATCTTCATGGTCACCAGTGATTACAAGATCATCCACATAAGAGACTACAATTACCTTCTTTCCTTGTTCACTTAGAACATACAAGTTGGCCTCTGATTTACTTTTACAGAAACCATGCTGCAAGAAGAAAGAGTCTATACATTTGTACCAAGCTCGTGGTGCTTGCTTTAACCCATATAAACCCTTCTTCAATTTGTAGACTTTTTCTTCTTCGCCTGGTATTTGGAAGCCAGGGGGTTGTGTAACGTAGACTTCTTCTTTAAGTTGCCCGTTAAAGAAAGCTGACTTGACATCCATTTGATGTACAATCTATCCATAATGCACGGCAGCTGCAACAACTAACCCGATTGTCGTCATTTTTGCTATTGGAGCAAAGGTTTCATATACATCGAAACCTTCGACTTGTGAAAATCTTTGTGCTACAAGGCGTGCCTTGTATTTCTCAAGACTTCCATCTACTTTGTACTTCACTTTACAAATCCATTTGGTGCCGATAATTTTTTTGTTAGGTGGCTTTTCAACAATCTCCCAAGTATCATTTTCATGATACTATCATACTCGGCTTGCATAGTTGTTCTCCAATTTGGATCTGACATGGCTTCTTCTACAGTTATCGGTTCTTTTACCGTCTTGATGATTTGGGTAATCAAGGCCATGTTTACTAACTGTTGTCTTGCTCGATTTTGCTCCTCTATTCTCTTTGACCTTCTTAGGCCATTAGGACGTGGACTATCATCAACAACTCCTGGATTTCTTTCATCAAAGAGCTATTGAAACCATTTCGATTGTGGCTTCCTTGTGGGTACAAGAGGTTGGTCTTCAGTCTCCTTGTCATTCACTACAAGAAAAACGGTTGAGGCGACGGCCAAAATCTGTAGCCTAGCTGTAACACCCCAATCCCTCTCAAGATCGGAAGTTCTATTAATCAATCTAATCGCAACTCAATTCCAAACCCGGGCATAATATTTGGGAAAAAATGGACGGAGTCTTCCCTATTTGTAGCCAAAAATCAAATCCTGCAAACAGTACATAAATGGACCAGTACCGTATCCAAACATTCACAACTCCTGAAGGCCATCCGAGCCTCGAATTTCAACAAGTATACACAGGAAATATATATTTCCAAGTACCCACACTATTCTAACTCTTTTCCTTTGGACAATACAAACATGCATTGAAGTTAAACTATACTAACTGGATACATAAACTAGCTTATCATACCACCTCAATAACCTAGTTAAACTTAAACTACATTCCTTTTAATACTAAATACATACAACACATGAAAAACATACACCTTTGCATCTTTCTACCACTCAGCCACATAACATGCAAGACAACTCTTCAAGCACGAGCTTTCCAGCTAACACGACAACTCCTAAAATGTGGTGGTAAGGAGTGAGTATACACAACACGTATACTCAGTGAGGGCAGAACAGATATCGAGGTGAAGAGAATGAAAGTCGTGCAATGCAAATAAAGCAGTTAAACAATATATCCAATAAGAACAACAATCAATATAATCAACAATACAATAACAATTAAAGAAGGCATTAACACAACCAGTCAAAACTATACCACATTTTGAAGGCTATGGTTCACTCATACGAGCAATGTACCATTTCACGAGCAATATATCAATCTTAAGCTTGATGTTGACAATGATGACAATAAGCGCACAACCACCTTATAACATCCACTGGGTGTACTCCGGATGTACCCCGACACATTTACGACCCAAATCTCCCAGGGCGGCACCCCTAACGAGAATGGAAATAGGACACGGAGCTAGAGCAAACCAACCCTGGCAGCCCGAGACTACCCAGAGAGGCCCATCACTCACACGCCTGACCCTATGCAATGCAACACGAGATACAAGCATTAAACGAGTGATATCACTTAAGTGTAGAATAGTGGCGATATACGAGATATCAAACATTTACAATCAATACTAGTATTCAATTAACTTTTCAAGCATGATTATCCTTAACATCAACAAGAACATCATTTAATCACGTAATAGTAGTTCAAACACGAAAATGGCAAATATCACTATTCAATCTCTTACTTCCAAAGGCAAGTGAGCAAACAAGCTACGAGATTAAGAAGCCGATTTCACTACCTTCACTTAGACACTACAAGGCACGTTTCTATGTCACAAAACTTCACTTTCTCACCCGAAGCCCGAAAGTCCACCAACTATGTTTGAACTACAGCTATGCTAACCGGTCGCTCAATCAATGCCACAACAGCGCCAAAAGTGCTTCCATACCCTCAATAGCAAAACCCCCAACTCAATTCGAGCACGGTCAATACTTGGTCAAACAGCCCCTTTACGTTTCTTTGTCTAATTTCCAATTTTAACAAAGGCTGGTCCGTTTTTATTGCACATTCTATCTTTCTAACATTAATTGCACCTAACCAAATCAAGAAATCGCAATTCGGATCGAAAATCCGAAAATACAAGGGTTTACTATTCATGTTTTACTATTCATTATCTTCCTAAATTGCATTTTCAATTCCTAGCCATAAACTTTGCTAAAAAACTATAGAAACATGTTATATTATCATCATAGAAGACATTTCAAGCATCAAAACGAATTAAATAGCATTATATGAACATTTGTAAAAAAATTAAAGTTTAAGCAAAATATATTCAAATGCACAAATAGGTATGAAATCCCTCACTTGATTGCTTGCAAATGGTTAGAAGATGACGTTGGATGGCTCACAAATGATCCTAGGCAAGCACAAGCAAGGATTGGTTGAATTGAATGAAAAATAAATCTGTTTTTTTCTTTTCTTCTTTGGCTCACTGTTTTGCTTGGCTTTTCTTTGTTTTTATTTGCTTTTAACTTATAAAAGATGAAAAACACCAAGTCAAAGGTCAATGGTCATTATAGAAAAGTCAACAAGTCCAACTAGTTTGCAATTTAAACATATTTCAAGTCTAGCAAAATACAATTCAAATAAACTAACTAAAACTAAACTAAAAACACTATTCACTGAGGACTAAAAACAATTCGATAACTCTCATTTCGGATACGCCATGAACGAATGAGCAATGAAAGAATACTTTAAATACGGTAAGAAATAAGAGAAAAATATTAAATTTAAAAGATAAAATAGTTTTAAAATTCACTCCGGACTCGGAGCCATTTTTTCTTTTAGTTGAAAACAAAGTAAAAATGTAGGGAAATAAATCCGAAATAATATAAATAAATAAAGTAATTAATATTCATTTCAAATAATTAATTTAACTATTATTGGAATATTTTTGAAGAATTATGAAAATAATGCTTAAAATGAATGATTAACTAAAAATGAACACCTAATTTAATGCTCGCATTCAAGATAAAACTTAATTAAATTCACATAGGTATTATTAACTATATACTGGATTCGGGGTATCACACTAGCAGTAGCCAAATTGGGACGAGCGACTGCTAGGCTACGGAATTACGTCCGTAGTAAAAAGGCTCGTCACCAAATTGATATTCCGTAGCCAATTTCATAAATTAATTTGTATTTATTTTTTATAACTTCCGTAGCAAAATAGTCGTAGCCCATCCATAGCCAACTAATTTTTTTATATTAATTATTAACGTCCGTAGCAAATTCGTAGTCGTTTCAGTCGTAAATCGTCTATAGCCCACGACTACGGATTTGTATCCGTAGAATATCGGTAGCCACTTGTCCACAGCCAATCCGTAGGCCATCCGTAGCCAACTAATTTTTTTTTAATTTATTAATTATTAATGTCCGTAACAAATCCGTAGCCGTTTCGGTCGAAAATCATCCGTAACCCACGACTACGGATTGGTATACGTAGAATATCGGTAGCCTCATTTCCGTAGCGAATCCGTAGCTAACTAAAATTTTGATTTTATTATTAATTATTAACGTCCGTAGCAAAGCAGTAGCCAATCCGTAGCCCATTGTCAAAAACTGTCCGTAGCCAATCCGTAGCCCATTTGTCGACACATATTGGTGGCTAATCTGTTGCCGAATTCTGTAGTTATTTGTCTGTCGAAAAACGGTGGCTAATTTTATGTGGCTGAATTATTACGAAAAATAGTATAAAATATAAAAATTTAAAAAGAAAATAAATTTACACAACAAAACGTAAAATTAAATATCCAAAATAATATTTACATAACGCATCTTTCAAATTCATAAAAATATTAACATATTATTCAAAATTAGTTTATAAAATTGTCCAAAAAACTAAATCATAAATGTACCATTGATCATGTTGATCGGGCTACTGTCGTGGGTGTTTGAGTCGATTAATCTCCTGCTGCAATTCCCTCACGAGTTGCATGGCTTCATTCACTTGTCGCTGCATCTCTTGCTGTGCATTTCCTTGGTCATGAAGTTGTTGCCTCATAGACTCCGTTGCTTCACTGACTCGCATGTCAACTTCTTGTTCCGAGAGTCCAACTCTAGTGTTCATGGTTGGGATAGGGGATCCTTCCCTACCAATGTGGATTCCTTGCGAGCCAAGTCCATAGACACGCCTTTTTTGGCCCTACCAACAGCTTGGTAGAATATCTCATTGGGATTAAAGGGCGGTGCCGTAGGGTCACAAGTTGACGTTGCTCGAGCATCTCCTTATATCGTGACTACAAAAATAACATTTATAAATTTTTAATATTCTTATACCACTTAATGCCACGCCCTAACTCGACCTCACCTAAAATCAAGTTCGGACGCGACGAAATTTTGACATTATAATGTTTCTAATATGGATCAAAACACAAAATTATAACCTGCATAACAATTCATATAGCCACAACAACCAACATACAACCACAAATACGCCAAATTTACAATCCTGGGTCTCCAACAAATAACCAAAGGATATGTCTTCTGTGACAACCACTTCAACATAATCATATAGATGCAATTCTCATAATGAAATACATAAGTCTAACAACCTACACATTACAAAAGAGATTTATGAAATTCAATTTTTATAACATTTTAAACTAAAAGTAGCAACTTAAACTTAACATAAAATTATATAAATTTAACAAAATTAATCGATAGTAAAAGTAATACACTGTATAAATACTTACTATCGTCTGAGCAGTCTTTGGATCAGAGAATTGTATACCATCACCCTCCTCTTTATTATGGCGACCTTGAAAACATCAGCTTTATAGACAGGGCTGTTTACTGTGTCGGCCTACGTTATTAACTTTATAAGTAGTAATTACTCAAAAACTAGAATATTAAGATAGACAAATTTAAACCGCTATTAAATTTAAGTTACATACCATCCTTCTCATAACCTCATAAAAGGGGGTGGCACCCGTGTAGTGTACCGATTGATTTTTCTCCCTATTTTTCTTGGCCACATTTGATTTATCTATCCATTTTGGTTCACGCCATCTTACTTGCATTTTCTCTCAATTATCTAATGTCATCCACTTAGGAGGCTTGTCAAATTTACAAGCCTTAGCCAATTGGTCTTTCATTCTCTCCGCCGCTTTATAATGGAAGCAATGCTTGATATGTGTCCTGTCACATGGGTACCACTTATAATCTCTCTGCAACGACAAATATAAGTAAATGCGAACATGTGTTAATTGAATACGCACGTATAAATGTACAAGTGTATAATATAATAGATATTGACTGCACTAATGTTTATAAAAACATCAAAAGAACAAAACCATCAGTCTTTAACATCGTCCGGAATTTCTCCATAAGTAATCCAAGGTTCTGTGAATCCGCTTGCAAATATTGACTTAAAATCTCTTACTACCGAAGCAGGTACAAATCTGTTAACAAGTATATCAATTATATAAGTTAGTGTCACTTGCATTACCTTATTATAACTTCAAGAACTAATAACAAACAATCAAAGTAATTGCTCTATCATTTAATTTAATTGTAATTTCACCCATTATTATATAATCGAATGTGAGTATGTCTATCTTCCAACCATGTGGCGTACTGCTCGAGTGACTTGAATCCCATAGCCTGCCAATTTGTTGTGCCAGCTGCATGTGATGATGATTCTAGATGTTCTGTTTCCTGCTGGACGCTGGGCGTAGGCGTGGTATTATCATGACGATCTTCGTTAGTCACTCTGATGTCATACAAAGGGGCAGATAGTCCGGTGGAACGAACTGACGACCCTGCAGCAGTAAGGGACTCACTATCAACTTCACCACAGGCTGCGGAGGACGAAGTTGATGGCATGCTAGATCGTGTCTTATTTGCTTGCGATTTACCAACTCTAACCATGATTGCTACAAAAAAAAAACCATAAGATACAAAGAGATGTATAATATATTCTATGAATGAAGAGATACTATAACCACTAATCATTATATTTTTCGATTATCAATCATACAATTCACATTCAGTTGACATACAAAATATTGAATTTATAAGCACAAAATCTCAATCAGATAATTCATTGCATTCAGATTCTATGTCATTATCAGAGTCACTTTCATGATCTTTATCATCATTTTGGGCATTGTCCTGGTGCTCTTCTTCTACATCTCCAACCACATCAATGCATTCACTTGATTCAAGACAACGCAATACGACATCATCATGATCATCTGATTGTACCAATGTCACCTTCCTCTCATCGGACTGAAAAGCCAACTGTTCATCTTTATCATTATCATCATTGTTTGACTCCTTATCAAATTGGTTCCTTGATCTGATTTTGCATACAACTGACCAAGCTGCCCGTTCTCTCTTAGCACCAGGATACCTGACGTAATATGCTTGATGTGCATGCTCGGCTAAGACAAAGGGGTCATACTTTGGGTATTTTTTCTTCACAGTTATATCAATCAAGCGATATTTCGAATGAACCTTTAATCCCTTATCATTGTGACAATCAAACTACTCACACTTGAAAATGACAACTCTTGTGTGCTTCAAAGTTCTATTATGGTATTCTAACTCAATAATATCAGTCAACAGACCATAATAATCATTCTCCTCATTATCAGGCGTTGTCCATTTCACAGGAACTCCACTATTCATTGTTGTCTTTGAAGATCTATACTCCAAAGTGTGAAATCTGTACCCATTCACCAAGTACTTTGACAATGTATTGACCACCTTACTTGGACCTATTGAAAGATATTTCACGCGAACATCCAAAATTTTATTGTGGGCAAGCTGAAAGGGGTAAATTAGGGACAATAACAAACGTCAAGGTCGGAATGAATCTAATATATTATTAGGGACGTTAAAAGTAGTAATACTAACAAGGTAACGTAACCAAGCCGGGAAAAGTTTCTCAATGTTGTTATTGATTTGTGAATCAGTAAATGATGGATTCTCCATTCGAAGATCATCCTCAAACGTCCTGTATAGTATTAATTAGTGGATTATATATATAAGATCTTTAATAGAACTAAAGAGTTGATTCATGAACTTACTTAATATATAGGGACACTTCTTCGCAGTTCATCAAAACACATAAGTGAGCAGCATTGAAATCTCGATCGTCTAAATCTTTAGAGATCATCTTCCCCATCGGACGACCTGGATGCTTGAATATGGGTAAACACCCTTCAGGGTAATCCGCATCTATGGACTCTTTACTTCGACCGATATTTCTTGTTTTTGATTGCACGTGCGGTTTGAAATAATATGAACAAAATGTCGCTATTTCAAGGATAAGATATGCTTCACATATAGATCCCTCAACACGTGCTTTATTCTTCACTTTTCTCTTCAAAACATGCAAAAACCTTTCCAAATGGTACATCCACCGATATTGTACAAGACCGCCGCAAATTACTTCATGAACTAAGTGTACTATCAAATGCTCCATTGAGTCAAAGAAGGTTGGAGGTAAGATCTTTTCCAACTTACAAAGGGTGATCACAATATTTTGTTGCATTCTTTCAAGGTCAATTATTTCAAGAGACGAGCAACAAATGTTTCTGAAAAACAAGCTTAGTTCGGTAAAAGGTTCTCATACACTATTTGACAATAACTCTTGTAAGGCTATAGAAAGCAATTCTCCATAAATACATGGCAATCATGGCTTTTCATATGTGACAACTTTAAATCGTTCATGTCAACACACCTTGCTATATTTGATACATATCCATCAGAAAATTTTAACTCTTTGACCCACTCCAAAATTGCTTTCCTAGATAGAATTGGGAGAGTATGCACAGCCATTTTCATAACGCCATCTCTAATGCATAATTTAAGATGATCACAAATTCTCTCAATATCAGCCCTTGAATTTTTTGTATCCTTTGTCTTCCCCTTCACGTTCATTATAATGTTAAAGACATTATCAAAAATATTCTTCTCTATATGCATGACGTCTAGATTATGACGCACAAGCTGTGACCGCCAATAAGGCAAATCCCAAAAGATGCTTTTTTTTGTCCAGTTATGTTTTTTTCCAAAACCATCTATTTTATCTTTACCCAATTCATTTATGGTCGGAAGATCTCGAACTTCTTCCCATATGTCCTCACCACTCAATCTCGGCGGAGGGTTTGATCTCTCTTTCAAATTTTTTCAGAAGTTTTTATTGTCTCGTCGAAATAGATGATTTCTTGGTAAGAACTGCCGATGGCAGTCAAAGAAACAATTCTTTCTCCCTGTAGTCAATTGAAATACATGAGAAGATCCCATACAATACGGACATGACAATTTGTCATGCGTACTCCAGCCAGATAACATGCCATATGTTGGGAAATCATTAATTGTCCACATTAAAACTGCCCTCAATTGGAAATTGGACTTGGACGACACATCATAACAAGGTACCCTTACTTCCCACAATTTAATCAACTCTTCAATCAGAGGTTCAAGGTATATATCTATACTCTTTTCTGGACTCTTTGGCCCAGGAATAAGAAGGGTCAAGAATATTACAGGATCCTTCATACACATCCATGGTGGAAGATTGTATGGTGTGATTATCACAGGCCAATAAGAATAAGGTTGAGAAGAAGAGTTGAATGGGTTAAAACCATCAGAAGAAAGTCCAAGACGTACATTTCTCGGTTTAGAAGCAAAGTTTGGATACGTTCTATCAAAGTGTTTCTATACCTCAGCACCGGATGTATGACAAATTTTTTCATTCTCAACTTGGTGTCTAAAATGCCATTGCTTATGTTTAGCTGTTGCGAGAGACATGTATAATCTGGTCAACCTGGGCGTTAATGGTAGATACCTCAATCGTTTGAAGGCAATTGGTCTACCATATTTTTTCCCAACTTCTGTAGGTTTAAACCGTGGGTGACCACACCTTGGACAAGATTTGAGTTGATCTCTATCTTTGTAATATAACGTACATCTATTTACACACGCGTCAATCTTCATGCAACTCAAACCTAGAGGACTCATTTCACTCTTAAACCTATAGTAGTTCTCAGGCAAAGTGTTATCCTTGGGCAACATTCTTCGAATAACTTCAATAATTCGATTAAAACAATGTTCAGACATATTCTCCTCTGACTTGATATTCAACAACAAAGACACCGCTGACAGATGAGTGACCTCACATCCACTCCACAAAGGCTCATCTGCACTTTTTAATAGATCATAAAAATATTTTGACTCCATATTAGGCTCTTCTTCAATTGGTTGATAAGGAGTTGGTGGTACATTTGATAGGCCAAATGAGTCAAACACCATTGTCCTATAACTATTTCCTTCATCATATCTATAATGATCACCAACATTATGGTTGTTATCCTGATTAAGGTCATCATGCTCCCCGTGTGAAGTCCAAATATAGTAATGCCTCATGAATCCCCATGAGTAGAGATGATGTCTACAAGTATGAGGGTCCTTAAAGTCACAATTCTTACATTTCACACAAGGACATCTAATTTTGTCTACATCCATGTACTTTCGTTGACTATACACAAAATGAATGAATTTTTCATCTACTGCATGAACAAACTTAGGATTTAATACTTCCTTAGATGTTAATCGATCGTTCATCCACTGTTGTCGGCGTGTTTCTATTTTCTCAACTTCTGTATCATAATATATGTTCATTCTAATAAAGAAATTAATAGTAGAAGATATGGATAAGTAATGTGCTTGGTGCTGACATTATATAAACACAATTTATGACCCACTAGTTAATCTATTGATAATTAATTAAACCAAATATCACTACAATACAACATTGATGCCAAAGAAGTCACAACAAACATCACTACCACATATTTATTTTAAAACCTCACTTAAAACAATTAGAATTAAACATAACATTAAATACAAAAATAATAAATTGAACAACTGAAAAAGAAGCAAAATTACACATAATCCCAGACACATATTATACACATATATAAATATGTCTATACTAGACAAAAAAATAAAGGAAAAATGTATATAATAAAATACTTACTAGTAGAAAATAGAGATAGATATGGTAGTAGTGTCTTTGGTAGTAATGGTGGTGGAGTTGGAGGTGTTGATGGAGCCCTAGATGGTGGTGATGGTAATGATGGCCTACATGGTGGTGATGGAATACCTTGTGGTGGTGATAGGGCCTTTGTTGGTGGTGATGGTAGTACCCTTGGTGGTGTTCTTGATGGTGATGGTAGTGGTGTTGATGATGATGGTGGTGGTGGTGATGGTGGTGGTGGTAGTGGTGGTAGTGGTGGTGATGGTGATGGTGCCCTAGATGGTGATGATGGTGATGGAGGACCTTGTGGTGCTGATGAAGCCTTTGTTGGTGTTGATGAAGCCTTTGTTGGTGATGGCAGTGGTGTTGATGGTGATAATGGTGGTGGTGGTGGTGGTAGTGGAGGTGGTAGAGTTAAGAGAGAGAGGTTTTTTGTAAGTGAAAAAAAAAAGTGAAGTGAATTTGGGGAAAAATCTGGGAAAAATGTTTTAAACATTCAGCTTTATTAGTTTAAAAAAAATTAAAATTAAAATTAAATTTTTTTTTTCTCCAAGCAGGTCACGGCCCGCCGGCCGGCCAGCTGGCGGGCCGACGGGCCACCCGCTTTAGGGACGAGGGGCAAGGCTGTCCCTCTGTCCCCGCCGGACGAGATGCCTGTTGGTATGCACCTCGTTCGGAACTGGCGGCCTGCCTGGCCAGCGGGCGGGCCATGACCTTCTTGGAGGAAAAAAAAAAATAATTTTAATTTTTTTTTAACTAATAAAAATCAGCAAACCCACCCCCAAATCCCATCTTCTTCCCCACCTTCACATCTCTTCACCTTTCTTTTCTAAAACACTTGAGATTTAATGGCTAAATTTTGAGTTTAAGACAACTTTACCTATATTTTGGCTTAGGGCTTGAAAAAATCGGGGTTTGGAAAAACTCTTTGTAGATTTGGAGGTTTTGCCAAGTGGGTAATGTGATTATGGAAGAAATTTTAAGGTTTAATGGCTAGATTTTGAGAATTTGAGAGAGATTTTTTGAGTTTTTCTTGCAATGGAGTTGAAGAAATTGGTGTTTTGAAAAAAATATTTGGAGATTTTGATGTTTTGTGGGATGGGTAATGTGATTGTGGAATAAATTTTGAGATTTAATGGTTAAGTGGGAAAAAAAATCTTCCTAAGAAAACCAATACAAGAGCCTCTACAAGGCTTCCAAGTCCGGATAGAGATCCTCCTCCCACACATGCAAACAACAAGGTTGTCAAGCCGATATTGTATGGAAAGTGTTTGATAGATGAGGACATACAAGGTACTAGAATTTCTGAATTCGTGCAACAACAAGGTTGGTATGACTTCCTACATATTCATTGTCTTGTTTATCCGCTTTTAATCTGTGAATTTTATGCTAATATGGAAAGCGATGAGATTGTTGTTGTAAAAACTAGAGTTAGAGGTGTTGATATTGAGTTAACCCCGGATATTATAGCTACAATCTTTAATATGAGAAACGAAGGGGTAAAAGCTTATGACACCACTGGTTGGTCAGAAAGTAGAATGGAGCCCAAAGACAAAGATAATTGTTTGAGATTTTTTTGGGCGGAAAGGTATGATAGAACTGCTCATATAGAAAATGCACCAAATAAGAGAGAGTTGCTCATACTAAAGAAAATTTGGGTAAACTTTGTAGGCTTTTGTCTTGTACATAGAAATATTAATGATGAAAGGACACTTCAAGGAGATGCTTATATTGTATATTTGTTGGTTAGTGGTAGACAAGTGAACTTATTTTATATGATTGTTCGTCACATGAATTATGCGGCTAAGAACAACAAATCCTTGCCATATGGAGTAGCCCTTACGCGAATTTTTGAGTACTTCGGGGTTTCATTTGATGGGGTTGAAAGTAAGAAATTCAACCCTTCTTGGTATCTTAATATGCTATCTCTAAATAGACAACAAACTTATTGGTATCAAGATCGTTATATAAACCAAGAAGAATTTAATAGACTACCAGATGAAACCAAATCATTCATTAGAACTAATACTACCAAGAACAGAATCTTTGTTCAGAATTTGAGTTATATTGGTGATGTTGAGATGGAAGAAAACTTATATCATGAAACGCCTATGAAAACCGATATTCCGGAGGAGTATATTCATGCAGAGAGAGTGTCACAAATAGATGAGCAAGAAAGGAGGAGAGGTGCTAGTTCTAGTCATGCTTCTAGTTCGTCATTTGATCTAATTTTGAAAAAACTAAATGATATCTCTACTTCTATGGGCAACAATGATAGAACTCTCAACCATTTGCAAACTCAACTTCAAACAATGGAAGAGCGTAGAGCGGCAGATCGTCAATATTTTGAAGCTCAATTTCAGACTTTGGAAGAACATAGAGCGAAAGATCGTCAATACTTTGAAACTCAATTTCAGAGTCTGGATAAACGTAGAGCAGAAGATCAACAATATTTCGAAACTCAATTTGAGGATATACAAGGTCGGCTTCTACTCATGGTTGATGATTTTCGTGGTGAGGGAGTTGGACAAGACCCTGGGTTTACCGACAATCAGAGTCGTGGAGGTCAACATGGACGTCGTGGTTGTGGACTGAGACAATAGTTTTATTTTGGGCAACTTGCTGTTAGTTTTTTATAATTAAAATTGCATTTGAAACTAGATATCTGATTTACCATTTATGTGTGGTTGTACCGACTTATGGTTCTTATGTTAGTTATTATAGACATCTATGCTTGACAAATTATGATATATATATTTTATACATCCTTAGTTTTTTTTTTGTTTAATAACTTGGCTACGGATGGGCTACGGACATCTATTCGTCCGTAGCCCATCCGTAGCCACGTCACTAAAAATATAAATTTCAGTTTTTTGTTGAGGCCCGTAGCCTAGCTGTAGCCAATTGGCTACTGCTAGACTACGGACGTGACGAATTCCATAGCCATTTTGTAGCTAGGGACTACGGACGGGCTACGGATAATTAATAATACATATTCTAACTTGTTAATAGATACGAACAACGTATAAAAACGTGTTAATATCTTTATATTTTCCTTGTTTATGAAGTTTAGACACAATGTGATAGTTTTTCGACTCCTAGATTGAACGTTTATTAATATTAATGTAATGTTAAGTGAAAACATAAAAAGTTCGATTTAAACGGCAAATGATTTCCTATGAGATTTTTTTATAAAAGTATCCACGTCAATGAAATACAGACAAAGTTTTTTTTTTTTTTTTGAAACATTTCCAACTCAAATGAAGTTTACTACGTTATAGGTGCAATTAAAATTCTAAAATTCAAATTAAAAATGATAAAACTCAATTTTTTATTGAGGTCCGTAGCCTAGCTATGAATGTGACGAATTCCGTAGCTAGGGACTACCGACGGGCTACGGACAATTAATAATACATATTCTAACTTGTTAATAGGTACGAACAACGTATTAAAACTTGTTAATATCTTTATATTTTTCTTGTTTATAAAGTTTAGACACAATGTGATAGTTTTTTGACTCCTAGATGGAACGTTTATTAACATTAACTTAATGTTAAGTGAAAACATAATAAGTTCGATTTAAACGGCAAATGATTTCCTATGAGATTTTTCTATAAAAGTTCGAACGTTAATGAAATACGGACAGAGTTTTTTTTTTTGAAACATTTCCAACTCAAATGAAGTTTATTACATTATAGGTGCAATTAAAATTTCAAAATTCAAATTAAAAACGATAAAACTCAATTTTTTATTGAGGTCCATAGCTTAGCAGTAGCCAATTGGCTACTGCTAAATTACGGATGTGACAAATTCCGTAGCCAATCCGTAGCTAGGGACTACGGACGAGCTACAGACAATTAATAATACGTATTCTAACTTGTTAATAGAAACGAACAACGTATTAAAACGTGTTAATATCTTCATATTTTTCTTGTTTATGAAGTTTAGACACAATGTAATAGTTTTTCGACTCTTAGATTGAACATTTATTAACATTAACGTAATGTTAAGTGAAAACATAATAAGTTCGATTTAAACGACAAATGATTTCCTATGAGATTTTTCTATAAAAGTACACACGTTAATGAAATACGGACAAATTTTTTTTTTTTGAAACATTTCTAACTCAAGTAAAGTTTACTACGTTGTAGGTGCAATTAAAATTCCAAAATCCAAATTAAAAATGATAATACTCGATTTTTTGTTGAGGTTCGTAGCCTAGCAGTAGCCAATTGGTTGTTGCTGGGCTACGGACAACAAATAATACGTATTCTAACTTGTTAATAGGTACGAACAATGTATTAAAACGTGTTAATATATTCATATTTTTCTTGTTTATGAAGTTTAGACACAATGTGATAGTTTTTTGATTTCTAAATTGAACGTTTATTAATATTAACGTAATGTTAAGTAAAAACATAATAAGTTCGATTTAAATGACAAATGATTTCCTATGAGATTTTTCTATAAAAGTACACATGTTAATGAAATATGGACAAAGGTTTTTTTTTTTGTAACATTTCTAACTCAAGTGAAGTTTACTACGTTGTAGGTGCAATTAAAATTCTAAAATGCAAATTAAAAACAATAAAACTCGATTTTTGGTTGAGGTCCGTAGCCTGGCTACTGCTAGGCTACGGACAACAAATAATACGTATTCTAACTTGTTAATAGGTACGAACAACATATTAAAACGTGTTAATATCTTCATATTTTTCTTGTTTATGAAGTTTAGACACAATGTGGTAGTTTTTCGACTCCTAGATTTAACGTTTATTAACATTAACGTAATGCTAAGTGAAAACATAATAAGTTCGATTTAAACGACATTTGATTTCTCTATAAAAGTACCCAGGTTAATGAAATATAGACCAAGTTTATTTTTATTTCAAAAATTTGCAACTCAAATGAAGTTACTACGTCGTAGGTGCAATCAAAATTTCATAATTCAAATTAGAAAAGATAAATTTCAATTTTTTATTTAAATTTGTAGCCTAGCAGTAGTCAACTGGCTACTACTGGGCTACAGAATAGTTCAATTCCGTAGCTCGGTAGTAGCCAATTGGCTACTGCTAGCTACGGACAACAAATAATACGTATTCCAACTTCCAAAATAGGTACGAACAACGTATTAAAACGTGTTAATATTTTCATATTTTTCTTGTTTATGAAGTTTAGACATAATGTGATAGTTTTTCGACTCTTAGATTGAACGTTTATTAACATTAATGTAATATTAAGTGAAAACATAATAAGTTTGATTTAAACGACAAATGATTTCCTATGAGATTTTTCTATAAAAGTACACACGTTAATGAAATATGGACAAAGTTTTTTTTTGAAACATTTCCAGCTCAAGTAAAGTTTATTACGTTGTAGATGCAATTAAAATTCTAAAATTCAAATTAAAAATGATAAAACTCGATTTTTGGTTGAGATCCGCAGCCTAGCAGTAGCCAATTGGCTACTGTTGGGCTACGGACAACAAATAATACGTATTCTAACTTCTAAAACAGGTACGAACAAAGTATTAAAACGTGTTAATATCTTCATATTTTTCTTGTTTATGAAGTTTAGACACAGTGTGATAGTTTTTCGACTTCTAGATTGAACGTTTATTAATATTAACGTAATGTTAAGTAAAAACATAATAAATTCGATTTAAACGACATTTGATTTATCTATAAAAGTACACACGTTAATGAAATATGGACCAAGTTTATTTTTATTTCAAAAATTTGCAACTCAAGTGAAGTTACTACGTTATAGGTGCAATCAAAATTCCATAATTCAAATTAAAAATGATAAATTTCAGTTTTTATTTAAATCCGTAGTCTAGTAGTAGCCAATTGGCTACTGTGGAGCTACGGAAGAGTCCAATTCCGTAGCCCATCTGTAGTTAGGGTCTACAGATGGGCTACGGACTTTGTTATTTTACTTTTTCCTATTTAATTAAAATAGCCCTATTTATTTTTTTTAAAATATTTTTTGAATAATATATAGTCCGTAGCCAATCCGTGGCTATTGGCCACTGCATGGCTACAGAATTTTTAATGAATATTTTTGCCGAATTAATTAAATAATTCGAAGCTAGTCCGTAGTAAAGTTGCAACGGCTAGGCTATGGAATATTATTTTTTATTAATTAAAATTATTATCTGTAGCCAATCCATGACTATTTTGGCTACTGCATGGCTACAAACTTTTTAATGAATTTTTTTGCCAAATTAATTAAATAATACGTAGCTAATCCGTTGCAAATTTGCCACAACTAGGCTACGGAATATTATTTTTCATTTTTTTTATTAATCAAAATTATTTTCCGAAGCTAATTAGTAGCAAATTTTTGACACCATTTCAACCGGTGCTAAGTTGGCTACTGTTGGGCTACGTAATTTTTTTTCCGTAGCCAATTTACTACAAAAAAATTCCGTCACCCGAACGCTGTTTTCTTGTAGTGATTATAGACTTCTTCATTGTTCAACGGTCGTTGTTCAGGCACTTGGTGGATTACTTCATCGGTTGATGACGAAATGGCAGGACCGCTATCCTCCATTGAGTGTGGTCTCTCATTAAACACCACATCTTGGCTTATGATCACCTTCTTGGCCTCTACATCATAGAGTTTGTATGCTTTAAACTCTTCACTATATCCCAAGAAAATGCCCTTCTTGCTCTTGTCGTCCAATTTCTTTCTATTTTCATTTGGGATGTGTACAAAATACTCACACCCAAATTTTCTTAAATGAGACACATAAGGTTTCGTACCATAATAAGCCTCATTAGGAGTCTTATCGTTGAGTGTCCTGGTTGAGCACCGATTGAGGATGTATACTGCTGTATTGACTGCTTTAGCCCAGAATGTGTCTGGTAGGCTAGCACTTTTCAACATACATCGAGCCATTACCACAATTGTTCAATTTCTTCGTTTCGCAACTCTATTTTGTTGTGGTGTGTATTGAGCAGTCAATTGGCGCTTAATCATAAGCTTGTTGTAGTAGTTGGTAAACTCTGTAGAACAGAATTCCCCTCCATGATCGGTACGAAGTTTCTTCAACTGAGTTGTGTTCTAATTTGTTACAAGTTTGTGCCGTACTTTAAACTCTTCAAGAGCATCAGCCTTGTCCCGAATGAAGTACACCCATATCTTCTTACTATAATCATCGACAAACAACATAAAGTAGGAAGATCCTCCCAATGCAGTGGTAGTCATTTTTACGCAGAGGTCATCATGTACCAACTCTAAAAGAGTCTTTGATGGGTTATGACTCTCTTTGAGAAATGACTGTCTATATTGCTTGTCTAGTATACAAGTTTTACATGGTCCTTCAACTTCTTCAATTGAAGGCAAGTCGGTCACCATCTTTTTCTTTTGCATTTCATTTAACACATGATAGGAAATGTGCCCGAACCTTTCATGCCAAAATTGACTTGTTTTGGCATCCATAATGGCAGAAAGAGAGCTGATTTCGTAAAAGTTATTTTTGCAAATACCTTTACTTACTATATTTTGATCCTTGTAAAGAATCAAAGCTTCCGTCTTCTTGAACAGTAATTCTAAATCATTATCTGTAATAGCAGCTACAGATAGCAAATTTCTGGTGATCTGGGGTACAAGGAGTACGTTGGACAACTTCTTGCTTCATCCATCTTTAGACACAAGCGAGATAGTTCCAGTGCCCTCAACGAGACACATAGCATTATTCCCGACGACAACATTCATTTGTTCTTGTAGAGGTTTTATGGAGTCATATAACGTCTTCTTGCTAGTCATGTGTCGGGAAGCTCCACTATCTAACACCCATGCACTTGTTTGATGTACATGTGCGCTAGTACACGTTTCTTCCGATATATCTATTACAGTAAACAGATGCACTTCTGTTTCAGCCGTATTGGCAGACTCTTTATTTCTCCAATTTGGCTTTAAAGTTTCGTTCTTCTCGTCATGGATTCGTTTCCTGCAATCTTTGACAGCATGGCCTTTCTTATTGTAATAGTATCACGATCCAGAGAATGTCTTCTTCTTTGCTTTCTTCTTTTCTTCTTGGCTACTCCTCGTCTTGGCTGTAAAGGCAGAGTCGAGTTGATTTTCTCTGCTTTTCAGCCTCATCTCTTCCTCTATCAACATGGTAGTGAATTCTTCAAACGTCAAAGGAGGAATGCGAACTTGTGTATTGAGTACTGTCACAAGGCCGTCATATTTTGAAGGCAACACCCTAATACATGTTCGAGCTAATTCCTCGGTTGATTTGGCAATACCAACTGCAGCCATTTGATCACGTAGGTTTTTCATCCTACTGATAAATGACTCAGCTGCTTTATCTTCACTTAATCTCTCAGCAGCTAATTGATTCTCCAAGTTCTGAATGCGAGTCTGATTCCTTATTTCATACTAATTTCTCAGTATATTCCAAGCTTCAGTTGCCTTGGTTGTGTGTTGAATTAGAGTAAGGACGGAATCCTGAACACTTGTTACAATTGCACAAAGTGCATCAGCATTCCGTCTCCTCCATTCTTTGACAAGCTGAGGATTTGAAGGTGTGACCTTTTTTGTGTCATCTTCAGCACGGATTGCAACTGGTTCTGTATCTGTGCCTAACATTGTATCAAAGAGTTCGTAGGAGTCCAGAACTGTAGTGATTTTGAACTTCCACAAAAGATAGTTCGTGTCATCAAACTTTTCTTCTATGAAGGTAGGGGACGAATACGAATTGTCGATACTAAACCGGAACTAGAAGTGGTAGAAGAAGAACTAGCACCTTGAGTAGTCATAGTTGTTGAGCTTTACTAGACAAGATTGTTGTTAAGAGCCCCTTAAGCTCTGATACTATGTAAGAATCTAACAAATTTCTCAGAAACGTCTTCACAACAATCAAGTAGAAAGACAACACTACTCGTTATAACAATTCAATATAACACTTATAAGATAATTATCCCACCGTGCGCTCTCAAGATTAGAACTTCAATGGTTTCTGGACTTACAAGAAGAATACAAGAAAGAAAGACTAACTTAGGATTGTGTTTGGAGTTGTGTTATGAATGAATTTGATGAACTAATGCATGGCTATTTATAGAATTCAGTTAACCCGCCATAGGAGACTTTCCTATCAAACATTTTCATCTTGGTTGGCTTTACCAACCATGTTCAAAGTATTGACCACCCATATTTATCACATGGGTGGCTACAATTGACCACATGAGTGGCTAGCATCCAAGCCAACTTCTAGGAAGCTTTCTTTGGTCAAATTTGCTGACTTTAGCATTGCATCATCCCAACGTCATCTTAGGTAATTCCAAATTTCCGAACTTCTTTCTTGTAGCCATCGCGGTCTCTTTTAACCTCATCGACGTATAATTCAAAATTGCTAATTTATGCTACTATATAATTAAAGATACTTATTATGAGGTAGGAATTGACATATACCAACAATAATAGCATAGGAAACGATTAATAAACGTGTGAATGATTATTAATGGAATAGATAATTGAATGTGTCATGAATAATAAATTACATGACTTCAGATTAATAATTTATTATTCGTTGTGATTGTGCATGTAATCTTTTAGCTTGAGACATTATGGTTGTCATCAGTATTGGGGCTTGATTCTAGCGTTTGGACAATGATTGTCTCAATAAATGAGATAAGATACGTCATCTCACAGTTTTATTCGTCTGGTAGTGATTAATAGGTAGTAGTCAAAAGAGGATCCGTTAACCTCTGACGTGAGGTGATGTCCTATACAATTTAATTTTGGTTGTAGAATGAGGAAGTCATTGGCTGAGGCATGAATGATAGAAAGGGATTTTTCCATGGTTGTTATCTCTCATTCCACCGTTTAGATCTAAGCATATAATCGAATTTGTGAACTAAATCTTTTCATGGTTCTTATTCTATCGGGACATATTAATGGAAGGATTGGATTGCACGTTACTCGGTGACTATAAATAGATTCACTTGAGATTGAACTTCATTACCGTATAAACTGTGTTGATATGTTGCTAGACGTCACTCTCAAACGTGAGGGTATTTCGAGAATTCCGGAGATGTTCTCAAAATAAATTAAAAAGGGTTTTAATATTCCCTTATTTCTATATGACAGTAAATCTAGAAAGTCACACACAGTAAAACACTTAAGCTTGCATTTTGTTTTGAGACGTTAAGGACTTAATGATGTTGTGTTTGACCATTAAACGTTAATGAGTCAAAAGTATAATTATTGAAAGTTTTAGGGCCAATGTATAAATATGAAAAACTCATTTCCATAATTTAATCTAATGGTGATTAGGTTTATTTAGTCATTTAGTAATTTAATCTAATGAAAAATTACATATATGTGTATGTGTATATTTTTTGAAAGATGACAAGAGCACTTTACTTGGCTAAGGCTTTGCCAAGTCATCCTTTTCCACTATCTTATTTTTACATGGCTAGGATTTTGAATGGAAAGTTAGTGAAATATGACAAGCATTTGTTTATATGCCTAGTTAATATCTATGCCTGATCATGTAAAGACCAAGACTTAGTGAAAAATTACTACATACACAACATAATACATAAAGCAAAAATAGAAGACTTAATCTTCTCTCCTCTCTCTCGTGGATTTTCTGCCATGGTGAGAAAGGAAGATAGGTGTTTTTCTCTTCAACATTGTTCATCTTGCATGCTCAATCCAACACCCAAGTAAGCTAGCACTACATCTTTGGAGTTGGAAGGAAACCCATTCTTTGCTTATGTGAATAATCTAGACCTCTTGCATTTGTGAGAGAATTGGTCTATCATCTTGTCTTCATCAAATGTTCATTTGGGGTTCACGACAAGACTTCAAGAGGTTTATTCCTTGTTTACCTCTTTTGTATATAAATATACTTGTTATATTTATTTTGGATATGTTAATTACATGATATCAAGATTGGGATATTGCACGAGCTTTAATCTTCTAGAAAATTTTGAATTTCATGTTTTTGTCTCCGCAAATTTTATAGCTAGATAATATTCATATCCCAAATGGTCCTTTGAAGTAGTATCAGAACCATGTCTTGATATTCATTTAATTACATATATGTTTGCTTATAGTTTCTAGAGTCTTGAGCACAAAAGAACTAGGAAAGAGTTTCACAATCTTTGCATGTTTGATGCTTAGAAGTTATATGCAAGTTTTCTGTGCACTGAATTTACATGGCTGATTTGACATAGTAAATGTTGTTGTTTGTGACTAACTTTTGGATATGTTATGTTACAGAGATAGTAGAACAAATTATGTTTTATATGCATTTCCTAATTTCGTTGTTAAAGTGTTCATTTTGAGCAATTTCAGTGAGTTTACTGAATCACTTGCAAAACTGGACGAAATGCCTAGTGTCTGTTTTAAGGCGCATAACTCAGTGAATTTAATTCCAAATTGAGTTTTGTTTGATTCTAAAAATATTTACACTTGAATATCTGTGTTCTGAAAAATTTCAAAAGTTTTGAACAATCGCAGATAGGAGATCACAGTCCATGAAGCTAGTGCATATGCGAAAAATTTGTGAAGGGTCATAAATTAAAAGTCATAACTAATTGATTGAATTTTGGTTAAGCCTAACCAGTCTACCTAAATGTCCATGGGCTTAAGTCTAATATGATTAGATATTTTTTTTGGGAGAAGATTAAAATAAGCATAGGAACTCAAATTGGGCCATGAAATTGACAAAGGATTTGTATTGGGCCTTGTTCAACAAATATGTAGTTAAAATTGGTTTTATTGAGTTCTTTTGTGTTGTTTAACATGAGATGTTAAAAGCTCATTATATGAAACTTATTGCAAGCATGATCTTGTGTTGTATTTGTATATTGGATACATGTTGTGCTAAATAACTTATTTAGCTTTTAATAGATTATGTAGTTATTTAGCATTTAATAGATTATGTATGAGATGCTTTTCTATGCTTTATAAGCTTTATCCATACATGGTTGATGTTAGATGGTGAATGGTGAATTTGATCATGGACTTGGTCAATGAATGGTTGAATGGTGAATTTGATCATGGACTTGGTCAATGAATGGTTGAATGGTTGAATGGTTGTAATTTCATAAGATGACATGTAATATTAATTCTATCAGGTTGTAATTTCATATGATGACATTGTAATATTAATCCTATCATTCATTGGTATGTAATTGAGACATGAGCCTCATTTTACTATTATGCAAATGAGAGAAACTTGTAGTGAGGGATTTTGATGTAATTTCTACAAAAAGTTTACAAAAGGTGTTTGAAGACTCTCAAGAAGTTGGAGGCCTTTGGATCATTGAATAAATCAATGAGTCAAATCTTTTGGAAGCATTTGATGTGCTTACTTTAGTTTATTTGAGTTGTCTTGATTTGTTCAAAACCAAGTCCATGATCCACCATGATGTATGATTTTTGTATGTATGTTTATTTATTTGCCTATATATGATGTTTTCTTATAAATGAACTAATGTGCAAAATAAGATCTAATAAGATCAAAATCTTCCTATGTGCAAACAATATTAGATTTTAAACGGTAAAAGAGTATATCGTAGACTTCCACCATCCTACGTCCACATATGCTTGATTGGGATTGTGTCTTTGCTTACCAAAAGGTAGGGAGCCATATTTCATGATGAGTATAATGTTTACCTAGAACATAGAGATGTTGTAATGTTCCAATATCATGTGGCCAAGAATATACTAAAGTTGAGGTCATAGGATTCAAATTGTCGCATATACTTAGATGGTGGGTTTAAATTTAACTAGATCACTAAATCAATATCGTACTCAAACTGAGATTATAGTGGTCTAGGGGCTAAATGTCATATCCTATATATTGATATAGATAGTAATCGTTATTAATTCTTTGTGTGTATATTCTAATAACGCACTAAAGGTGAGGGGTATTCATATTAAAGAGAACTATGGTTGCCTATTAATGAGTCTTTTATTAGATTCACGTTCCCATTTAGGAATGGTGGGATTTGATAAAATTAGTGGGAAGTATCAATTTAATTGAAGACCAAATTAAATGTTTTAACAAGTATATGTCAACTAGTGATCTTATTTTTTGCATATACATGGCTACATGTATGAACCCTTTTTATTTTAATTTACTAGACTTTATATCGCATAACCCGACCAAACTTTAATGATTAATATTGTAGTCTAAGAATTATTCTTAGAAACTTAATCATGTCGTAGATTTGTATGCTCTTTGTTTTTCTTCTTGGTAATGTATCAAAGGAAAAGGTCGTAGTACTTATGCTAGATAAGTAAGACAAGTTTAAATTGCTAATGAGTTGTATTCCTTTATTGATTGCATAAGGGTATGCAATATATAAAAGAATATGAATCTAAATTTATAAGAGTTGTGTGCTAAACATATTTTATTGGCATAATATAAGATATTAATGAAAGTCTTTCTCGTATTTGTATTTCATCTTTGATTATCAGTAATACAAAGAAGAAAAACAAAATGAAATGATTTCTAAGTGGGAGCATGATCTAAAAGATAATTAAGGATTGTATAGGCCTGTATAAAAGTGTTTTCATAGCTGATAAACCAGACATTAAAAGAGGATTTATTCAATGTATCTTTATAGCTGTCAAGGCTGTAAAATTACTATGAATTGAAAATCTTCTTTAGTAATTGGTACTACTTGGTGGTTGTGATTCCTATGAAAACATCTTTATGTGTTCATGGATGGAATCTTAATCTCAGTAGTGCACTTTGGGAAGCGTGAAATGATTTCGATGTTAGCAAATGAAACAAAGGTTGTTGCATTAGCTAAGGACAATTTGTTTAAAAGCCTTCTGAGCATATTTTGTATTTTAAGGATTATACCTAAATGTTGTTATGAATAAAGTGTCTATTCCTAAGGCTTGTTTAAAGGCATTATGGTATCGTCTTTATTATCTTTATGTGGACAAAAGAAAGTATTGCAAACATATTGTTAACTGTCGTAACCATATACCAAAAGTTTTTGAGATGACTCAACTAATATAATCCAAGTAAATTGTAGTTTCTACGTGACTAGGTTGTTCTAATGATAAGATGATGATTAGGTTGGTTTGATCAACCTATGCATCTTATTTATTGGAAAGGTAACCAAGTCACCCTTTGTTTGATAAAGGATTAGAACTACTAGGTTGTTTGGATTAATACATGTTGATATTTTTGGAGCTATTTGTGAATAGGCTCATATAGGAAAAAGTATTAGTACCTTATGATTAGATCATGAAGGTAAAATACTTAAGTACTAGTTTGTTGAGTATTCCAAGTATCGAAATTAACAAATGTCTGGTCTAACGCAAATGGAGTTTCTTAGTGAAGAAATTGTGCTTTATTGAACATATTACTCTTGTTGATTAGTTTGACAAATTATCCTATTTATTTATGGATCATACTTACCTTAATTTAATTTTATATTGAATAGTAAAATTTCTACTATTGCTAGAACTTTATATATGATATGAGTTGAAAAACAACCAAATATTAAAGGTGTTAATTTTTGGATTGTCCTACTTTTATTGAAAATTTTTATAAGGACAAGTTGGAGTTTAGGTTGAATGTAATTTTGTAATATATCCTTGCCTTAAATGATATGATTTCTATTTTGTGATCAAGATGAATTGATCTATTAGATTGTAATCTTTTTTGAAGAAAAGGTTTTGTTCAAAAAGATGTTGCATTCTAAGAAAAATAGAAACTGTGGAATTGTCCTCTAAGTTATAAAATCACCTAAACCTAAATATTGAAACAATTCAATATGGTCAGGAATGTCATCACACGAAATCTTTGCTAATAGTGTATCTCATCTTTTTAAAAGAATATAGGGATATCTTCTTTAGGATGCATAAAAGGTGTTTGTGTCTTTGAGATAATAATCATTTTGATGATCCTACGATTTGTAAAGAATTGATATATGATATCTACTCCAAGAAATGTTTTAATGTAATGCATAATAATTAGACTTTATATATTTCAACCTTATCTGAATATTGGATCTTCGAGAAAAAGGTTGAAGTTAATGAAAAAAGGGCTTGTGACCTTTTTATAACTAGATTGGTTTCTGAAAGATATCATTAATGACAAAGTGTTGTCTATGATAAAATCTTTTTAACCGATTATTGTGCTTAAAGTCTATTCTTATTATGCTAGTCATCATTGATATTGTATATACTATATATAATCAATGTAATTCAAATTTATGTTCTTAGTGGACATCTTTTGGAAGACATCCATATAGAACACTTTTTATTTGAATCCATGTATATTAGTAACATATGCATATTTCTTCGAATTGTTGCATCTAATTCAAATGAAATAAAAGAGTTTGATTTCATTAAGAACTTGGATGAACCCTGTGTTTACAGAAGAGTTAGTGGGAGAGAAGCCACTTTCTTCAAACTGTATGTTGATGACTTGTTTATCATAGTTGATGATATAAGTAATGTAATATTGGTTAAAGTCTAGTTATATTAAATGTTCTCCATTTAAAATATGTTGTTTGTATCTCGAGAATTCGTAGCTATGGTGATAGTACGAGGAGATTGCTTAACATATTCCACAAATTGTACATAGAGTGATCTTGAAGCTGTTCAAGATGGATTTTTCAAGGAGGATTCAAAGAAGGAATTATTGTCTTGAAGACCATAAATCCATCTCCAATGAAATCTTTTGAAAAACTCTAGTAGCATAACAAATTTGTGATGAAGTCATCTTATGCTTCGGCAATAAGTAGCTTCATATTTGATATACTATGTACAAAGTTTGATATTGCGCAAACTGTAAAGTGTTACGAATGAATGTCAATATAATCCAAATTAAGAATATTGGATAAAACTATTATATATATCCTAAAGTACTTTTAAAGCACTTAAGATGTAAATTTTGGCTTATGGAGGATTAACTCTGTGGTGACAGATTTGCTAGTTCAAATTTGTTATATGAAATTAATAATAGAGTAATTATTTCGAGGTTCATGTTCAGTTGTAGTGGGAGCATAGTTAGTTAGAAAAGTTCTGAGCGAATTGTATATTCCATTACATACTTTTGTCCTTTGTAATATTTGATCTTGCAAAAGAAGTTGTTTGGATTGAAATAATCATACGAGCTGATAGTAGTACCTACCATTAAGTTGTGACACTTATGTGTTACGACTATAATGAAGCTATTGCACAAGCTTGTGGAATCCGGGTCTCACTGTATCCAAACATTTGGAAAACTATTTCTATCTTCATGCGTTGTATCTATAGCATAAAATAATATTGTGATATGTTATTGCGGAAAACGGCCACATCTTTTGATATAACTGACCTACTTACAGTAGCTATGAATCAGTCACAACTAGGTCCTCGACTTGAGAAGAAGAATATACAATATCATTGAGTGTTGTGCTAATATTATGTAACATAGCATTAGTACAAGTAGGAGATTGTTAGAGATATGCCCTAATGCTACATATTTGGATGACATAATTTGAGGCATTTTGACATTAGCTTGTACTTTAAGGCATTATTGTCTATTTGTTTGTATAACATATTGACATTCATATTCTCTATCTTTTTCATATGAATGTGACTTTAATGTTTTTCATAGAAGAAATATATTCTGAAAATGTTTAGAAGATATTGGCATGTTTATTTAACATGATAAAACATTCAAATATATTCATAGTCCTTAGATTATTGTATCAGGACTAATATAATCGATTATGGACTATCACATGTGTTGTTACTTTTAATTAATATTTGATATTAATGATAAAGGATAATGAGCCACGTACCATAACTACATAGGATGCGATTAACAAACGTGCAAATGATTATTAATGGAATAGATCATTGAATGTGACATGAATAATAAATTATATGATTTCGGATTAATAATTTATTATTCGTTGCGATTGTGCATGTAATCTTTTAACTTGAAACATTATGGTTGTCATCTGTATTGGAGCTTGATTCTAGCGTTTGGACAATGATTGTCTCGATAAACGAGATAAGATATGTCTTCTCGCAGTTTTATTCATCCGGTATAGTAATTAATAGGTAGTGGTCAAGAGAGGATCTATTAACCTTTGGCGTGAGGCGATGTCCTATGCGATCTAATTTCGGTTGTAGAATGAGGAAGTCCTTGGCCGAGGCATGAATGATGGAAATGGGTTTTTTCACGATTGTCATCTCTCATTCCACCGTTTAGATCTAAGCATAGAATCGAATTTGTGGACTTAATCTTTTCATGGTTGTCATTCGATCGGGACATATTAATAAAGGATTGAATTGCACGTTAATCGGCGACTATAAATAGTTCACTTGAGAGTGGACTTCATTACTGTATAAACTATCTTGATATGTTGTTAGACGTCACTCTATAACGTGAAAGTATTTCGAGAATGCCGGAGACGTTCTCAAAATAAATTAAAAAGGGTTTTAATATTCCCTCATTACTATACGATGGTGAATCTAGAAAGTCACATATAATAGAGCACTTGTGAATAGGTTTCTATTGAGCTTGTATTTTGTTTTGAGACGTTAAGGAGTTAACGATGTTGTGTTTGACCATTAAACGTTAATAGGTCAAAAGTATAATTATTGAAAGTTTTGGGGTCAATGTAAAAATATAGAAAACTCGTTTCCATAACTTAATCTAATGGTGATTTGGTTAATTTAGTCATTGCACAAATTAATGAAAAATTACATATATATGTATATGTATATTTTTTGAAAGATGACAAGAGCACTTTACTTGGCTAAGGTATTGCCAAGTCATCTTTCTCTGCTATCTTATTTTTACATGGCTAGGATTTTGCATGGCAAGTTAATGGAATATGACTAACATTTGTTTATGTGTCTAGTTAATATCTATGCTTGACCATGCAAAAACCAAGACTTAGTGCAAAATTACTACACACACAACATAATACACAAAGCAAAAATAGACGACTTAATCTTATCTCCTCTCTCTCTTGGATTTTAGGCCATGGTGAGAAAGAAAGAGAAGTGTTTTTCTCTTCAACATTGTTCATCTTCCATGCTCAATCTAACACCCAAGTAAGCTAGCACTACATCTTTGGAGTTAGAAGGAAACTCATTCTTTGCTTGTGTGGACAATCTAGATCTCTTGCATTTGAGAGAGAATTGGTCTACCATCTTGTCTTCATCAAGTGTTCATTTGGGCTTCATGATATCAAGATTGGGATATTGCATGAGCTTTGATCTTCTAAAAATTTTTGAATTTCATGTTTTTGCTTCCACTAATTTCATAGCTAGATAATGTTCATATCCCAAATGGTCCTTTCAGATTCCATATTCAATGAGGATAAAATCTTCAACAAAATTATTTCTAAAGTAAGAGCAAAAGATATATATATATATATATATATATATATATATATATATATATATGTTAGGAGTTTCACATGATAAACTAAAGAGCAAAGAGAATGATTTCTTCACATGGAAAGATTAGGAGAATAATGAGTTTTTAATAAACATGTGTAGGCTCAAGACCCAATAGCTTAAGCTTTTGGGTCAATAGTTGAGTTCTACACATGGGTATTAAGGCTTATTTCTTCTCTCAGGTTCTCTGGGCTCGTCCTAACAAGTGGTATCAAAGTCGACGGTTTGACGATTTTGGTCCGGACTCTCGAAGGATTATGATGCACTATCGTGATGGACTCTCGGGCGAGCTAGGCAGCAGGGCTCAGACGATGGAGTAGAAACACGATAAGCATAATTCTTGGGCTATACTCTCAAAGCTGTATGAGGTTACAGTAACGCGATAGAGCAAAGCTTGGTTGATCTGGGTGATTCTAAGTGGGCTCGTACGAGAGTAAGATCGCGGTGTCTCATGGTGGATCTCGGGTGCATAGGGATGAGCTACTGGAGTTGACATGGTAGTAGCTAAGGTGCATGGTTGATTTGGAGTGTACAGGGAGGTGCATGGCTGATCTAAGGTGCACGGAAAAGAGCTACTAAAGACGGCATGGTAGTAGCTAAGGTGCACAGAAAAGAGCTACTAGAGCTGGCATGGTAGTAGCTAAGGTGCAAAAGAAGTTCTAAATAGCTTGTGAGAATGGTGAAGATGGATTCATCGACGATTAATGTGGATTAAGGGGGAGTTAAGACCCAATTGGAGTTTACATGTGAAAATGGAGAGATTTGTTAGAAGTTTCACACAATGAACTAAAGATCAAATAGAATGATTTCTCCCACATAAAAAGATTAGAAGAATAATGAGCTATTAATAAACATGTATTGACTCAAGACGTAATAATTTAAACTTTTGGATCAATAGTTGAGTTCTACACATGTGTGTTAAAGCCCATTTGTTCTCTCAGGTTCTCTGTGCTTGTCATAACAATATATATATATATATATATATATATATATATATATGAAACTAAGAAATACTAGCTTTAATAGGTCTTTTATGTAAAGCTTGAGATGTTGAAACAAGTATCTTGCGTTGACATGCTCATCCTCTTGGAATTAATTTTTAAGTATTAACATCAATACTTACTAACCTGCCAAAGAAAACAAGAAAGATGTTTTTTTTCTTTTTTTCTTTTTTTTGTGGTAAAAAACAAGAGAGAGATGTAATTTTAATTGATTGGTAATGAAATTGACACATCATACCTAACTAGTTATGGCTCCTTAGTTGACCCAAGAAAAAGTTATGGTTCTGAAGCTAATGTAAAGGGCAAAATTGCACAATTAGTTCTTGTTATTTCCATCAAATTTTAATTTTGTCTCTATTTTTTTAAAGTTAGACAATTTAGTCTTTATTGTTTTCAAAATATTTTCCTTTTAGTCCTTATCGTCAAAGTCTCAGTTAATTTTAACAGAAAATGTGTGAAATGCATAAGTTTTTCTTAGACTATCCTCAATGGAGTCTCTAAAATACAAAACTTTCTAAATTTGAGTATTTTTAGAGACTCCATGACCCAAAAAACAACATTAATGATCCAAATATACGTGGAGTCTACCACTTTTGCCATCTTTTAAGTCAAAGAGATCGAGTCTCTATTTTCTTTAACAAATTTGTAAAAAAAATTACAGACTGAGTCTCTATTTTAACTTAAAAAATGACAAAAGTAGTGGACCCTACGTATATTTGGATCATTAATGTTACTTTTTGGACCATAGAGTCTCTAAAAATATCCAAATTTAAAAAAAATTATATTTTAAAGACACTATTAAGCTTGCCCTTAACAAAGTATTGGATTGAGCTAAAAATACATGGACAGCCCATTTCCAATACAATCATACATATTGTTTGTTTGTCCTAGTATATGTTGGGTCATTTGGCAACTATTAATCGTCATAGGGAGTGCATGCTACATGGGTGGTTAAAACACAAACCAGACATTTGGTCTTCAGTTTTTTTTTAATTTTTTTTTAATTTTTTTTTTTTTTATGGCCCAAATCCATACCAACTCTAATAGCCTAAAAGAAAGTATGATTGGGGTTTCATAGTTTTTCAAAATTTTGCCCAATTATTTAGACTTCAATTGTGCCCTCATGGTCCAAGGAAGAGAGATTCTTGAAGTGATTGATTATTGAAGTACAATTTTTGCCTACACTTTAGTTATCAATAAATTTTTGGGCCCGCACACAATTTAGATTATCTCATAATATTAATAGATTTAAAATAATGATACAGTTATTTGATCTTTATATTTAAATTTTTAAACATTTCGTCATAACTGTATTCTAACTTTTCAAATTATTTTATTATAATTGTATCTTACTTTAACAATATTGATTTGCTAAATCCAAATCCGTGAATAAGCACAAGGTGGTGCTTGTGAACTTTCCACAGTTCGTCCTTAAGCTCCATTTGATAAGCTACTCGACGTTCAAATGCCAAATAAAACATGGCGGATTAAATGCTTGGGGCAAGGGTGAGCAATTTCGTGGCTTTTGAAAGCCATTTACACATCATGGGCCATGTTCCAAAAATCTGATTCATTAGGTATTTATTTCATCTGCCTTCGGAAAATATGGAAGATGATTGGGATCAGATCAGCCATTAATTTGGAAATCTGAAAATGACCTTTAAATGAAAAGAGAAGATGTTATGTCGAGTATATAAATTAGGATTATATGATATCACAATAAATGATTTCGATTAAATTTCGTATATTTCTACTTGGTGTTAGTGTTGAGTGTAAACATTTTTAAGATGCCAAGTCGAGTTACAACCTCTACTAACACTACTAAATGTATAAGAGTTATATGTATTTATTGTCAAATACATAATTTAGCCCCCAGTAAAAGAAAAAAATTATTATTAATATAATTGTCAAATTATATGTTACAATCTCACGGATAAGACATTCTCTATCTGTCCCTACTTGGTTGTAATTTATCAATGACACGAATATTTTCTGAGCTCCGGATATAAAAAAAGTAAAGGACGGTGTGAGAATTTTGACCGACTAGATCTCGAGTAGGTTCGAGGTGCGCATAGAAAAAATATGTAGGTCGGGACATGCCCCGAGGTATTTGAGAATCTCGAGGAACTGACTAACTTCTATACTTAAACTTTATTCAACTTAAACTCACCACTAAAAGAATATGTTGTAGCACTCTGTAAATAGCAGAGAAAATTTCTAGGTGAGCACTACAATTTTAGGGGGTTCTTTCTAGGAATATTCTTCTCGCAATCAAACTATTAGGATCTCGGGATGTCAGCTCGATGCCCAAAAAAATTAGGAAATTATTTCTTAAAATAGTATAAATATCTCATTTTTCTACAATAACAAGTAATTCTCAACCTCTTGTTGCACTCTTAAATTAATATTATTTAACTTGAGTCGAGCAATTATTAACTTAAATGTCATAACTATCTCTCAAAATCAAACCCACGATGTTTCTTTTTGCAGGTTTAGAACTTGGAGCTTACCGAGGAGTGAATATTAAGTTTTTACCTTATCAATCAATTTTGCTCCAGTAATATGGAAGTTGTGCTAGACCAGACAAACCACATATAATCAGCACCTGTAAGACTTCGGTATGGCCGTTAAAAGAAATGATTAGCACACTTGCAGAGGTAATACAACAAATAACTTCAACTACCTTTCTAAGCAGTAAAAGTTAGTGGATAATCCTTATCATTACATGCTAATATTGTCAGCCATAACTAAACCAAGATCTTTCATCTTAACAGCAAGAGAGAGAGACACCATACATATGATTTAATTGGTAACATAAAGTGACACATCAGTACTAACTTATGGTTCTGAAAGTGAATATAAACAACTGGTTTCTTTAAACTACAAGCATAATTAGTAGCCTCAAAGGTATATAGTACATGGCACACAAATTAAATTAAGTGAATAATATGAAAGAAAAAAGAAAATACTATTTCTTGCTATTGGATAGAAAATGATCGAGGAAAATTACTGATTTCAAAAAGGTAAAAAGGTCGAATCTAACTTTTTTTTTTTCAACGGAATTATAATACATAATTTGACGATTATACAAGTAACATTTCTTTAAGTGGGGATTAGCTAATCGAAACAAGTTTCCAAGGGACAGCCCAGCAGTAAGGAGTGTGTTTCAAATGCGGTATATTCCTGAGTTTGATTCACATAATTCCTGCTCTAGGTAATTTTGACTGAACCGGTGCATGTATTGAGAGTACCGCTGTACTCGAGAATTTATCAGAAGGTGATCGGACTCCACGGGTCTCCGGTAGTAAGGTTCCGCCAATCAAAACAATGTATAACTATCCGAACCAAAAATAAAAAACAGCGTATAACTACAAGGAATAAGAAAAGGCACCAACATAAAGAAGGGGGTTGCTTCGATTGAACTATAATTTTGGTGTCTTTTAGAATAATCAAATCCAATGAATGTGACTGGACTTTATTGAAACAGATCATTCCTTCGGTAGCAGAGTGAAAGTGGCAACAGACTAAGACTTGTGATCTAATTCCATTGTGGGCTTGTTTACTTAACTAATGTACTACTAAAGGTTACAGAACAATCATGTTGTCGTTACATAAAGTTCCACAGCAATGTGAAATAAAGACCAGAAATGGAGGCTTTCTAGGGAAAATATAATTTTAAGATTTTATTTCAATAGGCAATGTAACATACAATTTAACTTTCATGTATTAAAAAAATAATTTTCAGTGGAGCCATTTGATTTTTCATATTAAAAAAAATCCTAAAATTACTTTTATATTTATAAAAAATTTGGGGTCAGGACGAGTTGCAAACATCACTCCTGCGACGATACATGTGTCCCTATAGTCAATAGAAGAAAAGAAAAGAAAAATACCAAGAGTCTAGATCCAACATTGCAGAATTGGTCCGAGGAAAAGAGACTAGCTAATTTGTGTTAACAAACATAATTGTTTCAATAAGCTTTCCAGAACAGTAAAGTCATGTCATTTTTAGGGGTTGAGTCAGAAATTTCATATTAGGGGAGCCAAAATTCGATTAAGGAAAATAAAATAAAATGGAGGAATTTGAATAAAGAAGGGGGAGGGTGGGGGGGAGGATAGTATTATTTTCTTAAGAATATTATATATGTTAAAAAAAAAATTTGGAGGCTTGGGGACGGTCGGGCTCCCTCGATCCTCCCTTGCCTTTGCCCGAGGATTCATTTTCACTTGAAAACAAATGACAAAGAGGAGATGATTCACTTCAATATTAGGCCTTTTACGACAAATTCCCCAAATAGCTAAATACCCTAAATGTAGGGGGTTGCTAATACAAAACAATTTCCACAACTCTCCAATCTAATCCCCTAAAAAATAGAGAATCATTATATTAATTTTCAACTCACCCATGTTTAGGTAAACTAAACTCATCTCTTATCCCATCCCATTAATCACATGACTAAAATCTTTAAAATAGAAAAGTTGTTTGAATGAAAATAAAATAAAAATTTCTAAAATAGTTGATTGATTGAAAGTAGGAAAGTTATTGAATTGAAACTGAAATGAGAGATTTCTAAATATAGATAATGCTCCAAATTCCCTAGTTAGGCCTTGTTTTGATTCAAGAGGGAAAGTATAATAAAGGAAAGGATAGAATCATAACGGAAAGGGAAAGAAAAGATTAAATCTTGTTTGAATTGGAGAATTTTATAAAGGAAAGAATCATAAGAATTATTAGTATTTTTTGTTTGGATTATAAAAAAAAAAAACGGAGGGGAGTGATAAAACTTTATGCTCAAACACCATTACATGTAAATAAAATAAGAGATAAGGGTATTTTAATATTTACATAACATAACATAAGTCTGAGTTCGGGTTGAGATAGAGTTTCAACGATAGAGTTTCAATGTTCTGCTGGGTTTATGTGTGTGAGAAAGAGAGAGAAAGAGGAGTTTTAACGTTCTGTTGGCTTTTACTTACATTAATTAATTTTGATTGAAAAGGAAAAAAAAAAGATAAAGATAAAGAAAAATAAAAAATCTTCATTTTAAAATTACTAGATATATTTTCAAGAATAACGGTTCAAATCCTTCCATTTTAATCCAACGCTCAACAATCCACCTTTTAATACAATAGTAACTAAGAGAAAATCCAAATCCGTTTTACCCCAATTAAAAGATTACATTTTTATTTTATTTTATAAAAGAGATTAAACCAACCCCTCCTATACCTTTACTTTATTAAATTCCTCCCCAACAGAGTGTAAATGTAGAGGAGGGCGGGGGGTGGAATAACACACTTGTTGGAGTTGGCCCTATATGGATAGAATTTTCAACGAACTCAACTGTGTAACAACAAAATATTACACAAACGTATCTATAAGTAAACAAAAGGGGGAAAAGCATTAAAAACAAAATCGCCATAACAAGGCCAACCCCTACGACCTCCCTGTATTTTCTATTCTAGAGAGCCAAATAAGTAGTACTTTATTTTTAAGTATTTTGTATGTCAGATTCACTTTAAAAACGCTTCTTATTTTCAATCACTTCTATTTTAAGGATTTTTTTTGTGGATAAAAATGGATTTCATTAACCCACAAAAGAGATACAATGAGATTAACTTATTCCCGAAACTTCAAGATCAGATACAAGAATATAACTGAGAGTTTGTTGGAGTCTTTTTTGAGCATTTGGCTCCCTAACAGTTGGAGTTGACCTACTTAAGAATAAAAAGTAAATTCAAATTATAACATGAAATACAATGTAGAACGAACTTAGTCTTCAGCATAGAAAACTCTTAACACTATTATTTCAATATTAGACTGTTTGGCATGTTGCAATATGAAGTTTCGCGAGGCCTCCACCCAGGTCAGCTCATCATAAAATATGTAACAACGGAAAAAAGATTTATAATTATTTAATTCCTTCTGCCTTGCCTGATCAAAATAAAGACGAAACCAAATATGAAAAGGATAATTGACTATTGAAATGACCAAGCAGAATAATCTCACATGGCTTCGCTGTTTGTTGGTGAACATCATTCTTTTTTTTTTTTTTCGATTAACAAGAAATCTAAAGTTGTAAAATATAATTAACGAAATTCAAATTCATAACTTTTTGTATATAGAATGAGTTACATACTATTAAATTAAAGCTTAGTGGCTAATCAAAACATACTAAGACCCATGAGAGAGAAAGAGAAAGAAACGCTATCACAACTAATTTGAAGGGTAAAAGTGTAAATGACAATTTGTTAATATATCTTTTAGTACTTTAAATTTATAAAATAAAATACTGTTAGTCATCTCGTGTTTTTCTTTTAATTTTTTACTGTTAATTATATGTGAATTACATGTGTCAAGCCAAATTGAAGTACTAACTGTGGAAAATGAACGGTAAATTAGCAAAAAACTAACACTGTCCTACTTTAGTGAGTTAAAGAACAAAATAAAAATATTTACTCCTAATTAAATGCTTCAATTTGGCACGGCCGATTGAGAGGGGATGGCCCCCACATTGAGCTGGACTGTCCGTCCGACTCTTGAATGAATTGAGATTGTATCAGAAGCAATTTTTAAAGATAGGAGAAACAATATGTAATTACAAGGCCAGATCTGCCCAACAAGTATCAAATTGAAAGCTATTATACAGCTCACACAATGAAAAAGAATAATAATAATACTTAAATCCCCCAAAACATTGTGGTCTTAAAGCAAGAAAATGATATTAAAAAAAAAAAAAAAAAAATACACAGTTGAGCCTCACTGAAAGAACTCCAAGAATAAACAAGCAATGAAAGCGTCAAATGAAATTATCTAAAAGAATAACAAAGCACTAAGAAAATGTAAATTATTTCTCAATTTGCAGCTGATGTTGGTGGTGCATCATCAATATTGACTATGTCACCATGCACGTCCGAGATACTAGAACTACAAAGCTCTTCAATTCGTTTAGTTACCTCCGCCATTGACGGGCGTTTATCCGGGTACTGGGCGGTGCAGTCGACCGCGAGTTGCAATAGCTGCACCATGTCCTCTTCCACGTTTTGATACCGTAGGAGCTCGAGATCAAACACTTCCGATGTCCATTCTTCTCGAACCACGGACTGGACCCATCTGGGGAGGTCGACCCCCTCCTCATTCATTACTGCGTGAGTGGGAGCCTTGCCCGTTAAAAGTTCTAATAGGAGCACACCAAAACTGTAAACGTCTGCTTTATGGGAGACTTTACGAGGATCTGTCACCTCTGGTGCCCGGTAGCCAGCAACACGGTTAGGGGTCGAGCCAGGAGCAACAACCTGAGCAAGGCCGAAGTCAGAAACACGGGCTTCGTAATCTTTAGTGAGTAGAACATTTGATGACTTAATGTTGCCGTGTGAAACTGATGAGCCTTGTGTATGGAGGTATGCAATCCCACGGGCAGCTCCGAGGGCGATTCCAGCCCTGGTTTCCCAGTTTAGCGGTGTCCTGCCAGCTCCTCTGTTTCCTGCAAGAAGAAGAAGAGAGTTATACAGAGCTAATTGGCCTGAAGAACTCTTTGCCTTTGATTGATTGGCCTTACATGATAGCAATGAATTATTCGATTCTTGGAAAAGAAGTCCAATTTTAAAAATAAAGGCCTTGATGAATATGGAATCAACGTGAATGCAACGGGAAGACTTTGAAGAGACAAGTTCATGAATGCTTCATGATATGTTAACTCATCATATGCATTTCTTTGGAAAAACAAATCTCAGCAAATTGAAGAATTGGCCCTTATAGATTGGAAACAACTATGGGAAAACAAATTCTATTTGTTAAATTGTAATTAAATAAAATAAACAAATTAATTCTTTTTTCAAGATTCCCGGTGTGTTGGAGACCCAATCGTCAGGGCCAACCCTCTAAAAGGATGAAGCTTCAGAAGCAACTCAAGCCAATTCAAATAGTAGTGGTGGACCACAAAATATGTGCAAGTTGCTAATGAAAATTCAGCATAAACTATCAGGTGAATAGAATCAAGAACAATACACCAGATAAGATTTCGTGAAATGTAAGCAGTTCAGTGCCATCCTGGACCAACACGAGAAATGCTTAAGTGCAAAAGCTTAATCTTAAACTCCAAGGTATTTTAGGTGGAATAATTAACGATTTAATAACCCGTAACTTCATTACTGAAGGTCTTATATGAACAGAAAAATAAAAGAATTCAACCCATTGGAACTACCTCGTGATTTCATCACTAGTAAAAACTTATTGATCTCTTCCAATGAATTTCAGCATTTCACAACATTAATGGACATATGTAACATATAATACACAATCATATCAGTACTTCATAGCCATTTCAACGAATATGGACAATTTCGATAGAAGACATCACGATGGATGGTTGCACGAAAAAAAAAATGATGGCAAAAAAAACATATAAGAAGACTCAAAGCAATCCTACAGTAGAAAGTGAAGTACATAACAAACAGGCCACAGATCCAGAAGAATCGAAACACAATCATAGCATAGAATAGCATCAAATGTAATACCATAAGAGAATTGCAAGAAAGTAAAGCAAATGAGTGTTATCTCACCATGTAAAAGTGCAGACAAGCTCCCCACGGGCATATAATCATAGACAAGAAGCTTCTCATCCCTGCTATAGTAATAAGCCCTCAAAGGCACTAAACACTCATGATCCATTCTCCCAATCTCCTCCATCTTTTCCCTAAACTCATTCTCGGATACCAACACATCCTTCAACCTCTTGACGGCCACGGTCGTCCCCATCTCCAATATCGCCTTGTAAGCCGTCCCGAATGTCCCCTTGCCCAAAACCTCCGCGGACGCCTTCAACAAATCGTCCAAATCAAATTTCCATTCTCTTCTCCCGAAAAACACTAACCCCTTCTTCTCAGTACCCACATTGCCTTCTACTTTCTCCTTCTCCTTCGCTCCCCCTATTGCCGCGAATCCACCCTCCCCTTCCGCACCCTCACCCTCTTTCTCGCCACGAATCTCAATCTCACTCTGCTTGGCTCCAACAGCAGCACTAGGAGCAGCTCTTTCCTCCTTTTTACCCCGTTTTTTACAGCAAAGGAACAAGATCAACAAAATTAACAACAACCCGAAAACACATCCGATTACAATCCCAGCAATTGCACCACCTGACAACTTATTCCCTTTCCCATCTTCTCCATTTTCACCATCACAAAGAGCAAGCGGCTTACCACATAGTGAATTGCCCAAATTCGCACCCTCAGGCTTCTCCGAAACCTTATCAGGAATACGACCAGTTAAATTACTATTCGAAACATTAAACTGATCTAAACTCGGCAAGTTCAGATCCGGGATTGATCCAGAAAGTTGATTATCCTGCAAGTAAAGCGTGCCTAACCGCGTAAGATTATTAACAGACGCTGGTATTGGCCCGGAGAAATTATTATCAGCCAAGTTAAGCCGCACCAAGTTAGTCAAAGAGAAGATAAATTCTGGAACGGTCCCGGAAAACAAGTTGTGCTGGAGGTAGAGATTTCGCAGACCAGTGAGGCTGGAGAGGTCTTGAGGGAGTGGGGACACGAGGGCGTTGTAACGAAGACTAAGAGTGTTAAGTTTCGTGAGGTTGGAAATCGTATTGGGTGGAACTGTGCCTGAAAGGCCCATCCCTGGTAGTCGTAGCTCGACGACATGAGACTTGTCTGCAGAACACCTCACGCCTGCCCAATTGCACGGGGTCTGTTCGGAGATGTTCCATAACAGAACCCGGCCACGGACCGCTGCACGTAAGGCTAGCAGTGCAGACCGTTCCGAATTAATGTCTGCATTACTAGTAGAACTGATGGAAAGGACATAGAGGAAGGTGAAATAAGAGTAGTAGAAGAATAGGTGATGAGAGCTGGATTTGAATTTGAGCATTTTTTTTTGTTGTTGAGTGAATGTGGGTTGTGCTCAAATGTGTTTACAATGAATTTGAGGGTGGGGGTGTTACATGTAGTTTTTGTTCATCTTCTTCTTCTTCTTGTCTTATTTCGAGAGAGAGGGGGGGAGAGTTTTTTTGTGTGTGTGTGTGTGTGTGTGTGTGTGTGTGTGTGTGACCTGGGGTAGAGGAAGGGGGGGATCTGATTTGTCAATGAGGTGTGTGTATTAATTAAAAAGTGGCCAATGGGAATATGGTTTGGTTAGGGGGCACTTTCCAATTATATTTTGGTTTTTGAATTCGTTAAATTTTTTTTTCACTTTTATGGTTAGATTTAGAAGTAATAAATGGGATGGTAAAAAGAGTGATTAGATTTGGTTTGAGTGGATATTTGAGGGTAAGGGTAAGAATATTTGAAAGGAAAAAAGGGAATAAATATGGATGAATCTTTTATACTACAAAAAAAGAAGGGAAATAGGAAAGGAAAGGTCTTTGGCTTCTTGGAAATGGAAGTGGTTTCGTAGCTTCTTCTTTTTTTTTTTCTTTTTTTTTTTTCTTTTTTTTTTTTCTTTTTTTTTTTTTCTTTTGTCAAATTGGTAGCATGTTTTCATGTGTATGGTCACAACAAGATTTTTCTAACAAAAATATTTTGAGCTAATACTCTAGGTAGTTTTTGATTTTTACTGTATTTGATAAAGACGTCACCTATTTTTAAAAGTGTCACATATAAATTTTTTGACTTTATAACTTGTGACACTATTAATCCGTTTATTTTTTATTTTTGTTAAAAAAGTAATACTAAAGCCATATTTTTTCTTATTCCATGTGACTTTATCATTTACTTTTTTAACAAAAAAGGGTAAAAAAGACTAACATTGTTAAAAGTTACAAAGTTAAAATATTTAAATGTAATATTTGTTAAAATATGAGACTTGGTTGTCAAATACAATAAAAATAACAAATCAAATAAAGTATTAATCCAAACATTTTTATCCAAATTTTATAGTATTAAAAAGACAAAAGTTTGGTAGAGTCTTAATTTATTAAAACAAATGTGAGAAGCAAAGATCTACTCGTACATTAAGAAGCAAACACATGATACATGTCACACCAATTGTTTTTTTTTTTTTTAATAAGAAAAGAAGTTTGGTGGTATAGCTTTTCTTATTGACAAAGAGGTGTTGAGAAGAAAAGGAAAAAGGAATGATTGAGCAAGCAGGAAATAAAAGAAGGAAAGGGAATAAATGAGTGGCCTTTTTTATCAAAACAGAGAGAATAAAAAGAAAAGTAATTTACTTCTAAAAAAGCTTAGACACACTCAAGTAAGATATTGTGATTGTTACATTATGTTCATTTTTAATTAGGCTTACATATTTTTTACGGGCAATACTATCTTTTTTTTATGCATGTCGTTACATCACGAATTTTCTATAACAATCCTTTTATTGAGTTTTTATGACCACCTCCTTTGGTATCAATGAGACTCTTGATAATATGCTGTGCTAAAATTTGACTTAATCAGATATCATAACTTATAACTGGTCTAATGACAAATATTAAAAAGATCTTGTGAGTAAAAAAGAGTTTTGAAATTTGAACCATAATTATTATAATGTACATGCCATAATTTATTAACTTGTGACTATTCTGTTGCAGATTAAACTTTGTCTTGAAAGCACCGTGATTTTAATAAATCACAAGATAGGGATTCTCCAGCTCATTAAATAATTTGGGATTACAGATGTGCAGTATATAATTACAGAGTTTTTAAAACCGTCCAAGGAGAAATTTCACAGGTGGAAACAATTGTTTCTCATTTTAAGGATATACTGGGACAATTCACGCTTTTATATAGTTTAATCTTTGACATAAAAAACTTGTCTCGTGAATTGTTTGTAAACGGCTCACACATAAATAGTACATATAGGGTCATCAGTGTATACATTAAAGATTTTTTTATAATATCATGATATTATAAGTTGGATTCAACGATTTTAAACTATTCATATTATTTTATCATAACTGATAAGGAAATTGTCCCGACTTGAACATTTAGCGAGACTGAACCGACCTAAAGGGAAAACTTATACGCATCATGACAGATCTCGATAGGACACCTCTTGGACTAGGTATTCCAGGGTCTTGGTAAGGGTCACATCTGCATCAAAAGTATGACCTCTGACACACGTTACTGTTTACATCACGACCTATCTAAGCAGTGATCTGACTTCGAGTGGTAGTAATTATATAAATACCTTTTCATCCGCTTGGCGAAGATAACTCATCCAAAATGCATATTTCCTCTCTCTATATTCATCCAGCTTGAACTCATCAAGCTCGAATTAAGTAATTTTTCATACTAATTTGTGTATCGGAGTCAATTTCCCGAAATTAAGCCAACATTATTTGTCTTTTAGGTCAACAGGACTATCAACCTTCAAGTCAGAATTATTTCTACCTTAACAACAACTATATTAATAATTCACAATTATTAAATTTAACTTATTAGATCATAACAATGAGTAGATCTATTCTTTTAATTTGTAAACTTCTAACCAAAAAAACAAGAAATTTGTAAACTATATTGTCCGGTTCACCGGTTGCAAGTGTATGTGTGGAGCTCACTGTTTGTTTGTGAGAGGGCTTCATGGTGAGGCTGCGTAAAAGACTAACTTTTTTTTTTGGTAGTTATGAAAATATCTTTATATCAGTCAGTTTATGAAATATTGACCAAAATTAAATATTATCGTATTAAAACTTTCGATCCCTTAATAGGTCATGCGGGCTTATTGAAATCATTATTACCGTTTCCTATGACAGAGAGGAGAGAGAGATGCTGTCGACTGGAGCTCCTACTAGCATTCAGCAGAAGCTGGCGCCATGATTTCTTTAATACAACTTGAAGACTTCTAACGTCATGTACATTTACTACATATAGTTTAGATTTTTATATATTTTTCGCATATAATTATTTTATTTTCGGGATGGGGTCACATCTGTCATTTGGTGAGTAGGAAGTGATGGCCCATATCTCATCGTTTAGCTCATCAACGCCTTTCAGTTGTTGAGTCTAATGGCTTGGAACTTGGAAAAAGAGGCGAAGGAAATGGCGGAGATTGTGCACACAAACTACGTAGAATATTGATGTAGGATGAGATTTAAAAATGTGTTAGAATTCTATTATTTCATTTTTAGTCCATGAACCTCACGTGATAGTAGAACCCACATATTATTAGGAAAACGTTCAAAGTTTTTAACCATTGTTAGTATTGTGTATTGAATTAGTTCAACTCTAACTAGTCTACATATAAAAATGTAGTTTTGCTCTAAATAGTCTATGTCCACTATCCATTTCTAAGAGAACCTACTATTATAAAAGATAATTGTTATAGCTTTTTAGATGGATATAAAATTCTCTTAACCCCGCACCCACCTTAATTACGGTGTGTAACAAATAATAATAAAAATTAAAAAGTCATATCCATAAGAAACTAATTAATGCATGCTAACCCTACTAGGATTAGTATTCTTATCTTTGATAGTAAATCTACCCTCATTGAACTTTTACAGTTTACTTATCATCAATATGAACTTGGATTTAAAATTTAAGCTAAAATTTAACAATTTTTTCCGTGACGAGAAGTGTCAAGTATCTTCACAGCAATTAATAATGTCTTGTCAGTCTTCATCATGCTAGAGCACTTGCTCATTAGCCATCAACACTGCAGCAGTTGCATGGAATGTCTTTAAGGCAAGTAGAATGCACCAATGTTTCAACGTGAGCCTCGCTCTAATGTCCACAATATATTAATGAGTAATATTAAACGTCACTTTCTTTTTATCACTCAATTATTATCTTTTAGTTAACATGTTTAGTTGGTGCGTCAATTAGATAAATTTACTTTATTTCTCTCTCTTATTTTATTAATTTTATTTTATTTCTTTTTTTTTTTCCTTTCTCTTTCCCTTAATTAATATTTTTTTTATATGTTAATCAACTAGATACTCCAAAATCTTGATAGTCTTTCTCTTCCTTGGCCATAATTTCTCTTTTGTAGTGAGTTAGGAAAAATTTTGTTTATCTATCTGTAAATAGAATGCTTCTGGGTCAATAGAAAGAAAAATAAAATTAGACAAATTCAATTGTCTCTATTATTAGTCTTACATATGACATGAGTATCTGGTTAATGTCAATAGAATTTACTATCCAACTTAAAAAATAAATTTAATTGTCTTCATCATTAGTCTTACATATGACATGAGCATTGGGTTAATCTCAATAGAATTTACCATCCGACTTAAAGAGTAAGCATGGTTCTCGTCAAGCATTTTGAAACTGGCTACCACACAAAGAATGTGAGTAAAGCTACCTTTATAATGTTATTATGTTAGAATTAAATAACTGCGAGTCTAATTAACATAAACTTTAATAGAAAAAAGTAGAAGAAAACACAAAGTTATCATATCTTTTTTTTTTTTTCAATATAGTGTTGTTAGACTTCGTAAAGGCATAATCAGGAATAAAACTTTTCAAAATAAATAATAGAAGACTATCAAAATCTTGGAGCATTAATTAAGATATCAAAGGAAACCTTAATTAAGGAATTAAAAAATAATAATAAATGAAGAGAGAGAAATAGAATAAAATTAATAAAATAAGATAGACAAATAGAATAAATTTATTTAATTAGCGTGTCAATCAGACATGACAACTAAAAAGTAATAATTAATTAATAAAAAGAGAGTGACATCTATTATTACTCTATATTAATAAGGTACTAAAAGCATGAAGGGTTGGTGAGTTACCGTTGAAGAAGAGTAGCCACATTCTTCATCGAAATAGATAACATCTTTCCTGATGGTCACTATCAATCCCATTTCTTCTAAAAGATATCATAATTGAGGAGGCGTGAATGTTGAGAAACAGAGCACATTTGTCCCTTTATATAAATTCCCTTCAAATAAGCATTCATCAAATTCACCAGATTTTTATTACTTCCTCCTTCGGATCCTTTTAGAAGGGCAGCAATAAAGAATCAATCTGATCCATGTCATAAATTTTTTCTGGAGTGATAACTCAGTTGATAAAGTCCGACTATCGAATTATTTAACGTCATATCATAATTTTTATGAGAGTTAATTTCAAGGCTATTAATAGAAATTCGACTGTATACAGTAACTTCATGCCAATGAGGTTTTAACATGAGATCTTGAGACGATATATGAGGTTTTGTATTTAATTTTTTCCACCAATATTGTGGGTTTTTGTGTAATTATTATTGGTGTTCACTCTAATTGTATGTGAGTTCATTTGCAATAATTAGTGGGTTATTATGTAATCATCAATTCATTTTTTAGAGAAAAAAAAATATATCATAGAGGAAGTAGTGAAAACTTCAAACTCAATGATTCTTTGTATGACCATTCAAAAAGCATCTCATTTACATGCATGGGAAACATATCAAGAACAATGTACATCAGAGACAATCATGTAAAATTTGAAGGGTTTTTTTTTTTTTTTTTTTTTCGTGTTATATGTCTATTTACGATCTAAGAGAAGACCCTACTTACTTTACCAATCCAAAAACAGAACTAGACTTTCCTACATTGTAGTGAGAATCTGTAAGCTTTCACTAATCACTACTTTATTTTAATTTTTATTTTATTCATAAGCTTCTAATCACTACTTTATTTATTTTTTTATTCAAGAAAAGTCTAAACCGTATAATATATATTAAACGATGTCATTTGTAAAAATTGAATTTGTAACATTTCGCAATTATAGCGAGAAACATATCACTAAACAAAGGGATTTAATTATTTTCTTTATATACTTTCCTGTTTTACTAATATAGAAGTTTTCTCAATAAGTTGGAAAATAATAGACCACTTGAATACATATATACTAGCTTATTTGCATATCATGTGGGCTGCCTCGTCAAATAATATAAGCATCGAAAAGTTATTCCGAATAAATTACCCTACCACCGCCTTTGCAAATCATATGCCCTCCTTTAGAAAATAGTTTCTTTTTTTTATGACAAATAACTCACGCAAGATAGAATTAAATTGGATTCATTCTAAAATTATAAATTCTATGGTGTAATAAGCCGTGGAGGCGTGCTAAGGTATGTTCCAAGTTAATATTGAACCAAACAATATTTATAATACAAGAATATATATTTAAATTTAAGACATTTAATCATAATAAGTTATTAACCGATCATTTTACTCAATTCTTTAGGAGGATTAAAAAATTAGTTGCAAGATTTGGGCACTTCTGTCAAATGATTGAAGATGGCCAGAGTGTGACAGCTTCTTTGGCGAGCAAAGATATCTGACAACTGTGTTAACCTCGGATCAGATTCGGTGTATACAATTTATGCGCTGTGCATAATATCATAGGGTGCGGAAGATTCGAGATAGGAAACTGCAGAGTGATTACAGAACAAGATTTTTCATGCCCTTCTCTTTATGCTATTAATTCATGACAAAAGAAAAAGATTATGCTTTTAATGACTATCTTTTTCGATATTACCCTAATCTTTTAATAATCTTCTTTATTTTCTACAAATAGCTTTATCTACAGATGCATTCGTATGAATACTAAATTGTAAAGTTTAGCTGGCCTTTAAATCTCTAAATTCGGGCAGATTTGTTAATCCTTTACTTTTTTTACTTAAAAATATCTACGGTTGCTTTCACGATTTTAGATCTGTTTGGCCTTACATTTAAAGATATCAAGGAAGAACTTGGAGACCAAATATGAATGGAAGTATAATATTGTATCTTACGTTTTGGTTTTAAATGCAGGTTGATTCATGTTTTTCAAAAGTTGGACAAACGTCGATTTCAAAGATGTGACGAAACCAAACAGCCCCTTAATACCTAAAAACTATTGCAATTTGCCAAAATTACTGAATATACTTTTCCGTAAAAAATTTTGACTACTTTTTGTCACACCTATTTCTATTGTCTGTGCTCTAATAATGTTTCTCTAACAATATGAGAGAGAAGCTAAGCTCAAGCAAATTTCTTTATAACGAGGAAGATTCATCCTAAGATTGTAGATTCTATGGTGTATCAGTACATTTTAATGCATATTTTAGGTCAATTGAAGGCAAAACAATATTTGTAATAAGATGATATCAATTCAAATTTAGAAATTTTAACCACAACAAATCTAAGATTTACTCTAAGAGCCTTCCTATAATAGCTCAAGACAGTCATTATAGGGAGACAAATCAGTAAAAAAAAAAAAAACCCTCCAACAACCTCCCTACCTGAGGCTTCCTTAAATTGAGAGTTCCTATTATACCCACGAGACTTGTCAAATGTAAAAAACTAAAACATTTGCAAAGTGCTCCAAAAGTAAAAAATATAAAAGGTTGGAGTGCTAAAACATAATTTGTATAAAGAGGTTGTTAAAGTAAAATTAAACTAAAAACTCTATGAAATAAGTATAGATTAAAAGTAGGACGCTAACACGAAATAAAATTGAAATAAAAGACACTTTAAAACTAAAGAAATAACTCTAAACTTTTTAGATATAAAAATAAATAAAAAGAGTCTTGAAGTTAGCCTAACAAATTCACCCTATTTTGAGGACTGCTCAAGCATTTTTTGAGGTAGAAAAGGTTGTTGTCATATCAAACAGACATTGATAATTAGGAAAAAACAAAATGTTGTCTAGGATGTGCAACTTTGTCGTTGTGGACGGCGGAAAATTACACTACAACTTTGCGTCTAAAGGCAAATATATTTGACTCGACGGTACACCCGATAAGGGGGTGCCCAAACTATATCAACCTGTCAAACAGCTTACATTAGCTGCATTTTTCCCAGACCAACACTTTTTATTTGATTGGCTATGCCGGCACCAGCAATTTCAGTTTTCAGGAGGCCTTTATTACTAACGGGTCCCATGGTAACCCTATAAGGGTGTACTTGGTTCAAAAAGAATTCTGTATCGAGTTGTATGCTACTCGTTATGACTGTAAGAGATTATAAAGTTAATTTTTGATTTATATTGTATGGTTTACCTCTTTTTAAAAATATATATATATATATATATTTCTCTTTTTATAAAGAAAAAATTTAAAAACATTCAGATGGTATTGAATGATTGAGTTAGATGAAAATATTTAAATTCTCTCTTTTACTAATTCCCTCATTTATTAGATAGGGTGTATTGTAAGTAAATTAGTTTTATCGTTTGGAAATCATTCCAAGTCCATCTCCTAACAGTCATTGTTTGATCACCTCCTTTTCTATTACCTGATTGCTTATAGTGATACGTATCGATTTTAGTGGATTTCACATGCTGTTAGCGGTTTGCAAGTGCAAAAATAAGAATTTTAAAGTCTATACCATTTTCTGATTTTGTCATCTAGAAAATGAGGTGAATTTTGATGTATATCATATCTGGGTATTTAAATTTCATCCATCCGATTAGAAAAAGGTAATCGTTTTCAAAAGAAAACCAAAAAAGGGTTTAAAATAAATGAATGAGATTTAAACGATCAAATCTATTAATTTATAATATATCTTATCTTAGAGAATTGGAGAAAGAGAGGATTCGGACAAACAAATTAGTTCCTCTTTCTAGAGAAGTGGAAAACATGCTGGTTACGGTTCCGTTTGTTTGCCGTAAAATAATTTATTTGTGAAAAATAGTTTTTTAAAAAATAAAATATTTTACAGGGCTATGTTTGTTAGCTGTAAAATAATTTATTAGAAGAAAATATTTTTCTTAAAAATAAAATACTAAAAAATATTTTATAGTATTTGGATGTACCGTGAGTTTCATAAAATATTTTTTTTCTTAAAAGAAATGAAAATATTTTCCATAATTTTATACTAGCCGTAATTATTGACCGAAAAATATTTTACAGTTGATCAATTTTTTAGTGTTACCAAACACCGTAAAATTAAGAAAAAGTAGCCACAATTGTTGACCGAAAAATATTTTACAGTTGATTAATTTTTCCGGTGTTACTAAACATCGTAAAATTCAAAAAATATTTTATGACAAACAAACGGAGCCTAGATAATTTAAAACTATACATGCTATAATTTTTATTATATAGACGAAAAATTTATCATTTAATATTCTATAATTCAAAACAAGGATAAAAGTATGACAAAAATCATTACTCTTCAAATTTATATGGAAACTGTCACTCGCTATTTTGCAAGTTTCTCATCTTTGATTCCCAACCGATAACATCAATTCGATCACCTCACTCAATCATGTTATATTTTCGTATGCTATGAAATACCGTAATGACCAAAAAAAAAAAAAAGATCACCTCTCTTGACAAAAAAAAAAAAAACTCTATCACCTCTCATCACCTTCTTCCCCTCCCAAAATCTAATACAAAACTATGCATGACTTCTGCAAACACAGTACCCATCACAGCATATCTTCGTCTGCCATAATCCATCTCCACCAGACACCAGTTATTGTCCTCCACCCCATGGGCGAAGCTACCCTCCTGCGAATGCGAGCTGCAACCTCACTCACCTCTAATTTTTTTTTTAAAAATATTTGTGTTTTGAAGATCATTTTAGACTGAAAAATCAATTTAACCTCTACTAAATTTTTTTTCTATATATAAGTGTTAAATCTTGCAATTTTGCCATTATTGAACAAAAATCATAGATTCGACCTGCTCCATCCCCTCTCCCCAGTGCCATGCTTCTCCCTTTTGTCATTGGCCATGCTTCTCCCTTCACCGGACTCCTTGTGCACCAATCACTACTCTAATGTGTGCTGGAAAGTGTTTTTGCTTTTCTTCTTCAGCTCTTTTTTGCGGACTTACCCAAAACTGCAATTGTGAAGCCAACTTCTGATTTCGAGTGCTAGATTTGGTTTTTGATTATAGAGATGTATAATGCGAAACTGAAAATGGAGAATTTCCTTAGAAAGAAAGTGAAGAATTTTCTGCATGCGAGTCTCATCGAAGCTCATTTTCAAAGAATATGTAAACATGTAAAACTCAATAAAAAAGAACTCCACTGCACGTAGGATCAAGTGTTGAAAACAATAATAAATAGGTAAGTTAAATAACCTTGGGGAAACATAAGAATAATGAAAAAAGTCCTATAAAATGCAACTAGGTATTTTCCTGACAACAATGGTCTCAAACAACCTTTGAAAACCTCCAAGGTAAATCGAATTCTACCTATACTTCTGTTGAAGAAAGATAAACGGGATAAAACACATCCTAAGATACCATACCGTCAAATCAAGCGGGTCATACTATTACTTCACGTTAGTTACAGTGAATTAGGCGAATGAGAGTGGTACTAATTTGGAACTTTTGTAGATTTCGATCAGGAAATCACATGCGAGCATACTGTAGGGAGCCAAAAAGGGACCACGAAGCTGCTGCTCTTAGAAGGCTTTACCAGAAACCAAATGGCGTTAGCTCACTAATCTACTCCCACCAATACTAACTTACGTCCGAAAGTCTTATAACCAACACCGCATATCTTTTCTTCGTTGTCAAGTTTAGAGATGAAGGAAGCAGAGAGGGGAAAATGGTAACACTTATCACAATCACGTGTCACTATAGCAGGTTGCCATTTCCCTGCGAAGAAATTTCCTTGCACTAAATTTCTGCAAGGTCAAATCAGGATAGCACATCTCTAACATTACTTAATTGTAGAATGTTTAGTCTCCTAATTGCTTAACAATGGAAGCAACAAAGCTTTCGGCCTATCTTAAAGACGAAGACTTAAGCTGAAGTCTGTCCTAATGTAGCATCTTAAAGACAAGACTAAGTTGAAGCCTAGCCTAAAAATATCATTCAGAGCAGGGCAAGCTTATGAAATACTAGATTTGATAAAGGATCGAGGATATGAACATAAGAAATGAAAAGATTGCAACAGCACCAAGCAATATGTGTCAAGGGCTATTGTAACAACTTCTATCAGATAACAATGATCAGATAACTTCGCATCTATTTGCATGTATATCTGTAGCCAATGATACTTATAGCTGTTAAAGTCCTATTACGTCTAACCCGTCTTGTTGTAACTCTATAAAGGATAATGCACAGGCCCTTGATCGAGTGGGCAATTCCATAATTTGTGTCTCTATATGGTATCAGGAGCTTAGGTCTAATTTCTGGGCATCTTTCTCTCATTTCTACCTTACATGACAACCTCTCTCTTTCTCACATCTCCTATGGCCTCCATTAATAGCGGCTCTACTGCCACACCATCCTCCTCTTCCCTCGTGGCATCTCTGCCCGAGGTCTCTCAAATTCATCAGGAAGCTTGTCTAAAACTCACCAATGACAACTTCTTGCTATGGAAGACGCAACTTTTTTCGGTTCTTCAATGTCACGGCCTTCTTGGTTTCGTTGATGGGTCTTCGGCCAAACCCACGACACCGCCAGAAGACATTGCTAAGTGGATGCATCTCGATCAGATGGTGTTAGGCTGGATTTTGATCTCCCTTTCTGATTAGGTTCTTGCACAACTAGTGGACAAGAACACCACTCGCGAGGTTTGACAAACTCTTGAACTCTTGTATGGCTCTCAATCACGTGCCAAGATTCAACAAGTTAAAACCGAATTGCAATCCTTAGTTAAAGGGACAGATTCCATTCATACGCACATTCAGCATGCAAAGTCATTATCCTTGGTGCTTTCTGCCACTGGGAAACCAATTGATGACAATGACCTTATATTATACACCTTATGAGGATTGGGTTAAGACTATGATCCAATCGTTGCTGCTATCAATTCGAGATCGACCTCACCATCTTTCGCGAAAGTATGTGGTTTGCTATTGGACTTTGAGTTACAACTTGCTGCCTCTTTTAAGTCCTCTCCACCCAACATTGTCTTCAGTGCTTCGCATCAGTCTTCAGGACATTCTCCCTTCTCTGGCTCAAATAATGTTCTGCATAACACGGCACCCCAGCAAACTGGCCGTGGTTCTCACAACAATCGCAGAAACAAGGGTGGTCATGGAAGAAGATATGGCAGGGGTCGTGGTTGCAGTAATACTGCTTCCTCCTCAGACTCATCATCAGTGGTATGCTATAAGTGTGGCTATCCTTATCACAAGGCCAATAATTGTTGGGCCCCGGATGACGTTGTTGCCGCGACAGAGAAGTCATTTAGTGCAATAACTATGTCAAACTCTTCAGATGCTAATTGGTATATGGATACTGGTGCAACACACACAATGACACTTGATAATCCAAATATTACGGGTAAGTAACCTTATTTTGGTTCAGATTCAGTACTTGTAGGCAATGGCATGAATTCAACCATTACACACTCTGGTCACACACCGATTACTCTTTCGAATGGTACAATCTTTACTTTCGATGCTTTATTAGTTCCCTCTTTGGTGAATAAATTATTGTCTGTCTCCCAATTTACTCATGAACATGATTGCTACTTTGTTTTTACACCTTCTGCTTTCTTCATTAAGGATATGAAGACAGGGAAAACACTACACCAGGGACAAATTAAAGGTGGTCTATACTCTATCTCTCAACAGCCCAAAAGATTGTTTTTTACTAATAAAGTGTCCGGTTCGCTTTGGCATGCCAGGCTGGGCCATCCCTCCCATCGTGTCCTACAACAACCGAATAAAGTTCTATCTCCTCGGCCTTCCTCATTAGACAGAGAAGTATGTAGTAGTTGTCAATTAGGCAAAAGTTATCGTTTGCCTTTTAATGTTTCTAGTTCTCACTCTACTACACCTTTTTCTATTATACACAGTGATATATAGGGCCCTGCGCCTGTTGTTTCAATGGATGGGTTTAGATATTATGTTGTTTTAATTGATGAGTATTCTCGATTCACTTGGTATTTTCCTATGGCTTGAAAGTCAGATGTTGCTAATATCTTACCCACGTTCATTGCTATGGTTCGCAATATATATAATGCTCAACTTAAATACTTTTAGAGTGATGCAGGGGGCGAATTTATGGCCTCTAGTGTTCAAAATCTTTTTCAGACTAATGGCATTATTCATGGCCTGTCTTGTCCTGGGACACCTGAGCAGAACGGCCTGGCAGAAAGAAAGCACAGACATTAGCACTTCTTGCTCACAGTCATCTATCTTAGAAATTCTGGAATTATGCCTTCTCTACAGCAGTTTATCTAATCAATCGCTTGCCTACACCACTTATGGGAAATAAATGTCCTTATGAACAAATTCATGGGAAATCACCAGATTATTCCATCTTGCGTGTTTTTGGATCGCTTTGTTTTCCTTGTTTAAGAACTTTTGGCAGGCCAAAGTTGGACTACAAGAGTGCTCGATGTATTTTCCTAGGATACAGTCCCAATCATAAGGGATACAAATGTTTTAATCCAACAACAAACAAGATTTTGTTATCTCGCAATGTTGTATTTGACGAATTGCAATTTCCAGCCGCTAACTATAAGCATTTTTCATTATCAGCCAAGTCACAATTTCAACTCAAGTTGTTTCCTACTGGATTAATTAAACAACAACACGTTGACATATCGAGCACGTCATCACCAATTGGTGCTGAGCCATCATCTCCATGCCTTGGTCCACCTTCACAGAATATTACTCCGTTGCCGCCGAGTCCTATAATGCACCATGTGCTACCAAGTACTTCTATTCAATCATCTACTGATAATGCTTGTGCTTCCTATAATGAAGAATCAGGAGACTAACATTTAACTCCATCGAGTCCTCTAAAAAGGCCTGACGCACCATTACGAACTCACCCTATGGTGACGCGGTTAATGGATGGTATTAACAAGCCAAAAATACTATTCTCAACAAAATATCCACTGACTACGTGCTTTCTTGCTGATACTTCTAGTCTTCCACCATAGCCAACATGTTTTTCCATTGCTAGTAAGGATCCAAACTTGCATCTTGCGATGACAGAAGAATTCAATCCTTAATTAAGAATAAAACTGGGTCTCCGGATCCACCATTGCCGCATTACAATCTAGTTGGTTGCAAATGGGTTTATCGAGTCAAGCAACGATCTGATGGCACCCTCAAACGATACAACGTTCGCCTTGTTGCAAAGGGCTATACCCAGCAGCCCGGACGTGACTTTGGTGAGACATTCAATCATATGGTTTGACCGGCCACCATTCACTAATGATTGGGCATTGCGACAACTTGATGTGAATAACGCTTTCCTCCATGGTGAACAAATGGAAACTGTATACATGACTCAGCCACAGGGTTTTATTTATCTATCACATCCTGACTTTGTTTATAAATTGCACAAATCACTTTATGGGCTCAAACAAGCACCACGTGTCTGGTATCATAAATTCAACAACCTTTTGCTCTCAAATGGGTTCTCTAACTCACATCACAATGCATCTTTATTTGCTCGTTACCCAGCTGATTATATTCTTATTATCTTGATTTATGTCGATGACATTGTACTTACGAGAAACTCACTCTCTAAGGTGTCTGACTTCATTTCTCTATTATCACAGCAGTTCAAAATAAAGGATCTAGGACCTCTTCATTTCTTCCTTGGCATGGAGGTTCACCGCTCTTCAAGTGGCCTTCATCTTAGTCAAACAAAATATGTAGTTCACTTCAACAATTTGGCCTTGATGGTGTTAAACTAATCAGTTCTCCCATGTCAAATGAACGACTTAATGCTAATGATGGTGAGTTGTTGTCGAATCCTTCTACGTTTCGGCAAATGGTGGGTGCTATTTAATATCTGACTATGACCCGACCTGATATTTCATATGGTGTGAATTCGATATATCAATATATACATGAGCCTAGGACACCGCATCTCATCGCAGCCAAATGAGTGCTTCGATATATTAAGCACACACTTACTCATGGCACCTAGTTCAGCTCGTCCTCTATTATGCAACTATCAGGATATAGTGACGCGGATTGGGCAGGTTGTCCAGCCATGAGACGTTCTACCTCTGGATTTTCAATTTTCTTTGGTAGCAACTTGGTCTCTTGGAGTTCGAAACGGCAATCGACTATGTCGAAGTCTAGTTCAGAGGTTGAATATCGTGCTTTGGCCTCTCTTGCCTTAGAAATACTTTGGGTTACCCATGTATTGCACTTCCTACGTTTTCGGCTCTCGCATTCTCCAACTCTGCATTGTGATAGTATTAGCTCATTGTACATGGCCACCAATCCCATTATACACAATCGTAGCAAACAAATAGAGATAGACATCCATTTTGTGCGGGATAAGGTTAATGATGGCACGTTTCGCTTTCAGTACATTGCCACTAAGGACCAGCCAGCAGACATCTTGACTAAACCTTTGTACCGCCCACGCTTCGAGTTTCTTCGAGATAAGCTACCTGTCGTGTCTCCTCCATCCGCTTGTGGGGAGGGAGGGGGGAGGTCAAGGGCTATTGTAACAACTTCTATCAGATAACAATGATCAGATAACTTCGCATCTATTTACATGTATATTTGTAGCCAATGATATGTATAGCTGTTAGAGTCTTATTACGTGTAACCCGTCTTGTTGTAACTTTATAAAGGATAATGCACAGGCCCTTGATCGAGTGGACAATTCTGTAATATGTGTCTCTATATGGTATTAGGAGCTTAGGCCTAATTTTTGGTCATCTTTCTCTCCTTTCTGCCTTACACGACAACCTTTCTCTTTCTCATATCTCCCATGGCCTATAAAACCCGACACGTGAGCCTATACGTAATTATACTATTAATAATGCATTTATAATATTTCATATGCATGAGCATCAATTAACATGCATTAATATCATTTAACGTGCATATTCATCGTTTTGCCAAAATGTTCATTTACGTGCATTTAAATATTTTTGGTATAACGTAGGCATTAATAATACCCAAGCAATACAAATCTACCAACTAATTAGTTGCAATTCAACCAAAAGGGCAAACTACCAAAACATGACTTAGTTGGAGGGCAAGGTGGTCATTTGGCTCATTAGATATTTGATCACCTAATAACACTATTATCTCCCCCTCAAAACACACACAAACACACTCAACACACATAGAATTCTGCAACACACACTACACTACTCGAGCAAAGAGAGAAAGGAAAAGAGAAAGAAGAAGAGAAAGAAAGGAAGAAGAGGGAATGAGGAAGGGTTTAAGGGCATTTTCTTCAATCCTTTAGCATCTTCAAGCTCCATTTAGCCTCTATTGTTACATCTAAGGTGAGGGATGATTTTCAAATGTTTTGCAAAGGCATAAAACTCATGGTAGAGTGATCTATATGTGTGTAAAGCATGATTGAGCTAATATGTATATGTAGATGTTGGATTTGAACTTGTTTGATTTTCTAGGGTTTCAAGACTTAGTGATTAAGCTTCATTGTGCTTATTCTTGTTCTTGTAAGCTATCAAAATGCTAAATATGATTACTACACTTGAATTGAAGTATGAAAATAGAAGATGCAACTCTAGGAGGTAAATCTTGATGATTGAGCTTGCAAATGTATTGTAGTTGTTGGTTGAGTACTTTTGTTGCTTCTAAGATGATTTTGATGCTAGATTATGCTTAATCCATGTTTAAATGATGTTAACAAAGTTGTAATTGAAAGGAATTTGAGGCATGAACTTAGTTGTAGCAAGATTGAAGAAGAAAGAATGAAAGAACATGAAAATCGGGCTTGGAATGACCTTGACAGCTTGAGTCGGTCAAGGGATCTCACCCGACTCCCACTGCTTGAGTCGGTCAAATGAGTCGATCGAAGCCCTCGACCGACTCCCTCGTCCGACTGCCCTTCCCTGTTTGTGCAATATTTTTGTAAAGGCCATAACTCACTAAATTCAACTCCGAATTGAGATCCGTTTGATTCTAGAACTATCTACTTTCGATAAGCTTCGATCCTAGACCAAAATAAGGGTAATTGGAGTTCAATAATGTAAGTAAATTAATTTTTTATGTTAGGCTAATGCAAGAGCGTTAAAGTTATTTAGTTATATCAAAAGTTGTCAATGATCGGAGCAATTGTTTAAGGGACGAACTGGCAAGTTCTTGTTATTATGTGCTAATTTTAAAGGAGCTTATATGAAATATATTGTATATGTTACATGTCCATAAGAATACATGATAAATGCTTGACATGAATACATGATGCAAAAAAAATGAAAGATATTTGATATGATTTCTTGAGGCAAACATGAAATGGTACTACTTGTGGCACTCTAGCTTGTTTTCGAATGTTTTAAGGATCTTTTAGGGGAAAAATTGAATGATATCATGTGTATGTTTTCCATCTCGCATGAGTACATGAAGTTATCACCGATCATGAACATCGAGCTAAAGTGAATTATTTAATACTACATACTTATACGTGTTCATTGTGAATAACTTTCTTGGTTGATTATTACATGCTTGTTTATGGGTTATATAGACATGATTGAGATTTCGACATGGATATTTTCTATAAATGATCGAGGGCAACTTACTTTGTTACCCTCCTATCAATGTTATTGTGTATATCTTGTGTTTATACTATTATCAACTACGGGCGCGACGGTTGCAACCGCACTATGGGCATGGTAGCGTTTGTTTCCTCTGGGTAGCATTGGGCTACCAGTCGGTCTCGACTACCATGGTCCCCAGTGGATATCCGGATATCACCTAGGGGTTTGGGAATATTGATGGAGATTGATGTAAGGCCGGCCGACTACAACAACTGTAAGAACAATTGTATCCTTTTGATATTATGTGATACACTCCCGTGGGAGCCTTTGCCCCCGGAGTTGGGTTAATTGTTACCACGTGTTCATTAATTCTTGTACTTAATTGAAACTCATGCATAATGTGTTTTCCAAAAAGGGCTTTCTAAATGGAAAATGTTTATGAAAACCACCCGTGACCTTTAACCCTCGCTGAGCTAGTTGTAGCTCATTCATCTTGTTTTACTATTTCAGGTATAGTTAAGCCATTCATGGGATGGAAAGCTCCAGTTCCTTATTGAGTTGGATCTTTTGCCTTTTGTGATCCTACATGATGCCATGATGTATGTAATATCCCACATCGGACGCGGATGGTTTTGGGCTGTTAGATATAAGTGGATATGTGTCCCTTGTATCGTGACGACGCGTTTTCACGTGCAGTGCGTGCATGGGAAACAAATCCGTGAGGGGTATAGGCCCCAGAGCGGACAATATCGTCATAGTGCGTTTCCGGGCCCGCTCGCTACGGCCTCGGTGCTCGCTTGGGCCCTAAGTCTAGGGAGTATCCTACAGGCGTAGGGGTGTTGGTTTCAGGGCATTACAAAGGTGGTATCAGAGCCGACGCGTTCGCATGGCCAGCGAAGACGCTAGGTCCCCAAGGGGGGGTGGGTGTAATATCCCACATCGGACGCGGAGGTCTTTGGGCTGCTTGATATAAGGGGTAACATCCTTGTATCGTGTACACGCGTTTTCCTGGCAGTGGTTGGGAGGCGACAAAACCGTGAGGGGTATGGGCTCCAAAGCAGACAATACGTGCATAGTGCGCTTCCGGGCCTGCTCGCCATGGCCTCGGTGCTCGCTTGGGCCCTAAGTCCAGGGAGTATCCTGCAGGCGTGGGTGCGTTGGTTTGGGGCGTTACAATGTACTCCCTTATGTTATGCTATTGTGTGATGTAAATTAGAATACTTGAAGGGTTGTAATCATTCTTTTGGTTATGCGGATTGTAAATAATTAGTTTATTGTTCTTGTGAGGTCTAGATGAAGTAGCTGAACCTAGATGATGTAATCTGAAGGATCTAGGTCTTGTGGATAAAGATTCGTTAGTTGTAATTCTAATTATTAGTAATGAAGTTTACATAATGTATTGATTTGAGAAAATCTTGTAATAGGTAATATAATTGTAGAGTTAGCAACTTAGATGTTTAGTTCATGGAAATTATAGCTCAGACTAGTATATTTTTCCTTAGCGGACCTAAGAGGAGTGATCTTCTTAAGCCTGTTGCATCACGATCCCAGATTTTGAAGTCTACGTAAGTTAAATGTAATCTTCTTGTTTCATTAATGCGGTATCAGAGACTATTACATTAATTATAAAAATGGGATCGTGACATGGCCTCCACTGATAGCGGCTCTACTGCCACACCATCCTCCTTCTCCCTCGTGGCGTCTCTCCACGAGGTTTCTCAGATTCATCAGAAAGTTTCTCTAAAACTCACCAGTGACAACTTCTTGCTATGGAAGACGCAACTTTTTTCGGTTCTTCGATGTCACGGCCTTCTTGGTTTCGTTGATGGGTCTTTGGCCAAACCCACGACACCACCGAAAGACATTGCCAAATGGATACGTCTTGATCAGATGGTGCTGGGCTGGATTTTGATCTCCCCTTCTAATTCAGTTCTTGCACAAGTAGTGGACAAGAACACCGTTCGCGAGGTTTGGCAGACTCTTGAACTCTTGTATGGCTCTCAATCACGTGTCAGGATTCAACAAGTTAAAACAGAATTGCAATCCTTGGTTAAAGGGAAAGATTCAATTCATACGCACATTCAGCGTGCAAAGTCATTATCCTTGGTGCTTGCTGCCACTGGGAAACCAATTGATAATGATAACCTTATATTATGCACCTTACGAGGATTAGGTTCAGACTATGATCCAATCGTTGCTGCTATCAATTCGAGATCGACCTCACCATCTTTCGCGGAAGTATATGGCTTCGCATCAATCTTCAAGACATTTTCCCTTCTCTGGCTCAAATAATGTTCTGTATAACACAGCACCCCAGCAAACTGGCCGTGGTTCTCACAACAATCGTGAAAACAAGGGTGGTCGCGAAAGAATTCCTCTTCAGACTCATCAACAGTGGTATGCTATAAGTGTGGTTATCCTTATCACAAGGCCAATAATTGTTGGGCCCCGGATGACATTGTCGCCGCGACAGGGAAGGTATTTAGTGCAATGACTATGTCAAACTCTTCAGATGCTGATTGGTATGTGGATACTGGTGCAACACACACAATAACAACTGATAATCCAAATATTACAAGTAAGCAACCTTATTTTGGTTCAGATTCAGTACTTGTAGGCAATGGCATGAATTTAGCCATTATACACTCTAGTCGCACACTTATTACTCTTTCGAATGGTACTATCTTCACTTCTAATGCTTTATTAATTCCCTCTTTGGCGAAGAAATTATTGTATGTCTCCCAATTTACTCAAGAACATGATTGCTACTTTGTTTTTACACCTTTTGCTTTCTTCATTAAGGACATGAAGACAGGGAAAACACTACACTAGGGACAAATTAAAGGTGGTCTATACTCTATCTCTCAGCAGCCCAAAATATTATTTTTTACTAATAAAGTGTCTGGTTCGCTTTGGCATGCAAGGCTGGGCCATCCCTCCCATCATGTCCTGCAACAACTGGATAAAGTTGTATCTCCTCGGTCTTCCTCGTCAGACAGAGAAATATGTAGTAGTTGTCAATTAGGCAAAAGTCATCGTTTACCTTTTAATGTTTCTAGTTCTCACTCTATTACACCTTTTTCTGTTATACACAATGATGTATAGGGCCCTGCGCCTGTTGTTTCAATGGATGGGTTTAGATATTATCTTGTTTTAATTGATGATTATTCTCAATTCGCTTGGTATTATCATATGGCTCGAAAGTCAGATGTTGTTAATATCTTACCCATATTCATTGCTATGGTTCACAATATATATAATGCTCAACTTAAATACTTTCAGAGTGATGCAGGGGGCAAATTTATGGCCTCTAGTGTTCAAAATTTTTTTCAGACTAATGGCATTATTCATCGTCTGTCTTGTCCTGGGACACCTGATCAGAACGGCCTGGCTAAAAGAAAGCACAGACATATTATTGAGACAGGCTTAGCACTTCTTGCTCACAGTCATCTATCTTGGAAATTCTGGAATTATGCCTTCTCTACAGCAGTTTATCTAATCAACCGTTTGCCTACACAACTTATGGGAAATAAATGTCCTTATGAACAAATTCATGGGAAATCACCAGATTATTCCGTCTTGCGTGTTTTTGAATCGCTTTGTTTTCCTTGTTTAACAACTTTTGGCAGGACATAGTTAGACTACAAAAGTGCTCGATATATTTTCCTGGGATACAATCCCAATCATAAGGGATACAAATGTTTTAATCTAACAACAAACAAGATTTTGCTATCTCGCAATGTTGTATTTGATGAATTGCAATTTCCAGCTGCTAACTATGAGCATTTTTCACTACCAGCCAAGTCACAATTTCAACTCAAGTCGTTTCCTACTGGATTAATTAAATAACAACATGTTGACATATCAAGCACGTCACCACCGATTGGTGCTGAGCCATCATCTCCATGCCTTGGTCCACCTTCACAGAATATTACTCCGTTGCCGCCGAGTCCTATAATGCACCATGTGTTGCCGAGTATTTCTATTCAATCATCTACTTATAATGTTTGCGCTTCCTATAATGAAGAATCAGGAGACCAACATTTAACTTCATCGAGTCCTCTAATAAGGCCTGACGCACCATTACAAACTCACCCCATGGTGACACGGTTAATGGATGGTATTAGCAAGCTAAAAGCACTATTCTTAACAAAATATCCACTGCCTACGTGCTTGCTTGATGATGCTTCTAGTCTTCTACCAGACCCAACATGCTTTTCCATTGCTAGTAAGGATCCAAACTGGCATCTTGCTATGACAGAATAATTCAATCCTTAATTAAGAATAAAACTTGGTCTCTGGATCCACCATTGCCGCATTACAATCTAGTTGGTAGCAAATGGGTTTATCGAGTCAAGCAACGATCTGATGGCACCCTCGAACGATATAAAGCTCGCCTTGTTGCAAAGGGCTATACCCGGCAGCCCGGACGTGACTTTGGTGAGACATTCAGTCCTGTGGTTCGACCGACCACCATTCATTTAATATTGAGTTTGGCTATTACTCATGATTGGGCATTGCGACAACTTGATGTGAAGAATGCTTTCCTCTATGGCGAACAAATAGAAACTGTATACATGACTCAACCACAGCGTTTCAATGATCCATCACATCCTGACTTTGTCTGTAAATTGCACAAATCACTTTATGGGCTCAAACAGACACCATGTGCCTAGTATCATAAATTCGACAACTTTTTGCTCTCAAATGGGTTCTCTAACTCACATCACGATGCATCTCTATTTGTTCGTCACTCAGCTGATCATATTCTTATTATCTTGATTTATGTCGATGACATTGTAGTTACGGGCAACTCACTCTCTAAGGTGTCTGACTTCATTTCTCTATTATCACAACAGTTCGAAATGAAGGATCTTCGAAATGAATGATCTAAGACCTCTTCATTTCTTCCTCAGCATGAAGGTTCACCACTCTTCAAGTGGCCTTCATCTTAGTTAGACAAAATATGCAGTTCACTTACTTCAACAATTTGGCTTTGATGGTGTTAAACCAATCAGTTCTCCCATGTCAAGTAAACGACTTAATGCTAATGATGGTGAGTTGTTGTCGGATCCTTCTACGTTTCGACAAATGGTAGGTGCTCTTCAATATCTGACTATGACCCGGCCTGATATTTCCTATGCTGTGAATTCGATATGTCAATATATGCATGCGCCCAGGACACCGCATCTCACCGCAGCCAAACGAGTGCTTCGATATATTAAGCACACACTTACTCATGGCACCTGGTTTAGCTCATCCTCTATTATGCAGCTATTAGGATATAGTGATGCGGATTGGGCAGGTTGTCCAGCCACGAGACGTTCTACCTCTGGATTTACAATTTTCTTTGGTAGCAACTTGGTCTCTTGGAGTTCGAAACGGCAATCGACTGTGTCGAAGTTTAGTTCAGAGGTTAAATATCATGCTTTGGCCTCTTTTGTCTCAGAAATGCTTTGGGTTACCCATGTATTGCGCTTCCTACGCTTCCGACTCTCGTATCCTCCAACTCTGCATTGTGATAATATCAACTCATTGTACATGGCCACCAATCCCATTATACACAATCGTGGCAAACACATAGAGATAGATATCCATTTTGTGCAGGATAAGGTTATTGATGGCACGTTTCCCGTTCAGTACATTGCCACTAAGGACCAGCCAGCAGACATCTTGACTAAACCTTTGTACCGCCCACGCTTCGAGTTTCTTCGAGACAAGCTGCCTGTCGTGTCTCCTCCATCCGGTTGTGGGAGGGTGTCAAGGGCTATTGTAACAACTTCTATCAGAGAACAATGATCAGATAACTTCGCATCTATTTACATGTATATCTGTAGCCAATGATATGTATAGATGTTAAAGTCCTATTACGTGTAACCCATCTTGTTATAACTCTATAAAGGATAATGCACAGGCCTTTGATCGAGTGGGCAATTCCATAATTTGTGTCTCTATAATATGTACACTAGCAAAGAAGCTGCAGCTATGCAAGGTAAACAGTCTTGCATAGTTCATTTTGTTTTTCTTCTCATTCTTCATCCCTCTTTAGGTCATCATGTTCCATGAAACTAGGAGAGATCAAAAGCAAAGAAATACCATGTTTAAGTATAACAAAAATTGTGAGGTAAAAGAAGATAACGTGGTGGGATGCATCTGCAGATCTTAGCATACACTAACACAACTCATGAATAAAAATATATCAACTGCATATGCAGAACAATGTGGCATTTAGTCGTGCAATAAAAATCTAAAGCCTTCATACCCATGGTCCAGCATACTAAGTGTACACTAGCTGCCCGACAAACAACATAAGAGGCACTTTGACAAACATCAAGAGCCCTGCAATTCACACGAGTAGAGAGCAGAAATCCAGAAGCTACGGCCAACTTCAATTTAACAAACAAAAATCTTCACAGATGGCCAAATCCAGAAACTTCATGACGTGCCAAAAACTTCCATTATGTTCCATAACAGACAAGAAAGCCATCATGATTAATTGAACATCATGCTCCACAATAAGAACAATGGAAGCAGAAAAAGAAAATGCATGTTATGATTTATAAAGAAGAAAAACCATGGATAACCAATGGTATGAATCTTCTTATGCAATTACTATGAGATATGAGGACCAAGTAGTAATAAATATTAAGTAATTAAATGACATTAAGGCTTATCCCAAGCGGTAAGTGATGTCTGGATTCAAGTATCCGAATCCCCCCTTCTCCTTCCACCTCCTCCCAAATCCCCCAACCCAAAATAAAATAATATGAAAATAAATATCAGTAATTATTAACAATATAATTGCAACATGATGCCCTGCATATTGAAAAAACTTAACTTCTTTCATAACATGATCTGTCCCTTTCTTCTTTTTTTTTCCCAGAATAGTTGAGGTGCATTAGCAACATATCTTCCTCATAAAATGATATATTACACAGCCTTTCATTTTCTTTTGAAGATTTCTATATAACAAGTATACACACCATGAAAAAGTTTATTGTTTACATATTGAGTAAAATAACTTTATCCGTATCCTTGATAAACAAAAGCATTTTCAAGACAATGACAAAATTGGCAACATCTTATAAGTGTGACCTTATACACAGCACACGCACACACACACACATATTGCATGAAGAAACACACTAATTATTTATATCTGGATAGAATAAAGCATTTGTCTCTAACTCACCGTCTTAGAGCACTTACAATCGCATCTTCGCAGAATCTGGTACATACCCCACATTAGCTGCCTACTTCTAACACCACTCCATTTAGAGTGTGTTTCACATCCATCAATGTCATTGACAGAGAAAGCAACAGTCAACAAATCCCATCGGGCAAAGACACTCCCAAGATATACCAACATAAACAAGCCAAATCAGAACCCCCGAGAGTATGTTTTTGGCGATGCGGTATGCATTCAGGCAACAATGGCACCTCTTATGCAACAGTATTCCCCCAAAATCATTCACCTAACTTTTGTCTTGGTTATATTTTAGTCCTACAATTTTGGCAAATAATGTTACTTTTAAGTTTATCATTAACCAGATTTAACATATCAACATGCATACAGGACTTGATCTCATGTTGAACTGAAACAATACACAACATAATGATTACAGTTTCAAATCCTCAGAAGCAGAGTGATTACTCTCTATAGTTTACAAAAGGTGAACAGCTACTATTTGTGCTTTCCATCCTAGGCTATAAATTTTGACTTGTAAAAGCATCTGTACCTGCATCTGTCTATTATAATCTTATATAATAATTTTGGAAATTTAGTACAAAATCCTATGTTTTTTTCACTTTCACTTGCGCTGGCAATGATACAGACATAATATTTCAAACCCATCAAGTCTTATGCAATTATATAGAAAGAAGAGAGAACATTTTTCTGATCATGATCCATTAATCATAGTCAGGTAAATGCAATAAGAGGTCTAAAGATCAAACATGCAATCAGGATCATGATGCACACTCAAATAATATGATACCCTCAATCCACAAAAGAATAGTCCAAATCAGTATAAGATATTTTTTCTCCATGAATCCCCGAGTATCAAACATTAGCAAGTTTATTAGCAGCCCAGGTGTGCAACTCCCAGAAAACAAGCTATAAACCTTGAAACTGTTCGGTAACCATGAAGTTACTTCATTTAACATCTGAAAGTATCAGACTAATTCCTAAAAAAGAAAGGAAAAAGAAGCATCTACTCTACCGAAAACATGAAATCAACATTCAGCTAGCTTCAGTCCATCTACTTACTAAACTGTGTACATAGATTTATTACAAGAAAGAAGTTGTTTAAGAGGATCAAAGTATAAGCATAGTGATAACAGTCTGCAGCAACTATCATATGCATGCCTAGCATAACATATTGAACTCAATAAAGACAGCTAGGTGCACGAAACTCCCGCTAGCACAAGTTCCAGGGAAGGGTCATTCCATTTCGGATATGGTCACGTGTCAAACAAGTTTAATGCTGTGCCAAAGGGTCTCCTTCAACTCAATGAACTCATAAGGTGACAAAATCCTAGGCGATAACAACTCAATTACAGAAATAGATTAATTATAGACGCACTATGATGATATTCTCATGGCATGACTATATACAATAGCAAAATACAACAAAACAGTAAATGACTACGAAACAAGAATTCTATTTCTCCCATGACCATTTCCGATCTAGGCAACCTTGGAACGTTTTACCTATCTCATGTTCTACAAGTCTACCAGATTTAACACACAAGTTCAAAAAATAATCAATAATCAATAATAACAACAACGATAATAATGACAATTATAACAACAACAACAATAATAATGATAATAATAAGGTAAAATTAATCGAATAACACTCAAAATCAAATGACATCACCATCATAATAAAACACAAATCAGAGTTAAAAACTATCCTCCAACAAAACATAATAACATAATAATTACCCTTAAAAAGAGTCAAAATCCAAATCCAGGTCCAAAAGACCAAAATGGACCAGATCATTCATTTCTAAATCTTAATCAAATTTGAAAGGCAAAGCAAAAAAAAAAAAAAAATCAATCCTGGGACTTCAACTTCTCGACGCGCTTATTGAGCTGCTCAACACGAACAACGAGGCTCGTAACGGAATAAAGCAGCCAGTAAAAGATGAGTGCAGACGCGATCAAGAGCGCGTTGCGTTGAGACTTGAAGATGGACTTCTGGTGACGGAGATGCTCGGATGGAGAGCAGGAATCGGGTGATTCGCAGGTGGGACGAGTCTCGTACTTCCAGTAGATGTCCATCAGAAGGAATAGGCAGAAGGGCACGATCGAGAGGAATGGTTTCAGCAGGCTTCGGGTCACCGAGATCAGGCCCTTTCGGAGCGGGTCAAGACCCGGGACAGTTAGGAGTAGGAGCATGATCGCCTCTGCGCCTGCTGCGTAGCCTAGCACAACCCACTCTAGTGCCATTTTGGTTTTGATCTCTGTGTGTGGTGTGTGTGTGAAGATGAGTAGGCGGTTTTGAGCAGAGGTGTGTAGATTTGTTTGAAGAGAGGAATGGGAAAGTCTGATGCGCCGCTCAATGTGTCATAAGTTTTTAAGGCTCCGTTTGTTTGCTGTAAAATATTTTTTCAATTTTTTAGTATTTGATACCATCAAAAAATTAGTTAATTAAAAAATATTTTCTAATAAAAATGGTGGCTATTTTTTTTTTCAATTTTTAAGTGTTTAGTAACACATAAAAATTAATCAATTAAAAAATATTTTCTGATTAAAGATTACGACTAGTACAAAGTTGGAAAAAATATTTCATATTTTTTGAAATAAGAAAATATTTTCTCTAAACAAATTATTTTACCGCAAATAAAAGGAGCTCAAAAAAATATTTTATTTTTAAAAAAATTATGCAAATGTCTTTTTCTCAATTTTTTCTCTTTTGCTTCAATAATTTCAAATGATTCTTTTTTTATCTTTTGTCAATAATAATAATTTCCGATGATTAATAAGTGAGTAAAATTCTCAAGAAATCATATAGATTTAATTTTTTCCCAATTTCTACGGCCTTGGTTCCGTGGATTGAAATTACGACGGGATGCATGAAATGCAAATGTGCTTTGGGAATCACGTGATAAAAAAATTTCATCTAAGGCTCCGTTTGCTTGCTATAAAATAATTTATTAGTAAAAATTACTTTAAAATTTTTTTTTGAAAATATAATATTTTTTTGTGTTTAATTGATGCCCTAAAAAATATTTTCTAATTTTTGGATATAATAGTAAAAATTATTTTAAATTATTATTTTATTAATTTTTTAAAAATTATTAATAGTTAATCACTATTAATTAATTAATTTATTAAAAAATTTAAAATAAGTTAAACATAATAAACTAATCAAAATTTTAATTAATACATAATAAATAAATAAATTTTAATTAATGCATAATAAATAAATAAATTAATCAATAATTTATACAATTAATAATTATTCAATAATTTATAATTAATTTATAAAATTATTAATTTAAACTATTTTAGTTGAATAATTAATTAATAGCTAATAAATGAATAAAAAATATTAAATTAAATAACTAATTAATGAGTTAATTAATTATTATTATTTAATATTAATTTATTACATATAATTTTATTTATTATTAATTCAATTAATTAATTAGTCATTATTAAAATAATTAATTTTTATTTAATAATAATTAATTAAAAATGTGACGGAAGTTGGATTGGGGTGGGGTGCGTATGGGTGAAGGTGAGGTAAAATGAGTGAAAAATATTTTTTTCTCCTAAAAGATATGAAAACATTTAGAAGAAAACATTTTTCACTCTTTTTAACTAAACATTTTTTTTTGATCGAAAAATATTTTGCGCTTGACTAATTTTTCAATGTTACAAAACATTGAAAATTTTAAAAAAATATATATATTTTACAGCAAATAAACGGTGCCTAAATTGAAATGGAAGTATAATAAGATTATTATTAGGCCAACTTTATTATACGGTTCAGAGTTTGGGCAGCGCTATACCACCATATTCATAAGATATATGTGACCAACATAAGAACGTTGAGATACATGTGTGAAAAAATCAAAAAAGATGAGATTAGAAACAAGATGATATAAGAAAAAGTGGAATGTCCCTAATTGAGGATAAGATTAGGGAAACTCGTTTGAGATGAAATTAACATATGAGAAAACAACATGTAGAGGCATATGTGTTACAAGGTATGAATGTATATATATAATGTCTCATAAAAATGATAGAGGAAGTTTTAAGATGAGTTAGATGGAAACGCTTTAGTGAGACTTCACTTGTATAAAGCTAACCATGAAGAAGATTTTGGACAAGAATGAGTCACGTGGTCAAATCTGATAAGCCAAGCATAATTATCAGTTTGAAATTTAAGTTCTACATATCAACGAGGACAGTTAGTTTTATTTATCAGTTGTGATTTATATCTCTTGTAACAAACCTGTTGTACAACTTCTTATATATATTACAATATACACAACCCTGTTATCATCGGGCAAATATTCCTTTCATGGTATCAGAAGTCTAGGTTCCCTCCTCTCATTCTTATTGTGTCTATCTTGCTCTAAACTGCCATGGCCACTTCTTTCGCTGTTACATCCACGACTGCTGCTGCTTCTTCCTCTCCTCTTCCTACTCTTGATCATATCCATCAAGAAGTCTCTCTCAAGCTGGCTAGTAGCAATTATTTGTTGTGGAAAACACAGGTTCTGCCTGTCTTACGCTGTCATGGTTTATTAGGCTTCGTTGACGGCACAATTGCTAAACCGGACGCTGCTTCTGATCAATTGGCGACGTGGACTCGACTTGATCAATTGGTCCTTGGCTGGTTGTTGATTTCACTATCTGATTCAGTGCTTTCTCAGGTTGCTGACAAACACACCTCTCGGGATGTTTGGCTAACCTTGGAGTCCTTATATGGCACTCAGTCGTGCGTTCGTATTCAACAGATCAAAACTGAACTCCAATCTCTTTCTAAAGGTTCCTCTCCCATCCATGCATACATTCAATATGCCAAATCCCTATCTTTGGCGCTTACAAGTGTGGGTAAGCTCGTTGAGGATGATGATCTTATTCTCTGGACACTTCGTGGCTTAGGCTCAGAGTTCGACCCTATTGTAGCTGCTATTAATTCTTGCCTAGTTGGTCCTACCTTTGCGAACGTCCGTGGCCTTTTATTGGATTATGAGTTGCGTCTTGCTTCCTCCTCTTCTATAGTAGATAAAGCCGTTGCCTTCATAGCAACACCAAGTCGCCCAGTCCTTTCATTACCTCTGATATCTGCTGCTCCTGAGACTCGCCCAAATTAAACTGACTGTCACTTCTCTCACTCACGTCGGAGTCGTGGTGGCCGTGGCTCTAGTAAAGGTCGTGGTCGTTCCTCCTCTAATGGTCCAGTAGTGTGCTATCGGTGTGGCCATCCCTATCACAAGACTAATAATTGATGGGCTCCTGACGATGCTATCAACTCTTCTGCCAAAGCTTTGAATGCTATGACTATTGCAAATCCACATGATCCTAACTGGTATTTGGACACCGGTGCCATACATACCATGACACCTAACGATGCTCATCTCTCAGGTAAAATTGCATATTCTGGAACTGATAAAGTCATGGTAGGTAATGGTGATGGTCTTTCAATTTCTCATGTTGGTTATACTTCTCTCCCCTTATCTAGTGGCTTAGTTTTCAACTGTAAAACATTACATGTGCCTTGTCTTGCAAAACAGCTTATTTCTATTGCTCAGTTCACCAAGGATCATGATTGATTCTTCAGTTTCACATCTTCTAGTTTTTTCATTCTCGACTCGAAAACAGGCCGTCTACTACATCAGGGGACTCTCCATGATGGTTTATATCAGCTCCAATCGCCTCTCAAGTGCTCTTTTTTGGCTCCGAAGGTTGACTCGCGAGTTTGGCATGCCTGCCTTGGGCATCCTTCTGTTCGCACATTGCATCTTTTGAATAAAGTTCTTCCGATTGCATCTTCCTCTCCTAATAATGTCTGCAGTAGCTGTCAAATGGGAAAGAGTCATCGTTTGCCGTTTGAAGCTGTCTCTCATCGCTCCACATCTTTATTACATATTGTTCATTGTGACGTATGGGGGCCTGCCCCAACAGTTTCTGCAGAAGGTTTTCGTTACTATCTTGTATTGGTAGATGACTATAGTCGGTTCACTTGGTTTTATCCGATAGATAGAAAATCTAATGTAATTAGCATTTTTCCAGTTTTTATCAACATGGTTCAGAATCATTGCAATTCTATTGTTAAGTTTATTCAATCAGATGCTGGGGATGAGTTTGTTAATCATCATCTTAAGAATCTTTTTCGCAGCTATGGCATTACTCATCGTTTGTCTTGCCCATCCACTCCAGAAAAAAATGGTGTGGTTGAACGTAAGCATAGGCACATTGTGGAGACTGGGTTAACATTAATGGCTCACAGTCAGTTACCTGCTTTGTTTTGGCCTCATGCTTTCTCTATTGCTATTTATCTTATCAACAGGCTCCCAACACCAATACTCGCACACAAGTCTTCTTATGAACTTATGTATAGTGCTCCACCAGATTATACCACTTTACGTGTCTTCGGGTCTATTTGCTATCCATGCCTGGCTCCTCTTGGTCATACTAAATTGCAATACAAGAGTGTGCGGTGTGTTTTTCTTGGTTATAGTCCGGATCATAAAGGATACAAATGTTATAATCATTTCACGACCAAAATTATTATCAGTCGCCATGTGGTTTTTTACGAAGAGCAGTTCTTTTCTTTTTCCTCTAACTATGAAGAATCTTCTAATTCTTCGCCTCAGTTTCGACTTCGCCGCTTTCTCTCACGTCTCGTGACTCCTTGAATAACACTAATTTACACAATGAAGTTTCTACTGCAACAATTCATGAGCTGCCCCCGAACTCCAATGATGACCATGTTGTTGCACCTGATGATGCTCACATTGCCATACAACCCACTGTTACTGCTCCTTCACTTGAGTTGACATCTGGTTCAATGACAAATATTGAGCCTAACTTTCCTTCACCGCAAGAGCAAGATTCTAATTTGCAACCAGACTTGCCACTATCTACTGCTTGAAATCACTCCATGATCACACGTTCCATGGATGGAACACGCCGGCCACGAGTTTTTTTATCCACTCGATATCTAATCCCTGTCATCGATGAGTGGTCTTCCTGATGAACCCACGTGTTTTACTCAAGCAAATTGTGATTCTAATTGGCGCACTGCCATGGTTGAAGAATTTAATGTACTAGTTAAAAATCAGACATGGCAATTAGTTCCTCCTTCTCCTCATATGAATATAGTTGGCTGTAAATGGGTGTATAAGGTTAAACAAAGGGCTGATGGTACATTGGAACGTTACAAGGCCTGGTTAGTTGCAAAGGGTTACAATCAACAACCTGGAAAAGATTATAGTGAAACGTTTAGTCCAGTGGTTCGCCCGGCCACTATTCGGTTAATGTTTATCTTGGCTCTTTCTAAAGGGTGGTCTTTACGGCAGTTGGATGTTAAAAACGCGTTTCTTCATGGGGATATTGTTGAAACTGTGTATATGCACCAACCACAAGGGTTCACGGATGCCACCCACTCTGACTATGTATGTAAGCTTCGCAAATCGTTGTATGGCCTTAAACAAGCACCAAGGTCTTGGTATCAAAAATTCAGTAACTTTTTACTTACACATGGTTTCTCCCATTTGCATCATGATGCTTCGTTGTTCGTTAGTCACTCTGATGGTCATACAATCATACTGCTTCTATACGTTGACGACATCATAATCACTGGAAGTTCTGATCGATGCCTTTCAGATTTTATTTCTCTATTGTCCAGTGCCTTTGAAATGAAAGATTTGGGCACACTTCACTATTTTTTAGGGATGGAAGTCAGATCACATGACAAGGGCTTGGTCCTCTCACAAACTAAATATTCTCTTTAGCTACTTCGCCAATTTGGTATGGATGGAGCCAAGCCTATCTCAACTTCAATGTTTGGTGATCGCTTGTATCATGACGACGGTGCACCCCTGGATGACCCAACTGAATTTCGTCAATTGCTTGGAGCGTTGCAATACCTCACTATGACTAGGCCTGATATTTCTTATGCTGTCAACTCGGTCTTTCAGTACATGCAAACCCCTCGCCAGCCTCATCTTGTTGCAGCAAAACGTATCCTTCGTTATATTAAGCATACCTTACACTATGGTCTTTTGTTGCAACCCACCACCACTATACATCTCACTGGCTTTAGTGATGCTGATTGGGCTGGCTGCCCTTCTACACGACGTTCTACATTTGGCTATGCCATTTATCTTGGGCCTAATTTGCTCACGTGGAGTTCAAAACGACAATCAACAGTCTCCAAGTCGAGTGCCGAAGTCGAATATAGGGCTCTTGCTACTTTGGTCTTTGAATTCTTATGGGTACTTCATTTGACTAATTTTTATGTCTTCCAGTCTTATCAACTCCTGTAATTTTTTGCGACAATATCAGCTCTATTTATATGGCGACAAATCTGATTATTCATACTCGGAGCAAGCATATTGAGGTGGACATTCATTTTGTGCGTGATCGCATCAGTGATGGCACTTTCAAATTGCAATATATTCCCTCGGATGCGCAGTTCGCTGACACATTTACTAAGCCATTGTATCGACCTCGGTTTCTTTTTCTGTGTGACAAGCTTCAGGTCGTGGCCCTTCCTTCAGCTTGTGGGGGGGAGGGTGATAAGCCAAGCAGAATTATCAGTTTGAAATTTAAGTTGTACATATCAACGAGGACAGTTAGTTTTATTTATCAGTTGTGATATATATCTCTTGTAACAAACCTGTTGTACAACTTCTTATATATATTACAATATACACAGCCCTGTTATCATCGGGCAAATATTCCTTTCAAAATCCATATAGCTATATAGACAACCCTACCTAATAATAAAATACTTGATTTGGTTTGGTATTCTTTTGGCCTCGGATATATAAATCATATGATCTCCATTCAATGCTTAAACTTTGTTATTATGTTTGACAAAAAATTGTACAAACAATCTCTATTGTTTCTCTAAATTTTTAAATTCGTTCTTATTGTTTAAAATTAATCAATTAGTTCTTATTATTTTTTAAAATTTTAAATTCATCCCTATTGTTTAAAATTAACTAATTTAGTCCCTATTGTTTCAAAAAAATTTAATTTAGTCCCTATTGTTCCCTAAAAGATTTCAATTTAGCCAATTTAGGCAAGAACTAAATTGAAATTTTTTAAGAAACAATAGGAACTAAATTTGCATATTTTAAACAATAGGAACAAATTTAATTTTTTTTAAAAAAATAATAGAGATTAAATTGACTAATTTCCTACAATAAGGCCAAATTTAAAATTTTAGGGAAACAAAGGGATCATTTGTGCAAAATTCCCTTATGATTGACCATGAACAGGAAAACATATAACTCCACAAATTTTTTTTTATTTTTTTATTTTTTTAACTTTTCAAGTACATTAGTAAGTTGTGTTGATATTAGAGGGGAAATTTTCACAAATGGTCCCATTATTTACACTTTTTTTTTAAAAAAAAGTTGTTCTTATTGTTTCAAAAGTGACACATTTAGTCCCTAAGAATTATAAAAAAATTAATTTAGTCCCCAATGTTTACCCTTTTTTTTAATTTCATCTCCATTTTTTTCAAAGTAATGCACTTAGTCCTCAAAGTTTATAAAGAGTTTCAATTTAGTCCTTGTCAAGGGATTTCAATTGTGATCGATATATGAAACTTTGGAGACTAAATTAGAGAAAAAATGAAAATATTGGAGATTAAATTAAATTTTTTTGTAAATTTTGGGGGACTAAGTGCGTCACTTTGAAATAATAAGGACAAAATTAGAAAAAATGCAAACATTAAGTACTAAAAATGTCATTTTTAAAATAATAGAGATAACATTGAGAAAAAGTACTAACATTAGAGACTATTTGTGAGATCACCCTTTTTCTTCCATCAAATGTGTCACATTTCGATTTCTTTTACTTATATGCAAGCAGATGCTTGATTATGTTATTAAAGAGCATTGTTAGATTGCTCTCTAATGACTTATTTATTATCTCTGATATGGATATTTAGTTGGTATATTAAAAAAATAAAAAAATAAATCTTAATTTAGTAGGAATAGTCACAAGGAGAATGCCTCTTGATTTATTTACATGTGGAACATAAATAAGTCTTATGTGCGGGCTCTTGACGTTCTACAGTTGGATTAACCCAATAAAGTTACTTGTTCAAAAAAAAAAAAAAAAAGCCAATAAAGTTACAAAAGTTGGACCTATGCTGTTTGCAAGTTGTTTGAATGTACTAACGCTTAGAAACAGAGGAGGAATAAAGTAGTGAGTTTTGCAATAAATCAAACACAAGCAAAGAGTAATATATGAGAGTAAAGAGAAATTGAGAGCGATCGAACACAATAAGTTTTAGATGGTTCACTAATCTACATTTTTCACCTAAAGATTTCTTTCCTTAGAATTTTTACTAGCTCCACTAGAGTTGTTTCTTCAAAAGTTAGTGAAACGTACAAGTTCTCTTCACTTAATTCTTTGAGGTCACAAAGAATATTTTTTCAACATTCTCTATACAATGATTATCTCAAAACTATAGTTCTAAATTGTTTGTGTTTTCAAGCAATAGAGATTATAATAAAGTTGAGTACAATAATAATTTCCTCTAAAGAAAGATTATACAAATGAAGCTCACATGAATGCTCAATGATTTGTAAGTTAAAACTCAATAAATGTGTTAGCAAGGTGTTTTGAATGATATAAAAGTTTTAGATCGATTGTTTGTAGATAGAAGAGGTGAATAGTATAAATGCGGGTATTTGGATATATATAGAAACACATTTTACCGGCTAATTAACAACTATATTTTTCAAATGCTGGTTGAGTAGCTTGCTCAGTATTTACTTGACCGATCTGGTTTGAAAATACTTGTTGAGTAATGTCGATTGCGTAACTCACCTGACTTTACTTAATTGGCCTGGTCTGAAAATGCCAATCAAGTGAATAGTCGAATACCACAGTCGACTTTACTCAACCGGCTTGTCCAGTTCTACAACCAGGACAAGCTGAGCTATGTAAACACAATTTTTATATTCAAATTTGCATTATCTTTGAAACTACTTTTTGGCAATTAGATCAATTTGAAGCAAAGTGTTAAAATTCTTTTTGAAAGAACAAATTAATTCTTAAAACATTTTAAAATATGTAAAAGCATTTTCCAAAAAGAGTTTGAAATCATTTTGAACTATACGTACATTTCAAAAACATTCGACATTATATAAACTGCTACCCCTTATAACACTACGTCTCCATCCTTTTGTCCTCCTCTTCATTCTTCAAATTGCAAGGTGCGATCTTCATAAGCATTGAATCAAGAAAGCCTCAAGATCTTTACCAAAATAGCTAATTTGATATTGCAGCTTAAACACTAGCTCGATATAGCTTCATGACATCTTTACTCTTTGATTACTTTGACTAATCATATTTTAACTATTCTCAAACATAATACAAGATTAGTCAAGTATTAAGAGCGTAAATAATATTTTAGTTATCATCAAAACCTTTGATTTATTGCCCAAGGCCACATCCTTTGATCATTATTTGCACAATTATCCATTCTTTATTACAATCACAAATTTCATACACTCCCAACTTTCATTACACCTCATAAGCCACCTTTAACATAACACAAACTCAAAGCCCATTAGAACATCACAGCCTGCTAGTGATGTTAATATTCCTCACTTTAGATGGCTTAGGAGATGTGTCCTTTGGAACAGTAACAGTAAGCACACCATTATCAACGTGGGCCTTGATCTGATCCACCTTCACATCTTCTGGCAATTCAATCTCCCTCGAAAAGTTCCCTTTTTCGATTCCTCCTCTCTCGGCTACGTGCCATATTATGTCCTTCTCTTTCCCTTGTGCTTCCTCTTTCCCACCTTCGGCTTTTATCACCAATACATTCCCTTCTTCTACTTGCACCTTTATATCGTCCTTGCTATACCCTACAATCATCACAAAATTAAGTACAAAAAAAAAAGAAAAAGAATTCAACTTAATATACACATAGAATCATGACATATAATATCTTGGTCGTAACTAGTGCACAAGATTCGTGCAAAAAACATTGTTGGCAATTAGTTTTTGGAGACTATTATGTCTCACAAGTCATAAATTATGAATTCTAAAAGCAGTATATAAAATTTTGAAGTATTTCATTTTAAAAGAAAAAGAATGGAAGTTGACCTGGGACGTTAATCTTGAAGATGTGGGCAAGAGGGGATTCAAGCCAGTCGAGAAGGGCAGGTGAGCCTTGGGATGTGCGGTAGATGGTAGGGCTCCAGAAGAATCGCCTGAAGGGATCACCAAATAGGGCCATTTTTCTAATTTGTGTGTGTGTGTTTTCTGTAATAATGAAATTGGCATTGCAAATCTGAGGGGAGAAATATATAAATATTTGTGGTTGGAAGGGGTTAATAATGTTATGGGATGTAGAAGGTATGAGAGAGTCTAGAAAATGAAGTGTGTCTGGAAGGTTCGATGAGGCTTATCATTTTGGTGCCTTGGAGAAGATGATGTGACTACTGTTTCATGTTGTAATATTCTTGACAGTTGACCATAGGCGTTTGGTGTGGGAGAGATTTTAAAATTAATTTTGATGAATGGTTTAATATATATTATACAGTTTAAGTTTTGTTTAAATAAAAAATGAATTTATATTTTTTACATTTTTTTTTTTGGGTTGTCTTTACAAACCAAATATTTCTTGTGGACTATGATGCTTTGACCCCCAAAAACAATAACACCATGTATCGAGCCCGAAAAGTTTACAAAGCTGTGTTTCATTGGATCTAGCCCCGTTGTATAAGCCCAATGGTCTAAATCAACATGGTACAGACTAACAATCTTCTTACTAAATTGAGACAACATTTGAGTAGCAATAAGGTTACTACATTTTGAATTAATGAATAGAGAAGATATCATTAGGATTTGAATATGGTTTTCCTTTTTCCTTTTACTTTTAGGTTCTAAAATATATCTTCACATTGTAAAGTACATAAGCGTAGATCAAGTGATCGGGGAAGAAATTTGACAATGTTCTTAGAAAACTACCGCTAAGAATAGAAGACATAAGAAAATTTCGAAAACGTATTATTATAGGTCAATTATTCTTAACTGAATAAATAAAAAGTGTAGAATATATTTTATTTTTCTATTTTAAGAAAACTTGTCCTTTTTAACTCCGTTATAAAACAATTATTTGAATAACTTAACCAACCAATTGGGTTCTCTTTTCTTTTTGTCTCTACTCTGTACTTTTGAAACACTGCATATGGGTTGCACCACAGTCCGGCTCTGAGTACTATTCGGATCAATAGCATACAGAAATAAATTGGCTTGTACTCGGGCCTAATTTGGCCCATCTCATTCTTTTTTCTTTTTCTTTTTCCTTCAAAGGGAGACACGAGGCTGGAAATAAAAATTTTTAAGTCAGGAGCGACCAGTGAAGAACAAATTCTCAACAACATCCATTTTGACGTGAAGTACAGACTTCAAAATAGAGAAAAATTTAAGTCATGTTTTTTGAATAGGGCTGTTTGTAAAGTTTGGAATATCGATGAAAATATCCTTGTATAGTTAACTGAGTTTGGGCATTTTTTTGGCTTTTGTCCTTTGTCTTGTAAATGGTCTGATTGTGATTAATACAACGCCTTGCTTATTTACCAAAAAAAAAAAAAAAACATACATTATTACAAATCTAAGGGACGACTCTTTCTTTTTGTCTTTCTCAACAAGATTAATGAGAGTCTCTTTCGGCTGTCGATCAACATTGTGGCTTCCATGGCCCATCGCATTCTTTTGTCAACATATACTAACTTGTACTATTGCTTTAATTCAAGCGAGAGTGGCCTTTTCATTGCGAATCCAATTTGGGCTGATCGCAAACACACATGTCGTTACCTGTCCATAAATCAAGAGTAAGACCGCATAAGGATGAATTTTAAGTGGCATTTTAAATCTTCATTGCTTAACTCTAGGTCAAGAGCGATTAACATAGTGTTTGGAAGCACTTGTATTGTGAAATTTATTTGATTTATAAATGAATTTTATAAGAATTTGTATTTATAAATGAATTCTTTTGTTTGGAACTATAATTTACAACACATGTGGAATTGGAATTAAAAATTATATTTTACTCAAATACCTCTATTTTATTCTATTGGAATTAGTAAAATTTAAGAATGATAAACAAGAATTTTTGAGTTATCCAACAAGCACTAGCATTAACTAATGATACTCTGACTTGTTGATCAATTATTTTCTTCTTGTTTTATTAAAAGAAGAAGGGTGAGAGAGTGGGTTTGAAATATTTTTATTTTTTTATCTTTGTATTTGAGCTAAAGTTAAACTTAAGTGTAAAAAAAATATAGAAGGTAATTTTGTCCTCAAAAGATTGGAGCTAACTTAAAAAATGTGAATTTGTAAATTTCACCTCTTGAGCAGGGATTTGGGTTAGGCTTGAGGAAATCTAAGATTTGCAAATCTTTGATTTTTAATTTTTTAAAATGCTGCTTCCAAACATGAAAAATTGGATTTGTAAATGAATTACGCAAAATTTTGTGGAATTTATTTGTTTCAAATAGTCTGTAAGTGGAAAAATATAGTTGCTAGGTTAAGTTTCTCCTACCATGTGGTAAAAGACGGACAGAGTAAAATCCACCCTTGAAAAAATGTGTGATCAAGAAAAGGGTAGTTATATATTGAGTAAAATACACAATATTTTTTGTGGTTCGTTGAATTTATTTACCCCATTCTATGAGTAGACTTCTCCTTGCTTCAATGAGAAAGGGTGGCCCGCTTCCTTTTGTTGTGAAAGGCAATCAAATCACAACTCTCCACATTTAGGTATTGACCCTTGATGATTGAATCAATTCTGAAACATTTGAGGTCTTAGTTTGAATTGTTATTAATATGTTGCCAATCGAGGGCCGTGAGGTGGTAACCGAAAGGCATGCTTTGATTGCTCTCTTGTATCTTCTTCAGTAATTAAGATGCTGCAGAAAATTAAATCTTTCAGCTGTGTCAAATACTCAAATGGTTTGCCAAATTGCAAAGCTAGTTATCATTTGCTGCCGTTGATGGGGACCTTATTTCACAATATAGGGTTGTTATTGGTTTTAACCAACAGGACCCAACAGCTCATACAATACGGTGGTGTAAATTCCAACTGCGTAAAGAGTCGAACCTAAACATTTTCCTACAATTATAATATAGGGAGTCACTTTGTCTCGCACCGAGCAAATTAGGTATGTGAGCTTCCTTGCTAAAAGCAGCTCATTTCTGTTGCTCTATTAAGTATTTGTCTTCAAAAAGCTTACATGCATGCACGATTTTCATATATAAAGCAGTACACTCTAGATGTTGTGAATGCATGATTCCTCTGCCTCTCCTTCCATGTTGCATGTTCTTACACAGATACGGTGATAAATTCCATGCAAATCACTTTATTGGCCCATGATCTTGCCACTTTCGGCTTTACAACTGGGGATGACATTCATAATGGTGTCTTATTCTAGCATAGGAGTGGCCTCGTGACCATGATTGGAAACATAAAGTTGGTTGCTAGCTACTTGTAGAGTCTGATTTAGAGCTTTCTCCCGTTGAGATTTCACGTGTATGAACCGCAGACACTTTAAAATTAGAATCGTGTTGTGTCGAATATTGGTTGTACATAGATACCCAATTAATATGATTCGAATACTCCAAATATGTTCGATTACAACGCTTCTCGTTGTAAGCACAAGAAATTGAGATATTAATTCTTGTGGGTAGCATCTTGTGATATGTGTTGTAAAACTGAAACATTTCTTAATTTTTTTTTAAAAGAACAAAACTATTTTCCATTATATGACACTACTCTAATACTCCTCCGACTCGTGGGATATTTTCTTGACACAACTAGGATATGATTTTGATAGTTTCTTCACCAAAAAAAAAAACAAGAAACAAAAGAAAAATTCATTCTCTTCTCTCATATAAAGTCTTCTTTAAATTTGTTTTCACTCGTGTTGAGTTCGAATATGATATTAATTCAAATATAATTTAATTCATAACAAAATAAGAAATATTCATAAAGATGTAGAGAAAATTTTACATGGTATATTTTGATATGAGGAACTTATAATGAAACCATTAATTTCTGGCTCTTTCATTCCTGTAGGATTTGCTAAGGCTTGTTTCAATTGGACATGCATTAGATGACTTGAAAATGCTTAAAACAAACAACCATATTTTATTTGCATAAGTTTAACATTAAATTTATCTAATATTCATTTATATATCTGATATTGTTAACCAATAAAATTATTTAACTATAATATTTTTTTTAATCACAGTGTTCTTCCACAGTTGTGTCTTAATTTTGAAAATTTGTGATGTGGGCATACATGTGTCCTATGTCCATGTTCGTGCGTGCTGTGTAGTCTGTAAATATCTTTAGGGAACTCTATGAGTCTTGGCTAAGGTTGTGTGGCTATATTTTCTAACGATAGGTTGTAGGTTCAAGTCTTTTATATGGAAGATAGCGAGTTTAAAATTATTAATGTTGTAAAAAGAAATAATATTGTAAAAAGTTAGAACAATAGTGACAGAATATTCATAATGATTCTTCTTTTTAAGAGATCAAAAGAACTAATTAGGATCACTTTAACAAAAGATGCTAGCATGCAATCCACTACAAATATGAGCAACACTGTGTAAAGAAAGGTAAATAATTGATATTCAATACATGTACACAAATCGATTGCATTCTTTCATAGTAAATTAGAGTCGTGTTTGCGGACACATTTTGTAATAAAAAAAAGTCTACAATGAGTTTGTATGGAACTTTATACAAGCTTGATCACATTGTTGTCGTCAAAATGTTTCCTTGCTTTATTTATTTATTTATTTTTTATTTATTTATTTTTAAATTTAAGAAAAACCTAAGCTATTTTACATCACTTAAAATATTACATAATCGATCTCGAGACCTCTCGTACTTAGAGCGAGAATCATACCACTTGACCAAATGGCCAGTGATTTTCCTTGATTAGCCATTCAATGCACACAGTATTCATTTTTGTTTTCCCCTTTTCCTTCTCTCTCTCCCACCCTTTTTTTTGGTGATAGGATATTGGGAAACTGACGCCCGGTGCTAAGGAAACTTTCCATAAGTGAAACTGACTGAAAGTGTGCATTTATTCGAGTAATTTTTTCTTTTTTTGGAAGAAAGAAATATATTCATTAATGACATACAGAACAAAACACACCATCCAATTTCTTCCTATAGGGTGGAGATGATAGAGTCGGTTCATGAATTTTTTTTCCTTTTCTTTTGTTTGCATTTCGCTCAAAAGATTGAAGGGAGATAATGCATCAAGTAGTTCGCAAGCCAACTTGATCCTCTTCTTCAAGGATCTCAGATGATGGAACCTGAGAGAACCGCCGATTCCAACTACTGTCCATGTACTAATAATATTGGAGCACCAATCAATTTAAAGAAAATTACATTCACAACTTTTTGTGCAATCTAATTTGCAATAGCGTTAGCATTTTAACACATGCCTAACGCTTGAATTGAATGATTCTGCAAATAAGAGCTTCACACTTCACGGCCAATTATTCACGCATTGCAAGAAATTCCAAGTATTGAATCATATAATTACTATATACTCCTCTAGCAAGTAGCATCCATCTGGGGATCAATTATATAGATCATGAACCTATTAGGAGGAGCAATATCCGATCGAGAAACTTGAGCACACATACCTGAAAAGCTTAATTTATGATGAGCAATGTGTAAGATATCTAAGATTCCGAATTTTTATGTTTGGGAGAGCCAATGCGGATCTACAAGGGAAGAGGGCTGGTAGAAGTCCTTCATCTCTCTCCTTTTTATTATATTTTATATAATTATGAGGAACCCTCCAAGGGACAGAGCCAGAAATTAAAAATTAATGGGGCCAAATTTTCTTTTTATTTTTTTGTACATTACAGTATTTTTTAAACTAGTAAAAAAAGACTCAAAAAATATTTTTTCAATATAATTAGTTATAACAAAATTAAATAATAAAAAACTAATTAAGAATTCAATCAATTATAAATTATATATTTATCGATCAAACTTGAAACTTTTAATATTACAAGCTGATTTGATTCAAGAATGAATACAAATATGATATATACTACAAAAAAAATAACAAACACATCATATTCATATCAAAATCAAGTATTTAAGTTTAACAAATAATTATCCAGTATAAATTCAAACTAACAATTAACAAACAAAAGATAGATTAGAATTAAGAGAGAAGTTAATAAAAAATAAACTAACCTAACAAAATAAAGCCATGTGTACTCATATTTTAGCCTGAAAATAATTTTCAAAAAATAAAATAATTAAAAAAAGCCACTTGATTTTTCTGTATAAAAAGAATTCTATATAAAATTTTAAATTTACTATATTCATGTATTTAATTGTTCTAATTGATATGAAGAAATTCTCATAATTTTTTGTATATTAAAATCTAAAATTAACTAGCAAAAAATTAAATAAATTACAGCTTACTAAAATTTATCCACTAAAATTATCTATTTATCACAGAGAAATAACTTTTAAAATATAATTAACAAAAAAAAATAGACACTAAAAAGTTATTATGAGAATTATTTTTGTCAAATTACTTATCTTAGTCATTTTTTGGTTTTGTGTTAAGATGTTCGTTCCCCCACTGTAAAAAAAGAATTAACAAAACAAATTATGCATTTATAAAAGTATAGCCTATAAAAATTAATAAACAAGTACAATACAATTGTTTTCGTAATATATTACCCTACTTTTCCATAACTATGTTGGGGTGTGTATTATCATGTGAGATTAATTAAGATGATTAAGAAGAAGTGATTAGGGGTGGAAGATGGTGAAGGAAGAGGAGAGCTTTGCTGATGGGAAGAAGAAGAATAGAAGAATGAAGAAGAAAATTAAGATTTTTTAAGAAAAAAGTTAAAGTGGAAGTGGTAATTATCAAAGGGGACAAACAAGAAACAAAATGGGCCAACTTTTTCTGTTTTTTTTTTTTTTTTGCTTTTGACCAATTTTTCCCTTTTAAAACACTTTTACATAAGTTCTGTTTTTTTTTTTTTTTGTTTAATTGGGGGGCCGACTCTATTTTTTTTTTATTATAAAAAAAAGCTACTTAATATTTTATTTTTGGAGTTTGGGGGCCTGGGTCACCCCGGCTTCCGTAGCACCGCCCTTGCCCTTCTCTTGGTAATACTATGTTAAATTCACCCTAATGCTACAAATTTATAGTGGAATAAAATATTTTAATGCATACTCTAAGTCATCAGGAGCTAAGAAATATTGTAATGGGAAGGCATAAATGCAAATTAGAGTGTTTTGATCATCATAACGACTCGTTACTCCACCATTATCACCTAATCCCTCATCTCTTTGTAACAGAGATAGACTCATCCTTAGCCTCAAGCAAATGGACTTTTTTTTTTCAAAAGTGAAAGGAGTCACCATAATAAAAGCCGATGAGAACAATTTCAAATCTTTATATTTTTTTTTTTTAGATCGTTAGGATGGGTAAGGGGTATGGGATTTGAATCTACACTTTTTAATTGAGAACGTTGGCCTTTACCATGGAGATGTCCCTTTAGGAACAGATTTGAAACATGAGAGATCAAACTGTGCAAAAATAAACACTTTACATTGTAAAGAATTAAATAGGCAGTTGTTCTTTTTCCTTATACGTGCTTCTTTTCGTTTGAGATGATAAGAGGTATAAAGACGAAAATTTGCAGCTATCATCGCCTCAATATTGTTTTAGGTTTTGAAAATAGATCAAACTCATACATAAAGTCCAACTATACATTGAGAAATGCTTTATATCATTAGAAGAGATTTCATTCCCATTTTCAACCCTTATATGATAATAATCCGCCATATTAAATGCCCCATGGTGGATGTCTGTTCAAAGCATATTTTTTTTTGGTGGAGTTCTTTCCTCCGAGTGTTTTATTAAAACCAAAGGGAATGTATAAAAGTGGAAGAGGACATCAAGCCAAAACCTCCACGGAAAATGGGGTACTTACCTGCCCCATAAGTCCTTCTAAACTAAAAGGAGCACAAGTCATTCCTTTTTACAAAAGCCTAACTAAAATAGTTAGAATCTACTATCAATAAAATCAAAAGTTCTGTTTAGAGCATGTTAAAGCTTATCTGTTTTATATAACATCCCTCATTCACATTTATTTTTGTTAACTAGTATTAAAATTAAATTGGGCGCGCACCCTAACTTGAGCATAGGGACAGATTCATAAATTCTTCTTTATAGGGGCTAATACATCATTTTTAAATTCTATATGAGTGCAATTTTTTTTTTCAGTGTGGATTAATTAATTATTTTTAACAAAAAATACATATATATTTAATTTTTTTAAAAGAAAATACATAGAATTTTTAACATTTTTCTAAGTCAGCCCTCTTTAACCCCATTTACATCCCCCACTGCTTGAGCATGATGATCAAAGATTTTCACTTACTTATTAGTTTGGGCTTCTTGTTTATCACAATATTAAGCTTCATTGGGCAATTGGAGTAAATTCAGACTAAGGCTTGGGAAAATACTCATCAAATAAAACAAATGAGACAATTTATTTGGGTTATTTGAATCTCACAAAGATTGTTAAAATACACGGAGTTCCATACTGAAATTTCAATTATGTCAAGTAAAATAGTTCAAGATCTTGTATCATATTCTTCGAACTCATAATTTATCAATGTAACAGAAAAACAAATGGAAATGAAAGTTACTGGCCTTCTATTGATAATTTCAGCACCTTTACAGAAAGAATATGCCATTCTTCACATTAGACAACAAACTTTGTTAAATTGGATCGGAAAAGATGGGAATCATAGTCTACTTTTTTTTTTTTCTCTCTTTCACACTTTATCTTAAAATTCGCGCTCCTATGATGCATCTCTTCATCATCTTTTCTCCACAGTCTCCTTTTTGGTGATGGAATCATAAAGCAACTCTTCCAAAAGAGCAACGAGAGAAGGGCAAGTTGATGTGCATGATCATGCAGTAAATAAAAAATTAAATTAAAAAAAAAGCTTCTAAACGACCAAATAAAGAAGCAAGATTCAGCAATATATAGTGTCAAAGCCAATTACTTTTTCCAGCCTTACTGTTTATTTTCCTGCAAAAAGCAACAATTGTATGATTATAATACGTTTCTCAATCTAATGAATGAGACTTTTCAGGTCAATGTAGAAAGGTGGAAAAAAAATAAAGAAAGCAAAAGAAAAGGGTAGTGATTAAAGATCTCACCATTTCCTCCAAAACTCCTTCTCAAGAAAGTTAAGAAAATGATAAGTAGAGCTACTCCGGCAAATAATCCGATGATTATAGCGAATGTCTTCTCAGATTCACTGTGAGAAGAATCTGTAATGGAAGAAAGTGAGCGAGGGGGATATGTATAATCAGGGGTCGATCTATTCTTTGGGCGACCCCACAAAATACCTTAGAGTATCATTATATATTATTAGTCTATAAACTTATTTTGCAGTTACGTATCCATTTATTATAATTTTCAAATTACTTATTCCCTATTGCAAAATATTCTAAATCCGTTTATATTGAATAATGGTTGAACTAAGCGGGTGATGATGATTAACTCACCAAGAAAAAATAAATCTATAAGATATCTAGGAAATTTGTGGCAATAGAAGTTTCTAACATAGGTGCAAATTAGACTAAAGTCCAAGGTTTGTGAGTACTATGGGAGCAGTTGAGGCCAAGTAGTCTTGATAAGGTGCATTTGCTGCTTTTCGGAAGGACCGTAGTAACTCTAAGTTAACACGTACATGGATATCTTTAAATCAAATTAAATCGAGTCTTATCTTTAGTTATGAACATTTGTTCATTACGGGATAAAAAATAAAATAAAAGAAAGAGAAAGAATGTTCCAAGTTTTCCTCTTTGATTATTATCAAAGGCAATTAGCCCCAAAACCAATGCAGATAGCAAAATTGACTGAATCCATTTACAATGACTATGAAATACATGACTTTTAATTTGCAGTACTAATACTTCATAATATGCACTCGCTGTTAATGCGGGAGATCCCGAGATAAATTATCGTGGAAAATGTCCTTTGATATGTTATACACTTTAAGTCTTTTTTGAATTAAGCTAGACCTATTTGAGTATCAACACTCACTAAATGTCCCATGGCTATTTGCAAAATTATCAGAGTCCTTAATTAGCTTTTAACAATTTTGAAGAGAATTGCTTACCATGGTTGGAGTTGGCTAAAGCATGAGCTCCACTGGTTGAGTATCTAACATAACACTTGCCCAGAAACACTTCTCCATAAACAGCACCAACACACTCATTCTTGAGTCGTCCGATAGCCTCCATCAAACAATCTTGACACTGTCCCATGCTCAAATCCCCTACACACTGCGCCACACCTTGAACATCCTGGGCCCCACCCACGCGATAGAGCCCACCGGCCCCACCTAAGCCAGCTAGAACAGCATCACGACGGTCCATTGCATCTTCATCAACACCAACCGACGGTCCACATTTCTTGGACACCACAGTCTTGTCCTCTACACCAATAAATGAAGTGTTATCATACTTCACAAAACACCCTTGTAATTGCATAGCTCCACCACATGTTTGTGAGCACAAGTTGCCGATTTGAGACACTGCTTGTGCCACACATGTAGCACAATCTGGCATGGATAGGTCACCTCGGCATTGGTACAGGCCGTATACTATGTCGTGTTGGCTTGAGCCCATGATGCTATACTTGTTGTAGGATGAGTACGTAGCTGAGTTGACTAATGAGGTTAACAATGAATTGAGATTTGACTCGTATGGTGAGCCTGGTGTGTATTTAATCTGTGAGCATCCACCATAGACGAAAGATTGCAGAGATGAATCTGAACGAATGAGAAGAGGGAAGATTGAGAGAAGAGATATTATGGAGAGGAGAAGACGCATTGTTCTGGCCATGTTGTGATAATGTATGACTGCTTGAATGAGCTTGTATTTAAATGTAAATTGTTTTGGTTAACATGCAAAGCTTTTTATTTTTATTTTTATTTTTTTCTTTTCTTTTCTAGGGGTATGGTCTAGCGGTAGTGGGGTGAAATCGCTGTTTCGAGGTTACGGATTCAATACTCACCACTACTGTGGAGTTCCGTCCTTAATTGACCTGACGCATGTGTGGAGGCGCACCTTTGAACCCAGAGTTTTATCAATTTATTGTTAGATTCCGTCAATTAAGTTCCCATATCATAGAAAAAAATATTTATTTATTTCCTAAAAGAACATGCAAATTTCTTTTCTGAAAAGGAACTACTGGGGCCATTTCAACCTCCTACTGCAAATAGGAAGGTCCCATTTTGCTTTCTATTATAAAAAAAAAAAAATGAAAAGGGGCAAGTTGGGTATAATACATTACTAATTGAAAATATTTTTTTATTTTTTATTTTTAGTTTGAAGAGAGGCATAATCAATTATATCTTGAAAAATATGATTCGAATTGGAGAGGTATGGTCGGGGTTATGCGCAAGGCTTATAAAAATTAGTCCCAAGGAAAATAGATCTTTGATTAATTCAAATTCAAGAAGTGAACATGTCTTCATACTCCAAAGCTACACTAATCCATAGGGTTTATGTGGTAGTAAGTGGAGCAAGTAATGAAGTTCATTTGGAAGTTCAAGATGTATGAAGCTTAATGCGCTGGTAGATCTTCGCCGAAGGAAGAATTAAATTACGGGATAAGTACTTAGAAAATCGACAATCCATTCTTAAGAAACAGGAAAATCTGTACCTTTTATTTTCATCAAGCAACTTTTTCTACAATCAAGGATGTACTAAGAGTTCATGTGAGAAAGTGCTTCCACCTTTTTCACTTTTTAGAGTCATACCAAGATTAGTTTCTTTTATACAGATAGTTTTATTGAGTCATGACGTATATCAACAACTGTACCACCATGTTAATTTTATTAATTTTTTAACTTAAAAATATCTTAAAAATACATATATTTTTTGATAAAATTTAAGTTGAGTGGGAATTGCAACCCCCACAATCTTAAGACTTGCTTCGCCACTACAAGTAATAGTCGTTAATCCCAACACACGAAGCACGGACGGAGTTGAATCATGATAAGAATTTTCAGCCTCGGCTTAATTTCTCATGTACAAAGATGATATGAGCAATTATTGTTATATGCAGAAGTACATGACAAAAAATAAGTAGTTGATGGATGATATCATCTTCCAGAAAAAAGAATGGGTAAATCCCTATCGTCTCTTCTCTATGTTCATTGGTGATAAAAGTCTAGACAGGAAATAATACTTTTGGTTTGTATATTATTTGTTCAAGATAATTAATAAATAAATATAGTAATAACTTTTCTCTAATAAATTAAGTTCTTATCTGAGGTGTTCACTTAATATGGTATCCAATTTCAAGCTACCAAATGCTCTTAAATGAATCTCGCCTGTACATCAGGTGTTGTTGGAGATAATAAAAATAATATATAATAATAAACTCCTCTCTACCTAATAGTTTAAACTTTTTGATTAGTTAATAATTCGTAATTTGTTAAGTCCGTACTAAATTCCAACTTGACTCCAAATTTCAATGCTTAGTAATCTTGTTGATCGTCATCCTAATTGGGCAGCATATAGTAGTAAGGCAAAATAAGTATTCCCCTAGAAGAGACGCTCAAAGAGACGAGTCTTTTTAATTACTTGTATCAATTATTAGAGAACGTGTCAATTTCTATGGAAAAGGAATCAAGAAAAAAACATGCATTTATATCATTGTTTTAGGCGGCTGCCGTCTAGACTACGTTGTCAACGGGCTTGCATGATATTAATTAGATGAACATATTGAATACACAACTGGGGCTTCAGCCCCTTCATCACGTTATACGAAGGACTATTTCAAAATCAATTGACAGTAGAAAAATAACATCGGATTTTATAAAATAGTCTTAAAATTTTTAATTTTTTGTACGTAGGAGAAATGGTATATTCTAATATCCCCTCATGCATGACTTGGTCTAAAAAAACAGATTTTAATACTTCGAACTAATATTGACGTGACTGATTTGAGTCAGAAAAGTGAGTAGTGGATCATACATGACTGAACATGATAGGACCACGTGGATAAGTCGAATCAGCGAGGTGAGTGTTGGGTTATACATGGATGACTATGACAACTAGACTAAGAGCTCAGCTTCAATATCATGTAAAGAATTGAAGAAGAAGTGATTAGAGATGGAAGATGGTGAAGGAAGAGAAGAGCTCTGCCGATGGGAAGAAAGAAGAATAGAAGAATGAAGAAGGAAATTAAGATTCTTTTAGAAAAAAGTTAAAGTGGAAGTGGTAATTATAAAAGGGGACAAAAAAGAAACAAAATGGACCAACTATTTCTGGTTTTTTTTTTTCTTTTGCTTTTGACTCATTTTTCCCTTTTAAAACACTTTGACATAAGTTCTGTTTTTTTTTTTTTTTTGGTTTAATTGGGGGGCCGACTCTATTTTTTTCAAAAAAAAGCTACTTAATATATATATATATATATATATATATATATTTTTTTTTTGGAGTTTGGGGCTGAGACCCTCCCTAATACGTAAGACTACATTAGATTCATTCTAATGCTACAAATTTGCAGTGTAATAATCTATTCTGATGTATACTTTAAGTCATCGGGAGCTAAAACATATTCTAATGAGAAGACATAAATTTAAACTAGGATCTTTTGATTATCATAACGAGTCATTACTCCAACAGCGTCACCTAAGGCTTAGGAAGTCCCTCATCTCTTTGTAACAGAGATAGACTCGTCCTTACCCTCAAGCAAATCTAACATTTTTTTCAAAAGTGAAAAAGAGTCACCATAATAAAGGCCGATGAGAACAATTTAAAATCTTTATATTTTTTTTTGTAGATCGTTAGTATGGGTAAAGGGTATGGGATTTGAATCTACACTTTTCAATTGAGAATGTTGGCTTTTACCATGGAGATGTCCCTTTAGGAGCAGATTTCAAACATGAGAGATCAAACTGTGCAAAATAAACATTTTCTTCTTAGTTTCGTTACTGACTAGAGGGCATACTATCGGTTGATCATTGTCCTGATATGCTGTTTAAAAACCGAAGGAAATTAAAAGGCCAATCTGTCACAGAATGCATTGCTCGTTCGTCTTGATATAGTGATTAAAACCGGGAGAAATATGTGGTGCTTATTTTTTTTTCTTTTCAGAAAAACTCTAAGCGACAAACCCGAAAATATATGATCCTGTTGGGAAGATATATGCTTCAAATTTATCAGGCCGGCCTAAACGGACTGGCCCAATGAGCTTCTTGAGTACTGATCAAGACTTGATACGTGAGGTTATTTTCAAGATTCACGTTCAAAGAGCTCCACAGCTAGACATTCCCCCTTAGAGTTAAAAGTGTAGAGTTTTTTAAATATTTAAATTATTCTTGGAAAACATACTGTTGCGGTCTCGTGATAGAAAACAAACGCAGTGGACGTCAGAAGCGAAAATAAGCGTACAAGCAAAACAGACGACAGATCTCATTGGATGGCTATATGATCCTAGAAGCCCAAATAATCCCATCTCATATTTTCATCTCATCGACCACAAAAAAAATATTTTGATCTCATTTAATGGCTATCTAAACACCTATAAAAAATTTAGAGAGAAATGAAGGAAGATAAACAAATTATGCAATACCAACATTAAAAGACAACGAATTTATTGGTGCTAGGCTTGAATTGTTACCAATAGTGAGTTTTGAACCACAAATTTGACGAGAAGCTTTCATATATATATATATATGTGTGTGTGTGTGTATACATAAATGTGATACTTGTAGCTCTAACAGGTCAATGTGCATGGCTTACTCTATGTTACTCTCAGTACGGGGTCATAATAAATGTAGTTTTATTTAAAATTGTCATGTAGCTTATTCTTCATAGAGATCACCAAGCCCTACATTTCCTTCGTAGAAGGAGATGGATCGGACTACGTCACTTTCAATTATGTCTTCTTTAGTTTAATGGTAGTTTGTCTTTGAATCGATTTGCTAGTCCCAATTAAGTTTCTTGCGTGAAAATGCCACCCCACCATGTTATTATCACTTCTCTTTCTCTATAAGGATAGTGTCTATCACCTTTCGAACCTTCGAGTGCAGCCCAATGAATTTTTTCGTGGTGATGAGTCTTTTATGTTTGATACCTTAGTTTTTCCGTGGTGATCACTGATCAGTCTTTGAGAAATCCAGTTAACTGGAAAAATATATAAGATTTTTTATTCTCTTCTCCATGGACTATGCCGCCTCCAATTAGGGGTGGAGTCAGGATACGTCTTTAGTGAAGGTTAAAATTATACAATCAAATACTCATATATAAATAAATTTTTTTACTGGAGGGCTAAATTAATTTATTAATCCAAAAATATCTTTAAAATATATATATTTTAAAATAAAATATGAATTGAGTGAGAATTACAATTCCCACATATTTTAGAGTGGCTCCGCCATTGCCTCCAATTATGATGCCATGTGCTCCAGCCTCGGCCCAGTTCCGCTTAGTCCATGGGGGCTTGTGCTGCAGCGAGTTGGGGCAATGTTTTAAAAAGCCAATCTAGGCATTTTTAGTCGATTTGGTCTTTCGACCTTCATACTAGCCAAGTTTATAATGGAAAAAAAGACATTCAAGTCTCTCTCTGTTTTACCTTAATCGAAATAGCTCCCCTAATTTTTCTTTTACTCTCCCAAGTTTCTGAAACTTAATGATGTTAGTTAATTTTAATGAATTAAGAGTATTATAGTCATTTCAACATCATTAAAAAAATAACATAATAAAATAAATAAAATTGAACAACCTATATATAGGAGAAACTCCACCCTCCACCCCAATCCTTACTGTCACCCGTCACCACACTACCCACCTCAGCAACCTCCCTAACAATAGCCTCCCCCACCCTAAAGCCACCGTGTGGCCCTACCCACCTAGCTCTCCCTTCACATCCTTTTCCTCCGTTACACACATGCCAAATACCTACACACATCACATGCCCAAAAATACACAGACACCGGATAGAGAGTGGGTTGAAAGATTAGGGATTTAGGGGGTGGGGATTGGCCATTTTCCTTGTTAGAGTAGGGGCAGGGAGCTGTTAGAGGGGGGGGGGGGGGGGATAAGGGGGGGGGGGGGGGGAGGGAAAGCTAATTGTTAGGGTGGGGTGGGGGTTTGGGGGCTGGTGTTGATTTTTTTACTGCATGAAATAATGATAATACCCTCATGTCAGCATTCATTAAAGGTAAAACAGTCCATTCACACGATTAACAAGTTGCATTTCTATCACAAAGGGACTATTAAGTTTGAATTTAACAATCATATTAGGAATCTACCGGCTAAATTTCACCTTAAAAGAATTTAATTTTTAAATAGATGTGTGTACGATGTGTCAAGAGAAAGACAAGACATGAGATTACAAGAAAGAATATATTGTAGTATAGTCAAGAAAGTTATTTTACAACTATAATACATTAGCTATTATATAGGTGCTAGGGTACTTGCTCCCCAAGTTAAGCTAAATATGGTAATTCTAACTATGGTAAATTATACAACTGTACACGGAATAATTATATACATTAACACCCCCTTCAAACTCAAGGTGGTACAAATGACACTAGCTTGAGTTTGTAAATCAGATCCTGAAGGCGGCTCGGAGGGTGCGCTTTAGTAAAGAAATCTGCAAGCTGATCAACCGAAGGAGTATACCGAAGCTTGAGAGTTCCCTGACCAATATGCTGATGAATGAAATGACAGTTATACTCAATGTGACGAGTGTGCTCATGAAATACGTCATTATAAGTAATTTGAATAGCACACTGATTGTCACAATGAAGAGTGTACCAGGAGGCTAAGAGATACCTATATCAACAAGAAGCCAACGAAACCAGATGACCTCTTGAGTGGCATCGGCGAGTGCACGATACTCAGCCTCAGTACTCGAGCGAATAACAACAGTTTGTTTCTTGCTGCGCTAACAAAGAAGAGAATCACCAAGAAGGAAACAGTATCCAGTCACAGAACGCCGGTCAGTAGGGTTACCAGCCCAATCTGCATCAACCATGCAAGATTAATGATGAGCTGGTAAAGAAGAAGAGGCCATGAAATAAGGTACCCTTAATATAACGAAGTATATGGAGAACCGCAACATAGTGTGTGGTGCGAGGAACATACATGAACTGATTGACTAGGTGAACATCATAAACAATGTCAGGTTGAGTCACAGTGAGATAGATAAAATTGTCAACCAGCTAGCGATACAAAGATGCATCTGCAAGTGGTGTCCCATCCAATGGAGTTCGATGAACGTTAGCATCAAGAAGAGTAGATGCAGTCTTGCCATCAGTGAGACTGGCACGAGCCAGAAGATCCAAAGAGTACTTGGTTTGAGTGAGATAGTAGCCAGCTGAATCAGATGATACTTCAATGCCCAAAAAGTAGCTAAGAGGACCAAGATCTTTCATCTCAAAGTGGTGACTGAGAAACCGCTTGAGATCAGAAATACCTGCCAAGTCATCGCCAGTGATAATCATATCATCCATATATAAAAGCAATAGAATAAGACCAGAATCAGAATGCCGAATAAACAGTGCAGAATCATGGTTACTCGAAGTAAATCCGAAATCAGTAATAATATAACTGAATTTAGAAAACCAGGCACGTGGAGCTTGCTTGAGACCATAGGGGGCACGACGTAAACGACACACTTTGTGAGGAGGATGAGAGTAGCTTGGATAAGGCTTCATGAAAACTTCTTCTGTCAGATCACCATTAAGGAAAACATTTTTAACATCCATCTAAAACAACTTCCACTGTCTAATGACAGCAACATCAACTAGTGATCGTACAGAGGTGAGACAAGCAACTAGAACAAATGTTTCCTCATAATCAATACCATATTCCTGAGTGAACCCTTTAGCTACCAAACGAGCCTTATACCGCTCTATAGAGCCATCAGAGCGAGTTTTCACCTTGTACACCTATTTGCATCCCGTGGTATTCTTCCCCGGGGGTAGATCAACCAAATCCCAAGTGTGTTTTGCTTCCAAGACCTGTAATTCATCAATCATAGCTTGCTGCCAAAGAGGGTCAGAGCTAGCCTCATGATAAGTTTGAGGTTCATGGAGAGAAAGGATAATAGAGAAACAATGGTAATCAAGAAGGTGAGGGGGAATGGCTCTTACACGTGTAGATTGATGGAGAGATGGATCAAGAGAGACATGAGACAAATCAACAATGGAAGTCTCAGCATCGGGCACAGGATCATCAGATGGAACAGTCTCCGCAGGATTGGCCATGTCAGGGCCGACGTCAGTGCTTGTGCTAGTACCTGTGTCACTGTTATCATCAGGAAATAGGGAAATGGAAGGATTTGTACAGTACGGGGTAGATACACTATCAGGAAGAGAGAAGAGAGAGAGGGATGAGAACATTTTATTTTCCCAGAAGATCACATGATGAGAGATGCGGAGACGTTTAAAGAGTGGATCCTAACACCGAAAACCCTTATGCTTAATACCGTAACCTAGGAAACAACATAATTGAGCTCCAGGTTCAAGTTTAGTGCGCTCATGTGGAGGAAGAGATACAAAGCATGCACAACCGAAAACCCTAAGATGATCATAGTATAGGGGACGGCCATACAGGCATTCAAAAGGGGTGAGATTATCGATTGTAGGAGAGGGCAAACGGTTAATGACATGCACAACAGTAAGGGCAGCTTTTTCCCAGAAGCGCTAAGGACATGATGAAGAGATGAGGAATGTGCGAATGATATCAAGAATGTGCCTGTGTTTTCGCTCAGCCTACCCATTTTGCTGTGAAGTGTAAGAACAAGAGCGATGTGAAATAGTGCCGTGTTGACAGAAAAGATCAAGTATAGTAGACTCTTTATATTTCATGGCATTGTCAGCACAAAGGATTTTTATACGTCGATTGAAATGAGTGTGAATCATGGTAGTGAATTCAGAGTAGATACGTGGCAAATCAGACCGATGATGTATAAGATATATCTAGGTAAACCGAGAATAATCATCCACAAAGATTACAAAATATCGATATCCCTCCATAGTAGGAGTTGGGGAAGACCCTCAAATATCAGAATGAACTAAATCAAAGCCCGCAAAGGATAAAGAGTCATTTTTATTAAACGGTAAGACATATTGTTTTCCAAGTTGACAAGATAAACATTCAAGAGTATGCCCAGACAATTTGCTTAACGAGTCTCTAGAAGTTAAAGACTGTAATTTGCCTAGAGAAACATGACCTAAACGCGAATGCCATAAATAAAGAGAGGTAGAGCCTTATGAAGTTGTAACTGAGGCGGTAGTAGAGAGATGAGATGAAAGATGCAGGCTGACAAGCTCGAACAATCGCCGAACCTTACGGCCGATCCCAAGGAGCCGTCCTGTTTGAGGGTCCTGCACACGACAACTAGAAGTAGAGAAAGTAACAGTAAGAACCAGTTCACATAGTTGACCGACAGAGATGAGACTAAGAGTAAGTTTAGGAACAAGATAAGTATCAGGAAAAGAGGCATGAGATGTGGATACAGATCCGATATGACTAACATGCATGGATGTGCCGTCAGCCATGTAAATAGCAAATGCAGATGAATTGACTACAGTATTGATCAAACTATGAGAATCATAGGTCATGTGATTAGAGCAAGTAGAATCAAAGAACCATGAGGACTTATCGGAAGTGACTGAAAGAGCAGTGGAAGTAGAAGAGCTAGACTGGGTTAAAACCTATTTAAGAATATCTTGGAAGTCGAAAACAGATATAGGTAAGGTAGAAGGATCACTGGGAGAGGAAATAGAGCCCCCAGTCACGGCAGCAGAATATGATGACGGCATTGATTAGTTGTAGTCTTTGGAAGATCCACCTTTAGGCCGATTACCTTGAGAATTCCTGTTAGGGTTGCGATAGCACTTATGTTGATAGTGACCAGGGCCTGTTTTTTTGCAAAATGAGCATGTCCGAGTAGGGCAATTTAGAAGAATGTGCCCAGGCTGATGATAATACTTGCTTTCTTGTGAAGAAACTGAATTTTTCTTTGCAGTGTGATTAGGAGTTGCCAGTACTACATCAGTTGAGCGAGATTTTAGAGATTGAAGGCGGGTCTCCTATGAGATAAGTTCTTGGACTGCTTGTTCAAGTGTAGAAAAGGGGTTGTGGTGAAGAAGAGATGCACGAATAGGCTCGAAATCATCATGGAGGGCCATGAGAAACTGAACAAGTTGTGCACGGTCTCGCCAAGTCATCCTCAAAACAATCCCAAACAGACTCAGAGGCCGTGAGATGATCCCAAATTGAGTACATCTGAGACAAAAAACTATTAACCGATTGCCCTGCTTCTTGACGCATACAGTGAAGGGCGGTGACAAGTTGGTATTGGTGTGTTTCATCAGCAGCTGTGTATCTTTGTGCCAAGAAGTCCCAAACTTGTTTTGCTGTATCAAAACGCCCAAACTGAAAACTGATAGAAGTGACAGAAGTGTTTCGAAGCCAGGTGATTATCTGATGATTCTTGCTATCCCAATCTTCAAGGCGTTCTGCAAACTTATCATCTGACTCATCAGATTTCTTCTTTGGTTCCTTGACATCCCTAGTTATGATTCTTGTTAACCCAAAGGGCTTATAATCTTGGTTTTGATGATAACAAACCATGATTATGTTTAATGAGTTTGTTTAAGTGTGCATGAGTGAGATGAATCAAGATTGACTCCGAATTCAAGTCCATCAAGCTAAAGGAGAAATAAGATCATCCATCAACTCAAGGAAAGATAAAGATTCGAAGAATGAATATGGAGCTATAAGGATGGAGATGGAAGTCATAAGAGGTACCAGTTGAGACTTGATCGGGATTTGGGTCTTGCAAATGGTATATGCTCAGTGATAATTCTTAAAAGTCTTTTTGAAATATTTGAAAAACTTCATCTATCTTTAAAAAATGCTTTACAAAAGACTCTATAAAAGAAACATTCAAAAAACCCAAATCTTTGCATTTTTTATCAAACCGGTAGACCCTGTAGCAACCGGTCGACTGGTTGAGTAGGGGTCGACCGGTCGTGGCAAAGCGCTGTTTTAAAAATATAGTCGTTTGTGAACATTGCAATGCATTAAATGCACGCCTCTCAGCCTCTATTAATGTCCCTCAATAGCTCTCTTCCAGATTATTGATTCAAAGCAATTACTCTTGATTTTCTAACACTATATTCATCTTTGAATCATCATTGAGCTATACTAGAGCAAGAATTTGTGAGCAATATTGAGAGAAGCATTCATTGTATTCATCTACCCTAAAAGAGGGCTTTTATTGTTTTCTCAAACACTTATCAAAAGAGTGAGTTAAAACACTTTGAAAGGAAGGACTTCCTTGTCAAAGATGTTGGGGTTTAAATTTTGTTTTGAGAAGGAATTTTCTATTATAAAAGTTTGAACTATTATTGTAGTTGGTTTGTGGACTCACCAACAATTGAAGAGTCACAATAGTGAAGAATGTTAAAATCCTAAGCGGGGAGCTTAGGTCGTAGACGTAGGCGGGGGTTAAACCACGCTAAATCACGATTTGCAATCTCTTTCTCTCAACTCTCTCCTAGTATTAATTTATGCACATTAAGTGTTTGATATTTTGTCTCACTTACACTTTATATTGCTAGAGTGCATATTTGTTTAAGACTATTTTTTGATTGATCATTGCTAGTATATTGCATAATCGAAAAAGTAGTAGTATTGCCTATATAACCTAATTCACCCCCCTCTTAGGTTTAATTAAGGGACAACAATTCTCCATAACTTTCGACCTTTGAGAAAGCTGGTCATGTCCTGAGCCCATGGTACATAGTTACCACCATCAAGAAGTAGAGAGATGGGTTGTGAAACCTCCGAGCGTTCTATTATGATACTGCAAAAGTGACCTTTAGAGATAGAATTTGAAGAAACAGGCTGCAAAAATGGACTCAGGACGTCGAAAAACGTGGGAAAGAGTCTGGTCATTTTTTTTTGTTGAAAAATCAGCAGTGGCAGCACTTCGGGAGGCACGTGGCGGCGTGTCCAGCGGCGGCTGGTGGTGATTTTTATGTCACCGGAATCCTTGTGGCGAGATCTTCGTCCTGGTATAGCGCGTGGCCCGAGGAGGTAAAGGAAAAATTCAAAAACAGCCTGGAACAAATTGACAGATTGTGAAGCTTGTGATATTTTGCTGCGAATGAATTTGGCAAATAGAAGGGTGCGATGACAGTGGCATAGGCTACCAGAATGGTGGCTCTGATACCATGTCCAGAGAAAGACAAGACATGAGATTACAAGAAAGAATGTATTGTAGTATAGCTAAGAAATTTATTTTATAATTACAATACATCAGCTATTATATAGGTGTAAGGGTAATTGCTCCCCAAGTTAAGCTAAATATGGTAATTCTAACTATGGTAAATTATACAGCTGTACACGAAATAATTATATAAATTAACACGACGTAGTAAGTAATGCATAAGTATGTGGGGATATAAACTGTGTGGGTTAATTGAATATGACTTTCTCTTGTATCAGTTAACGAAGAAGAAGAAGAAGAAGAAGAAGAAGAAGAAGAAGAAGAAGAAGAAGAAGAAGTAAAAAAAATCAGCATAAGAAGAGATAAATTGTTCAAAGTTAGAAGAAGTTAAAAAAAGAAAAATGGCTAAGTAAAGAAACTCTTTTAGTTAATTTTTCTACTTGAGCCTAATTAACCTACTAATTAAGCCTAGGTTATGATTTTATGCGTCATTGTTAGTGTTGGGAACCTGAGCATTGTTTCATCATAATGCTTCTAATCTTACAGAGATAGTATTCGTGAAAATTATATTTTGATTTGAAGACATAGGCTTTTGCTTCCTAATGAGTTTTCTTGATGCGTCAATTTTTCTACCAATAGTGTTTGGTAAACTTAGCTATCCATTAACTATACTTTTTTCTAATCTTCCGTATAGATTTTGTGACAAGTCTTTGGTTACATTCTGGTCCATTATTGATTGACACCCAAGTCTTGCTCCTCCACGAGTCTATTTCTGCATGCGTTACCTTAAATCATTTTATTCGATCATTTCATATATTGCAAGAGCAATGGCTTATTCTTGCGTGAGATTGACCTTTTGGTTGTGATCGTCAACTGCGTCTATGTGGATATGTGTGAGGGGTGCACTTACCACCCGGTAAGGACTTAGTACTCACTTTATATTATGTAGTAGGGGTTTAGTACAAAGTTTTTATTCGGCGCGTCATGAGTAAATGCAGTTGCAATTTATAGTTGGCTAGCCATTTCGTCCATATATAGTTACGCTGTATGTAACCTTGTTTATCAACGTTTCGTTTTTGCCATAATATATGTATGTATGTATGTATGTTTGTATGTTTGTATGTTCTTTCTATACCGGATCTTATGTTCTCATCTTATTATGTTCCGCATAGTGATTCTTGTACTAGTATTAGTGGCTAAGTTGTTTGTGATCTCATATCATTAGCTTGATGTGTCAGTTTTTGTCGCTCTATGGGATTCTTTCTCTAATTGATCTTATGCGTTACATTATCATACATTCCTATACACGTGTGGCGAGTCCCATGTCTCATCCTTGGTTACGGTATCATGTGTTTTCAGCGAGCTAGTCATATGTGTAGTTTTGTCTTACTGTCGCGTATTTCATTAGACTCTCCTTCCATTTTATTTTAGTTATTTGTTAGTGTCTCTGTTTTCTCGATTAATATTCTCTCGTTCGACCAACCGGTCTTTTATTACCGTATGGTGAGTTTTGTATTTGGTTTTGGAAACATTTCATATTTAGTTCTTATTATTTATAAAGTATTTCAATTTAGTTTTTATTATTTAAAATATCTCAATTTAGTCTATATTATTTCACCAAAAATTTTAATTTCATCTCTATTGTTTAATATGTCTCAATTTAGTCCTTATTATTTTTTAAAAAGTTTTAACTTCGTCCTTCTTATTTTTAAAAAGTTTCAATTTCATCCCTATTATAAAAAGACTAAATTGAAATTTTTTGAGAAACAATAGAGATGGATTTGAAACTTTTTAAAAACAATAGGGACGAAATTGAAATTTTTTGAAAAATAATAAGGACAAAATTGAAAACTTTCAACAATAGGGATGAAATTGAAACTTTTAGGAAAATAATAGGGACTAAATTAAGGCATTTTAAACAATAATGACTAAATTGAGACACTTTACAAACAATAGGGACTAAATGTGAGATTTTTCCTTTGGTTTTCGTCACTTCGTTTAGTTTTCCTGCATGGTTAGTCATTAGTCTGGATTCAATATCATTTATTTTCTTTTACCTATAAATTTTTGTACACCAACTAGATAGTATCTTCAACTCCTTTCTCCACCGGGGTATTCTTACTTATCGAGTGGTTTTTTGCACACTTCCTTTTTGTATATCTTTTTGCAGAGGAAAAATAAGATCTTGATCTCATGACTGGTTAGAGCTTACCTAAGCTGACAACTACATTCGGAATCGTTCAGTGATTTTGAATAAGTTAAGGTTATTCAGTTAATTTATGCTCGGGAGCATTTACAGAATAATTATTGATGAATTATGATTAGGAGTTGCACGTGGAATTATTTGAAGAATATGACTTTATTTTTGCTTTTTGGTGTATAGCGTACTTGTTTAGATTAGTTTGGTTGAAATTGCTTGTGGAATTAGCGTTGCTGGCTTAGGAAATGACTTTTTTAAACTTGCGGCGGTTACGTTTTCAAGATTATCATGAATATTTTCGGGGCGTGACAAGTGTACTTTACTTGGCTTAAGCGCAATAATAGACTCTAAAACAATATTGTCCAACTAGTGAAGAGCATGTTTTAAATTCGATCCAAGAATGTGTCAGATATAAGCTATACAACTTGATAGATCAATTTGTATTGCTTGGAAAGTTGATACATTACTCCTTGTATGAGCTGATTTTATGCGTCCGCTGGATTTTTCTTTGTTTTTCAATCTTTTGTAAACCCTTTTTGCAAAGGTTATTGGAATGAAAAGAAGTACTTGCTCATGAGCCAAAAAAAAAAAAAAAAATATTTTGTTTTGGTTTTTTAGCCATTGTGAGTGAAAAATATTATGAGACGGACAAAAAAATAAGGCGGCATCTAGTTACATCAATATAAGAGTTTAATAAGATAAGTAGAACTTTGGATGGCAATATAATGTGCGCAATTAATGAATATATGAAACAACAAGGAGACCAAAGAAGTTAAACGCTGCTATACCTCTATCATCAACTTAATTCCTATTCTACTTGGAGTTGGAATGTTTCAGCCCACTTGATATCGAAATAGGAAGAGAATAGGATTTGTCATCTATATAAGGAGCATTGCATGACAGGCCACTTCCCTCGCTCAATCTCTTGTTCTGTGCACCCTTTGATAATTAAGTATACGTATTTGATTGTTCAATGGCTTTTATTTCCATCTTCATGTCGCATGAAGACTTCATCTGCGAGCAAGGCTATTCACTTTGTCCAGCGGAATTACTAGGGCAATCTCTTTATGCTGACGTCTGCGGAATATTGGGCCTTGAATTGTATGTATTTGTCAAGAAAAGTGGAATGATCAATGAAGGAAACACGTTAAAGGACTTCATGAAAAATCTTGAGGAATCGGTGAAACAAGAACCAAAGGCCATGGTCGACATTGATGCTCACAAAAATAGCTGGGATTATAGCTATGAGGAAGAAGAAGAAGAAGAAGAAGAAGACGCAATGCTTTCGAGTATAGTTCGTAAGGCGTCTAGAGAGAAAACCATTAAGAGGAAGAATTTGCAGAAATCTAAAAGAAAGGTGAAAGCCAAGTGAGCTGATGATCATGAATGGAGAGCAAGTGCATGCGCTCTTAGGTTTACGTTGATAGGAGCTGAGTCTCTGTCACAATTTAGTGTTCTTGTTCTTTCTTTGGTCAATACTATTTAGTTTTTGGTAGGTTGGAAATTGTAATAGAAAAGATGCGAATATGTTTTTACGACTTCTTGAACAAAACATATTAAGAGGTTTCCTTTTATTTTATGTTTTATCACGTTATTTCATAATATTTAAATTATACTTAGTAGAAATAGAATGGTAATTAGAGGTAAACGCATATTGCATATGTGCTTTTTTGTTTACTATCACAAAGATATATACATATCGACCCTATCAAGCCAAATCTAATATTAGTAAGTTTGCTTCATCACCAATACCACAAGTCAATTTGATAACTGTTGAAAGAATAGTTGACACCTATGTTCCAAGTTGTCCAAAAACTCAAAGCAGTTAAGAAAGAGTTGAAAGATTTCAATGAAAAACACTTTTCTGGTCTTTCTGAAAAATGTTCTGCGCTCAAGGAAAAAATCCATAATATCCAGCTGAAAATTATTTCTGGGAAAGCTAGTGCAGAAGACTCCGCAGTTGAAAAAAGTCTCCTTAAGGAATTGGAGAAATCTTCTAATATGGAAGAAAGCATTTTGAGACAAGAGTCGAGAGTTGATTGCCTTAAAGGGGGCGACTCGAACTCAAGTTTTTTCTTCAAATCAATTAAAGGAAGACAGTCGAGAAATGGTATCTCCAGTATCATTAATTCTGCAAGGGTGAGATCACTACAAGAAAACAACGCACAGACAACGAATTTGGGTGACAGATTTTTTCCGTAATAAATTGGTTACGGATGGGCTACGGAATTGCTACGGGCAATTAATTCCGTCGCCCATCCGTAGCCAACTTCGACCCAGTTGAAATGGAGACAAAAAATAGCTACGGACAATAATTTTAATTATAAAAAAAATAAAAAATAATATTCCGTAGCCTAGCCGTGACAAATTTGCTACGGACTAGCTACAGATTATTTAATTAATGCCGCAACAAAAATCATAAAAAATTCTGTAGTCATGCGGTTGCCAAATAGCTACGGATTGGCTACGGATTATGTATTATTCAAAAAAATGTCCATAAAAAATAAAAGACCGGAGGGAAAGATAAAAATAACAAAGTCGGTAGTCCATCCGTGGCAATTGGCTATGGATGGGCTACGGAAAAATGAAATCCGTAGCCAATTGCCACGGATGGGCTACGGACTTTCAGATAAAAATGAGGTTTATCGGTTTTAATTTGAATTACGGTATTTTGATTGCACCTATAACGTAGTAACTTCACTTGAGATATTAATTTTCCAAATAAAAATAAACTTTGTCCATATTTTATTAGCGTGCGTATTTTAATAAAGAAATCTCCTACAAAGTCATTAGCCGTTTAAATCGAAGTTATCACGTCCTCACTTAACATTGCATTAATATTAATAAACGTTCAATCTATGGGTCCAAAAACTCTCATATTGTCTCTAAACTTCATAAACATGAAAAATATAAATATATAAACACGCTTTAATATATTGTTCATACCTATTAACATGTTAGAATTTATACTATTAGTGGTCCGTAGCCTATCCGTGGCAATTGGCTACGGATGGGCTGCGGATTTCATTCTTCTATAGCCAATTACAACGGATGGGCTACGGAATTTCAGGTAAAAATGAGATTTATCAGTTTTAATTTGAATTATGATATTTTAATTGCACCTACAACGTAGTAAACTTCACTTGAGATATTAGTTTTCCAAATAAAAATAAACTTGGTCCGTATTTTATTAGCGTGCGTATTTTAATAGAGAAATCTCCTACGAAATCATTAGCCGTTTAAATCGAAGTTATCACGTCATCACTTAACATTGCGTTAATGTTAATAAACGTTCAATCTAGGGATCCAAAAACTCTCATATTGTGTCTAAACTTCATAAACATTAAAAATATAAAGATATAAACACGCTTTAATACGTTGTTCCTACCTATTAACAAGTTAGAATACGTATTATTTATTGTCCGTAGCCTAGCAGTAGCCAATTGGCTATTGCTAGGCTACAGAATTGAACTATTCCGTAGCCCAGGCTACGGATTTAAATAAAAAACTGAAATTTATTATTTTTCATTTGAATTATGAAATTTTGATTGTACTTACAACGTAATAACTTCACTTGAGTTGAAAATTTTTGAAATAAAAATAAACTTGGTCCATATTTTATTAACGTGTGTACTTTTATAAGGAAATCAAATGTCGTTTAAATCGAACTTATTATGTTTTCACTTAACATTGTGTTAATATTAATAAACGTTCAATCTAGGAGTCGAAAAACTATCATATTGTGTCTAAACTTCATAAACAAGAAAAATTTAAAGATATTAACACGTTTTAATACGTTGTTCGTACCTATTTTGGAAGTTATAATACGTATTATTTATTATCCGTAGCCCAGCAGTAGCCAATTGACTACTGCCGGGCTACGGACCTCAACTAAAAATTGAGTTTTATTGTTTTTAATTTGAATTTTGGAATTTTAATTACATCTACAACGTAGTAAACTTCACTTGAGTTGAAAATGTTTCAAAAAAAAAAAACTTTGTCCGTATTTCATTAACGTGTGTACTTTTATAGAAAAATCTCATAGGAAATCATTTGCAGTTTAAATCGAACTAATCATGTTTTCACTTAACATTACATTAAGGTTAATAAACGTTCAATCTAGGAGTCAGAAAACTATCACATTGTGTCTAAACTTCGTAAACAAGAAAAAATTGAAGATATTAACACGTTTTAATACGTTGTTCGTACCTATTTTAGAAGTTAAAATACATGTTATTTGTTGTTCGTAGCCCAGCAGTAGCCAATTGGCTACTGCTGGGCTACGGACCTCAACTAAAAATTGAGTTTTATCATTTTCAATTTAAAATTTGAAATTTTAATTGCACCTACAACGTAGTAAACTTCATTTGAGTTGGAAATGTTTTAAAAAAAAAACTTTGTCCGTATTTCATTAACGTGTGTACTTTTATAGAAAAATCTCATAGGAAATCATTTGTCGTTTAAATCGAACTAATCATGTTTTCACTTAATATTACATTAAGGTTAATAAACGTTCAATGTAGGAGTCGAAAAATTATCACATTGTGTCTAAACTTCATAAACAAGAAAAATTTGAAGATATCAACACATTTTAATAAGTTATTCGTACCTATTTTGGAAGTTAGAATACGTATTATTTGTTGTCCGTAGCCCAGCAGTAGCCAATTGGCTCTGCTGGGCTACGAACCTCAACTAAAAATCGAGTTTTATCGTTTTTAATTTGAATTTTGGAATTTTAATTGCACTTACAACGAAGTAAATTTCACTTGAGTTGAAAATGTTAAAAAAAAAACTTTTTCCGTAGTTCATTAACGTGTGTACTTTTATAGAAAATCCTCATAGGAAATCATTTGCCGTTTAAATTGAACTAATCATGTTTTCACTTAACATTACGTTAAGGTTAATAAACGTTCAATGTAGGAGTTGAAAAACTATCACATTGTGTCTAAACTTCATAAATAAGAAAAATTTGAAGATATTAACACATTTTAATATGTTATTTGTACCTATTTTGGAAGTTAGAATACGTATTATTTATTGTCCGTAGCCCAGCAGTAGCTTACTGCTGGGCTACGAACCTTAACAAAAAATTGAAATTTATATTTTTAGTGACGTGGCTATGGATGGGCTACGGACGCATAGATGTCTGTAGCCCATCCGTAGCCATGTCATTAAAAAAAAAAAAAAAAAAACTAAGGATGTATAAAATATATATACCATAATTTGTCAAACATAGATGTCTATAATAACTAACATAAGAACCATAAGTCGGTACAAGCATACATAAATGGTAAATCAGATATCTAGTTTCATATGTAATTTTAATTATAAAAAACTAACAGCAAGTTGCCCAAAATAAAACTATTGTCTCGGTCCACAACCACAACGTCCACATTGACCTCCACGACTCCGATTGTTGGTAAACCCAGGGTCTTGTCCAACTCCCTCACCACGAAAGTCATCATCCATGAGTAGAAGCCGACCTTGTATATCCTCAAATTGAGTTTCAAAATATTGTCGATCTTCTGCTCTACGTTCTTCCATACTCTGAAATTGACTTTCAAAGTATTGACGATCTTCCGCTCTATGTTCTTCCAAAGTCTGAAATTGAGCTTCAAAATATTGACGATCTGCCGCTTTACGCTCTTTCATTGTTTGAAGTTGAGTTTGCAAATGGTTGAGAGTTCTATCATTGTTGCCCATAGAAGTAGAGATATCATTTGATTTTTCCAAAATTAGATCAAATGACGAACTAGAAGCGCGACTAGAACTAGCACCTCTCCTCCTTTCTTGCTCATCTATTTGTGAGACTCTCTCTGCATGAATATACTCCTCCAGAATATCGGTTTCCATAGGCGTTTCACGATATAAGTTTTCTTTCATCTCAAAATCACCAATATAACTCAAATTCTGAACAAAGGTTCTGCTCTTGGTAGTATTAGTTCTAATGAATGATTTGGTTTCCTCTGGTAGTCTATTAAATTCTTCTTGGTTTATATAACTATCTTGATACCAATAAGTTTGTTGTCTATTCAGAGATAGCATATTAAGATACCAAGAAGGGTTGAATTTCTTACTTTCAACCCCATCAAATGAAACCCCGAAGTACTAAAAAATTTGCGTAAGGGCTATTCCATATGGCAAAGATTTGTTGTTCTTAGCCGCATAATTCATGTGACGAACAATCATATACGGTAAGTTCACTTGTCTACCACTAACCAACAAATATACAATATAAGCATCTCCTTGAAGTGTCATTTCATCATTAATATTTCTATGTACAAGACAAGAGCCTACAAAGTTTACCCAAATTTTCTTTAGTATGGGCAACTCTCTTTTATCTAGTGCATTTCCTCTATGAGCAGTTCTATCATACCTTTCCACCCAGAAAAATCTCAAACAATTATCTTTGTCTTCGGGCTCCATTCTACTTTCTGGCCAACCAGTGGTGTCATAAGCTTTTACCCTTTCGTTTATCATATTAAAGATTGTAGCTATAATATCCGGGGTTAACTCAATATCAACACCTCTAACTCTACTTTTTACAACAACAATTTCATCACTTTCCATATTGGCATAAAATTCACGGATTAAAAGCGGATAAACAAGACAATGAATATGTAGGAAGTCATACCAACCTTGTTGTTGCACGAATTCAGAAATTCTAGTACCTTGTATGTCCTCGTCTATCAAACACTTTCCATACAATATCAGCTTGACTACCTCGTTGTTTGCAAGTGTGGGATGAGGATCCCTATCCAGACTTGGAAGCCTTGTAGAGGTTCTTGCATTGGTTTTCTTAGGAAGATTTTTTTTCCCACTTTTTCTTGTATCCACCATGATAAAATATAGAGATTTTGAGCTTTTGGGAAGTGGGTAACGTGACTATGGAAAAAAACTTGAGATTTAATGGCTAAATTTTGAGTTTAAGACAACTTTACCTGTATTTTGGCTTAGGGCTTGAAAAAATTGGGGTTTGGAAAAACTCTTTGTAGATTTGGAGGTTTTGCCAAGTGGGTAATGTGATTATGGAAGAAATTTTGAGGTTTAATGGCTAGATTTTGAGAATTTGAGAGAGATTTTTTTGAGTTTTTCTTGCAATGGAGTTGAAGAAATTAGTGTTTTGAAAAAATATTTGGAGATTTTGATGTTTTGTGGGATGGGTAATGTGATTGTGGAAGAAATTTTGAGATTTAATGGTTAGTTTTAGTTGATTTTAGAGAGATTTTGAGAGAGTTTTAGAAAAGAAAGGTGAAGAGATGTAAAGTTGGAGAAGAGATGGGATTTGGGGGTAGGTTTGCTGATTTTTATTAGTTAAAAAAAAAAAAAAAAAATTTCTCCAAGCAGGTCACGGCTCGCCGACCGGCCGGCAGGGCACCCGCCTTGGCTGGCACCTCGTCCGGCGGGGACAGAAAGGCAGCCTTCCCCCTCGTACCCAAGGCGGGTAACCCGCCGGCGGGCCGTGACCTGCTTGGAAAAAAAATATTAATTTTTTTTAAAACTAATAAAGCTTAATGTTTAAAACATTTCCCCTAAATTTTTTCCCAAATTCACTTCACTCTTTTTTTCTCTTACAAAAAACCTCTCTCTCTTAACTCTACTACCATCAGCACCATCACCACCACCACCAACAAAGGCTCCATCAGCACCACAAGGTCCTCCATTACCATCATCACCATCTAGGGTACCATCACCATCACCATCACCACCACCACCACCACCACCACCACCATCACCACCAAGACCATCATCATCAATGCCACTACCATCACCATAAAGAGCACTACCAAGGGTACTACCATCACCACCAACAAAGGCTCCATCACCACCATGTAGGCCACCCTTACCATTACCACCATCTAGGGCTCCATCATCACTTCCAACTCCACCACCATCACCACCAAAGACACTATCGCCATATCTCTCTCTATTTTTTACTAGTAAGTCTTTTATTATATACATTTTCCTTAATTTTTTTGTCTAGTATAGACATATTTATATATGTGTATAATATGTATATGAGATTATGTGTAATTTTGCTTGTTTTTTAGTTGTTCAATTTATTATTTTTGTATTTAATGTTATGTTTAATTCTAATTGTTTTAAGTGAGGTTTTAAAATAAATATGTGGTAGTGATATTTGTTGTGACTTCTTTGACATCAATGTTGTATTGTTGTGATATTTGTTTTAATTAATTAACAATAGATTAACTAGTGGGTCATAAATTATGTTTAAATAATGTCACCACCAAGCACATTACTTAACCGTATATTGTACTATTAATTTCTTTAATGGAATGAACATATATTATGATACAGAAGTTGAGAAAATGGAAACACGCTGACAATAGTGGATAAACGATCGATTAACATCTAAGGGAGTATTAAATCCTAAGTTTGTTCATGGAGTAGACGAATAATTCATTCCTTTTGCGTGTCGTCAACGAAAGTACATGGATGTAGGCAAAATTAGATGTCCTTGTGCGAAATGTAAGAATTGTGACTTTAAGGACCTTTATACTTGTAGACACCATCTCTACTCATGGGGGTTCATGAGGCATTACTATGTTTGGACTTTACACGGGGAGCATGATGACCTCAATCAGGATAACAACCATAATGTTGGTGATCATTATGGATATGATGAAGGAAATAGTTATAGGACAATGGTGTTTGATACATTTGGCCCATCAAATGTACCACTAATTCCTTATCAACCAATTGAAGAAGAGCCTAATATAGAGTCAAAATATTTTTATGATCTATTAAAAAGTGCAGATGAGCCTTTGTAGAGTGGATGTGAGGTCACTCATCTGTCAGCTGTGTCTTTGTTGTTGAATATCAAGTCATATTAGAATATATCTGAACATTATTTTAATCAAATTATTGAAGTTATTCGAAGAATGTTGCCCAAGGATAACACTTTGCTTGAGAACTACTATAGGTTTAAGAGTGAAATGAGTCCTCTAGGTTTGAGTTACATGAAGATTGACGCGTGTGTAAATTGATGTACGTTATATTACAAAGATAGAGATCAACTCAAATCTTGTCCAAGGTGTGGTCACCCACAGTTTAAACCTACAGAAGTTGGGAAAAAAACGTGGTAAACCAATTGCCTTCAAACGATTGAGGTATCTACCATTAACGTCCAGGTTGACCAAATTATACATGTCTCCCGCAACAGCTAAACATATGCAATGGCATTTTAGACACCAAGTTGAGAATGGAAAAATTTGTCATCCATCCGATACTGAAGCATGGAAACACTTTGATAGAACGTATCCAAACTCTGCTTCTGAACCGAGAAATGTACGTCTTGGACTTTCTTCTGATGGTTTTAACCTATTCAACTCTTCTTCTCAGCCTTATTCTTGTTGGCCTTTGATAATCACACCATACAATCTTCCACCATGGATATGTATGAAGGATCCTGTAATGTTCTTGACCCTTCTTATTTCTGGGCCAAAGAGTCCGGGAAAGAGTATAAATATATACCTTGAACCTCTGATTGAAGAGTTGATTAAATTATGGGAAGTAGGAGTTGTAATACCCGAGCCCGGAATGTGAAAATTTCTTGTTTATTATTTTAGAAATTATATTTCCTTAAACTCTTTTAGAATTAATTGTTACTTCCTTACTGTCGCAACGTGCATTGCATTTAGGGAGCGATAGCTAGAGAACGGTTTTTAGTCCTCAGCAAATAGTGAAACTAGTATTTAGATGACTTAAATTGTATATTTTAATTGTTGCTAGCTATAATTAATCTTTCCTTAGTTAAAATGGCTTCAAAGTGCAAAAAATAGTCTAATTGACCAAAGTTTTAAGTTGTTTGACCTAGTGCTTTGACCATTTGACCAAGTCATCACTTAATAAGCTAAAACAAAGCAAAAAAAAAACAAGGCTGAAAAATCAGAGAGCAGGTCGTGAGCTTCAAAGAGAAAAAAAAAAAACCTTTCAACTTCCAATCGTTCAATCTTCGCGTGAGCTCGTGCGGGGTGGTTTCCGAGGTGACCAACGTTGTTTTCCTAGCGACTAGGAGTGCCTAAGGTGAGGGAAGCATGTTATTTGCGCATTTAAATGTCAAGTGTATCAACTTTGTGATTTTTAGATTTTATCCGTAGATTATTTTTTAAAGCGTTTTGATGCATCTAGAATGTTCCTTGGCAATTGTAGAACATGTATTTATAGCTTTTTAACATTTTCTGCAGTTAAATGTTGAGATTGCAATTTAAATTAGTTGTTGAATAGTGTTTTGTGAATAGTAAACCCTTGAAACGATGAAGTTGCTCCGTTATCCTGTCTGTTGATGTAGAAATGTGCTAGGTGTGTTAGAATGCCTAAATGCATGGTTTGTTTGGGTTGCGTAATGGAAAAAACGGGAATTAAGCTTTGGTGAAAGTCGGAGTCGTTTAGGTCGAGTTTGGCATTTTCTCGTTTTGCGTGTTGTCATTGTTTCGGGAGGCCATGGAAGCACTTTTGGTGCGATTATGGCGTTGGTTGGGTGTTTGGTTGATATAGTTGTAGTTCAAACGAGCAAAGGGGGAAATCGGGACTTTGCGTGAATTCTAGGGTTAAGTAGGGTTTCGGGGTGTTTAGACGTGCCTTATGGTGACCTAGGAGGATTGGCGCAGTCGGTTTCCAGGACTCGTGGCTCGTTTGGAAATGGTAGGATTTTGATAGTTGGGGCCGATTTGTGTTTTTGCTTGTTTTCTTGGTTTTATGCCTATAAAATGCTTAGGGTTGCTTGAAATACTTGTTTGAATTGATTTGGATTGAAATGCTTATCAATTGTTGCTATTGCGTGCGAGAGTAACCTACTTTGTTATTCTCCCACGTGTGGCTTTATCGCTTGTTTATCGCCTTGTATCGAGTCTTGCATTGCATAGTGTCTCGCGCGTGAGTGATGGGCCTCTCTGGGTAGCCTCGGGTTGCCAGTGTTGGTTGCTCTAGCTCCGCTGCTATTCCCTCTTCTCGCTTGGGTTGCCTCCCAGGGAGTTTTGGGTCGTAGGTTGATGGATACTTCCGGGGTATTCCAAACTGGTGTTATAAGGTGGTTTGGGCCGGCGCGTCGTCATCGAATTCGTGTTTGAAAGTTGCTCGTGAAAAGAGTATCGTATCCTTTGAATGAGTGTTTACAACTTTAAATACTTGCCTTGCTTTATTGATGGCTTTATTATGTCTCTGTATGATATTTGTATGCATTGCTTGGCTAATTGCATTGCATACTCCTCTCATCTCCATCCTTGAGACCAATTGCCCTCGCTGAGCTATAGTTTTTGCTCATTCCTCTCTATACTATATTTTTACAGGAGTAGTTGAAGCAGACCCTCTTGAGGTAATTGAGGAGGAGGAACAGGTGGAGGTTTTCCCGTGATAGCACTTCTTTGCTTTGCTGGTGGTTGGTTACCAGATTTTGTGCCTGCCTTGCTTGATATGTATATTGCTTGGATGTCGCTTAATTTTGAGGCTTGTAGCCTTGTATGTATTTTCTAGTTGGAGGCCTCTACGGTCTTATGTTGTATAAGTTGAAAGAATGTAAAGTTGTAAACTTATACTTTTGTGACTAGTAAGGAAATGCATGCTAATGGGATTGATTAGTGGCATAAATACTTGTGTAGTATGCATATCATTTTTGGGTTGCAAAGTTGGTTAATAAGAAATGTATGTTTCGAAGAAAGTTGGCTTGTTTGAATTGTTTTATGGCTTTCGCAAGTATTATGATGATTTTAGGGTTTTCGGATCGTCCGCGGTACAGAGGAGGCTCCGATCGTGTGTCGGGTCCGGGCTTGGCCTTTTGCGGGGTCGGGTCGGGGCGTGACAGGAGTACCTTGTTATGATGTGTCGTCCAATTTCAATTTTCAATTGAGGGCAGTTTTAATGTGGACAATTAATGATTTCCCAGCATATGACATGTTATCTGGCTGGAGTACGCACGGTAAATTTTCATGTCCGTATTGTATGGGATCTTCTCAAGCATTTCAATCGACTGTAGGGAGAAAGAATTGTTTCTTTGACTGCCATCGGCAGTTCTTACCAAGCAATCATCCCTTTCGATGAGACAAGAAGAACTTTCAAAAAAATATGTTAGAGAGATCAGACCCTCCGCCGAGATTGAGTGGTGATGATATATGGGAAGAAGTTTGAGATCATCCGACTATAAATGAATTGGGTAAAGATAAAATAGATGGTTTTGGAAGAAAGCATAACTGGCTAAAAAAAAGCATCTTTTGGGATTTGCCTTATTGGCGGTCACAGCTTGTGCGTCATAATCTAGACATCATGCATATAGAGAAGAATGTTTTTGATAATGTCTTTAACACTATAATGAACGTAAAGGGGAAGACAAATGATACAAAAAATTCAAGGGCTGATATTGAGAGAATTTGTGATTGTCATGAATTATGCATTAGAGATGGCGTTATGAAAATGGTCGTGCATACTCTTCCGATTCCAGCTAGGAAAGCAATTTTGGAGTGGGTCAAAGAGTTAAAATTTCTTGATGGATATGCATCAAATATAGCAAGGTGTGTTGACATGAACAATTTAAAGTTGTCACATATGAAGAGCCATGATTGCCATGTATTTATAGAGAGATTGCTTCCTATAACCTTACGAGAGTTATTGCCAAATAGTGTATGGGAACCTTTTACCGAACTAAGCTTATTTTTTAGAAACATTTGTTGCTCGTCTCTTGAAATAATTGACCTTGAAAGAATGCAACAAAATATTGTGATTACCCTTTGTAAGGTGGAAAAGATCTTACCTCCAGCCTTCTTTGGCTCAATGGAGCATTTGCCAATACACTTGGTTCATGAAGCAATTTGCGGCGGTCTTATACAATATTGGTGGATGTACCATTTTGAGAGGTTTTTGCAAGTTTTGAAGAGAAAGGTGAAGAATAAAGCACATGTTGAGGGATCTATATGTGAAGCATATCTTATCCTTGAAACAGTGACATTTTGTTCATATTATTTCGAACCGCACGTGCAATCAAAAACAAGAAACATCGGTCAAAATGAAGAGTTCGTGGATGCGGATTACCCTGAACGGTGTTTACCCATACTCAAGCATCCAGGTCGTCCGATGGAGAAGATGATCTCTAAAGATTTAGACGATCGAGATTTCAATGCTGCTCACTTGTGTGTTTTGATGAACTGCGAAGAAGTGTCCCCATATATTAAGTAAGTTTATGACTCAACTTTTTAGTTCTATTAAAGATCTTATATATATAATCCACTAATTAATACTATACAGGACGTTTGAGGATGATCTTCGAATAGAGAATCCATCATTTACTGATTCACAAATCAATAACAACATTGAGAAATTTTTCCTGACTTGGTTACGTTACCATGTTAGTATTACTACTTTTTTAACGTCCCTAATAATATATTCGATTCATTCCAACCTTGACGCTTTCTATTGTCCCTAATTTACCCCTTTCAGCTTACCCACAATAACATTTTGGATGATCGCATGAAATGTCTTTCAATAGGTCCAAGTAAGGTGGTCAGTACATGGTCAAAGTACTTGGTGAATGGGTACAGATTTCACACTTTGGAGTATGGATCTTCAAAGACAACAATGAATAGTGGAGTTACTGTGAAAGGGACAATGCCTGATAATGAGAAGAGTGATTATTATGGTCTGTTGACTGATATTATCGAGTTAGAATACCATAATGGAACTTTGCAGCACACAAGAGTTGTCCTTTTGAAGTGTTAGTGGTTTGATTCTCACAATGATAAGGGATTAAAGATTCATCTGAAATATCGCTTGATTGATATAAATGTGAAGAAAAGATACCCAAAGTATGACCCCTTTGTCTTAGCCGAACATGCATATCAAGCATATTACATCAGGTATCTTGATACTAAGAGAGAACGGGCAGCTTGGTCAGCTGTATGCAAAATCAGATCCAGGAACCAATTTGATAAGGAGTTAAACAATGATGATAATGATAAAGATGAACAGTTGACTTTTCAGTCCGATGAGATGAACGTGGCATTGGTACAATCAGATGATCATGATGATGTCGTATTGCGTTGTCTTGAATCAAGTGAATGCATTGCTGTGGTTAGAGATGTAGAAGAAGAGCACGAGGACAATGCCCAAAATGATGATGAAGATCATGAAAGTGACTCTGATAATGACATAGAATCTGAATACAATGAATTATCTGATTGAGATTTTGTACTTATAAATTCAATATTTTGTATGTCAACTGAATGTCAATTGTATGATTGATAATCGAAAAATATAATGAAAAGTGGTTATAGTATCTCTTCATTCATAGAATATATTGTACATCTCTTTGTATCTTATGGTTTTTTTGTAGCAATCATGGTTAGAGCTGGTAAACCCAGGGCAGATAATACACAATCTGGCATGCCATCAACTTCGTCCTCCGCAGCCTGTGGTGAAGCTGATAGTGAGTCCTCTACTGCTACAGGGTCGTCAGTTCGTTCCACCGGACTATCTGCCCCTTTGTGTGACATCAGAGTAACTAACAAGGATCGTCATAATAATACCACGCCCACGCCCAGTGTCCAGCAGGAAACGGAACATCTAGAATCATCATCACATTCATCTGGCACAACAAATTGACAGGGTATGGGATTCAAGTCACTCGAGCAGTGCGCCACATGGTTGGAGGATAGACGTACTCACGTTCGATTATATAATAACGGGTGAAATTACAATTAAATTAAATGATAGAGCAATTACTTTGATTGTTTGTTATTAGTTCTTGAAGTTATAATAAGGTAATGCAAGTGACACTAACTTATATAATTGATATACTTATTAACAGATTTGTACCTGCTTCGGTAGTAAGAGATTTTAAGTCAATATTTGCAGGCGGATTCAAAGAACCTTGGATTACTTATGGAAAAATTCCGAACGATGTTAAAGACCAATGGTTTTGCTCTTTTGAGGTTTTTATAAACATTAATGCAGTCAATATCTATTATATTATACACTTGTACATTTATACGTGAGTATTCAATTAACACATGTTCGCATTTACCTATATTTGTCGTTGTCGAGAAATTATAAGTGGCACCCATGTGATAGGGCACCCATCAACCATTGCTTCCATTATAAGCCGGCGGAGAGAATGAAAGACCAATTGGCTAAGGCCTGTAAATTTGACAAGCCTCCTAAGTGGATGACATTAGATAATTGGGAACAAATGCAAGTAAGATGGCGTGAACCAAAATAGATAGATAAATCAAATGCGGCCAAGAAAAATAGGGGAAAAAATCAATCGATACATTACACGGGTGCCACCTCCTTTCATGAGGTTATGAGAAGGATAGTATGCAACTTAAATTTAATAGCCGTTTAAATTTGTCTATCTTACTATTCTAGTTTTTGAGTAATTACTACTTATGAAGTTAATAACGTAGGCGGACACAGTAAACGCCCTTGTCTATAAAGTTGATGTTTTCAAGGTCGCTCATAGTAAAGGGGAGGGTGATGGTATACAATTCTCTGATCCAAAGGCTGCTCAAACGATAGTAAGTATTATACAGTGTATTACTTTTACTGTCGATTAATTTTGTTAAATTTATATAATTTTATGTTAAGTTTAAGTTGCTACTTTTAGTTTAAAATGTTATAAAAATTGAATTTCATAAATCTCTTTTGTAATGTGTAGGTTGTTAGACTTATGTATTTCATTATGAGAATTGTATCTATATGATTATGTTGAAGTGGTTGTTACAGACGACATATCATTTGGTTGTTTGTTGGAGACCCAGGATTGTAAATTTGGAATATTTGTGATTGTATGTTGGTTGTTGTGGCTATATGAATTGTTATGCAGCTTATAATTTTTTGTTTGGGTCCATATTAGAAACGTTATAATGCCGAAATTTCATTGCGTTCGAACTTTATTTTAGGTGAGGCCGAGTTGGGGCGTGACATTGAGTGGTATAAGAATATTAAAAATTTATAAATGTTGTTTTTGTAGTCACGATATAAGGAGATGCTCGAGCGACATCAATTTGTGATGCAAGAAGACCCTATGGCGCAGCCCGTTAATCCCGATGAGATATTCTACCAAGCTATTGGTAAGGCGAAAAAATGGCGTGTCTATGGACTTGGCTCGCAAGGAGTCCGCATTAGTAGGGAAGTACCCTCTATTCCAACCATGAACACTAGAGTTGGACTCTCAGAACAAGAAGTTGACAGGCGAGTCAATGAAGCAACGGAGTCCATGAGGCAACAACTTCATGACCAAGGAAATGCACAGCAAGAGACGCAGCGACAAGTGAACGAAGCCATGCAACTCGTGAGGGAATTGCAGCAGGAGATTAATCGACTCAAACACCCACGACAGTAGCCCGATCAACATGATCAACGGTATATTTAGGATTTAGTCTTTTGGACAATTTTATAAACTAATTTCGAACAATATGTTAATATTTTTATGAATTTGATTAAAGATGCATTATGTAAATATTATTTTGGTTGTTTAATTTTACGTTTTGTTGTGTAAATTTGTTTTATTTTAAAATTTTTACATTTCATACTATTTTTCGTAATAATTCAGCCACATAAAATTAGCCACCATTTTTCGACGGACAAATAACTATAGAATTTGGCAACAAATTAGCGACCGATATATGTCGACAAATGGCTACGGATTGGCTACAGACAGTTTTCGACAATGGCCTACGGATTGACCACTGCTTTGCTATGGACGTTAATAATTAATAATAAAATCAAAATTTTAGTTAGCTACGGATGGGCTACGGATTGGCTACGAAAATATGGCTACCGATATTCTACGGATACCAATCCGTAGTCATGGACTACGGACGATTTTTGACCGAAACGGCTACGGATTTGCTACAGACATTAATAATTAATAAATTAAAAAAAATTAGTTGGCTACGGATTGGCTACGGACAAATGGCTACCGATATTCTACGGATACAAATCTGTAGTCGTGGGCTACAGACGATTTACGACCGAAACGTCTACGGATTTGCTACAGACATTAATAATTAATAAATAATAAAAAAAATTAGTTGGCTACGGATGGGCTACGGCTATTTTGCTACGGAAGTTATAAAAAATAAATACAAATTAATTTCTGTATTTTGCTACGGATTGGCTACTGAATATCAATTTGGTGACGAGCCTTTTTACTACGGACGTAATTTCGTATCCTAACGGTCGCCCGTCCCAATTTGGCTACTGCTAGGCTACGGATTTTGGCCGTCGCCTCATCTGATTTTTCTTGTAGTGGACTGACTGAGGAGCATATCATAACGAATGAAATAATCAGTCACTTCCAAAATACTTTGGGGACAGGGAGCAACAACTATATGGTATCCATCAATACCATTAAGAAGGTCCTTGGTAAGACTCTGTCAAATGTTGATATTGGTAGATTAAGTAGCCTAGTCACGGACGAGGAGATCAAAGATGCAATTTTCTCTATTGATGGGAATAAGAGTCCTGGGCCTGACGGATTCAATTCTCACTTCTTTATTACTGCTTGAGAAATTGTGGGGAAGGATGTTATGAGAGCTATCAAGTCTTTTTTCCAGTCGGGTAAGCTCCTCAAAGAAATAAACTCTACCATTCTTACCCATGTGCTGAAAATCCTTATGCTTGCCAAAGTGACTGACTACCTACCAATAGCGTGCTACAATATTATGTACAAAAGCATCACAAAGGTTATGGCTAATCGGCTTAGAGGTTGTCTTCACACTGTTATTTTCCACAACCAATCTGCCTTTGTTCCGGGTAGAAGAATTTCTGAAAATATTCTTCTTGCTCAGGACATCATCCGTGGTTATAACAGGAAAAAGGGTGTCCCACGAGTTGCAATGAAAATTGTCCTCATGAAAGCATACGACTCAATTAGTTGGGATTTCGTGCTGAAGACTATGCAAGCTTTGAGAATTCCAGATAATTTTGTACATTGGACAACAGAGTGTATTACCAACCCGAAATTCTCTATTACTATCAATGAGAGTCTCAAAGGATATTTCTGTGGTAAAAAAGGACTGAGACAAGGGGATCCGCTCTCTCCGTACCTCTTTATTATTGTGATGGAGGTCCTTTTGAAATTACTGATCACGGCTACCAAGATGGATGATTTTGATTTCCACCCCAAATGCAAGAAAATCAGCATAAACCAACTTTGTTTTGCGGCTGATATTTTTATTTTCTGTAAAGCTAATTCTAAGTCAATGCGTACTATCAAAAGAGCAATTGACTTATTCACTAAGATGTCCGGACTACAGATTAATAAATCAAAAAGTGAAATGTATTTTGGGGGCTGCAATGATAGTATCAAATGTGAGCTTATGGAGATCATGGATTTCAAAGAAGGTTACCTACCGATTCATTATTTGGGTTTACCACTGGTTACCGGCATACTCAGTAAACAAGCGTGCAATGTCCTTGTCGAGAACATTTCAAGTCGTATCAATTCTTGGAGAAGCAAGTGGCTGTCCTATGCAAGTCAGCTGCAACTCATCAAATCGGTTCTAGTGGGAATTCAAGCTAATTGGACAAACGCATTTATCCTCCCAAAAGGTGTGCTTAAGGAGATTGAAAGGAAAATGGCAAACTTCCTATGGAAGGGGTCGACCAGAACCATCATGTATCAAAAGTTAAATGGCAGGATGTTTGCTTCCTAAGCAAGAAGGTGGACTTGGCATCTGGAAATTGGAAGACTCCAACAAGGTTGGTATTCTTAAGTTTATATGGTATTTATTTGTATACCAGGACTCGCTTTGGGCAAAATGGTGTCATGCTAATCATCTTAAAGGTAGAAGTTCTTAGGTGGTGGAGGTACCTGCAGACACTTTGTGGGCGTGGCGCAAAATCCTTAAACTCATACCTCTAGCAAGAAAAATGCTCTCATAAAATTGGTGATGGTGAAAATACTTTCTTCTGGCTAGATACTCGGCACCCACTTGGCTGCCTTCGTAATTACTATGTTGCTGAAGCTTTGGTGAATCCGGGGACTCGTTTGATAGTCAAAGTGGCTGATTTCATTGTGAATGATCACTACAAAAAAGGGTATTAGCGGCGGTTTATAACCGCCGCTAAACATTTCGCGGCGGTTGGGTGAACCGCAGCTTCTGAATGCGTCGTAGAAAGTATTTGCAGCTCTTGAGTAAAGATATTTTAGCGGCGGTTCTTATAACCGCAGCTAAAATCTTTGGCGGCGGTTATAACCGCCACTAATACATTTAGCGGCGGTTCTTATAACCGCCGCCAAATATTTTAGAGGCATTTGAGTGAACCGCCGCAAATATTTTCGCAACGCTTTAGGAAACCGCCGCTAATACCTTAATAGCTTCCATCAAGCACCACTAACATCTTCCATGACGGTTCTATTAACCGCCGTTAATAACTTTTCACGGCGGTTCTAAGGACCGCCGCTAATAAGCTTTTGCTTCTAATACTGCACTATATACTATTTTGCATCATTTGCTTCTAATTATTTTTTATATATTTGCTTCTAATTACTTTATATATATATTAGATCATGTAATAATTAATTATATTGGATGGATAAAGAATAGAGGAAAAGCAATTGTACAAAAACAAGCTAAGAAAATTAAATTGCTCTTAAAAGTATAATTGTTTAATATGTACAAATAAAAAATTAGAATATCTACAATAAAGAAAATTAAGTTACAATAGTTATAATCAAATATAATTGTTTAATATGTACAAAACAAAAATTATAAAAAAATAACAATAATCAAGTTTTATATATAAATCACTTGATACGAGGGCAAAAAAATCAAAAGTTTTCAACTATTCCTTTGTTCTTAGCTAACCAACAAACTTAAACCATCATTCGAGAATTTGCAATTTGTGTATAAGATCAAAAAGATTGGATGATATTCAAAATCTGCTTACCTATCAATTAAAAGTATTGAAGAATATTAGTCAAAAGAAAATTAAATTTTTATTATTCCTACATAACCAAACAGTAATAGATGAACATATGATTTTGTATAGTTAGCAAAACAATTAATTGATTTGAAAACTAAAGATGATGGAATACAATGGGAAAAGTGTAAAAAAAGCAAAATGAATTTTGTCATAATCTATGCATTGTTATTATGGTGCAGGGAAGAAAACCTACTGTTTCCCTTGATGGTGAAAAGAAACATTCACGAACTCAATGTGTCCCATTAGCCTCTTTAGTTTAACTCATGTTGACGGGTAAATGCACAATTGATGATGATAATCTGGAATAGAAACGAACTACTAGTACTTAAGGCAATGAAAGGAAATACATACATCAAATGCTATCAATTGTTAGAACGTAGTAACATACAAGATACAGAATTTTATACATCAGATGTATCATCATGTACTAATGAATGAGGTGCAAAATAATTTTTTCTTTTTGATGTTTTTATGTCCCTTTTGCTGAGCAACATAGAGAAGTTCTACATGGATGAACATATAACCAAGCTAATAAATAGGGCTTCAGCAAAACAATATATAACAAACAATTCAGAGAAAACTATATTTCTTAACGTTTAATGATGAAACCTTGACTAGTTTATCTGCTTGTTGACATAGAATAGAACATGCATCTTGACTAACCAAACAAAATTGATAAATGTGATCAACAACAAGGTTTCATAATCAAAAAGTCCTTTGCATGCACAACATAGCTGCCACTTAAATGCATTGCAATCAAGTTTGTGGGAGTTAAGGTTTCAATTTGTTTAAATATTTATTGTTAATCTTACCAGGTAGTTTTCTTCCCCTAATGGATTAAAAGGACCCAGAAAGAGCATGTAAAAACATAGAAACTGCAATATCACACCTCCACTAGAAAAGCAAAAATAATCTACAAAGTGCAGAATCTTGCCTTTTGATGAGAATTGACCACAAGGCAAGAGATTCATTAGCTGAAAAACTTTTACACAGAGAGTATCTACTACAACCTCCAAACAAATAATAATGTAGAATTTCATTGTCTAAAAAGTAAACTTTAGTTCAATATGTAACAAAGTAAGATGTATAAAAACTCTCGTCGCTTATTATGCATGTGTAAGAATGACTAAAATATAACAATAGAGGAAAACGATTGAGAAAAAAAAGAGAATTAACAATCTCAGTTGGGGTTACAATGCAAGGATAATATAGCGATACTCATTAATTTTGAATTACATCTTTAGATCATAATAAAAAAGTTAGATTACCATATATGTCATTAACACTGCTAGAAGTGTACAGGTTTGCCATTAAGATCAATTGCAGATCACGAAGAGTAAAAATAAACTATAAGTGAAACAAAAGGCTCATAATAAAGGTTTTTCCCTTAGCAGAGAGATTGAATTAAACTGAAGCTAACTGTAGGCTATAAAGAGTATCTATTATAACCCATAAACACATTAGCATAATAAGATGTATAAAAACTCTCGTTTTACCTGCTCAAGTATAAGTCAAGCTTCTCCTGTAGCTTATTGAGATGTGACTCAGTCTTGTCATGCTTAGCCCGCTCAACAACTAATTGTGCCTCCATATTAGTACGTTCAGATACTAATTGTGCCTCCCTCTCTTCATCACATTTCTTCAACATTTGAACTTCAGCCAACAAACTTCTTAAATCATTAGACATACCATGCCTCCTAAAGCCCAACAATGATGAAGGGGTAGGTCCTCGCCCTGCCCATCTAACATGACCGGAGTGTTCCGGGCCCCGTACTTCACGAATGATCTCATTCTCTAAGTTGATAACATCAACTCCAGGTGAGATTCTTTGCTTTTTGAGAGACTCGTATTCATCCTAGACATTTTCAGACTCAAATCAAGTTTTATACAACTTGTAGAAACCAAAGAAAAGACTACAACAAATGCATCATGAAATTGTTATAGAGCAATAAAAGAAAATAATACTCTGAATTTAAGATAGAATATCAACTAGCATACTAAATCAAAATAAAGTTATATACCATGTGCTTAATTGCATTGATACAAACTCTTTGGAGAATTAAACACCTTTCATTAGATGTGTGTTGTAGTTGAATAAAACTAGTTGAGCATAAAAAAATTGCAATGTGCAAAAAAATATATGGTCCATTTCATATTAACATAACAAAAATTATCCAAAAAACAAGAAAACAATTACCAAAATGTTCATCGAAGTTGGATTTATTTCATCATTTTTGCTCTTATGTGTTTCCCGATAAAATACAATGGGACTCACTGGTCCACCTTGCTCTATTTCCTACAAGATAGCATATGTAAGTTTAATTGTAAGGTTAGTTGTTTAGTGTGAAATTCTAACAAATCTAAGAGATATGGTTTCAAATACCATAGCATTCTCCTTTTGTGCATAACTCAGTCTACCCAATGTGTGAACTTCTGTTTGCTTGCTCCTATTCTTTTTTGCTTGATTTGATTTTGCCTACCAATATAAACATAAAAGTTATAGGACTAACTTAATCATGACAACTATAACTACATATATTAAAAGTCAATGTCATGGTACTTACTTTGGCCTCCTTGGATAAAGAATAATTGACAAAATTTATCCACTGACTATTCTCCACCTCTTCTAGAACAATACCATGAATTTCTTCTTTGGATTTTCCTTCCTCCACATACTTGTTTATTTTTTTCCTTAACTTATGTTTATGGTTCCTCCATTTCTCGCCAATAGAGCCAAGCACAAAATGTATGCATTTTGCATACTTTGTCTTATCATCAAGAAAAATATAACGCTCCTACCACATATAAGATTAATTAGTATAAAAAGAGCATACAGAGAAATATAAGCCTAAAGTATAGCTAAAAACATTAAAATTTAGAAAAGCGTATATTGACATTAACCTTCAGGTAACTAATAAATTTCTTCTTCTTGTGATCATCTTTGATGATGTGTCTCCAATCGTTTTTAGCTATGGAACAATAGTTGCCCATTCGACCAACTAATCCGAGACAAGTAGCTAAATCAACGGATCCATCCCCAATATGATAGCCATGATTATTACATTTGATTCTAATTCGTTTGTCATCATCCAAGTGCCAAATTTGTTTGTACCTATTTTTGCCACGAGTCTTTCTTCGTGCAATAGTTTCTGATTATTGTTACACAAAAAGAATTAATAATAAATGAATCATAATACTCTTAATTTATAAATGCATGATAAATGAATAAAAAAACAATTACCTAAATGATCTTGAATGTTAAGGCCTTCCCCATTTGAGGATGATGAAGTATTTGATCGGTTCCTTAAGGCAATTATCTCAAAATTTTCAACACAAAGATGAAAAACTATGATAATTATCTTTTACAAAGAAATAAGCATCAAATTGCGAGCATAAGAAAAACTCTATCATGAATAGAGTTTCATCTTTCACCAATGAGATGGTCGGAGTTTCAATTTTAATCTCTTTCACCTAATATAAAGTTTTGGGTATCAAAATTATAGCCTTTACCATAGCCATAGCCATTGACATACACCTCACCATAGCCATCATAACCATATAAATAGTCAGTTGAAGCCTCACACATTCTAACAAGTTACTTTACCTTGGTTTGAGAAAAAAAAGATTCTACCTTGGTTTTTTGAGGTATAGTAAGCTCCTTATTGCTATCATCAACATCATCCTCCTCAGCAGGAGAACTTAATCCCTGAAGCTCATAATCCTCAGCTGGCCTATAATTATCATCAATCTTTCTTTTACCCATCCTCTCCGATTCTATACTCTTACTCTTCCCATTATTTTTCTTGTCATTTTGAATAGAACCTGTCAAAGATTTAGCCATTGTTGTCAAACCCATAGCCTCCATTTTTACTCTATTCCATTCAATTCTCTTCATTCTTTACTTCTCATAGGCTGCCATCTTCTTATGCATTCAATAGCTGCAAATAAATGTAGAGGACATATATAACATCAACATTCTACAAGTAAGATAAAAAAACTTAGCCTGCAACTAGAAGCCAGTGGTCACACAATATAATCTTCTTCCTACCATTCAATACCTAAACACCAAAGGATACATATTTAAATTCACCCTTGAACAGCCAAGTAATCGGTAATAAAATATGATGAGGAAGAAAACTAACAGAACACAATAGCGCAATAATGGGACTGTGTATTGCACTTTTAGAGGAATTGAAATTACAGAAAACCAATTTTAGAAATAAATTGGGAACTCCTTAAGAAGAACAGAGAGAAGAAGAAACTATTTACAATATTCTGATACCTCACAAAGCATTGCTCTCTCATATAGATAGTATACAACTGCTCAATTCCTAAAAAATTCATCTTAGGTGCCTTGGAGTTGTCTTTTTACGCAAGCCTTATCCCAACAAATTGTGATCACCCAAATCATGCTGCTGCATTGCCACCTCACATTTCCTTTGCATTGGACCCATGGCACTATCCATTACATAATCACCAACCATTTCTATGCATTTGAAAATTGAAAGGTTTGTATCTCCAAGCACATTACAAATTCATATAATAAATAAATATATAATATACATTTGAGCACATTCTAGTTGACCACAACACCAACTACTATACCCAATGTAGCGATAACCTGTAAACAAACCCAAAATAAAATAAACATATATATTTATCGACAAATAACCAATTAATCGCCAAAAACATCTAACACTTGGAAATCATAAAGTTTGTAACTTTTCACACAACACTAATTCATATTATAACTAGAAACAATTATGCACGTTCTGGTGCCTTCAAACATATACCTGATTGCTTCTTTGGAGAAGTTTTAGGTGCAATTGAAATTGGGTCCGATGAGAAGTTTTGGTGCCCTTGAAATTTTGGTGGGCGAGAAGTTTTGGTTGGTGTTTTGCTGAAGTGAAAATTTTGATGGGAATATGTACCGTGTTTTGGTGGGTGTTTTGGCTTTAATGAAAACTTTGGTGGGACTTAGATCAAACATGGTTTAGTGAGGATTTTTTTTGAAACAAAAAAAAAAGGTATTTTTAATTTTATCTTTTCTTAATCATAACAAAAAGATAAAAAAAAAATATATATTTATATTTGTGAGTTTTTGGGTCAAAACATGGTTTAGTGAGTTTTTGTAGGAACATTATATTTTCCTTAGTGATATATGTATATTTGTATGGATTTGGTATTTTTGATAATTAAAAAATATGAACATTTAAATTTATATAGAAAAAATTTTGTTCCAATGAATATTATGAGATAATTGTAATATATATTATTCAAATAATAACATTTCAACAAATGAGAAAAGTGAACGAGCAATAATTTTTTATAATACAATAGAATTTTGTTATTGAATACAATTGATTACAATATAATTAAGGGGAATTGTTTATTAGTGATAAATAAGTGTATGTTGATGAACGAAAGTTGTACTATTACTTGATATTTAACTTAGTTATTACTTGATATTTAACTTAGTACGATAATTAAACTTTAACAGTATAGCATATGAATTAATGAAAGTTGAATTAATTAAGATAATGAGCTTCACGACTAACTACAACTAAGATTTGTGTATTATATTCAAGTGCGTATGAATAATAGAAAATTTTGATAGAAAGGTACTACCCAACTTTGAAGTACACCATCAAATGTGACAATAGTATATTTATCGTTAGAATTATGAAAAAAAGGCTTTTGGAACACTAATAGACACAAAACCTATCTTCCAAAAATTGGTTGATTGGAACATTAAAGAAGTAAGAAAACTTTGGCGATTCATGGATGAGTATCTAGAATAAGTAAGTACATAGATCCAAAACATTTGTTATGCGATTAAATTTATTAAAACATAAATCATAATAGAAACTAATGTGACTAAAACTTAATTATAAAATTATTATAACATATTAAAAATATAATAAGAAAAGATTGTAGTATATAAAAATCTATAACTAAAACAATTGTTCACAGTCTATCTTGGCTCAAGCTGAACATTGGCGGCAAGAGTTTGAATTCAAAAAATAGGTCGGGTAAGAGAAAAATATCACTCAACTGGAAAGTAGTCGTGAAAGAAAAAATATAATCAAAGACGGTATTAGATTGATGGCAGATAGAACTTATTTTGTTAGTATAAAAGGAAGTTGATCCCGCTAAGGTTGATTGATTGAACTCTATTACTTGTTTATATATCTATACACATATCTTTCGGACAAGAATAAAAAAAAAAAAAACCTTTTTGCCCTCCAAATAGAAAAAGAAATTACTTAACCCATCTACCCATGGACTAAAAAACTAAATTTGACCCGCATGAACCCGTTGTTCTCCCAAAAGAAGAAGAATAAATTACCGAACCCATATGGGCCATGAACCGAAAAACTAAAATTGACCCACTTTAAATTTGGCATGAACCCGTTTTTTTATTTCTTCCCTAGGGCTCGACTCATTTGCTTTTATTTCCATTCTACCTTCATTGCTCACCACCATTTCAATACACAACAGCAGCCATAACTTCCACCTACGCGCAACATATCAAAGGTACAACGACAGCCACTCTGTGTTGGTCTTACTCGTCTCTTCCTCAAGGTACCCTAAAAACAATTTGATTGAGATTGAGCTAGATGTTACTAGATGGATCTTATACCAAACCAATATATAATTACGTAATAGATAAGAGAACTCCTAAGAGTATGTTGTAAGTGGGTCCTCTAAGGTTGAGAAAATTCTATTCATTATGCTATGTTATGCAATGTTATTATTGTGTATTTAGTTCTCTTTTGTTTGGAAATGTCATTGAGCTTTCCTGCTTGTTGTTGGGATTATAATTCTTATGAAGTTTAATGGTTGTAATTACTAAATATTGGAAGTCTCAATTGTAAAGTTTCACCTTGGAGAATTAATTAATCTCGGGAACTTCGTTCCTTGAAGGTTTAGTCCTGTGAATGTGATCTTTAATACAGTCATTGGTTGCATTTTGGTGGTTAAGTTATTATTAAAGAAAAGCAACACCAACTCTCTAGATAGAATCAAAGATATTCTTGCGTAGCTTTGTGTACATTTCTCCAGACTATTCCAAGAGAAAAATCTTACCAACCCACTTGAATAAAATATTGATCCTAGAAGCATCGACTTAAGTCAGCTATTGAGCAAACCGACTTTGGGCATCTATAAATAAAGCATTGTTGTGATGTTGAGCAGTGGAGTCCAGTGGTGAGTGATGTAGAGAAGTGAAGTTAAGAGTCGTAGCTAGGTGATAGGAGCAGTAAAAAGCAAAAGGTATCATTGAGTGTCATAATTGTGCCTTGTGTTTAGCATAAGTGTCCAAGTCTTTTGTAACATAAAGTGTGTTGTAGTCATTTTGTTAGATAATTGGGTTAGTAAGAGTTTGTCTTGCATAAAGTATGCATTGCTATTTAAGCATTTTATTATATTACATTGCCTAAGTGCCTCAGTTTAAGATGTAGCTAATGGCATTGCATCTGCATCTGTTAGTTTGAGATGTTTAATCAATTGTTGTTGAAATTACCAACTAATGGCCCGAACAAAGATGTCAAGTAGACGATCTTCAAATGGGGAAGGCACTTCCCTTAACAATCAAGAGCAAAACCATCCAGGTAGTTGTTAAGAGTACATGAATTACTATGATTTCTTATTATGTTATACATTTATAATTGTTGTACTTGTTGGATTCTTCAGATACTGCTCATAAAAGAAAGACCCGAGGACCGTCTATGGGCAACACAGATTGGGCACTGGATCCAAATAAACGTATTAGAGTAGAATTTAACGAACATGGCCAGCCTATTAAGGATCATGCGGCTAGTTTCGTAAGTAGTAGTGGAGTACTTGCTCGAATGGACAAATATTATGATATAACTAAAAATGATTGGAGGGAATTCTCCGACCCTATGAAGGAAAAACTTATGGATTACATGAAGGTTAATGCCAAATTACGCTATTCTAAATGTTTGTGCTTTTCATTATGCTTTTAGTTCTCGTTTATGTTTACACATATGCATTTCTAGTTGTCTTAGGTTTCAATTATACTCTTCTTATAATACTAATACTTTTATATGTTGTAGGAGCGCTTCATTTTTCCCAAGGTAAAATATGCATGTGAAACTTGTGAAAGAGTGTTGCTACAATCTATTGGGCATAAATGGAAAAACTGAAAAAACAGATTGAGGGAATTTATAGATATAGACTTAGAAAACGGATGTTCCGAAACCAAAATTTATGTTCATGTTCCAAAGGGGGCGGAGAAAGCTCAATGGAAAGATTTTGTAGATATAACTTTATCGGAGGCATTTATAGTAAGTAACATACATTGGATTTTTGTATATATTTTACTGAGGAGTTATATTTGTCTTCATTTAATTAATACTGTAGCATTGATGTTTATATTGGCAAGAAAAATCAAAGAAGGCAAAAGTGTACAGGAAACAACAAACAGAAATACACATAGGTGGTAGTCAGAGTTTTGTCCGAAAGAGGAAGGATATGGTATTTGGAACTAAATCTCTTAGATTTCATTCATAGGTGATTAACTTTACAATTAAATTACGTATAAACTTGCAGGAAAAAGTAACAGGTGGACCAATGGGTTATATCGATTTATATGAAGCAACCTACCAAAAACCAAATGGTGCAGCAAATCTTACTTCTGCTCTGGTTTCGGTAATTTCTAGTGGCATGTATATCTTTCGTTACTTGCTTTTTCTACTTTGTTTTAGTGTATGTTTATGCTTGTGATTTTCATTTTGTATGTCTAGGACAAATGTAGGTGCCTACTAGAGGAAAGACGAGCCTCATCTTAACTTGATGAAATTGAGTTACAAAGTGAAGTAATTCGTGAGATACGGGGCCCAGAACACCCCGGTCATGTAAGAGGACAAGGATTGGGACCAACCCCCTCAACATTGAAGATTGGCAGTAAAAACTGTTGAGGTCGTGATTTTTTGCTCAATTTGGTCATCTTGAAGACAATCTTGGATTGGTGGTGTTTTTGCAAAAACCTCATGATCTTATTTTACCATATATATGTTGGTTACTATTGTGTGTTACAGGAAACATATTATGGCAACTTACCATGCTAAGCGTAGGAACCTTATTATGGCATCTTACCATATGAAGATTGTGCTGGCTATAGTACAACATTAAATTGCCTATGGCATAACATTTATTGCCTATTGATTAGGAATATCTTGAAGCCTAAGGCGGATGGCGGTGCATCAACAAAGTATATAGTTGTAGTCCAGAAACACAGCAGGGATCGTGCAGAAAAAAGAGGCAGAAACAGAGAGCAACAAGAGAGAATACAAGAGAATTTTATGTCTAGTGTTCCATATTATGTTGCAACACGATTTGTGTTTCAGTCTTTGATTGTATTAAGTGTTGCAACTTTGTTTGTTTTGACAGTAAGTCATGAGCGAATTATATGAGTCTTTGAGTGATTAGATTACTATCTTCTTTGTTTATTCTTCGGGAGAAGAAGATGTAGTTCTCGGGAGAGTACGCTGCAAGTCGAGGAGAGCTCGCCAAACCAAAGTTCATTGAGGAGTTCATCATCAAGGCGTCAAAGGGCAATATGAGTATTTACTTGTGTAAGTCCATTGGTGTTATAACTGATTATATTTCTTAATGAACAGGTTTGTTGGACAAAGGGAGGTCCCGTGGACGTAGACCGCACGGTTGAGCTACATTAAATCTTGGTGTTCTTTATTTCTGTTATAGTTTTATTATTTTTCGTTGCTGCTTACTGTAACCATGTTTGTTGGAACATTAAGTGGAATAAACTGACTAATCAAGGAACTGGTTGCTAACGGTTTGTGATAGTATTGATATGTCAGTTAATGTTGCAACATCCCTTGTAACAGAGTTATAACAGAATCACTCTACACCAAGTTATTGCATTCATTTTTTTTAGATTTTTCAAGATTAATCCATACTTATGCTGCACAACTTTTAACAAGTGGCATCAGGAGCAGGTTACGAACTAATTCAGTTAGATTCTTGGGAGTTTTGAGTTGTTGTCTTGCAGGAATAGGTATGGACACCTTATGTGAAGGAGGTTCGATCTCCAAACCACCGCTATTGAATGGTGTGAATTATTCATACTGGAAGGCTAAAATGAGGGTGTTCATCAAGTCTATTGATGAAAATGCTTGGAAAGTTATCCTGACTGGCTGGACACCTCCTACCAAAACAGATGCTCAGGGCAATGTTGTAACTAAACTTGAAACATAATGGACTAAGGATGAAGATCTTTCGGCAAGTTGGAACTCTAAGGCGCTGAATGCAATATTCAATGCTGTCGACTTGAATCAATTCAAGTTAATCTCGACATGTGAATCTGCGAAGAAAGCGTGGGAGATATTACAAACTATATATGAAGGTACAGCGTCAGTCAGAAGATCAAAGTTGCAGATGCTTACTACCAAATTTGAGGAATTAAGGATACTGGATGATGAAACCATTGCGGATTTTAATCCCAAATTGTACGATATTGCGAATGAATCTTTTGCTTTGGGAGAAAAATACTATGATGACAAGCTTGTGAGAAAAACATTGCGCTCTCTTCTAGACAGATTTGGAATTAAGGTGGTTGCCATAGAAGAATAAAAAAATGTGGATGAAATCAAAATTGATGAACTAATGGGGTCCCTTCAAACTTTTGAAATGAAATTTAAGCAAAAGAAGAAAGAAAAAGGCATTGCTTAAAAGACTGATGTTGAAAGGAATGAAACTCATAGCTCTTCTGATGATGAGGAATCTAAAATCTCTGAATCCTTAGCTTTGCTCACCAAAAATTTCAATAGAGTTCTGAAAAAATGGGATAAGTAAAGAAAGGGCTTTAGACAATCAAATTTTGATAAGAAGCCTCATGGTGCAACAACAACTGATTTCTTTAAGAAGCAAAACTTGAAATCAATTGATGAGAAGAAAAAGAGTAAAGGCATTCAATGTAGCGAATGTGAGGGTTTTCGCCACATTCAAGCTGAATGTGCCAACACTTTGAAAAAGAAGAAAAAGGCTATGAAGGTTACCTAGAATGATGTAGAATTAGAAGACTCTTCAGAAAGTGAAGGAGAGCATACTGGGAACTTTGTAGCGTTCATTGTTGCAACAGCACCAAACAAGATCAGTGTGAATGAGGGAGTAGGTACAACTGTTACAACAACAGATGATCAATATGGGGAGTTAAGTGAATCTAACTTTGGTATATCAGTTAGTGATGGTGATTTGGATGATGAAGAAGTCATGGAAACATACAAGAACATGTACGAAAAATGGGTGTTCGTGTGTAAGAAAAACCAAGGACTGGAACTAATGGTTGTTGAATTGGAAAAACAAAAAGCAGAACTAGAAAAACTGGTTGAAGAAAGACTGTTGGAAGTACAGATGCTGCAACATGATTTAAAACAAATGCAGCGAAATATAAAAATGTTAAATTTTGGAACTGAAAAATTGAATCACATGTTATCCATTCAAAAATTGAGTAGAGATCATAGTGGACTCGGTTTCTATGAAGGAGAATCTTCTGGTATAACTATCTTTGTCAAAAGTTCAAATCATCTAGAATCTGAATATGAAATTGCAACTGCTCAGAATAGTAGTAAAAGTGCCATGGTATCTGATGTTCCGACAGCACCAACAATATTACAGAGGCAAAATGGGAAAAAGAGAAATAGGTTCATTCCTACACGTCACTACTGTTTTGCACCTGGACACATGAGACCTCATTGTATCAAACTTCAAGAATGCAAGAGAAAGTAAGTCTCACAGTAAGCAGAAAAGATCCTTACACATGTTTTTGAAACATAAGGTAAGACAAGTATGGGTAAAGAAAACAGAGTTAGCATGTTGTGTTGCTTATACTTCTATGCAAACGTGTATTGCTAACTCTTGGTATTTTGATAGTGGCTATTCCAAACATATGACAGGTATGCGAGAAGCCTTGAACAACTACAAGGAGCAAGATGAAGGACAAGTTACGTTTGGTGATGGTGTTAAAGGAAAAATACTTGGGAGATGAACTTTGGATATTAAAGGGTTTCCGAAACTCAAGAAAGTGCTGCACGTGGATGGTTTAAAAGGTAATCTTATTAGTATTAGTCAATTGTGTGACCAAGGTTTACATGTGAAATTTACTAAAGATGGTTGCCATGTGATAGATACTGCTAACAATTGCATGCTTTCAGGTAAAAGGTCATTTGACAACTGTTATATGCTTACACCATCACATGAACGACCAGTGACATGTTACAACAACATATGTGATAATGCTGAGATTTGGCACCAAAGACTGGGACATTTAAATTATGACTTGCTGACCAAACTTGTGATGTAGGTGCAGTCCGAGGATTGCCAAAGTTGAAAAACAAGTAGTCAGGTGTGTGTGGTTCCTGTCAGATTGGTAAACAAGTAAAAGCATCTCACAAGGTGTTGCAACATGTGTCAACCAAGAATATCTTGGAGCTGTTGTACATGGATCTTATGGGTCCAATGCAAACCGAAAGCATCGGAGGTAAGCGATATGTGTTTGTGTGTATGGATGACTTTTCCAGATATACATTTGTGGACTATCTTAGAGAAAAATTTGACACTTTTGATGTGTTTAAGAAATTGTGTTTAAAATTGAAAAATGAGAAAGGGTGTAATATTCAGAAAATCATTAGAATAAAAAGTGACCATGGTCGAGAATTTGAGAACCACTCATTCACTGAATTTTGCAACGAGCTTGGAATAACACATGAATTCTCTGCTCCAAAGACCCCACAACAGAATGGTGTGGTTGAACGAAAGAAAAAAACCATTCAAGAAATGGCTTGAGTAATGTTGAATGATAAAAATCTCTCTCACAGGTTTTGGGCAAAAGTAGTTAACACTGCATGTTACACCATAAATCGAGTTTTCTTGCGATCAAGAGAACCAACAGGAGAAATCAGTAGCAGCAAAACAAAGACCAATGAGTTAGATGATGTTGTACCATTGAAGGAAGAAGGAACTTCAAAACCCAGTGTGACCGAGACAGATGAAACATCAGGCAGAATAGCTGAGCAGTCGGATAATGTCTCACCAGGTGTTGCAACATGCGACGGAACTACAAAGGATGTTAGTGAAGGAACTCAAGCGGAACTGCCACATGTCCACAGAAATCATGCTCCAACCGATATTATAGGCTCAATACATGATGAAATTCAAACCAGAGAAAAATCCAAGAGGAACTACAGAGACATGGTAAGATTTGTATGTTTCACAACAACTCTTGAACCAAAAAATGTGATTGAAGCTTTAAAGGATAAAGTTTGGATAAATGCCATGCAAGATGAGTTGAGTTAGTTTGTGAGGAATGATGTGTGGGTGTTAGTTCCTAGGCCAAAAAATGTCAATGTAATTGGAACTAAGTGGATCTTTAAGAATAAGACTGATAAAAGTGGTAATGTCACTAAAAACAAGGCAAGACTAGTAGCTCAGGGATATACACAAGTAGAAGGTGTGGATTTTGATGAGACTTTCGCTCCGGTTGTTAGGCTTGAATTTATTAGATTGTTAATATTCATTGCATGCGTGTTAAATGTTAAATTGTTTCAAATGGATGTCAAAAGTGCATTCTTGAATGGCATTCTAAATGAAGAAGCATATGTTGAGCAACTAAAAGGCTTTGAGGACCCTCACTATCCCACTTATGTGTATAAATTGAAAAATGCCTTGTATGGGTTGAAACAAGCTCCACGAGCTTGGTATGACAGATTGACGAAGTTCTTACTGGATAAAGGCTACCAGAGAGGGGGAGTAGACAAAACTTTGTTCATCAAAAGGTTTGGTTCAGGTATTCTCATTGCTCAAATTTATGTTGATGATATTGTATTTGGTGCAACATTTGAGAATAAGGTTGATGAATTTGTTAGGCATATGAAACATGAGTTTGAAATGAGTATGGTTGGAGAGTTGACATACTTTTTAGGATTGCAAGTTAAGCAATATGAAGATGGGATCTTTATTTCTCAAGAGAAGTATGCCAGGAATCTAGTTAAAAGATTTGGTTTAGAATCTGCTAAGTCTTCAAGGACCCCTATGAGTATGATCACTAGACTGACTAGGAGTGAATATGAGAAATCAGTTGATCCTAGTCTATATAGGAGTATGATAGGAAGTTTGTTGTATCTTATTGCAAGTAGACTTGATATATGTTTTAGTGTTGGAGTGTGTGCAAGATATCAAGCAAATCCAAAAGAATCTTACTTACTTGCAGTAAAAAGGATAATCAAATATGTGAGTGGTACAGTAAGTCTTGGAATATGGTTTACTAATGACACTAACACTAATCTTGTTGGTTTTAGTGATGCTGATTGGGCATGAAATACAAATGATAGAAAGAGTACAACATGTGGATGTTTTTAAATTGGAAACAACATGGTGTCCTGGTACAGTAAGAAGCAAAGTTCAATCTCCTTGTCAACAGCAGAAGCAGAATACATAGCTGCAGGAAGTTGTGCACAACTTCTTTGGATGAAACAAATACTGGATGATTATGGAATTGAAAATCAGGTTTTGACTGTTTATTGTGGTAACATGAGTGCCATTAACATATCCAAGAATCATGTTCAACACTCTCGCACTAAACATATTGACATAAAACATCACTTCATATGTGAATTTGTTGAAACAAAAGTTACTGTCTTGGAGTATGTTGCAACAGAAAAACAATTGGTAGATATTTTCACCGAAACTTTGGATCCTCTAAGATTTAAAACCCTAAGAAAAGCTATAAGAATTTGTAGTATATAAAGTTGCAACATAATGTACATCAGGAACTTGGAATAGGCTTGAGAAAACTGAAAGTTTGATATTCAATTCAGCTAGCGATTTAATTTATGAACTATATATCCTTGTGCACCTTGAAATCGAGGTTGAGGAAGCTAATCTGGACAGTCTGCTGGTGCAAGAGCTTGATCTATCTAATGACTAGGGATATAGGGAGAAGTCTCTCTAAATCCATTCCTGTATTCTATTCATCCTTTGAAAAAAATGAGTTTAATGCACTGAAAAGAGCTACTTGATCCAAAATAAAAGAGATTGGAGTGAAAGCTATCAGTTTCAGCATGGCCAGGGAAAAAAAAAGGGTAGAAAAAAAAACTGTGTTGTCATAACATAGGCTAAAAAAAAAGAAGAAAAAATGTGTTGGTTTGTGATGATGACTAAGATGATCAGGTATGTTTGAGCTGATAAGAAGAGCACTTGCACCTTGAAGATTTGAAGGTAATAGCTTTCTAAAATCTTTACTTATTACACACACACATGGTTCATTAATTAAATCCTTGTCTGAAATGAGTATCGATGAGTAAAGCTTCTTGAGTAATTTCATGCTGACTGGATTCATTTAGATTTTTTTTTTACTGTAGTTTTTAAATATAAAAAAAGGGAGAAAATCCTGGTGGATCTGAGACCTATGAAATTTCTTGTTAATTTGTTTTAGGTTGCAACAAGTATTCATTAAAAAATCATCATGGTAATGTTGTGATAACTTATGTCAAAAATGTTGCAACTTTCGTATAACACATGGATGAGTGTTTTGAGCAGGAAATTTGGATATCCTTGATTGGCAGTTAACGTACTTTGGCAGATTAAATTTTTTTTTAAAACTTCCCAATATCGTGGGATTGGCTAAACTGATGGGCAGTTACCCACGATTAGGGCACAGGTTAATTGAGAAAATTTTGCCCCTTCATATCTCCAGTACTCTGCTATTATTGTTCATATAGCTTATCTCGGTTTTCTGTTTTCTTTCTCTCTCATCTTTTTTGTGATTTTTCGAGTTCGTTGCTATCTACCCACTTGCAGAACAAGCATGGTGAAGACACGATCAAGCGGTAGACGTTGGGGAACCCCCCAAATCTGGAATACCTGGAGGGGTTTTGTCACAACCTATCACCATTGATGAACCATCTCTTCCACCAGCGGCTGAAGGCAGTGATGCAACATCATCCAGTGACACGAGCACTAGTGGGTCACTTCGCCCACAAACAACCAAAGCTAGGGCTAAAGAACCATTCATTGATCCTCTGTGGACTCCAACAGGAATGGATGTGGTTGTTCACACCGAAACACCACCTCACCACAATCAAGAAACACAATCATCAGACTATGAGGCTATGCCCAAGGTCGCAACTGCTATCCTTATTGCAACATCATCTCCCATTAAGGCATCGGCTGAGAAGAGTGGTACAAGTTATGCTACTACTGAGTCACTTAGTGCACAGTCAAATGCTACGCTTATCTCTGTCTCAGATAATATTGCAGCGTCGTGTGCACCATCTGAAACTGAAGTCACACCCGCAGAAGATGGTCGACAATCCAAGACCAAATGGAAGAAACACATTGGCAGTTTCAAAAGCAAAGGGGCTAAACTTGCAGAGTCTTCAAGCTCCAAGCCCCCCAAGGCAGTAAATCGATCATGTCTAGGGTATGATCCTTCCATTGCTTATTCTTCACAGTTCTTCTTTTCTGAGTCAAAAGAGAAGTTTAAAATTGTGTCTCAACGGAAGTTTGTTCTAGAGAAACCGTTGAATAAGAAATCATATCAGGGAACAGGGGTACTTGCCTTACTGAGAGAAATGAATATGTTAGGCACATTTGCTTTGATAAAGTCATTTTTTAGCAATCTGGTTTATGAGTTTTACTCAAATCTGCACATCAATATCAGTGTTACAACATCAAAATATTGTCATCAGATTTTTGTGCGTAGTCATGTGTTTGTTTGAGTTTTCACCTACTGCTCTAAATAAATTCTTAGGATGTGAGCCAGTTATAAAGATTATTCTAGATATCTCTCTATCTACTATTGCTATGGAACTAATAGGTGAGCCATTTGAATGGAAATCCGAATCCAGACTACCTAGGAATAGATTCACTGCTAAGTATGCTGCTTTGCATAAGATGGCTATGGTAAACTGGTATCCTACTAAGTACTCTACTACTCTCAGTAGTGAAATGGGCCGCTTGCTTTACTCTATAGGCACTGGGGTGAATTTTGATTTGGGTCAGGTTATCTTTGAGCGCATAATTGAGGAAGTTGCTAAAAACTTTTCTAGTCAGTACTTGTCATATCCCTTTATCATATGTGCATTTCTCTTGTCACAACACAAGGTTCTTGATCCTGACGAAGTATTGAACAAACCAGGTTCTTCACTATTATTTTCTAGAAAGTTTTTGCAGGGGGCTCACAAAGATGATACTAAGGGGGAGCATGCTGATAGTACATCAACTTCTAGCACTGACGCTACCAGTTCATCTACTGATCAGTCTGCCATGTTGTAGCAATTTCAGCAGCTTCGTGAGGCCATTGAAGAACTCCGAGAAGAGCAAGGGAATATTCAGGCTAATTAGGATCAGCTTAATCAGACTTTGGTTCAACTGCTCAAAGGCCAAAATGCTTTGATGGCGCACTTGATAGGCTATTCTTCTAGTTAATATTGTTCTCTTCCTATCTCACCTCTATTTCTATTTTTATACTCTCATGTCCTAGTGGTTTTTTTCTCTCTCATCTGTCTTTGCCTTTGGTTTGGCAAAAAGGGGGAGACAGTGTTCTATTCTTGTTTTAGTGTTCTTATTTTTCCTATTTTTACTGCTTCTCTTGTGCTTATGCTTTCTATGATATACTGGTTTTTAATCATGTTTCCCTTAATCATGGTTTTTGCCAAAACAAAGCCAAAGGGGAAGATTGTTAAGGTCGTGAATTTTTGCTCATTTTGGTCATCTTGAAGACGATCTTGGATTGGCGGTGTTTTGGCAAAAACCTCATGATCTTATTTTACCATATATATGCTGGTTACTATTGTGTGTTACAGGAAACATATTATGGCAACTTACCATGCTAAGCGTAGGAACCTTATTATGGCATCTTACCATATGAAGATTGTGCTGGCTATGGTATAACATTAAATTGCCTATGGCATAGCATTTATTGCATATTGATTAGGAATGTCTTGAGGCCTAAGGCGGATGGCGGTGCATCAACAAAGTATATAATTGTAGTCCAGAAGCACAACAAGGATCGTGCAGAAAAAGAAAGGCAGAAACACAGAGCAACAAGAGAGAATACAAGAGAGTTTTCTGCCTAGTGTTCCATATTATGTTGCAACATGATTTGTGTTTCAGTCTTTGATTGTATTAAGTGTTACAACTTTGTTTGTTTTGACAGTAAGTCATGAGCGAATTATATGAGTCATTGAGTGATTAAATTACTGTCTTCTTTGTTCATTTTTTGGGAGAAGAAGGTGTAGTTCTCTGGAGAGAACGCTGCAAGTCGAGGGGAGCTCGCCAAACCAAAGTTCATTGAGGAGTTCATTATCAAGGCGTCAAAGGGCAAGATGGAGTCTTTACTTGTGTAAGTCCATTGGTGTTGTAACTGATTATATTTTTTAATGAACAGGTTTGTTGGACCAAGGAAGGTCCCATGGACGTAGACCGCACGGTTGAACCACGTTAAATCTTGGTGTTCTTTATTTCTGTTATAGTTTTATTATTTTCCGCTGCTGCTTACTGTAACCGCATTTGTTGGAACATTAAGTGGAGTAAACTGACTAATCAAGGAACTAGTTGCTAGTTACAACATCCCCTGTAACAGAGTTATAACAGAATCACTCTACACCAAGTTATTGCATTTGTTTTTTTTAGATTTTTCAAGATTAATCCATACTTATGCTGCACAACTTTTAACAAAAACCATGCTACATCTTCTAATATAAGACGTTTGGAAGCTGAAGTTGAGCTTTTGAAAAAATGCGACATCGAGCGGGAGGCCGAGAGGGCTGAGCGAGACAAGTTAAAGGCCGACTTAAATAGCCTAAGAGAAACGTTATACTTATACATGAGCCAAGTAAACTTTTAGTTTATTACTTGCATTATTGAGTATGGAAACTTTGACATACATCTTACTATGTTGCATGTTGAAGTGAGGGTCATTGTTTTAGACAACCAAATTTTGATATGGGTGATAGTTTTATGGAAAAGTAAAAGGTAGCTATTACATTTATTTTGGTATCGTGGCTAATTTTTTTTCATTCTTTTAATTGCCAGGGAAACAATTCTTAAATCTTTGTCAAGGAATGAACAAAGGACTCTATTTTGTTGAAAGCATTACAGTTTCCCCATGAGGAGAAAGAGGAATCATAAGATAAAAACATTATAGTTTTCCCACGAGGAGAAAGAGGAATCAGAAGATGAGGTAAATCTTATGAAGTGTGGTTCACTAATTCTCTAGTCTAGCTTAAAAGGTGAAGAATTGATTCACTAACATAATTCTCTCTTTGATTCTGCAGGACATTGGCTTCAGTCTCTTCGATTAAATTGGTTCTAGGCATCGAAGTCTTTTGTTTCAAGCTCTTCTTATATAGATGTTTTTCGGTCAAGTTTTAGAATTTTATATGATAAAGTTGTCACCTAATCATCTTATTTGGTGATTCTGATTCTTTCCCTTTGCCTTGGGTTATGGTTATATGCGATTGTTGTTATAAGTTTTCCACTAAAAGTTATTACACATTATATTTTTAGCCCTCGTCTATGTTGTGTTGTGTTGTTTACCTCAAATTTTACTGTTAGAAGATAACATAATTTGTGTGTGAAACTGAGGGATGATAACATAATTCGTGTTCTTAGTTGTAAATTATCCTAAATTTAGGGTGATATAATTGAAAGAAAAGAAAGCAATGTTTGGTTTAGAGTAATGAAAGGATTTGTTACTGTGTTTGCTATCTTGGTTTTGTGGTTAAATTAGTACGAGAATGTACTGGAGCTCTCGGTTATATTGCTATGTAGAAACGTCTTTGCTTTGTAATATTTATTTTGGTCAATTCCAACCGAGTAATGTTTTCAATTTGGATACTTTTCTACTATTGTCATCAGAGATTTGTGTTGGTTGTAGGGATACTGTTATGGTGAAGGGAGGGAATACTTTGATCTAGCTTTGTATTCTGAGAAAAAGAAAAACTTATACTTGATCAGTAAAATTCTTTTGGATTCATCTTCTCATCTTAACATTATTTGGAGTAATTCTTTGGTCAGTCTGAGCTGATCATCAACCAACTCACATACAAGTGGGCCTAAGAATTTTGTGGGGTTTATCCCATGTCGCTAGTGCTGATTAGTCAAACCAAAGAATTTGCACATTAATTGGTTAATTGAAATGGTAAATTTTACCCTCAAGTATTTTCTATGCAACTGGTAGGTATATATTACAAACACCAATAAGGGGCAAGGAGAAAAGGAAAATTATTAGGAAAAAATATTCCCCAGCTGCAATCTCTGATTCATCATAAGTCAAAGCATATGTTTAGCAATAATTTATGTACAACATCCCATTAACTTAGCCACATGTGTTTTACATGTATAACATTTATACACATGTGCTTTATAGCTTTCCGTAAAGTTAGCCAAATAAGTTTCATGTACGGTTGTATATAATGAGATTTGCTCAAGACTAAATAAATTGTCTTCTTTTACAAAGACTACTGCTTCTCTATAAAAATACAAGATAAAGAGACCAATATTTACATTACATCCACAAAGAGGAGTCTAAATGCCCGGATACAAGTTCAAAGTCAACTACAAGCTCAGAAACAGTACTCCTCCAATATGCTATAGACAAATCTGTTTCTACAATTACACTATTGACATTTTCATCAGCAATCAAAAAACAAGTAGAATTATCATACCAACTTGATGTCTACTTCTTCTCCATTGTGTATATTAACACCCGATTCAACCAAGAAAATATTATTTATAAAACAACTAAGATAAAAAATTTACTGAAAAGAATAAAAGACGAGAGCGAAAATACTGCCTTAAGTTTTTCTTCATGACAAAGAGCTGGTGTAGAAAAGAAAGCTGTATATTTGCATTTACAGACCGAGTCAACAAATGAATGGAAAGAAAATGCGAATTAGTTAACAAATCTAGAGGCAATTATTTACTAACCTATGATTGTTGTACAACATCACATTCATTAACATCCTCCCGGATCTAGTCACTTTATTCCAATTCCTGGCATTCGTAAGGAACACTTCTTGCAAAACTACCACCATTATCTTGAATAACATTATCCTCGTTGGATTCAATCTCCACACCAAGATCAAACACATCCCTCGGGGTTGTTTTTATCACAACATGCCATGGGGGACACAAAGGATCTTTCACATAAAAAGCTTGTTGGACTTGAGATGGTATAACAAATGGCTCATGAGTGAACCGCTCCCCAATATGGGCCAAGCGTGTGAAATTTAGAAGTGTAAACCCAAATTCGTCTTTCTTCACCCCTTTATCCCATGTTAGATCAACCCAATTACAACGAAACAACGCCACCTTAAATTTTCCAGAATAGTCTAATTCAATTATCTCCATGAGTTCACCAAAGTACTCAACTTCTCCGTCAACTAGATTTGGATCTCGAGAAGAAGCTACGCTTGGCGTTATCTATGTTACAACTACTCCATAATTTTGAGTTCTTTTTCCCCTATTTCCTTCCTTAGTGCGAAACTTAATCTCATTGAAAAATAAAACATTTGTAACTTTTTACAAATTTTGAAGGACCTACAGAAAGCCATCTTATTCTTTCTGGCACATTTTCGTTATCTATATTTGATACTAATATTGTGAAAGATCAATATTTTCAATCAAAAAAGATGTAGCTTGTATGACATGATTGAAAAAAAAAGTTCATACTTACATGGGTTTTAAACCATGCATGAAATTCCTCTGCCACCAACCGTTGCAATGTGCTTGGATTGTTGTCATATCTCCTATGACAAAAATTTTGAATCTTGTATCTCTTAAATTCTCTGCATAAGAAAAAGAAAACAAATTTTGTTAAAAAAAAATCCATAAATAAAACCCAAGAATGGATGTAAAAGACGCGACTTACTCAACATATGATTGTATTTCATCAAGATATAACAAGATATATCGGTGTGCTTGCGCCAATGATAAATCATCTAATGCTTTAACCTCAGTTGCTCCCTTGAATATACCACCACTTGAAAACAAATATTTATCTCTTTCTATGGGATCAATGTCATTATTCCAACGTGGTCGATTAAAAACTGTCTCAATCTCATCAAAATATCTAGAGCAAAAAGTATGACACTCTTCCGCAATATAACCCTCTGCAATTGAACCTTCAGGATATACTCTATTACCGACATACTTTTTGAATGCTTTCAAGCACCTACAATAGATTTCAACCGATTATATGAGATTAACAAAAATCAATTTGTAGCATATCTGCGAATGCACATACCTAATTAAAATAATAATATCTTTCAATTGGATACATCCATCTAAATTGAACAGGGCCTGCAGTCTTTGCCTCATCTACAAGGTGAAAAATGAGGGAGGAAAACATCTTTCCATGTGACACAGTACTAAAGCTACACGAGACTTTAATATATCTAACTCATCAATATTGAGTGTCTTACTGCATATAGCCTTAAAAATGCTACTCAATTCGATTATAAGCTTCGTAACTTGTTTATTCATAGATGAGCGCAATGCAACAGGAAATAGATCTTGCATCAATATGTGATAACATTAATACCCCTTGATATCTGTGATGCATAACCATCAGGCACTTTGACATCTTTCAATACACTGAGAAATATTTCTTTCTTTTTCGTAGTTATTGAATAAGAAGCAAGAGGAAAAAACACTTTTCCATTAGGTTGCCCCACAGGATGAAGTTTCTCCCGTATTCCCATGTCTCTCAAGTCATAGCGTGCTTTGGGATCATCTTTACTCTTTCCCTTGATGTTTAACAATGTTCCAAGCACATTTTCACATACATTTTTCTCAATATGCATAACGTCAAGATTATGACGTAGTATATTGAACTCCCAATAAGGCAATTTAAAGAAAATATTTTTTTTTCCATGACATTGAGTCATCAACAATCTCATCACCCTCCTCAATTTCTATCTCATCAAAAGACTCATTTACTGGACGTGCAATTCTTTTTCTCTTTCTTTTAGAAGTACTTGCCTCGTTCCTCGAATTAAATATGGCCTCATTAATAAAATTAACCCCTTCCAATTGCCTTAATGCATCTGACCCGGACAATGTTTTCGGAGCTATTCCCCATTCCTCAGTCCCGTCAAAATCATGTTTTCGTGCTCAAAACTTGTGTGATTTACTCAACCACCGACGATGTCCTAAATAACAAAATTTGCGCTTATTAGGTAACCACTTTGATTTTGTCATATTTGCACAACATGGATATGCTTTCTTTCCTCTAGTACTCCAACCTGATAAATAAGCATAGGCAGGGAAATCATTAATAGTCCACATTAATGAAGCTTGCATTGTGAAATAGGTTTTACTTGTTGCATCATATGTTCGGACGCCTTCCCACAATTGTAGCAACTCATCAATAAGTGGCTGAAGAAAAATATCTATTTTATCTCCTGGGGCCTCTTTTCCTGGGATGACCATCGACAATATTAATGAAGATTGTTTCATGCACATCCACGGGGGTAAATTATACGGGATCAAAATTACAGGCCATATGCTATATGCATTGCTCATCAATCCAAATAGATTAAAACCATCGCTCGCTAATCCAAGTCTCACATTTCGAGGATCATTAGCAAAATCAGGATATCTTTGATCAAATGCCTTCCACACATGTGAATCAGCAGGATGCCTTAAAAGTTTGTCATTTGTGCGACTCTCATTATGCTATAACATCGAAGAAGATGTCTTTGACGAAGTATACAATCTTTGTAACCTCGGGATCAAAGGAAAGTACCTCATGACTTTACAAGCTGTCTTTTTCTTTTTATGTCCTTTGGCACTAATATCGTCATCTTGTTGCCAACGAGAAGCATTACAAATATGACAGGATTATTGCTCTGCTTTATCTCCCCTATACAACATGCAATTATTCGGGCATACGTCAATGTTTTCATACCCCAAACCCAAAGCATTTGTTATCTTCTTTGCTTCATATAGAGATGTCAAAATGTTTGATTCTGGGAATTGTTATTTTAAGAATTTAAGAAGCATTCCCACTGATGTTCCACTTTATTTGTAGTATGACTTTATATACATCAGTTGGATTGTAAATGACAAAATGGTTGATTTGGATCAATGATAAAGTTCTTTGTTACCTTTTTCAAAATATTTAAAAAATCCAGTAGCTTATATATTAGGACCATCATCAGTTTGAATGTAAGGCTCAGTATTATCATTATCATCCTCATCACTTTCTTCCTCTTCCATATTTTCATTCATTGGATTTGACATATCATGAAGTCCAAATGCATCCCTCACTAAGTCATGCATATCAAAATGGTCTTCAAGTGGACTATCATATGGCCTATCTACAGGAGTAGGAGGTCGTGTATCTCTAGCTATAAAATCTTTTCCATGGCAAACCCAGCGATTATACCCTTTAGTCATCCCATTCCAGACTACATGAATTCTCACATTATCTCGAACTTGCCATTTACGATTGGCGCATGAAACACAAGGGAATAATATTTTTCCGAAACTTGTACCAATGTGACTGAATGCAAAGTCAAGAAATCTGTCCAAACCATCAAGGTATTCGTCGCTAGACCGTGGTTTCACCGTCCAACTCTTATCCATTATAATGTCTATGAAAATAAAACCAAGGTTCAACATTAAGAATGTATGCCACCTATAGGTAGAATCCAACTTCTACTAAACAAGATTATCTTTTCTTATTTTAATTCATTAACATGCTTTCATCTAAAGCAGAACTGTATTTAACAATATTCCCTTTTGTCTAGGCAAATTTATAAAATTCACAATTTTTCTGGCACTCAACTTAATCTTCATAATTCACAATTTTTTTTTTGGGCTTTTGTTTGTGGGTTTTTTCCTATTAAGCATTGACACAAACAAATGTAGTTCAGTTATGATCATAGTAAGAAAAGAAGAAAATAAATGAAATTCAAACAACCAAACGAGATGGAAACAAGAGGAACCTGATAATGTAGAGCAATTGAGATCAATTTCAGTACTTGGAATTGAATCTTTCTCCTACTTCTTCTTCTTTATTGCAAATCAACACGAATCTGTATCCAACTAGGATAATCTTTTGTCATGTCTCCCATGAGCTTCTAGATATTCTTCATATGTCTGCATTGAGGAGAAACAGATAAATCAGTCATTAGGGATCACAAATATATAGCATGACTGAAATATAAGCAGCACAAAGAAACACAAGGGTCCAGCCACCTCGTGATGTGGCCCTTACTCGTAAACATGGTGTTTAAGGTGACAGGATGCAGACGCATGTAAGAGCAAAGCAAAAGATTCAATAACATTAGGACAATAATATACTTACCACAAAACATCATTTAGCAAAAAAAAAAAAACATACATTAAGCAAACTAACAAACGAATACTACTCAAAATCAAAAAAACATTAGCTAGAACCAAACTTTAGATGTTGTTAGCAAAAGACAACTACTGCTACATCTTTGTATCACTTTAAATTTTGAAAAATAACATCTATTGTCAAACTAGAGAGACATTTATGTACAAGCCTAATTATTCCACAACCAACCAACCAGCAAAGGAGTCAATATGCAATCGGAAAACATGAGACTTCACCACTAAGTTCAGTAAATCAAAAGGTTGTATAAAAACACAAAAAATAGAGGTTGGAAACAGAAGCATTTCAAACAAGGTAACGCAATGGACAACATTCAGATAGCCAAATGAACAAATCCACAAAGCTAACTTTAGTTGTTTCATATTCATTATATAAACAAAAATTCTATTTTATTCTCTTTGTAGTAGACAGATCTTCCAAATAACATGAACAAAATCCACAAAATAATTAAAATCGAGAAGATAATAGTGAATCATTCTTATAAGCAAAACGAGTCTTGGACATACAGCTAAGAACACCAGTTATACTGCTGCATAAAACACGAGGTACACCATGTCTCATCATCTATATACAAAATATTCAATGAAAATATAGATAAAAATATATAACAAATATCTTGTTGGTGGTGGGTTGTGTTTTCTCTTTACATTTCTTGAATTTGAAGAGTTTGACACTTTCAATGCTTCAGACTTGATCACAAGTATACTTTTTTGGACTCTGTTAATGCAATTAATTACAATAAGGGAATGTACTTTTCTTAGGTAGTAATGACATCTAAGTAAGAAAAAAGTTGCAAAGCCAAATAATTTGCATAGTACCTGAAGTCGAGCAACTTCTCCCACTTGCATTCCCAGTACACCTTCATCCCATCCTATAAGAAGAAATGTATAAACTGAATGAGACAAGTTACCATATTAAGCAAAAGATATGATGCACAAAACAAATATGGTGAATTACAACAGTCTGCATAAATTAATCACTAATCTGTGTATATTTGATCGAAGACAAACATGCAATAGCTTAGTCTGCTGCATATTAATGAGCTAATCTAAGAAACAAGCACAATCACACGAAAAACCTCTCTGCAAATGTAATCATACTCCAAGATAACGTAATCCTCTCATACCTTGAGATAATAGTGGATCATTCAATAGCCAGAATCATACCGAAAATGCTTCTCCATTCTGAATCATACTGAAAATGCTTCTCCATACTTCTAAAAGTTTATATTTCTTAATTTTCTAAGATCAGTGATATTTGCATCACAAGGTTTTAGCATTTGTAAAAGAAATGTGTTTTCCAATTATTAGTTTTCCTTCTAATCAAAACATCTAACCCCAATTCATTCTACAATAAAAGTTGGACTCATTGAAACATTACATCGAACACTTTGAACTATACCAGGCATACAATAAAATTTCTTTACAGATACATAACCAACGTGACCAACAATCTTAAGTTCACAAACAAAATGCTCAAAACACTGTAAAATTAAACGAAAAGCATCATACCTTTCAATTTCAAGTTGATTTTCTCCCAAATTTCTTTTTTTTTCTTCCTGCTTTTTGTTTCTTTTCTTTCTTTAAAGCAATGTTTTGTATTTTTTGAAATGGTTTAGAATCTCAGATCAATACATCTTTATTTATACAATATTCTCTAAAGATTCAAATTTTTTTTTTATCGTTATTGTATTTGGTGGCTCTTCATTTTGGCTCTAAGTGCTGATTTTTTTTTTTTTTTGTTGATGATCAGTAATAGACCACGATTGTGTGGTCTAAAATGTTAAAGACATAGGTGGCGGTTTCTATAACCGCCGCCTATTCCCATTTATTCCTTTGTAGGTGGCGGTTTTTAGAATCGCCGCCTATTCTCACTTATTTTCATCCCGTGTCCAACAAGCCACAGAAATTCATGGCAGTTGTTCAAAACTAATCGCGGCAGTTCAGGGAACCGCCGCGAATAGCCATCGGCTTCCTGCCATTAGCAGCGGTTCTTAAACCCGCCGCTAAATAAGTGTCGCCCATGTGATCTTTTCCTACAAGATTTCAAACTCTCAACTACATCAACTCAAACTTGGGTAACATAACTCTAATCCCAAATCGCAAGGACAAAGTGCTCTGGCTGGGCAAGGATTCCTTTAATGCAGAAGCAACTTGGAATTCAATTTGTGAGACTAATCCGAAGTGGGAGTACGCATTTGGTCTAAACATGTTGTTCCTAGGCATGCGTTTTGCAGCTGGCTTGCAATGAAAGATAAGCTAACTACAATGCAAAAACTCATCTCTTGGGGTATTCAAGTTAATCGTTGTTGTCTCATGTGCAATATGTATACAAAAACAAATGAGTATTTATTCTTTGATTGTGGATTTTCTAAACATGTTTGGTGGAATATTCTGCGAAGTGCGCAAGTCATAACTAGGATGTGCAAATGGGATTCTTGTATCAAGTGGATATTGATCTTTTGCAAGAAGAAGATCTTATAAACAAGTATTATCAAGGCCGATTTTTGTTCTACTGTCTACCAACTATGGCATGAAAGAAACCTTAGACTCCACAATAATGGAGCGAGGACAGAAGATCAGGTTCATAATACAATTAAAGCAGATGTTGGCGCAAAGTTTGATATGTTACTTAAATTTTGACATATAGGTACTAACATAAATATTTGTAAAGCATGGAATCTTAATGATAACATTCTTTTGTAAATTCTCTTGTGTATTTTTTCTAGGGAGCATATCACTACAAGAAATTTTTGAAACGGAGACGGCTAATTTCCGTCTCATTTTCGTCTCCAATCTGGAAAAGGAGACGGAAATGAGACAAAAATGTGTCGTTACCTTTTGCACCATCTCTAATTTTGAATTTCGTCTCCATTTCATCTCAAATAGAGACGAAAAGATATTTCGTCTCCATTTCGTCATAAATGATGTTCGTCTCTAATCCGTTTCCCTCGCGTTTCGTCACCGTTTCGTCTCCCTCACATTTTGTCACTTTTCCATCTCCATCACATTTGGTCTCCCTCACATTTCATCACCGTTTCATCTCCCTCACATTTCGTCACATTTTCGTCTCCATCATATTTGGTCTCCATTCCGTTTCCCTCACATTTCATCACATTTTCGTCTCCCTTACAGTTCGTTTCTAATTCGTCCCCAATCATTTCTGCCTCCAAATCGTCTCCAACCATTTTCCGTCTCCAAATAGTCTCCAAAATCTGAAATTTTTTTTAAAAAAAATGTTAAAATTTCCTTGAACCTACAAAAAATATATATTTAACTAAATCTATCACTTATATATATATATTTTTTTTTTACTATTAACTTTTTGAAAAGTTACTTTTGACTTTTCTTTTTTCACATTTCACTATTGTAATCACAGATTCGATATCCTATATTAAGGTAGAGTTTGCCTCAGAACATGGGATCCGAATTTTCTTTCCCTTTTTACCTTTTTCCTTTAATCCAGATCACTCTTTGTACATTGTACTCCTGTACAACCCTCAGTGTAACACAGTTCTTCCAGTTACATCTAATAACAAGTAAGAGACATTCGTCTCCTTTTATCTTCATCTTTGTTGTATTCCATTATTTTCTTATCTGTCTATCCATGTTTATTCCGCTTTCTATTATATCTATTATATATGTATCTCCCCTGGTTTGTTTCTGGTATCAGAGCCAAAGCAACTACTAGGTTAGTCTTAAACAACTTACCTTTATGTACAACTTACCTTTATCTACAGTACTTCGTGTCTAAGGTTAGGGAGCGAGTAAGACCCAAGGAAGGGCAGTAAACTCCAGGTTTCCCTTGTGGCGCTATAGATTCGAAGATAGTAAGTTTAAGATTAATCCAGTAGTTGTAATGGCTTCAAGTAGCAGTTCTACTACAGTAGGTACAAATAATAATACCGTAGCAAAAACAGAACAAATATGGACAGTAGGAGAGTTAAATAATTGGAAACCTCCTAAGATGAATATAAATGAGATTTACCAGAAAGGTCTTGTTGACCTAAAATCTCTACTTACTATTAGATGTAAGGAAGAAATAGTACCACTGACCAGTGACCGACAGAGTATTAGACTCTTTTCACAGAAGTCACTTGACAGAGCCAAAAGAAATGGCTATAGGTTTTTTCACATAGGCCATGTGCAAGTCGCACTTAAGCCTCTTATCAGAGAATGACTAGATACCAGTATATATCTAGCTCTTAAAGATTGTAGATTACTCAGATATAACTATTCATTACTAGGATTAGTTGAGACAAGTCTTTGTAATGGTCCAGTTTTCTTTAATTGCTTTCCAGACTATACCATATCGCTTACATGTCCGCATGTCATGAAAGCACTTCAATTAGACATTAAGACATATAACTATTATGTTGATTGTGGTATACATGCATATGAAGTTATTTATCGTCTTAATTATAAACTAATGACTACGGGATTAAATCCCAGATCTGTATCCAGAACCAGGAGAAAATGGGAAACTCTTTTATGGAACATGGATATAAACAAATCAATAGTTAATATACTCATAACCATTAAGTGGAATAAAGTTTCACTTCCAGAAAGGTGGAACATTGAAAATGCCACCAAACCAGTTGTTCAAGACCAAAATGTCCAGAACTCCAGAATAGAACATATCGTCCAATATGAGGATGGTACTGTTTCAGTTAAAATAAATAGAAGAAATAGGGAACCATCACTTTCCCGTTCAATTTCCAGTATCTCTAGGATAAGTATTTCTAACCCTACTCCAGGCTTTGTTGACTTACCATCAACAAGCAGAACTCAGATTTAGTCCGTTCCCATGGGGATTAGGATTGAAAATCAGACTGCTCATCCAGTCTATCCAGAATTTGAACCAACTGATACATCGTCAGTTGACTTCAACCCTTCAGCCTTTGATTTTGGCATCAATATGCTATCAGAAGTGTTTGAAAGGGATGTCCAAGCTTTGAAAGAAGAATTTCTTTCAGACAGGAACAAGACCATCAGAGATTGGTATATGAAATCACATACCAATGAACAATTAGCAGATTTTAAGGACCAATGGCTCCAATATTTACAAATTGTCAGAATGAATGTACCATTCTTTCTTTGGTTTAATCACAGAAATAAACCAATGGATATCAATGTTCTTACTGCAAGAACAAGAAAATGGAATTTACCCAATTCCACACAGATCATTGAATTAGAGCACCCTCTGTTTCAACATACACAGATCCCTACCAAAGAGGGAACAGTAGATTTAAAACTAGTTATCCTTTCAGAGGAACCAAAACTAAAAGATATAGCCCAACAAAATAATTGGACTAATCTTTCACTAGTAACATTACAGAAACAAGTTCAAAATATCGAAGATATTCTTGAAAAACAGACTTTAGTCTCCATAACTCCAGTTAAACCTATTGAATCAATACATAAGTCAATTGAACAGACCCCTGTTTCTTTGACAAAACCATTTGATTCTCTTAAATTAACCAGTTCAAAGGTTAGACCAGAATCTTCGATCAAGGTTTTACCTTTTAAAATATCCAGTTTCATTCCAAAATTGGAATCAACAGAGGAGAAGAATACCAAACTTCTCAAAGAACTGATTTCCAGAAACATGAAATCAGAACCTCCAGATAAACCCCCTGGAGACATTCCTTCATCAAGCCACCCAGCTCTTCAGACATTGAAACAGTCAGATAGTAATTCTGATTGTGACTGCTCATCTTCTCAGAATTCCAGGAGGGATAAAAATATCCACATCAATAGAATTTCTTTTCCAGATACAAAGAACTTCTATCCCAAACCATCTCCTCCAGATCTTCAAATTGAAGAATCCTATTCACAGAGAACCTATTCAGGCACTCAAGTCTATGAATGGAACATAGATGGTATGACAGAAAACCAGATTCTCAATGTTACCAAACAGATGATCATTATCGGTAACATATATAAACAAGCTGTTTCAGAAAGAGCAGCAACCAGAAATATCACACTTGGCTTCAATGGCCAACTCAAATGATGGTGGGATGATCAACTCAATGAGGCTACCAAAGAAAGCATCCTTAACATAGTGAAAACCAATGAGAATGGTGAACCCATTCTTTATAGTCAAGGTCAGACAGAGTCTTGTGCTCTATCAGCCTTAGTCTATGATATCACCTACCATTTCATAGGTGATCCTACAGTTTATCGGGAAAGCACATCTGAAATCTTTTAGAACCTCAGATGTCGTACATTCCAAGACTTCCGATGGTATAAGGATGTTTTTCTCAGTAAATTATACCAAAGAACTGACAACAATACCAGTTATTAAAAAGAAAGATTTTTATCTGGACTTCCAAAATTGTTTGCTCAGTAAGTGAATGATGTCCTTTCACTTGATTTTCCAGGATTAGACTATGATCTAATGACATACGGGGATATTATTTCCCATATCAACAAGATTGCTTTGAAGATTTGCATTGATCTTTGTTTTAAAGCACAATTGAAAAAATAGTCTAATAGAAAAGAATTAGGAAATTGGTATGAACAGTATGGTATGGAAAGTATCCGACCACCCCATACTCAGAAAGCACATAAATCTAGAATTTCCTCTAGAAAATACAAGAACCATTATAAGTCCATTGGACAAAGATATAACCAGAAGTATGACAACAAACCATACCCTAAAAAGAAACACTACCAGAAGTTTCCACAAAGAAATTGGAAACCAAAACATAATACACATAGTAACAGACAACAGAAATCCACAGGTTGTTACAAATGTGGTAAAATAGGACACTTTGCAAAAGATTGTAGAGTCAGATCACTAATTCAATCATTAGAATTAGATGAAGCTACAAAAAGCAGAATACTTCAATCCATTGATGATATTGAATCATCATCTAGCTCTTCTTCAGAATGTTCTGATGAAGACAATATCAATCAGATTGGAACAGACTACTATTCCAGTAATTCTTCTAACTCCATACAGGAATGTGCATGCCCCAGTGAAGGAGCATGTTTCTGCCAGAAAGGACTTAACGTCCTCAGAGATTCACATAGTCTTATGATCGATATGATCTGTAAGATTAATGACCCAGAAGAGAAGCAAGCTTATCTTCTTAGAGTTAAAGAAATTGTGGATCAGAAAGAGGAAAAGAAACCTTTATCCATAACACATCAGACTGAAATTAAGAATGCAAATTATTCTGATATTCTTAGTCATTTCCAGAAAAAGAAATCCCATCCAGTTGGGATCTCAAATCTCTAAAGAGAGATTAATCAACTGAAAGTTGAGATTCAGCAACTCAGACGTGAACATGGTCAAGAGATTGATAATCTTAGGATTGATCATGAACACCTTCAGCAAGATGTTCTACTTCTTCAAGTAGAAATTCTTGATCATCAAAAGCATCCTATTCAGGATGATCAACTTGATAAACAGACTCAGATTGCTTTTAGCAAACTAAAAGGAGAAGAAGCATGTACTTCTGCCCCTGCAGAAGATTATCTTAATCTTCTAAACAGAATCACGTACCGGAAATGCTATGTTCAGTTAACCATCAGAGTTAATGATTTCAAATTTGAAACCATTGCTGTATTAGACTCAGGTGCAGATATGAATTGTATCCAAGAAGGTTTAATACCTTCCAGATTCTTCGAAAAAACCAGAGAGAAGCTTTCTACAGCTGACTCCACCAGACTCCAGATTCGGTACAAATTACCTAATGCACATGTATGCAACCAAGGTGTTTGTTTTCTGACCAGCTTTGTGCTAATCAAACAGTTGAATTCCCAAGTCATTCTCGAGAATCCATTCCTTCAACAGTTATTTCCCATGACTGTTACAGAACAAGGTATATCCATCAATGTGTTGGGTAAACCAATCCTATTTGAATTTTATTTCCCTTCACAGCGAAGAGATATTAATTCAATCCAACATAAAGAAAACCAAATCATTTTTCTTAAACAAGATATCCAAAGTCTCAGAATTGATGAGCAGATTGCTAAACAGCAAAAGTCCATCAAAGACTTTTAGACCAAACTTGAAAAAGAAGTTTGTTCAGAACTTCCTACGGGTTTTTGGGCTCGTAAGAAACATTCAGTCTCTCTCCCATATGAGAAAAACTTTTCATAACAGAATATTCCTACTAGGGCTCGGCCCATCCAGATGAATCAGGAATATTTATCTCTTTGTTAAAAAGAGATCCAGAGTTTATTTGATAAAAAGCTTATCCAACCTAGCAAAAGCCCATGGTCGTGTGCAGCCTTTTATATTAATAAACATGCAGAACAGATTTTTGCCAGATGGCAAGCCATATTGTCTATTTTCGATTTTGATATAGAATATATCAAGGGAGAGGATAATTTCATCCCTGATTTTCTAACCAGAGAATTCTTGACAGGCTATGTGCCTACCACATAGGATTCCTTCGGGAATACCTTTTCCATTTTTGTTTTCTTTTACAAATCATATAGGCGGATACCAAAATTCATTTAGTGAATTCAGATGGATAGTTTCAAGTCCACCGCATCAAGTAGATTGAAACAAGTGTTCAGATCCAGAAGCAGAATTGATAACATTTCAATTCCGTAGTTCTTCCTATTATTGCTTCTAACCATTTGCAGGAATCATTCACTCCTGACTTAGCAAGCAATGGCACCCAAGAAGGACAAAGGCAAGGCAAAAGTCCTTTCTTATGCACAGAAAGCCCTAACTCCAGTGGCTCTAGCATCATCGCCTTGAACTCCAATAAAGATTAAAGATAAACAGATAACGCATACACAGATATCTACCCAGTCACTCCTAGGTAGAAACCTCACAGTTTTGGGGACATTGACCCCGCAGAAACAATTAACAGGTGTTCATGCAGGTATTGCAGGTACATCGTCTTCCATGAAGACTCCATTAAGTAACAAGTTTCAGCCTCTTGTTACCAAACCTAAGCCAGTAACCCCAGAACCCAAAGAATCGTCACCATACATTTGCAAGGAAGTTTTTGACCAAATCCTTGTAACAGAACCAGAACACTTTAAACAGAACCCAAACATATCACCTGATGAGTTTGCTAAGGCATTTTTCCATCCCTAGTCAAACTATATCCCAGACAACACATTCAAAACCCAGAGTTACTATGAGACCATTCTCATAGCAACAAAATCCATTGAGTTCAGTCTAAATAACAGTGATCTCTAACCAGGCGAGTATAGCTATATCAAAGCTAAACTCCAGACAGTGATCACTCTTGATCAATGGGGATAACCCCCACACAGAATCAAACAGGTCCCAGCCGATGCAGCTATTTTCAGAGACTATACATATTATGATTACATTATGGCGTGGTTCAGATATTTCTATCGCCAGAATAATAAACATAATTTGTCATGGTTCTTCATCTTCAAGGCCAGTTTCCCAGTTGAGGTACCAAATTGGTTCATTCAGTGGTAGGCATCATATGGACCAATTTTAGACATTTTTCCAGAACCAGTATTCAAAGGATTCCAGTATTTCATAGAAAATTGGAAGGCACCAGAACATTTAGCCTATCTTCCCCCAATTTTTGTGTTTTATAGATTATTCTTTGTAACGTGGATTTTCAAGTCAGAATTCACATTTAAACAAACATCTTACGAAAGCCAGCTTTTAATTCCAGCTTTCAGAATAAATCACTTGGTAAAATGGTGGGATAAGATGAAAAATGAAACTTGTTCTACCACCAAGGTCCAGGCATGACTCGAAGCCAATCAGAAACAAAAGAAGGCGATTCAACCAGAACAGCAAGAGTTTCTCCTTTTCAAGAATCACCTCCAGACCCAGCTCGCAGCTGCTACCAGTTACGATGAGATGCAGTCCATCATGCTGCAACTCAGAGAATTTGCCTCAGATCAGGCATTTATTTCCATAGACTATGCTGATGACAATGAAGATGATTGTCACGACATATTTACCCCACTGTAGATGCAGTGGAGTTTCACTGGGTTCTCTGCCAAAAACCTAGTAAGAGGATTTTCTTTGTGTTCTCTGCCAAAAACACAGAACAGATGAGTTTTCTGATGTTCTCACCAAAAACATTAGAATAGAATGGTACAACTTCCCTTCTGAAGTTGAAAAGAATAGGGTTTTGTTCTTCTAAGTTCCCTCTAAAAACTAAGATGTAACGGTTAGACTTCCCATCTCTGAAGTCATATGGTTACTGAAGAATGCCATAAAACTTCAGCTAGTCCAGGTCAAATGGCAACTGGTAAAGACATCTCAAGTCCGTTGATGGGTGTGGCTTTCCCCAAAAGCTAAGGAAACATTTTTATTTATTTATTTTATTTCTATTTGTATTTTGCTTAGTCAACTTACCTTTAGCCAACTTACCTTTAGTCAACCTACCTCAGGTTTGGATTATTTTGGGTGTGGGAGTTTGTAAGACCCGTGGAAGGGCAGTTGTCTCCAGGGAACCCATGTAAATTGCGATTAAACTCTGAGATGGTAAGACTCCGAAGATAGTAAGACTAAGTTAGATGCAGAGAATAATAGATAGGTTAGAATTTTCCTTGTATTTAGGGATTTCCATATTAGTCAATTTACTTGTATGTTTTTAGTATTAGCTAGCTGATCCAGACATGAAAAAGTTTTCAGATATCTTCAGCACATAACCAAGATCAGACTCAGAGATGAATAAGAAGATGAATCCAGTCAAGATTCATTCAGACATCATCATCACAAGACAACGAAATTACTTTCGATGATAAAGTAATCCAGTCAAAAACATTATCATCACGTCAAGACAAAAGATCTTTCGGCTACAGTAATGCCAGAGAAGATCAACATGTCAAGACAAAACAAGATTCGGTCACAGTTTCAGCCGACATACTATTCATGAAGAGTAAAAATTACTTTTTACTGTTCACTTTTTGAAAAGTTAGTTTTGACTTTTCATTTTTCACATTTCACTATTGTAATCACAGATTCGATATCCTATATTAAGGCAGAGTCTGCCTCAGAACATAGGATCCGGATTTTCTTTCCCTTCTTACATTTTTCCTTTAATCCAGATCACTCTTTGTACATTGTACTCCTATATATATATATATAAATATATATATGTATATATACACAATATATTTACATATATGAAAGGACAAAAAAATAAATTAATAAATCTGAAATTTAAAAAAAAAATCTTAAAATAGAACTACAAATATATATATATATATATATATTTACCTACATCTATCACTTATACATCTCTATATATAATATATATATATATATATATATATATATATATATATATAAAATCAGAATTGTTTTTAAAAAAAGCCCTAAACTCATGATAAAACTACAAATAATCATATATTTACCTAAATATATCACTTATACACACCACCAAGGTCCAGGCATGGCTCGAAGCCAATCAGAAACAAAAGAAGGCGATTCAACCAGAACAGCAAGAGTTTCTCCTCTTCAAGAATCACCTCCAGACCCAGCTCGCAACTGCTACCAGTTATGATGAGATGCAGGCCATCATGCTGTAACTCAGAGAATTTGCCTTAGATCAGGCATCCATTTCCACAGACTATGCTGATGACAATGAAGATGATTGTCACGGCATATTTATCCCACTGTAGATGCAGTGGAGTTTCACTGGGTTCTATGCCAAAAACTTAGTAAGAGGAGTTTCTTTGTGTTCTCTGCCAAAAACACAGAACATATGAGTTTTCTGATGTTCTCACCAAAAATATTAGAACAGAGTGATGCAACTTCCCTTCTAAAGTTGAAAATAATAGGGTTTTGTTCTTCTAAATTCCCTCCAAAAACTAAGATGCAACGGTTAGACTTCCCCTCTCTGAAGTATTATAGTTACTGAAGAATGTCATAAAACTTCAGATAGTCCAGGTCAAACGGCAACTGGACCTTTCCATTTTGTCTCCAATTTTGTAAATAAATAAATAATAATAAATTACTAGTTATCTTTATTAATTTAATTCTTCCATAAATTTTTTAAAAAATAGCTCAACACTTACTTTTTCAAAAAAATCCCCATAAATTAAATACTTTATTTGGAAACGACTTAGTTATGTCGTCTTCAAACCGTCTCCCAATGGAGACGATTTGGAGATGGAACATGAATATCGTCTTCAACTCGTCTTCGATAAGAGACAAAAATGAGATGACATGCTTAGAGATATGATTTGCGTCTCCATTTTGTCTCCAAAAGAGAGATGGAATGGAGACGAACTCTTGACACATTTTTTTAAAAATTTGTTTAAATTTTTCCCAATTTTTTTTTTAAAAAAATTATATTTTTGTAGACGGACCATCCATTCCATCTCCTATAAATAATCCAATGGGCGAAGCCTAGTCTCACGCTGGGTCGTCGCCCAGAATCAGATTAGATGAGGCAATCGTGCCTCATTTGATCTCAAATTTCAAAAAACAAAAAAATAAACCCCACCCCCTCCACGCTGCGCAACAGGTACCCATCCCCCTTTCAACATCCCCAACCCATCCCACCCACCAAACTCGCATACCCTACCCTCCTGCCTGTGTACCCCACCCCCTCTAAACATCCCCTACCCGTATACCTCCACCCCCAACGTGGTAAACCCACCCCCACCCCCTACCTGTGAACCCACCCACCCTCCACCCTAACCCGTGAACCCACCCCCTACTTCCCCTACCCATCAACCCAACCCTCACCCGTGGCATCAAGGGTAATTTTTTTTTTTTTTTTTTGTTATGTATTTACATACATATATAAATTTTTATATATATATATATATATATATATTGTATATATACAAATGTAACAATATATTTGATTTGTTTTTGTTTTTGTTTTGTATTATTTAAGATGTGAGAAGTGTTAAGTTAAAATAACTTTTATTTTCAACATATAATTTTCGAATTTTTTTTTATTTTCGAGATTTTTTTTTCAGTGTTTTTTCAATTTTTATAACCTTTTTTTGAATTGTTTAGGGAATTTATTGAATTATATTGTTTTTTTTTTCACAATATGTTGTTTTAAAATAATTTTTATTTTCAACATATAATTTTCGGATTTTTTTTATTTCTGAAATTTTTAATTTTTTTCAGTTTTATTTCAATTTTTATAACCTATTTTTTGTCCAAATTTTTTATTAAATTTATTGACTTATCTTGTTTTTTTTATTATTTTTAAACAATTTCTACATTAAAAATAATAGTTAACGAAAATCAATATATTGTAACTTAAATCAATTTTTTTAATTACCTTTTATTATAATATTAATAGCTAATTTCATTTGTTTGGATTTTTTACAGGTAGATTTTGGGGCATTGAAGTAATTGGTAGAAACACTTAAAGATTCCATAGGCTCCGGTTAGTTTTATGATTCATATAATATTTATTATACAATCTATTTTATTGTGGTTTTAAGTCCGTTCCATTAATTTAAAGTTATTCCGTGTAACTTAATGTTGAATATATTGTCTGAATTGAGCCATTAGGATTTTGTGAAGATAGAGTTTAACTTTTTGTATGAAGGGGTGTGTTGGTCTGCGCTGTTGAATAAGATTTTTCAAACTATTGAAAATGTTGTTTTCTTCATGTTGATTATGTTGCTTGCATTTGTGGCCCACTTTTTAAGTAAAGCTCGTTAATGGGAATTAATGTCAGATTAAGTAAGAATATAGTAAAGTTAAATTCGCAAGGCTTATATTTAAGTCTTACTTCCTTGTTTCTAATTTTAAATTCCTATTTGTTGATTTATGTGTCAGTCATAATGGCATCATCACGTGAATGGATGTATAATCGCTGGGTTGATGGATATATCAATGAGGGCTTTGTTCAAGGTGTGAATGAATTTATAACATTCGCAAGTAGTCAACAATATTACATGGACCGTGTAAAAATAAGATATTCATGCATGAAATGCGAAAACTTGTGATATCTTACAACTGACATTGTGATAAAACATCTTTATACTAACGGTTTCATGCCTAATTACTATGTATGGCTTGCTTATGGGGAATATGTATCGAACAACATAAGGGTTACTGAACAACACGTTGGTAATAATATGCGACACAACTTAGATTGTGGGAATAACTATCGGACAATGGTCTTTGACGCTGCTGGAGTATATATGGTAAGGGATCAGAACGTGAGTGAAGAAGAAGGACCAAACATGGAAACACAAGAATTTTTTAATTTGTTGAATGCCTCGGAAAAACCATTATTTGCGAGTTATAGGAATCTTACCCAGTTGTCTGTTGTGGCTCGTTATCTAAATATGAAATCAGAACATAATATAAGCAACGACCTATTTGACCGGGTTGTCTTAGAATTTATAGAGTTGATGCTTGTAGAAAATAACCTGCCTAAGAACTTATATAGGTTTAAGAAAATACTGAAGCCATTGGGTTTAGGTTATCAGAAGATAGATGTATGTGTAAATAGATGGCTTTTATTTTATAAGGATAGAAGTTCACTTCAAAGTTGTCCTCACTGTGGCCACCGACGCTTGAAGACAACAACAGGGGGTAAAAAAAGGAGTAAGCTTATACCTTACCAACAATTAAGATATTTCCTATTAACACCGAGGTTAAAAAAATTGTACATGTCCAAGGCTACGGCTGAACACATGTAGTGGCACAAGAAACACCAAACAGATGATGGTCATATTGGTCACCTTTCTGATGCTAAAGCATGGAAACACTTTGATGTTGTACATCTATATTTTGTTGATGAAGCTAGAAATGTTTGACTTGGACTTCGTTCAGATGGGTTTACACCTTACAATTCTAATGTTCAACCTTATTCATGTTGGCCAGCGATATTAACACCCTATTATCTGGCACCATGGATGTGTATGAAGATCCTGTCATGTTCCTGACATTCCTTATACCCGATCCGAAAAATCCCGATAAGAAAATAGATGTGTATTTGGAGCCTCTCATTGATGAATTACAAGAATTATGGTTGGTAAGAACACCGTGCTATGATGTTTCAACAAAGACAAATTTTCAATTGAGGGCAGCCTTGATGTGAACAATAAATGAATTCCCAACTTATGGTATGTTGTCTGGCTAAAGCACTCATGGAAGACTGTTGTGTCCGTATTGCATGAATAACTCTGATGTTTTTCGGTTGCAAGAAAGAAGGAAGAATTCATTCTTTGATTGTCATCGTAAATTTTTACCAATAAATAGTTATGTGCGACGTGACATGAAGAATTTCATAAAGGGTAAAAGAGAGACTAGTGGGCCTCCGCCCATATCAAATGGTGATCAAATATGGCAAAGTGTGATGAATTTGCCAGAGATACAAGAAATGACGAATGACAAGAAAAAATAAAGTTGCATGGGTTTGGGGAATGGCACAACTGGACAAAGAGAAGTATCTTTTGGGACTTACCTTACTGGAAGACGCATCTCGTACACCACAATTTGGATGTCATGCATATAGAAAAAAACATCTTCAACAATGTTTTCAACACTGTTATGGCTATCAAAGGAAAGACAAAAGACAATGTAAAAGTGAGAAAAGACATGGTTGTGTATTGTGACCGTCCCGAATTATGTGGAGAGTACGTGAATGTGATTGGTGTTTATACTCTCCCCATGGTAAAAAGAAAACTACTTCTGGAATGGGTTGAAGAATTAAAATTTCTCGATGGCTATGCATCAATTTAGCGAGATGTGTAGACATGCAACAACTAAAGATGTCATACATGAAAGGCCACGACTGTCATGTATTCATGGAAAGATTGCTTGTGATTGCATTACGCGAGCTAATGCCTAAACAAGTTTGGGAGGCTTTTGCACAACTTAGTTTGTTCTTTACCAACATATGTTGCACAAGCTTGCAAAGGTTAGATTTGAAGATGATGTAAGAAGACATTGTCGTGACTCTTTGCAACTTGGAAAAGCTGCTACTTCATGCATTCTTTGATTCAATGGAGTACTTGCTTGTTCATTTGGTATACGAAGCGATTTGTTGTGGACCTGTACAATATCGGTGGGTGTATCCCTTTGAGAGGTTTTTGCAGGGCTTGAAGAGGAAAGTAAAGAATAAGGCACATGTGGAAGGATCTATTTGTGAAGCCTACCACATACTGGAAACGTCAACTTTTTGTTCTTATTATTTTGAAGAGCATGTGGCCACTAAGAGTAGAAGGCTTGGTCGTTATGACCAATATGACGATGTAGAATACCCCGATGGATGCTTGGCTATATTTACTCATCCGGGCCGCTCAATCGGGAAATGCAAAGAGATGACAATAGTGGAAGATGACTTGTATTTTGCACACCGCTATGTATTGATGAATTGCGTAGAGGTACAACCTTATGTTAGGTAAGGCTATGACAAGTTATCAATATGTTAATGTGTTGGGCGATAACTATACAAAATCAATTGACTAATATTTGTCTATTTGCTAGCATGTTCGAGTAATACTTTTGCAACCAATATGGCCCATTGACTCTGGTAGAACTCCAACTACATGTTGACAAGTTTTTCCCAAAATGGTTATATGACTATGTGACATAAAGATCTTTTAAGACCTTCATCGAGATCAAGCGCGTGAATACGCTTCTTCATTATACATTTGTTTTGGTAGTGCCCAATTTTTTCGCACTTCCAACAAACTGGAGCCTTGTTATGACTCTCTTTTCTTTGTGAGGTTGAAGCTTTATCAGGCTTCTTTATAAACCTCTTTCTTTTCTCATACCTCTTCTTATGAAACGGGGGTCGTTTCTTGTCATACTCCTTTCTATGAGATTGGTGGTATGACTTCTTTCTTTTTTCTGTGTGTGGCTGAAAGCCCATTTGCTCACAGAAATCTCCCAAGGTATGCTTGCCATTAAGCTTTGATTGTCGAGATGGCGTTTGAGTTTCAAGTCGTTACAGAGATACATTCCTTCTGTAATTACTTCAGTTGCCAACTGTCCAAACGTATACTGGGAGTATGGAATTGTTCCTCCATTTTCGTCTTTGAGACGAGTCCTAAGCTTTTGAGCGAATGCTGCTGGAAGACCATCAATGAACTTTTCATTCCAGTAACTGGCTGCTGCATCATCTCTAGTGTAGAGTTTACTAAGGAAAACATCCTTGTACCACTTGAAATCAGCTAGAGATCTACATCTTAGATTGGAGAGCTGTTCTCCAGTCTTTTCTTTCAGCTTATCCGTAGATCCAACAAAGGTTGTTGTAATCGTATAAATTAAGGTGTTGACAGCATCGGCTTTGAGCCCTGTCTGCATTCCACCTTCATATACAGGTGTTGTGGAGGCGTAGATCTGCTCTCTGGCAGTTGGACTTAGGTAATTGTCCCACCAACCCTGTAGTTGACCGGTAAATCCAGAAACAATTGCCCTAGCAATGTTCTGATCATCTCTACCACGGAGTCTAAATGCCTGAGCGAACATGAACATTTGTTTGACAACATTCACGACCATGTGTTCTGAATAGCCGTCAATATTCCATTCGGCTATATTATCTCCTGAAAAGATAGAATTTCCTTTATAGTCTTCATGAAGGAGATCTGGTGGTGAGGGCCTTGGGTAATAAGGCTCTTTTGTTTGTCTCCATGTGACAGCATTTTGAGTCATCACATTGAGTGTAGAGGTACTGTCCTCTGCTATTGCTTTGCCCTGATCTTTGATCTTTATTCCTCCGACAAGACTAGTCAGCTGATCAACAATTTCCTGCTTGACTGGATCTTTCAGAGTGAATTTTTTCAATGATATTGATGGCGGTGGCTGGATCATAGGTGGAGATGGCTTCTCTTCTTTTATCTCCTTTACCTCTTCTTCTTGATTACCTTTTATAGTAATCGCTGCCACAGCTGCAACCACTTGATCAACTTGTCTTCCAATCGCCTGTAGATAGAGATTGGTGTAGTTGCTTTGTTCTATCAAAGGGCCAATAGCTATATCCTTTGAGGATGACGCTTGATCCTTTGAGGATCCTTCTTCTTTACTACTATTAAATGGAGTAGCGATTGCTTCTTTAGAACCTCGTTGAATTACAACGGTGCAATCTGGAGGATACTTGGCTTTAACAACATCGCCCTTATAAGTTTTGTATCCTTGAACAGTTGAACTGAGAACATTTAAAAACGATTGGTCTTGGAAATTAGGCCAATTGAATTTTTTTGTTTTAAAAACCATTTCAAGCCATTTGAAGAAATCAGCTTTATTTCTAGTTTTTTCCAACCATTCTTCAAATCGATCTGCATAGAAACTTTGAGTTTCTTTACTTAGCCTAGTAGTATACCAAGCTCTGTGATAATGATATTTTTCCTCGAAAAATTTTGACTCTTTGAGAGTGTTGGGTTTAGATATAACCCCAATTGAATAATTGTACCCCATATCTGAGAAGGTCGGCGAGGTAGCCTTTTTGCTGCCTTCTGCTGATTCAGGTACTTCAACCTTATATTGAGGTTGGGTGACTCCTTCACTAGATCTTTTGAGATCTGTGACTTCGTACGCTGGCTGTTCCTTTTGAGGAACTGAAGAAGTAGATGTCCTTCGGGAGGAGCCTTCGAATTCTATTTTTACCTTCCTTCTTTCTGAGAATTTGATAACAGCATCACCATCTTCGTATTGAATGATATTCTCGATGGTCCTGGGTTCTTCTCTGAAAGGAGGTGTAATAGCCTCAAGCTTCCATCGTTCTGGTAGAGTAACTTGACTCCACTGTATTGTTTTTGGAACATTTATGGTTGCTTTTCTGAGGTTTGTGGTGAGAAGAGTGGTCTCACCTCTTCTTGCCTGAATCTGTTTAGTTCTTGGGAAAACAGTATTCATGGCTTTGTAGCAGACTCTGTAAATAAGAGCTACTTGTTCTCTACCTTCTTTTGTGTGGTAACCACTGGTTTGAACAGTAAGGGAGAGAGTATCTAGGATATGTGGATCTGTGAGAGAGACCGTAAAATTTGGAAAACATGTAAAATGTATAGGTCCGTCACAGAGTGTAGATTCAACCACACCTAATAGGGAATCATCTAAAATGAGATGACTGGCGTCCCTAAGCATAATTAAGGCTGACACGTTTAAGCCTAATCTGGTTAATGGTTTGATTGCAACTTGAACAAAACCAAAATGTAAATATTTGTATTTTTGTTTATGAACTTCTATGAGATGTTCAGAGAGTAATTGAAACGATTGATGTCCTTCTTTGAGAGGGACGGTTTCTTCAACAGTTTTAATAACATAATCGGAAGCAAAAGTAAAACTTCCTTGTTGAAAAATAGTTGAAGGGTGCATAGCAGGTAGTTTCCAAGCTAGCATCTGATTTTCAATTTTTTCAAAAACTTGAATTTCTTTGTTCTTAGCTCCTGAACTGGAGGCTTCAGAACCAGACCTAGACCTAGACAAACTCCTTCTTAGACGATCCATAATATCTTGTAAGTTATCGCTGACAAAGACTGATTATTGCCCTCAAAGCCTTCACACGGCACAACGGGTCTTATAACTCTGCCGACTGCGTAACTTCACAGTATTAAGGAAGCTAAGAAAACAGTAGGTATAAATCTAAAATATGGCTCTGATACCAAAAGGTATCAGGGGATAATAAGCAAAGTAATTGCAAATTAATTTAAAGCTGATACAGAGTGCGCCAGGAAATGACTTTAAAATATTTCGACATGTATTGATAGAGAAGAAACTTACAAAATGTAAGAAAACTGCGGAAAGAGAAACAAGCTTATATTACAGGAAAGCTTTTCTGGGAATTGATTTTCGAATGCTGAAACTAAAACTAAGGCCTTCCTTTTATAGGAGAAGGAGGCGGTACAATGGATTCCAAACACACCAACAACAAAAGTAAAGGACAAAAGCTATAATTCAGCTTTAGGAAAAGTTGCACAATTTTCAACTTGCGGGACCAGCTGGGAAAGACTTTTGACCCATTCTGCTTTTCTTTATGTCACGGGATGAAAATGAGTTCTTTTCATTTCTGCTTTTGAAAGGTGACAAAAGACTTTAAGTCTTTTTCTGCTTTTTAGCTTTAGACTTTAAGTCCTTTTCTGCTTTTTTATCTTCTGCTTTTTTCACGTGAGACTTTAAGTCTCTTTTATCTTTTTATTTTGCCGACACTCTACCTACCCCAAATGAGACATAAAGTCTTGCATGTAGGCATCGCCATCTGTGTCATCTGTTTCGTCATAGGGGTCTTGTGCATCTTGATACAGATCATCAGCAGCTTTCCCCTTTTTTATTTCTTTAAGAGCGACTGTGAGCGACTCTCTAAGCGCCTTTTTAGGCGTAGAGGACAGTAGGTCCTTGAAAAGATCTTTGAGATCTGAAGATGGAGAATTAGGTGAATCAGGTGGTGGTGTAATCCCTTTCTTACGAACAGTTTTTCCTTCAAAGTGAAACTTACTCCACCATTTGATCATAATCCGTCTGCAGAGCCAGACATGAGAGGCTTTGAGCCCATCCATACAAACCTCTGGAATTGTATCTAGAACATAATCCCATTTAACAATCCAGGGAATTTGTTCAATTAGAACAAAATTAAGAAGGCCAATGATTCCTTCTTTAACTTCAGTAGGGAATGACTGAATGAAATCTTCGTAATGTTTACGAATGAACATCGGAATACTGGAGGGGAAGAGACCCCAGGTTTTGTACCAGTTTAAAAACCATTGAGGAAAAGTCTGATCAGGGTCCTCAAGGCGAAACTGTATGAACCATGTGTGTTTTCTTTGCTTGTTTTCGTAAAGAAGAGCAAGCTCCCAAGCAGACACATAATCAAAATAATTATAAACCTTAGGATGAAAAGCATAATACTTTAACCTTTTCTCTGTGAAGAGATCGTCACCCCAGTCTGCTGGATTAAGAATCGATCTAATTGAGATCGTGCAGTAGGCTACTTCTTCAGTAGATTTCGTTCTCCAGGTTGGATTGAACGTTACTGATCCTGATTCTATGAGAATCTGTTGGTAAAAATAAACATTCTTTTGACCATGTTGAGGAAGAATGTCATCTTTCAAAACAATCTTTGCAATCTGATTTGGGGCCATTCTGATATTGCTTTCTTCAGCAATGTATAATGGATGATGCCCGGTGATGATAAAAGGATGTTTACCCTGACTTTGAGGGTCAGCTCTCGCATAAGCATCTTGTGAGAGAGAGTCGTCAACTTCATCTTTCTTTTGAGAAGATGAGGGAATATCCCGGATCCTTTTAGGATTGGGGGATCTGTCCGCCATTAGAGTTCTGGAGAAATTCTCTGGTTAAGAAATCAGGAAGAGAGTTAGTTTCTCCTTTAATAAACTCAATATCAAAATCGAAAGCAGATAAAAGTCCTTGCCATCTAGCAAAAATCTGTTTTGAAGCAAGGTTTTTCACATCTTTAATTAAGACATCTTTTGCAGATTTGCAATCGATTCTTAACAAAAACTTTTGATTTAATAAATCACTTTCAAATTTTGAAATGCAAAGGACCATAGCAAGTATTTCTTTTTTAATGGTCGAGTAGTTTTGCTGAGCTGGTTTCCATAGTCCTGAAGTGAAGCGAACCAGCTTTTCCTTTTCTTGAATCCTTTGTTTGAGGATTCCTCCATAGCCGAGCTCAGAAGCATCTGTCTCAACTATTTTAAAAGCTTCTGGATCAGAGAGAACCAGACAAGGCAGAACTTTGACTTTTCTTTTAATGCCTTGGACCGCCTTCGTATGCTCTAATGTCCATGGCTGAGGGTTTTTCTTTAGCCGAGCATATAAAAGCTTGCAATCTTGGGCTAAACTAGGATAGAAGTCTGCAACATAATTAAGACTTCCAAGAAACCTTTGCAATTGTGTTTTTTCTTTAAGTTCATCAGGAAACCTATCTGCGAACTCAATTGCTCTATCAATAGGGATAATTGATCCCTGAGTAATGTTGTGACCAAGGAATCTGATCTCTGTTTGAAAGGTTTTAACCTTCTTTGCTGAGACCGCTAATCCTGCTTGCTTAGTCGCCTGAGTAAACACTTTTAAGTGTTTAATATGCTGATCAATACTTTGAGAATAAACCAGCACATCATCAATATAGACAATAATGAATTCTGAATATGGGTTGAATATCTCATTCATTATTCTCTGGAATTCCGAAGGGGCGTTCTTTAACCCAAATGGCATTACTTTCCATTCAAAATGCCCAAAAGGTACTGTGAAAGCTGTTTTGTACCTTTCTTCTTCTTTAATCTGAATCTGCCAATATCCAGATTTCATATCAAATTTTGAGAATAGATTTGCTTTGAGCAATCTATTGAGTAGATCTCTTTTATTAGGTAAAGGATACCTAATCCACCTAAGAGCCTTGTTTAATGGCTTATAATTTATAACAAGCCTAGGAGCTCCTCTTTCTAATTCTGCTGCATTTTCCACATAAAACGCTGGACAACTCCATGGGCTGTAGCTAGGTCTAATGAGACCTTTCTGCTGTAGTTCAGCAATCTCCTTCTTGCATAATTCAAGAAATCTAGGACCCATAGCAATTGGTCGGGCCTTTGTAGGGATTGATCTTTCATCAAAATTTGGCTCATATGGTAATTCGACAACATGCCTCTTCCTCCCCCAAAAAGCATTTGGTGCTTCTGCACAAATTTCTTTTTTAATAAAAGCATCAAGGGAGCGAATTTTTTCAATAAGTTTAGGACTATTGAGTCCTTCTTTCACTTGTCGAAAACTGATTTCCTCTTTGAGAGAAAGTAAGAAGTTTTCTTTGGAGGTGATAACCTCTGAAAGTGTATCAAGGAATCTTTCATTTGGCTCGGACATGAAAGGGAGTTTAAAAGGTATTCCTTGAATATCTGCTTCAATTCCTGACTCATCAATCTTATGAATGGGAAACAAGGAATGAAGGAATGGGTTTCCAAGAATAACAGGATGGGATAACCCTGGAACCATGAGAAATGGAAGTTTAAAACAAGTGTTTCCTTGACATATAGCTACATCGGAAACTTTATACTGAATTCTCAAGGGAGTACTATCTGCTTGAGATAGTCCTTGACTTGTTTTCTCAAGGTATTTGGCTGGAATTAAGCCTTCTCGTATGCAGTTCAGGTCTGCTCCTGAGTCTATTAAGACTATTGTTTTGACTTTGTGCTCTCCTTTGATTATGAGAGTTAGTTCAGAGTACCACTTGAACGTAGTGACTCTTTCAATGACATTGACCCAATTGAGTAAGGCCAATTCAGGTGCTTTGAGCGCCTTTTCTTCACTGCTTGGCTCATTGATGACCAAAGCATGTTCTCTGATTTCTCCTTGGGCAGACGTTTCTGGACAATCTGGAGTTTTGAGAAAATCAGGTCGTTCTGGAAGATATTGATCTTCTGGTTGTTTCCAAGTAGAAATGTTTGCTTCTGCTTCAAGATCAGTAACCCTTTCTTGTAACAGAATAACTTCTGCCTGAAATAAGCCTTTGAGGCTAAGCAATTCATTTTTTATTTCTCGGACCTCATGACGAAGTTCACCAATTGTTGGTTCCTTCGTTGCTGTTTTTGGAGAGTTTTGAACTCTTTCTAAAACTGCCTTGAAAGAATAGAAATCAGGTTGCTGGATTTCTGGCTCAACCTTTTGAGGCTGATTTAATCCTTGAGTCTTTGAGACCTCAATGTATTTTGAGAGCATTTGAGCTTTACTAACTGGATCTTGGATCTGATTTATCAAATCGAGGATAAGATCATCTTGGGCTGAGAGAACATTTAAGCCCAAAGCGTTGATGTTATTAGCGAAGCAATCCTCGCATCCACCATTGCAAGAACATTTCCTTTCTTTTGGATTACTAGAATCTTCATCATCTGGTTCAGACTTTGAGTCTGATTCTGAATCATTGTCTTCCTGTGCTTAACCTACAAATATATATCATTCTGCTTTACATGCAAGACTTTATGTCTCATTTGGGGTAGGTAGAGTGTCGGCAAAATAAAAAGATAAAAGAGACTTAAAGTCTCACGTGAAAAAAGCAGAAGATAAAAAAGCAGAAAAGGACTTAAAGTCTAAAGCTAAAAAGCAGAAAAAGACTTAAAGTCTTTTGTCACCTTTCAAAAGCAGAAATGAAAAGAACTCATTTTCATCCCGTGACATAAAGAAAAGCAGAATGGGTCAAAAGTCTTTCCCAGCTGGTCCCGCAAGTTGAAAATTGTGCAACTTTTCCTAAAGCTGAATTATAGCTTTTGTCCTTTACTTTTGTTGTTGGTGTGTTTAGAATCCATTGTACCGCCTCCTTCTCCTATAAAAGGAAGGCCTTAGTTTTAGTTTCAGTATTCGAAAATCAATTCCCACAAGAGCCTTCGTGTAATATAAGCTTGTTTCTCTTTCCGCAGTTTTCTTACATTTTGTAAGTTTCTTCTCTATCAATATATGTCGAAATATTTTAAAGTCATTTCCTGGCGCACTCTGTATCAGCTTTAAATTAATTTGCAATTACTTTGCTTATTATCCCCTGATACCTCTTGGTATCAGAGCCATATTTTAGATTTATACCTACTGTTTTCTTAGCTTCCTTAATACTGTGAAGTTACGCAGTCGGCAGAGTTATAAGACCCGTTGTGCCGTGTGAAGGCTTTGAGGGCAATAATCAGTCTTTGTCAGCGATAACTTACAAGATATTATGGATCGCCTAAGAAGGAGTTTGTCTAGGTCTAGGTCTGGTTCTGAAGCCTCCAGTTCAGGAGCTAAGAACAAAGAAATTCAAGTTTTTGAAAATATTGAAAATCAGATGCTAGCTTGGAAACTACCTGCTATGCACCCTTCAACTATTTTTCAACAAGGAAGTTTTACTTTTGCTTCCGATTATGTTATTAAAACTGTTGAAGAAACCGTCCCTCTCAAAGAAGGACATCAATCGTTTCAATTACTCTCTGAACATCTCATAGAAGTTCATAAACAAAAATACAAATATTTACATTTTGGTTTTGTTCAAGTTGCAATCAAACCATTAACCAGATTAGGCTTAAATGTGTCAGCCTTAATTATGCTTAGGGACGCCAGTCATCTCATTTTAGATGATTCCCTATTAGGTGTAGTTGAATCTACACTCTGTGATGGACCTATACATTTTACATGTTTTCCAAATTTTACGGTCTCTCTCACAGATCCACACATCCTAGATACTCTCTCCCTTACTGTTCAAACCAGTGGTTACCACACAAAAGAAGGTAGAGAACAAGTAGCTCTTATTTACAGAGTCTGCTACAAAGCCATGAATACTGTTTTCCCAAGAACTAAACAGATTCAGGCAAGAAGAGGTGAGACCACTCTTCTCACCACAAACCTCAGAAAAGCAACCATAAATGTTCCAAAAACAATACAGTGGAGTCAAGTTACTCTACCAGAACGATGGAAGCTTGAGGCTATTACACCTCCTTTCAGAGAAGAACCAAGGACCATCGAGAATATCATTCAATACGAAGATGGTGATGCTGTTATCAAATTCTCAGAAAGAAGGAAGGTAAAAATAGAATTCGAAGGCTCCTCCCGAAGGACATCTACTTCTTCAGTTCCTCAAAAGGAACAGCCAGCGTACGAAGTCACAGATCTCAAAAGATCTAGTGAAGGAGTCACCCAACCTCAATATAAGGTTGAAGTACCTGAATCAGCAGAAGGCAGCAAAAAGGCTACCTCGCCGACCTTCTCAGATATGGGGTACAATTATTCAATTGGGGTTATATCTAAACCCAACACTCTCAAAGAGTCAAAATTTTTCGAGGAAAAATATCATTATCACAGAGCTTGGTATACTACTAGGCTAAGTAAAGAAACTCAAAGTTTCTATGCAGATCGATTTGAAGAATGGTTGGAAAAAACTAGAAATAAAGCTGATTTCTTCAAGTGGCTTGAAATGGTTTTTAAAACAAAAAAATTCAATTGGCCTAATTTCCAAGACCAATCGTTTTTAAATGTTCTCAGTTCAACTGTTCAAGGATACAAAACTTATAAGGGCGATGTTGTTAAAGCCAAGTATCCTCCAGATTGCACCGTTGTAATTCAACGAGGTTCTAAAGAAGCAATCGCTACTCCATTTAATAGTAGTAAAGAAGAAGGATCCTCAAAGGATCAAGCGTCATCCTCAAAGGATATAGCTATTGGCCCTTTGATAGAACAAAGCAACTACACCAATCTCTATCTACAGGCGATTGGAAGACAAGTTGATCAAGTGGTTGCAGCTGTGGCAGCGATTACTATAAAAGGTAATCAAGAAGAAGAGGTAAAGGAGATAAAAGAAGAGAAGCCATCTCCACCTATGATCCAGCCACCGCCATCAATATCATTGAAAAAATTCACTTTGAAAGATCCAGTCAAGCAGGAAATTGTTGATCAGCTGACTAGTCTTGTCGGAGGAATAAAGATCAAAGATCAGGGCAAAGCAATAGCAGAGGACAGTACCTCTACACTCAATGTGATGACTCAAAATGCTGTCACATGGAGACAAACAAAAGAGCCTTATTACCCAAGGCCCTCACCACCAGATCTCCTTCATGAAGACTATAAAGGAAATTCTATCTTTTCAGGAGATAATATAGCCGAATGGAATATTGACGGCTATTCAGAACACATGGTCGTGAATGTTGTCAAACAAATGTTCATGTTCGCTCAGGCATTTAGACTCCGTGGTAGAGACGATCAGAACATTGCTAGGGCAATTGTTTCTGGATTTACCGGTCAACTACAGGGTTGGTGGGACAATTACCTAAGTCCAACTGCCAGAGAGCAGATCTACGCCTCCACAACACCTGTATATGAAGGTGGAATGCAGACAGGGCTCAAAGCCGATGCTGTCAACACCTTAATTTATACGATCACAACAACCTTTGTTGGATCTACGGATAAGCTGAAAGAAAAGACTGGAGAACAGCTCTCCAATCTAAGATGTAGATCTCTAGCTGATTTCAAGTGGTACAAGGATGTTTTCCTTAGTAAACTCTACACTAGAGATGATGCAGCAGCCAGTTACTGGAAGGAAAAGTTCATTGATGGTCTTCCAGCAGCATTCGCTCAAAAGCTTAGGACTCGTCTCAAAGACGAAAATGGAGGAACAATTCCATACTCCCAGTATACGTTTGGACAGTTGGCAACTGAAGTAATTACAGAAGGAATGTATCTCTGTAACAACTTGAAACTCAAACGCCATCTCGACAATCAAAAGCTTAATGGCAAGCATACCTTGGGAGATTTCTGTGAACAAATGGGCTTTCAGCCACACACAGAAAAAAGAAAGAAGTCATACCACCAATCTCATAGAAAGGAGTATGACAAGAAACGACCCCCGTTTCATAAGAAGAGGTATGAGAAAAGAAAGAGGTTTATAAAAAAGCCTGATAAAGCTTTAACCTCACAAAGAAAAGAGAGTCATAACAAGGCTCCAGTTTGTTGGAAGTGCGGAAAAATTGGGCACTACCAAAACAAATGTATGGTGAAGAAGCGTATTCACGCGCTTGATCTCGATGAAGGTCTTAAAAGATCTTTATGTCATATCTTCCTTACTTCATCAGACGACGAAGGAGAAGATCTAGAAGTGAACCTCATAGGTTCATATACTTCAGAGGAAGACAGTGATTCAGAATCAGACTCAAAGTCTGAACCAGATGATGAAGATTCTAGTAATCCAAAAGAAAGGAAATGTTCTTGCAATGGTGGATGCGAGGATTGCTTCGCTAATAACATCAACGCTTTGGGCTTAAATGTTCTCTCAGCCCAAGATGATCTTATCCTCGATTTGATAAATCAGATCCAAGATCCAGTTAGTAAAGCTCAAATGCTCTCAAAATACATTGAGGTCTCAAAGACTCAAGGATTAAATCAGCCTCAAAAGGTTGAGCCAGAAATCCAGCAACCTGATTTCTATTCTTTCAAGGCAGTTTTAGAAAGAGTTCAAAACTCTCCAAAAACAGCAACGAAGGAACCAACAATTGGTGAACTTCGTCATGAGGTCCGAGAAATAAAAAATGAATTGCTTAGCCTCAAAGGCTTATTTCAGGCAGAAGTTATTCTGTTACAAGAAAGGGTTACTGATCTTGAAGCAGAAGCAAACATTTCTACTTGGAAACAACCAGAAGATCAATATCTTCCAGAACGACCTGATTTTCTCAAAACTCCAGATTGTCCAGAAACGTCTGCCCAAGGAGAAATCAGAGAACATGCTTTGGTCATCAATGAGCCAAGCAGTGAAGAAAAGGCGCTCAAAGCACCTGAATTGGCCTTACTCAATTGGGTCAATGTCATTGAAAGAGTCACTACGTTCAAGTGGTACTCTGAACTAACTCTCATAATCAAAGGAGAGCACAAAGTCAAAACAATAGTCTTAATAGACTCAGGAGCAGACCTGAACTGCATACGAGAAGGCTTAATTCCAGCCAAATACCTTGAGAAAACAAGTCAAGGACTATCTCAAGCAGATAGTACTCCCTTGAGAATTCAGTATAAAGTTTCCGATGCAGCTATATGTCAAGGAAACACTTGTTTTAAACTTCCATTTCTCATGGTTCCAGGGTTATCCCATCCTGTTATTCTTGGAAACCCATTCCTTCATTCCTTGTTTCCCATTCATAAGATTGATGAGTCAGGAATTGAAGCAGATATTCAAGGAATACCTTTTAAACTCCCTTTCATGTCCGAGCCAAATGAAAGATTCCTTGATACACTTTCAGAGGTTATCACCTCCAAAGAAAACTTCTTACTTTCTCTCAAAGAGGAAATCAGTTTTCGACAAGTGAAAGAAGGACTCAATAGTCCTAAACTTATTGAAAAAATTCACTCCCTTGATGCTTTTATTAAAAAAGAAATTTGTGCAGAAGCACCAAATGCTTTTTGGGGGAGGAAGAGGCATGTTGTCGAATTACCATATGAGCCAAATTTTGATGAAAGATCAATCCCTACAAAGGCCCGACCAATTGCTATGGGTCCTAGATTTCTTGAATTATGCAAGAAGGAGATTGCTGAACTACAGCAGAAAGGTCTCATTAGACCTAGCTACAGCCCATGGAGTTGTCCAGCGTTTTATGTGGAAAATGCAGCAGAATTAGAAAGAGGAGCTCCTAGGCTTGTTATCAATTATAAGCCATTAAACAAGGCTCTAAGGTGGATTAGGTATCCTTTACCTAATAAAAGAGATCTACTCAATAGATTGCTCAAAGCAAATCTATTCTCAAAATTTGATATGAAATCTGGATATTGGCAGATTCAGATTAAAGAAGAAGAAAGGTACAAAACAGCTTTCACAGTACCTTTTGGGCATTTTGAATGGAAAGTAATGCCATTTGGGTTAAAGAACGCCCCTTCGGAATTCCAGAGAATAATGAATGAGATATTCAACCCATATTCAGAATTCATTATTGTCTATATTGACGATGTGCTGGTTTATTCTCAAAGTATTGATCAGCATATTAAACACTTAAAAGTGTTTACTCAGGCGACTAAGCAAGCAGGATTAGCGGTCTCAGCAAAGAAGGTTAAAACCTTTCAAACAGATATCAGATTCCTTGGTCACAACATTAGGGATCAATTATCCCTATAGACAGAGCAATTGAGTTCGCAGATAGGTTTCCTGATGAACTTAAAGAAAAACCACAATTGCAAAGGTTTCTTGGAAGTCTTAATTATGTTGCAGACTTCTATCCTAGTTTAGCCCAAGATTGCAAGCTTTTATATGCTCGGCTAAAGAAAAACCCTCAGCCATGGACATTAGAGCATACGAAGGCGGTCCAAGGCATTAAAAGAAAAGTCAAAGTTCTCCCTTGTCTGGTTCTCTCTGATCCAGAAGCTTTTAAAATAGTTGAGACAGATGCTTCTGAGCTCGGCTATGGAGGAATCCTCAAACAAAGGATTCAAGAAAAGGAAAAGCTGGTTCGCTTCACTTCAGGACTATGGAAACCAGCTCAGCAAAACTACTCGACCATTAAAGAAGAAATACTTGCTATGAGAATTTCTCCAGAACTCTAATGGCGGACAGATCCCCCAATCCTAAAAGGATCCGGGATATTCCCTCATCTTCTCAAAAGAAAGATGAAGTTGACGACTCTCTCTCACAAGATGCTTATGCGAGAGCTGACCCTCAAAGTCAGGGTCAACATCCTTTTATCATCACCGGGCATCATCCATTATACATTGCTGAAGAAAGCAATATCAGAATGGCCCCAAATCAGATTGCAAAGATTGTTTTGAAAGATGACATTCTTCCTCAACATGGTCAAAAGAATGTTTATTTTTACCAACAGATTCTCATAGAATCAGGATCAGTAACGTTCAATCCAACCTGGAGAACGAAATCTACTGAAGAAGTAGCCTACTGCACGATCTCAATTAGATCGATTCTTAATCCAGCAGACTGGGGTGACGATCTCTTCACAGAGAAAAGGTTAAAGTATTATGCTTTTCATCCTAAGGTTTATAATTATTTTGATTATGTGTCTGCTTGGGAGCTTGCTCTTCTTTACGAAAACAAGCAAAGAAAACACACATGGTTCATACAGTTTCGCCTTGAGGACCCTGATCAGACTTTTCCTCAATGGTTTTTAAACTGGTACAAAACCTGGGGTCTCTTCCCCTCCAGTATTCCGATGTTCATTCGTAAACATTACGAAGATTTCATTCAGTCATTCCCTACTGAAGTTAAAGAAGGAATCATTGGCCTTCTTAATTTTGTTCTAATTGAACAAATTCCCTGGATTGTTAAATGGGATTATGTTCTAGATACAATTCCAGAGGTTTGTATGGATGGGCTCAAAGCCTCTCATGTCTGGCTCTGCAGACGGATTATGATCAAATGGTGGAGTAAGTTTCACTTTGAAGGAAAAACTGTTCGTAAGAAAGGGATTACACCACCACCTGATTCACCTAATTCTCCATCTTCAGATCTCAAAGATCTTTTCAAGGACCTACTGTCCTCTACGCCTAAAAAGGCGCTTAGAGATTCGCTCACAGCCGCTCTTAAAGAAATAAAAAAGGGGAAAGCTGCTGATGATCTGTATCAAGATGCACAAGACCCCTATGACGAAACAGATGACACAGATGGCGATGCCTACATGCAAGACTTTATGTCTCATTTGGGGTAGGTAGAGTGTCGGCAAAATAAAAAGATAAAAGAGACTTAAAGTCTCACGTGAAAAAAGCAGAAGATAAAAAAGCAGAAAAGGACTTAAAGTCTAAAGCTAAAAAGCAGAAAAAGACTTAAAGTCTTTTGTCACCTTTCAAAAGCAGAAATGAAAAGAACTCATTTTCATCCCGTGACATAAAGAAAAGCAGAATGGGTCAAAAGTCTTTCCCAGCTGGTCCCGCAAGTTGAAAATTGTGCAACTTTTCCTAAAGCTGAATTATAGCTTTTGTCCTTTACTTTTGTTGTTGGTGTGTTTAGAATCCATTGTCCCGCCTCCTTCTCCTATAAAAGGAAGGCCTTAGTTTTAGTTTCAGTATTCGAAAATCAATTCCCAGAAAAGCTTTCGTGTAATATAGAAGCTTGTTTCTCTTTCCGCAGTTTTCTTACATTTTGTAAGTTTCTTTTCTATCAATATATGTCGAAATATTTTAAAATCATTTCCTGGCGCACTCTGTATCAGCTTTAAATTAATTTGCAATTACTTTGCTATCAGGGGATAATAAGCAAAGTAATTGCAAATTAATTTAAAGCTGATACAGAGTGCGCCAGGAAATGATTTTAAAATATTTCGACATATATTGATAGAAAAGAAACTTACAAAAAATAAGAAAACTGCGGAAAGAGAAACAAGCTTATATTACACGAAAGCTTTTCTGGGAATTGATTTTCGAATGCTGAAACTAAAACTAAGGCCTTCCTTTTATAGGAGAAGGAGGCGGTACAATGGATTCCAAACACACCAACAACAAAAGTAAAGGACAAAAGCTATAATTCAGCTTTAGGAAAAGTTGCACAATTTTCAACTTGCGGGACCAGCTGGGAAAGACTTTTGACCCATTCTGCTTTTCTTTATGTCACGGGATGAAAATGAGTTCTTTTCATTTCTGCTTTTGAAAGGTGACAAAAGACTTTAAGTCTTTTTCTGCTTTTTAGCTTTAGACTTTAAGTCCTTTTCTGCTTTTTTTATCTTCTGCTTTTTTCACGTGAGACTTTAAGTCTCTTTTATCTTTTTATTTTGCCGACACTCTACCTACCCCAAATGAGACATAAAGTCTTGCATGTAGGCATCGCCATCTGTGTCATCTGTTTCGTCATAGGGGTCTTGTGCATCTTGATACAGATCATCAGCAGCTTTCCCCTTTTTTATTTCTTTAAGAGCGGCTGTGAGCGAATCTCTAAGCGCCTTTTTAGGCGTAGAGGACAGTAGGTCCTTGAAAAGATCTTTGAGATCTGAAGATGGAGAATTAGGTGAATCAGGTGGTGGTGTAATCCCTTTCTTACGAACAGTTTTTCCTTCAAAGTGAAACTTACTCCACCATTTGATCATAATCCGTCTGCAGAGCCAGACATGAGAGGCTTTGAGCCCATCCATACAAACCTCTGGAATTGTATCTAGAACATAATCCCATTTAACAATCCAGGGAATTTGTTCAATTAGAACAAAATTAAGAAGGCCAATGATTCCTTCTTTAACTTCAGTAGGGAATGACTGAATGAAATCTTCGTAATGTTTACGAATGAACATCGGAATACTGGAGGGGAAGAGACCCCAGGTTTTGTACCAGTTTAAAAACCATTGAGGAAAAGTCTGATCAGGGTCCTCAAGGCGAAACTGTATGAACCATGTGTGTTTTCTTTGCTTGTTTTCGTAAAGAAGAGCAAGCTCCCAAGCAGACACATAATCAAAATAATTATAAACCTTAGGATGAAAAACATAATACTTTAAGCTTTTCTCTGTGAAGAGATCGTCACCCCAGTCTGCTGGATTAAGAATCGATCTAATTGAGATCGTGCAGTAGGCTACTTCTTCAGTAGATTTCGTTCTCCAGGTTGGATTGAACGTTACTGATCCTGATTCTATGAGAATCTGTTGGTAAAAATAAACATTCTTTTGACCATGTTGAGGAAGAATGTCATCTTTCAAAACAATCTTTGCAATCTGATTTGGGGCCATTCTGATATTGCTTTCTTCAGCAATGTATAATGGATGATGCCCGGTGATGATAAAAGGATGTTTACCCTGACTTTGAGGGTCAGCTCTCGCATAAGCATCTTGTGAGAGAGAGTCGTCAACTTCATCTTTCTTTTGAGAAGATGAGGGAATATCCCGGATCCTTTTAGGATTGGGGGATCTGTCCGCCATTAGAGTTCTGGAGAAATTCTCTGGTTAAGAAATCAGGAAGAGAGTTAGTTTCTCCTTTAATAAACTCAATATCAAAATCGAAAGCAGATAAAAGTCCTTGCCATCTAGCAAAAATCTGTTTTGAAGCAAGGTTTTTCACATCTTTAATTAAGACATCTTTTGCAGATTTGCAATCGATTCTTAACAAAAACTTTTGATTTAATAAATCACTTTCAAATTTTGAAATGCAAAGGACCATAGCAAGTATTTCTTTTTTAATGGTCGAGTAGTTTTGCTGAGCTGGTTTCCATAGTCCTGAAGTGAAGCGAACCAGCTTTTCCTTTTCTTGAATCCTTTGTTTGAGGATTCCTCCATAGCCGAGCTCAGAAGCATCTGTCTCAACTATTTTAAAAGCTTCTGGATCAGAGAGAACCAGACAAGGCAGAACTTTGACTTTTCTTTTAATGCCTTGGACCGCCTTCGTATGCTCTAATGTCCATGGCTGAGGGTTTTTCTTTAGCCGAGCATATAAAAGCTTGCAATCTTGGGCTAAACTAGGATAGAAGTCTGCAACATAATTAAGACTTCCAAGAAACCTTTGCAATTGTGTTTTTTCTTTAAGTTCATCAGGAAACCTATCTGCGAACTCAATTGCTCTATCAATAGGGATAATTGATCCCTGAGTAATGTTGTGACCAAGGAATCTGATCTCTGTTTGAAAGGTTTTAACCTTCTTTGCTGAGACCGCTAATCCTGCTTGCTTAGTCGCCTGAGTAAACACTTTTAAGTGTTTAATATGCTGATCAATACTTTGAGAATAAACCAGCACATCATCAATATAGACAATAATGAATTCTGAATATGGGTTGAATATCTCATTCATTATTCTCTGGAATTCCGAAGGGGCGTTCTTTAACCCAAATGGCATTACTTTCCATTCAAAATGCCCAAAAGGTACTGTGAAAGCTGTTTTGTACCTTTCTTCTTCTTTAATCTGAATCTGCCAATATCCAGATTTCATATCAAATTTTGAGAATAGATTTGCTTTGAGCAATCTATTGAGTAGATCTCTTTTATTAGGTAAAGGATACCTAATCCACCTTAGAGCCTTGTTTAATGGCTTATAATTGATAACAAGCCTAGGAGCTCCTCTTTCTAATTCTGCTGCATTTTCCACATAAAACGCTGGACAACTCCATGGGCTGTAGCTAGGTCTAATGAGACCTTTCTGCTGTAGTTCAGCAATCTCCTTCTTGCATAATTCAAGAAATCTAGGACCCATAGCAATTGGTCGGGCCTTTGTAGGGATTGATCTTTCATCAAAATTTGGCTCATATGGTAATTCGACAACATGCCTCTTCCTCCCCCAAAAAGCATTTGGTGCTTCTGCACAAATTTCTTTTTTAATAAAAGCATCAAGGGAGTGAATTTTTTCAATAAGTTTAGGACTATTGAGTCCTTCTTTCACTTGTCGAAAACTGATTTCCTCTTTGAGAGAAAGTAAGAAGTTTTCTTTGGAGGTGATAACCTCTGAAAGTGTATCAAGGAATCTTTCATTTGGCTCGGACATGAAAGGGAGTTTAAAAGGTATTCCTTGAATATCTGCTTCAATTCCTGACTCATCAATCTTATGAATGGGAAACAAGGAATGAAGGAATGGGTTTCCAAGAATAACAGGATGAGATAACCCTGGAACCATGAGAAATGGAAGTTTAAAACAAGTGTTTCCTTGACATATAGCTGCATCGGAAACTTTATACTGAATTCTCAAGGGAGTACTATCTGCTTGAGATAGTCCTTGACTTGTTTTCTCAAGGTATTTGGCTGGAATTAAGCCTTCTCGTATGCAGTTCAGGTCTGCTCCTGAGTCTATTAAGACTATTGTTTTGACTTTGTGCTCTCCTTTGATTATGAGAGTTAGTTCAGAGTACCACTTGAACGTAGTGACTCTTTCAATGACATTGACCCAATTAAGTAAGGCCAATTCAGGTGCTTTGAGCGCCTTTTCTTCACTGCTTGGCTCATTGATGACCAAAGCATGTTCTCTGATTTCTCCTTGGGCAGACGTTTCTGGACAATCTGGAGTTTTGAGAAAATCAGGTCGTTCTGGAAGATATTGATCTTCTGGTTGTTTCCAAGTAGAAATGTTTGCTTCTGCTTCAAGATCAGTAACCCTTTCTTGTAACAGAATAACTTCTGCCTGAAATAAGCCTTTGAGGCTAAGCAATTCATTTTTTATTTCTCGGACCTCATGACGAAGTTCACCAATTGTTGGTTCCTTCGTTGCTGTTTTTGGAGAGTTTTGAACTCTTTCTAAAACTGCCTTGAAAGAATAGAAATCAGGTTGCTGGATTTCTGGCTCAACCTTTTGAGGCTGATTTAATCCTTGAGTCTTTGAGACCTCAATGTATTTTGAGAGCATTTGAGCTTTACTAACTGGATCTTGGATCTGATTTATCAAATCGAGGATAAGATCATCTTGGGCTGAGAGAACATTTAAGCCCAAAGCGTTGATGTTATTAGCGAAGCAATCCTCGCATCCACCATTGCAAGAACATTTCCTTTCTTTTGGATTACTAGAATCTTCATCATCTGGTTCAGACTTTGAGTCTGATTCTGAATCACTGTCTTCCTCTGAAGTATATGAACCTATGAGGTTTACTTCTAGATCTTCTCCTTCGTCGTCTGATGAAGTAAGGAAGATATGACATAAAGATCTTTTAAGACCTTCATCGAGATCAAGCGCGTGAATACGCTTCTTCACCATACATTTGTTTTGGTAGTGCCCAATTTTTCCGCACTTCCAACAAACTGGAGCCTTGTTATGACTCTCTTTTCTTTGTGAGGTTAAAGCTTTATCAGGCTTTTTTATAAACCTCTTTCTTTTCTCATACCTCTTCTTATGAAACGGGGGTCGTTTCTTGTCATACTCCTTTCTATGAGATTGGTGGTATGACTTCTTTCTTTTTTCTGTGTGTGGCTGAAAGCCCATTTGTTCACAGAAATCTCCCAAGGTATGCTTGCCATTAAGCTTTTGATTGTCGAGATGGCGTTTGAGTTTCAAATCGTTACAGAGATGCATTCCTTCTGTAATTACTTCAGTTGCCAACTGCCCAAACGTATATTGGGAGTATGGAATTGTTCCTCCATTTTCGTCTTTGAGACGACTCCTAAGCTTTTGAGCGAATGCTGCTGGAAGACCATCTATGAACTTTTCCTTCCAGTAACTGGCTGCTGCATCATCTCTAGTGTAGAGTTTACTAAGGAAAACATCCTTGTACCACTTGAAATCAGCTAGAGATCTGCATCTTAGATTGGAGAGCTGTTCTCCAGTCTTTTCTTTCAGCTTATCCGTAGATCCAACAAAGGTTGTTGTGATCGTATAAATTAAGGTGTTGACAGCATCTGCTTTGAGCCCTGTCTGCATTCCACCTTCATATACAGGTGTTGTGGAGGCGTAGATCTGCTCTCTGGCAGTTGGACTTAGGTAATTGTCCCACCAACCCTGTAGTTGACCGGTAAATCCAGAAACAATTGCCCTAGCAATGTTCTGATCATCTCTACCACGGAGTCTGAATGCCTGAGCGAACATGAACATTTGTTTGACAACATTCACGACCATGTGTTCCGAATAGCCGTCAATATTCCATTCGGCTATATTATCTCCTGAAAAGATAGAATTTCCTTTATAGTCTTCATGAAGGAGATCTGGTGGTGAGGGCCTTGGGTAATAAGGCTCTTTTGTTTGTCTCCATGTGACAGCATTTTGAGTCATCACATTGAGTGTAGAGGTACTGTCCTCTGCTATTGCTTTGCCCTGATCTTTGATCTTTATTCCTCCGACAAGACTAGTCAGCTGATCAACAATTTCCTGCTTGACTGGATCTTTCAAAGTGAATTTTTTCAATGATATTGATGGCGGTGGCTGGATCATAGGTGGAGATGGCTTCTCTTCTTTTATCTCCTTTACCTCTTCTTCTTGATTACCTTTTATAGTAATCGCTGCCACAGCTGCAACCACTTGATCAACTTGTCTTCCAATCGCCTGTAGATAGAGATTGGTGTAGTTGCTTTGTTCTATCAAAGGGCCAATAGCTATATCCTTTGAGGATGACGCTTGATCCTTTGAGGATCCTTCTTCTTTGCTACTATTAAATGGAGTAGCGATTGCTTCTTTAGAACCTCGTTGAATTGCAACGGTGCAATCTGGAGGATACTTGGCTTTAACAACATCGCCCTTATAAGTTTTGTATCCTTGAACAGTTGAACTGAGAACATTTAAAAATGATTGGTCTTGGAAATTAGGCCAATTGAATTTTTTTGTTTTAAAAACCATTTCAAGCCATTTGAAGAAATCAGCTTTGTTTCTGGTTTTTTCCAACCATTCTTCAAATCGATCTGCATAGAAACTTTGAGTTTCTTTACTTAGCCTAGTAGTATACCAAGCTCTGTGATAATGATATTTTTCATCGAAAAACTTTGACTCTTTGAGAGTGCTGGGTTTAGATATAACCCCAATTGAATAATTGTACCCCATATCTGAGAAGGTCGGCGAGGTAGCCTTTTTGCTGCCTTCTGCTGATTCAGGTACTTCAACCTTATATTGAGGTTGGGTGACTCCTTCACTAGATCTTTTGAGATCTGTGACTTCGTACGCTGGCTGTTCCTTTTGAGGAACTGAAGAAGTAGATGTCCTTCGGGAGGAGCCTTCGAATTCTATTTTTACCTTCCTTCTTTCTGAGAATTTGATAACAGCATCACCATCTTCGTATTGAATGATATTCTCGATGGTCCTTGGTTCTTCTCTGAAAGGAGGTGTAATAGCCTCAAGCTTCCATCGTTCTGGTAGAGTAACTTGACTCCACTGTATTGTTTTTGGAACATTTATGGTTGCTTTTCTGAGGTTTGTGGTGAGAAGAGTGGTCTCACCTCTTCTTGCCTGAATCTGTTTAGTTCTTGGGAAAACAGTATTCATGGCTTTGTAGCAGACTCTGTAAATAAGAGCTACTTGTTCTCTACCTTCTTTTGTATGGTAACCACTGGTTTGAACAGTAAGGGAGAGAGTATCTAGGATGTGTGGATCTGTGAGAGAGACCGTAAAATTTGGAAAACATGTAAAATGTATAGGTCCGTCACAGAGTGTAGATTCAACCACACCTAATAGGGAATCATCTAAAATGAGATGACTGGCGTCCCTAAGCATAATTAAGGCTGACACGTTTAAGCCTAATCTGGTTAATGGTTTGATTGCAACTTGAACAAAACCAAAATGTAAATATTTGTATTTTTGTTTATGAACTTCTATGAGATGTTCAGAGAGTAATTGAAACGATTGATGTCCTTCTTTGAGAGGGACGGTTTCTTCAACAGTTTTAATAACATAATCGGAAGCAAAAGTAAAACTTCCTTGTTGAAAAATAGTTGAAGGGTGCATAGCAGGTAGTTTCCAAGCTAGCATCTGATTTTCAATTTTTTCAAAAACTTGATTTTCTTTGTTCTTAGCTACTGAACTGGAGGCTTCAGAACCAGACCTAGACCTAGTCAGACTCCTTCTTAGACGATCCATAATATCTTGTAAGTTATCGCTGACAAAGACTGATTATTGCCGTCAAAGCCTTCACACGGCACAACGGGTCTTATAACTCTGCCGACTGCGTAACTTCACAGTATTAAGGAAGCTAAGAAAACAGTAGGTATAAATCTAAAATATGGCTCTGATACCAAAAGGTATCAGGGGATAATAAGCAAAGTAATTGCAAATTAATTTAAAGCTGATACAGAGTGCGCCAGGAAATGACTTTAAAACTAGAATGATATATATTTGTAGGTTAAGCACAGGAATGATGTAGATCATCATGTACAATGTCTTCCAAGGTGGCCTTATAGATTGGTTAGGATATCGACAAGATACAGGGTGAATGGATACAGATTTACTACACACGAATATGCTACATCAATGACCACCAATAATAGTGGAGTACACGTGAAAGGGATAAACGATGGTGGGACCGGGGATATTGGCTACTATGGTGTGTTGCAGAACATTATTCAACTTGAATATAATAATCCAACATTACAACATACAAGGTTAGTTCTCTTTAAGTGCGAGTGGTACGATACCACAAATAATAGATGTGTGAAATAATATTGTAAGTCTGGTTTGGTTGAAGTGAATGTGAAGAAAAAGTATCCCAAATATGAACCATTTGTGTTGGCCACCCAAGCTCAGCAAGTGTATTATTGTAGATATCCAAGGGCTAAAGGGAATCGAAAAAATTGGCAGATAGTAGTTAAAGTACGCCCTAGAAATATCTATGCCATGTCTGAAAAGAAAAAAGAAGTGGAGCAAAGAACAAGTTTCCAGTCTGATGAAATGAATGTGCACATAGAAGAACAAAATGATGAAAATTTGGCAACAATCTGTCGTGACTCGAGTGAGAACAACGAATTATTGGAAGATGATACTAATGACAATTATAGGCAGCCTATAATTGATGAAAATAAGGACGAAGAACTCGAAGAATACGAAGAAGAATATAAAAATGAGATAGAGGATGAAGAAGAGTATGAAGATATTACCGAAGCTGAAGAGGAATATGAAGTTGATACTGAAGATGATGATGATAATGGTGATGAAGCTGATGAAAATAGTGAAAAAGATGATTGAATATTAGTCTTTGGTAAAGTCATTAGTTGTTTTATGAACTTATTGTATTTTTTGTTTCATCGCAAGTGATGTCACAATAGATTTGTAATAAACATTAATGTGCTTGTAAGCTATGAACCTAAGTAATATAGTCAGTGAACTAATGATAATTGTGTTTAATTTCATATGGGAGGTGGTAACAATAAAGACCCCAAATTCCGTAAAAAAATAAGAGATCGTGGGCAAGTGTCAAACACATCGATAAGTGAGTAATGTAAATTAACTATCATTATTTTACTCATTTAAAATTAATACTTGAGTTCCTTGTTTTGTATCATAGTTGACAACTTTGAATGGTGTACAGGAACAAGTGAACCATCACTTGGTCAAGGATAAACAGCTGGTTAGCCTCCGAGTGTTCGTCAATCTATAGGTACACATGGTTTACTAGTGCATAACTCGAGCTCAGCCTCCATTGGTATGAAGCAGCGGGTGGCAGACACTCTACTTCCACAGCAGGTAATGCTTCATGAACTTTCATACTCATCCGGAGTTCGTGCTGCCCATGTAGCTGGGCATATGACTTCAAACCTTCCACATCACCCTCATGCAATAGATACCCAAACCACTACCTCCTGCGGATTATGACAAGGTTTTGATGATCTATATGTTGAGAGGGATGACACTCCTGCACATGGTGACACACAATGTCCCCCGATGGCTGAGTCATCGAGAGCTGCAGAAAATCGAGCTGATGGCGTTCCGGATTGGATGACATATAGATTCTCGTCTATGGAAGAATTTGCAACATGGACCACGGATTCACGCAAGCATCTGAAAGTTCAAGGTGCTGGGTAAGTAGAAGTATTTGGAACACATTCTTTTTTTTTTTAAGTTAAGTTTTATACCATATAACACAACAGTTTATTTTATAATATGTGGATAGGATCCATATAACGCGACAAGGGATATTCGGAAGTCACTACATGCATGATATTTAGAGCCTTGGACAACTTGGGGAGAGATTCCGCCCGATGTGATGGAGAAATTTTTTGATTACTTTAAGGTTTGAAATACGCATTCAATTTATGTATTATACAAACATATTATGTACTTGAGATATATATATGATGTACTTTCTATATTTTTATTATATGATTCACAGAGGATGTACAAGTCATATTCTTGCCAGGAAGCAACCATTTATGAGAGATTCAACAATTTCGAGCAAAAACGAGTAACAGATAACTTAAGCAAAGCCCGTAGGTTAGATAAGAAGCCATCGTGGATCTCGCATAATGTATGGGATGGAATGATAGTGAAGTGGAGTTCCCTATCATGGCAGGACATATCTAAACAGAACTCTGATAATATAAGGAAAAATCTGTCAACACACCATTTGGGATGCATCCCCGGACACGAATCGGCAATGAGGATGGTAAGAATAAAGTTGACTATACTGCAATAAGTGTTAATTAGCCTATAATTTTAGCTTCTATCTTTCATCTCGAGTTGTTTGTTTTGGTGATTTTTTTATGTAGGCCGAAGAACGCGGGAATAAAGTGACTTTTGTTGATGTTTTCAACAAAGCTCATCGCAAGGTTGCTGATGGACCTTATACAGACGCTCGGGCAAAACATACAATGGTAAGCTAGTTTGTTTAAACTTTACAACGTTGAAGATTGATATATACAGAGTTTCAACAAATGTTTTATCCAAACTGACGTCAAAGAACTTCAAATTTAAAGGGAATTTGTTAATTGTTCATTGTACCCCTAATTTTATGAAATCTAATGATGCCAAGTAGATTATTGAACTTAGGATAGTGTGTTGATTTGGAAAAAAACTTTAGTAATCTCGCATGCTTGTTTGATAGTAAGTTAAACCTGGTTCAATGATTTAATATCTAAGAAAGTTAAGTAAAAAATTTTAAACTGGCATGATAATAAGGATTATAGCCATAGTATTGTAATAGCAAATGGAAATGCATGAATGAATGTCTAATTTTGTTTAGTAGAAACGCTCTGATGGCCTTAGGAACTTGTTTAATATTCATTGAATTTATGACAGCGAATGCTTGTATATTGCGTTATGGATATCTCTTTTAAGTACAGGTAACTGGGTAGTTCACGGTACAGAGGAGACTCTGTTCGTTTGTCGGGTCCAAAATTTTTTTGGGAATTTGTTAATTCTTGATTACAAGCTTAATTATATGGCATGTAATGATGCTGAAAGTGTTTCTGAACTTAGGTTCAAGTTTTTAATGGATAAAAGTTGAGTAATATTACTTTATTGTTTGCTACTAAGTTATAATTAAGAAATATGAATTTAGAGTGGTATGATAATTGGAATTATAGCCATAGTATTGAAATAGGTAATAGAAATGCATTCATGAATGTAATATTTTGTTTAATATTTTGAGGTGTTTGAGTGTGAAAGATAGAGATATTGTGTTGTGGCTATTTCTATTGAGTGCATATAAGTGGTTAGTCTACGGTATAGAGGAGACTCTGTCCATTTTTCAGGTCCAAATGTACCCTTTCAGCCTGGGGTCTTGTCAGACTGTGACATGTTATAACAGTATATGTATGTTTTTCCTAATGCTTGTTTTGTTTGTGTCTCTGATGGTTATGTAATTTTTTTGTGTGGTATCACAACTAACTTGTCAATAATATTCGTCTCTACGTGTTGATATATATGCGTAACAGGCTCGATACAAGGAATTGCTCCAACAGGTATCACAGCCAACAAGGGCATCCTAGTCCGATTCAGCTTCAACACTTGTTGATCATAACGCAATATTCTTAGAGGCAGTTGGCAGACCATGCAAGGACCGTTTATACGGGGTAGGACCACAGGTCTTTGTGGCGTCTACATCGACCAGTTACCCAGTTGTCGGAAGCCACATCACTCCCAAAGATCTCCAGGACGCAGTTGCTCGAGCCACAGCAACTTTGGAAGGCAAGCTGGAACAAAACAACGAGACGTACAACAAGCTGGATAAGCAGAACGAGGCGTACAACAAACTCCAACAAGAAACTTCATTGCAACTACGTGAACTCCAAGTACAGCTAGCACTACTTGTTTCAAGGTTAACTGTTCCTGCTCCTGCTCCTGAACAACAACAGTGTTCGTCGTATTCGTCTTCATCTTCGAATGATGGTCAGAGGGAATAGAATTTCAAACTTTTATATTGTTACGACAATTTACAATTAGACTATAATAATTTTTGAATTTACTGTGAACAATTTATTTACTTTTTTATTAGCTAAATGTATAAATATGTGGTTTTTAATTTGTTTTACAATACAAAATATTTAATTGACAGGTGAAACAACTTATTATAGTAAAAATTATAATGGAAATTTAGAAAAATATAAGTTCACATTTACGCGAGGGTTGGACAAAAAAATGGGCGAAGGAACAAAGAGGGACGAAATCGGAGAGGGACAAAAATGGCTAGGGCACGGAGAGGGACACAAACGATGAGGGCATGGAGAGGGACGAAAACGACAAGGGCACAGAGATAGACGAAATCGACAAGGGCACGGAGAGGGACGAAAAGACGAGGGCACTGAGAGGGACGAAATCAGCGAGGGCACGGAGATGGACGCAAATGGCGAGGGCACGGAGAGGGACGAAATTGGCAAAGGCACGGAGAGGGACGAAAATAACGAAGGCACAGAAAGGGACGAAAATGGCGAAGGCTTATTGCCCTCACATAGTCGTCGCCGAAAATGTCACTCGCCGAGTCGTCGTCGAATGGCGTGGGGTTGGCAAGAGACCGCAATTCACCGATGAAAGTTTCGGCGAGGGACGATTCCCCTCGCTGGGCCCTCGCCAAGACCCTTTCAGCGTCGGCCTGGAACCGATTTTTCTTGTAGTGAATCATGGAAGTAGTTTTAGGAAGAGTGATTGTATTCCCGGTCACTTACAAGAGCCTGAACAAAAATAATAACATGATCAGAGCTGAAAACCATCAGAGTGAGGAAGAATTCTACCACATAAAATAACAGTTTTAGATTTACCAATTCCTCTTGAAGATCAATCAGAGTACTTCAAATCTAAATTATTAGAAGTCAAAAAAAAAAATCATTGATATCGGTTTGGTGAGCACCAAATATGTTGAAATATCTATCTATTTGCTAATATCTTTAAAAAAAATTGTGAGTATCACTGTATGGCTCTCCATTTCAAGTAATAGATACATCAACAGAAATTGTTATTTAACGGAAGGTCTTCAACAAAGCACAATAAGACAGCAATAGCTCTTGTGTGTAATTGACGTAGATGGTTAATAGAATTTTCAATGTATTGCATGAAACACATCTAAATACCAATTATTTTAAATATATATATATTTACTAATATGACAAGTTTAATGGACTTAAATAGAAGTAAAGTTGTCATCTTGGTAGTATAATGATCAAAAGAAACCTAGAAAAGTATGGCACGGACACTATACAGCGGAACCAATGAGGAATCAACAACTCAGGGAATCACTCTTTAGTTAAACACAATCAGAAGATAATAATAAATTAAAAAAAGCACGTATAAGTGTTAGAATTAGTTCTTGAACATATGTAATGGAATCTTTGGTGTGAAAAACAACATTTAAAAACAATGTCAATCTCACCCAATAAGCATGACATCCTTAAATCAGATGATGTGTTAGCAACATTATTGTCAGAATTACATCAGATTAGGGCCTACTAAGCTCCACAAACTATACAGTTACTCCAAGCATCTCTAATAAAAGTAAACACATGAATCAAGTCAAAATATTTACTAATGAAAATGACTCGGAAAAACACACTTAACCCAAAATAGTAAAAAGAAAGAACTAACAATGATGCAAAAGTAGAAAGCCAATAACACATCAAAGATCAAATTTCGATGTAATCAACACCAAATTAAGATCCTAAAAAGCGCAAAAAAAGCAAAAAGATCAACATAAAATTCAATAAAAAACAAATATATAGCATATTCTCAAACATTTACCGACTTACAAAAATCCAAAATAAAAAAAAAATCAGAAAATGAACATAAAAGAGAGAAAAAGAAAGAGCCTAATGTTGCCTGAAATCAATAATGTAATGTAAATGATATGCAATCAAGATAAATCTAGCATTAGGTAATGTGTGTAGATATTGAAAGCCATTTCAAAAAGATTACCATGTGGCTGAACTAACAAAGAAAAAATTACAAGAGAGAATATTAAATTACTCAAAAGTCCTCGCTCTGTTATAAAAAAGTTAGCAATTTATCCTCTACTTTTTTTGAATATACACTATGCTCACTTTAGGTTCGATCCAATAGTATTTATATTTATCCCTAAGGCCTAATTCATACTTTTCCCCAAAGAATTTGCTATATACTCTTTAAAAAAATTATAACCCTAAATTTTATAAGTTGATTAGCCGAATATCCAAATAGTTATTGTATGATAATTTATTGTTGCTAAGAGATTTGCAATTAGAAAACGTGAAAAATTAAAAAAGAACATACTCAGAAGGATAATTTTAGCACGTTGATAATTTACAGATCTTGATGACAATTTGTTGATGAAAACTTAACATTTAACACACAGACAAGAAAAATTATAGACAATATATTCAAGATGAATTATATGTTGACAAACAGAAGTGAAGTGTGTTTAACAACATAATGAAACATACGCACACATTAAAAGCTTATTTACCATCAAAATTCACAGAAATTACCAAAATACCAAACTATCAAGCCCTAGCAGCCACAGTTTCATTACACACATATATATTTATGCAAACTTATTTATCATTAAGATTCACAGTAATTATCAAACCCTAGCATCCACAGTATCATCATGCAGCATCACACAAGTCTACAAGCTTATTCGACATGCTTGGCGTAACCACACCTAGCACTTGGCTCCGATCTGGTTGTCGTCTACATACACAAATGTATAAATTCAACAAAAAAAAAAATTTGAAAACAACACCAAGAAAAATGCAGAGGCACGTATATGATGCATATATATACATTTGGGACTGCCGGAGATGGGGGTTGGGATCGAATGAGGAAAAAGAAAAAATGAAAAGTACTTACTCTGTTGAAGCACATAGTGAGAAATAAGAGAAAGAAATAGAGAACTAATGAAGCTTTGAGATGGTGGAGCGGGGAAATCAGAGAAACTGTGTTTGTGCGTTGATTTTTTTTAAGAAAGAGTGGTGGATGAAGAAGAATAATAAAATAGAACGTTAGAAAAAGAAAAATGAGTGGTGGAAGCTGACTGCTGTGACTGCTTTGGAAAATGGAAGAAGAAAAGGTGTTAAAAGACCATAATAACCCTATAAATGCATGTTGAACAATTTAGAATAAGGATTAAAACGTAATTCCGTTTAATAAATTGGCACATGTAATTTGACATATTTCCATTGACGCTTTTTAGTTAGATTCGTGGATATATGTAGGCCATTGGGTAAGATTCGTGGACATATCTCAATCGTTGGATTGAGAAAGTATAATGTCATATTCCACTTATACAGTAAGATCATTATAGTCATAATAAAAAGCGTATGATAGTTGCAACACATCGTACAAACACTTTAAAGCATAGATAAGCGACATCATATGTAAGGGTTGACACTTTTAACCCAGCATATTCTTTTATTATATAGTAAAGATAAAGATGTAGATGTAAATGACAAAAAATAAGTAGTCAATGGTGATAACACTATCTTCCAGGAAAAGAGTGGGTAAAGAATCAGTACCGCCTCTTCTCTACATTCATTGATGAAACAAGTATAGGAAAGATTACTTTTGGTTTGTCTACTATATCAGTTTATGCTAAATTCCAACTTGAATCCAAAGTTTAATGATTAGTAATCTTGTTGATTGTCATTTCAATGAGACTAGTCTTTGTGCTTGCGCTTTGGAGTTTGCTATTTACCACTATAATCAGTTCCTCCAGACGACCAAATCTACAATTAGCATTTCGAATCCGGAGCACCTCTATACTTTTTATATAGGTAAACACCAACAACCTGTATTATCTAGAGTACGTATAGGGAGAATTAGGCTACCTCAGAGCATCATTATAGTACCGACCAAGGAAGTTCTGACATTCAAGTTAGTAAAAGTTATCATGGTGAAATGTATAAGGTAAAGACAATAACTATTAAGGCTCCGTTTGTTTGGTGTAAAATAACTTGCTGATGAAAAATATTTACAGGAAAAAATATTTTCCTGAAAAACATAATATTTTATGGTATTTAGTTGTCACACTGAAAAATATTTTCTGATGTTAGGATGTAATAGTAAAAAATTGATTAAAACTTAATTAATACATAATAAATAAATAAATTAATAATACTTATTTGATTAATTACTGTTAATTTAAAAAATATTAAGTTCAATTAATAAATAAATTTAAAGTTTTAATTAATTAAATAATTAATAAATTAGTTTGTTAATTATCACTAATTAATATTAATTTATTAAATATATCTTTTCAATAATTAATATATTAATTTTTAAAAATTATTAATAACTAATCACTGTTAATTAATTAATTGATTAAAATTATTAATTTAAAACTAAATTAGTTAAATTAATTAATAGTTAATTAATGGATAAAAAATCTTAAATTTATTTAAATAATAAAATAATTTATTAAAATTATTAATTTAAAACTAAATTAGTTAAATTAATTAATAGTTAATTAATGGATAAAAAATATTAAATTAATTTAAATAATAAAATAATCTATTAAAATTATTAATTTAAAACTAAATTAGTTAAATTAATTAATAGTTAATTAATGAATAAAAAATCTTAAATTAATTTTAATAATAAAATAATTAATTAGATCTATTAAATATAATTTTATCATTTATTAATTAATTAATCATTGAAGGTTGGGTGAAGTGAATGGATCCTTTTAACTAAATATTTTTCTTTGACCGAAAAATGTTTTCCAATTGACCTATTTAACTAAACATCATTGTTCAAATACAAAAATCATGAAGTTTGGTTTGTCTAAATTTTTTGATTTGTTTCTTTTCTTCAAACAACGCCTATCAATTGAAATGAAAGGCAAGGAATTGTGTGTAAAATACTATGAAATGAACAAGAAAAGAAAAAGCGGGAGCAACGTTTGAAGGCAATATGTGTATTTTTTTTTTGCTAGGTAAGCAATCGATTATATTAAAACAAAGACATGTACAATTGTAATTATAATGTAAAGTCAGTCAACCAAAATGTTTTAACTAACCGCTAACTATGCAAGATTGAACCATCAATATGTGCATTTTATGAATATAAGGAAAAGAACAATAGGCACCGTTTTAGATTTTTCGTGCCAGAAATAACAAGTTAAACTTTGGTTATACCTCTATCATCAGCTTAATTCCTATTCTACTTGGAGTTGGAATGTTTCAGCCGACTTGATATCGAAATAGGAAGAGAATAGGATTTGTCATCTATATAAGGAGCATTGCATGACAGGCCACTTCCCTCGCTCAATCTCTTGTTCTGTGCACCCTTTGATAATTAAGTATACGTTTTTTATTGTTCAATGGCTTCTGTTTCCATCTTCATGTCGCATGAAGACTTCATCTGCGAGCCAGGCTATTCACTTTGTCCAGCAGAATTACTAGGGCAATCTGTTTATGCGGAGGTCTGCGGAATATTGGACCATGAATTGTATGAATTTGTCAAGAAAATTGGAATGATCAATGAAGGAAACACGTTAAAGGACTTCATGAAAAATCTTGAGAAAGCAGTGAAACAAGAACCAAACGCCATGGTCTACATTGATGCTCACAAAAATAGCTGGGATTATAGCTATGAGGAAGAAGAAGAAGACGCAATGCTTTCGAGTATAGTTCGTAAGGCGTCTAGAGAGAAAACCATTAAGAGGAAGAATTTGCAGAAATCTAAAAGAAAGGTGAAGGCCAAGTGAGCTGATCATGAACGGAGAGCAAGTGCATGCGCTCTTAGGTTTTCATTGATGTAGAGGAGCATAGTATATATATCTGTCACAATTTAGTGTTTTTGGTAGGTTGCAAATTGTAATGGATTGATGACAAGGGTTTTGTACTTCTTGAACCTAAAAGATTCAAATTTAATTAGAAGTTCCCTTCAGTTTTCTGTTTTATCATGTTCTTCGATCTGTATACCTACCCAAAATTATCCTATTCACTATTTGGTACTCGTATTAAATTGCAATACCCAACTAAAGAAACCAATTTCAACAAAAATAAATAAATAAATAAAAATAAAGAAACTAAAAGTTTTCATATCAATGTAATATAATTATGAATATCAGGAAGCAAACTTAACGTCTTGATTTAACCTAAATCCCATCAAGCCACTCGTATTAGCAAGTTTCATCTTTCTTTTGCCATTTTTATTTTTTATGGGAACGAAATTGGCCAGACAAATAGCGTGCTATATACGTACAGATTCCGATCAAATATCATACAAAGAATAACTAGGAATTTTGAAAAAGATTGTCATGCGTTTTTCACCATATCTACTTCAAGTCAATTTGCCAATGGACTATTCCATAACATTAATTTGCATCGAAAAAAATAATCCAGATATTGATTTTTTTAGAAAAAAGAAAGAAAAGAAAACGAAAAAGAAAGAAAGACAGAGAGATTACTTAAATAGCTCTATTATCACTTGTATTCATCGTAGGTTATTTTTATAAGGTCTAAAAATTCAAGAAACACATTGGGTCATGTGGTGCTTAAAATAATTTCACATAAATCGGCCTTATGTTTAATTTTCTCAATTTTCTTTCTTCATAATCCGGTCCAAAACATGTTCAAAATTAAATCTTGGTTTTTCCAGAAGAATTTACAAAACATCCATAATTGTATTTAGTGTTTTATCCTTTAAGGGGGTGTTTGGTTCACGGATAGATTTTTCATTCCGGAAATTTCATTCCCGAGAATGTTATTCTCGGGAATGGGGTTAAAAATGTTTGGTTTGTTGAAAATATTCCTGGGAATATTTTGTTAAGTTCATAGGAATGTTATTTTATTATGTTTGGTTTAACTCAATATTCCTAGGAATGTTATGCAATTTTTCAATAATGTCCCTTACTCAAAAAAATAAGAATATCAAACAAAGTGTACAAATAACGATACATTCTGCATTTACTCTACAAAAAAAATTGATACATTTTGCATACTTTTGCTAATACGCGAGTAAAAAAATATTTAACGTATTAATACAACCAGAATAAATTTATTTTTATACTTAATAAATTTTAACTTTAAACTTCAAAATTAGAAACTTAAATTTATTTTTTTGTGTAATTTTATTTTATTTTTTTCTTACTAATTTTATTTTATTTTTATTTTATTTTATCTTTTTTTCTTATTCTATTTTATCATTTACTTTTTTATTTTATTTTTTTATTATAATTCATTTATTTTTATTTTTTTCTTTTTTCTATTTTATTTTTAAATTTACTTATTTTTATCTTATATAGTTATTTTATTTTAATTAATTTTATTATTTTTTATTTTTTTACATTATTTTATTTTATCTTTTTTTTATTTTTATTTTTTGAATTATTTTATTGTATTTATTTTAATTTTTTATTTTCTAAGATAAGTATTTGGTCTTTTACTTTTTCAAAGTTATTCCCAAGACTTGGGAATGTGATATTCGCACCCCCTCACATGGAAATAGAATTTGACTAAATTATGGAATATTGCATTCCCAAGAATGTGACATTCCCATAAATATTTTTTTATTCCGCGAACCAAACATGAGAATGTCATAATGCAGACTTCACATTCCTATGAATCTTGTAACATTCCGCGAACCAAATACCCCCTAAGTGCAGTGTCGATAGAAAGACGAGACATGAGATTTATAGAAAAGATATGTATATATTGCTAAGAAGATTATTCTACAATTACAACATACAAGTCCTTATATAGGTGCAAGGGTACTTGCTATCCAAGTTAACTTAAATATGGCAATATCCTAACTATGGCAAATTGAATATACACAGAATAATTATATACATTAACACTCCCCCTCAAACTCAAGGTGGTGCAAAGGACACTGGCTTGCGTTGCAAATGAGATCCTGGAAGCAGCTCGGAGGATGTGCTTTAGTAAAGAGATATGCAAGCTGATCAGCTGAGGGAGTATACCGAAGCTTGAGAGTTCCCTGACCAACATGCTGACGAATGAAGTGACAGTCACACTCAATGTGATGAGTACGCTCATGGAAGACATCATTGTGAGCAATCTGAATAGCACTTTGATTGTCGCAATGAAGAGTGGTGCTAGGAGGCTGAAAGATACTTATATCAACAAGAAGCCAACGAAGCCAGATAACCTCCTGAGTGGTATCAGCAAGTACACGATACTCGGCCTCAGTGCTTGAGCAAGTAACAACAGTCTGTTTCTTACTGCGCCAACAAAGGAGAGAGTCACCAAGGAGAAAACAGTATCCAGTCACAAAACGCCGGTCAGTAGGATCACCAGCCCAATCTGCATCTGAGTAGCCATGCAAGATTAATGACGACCTGTTAGAGAAAAAGAGGCCATGAAACAAGGTAAGACCGACACGAGCCAGAAGATCAGAAGTGTACTTAGCCTGAGAGAGATAGTAGCCAGTCGAATCAGATGATACTTCAATGCCCAAAAAGTAACACAGAGGACCAAGATCCTTCATCTCAAAGTTGTGACTAAGAAACTGCTTGAGATCAAAAATACCCGCCAAGTCATTGTAAGTGATAATCATATCATCCACATATAAGAGCAATAGAATAAGAGCAGAATCAGAATGCCAAATAAATAGTGCAGAATCATGGTTACTCGGAGTGAAGCCGAAATCACTAATAACATAACTGAATTTAGAGAACCAGGCATGTGGAGCTTACTTGAGACCATAGAGGGCACGACGTAAACGACACACTTTGTGAGGAGGATGAGAGTAGCCAGGAGGTGGCTTCATGAAAACTTCTTCTGTCAAGTCACCATTAAGAAAAACATTTTTAACATCCATATGAAACAATTTCCACTATCTGATGGCTGCAACGACAACTAATGTCTGGACAGAGGTGAGATGTGCAACTGGAGCGAACGTTTCCTCATAGTCAATACCATATTCCTGAGTGAAACCCTTGGCCACCAACTGAGCCTTATAGCGCTCTATAGAGCCATCAGAGTGAGTCTTCACCTTGTACACCCATTTATAACCCATAGCATTTTTTCCCGGGGGTAGATCGACCAAATCCCAAGTGTGTTTGGCTTCCAAGGCCTGCAATTCATCTGTCATAGCTTGCTGCCAAAGAGGGTCAGAACTAGCCTCATGATAAGTTTGGGGCTCATGGAGGGAAAGAATAATAGAAAAACAATGATAATCAAGAAGATGAAGAGGAATAGCTCTTACACGTGTAGATTGACGAAGAGGGATCGGTGAAGTACGGGGTAGAGACACCATGAGGAAGAGAAAATGGAGAGAGAGATAATAACATTTTATTTTCCCATAAAATCACATGACGAGAGATACGAAGATGTTTAGAAAGTGGGTCCTAACACCAAAAACCCTTATGTTCAATACCATAACCCAAGAAACAGGACAAACGAGCTCGAGGTTCCAGTTTAGTGAGTTCATATGGAGGGAGAAAAACAAAGCATGCACAACCGAAAACCTTAAGATGATCATAGTCTGGGGGACGACTATACAATCGTTCAAAAGGGGTAAGATTATTGATTGTGGGAGAAGGCAAGCGGTTAATGACATGCAGAGCAGTGAGGGTTGCTTCTCTCTAAAAGTGTTCAGGACATGATGAAGAGATGATGAATGTGCGAGTGATATCAAGGATGTGTCTGTGTTTTTGCTCAGCTCGCCCATTTTGTTATGAGGTATAAGGGCAAGAACGATGTGTGATAGTGCCATGTTGACGGAAAATATCAAGTATAATGGACTCTTTATACTCCATGGTATTGTCAGCATGGAAGATTTTTATACGTTGATTGAAATGAGTGTGAATCATGGCAGTGAAGTCAGAATAGATACGTGGCAAATCAGACCGATGATGTATAAGATATATTCAGGTAAAACGAGAATAATCATTCACAAAGATTACAAAATATCGAGATTCCCCATAGTAGGAGTTGGAGAAGGCCCCCAAATGTCAGAATGAACTAAATCAAAGTACACAGAGGATAAAGAATCACTTTTATTAAATGGTAAAACACACTGTTTTCCAAGTTGACAAGGTAAATACTCAAAACTATACCTAGGCAGTTTGCCTAATGAGCCTCTAGAAGTTAAAGACTATAATTTGCTTAGAGAAGCATGACCTAAACGCGAATGCCATAAGTGAAGAGAGGTAGAGCCTGAGGAAGTGGTAACGAAGGCGGCAGTAGAGAGATGTGAGGGAAGATGCAGGCTGACAAGCCCAAACAATTGCCCAACTTTATGGCCGATCCCAAAGAGTCGTCCTGTCTGAGGGTCCTATACACGACAACCATAAGAAGAAAAAGTAACAGTAAGACCTAGTTCACATAATTGACCGACAAAGATGAGACTAAAAGTAAGTTTAAGAACAAGATAAGTATTAGGAAATAAGGCATGAGATGTAGATACAGATCTAATATGACTGACGGGCATAGAAGTTCTGTCAATTGTGTAAATAGTAAATGCAGACGAATTGATTACTTTATTGATCAAACTAGGGGAATCATAGGTCATGTGATTTGAGCAAGCAGAATGGAAGAACCATGAGGACTTACTGGAAGCGATTGAAATGCAGTAGAAGAGGGAGAACTAGAATGGGCTAAAACATGTTTAAGAATATCTTGGAGATCAGCAACAAATATAGGAGAGGCAGAAGGATCACCGAGAGATACAAGAGAACCCTCAGTAGTAGTAGCAGACTATGACGGTAGCACTGATGAATTTTGGGCCTTGAAAGAACCACCCTTGGGCCGAGTACCCTGAGAAGTCCTGTTAGGGTTATGATAGCACTCAATTTGATAGTGGTCAGGTCCTGTTTTCTTGCAAAATGAGCATGTCCGAGTGGGGCAGTGCAAGAGAATATGACCAGGCAGATGACAATACTTGCATTCTAGTGTGGATGCTGAAGTCTTCTTTGAGGAATGAGTAGGAGTTGTAAGTACTACATTGGCTGAGCGGGATCTTCGAGATTGAAGACGAGTCTCCTCAGAAATAAGCTCTTGGACTGCTTGGTCAAGTGTAGGAAATGGACTATGGCGAAGGAGAGAAGCACGAACATGCTCGAAATCATCATGAAGGGCCAGGAAAAACTGAACAAGGCGTCCACGATCTCGCCAAGTAGTAAATTTACTGGCATTTTCAGCATAAGCCCAATCAGGCTCAGAGGCTGTGAGCTGGTCCCAAACTGAATCATTTGAGACAAAAAGCTATTAATCGATTGATTTGCTTCTTGACGCATACAATGAATAGCAGTGGCAAGCTGATATTGATGTGCTCCATCAGCAGGCGTATATCTCTATTCCAGTAAATCCCAAACTTGTTTCGTTGTATCAATACGCCCAAATTGAAGACTAATGGAAGTGACAGAAGTGTTTCGAAGCCAAGTGATTATCTGATGATTCTTGCTATCCCAATATTCCAGACGCTATGCAAACTTGTCATCTGATTCATCGGATTTCTTTTTCGGTTCCTTAATATCCCCAGTTATGATTCTCCAAAGTTTTCGAACCTTAAGGAAACTTGTCATGGCCTAAGCCCAAGGTATATAATTACCACCATCAAGGAACAGAGAAATAGGTTGTGAGATATCCGATTGTTACATTATGAAACCCAAAAGTGATATTTAGAGTAAGATTTTGAGAAAAATAATGGCAAAAATAGACTCATGACGTCGAAAAACCCAGGGAAAGGTCTAATCAATTTTTTTTTTTTTTTGAGAATGACGATGTGGCAGAAAGATTAGGCAGCTGATATGGCATCTTGGTCAGTGATGATGTAGCAATGATGTGGAGTCTTGGTCAGTGATGATGTGGCAATGACCTGGCTGGAGATGACGTGGCTGACACCTGGCTGATGACTGGTACTGATGTGGATTAGGGCTGACGTCAGCAAGGCTGCGTTTGGCAAAAGCTTGAAAAGAAAGGAAACTTTGGCAGAATGTTCCGGAGGCATGTGTGGAGGAGTTAGGCGTCGATCTGGATATGCCTGGACTCCTCTCGACGAGATCTACACAGTGGTATGGCGCGTGTAGATGAACAGTGACCGAAAAATTTTGAAACGATACGAGACAGATTGTTTGCTTTTTTTGTTTTTCCTAATTTTAAGCAATGTGGTGGTGACGATGAAGATGATGACAACGGCACAGGCTACCAGGATGGTAGCTCTGATACCATATCGATAGAAATACGAGACATGAGTTTTACAGAAAAGAGATGTATATATTGCTAAGAAGGTCATTCTACAATTACAATATACAAGTCCTTATATAGGTGCAAGGGTACTTGCTATCCAAGTTAACTTAAATATGGCAATATCCTAACTATGGCAAATTGAATATACACAGAATAATTATATACATTAACACTCCCCCTCAAACTCAAGGTGGTACAAACGACACTAGCTTAAGTTTGCAAATCAGATCCTGGAGGCGGCTCGGAGGATGTGCTTTAGTAAAGAGATCTGCAAGCTAATCAGACGATGGAGTATACCAAAGCTTAAGAGTTCCTTGACCAACATGCTGACGAATGAAGTGACTGTCACACTCAATATGACTAGTGCGCTTATGAAAAACATAATTGTGAGCAATCTGATTATCACTCTGATTATCGCAATGAAGAATAGATCCAAGAGGCTGAGAGACACCCATATCAGCAAGAAGCCAACGAAGCCAGATAACCTCTTGAGAAGCATCAGCAAGTGCACGATACTCAGCCTCAGTACTCGAGCAAACAACAATAGTCTGTTTCTTACTGTGCCAACAAATGAGAGAGTCACCTAGAAGAAAACTGTATCCAGTCACAGAACGCCAGTCAGTAGGATCACTAGCCCAATCTGCATCTGAGTAGCCATGCAAAATTAATGACAACCTGTTAGAGAAAAACAGGCCATGAAACAAGGTACCCTTGATATAACGAAGTATCCGGAGAACCACATCATAGTGTGTGGTACGAGGAGCAGACATGAACTGACTGACTAGGTGAACAACATATACAATGTCAGGTCGAGTCACAGTGAGATAGATAAGACTGCCAACCAGTTGCCGATACCAAGATGCATCTGCAAGTGGTGTCCCATCCAGTGGGGTAAGACGGACATTAGCATCAAGAGAAGTTGATGCAGTCTTGCTGTCAGTAAGACCGGCACGAGCCAGAAGATCAGAAGTGTACTTAGCTTGAGAGAGATAGTAGCCAGTCGAATCAGATGATACTTCAATGCCCAGAAAGTAACTTAGAGGACCAAGATCCTTCATCTTAAAGTGGTGACTAAGAAACTGCTTGAGATCAGAAATACCCGCCAAGTCATCATCAGTGATAATCATATCATCCACATATAAGAGCAATAGAATAAGACCAGAATCAGAATACCGAATAAATAGTGCAGAATCATGGTTACTCGGAGTGAAGCCAAAATCAGTAATAACATAACTGAATTTAGAGAACTAGGCACGTGGAGCTTGCTTGAGACCATAGAGGACACGACGTAAATGACAGACTTTGTGAGGAGGATGAGAGTAGCCAGGAGGTGGCTTCATGAAAACTTCTTCTGTCAGGTCACCATTAAGAAAAGCATTTTTAACATCCATCTGAAACAACTTCCACTGCCTGATGGCTGCAACGACAACTAATGACTGGACAGAGGTGAGACGTGCAACTGGAGCGAACGTTTCCTCATAGTCAATACCATATTCCTGAGTGAAACCCTTGGCCACCAACTGAGCCTTATAGCGCTCTATAGAGCCATCAGAGTGAGTCTTCACCTTGTACACCCATTTACAACCCATGGCATTTTTCCCCCGGGGTAGATCGACCAAATCCCAAGTGTGTTTGGCTTCTAAGGCCTGCAATTCATCTGTCATAGCTTGCTGCCAAAGAGGGTCAGAACTAGCCTCATGATAAGTTTGGGGCTCATGGAGGGAAAGAATAATAGAAAAACAATGATAATCAAGAAGATGAAGAGGAATAGCTCTTACACGTGTAGATTGACGAAGAGATGGATCAAGGGAGATAGGGGGCAAATCAACAATGGAAGACTCAGGATCGAGCACAGGATCATCAGATAGAACAGCCTCCGCAGGATAAGCCATGTCAGAGGCGACGTCAGTGCCTGCACTAGTACCTGTGTCACTGTCATCATCAGGAAATAAAGAAAGAGAGGGATCGGTGAAGTACGGGGTAGAGACACCATGAGGAAGAGAAAATGGAGAGAGAGATGAGAACATTATATTTTCCCAAAAAATCATATGACGAGAGATACAGAGACGTTTAGAGAGTGGGTCCCAATACCGAAAACCCTTATGTTCAATACCATAACCTAGGAAACAGCACAAACGAGTTCTAGGTTCCAGTTTAGTGCGTTCATGTAGAGGGAGAGAAACAAAGCATGCATAACCGAAAACCTTAAGATAATCATAGTCTGGGGGACGGCTATACAGTCGTTCAAAAGGGGTGAGATTATTGATTATGGGAGAAGGCAAGCAGCTAATGACATGCACAGCAGTGAGGGTTGTTTCTCTCCAAAAGCGTTCAGGACATGATGAAGAGATGATGAATGTGCGAGTGATATCAAGGATGTGTCTGTGTTTTCGCTCAGCCCACCCATTTTGTTGTGAGGTATAAGGGCAAGAACGATGTGTGATAGTGCCATGTTGGCGGAAAAGATCAAGTATAGTGGACTCTTTATACTATATGGCATTGTCAGCACGAAGGATTTTTATGCATTGATTAAAATGAGTGTGAATCATGGTAGAGAAGTCAGAATAGATGCGTGATAAATCAAACCGATGATGCATAAGACATATCCAGGTAAAACGAAAATAATCATCCACAAAGATTACAAAATATTGAGATCCCCCCATAGTAGGAGTGGGAGAAGGTCCCCAAATATCAGAATGAACTAAATCAAAGCACGCAATGGATAAAAAGTCACTTTTATTAAATGGTAAAGCAGACTGTTTTCCAAGTTGACAGGATAAGCACTCAAAAGTATGCCCAGACAGTTTTCCTAAGAGCCTCTAAAAGCTAAATATTGTAATTTGCCTAGAGAAACATGACCTAAATGCGAATGCCATAAGTGAAGAGAAGTAGAGCCTGAGGAAGTGGTAACGAAAGCAGCAGTAGAGAGATGTGAGGGAAGATGCAAGATAACAAGCTCAAACAATTACCCAACTTTACGGTCGATCCCAAGAAGTCGTCCTGTTTGAGGGTCTTGTACACGAAAACCAGAAGAAGAAAAAGTAATAGTAAGACCCAGTTCACATAGTTGACTGACAGAGATGAGACTAAGAGTAAATTTAGGAACAAGATAAGTATCAGGAAATGAGGCATGAGATGTCGATACAGATCCGATATGACTGACGGGCATAGAAGTTCTGTCAATTGTGTAAATAGTAAATGCAGACGAATTGATTACTTTATTGATCAAACTAGGGGAATCATAGGTCATGTGATTTGAGCAAGCAGAATGGAAGAACCATGAGGACTTACTGGAAGCGATTGAAATGCAGTAGAAGAGGGAGAACTAGAATGGGCTAAAACATGTTTAAGAATATCTTGGAGATCAGCAACAGATATAGGAGAGGCAGAAGGATCACTGGGAAAGGCAAGAGAACCCTCAGTAGTAGCAGCAGAGTGTGATGGCAGCACTGATGAATTTTGGGCCTTGAAAGAACCACCCTTGGGCCGAGTACCCTGAGAAGTCCTGTTAGGGTTATGATAGCACTCATGTTGATAGTGTCCAGGTCCTATTTTCTTGCAAAATGAGTATGTCCGAGTGGGGCACTATAAGAGAATATGATGAGGCAGATGTAATACTTGCATTCCAGCGAGGATGCTGAATTCTTCATTGAGGTATGAGTAGGAGTTACAAGTACTACATCGGCTGAGCGGGATCTTTGAGATTGAAGACAAGTCTTCTCAGAAATAAGCTCTTGGATTGCTTGTTCATGTATCGGAAAGGGACTACAGTGAAAGAGAGAAGTACGAACAGGCTCAAAATCATCATGCAGGGACATAAGAAACTAAATAAGGCGTCCACGATCTTGTCAAGTGGTAAATTTGTTGGCATCTTCAGCACAATCCCAATTAGGCTCAGAGGGTATGAGCTAGTCCCAAACTGAATACATTTGAGACAAAAAACTATTAATCGATTGATTTGCTTCTTGACGCATACAGTGAATAGCAGTAGCAAGCTGATGTTGATGTACTTCATCAGCAGCGGTATATCTCTGTGCCAGAAAATCCCAAACTTGTTTCGCTATATCAAAACGTCCAAATTAAAGACTGATGGAAGTAAAAAAAGTGTTCCGAAGCCAAGTAATTATCTGATGATTCTTGCTATCCCAATCTTCAAGACGCTTTACAAACTTGTCATCTGATTCATCGGATTTCTTTTTCGGTTCCTTAACATCCCCAGTTATGATTCTCCATAGATTTCGACCCTTAAGAAAACTTGTCACGGCTTGAGCCCAAGGTACATAATTACCACCATCAAGGAGCAGAGAAATAGGTTGTGAGACATCCGATCGTTCCATTATGAAACCCAAAAGTGATATTTAGAGTGAGATTTTGAGAAAAGTAATGGAAAAAACGGACTCAGGACGTCGAAAAACCCAAGGACGGGTCTAATCAATTTTTTTTTTATTATTTAGAATGATGATGTGGCAGAAAGATTAGGCAGCTGATATGGCGTCTTGGTCAGTGATGACGTGGCAATGATGTGGAGTCTTGGTCAGTGATGACGTGGCGATGACCTGGCTGGAGATGACGTGGCTGACACCTGGCTAATGACTGGTGCTGACATGGATTAAGGCTGACGTCAGCAAGGTTGCGTTTGGCAAAAGCTGGAAAAGAAAGGAAACTTTGGCAGAATGTTCCAGAGGCGCGTGATGGCGCGTGTGGAGGAGTTAGGAGTCGATTTGGATATGCCTGGACTCCTCTCGACGAGATCTACACAGTGGTATGGTGTGTGTAGATGAACAGTGGCCGAAAAATTTTGAAACGATGCGAGATAGATTGTTTGCTTTTTTTTATTGTTTTTCCTGATTTTAAGCAATGTAGTGGTGACGATAAAGATGATGACAATGGCATAGGCTACCAGGATGGTAGCTCTGATACCATGTCGATAGAAATACAAGACATGAGTTTTACAGAAAAGAGATATATATATTGCTAAGAAGGTTATTCTACAATTATAATATACAAGTCCTTATATAGGTGCAAGGTACTTGCTCTCCAAGTTAACTTAAATATGGCAATATCCTAACTATGGCAAATTGAATATACACAGAATAATTATATACATTAACATGCAGAAATTATGGTTCTAAATTGTTAGATAAAAGAGATCAACTACAAATTCAATTATCAAAGCTCATTCAATATCGAAAGGATTATATTCCTGGGAGACTTGAACAATTTTGGAGTTTGCTAATTAATTTAGTTTAATCAAGATCTTGCTTGTGATTGATAGTTAAATATAACCAAACTATCTGATTGTGATCGATCGGCAAGATAAAAACTCGTTCTGCTAAATAAGCTTCATTAGATAACAGGTCCAATTTGAACATGGTTTAAAAGCTTGTGTGAAGAAATAATGGAAGCAACTCAAACCAGTGTTGATAATGCCTAGGTACGAAAATCGCATTGCATTTGATTTTTCTTTCGCCACGATGAAACCAAGTTGTCAACTAGCAAAGTTTAATGTAATTTCTCATGGTTCGTGATTTGTATCCTTAGTAAAAAATTGGAGGAAAGAAACATAACCTTGTAGATAGTAAATGCACATGCCAACAAATGGTGGCCAATATCTTTCCCTTCTCACTATAGTGTAGACATTATGCAACATTCAAGGTGTGCTAATAATTAAGGCTTTTCTCATGCAAGTGCATTTGGGCTACATAGACATATCATCTTATTTCAATTAACAAAGATGTTATGGAGTGTTAATAAGAACACAGTTCTCAGTAATATTCAACTAATCTTTTTCAACTGAATCATAGGTTTTTATCCTAAAATTAATTAGTTTTAAGAGGAGTAATCCAAAACCTCATATGATTGTCTTGCACCCCCCTTGTGCTCCCTATATAAGCTCTTGGTTCTATTTTGCTCTCGCGAACTTGTGCACGCAAATGTTAGCTCTTGATTCTGTTTCACTCTTGCTAATTCAAACTCTGACTCATGCGTGCAAATATTAGCTTTTGGTTCTGTTTCACTCCCACTAGTTCGTTCGCTTGTCTCAATGTCAGCTATTGATTCTTGATTTTAATCGGGTACGATCACACGTGAGGAAGAGTATTAAAATATATATTCCTCTCACATTAAAAAGTTTATCTTGGGTTACTCCACTTTGCACTATTGTCAGCTCTCGGTTCTTAGTTCTCATCGTATCAAATGTGAGAGGGGTTTTGGAATATACATTTTTACCAATTGAAAATTCACAAATTTCAAAACTACCACATAAAATCTTAAATTATTCCACTTAGATCCAATTAATTTTAAGATGAAATTTTATGATTCTTAACAACAACAATGTTGTCCTCAATCCGCATGCACAACACTAGATAAAGGCTACTTTGGCAAAGAGAACGAATACTCAACCTTTTTTTTTTGTGTAAAAAAGCTATTTTATTAAAATGAAAGTTAGGTACAAAGTAATATCATCTTATTCCCGTAGAAAGTAAGTAATGTACAAAAATATCCAATAGAGGGGAAGGTGGGGGGGGGGGGGGGGGTGGGGGGGGGTGGGGTGGGGTGGGGGGGAGGGGGGGCCGGGGTATGTCTTTTTTACAAAATAAAAAAATAAAAAACAGGAAGTACGAATTCTCAACTCACTAAAACACATTTCTAAAGCATATACAAAAAATAGGATAGATCAGTAATGAAACTCTGAAAAAGCATATAACACATTGAAAAAGAACATAAAAGAGAAGCATAATAATTGGCGTGAAGTAACATTAAGACTTCGATTTTAACAAAAACTAGAAGGCACCACTTTAGATTTTTCAGCACTAGTGGCATTCGGATAAACAAGTGTAACTTTGCCATACGCTATCATCAACTCCCTCTCCTAGTTGGAGTTGGAATGTTTCAGCCGACTTAATATTGAAATAGGAAGAGAGTTGGATTTGTCATCTATATAAGGAGCATTGCATGGCAGGCCACTTCCCTCACTCAATCCCTTGTTAATTCTGTGCACCCTTTGATAATTAAGTATACGTTTTTGATTGTTCAATGGCTTCTGTTACCATCTTCATGTCGCATGAAGACTTCAACTGCGAGCCACACTATTCACTTTGTCCAGCGGAATTACTAGGGCAATCTCTTTATGCGGAGGTCTGCGGAATATTGGACCATGAATTGTATGAATTTCTTAAGAAAAGTGGAATGATCAATGAAGGAAACACGTTAATGGACTTTATGAACAATCTTGAGGAATCGGTGAAACAAGAACCAAAGGCCATGGTCGACATTGGTGCTCACAAAAATAGCAGGGATTATAGCTATAAGGAAGAAGAAGAAGAAGAAGAAGACGCAATGCTTTCGAGTATAGTTCGTAAGGCTTCTAGAGAGAAAACCATTAAGAGGAAGAATTTGCAGAAATCTAAAAGAAAGTTGAAGGCCAAGTGAGCTGATCATGAATGGAGAACAAGTGCATGCGCTCTTAGGTTTTCATTGATGTAGAGAAGCATAGTGTATATATCTGTCACAATTTTGTGTTTTGGTTAGGTTGCAAATTGTAATGGATTGATGACAAGGGTTTTGTACTTCTTGAACCTGAAAGATTCAAATTTAATTAGAAGTTCCCTTTAGTTTTCTGTTTTATCATGTTTTTTTATCTGTATACCTACCCAAAATTACCCTAATCACTATTTGGTACTCGTATTAAATTGCAATACCCAACTAAAGAAACCAATTTCAACAAAAAAATAAAAATAAAAATAAAAATAAAGAAACTAAAAGTTTTCATATCAATGTAATATAATTGTGAATATCAGGAATGTGGAAGGTAATAATAACTCATGGATTTTTAAAAAAGATTGTCATTCGCTTTTCACCATACCTACTTCAAGTCAATTTGTTACCTGTCCAAAAACCAGTGGACTATTCCATAACATTAATTTGCATCGGTCGGGACAAGCACAGCACTCGATCCCGCGCAAAGAAATAATCCAGATATGGATTTTCTGGAAAAAAAAAAAAGGAAAAAGCAAGAAAGAGAGGGATTATCTAAAGAGCTCTATTGTCACTAGTATTCGTCGTAGGTTAATTTTATAAGATCTAAAAATTCAAGAAACATATTGTGTCATGTGGTGCTTAAAATAATTTCACAGAAATCGGTCGTATGTTTAATTCTCTCAATTTCTTTCTCATAATCCGGTCCAAAACATGTTCAAAATCAAATCTTGGTTTTCCCCGAAGAATTTGCAAAACATCCATAATTATATTTAGTGCTTTATCCTCCAGTGCAGAAATTAGGGTTCTAATTTGTTAGATAAAAGAGATCAACTACAAATTCAATTATCAGAAGCTCATTCAATATCAAAAAGATTATATCCCTAGGAGAACTTTAACAATTTTTGGAGTTTGCTAATTGATAAAGGAAGAAATATCAACCTCGAGCTGAAAGACCATTATGCCCCACAAACACGTGCCAAGTTAAGAGGACAGGTCAGGCCTTTCATACAGAGCTCGACCTCCAAACCTCGACCCGACAACGTCCCGCGAGACTCGACCCGATACTGTCCCAAATGACACCTCGAACCTGACAACGTCCCGTTGAGGTCGAGATATTCTAACAGAATAACAGAATGCCAACTTATCTCGGAAATCCCGAAGGTGGGAGATTCCCTCTTACTCGAAGGTATAACAAGACCAACATATTCTTCAGGGAAGGTATCTGATTCATTATAGTGAAATTATATATATTTCTCCTTTTTCGTAAGACACCCTACTAACTTAGGTATTAGAGTGTTTACGCAGGGCACCATCCCCTGTAGTTCTTTCTTATCTTACAGGTTTTGGAAGTTGTTTCCAGGCCACTTGTCAAACCCAACTTCTTACCTTAACAGGTTGGCACCGTCTTTGGGAATCGATTGTTAAGATTTCCACTAAGTAAAGCAATGGTTAATACAAGAAGTCAAGTCAACACCGACGAGCTACCGCCATATGACAACAATGAACTACCATCTACCGGAACAACCCCAGCAATGGGGACAACTACAGTTCCGACTGTTGGGAATTGTGCATGGTATTTTAAATATTTTATAATTAAATAAAACGCAGCGAAAATAATTAATTATACTTATGCATCCGTTTATGGCTAATTACGTAGATTACATACATGTATAATAATCAACTATTAATTACGCATAAAAATTTCAGGATTACCTTTCCATGATGACGAAACTGATGTAGAATCTGAAAGCTTCCCAAATGTGAAGCCTCTGAAAGTATCCACACAGAATCTGCACCCTCAATTGGATTTCACCCCCACTAGGTTTTTAGAGAAATGCTACATATTATTCTGACTATGATTTTTTGTGCTAACTAAACCTGTCAGAATAGTACAATATATAGGAGACACACGTGACCTAGGATCACATGTGGACTAGACTTAAACTAACCAGTCTTGGGCTCCATAATAACCAGATCAATATCAAGTTACTACGAGTTCAATTAAATTAATATTAGGATGATCCTAAAATTAATTTAATCTTTTCTCTAATCCAATAAATTTACAAATTCCATTTGTGTGTGACCTATCGGATTCATAATTAATTGACAGCGAAATAATATTAATCTAATTAATATTTAATTAAAACTCTTCTAATTTAATTCTCGCAAATCGTGAGTGATACCTAGCAGTATATCACGACTACCCAACTAATGATGAAGTGAAATTCTACGAACCCTTTAGTAACAATTATGCAATCAATTTCTTCTATCTAAATTATCCCGATTGAGTCAGAATTATGGATAGGGCTGTCAAACTCTATTATTCAATCATATGTCCAAATCTATTTATTCAGTAACTTATAAATAATACGTGGAACAACTTCCACTATTCTACCTCGGCCAAGGATTTCTAGTTACTCAATTAATAGATCGCATAGGATCCCAAATTGACAGATTCCATATCTACACACACCTATCTCCATGCCGGAATAGATCGTAACCACTGAGTACATTATCCAATCTTTGATGAGGACTAGCTTTACTGCACCAGCAAATCACGTTATCCCTAACACAAGATAACTGTGGTGTCTCAGGAATAAGGACTTAATTGCACTATTACATTATATAACGAATTATTGACTATTTCATGTAATTCGTTGTATTAGCTGTCATGTCCAGTCACTTGTTCTCAACAAACACTTATACATCTACTCTTACGATTTGAGACTAATCGCCCAAATCAATATCTCATATTATTTGGATGGTAGATTGTAATCCGATCTTTCCGGATAAATTAACGCCCAATTAATTTATCATATGATCGGGGACTATTTTAGAATATATTTATGAATATAGATTCTGTCACTCATATCCTTACTCTTAATGATAGAATCTATAAATATTGTTCTAAGGACTTTTATTTAAATAATTAATCGCATTAATTATATTTAAATAAACTGTCCATATTAAAAAAATAATATAATTATGATGTCCTAAAATTGACATTTAGGGCATATAATCCAACACCAACCAGTAGTTCTGTGCAGCCTGGGACAATCCCAGTTGAAGCAAACAGAGGAATTTAGCAAACTACGCATGTACTAGTACCCCTAACCGAGCTCCAAGCTCTCACACAGTTAGTGTATGCTATGAAAGACACCATGGACAGTTTCATCCATGAGCAAAGGCTGGCTCAGCAACAAGCCCAGCAAAGAGTTCAATCGGAGGTTGTTCGATAGGTCCCGCCTAGGCGCGAGGAACCACGGAGGGAGGAACCAAGGGATGAGGATGATCGAGGCTCCACAGGCCCTTCAAACAGAGAAGTGAGAGAAAGGCCAAGGAGGCAAAAAAGTAGGGGAAAGACGCAATGCTTTCGAGTATAGTTCGTAAGGCGTCTAGAGAGAAAACCATTAAGAGGAAAAAGCTGCATAAATCTAAAAGAAAGGTGAAGGCCAAGTGACCACATGAATGGAGAACAATTGCTAACTCTTAGGTTTTCATTGATATATAGGAGCATAGTATCTATCTTAGGAAAAATTATTATACCAATCCGGACTGATTGGTCAATTTCTCACATGGCAAGTAAAATTTACACGTGTGAATCTTATCAATATGTAAGAGACAGATATCAATTCAGATTAATTGAAAAGTTTCCCCTCTCGCAGTCTAGTGTTTGGTAGGACGCAAATTGTAATGGATTGATGAGATGGTTTCGTTGACTTCTTGTGCCTAAAAGATTCAAATTTATGAAGTTTCTTTTAGTTTTCTGTCTTATTATCATGTTCTTCGATTGATCTTTAAGTTATGCTGGCAGTAAAAGAATGCAAATTTGAAGCTAACTGCTTATTGCATCATCTGTTTTTACTATCACGGCGATCAACGACCTGTAACCTACCCAAAATTATTCTAATCATTATTTGGCACCAGTGCAATAACCAACTAAAGAAAAACAAATTTCAATAAAAAAACACTATAGAAAAAAAAAATAGTTTTCATATTAATGTCAAATAATTGTGCAAATCATGGAAGCAAACCTAACGTCGCGATTGTAACAATATCCCATCAAGCCAAATCTCATATTAGTAAGTTTGATCGTTCTGTTACCATTTTGATTTTTGACTAAAACGAGATTGGTCAATCAGGTAACGTATTGTACCTCTTGCTTTGCTCGACTCAAAATCGAGTATCGTAGAAGGGAATAATAACTAAATCAATTACTAGTAATTGACAATATCATGCTAAGAATTGTTAGGATTTCGAGAAGAAGATGAAATTCATTTTTCATCACCAATACTTCAAGTCATCAATTTGGTACATGTGGAAAAAAACCAACGGACTATTACATAACATCAATACCCTTTGAAGAAAAAATTCAGAGATTGCTTTTCTAGAAAAAAAAAAAAAAAAAAGGAAGGAAAAAAGCAAAATCAGAAAGAGAGAGAATCTAAAGAGCTCTATTATCACAAGCACACGTTGTAGGTTAATTTTATAAGATCCAAAAATTCAAGAAACATATTTGTGTCCATGTCGGTGCTTAAAATAATATCACACTGATGATCTTATGTTTAATTTTCACAATTTTCATTCTCATAATCCGGTCGGCACCTCCGAAACATGTTCAAAATTAAATAATCTGATGGTGATAATTGACCATAGAACCCAAAACCAGTCAACCAGTCATGGTGGCCCGGGAAAATTGGATTTAAGGAGTAATTTCTTTGTTTCCGCATGTGCCAGACATGCATTACAAATTGCTCGAAAGGTTCTTGACTTCAATTTTAATTTTTTTATTTTTCATGAATAGTGTAACATACGCTTTGATATCATCAAAGAAAGATAAACAAATGTTAAAACATGGAATTCTGGGGTAACCCAATTGGTGAACAAAAAAAGAAAGATGGGAAGGTTTGAATCTCAGGGATGAAGATAGGTGATGGGGTTCAAGTTACCCGGAAAAAAAAATAGAAAAAAAAAAAAACAAAATTCACTATTGTCCAGGCTAATTAATTAAAATGGTCTAGAGTGATTCAAAACTGCATCGTTGGATCCTGGCGTTTTCGGAAAAAAAAATTCAAAACATCCATAATTATAGTTCAGTGCTTTATCCTCCTCAAGTGCAGAAATTAGGGTTCTAAAGTGTTAGAGATAAAAGATCAACAATAAATTCAATCATCAAAGGCTCATTCAGTATCAAAATGATGAAAAAGAACTTGAACATGTTTTGGATTTTGCTAATATATTTAGCTTAATCAAGATTATCTTGCTAGTGATAGACATCTACGTGCATATAACCAAACTATATGAACTTGGCTTGTGATCGATCGGCAAGATAAAAGCTAGTCGTGATAAATTAGCTTTGTTAGATAACAAGTCAAATTTGAACACAGTTTAAGAGCTTGTGACGAAATTAATTGAAGCTACTCAAACCCGTTTTGACAAGTATTGCATTTGATCCTTCTTTCCCCATGATGAATTTCTCATAGCTCGTGTTAATTGGTTCAAAGACCCAACATGTATTTAGATCCAAATTTGAATAGGAAAGGCCTTATATAATTGCTATTAGTCTAGGAAAAAATATATTAGCAATCTACTTAATCAGTCATGATGTATTGAATAATCACATTATTTTCAGTGGTCGAAGGAGACACAAATCTTTACTACTTTTTCTTATCGATACATAGTGTTGTGTTGTGGCTCGAATTTTGAGTTCAAACCCCTATAAAAGATAAGTAGCAATCATAGCAGGTTAAAATTATTGAGTGAAAGAAAAATAATACTGTATAGTAACAGTATATAAATAGAGTAATAGTCGTTAACCCAACACATGAAGCACGGACCGGGTTGAATCATGATAAGAATTTTCAGCCTCAGATCATCCGTGGATTATGGATAAACTAATTTCTCATGTACAAAGATGATATGAGCAATTATTGTTATATGCAGAAGTACATGACAAAAATTTAGTAGTTGATGCATGATATCATCTTCCAGAAAAAAGAATGGGTAAAGGATCCCTATCGTCTCTTCTCTATGTTCATTGGTGATAAAAGTCTAGCCAGGAAATAATACTTCTGGTTTGTATAGGGCATGTCGATCCTAAATAAACTAAATATGATTGATCCAAACTATCAATCAATCCGTCATACAAGGCATAATTCGGGCTCTTCTCTACAGGTAGAAGGAGGGGTAACAATCTTATCAAGGCGCGGGTCAAGTCAAGTCAAAATGAAGCGATTTATACCGAACAAAATAAGAAAAGCTAGACATTCCTTATTTTCAATATTCTAATCATGCGGACCTGCCCGAACTGTAAGTGATTCAAACAAAGAGACGGGGTTTGTTCAAGATAATTAATAAATAGATACAATAATAACTTTGCTCTAATAGCTGAATTCAAGTTCTTACATGAGGTGCTCATTTAATATAATATCCAAGCTTAGGTTACCAAATGCTCTTGAATGAATCTTGCTTGCATATATAGAATTGTTAAAAATAATAAATAAATACAATAATAAATTCTCTATTTAAAATTTTCAATGAATTGACAATTAGCTAGTAATTATAAGTCCATACTAAATTCCAACTTGAATCCAAATTTCAATGCTTAGTAATCTTGTTGATCGTCATCTAATTGGCAGCATGGTAGTGAGGCAGAATAAGTATTCCCCCAGACGAGACGCTCAAAGAGACAAAGTCTTTTTACTTGTATCAATTATTAGAGAACGTGTCAATTTCTATGGAAAAGGAATCAAGAAAAAGAAATGCATTTATACCATTGTTTTAGGCGGCTGCCGTCTAGACTACGATGTCAACGTATTGAATACTACAACTTCCTTCATCACGTTTTATGAAGGACTCTTTCAAAATCAATTCACGGTAGAAAAAGTAATCTCAGATCATATAAAGTGGTCTTATTTTTAATTTTTAATTTTTTTTTATGTAAGAGAGATGATATATTTCAATATCCCCTAACATATGACTTGGTCTAAAAAATAACTTTTAATACTTGAGCTAACGTTGACGTGAGTGAGTTGAGTCGGCAGAGTGACTAGTGGAGCATATATACATGGCTGAACATGACAGGACCACATGGATGAGTTGAGTCAACAAGGTAAATGGTGGGTCATAAGTGGATGACTATAACTAGACTAAGGGCTCAATTTTAATACCATATAAAGAATTGAAATGTTGTCCTAAAATCAATTGTTGCTAAAAGGAGTAACCAAGATCTTATAAGGTAGCTTTAGAATTTATAATTTTTTAAAGTGCCTGAGATTGTATAATCTAGCAATATCGAATATATAGTATTAAGTCATCCTCAATGGAGGCTCTAAAAACAAATTTAGAGCCCCAAACAAATTTAGAGTCCCATGTGTTTTTTAGGGGCTCTAAAGAAAATTCATCCCCAGTGAGAGGCTCAATAAATTGAGTCTCTGTATTTTGTTAAATTTAATTTTACAAACTAATTTGAATATGTGTTAATTTTTCTCGTGTGTTAATTTTTTTTGATAAATTATTATTTATATTATCATAACTTTCTTTTACGAATATTTAGACCAAAAAATTAATTAATTCTAATAACGATAAAAATTATTGAATTATGCTGACGTTTAATTACGTTTGGCTTTTTTCTTTTTTCTTTTTTACAGCGCAACAAAACCCCTCTGCACCCTCTCCATTTTTTTGCAGCGCACCACCACCCCACCCCTCCCCTCCTCCTCCCCCCCCTCTTCTCCCTTCCCCGATGCCCACCCCACCCCACCCCACCTCACCTCACCTTTCCAAAAGGCATTTTTTTTCTTCAGATTTATGTCCGTTTTTTTGTCATATATATATATATATATTTTTTTAGGTAGAGTCAGATCTTGGAAGACCCAATGGGGCTCTATTTTTTGTCTTTTCTTCGAGCTCCATTTTGTTCAACAAATTTGTTGAATAAAATGGAGCCCGGACTCTATTTTTGTTGAAATCTATTAAATTTGACACAAAAGTAGCAATTTGGAGCTCTATAATAACAATTGGTGTTACATTTTTGCTTCAAAAGACTCTATATTTGTAAAAAAGTTATAATCATTGTGTTTTAGAGACTCCATTGAACTTGTCCTTAAATTATCCATATAGTCATAACAAAAAAAAAAATCATCTAGACAATTTACTTCCGCCGAATCTTTGGTCTTCTTTCGTTTAAAATCTCGAAACAGTTTTTTATAAACAATTATTGATGATCAGGGGAACAGTTTTGGTATTGGATTTTAATATCAATGTTATGAAACATGAGAGACTAGAAGGCAATTTAAACAACTGTCTGCATTCTACTATGAATCACCAGCAGAATTCCAAGAAAAGAACAAAAAATATCAGATAATTGCTAATTTTGGCTCGTTTTCTTCGAAACGAATTTCTCCGTCCTACTTGGGCTTCTGGTTGGATCACCATTGATGCAGAGCTATTTACAGATTACATTTCCTCTCCTTGCTTACAAAACAGGGTTCTACTTTGGCATTGTTCTTTTGAAGCGAGGCGGTTCACTAACTTATCTAAGGCTTCTTTCATCCACCCATACTGACAAACTTTTCTAGCTTCTGGCACGCTCATCTGTTACAATTTGGAACAGGAATATCAGCAACATTTGCATACGGCGAAAAAAATATGAGATGCTTATTCAATTGAACAGGGAAACATACCCAAATTCTTTGCCGGTTGTCTTTCTCTGGCCAGATATCTAGTTGCTCTTTTACGAGTAGAGGAAACATGTAGCCATCACAACTGTTATTCTTGTTCTTGAAGCTCCATTTGCCCAACACATCCTGCAAAATGGTTTGGAATTCACCAAGTTTAAGATTATCTAAACAAAAGTTGTAAACCATAGCGCTTAAAATGTGGATCTACTTGTTCATATCGAGCAAATCTCTGATCACACTTCCAAGACAATACAAGCGAAATATATGATGGCAGGAACAGAGAAGAAATATAGCAACATTGTTGCAGCATTGAGAAAACAATAAGTCAAAAGTTTGATTGTGAATTCTTGGAAATGCATTATGCTTTCTAGGCAGGAAACTAGATAAAATTTACAAATCTTAATATTTAATTTAATTTGTTGCTCAATTGAGCGAGCACTCATCCGGAAATAAGGCTATTTCCCGGAAATTAGGAGGAGTTGAAAACAAAGGAATTGTTAGAGTTCTGCACTAACCTCAACATCACCAACTACCCCAGCTTCCTCAACCGTCTCGCGTAATGCTGCATCGTCCATGGATTCATCTGTTTCCCATCCTCCCTGCATATCAATGAGCAGAATAGGATGAGCCTAATATAAGACTGTATATATCACTGAAGTATGTAAATAATATCAGATCATGTAGAGATACTTGAAAGTAATCTGGTGGTACCTTTGGGAACAACATCCCTTTGCCTTTCCTCTGTGAAGTGATGACTAGAACTTCAAATACTTCCTCATCAACATAGGATGTTTTTCCATTGACTTTATACCTGTATGGAATACATCTGCACAATTGAAATTAACTACTATATCACCGCCAAGGAAACATAGTCAGAAAATTGATTTGCGAAAATTTGACAAATAAATTTTCACAAGCATGTCGATTTTGATCCGCTCATTTCGTTATAAAACCAGTTTTTATTTTCTGTATTATTTGGTCGAGCAAAATTAGGATTTGAGTGGTAGAAACAAGGTGTAACTGCAAAACACACAACAGCACACCCCCGCCCGGCCCCGCGATGTTCTGAGAATACAGGGACCTACTAACATGTCTTCTGCTGGGATTGGTTGTCTGGAGATATTTTGGAGTTCACCCTTAATCATTTAAAGGATGATAAAGCTTAGAATGATCGTTGAGCCGCGTCAATTTGTTCTCATATGAGAAACAATATTGTGCCATTCAGCATTGAATATTAAAATGTCTTCAATTTACTTAGAAGTTACTATGTGCTTTCTGTCAACAGAATCAACATGAAAACCATGTCCATCACATTTCCTGGAAAATATAATAGCGGCCCCGGGTCAACGTATTCACCAACATAACACATCCACTACCTAGAAATCAAAGAGTTGACCGAACCAGAGAAATGCCTCACCAATTCTTTCAACCAAACACCTCAACCCATTCACTATTATGTGCGATATCAAAGTTTGATTTTTCCTGTAGACATCATCCAAGTGACTGAATTAAACGAAGCATGAAAACTTTTTATAGAAAATTCTCCTATGCAACTGGAATTTTCGGCCAAAACACATGCATGTTGACCCCACACTTGGCCGGATGACCGGATGACCGGATGTCAAAGGGAAGACTTTCCCAATTTTATTTCCAAACTACAAGAATCATTGAACGAAACTCTTTCCCTTCATACTAAATGCCATTTACTTAAGGTAGAGATGGAACATAGCAACATAAGATGATGCCAAATATGCCTGAAATCACCCTTTTCCTCCAAATATGTGGTCGGACATGACACGAGCAAAACAACGTGGCAAGTGAGGCATCATCACTAGCATTTGGTTGATCGTGAAGTCAACCTCCATGTTATCAAGACTAGTTTTAGTTTCCACCTTCTATGTGTAAAAACAAGTAAATTCGTTACCAACAAGTTATAGTGCAACATGAATATTTCCGAAGACTCAAAGAGAAAAAGAAAACAAACACACAAACACGCACACACACACACGGAGAGACAGAAAGACAAACCCGACAACTTGGCGACGGCCTTTCTCGTAACGCTGCAAGTGCCTGCCGGTCCGAGAAGCCAAAGCAACCATGTTTTTCAATTCCATTAATCTCCCTCCCGTCCACAACTTGATAGAACAAAAGGATAAAACAGAAACTAATAATCCTTTTCTACTATACAACTTCGAAACAAACAAAGGAATGTGAAAGCACCCTGAAAGGAAAGGACAAAGCCTATTGCCTATGGAAACTGAAAGAGCGCACGAAATGATGGGTATGATTGTTCTCCCTCTCTTTCATTCTGGTAACTAACAATGACACCTTTATATTAAAGGGAAAAAAAAAACGTCAAAAAGGATTTTGAAATAAATTAAATATGAAAAGGGACAATAGAAGACTTGGGTCTTGTTTAAGCAAGCGAATGAGGCAGATGGGTCCGATGTGTAACTTCCTCGACGCTCCAAGGGGGAGTACCTGTTGCCGACACGTGTGGACTACAATTTTGGATTCCAGAGAATGTCATTTCCCACCACTATAAATTTTACTTTGATTTATATTTTTCTATTACACCAAATTTTGTTAAAGAAAAAGAAAACAGACAAAATAATTTAACAAAAGCATTTGATAAAAAGGTCTATAATCAAATAAAAAATTATATACATTTTAACCAAAAAAAAAAATAAAGAAAAAAATAAAAAGTAACATATTATACAAAATTCGCGTTATACGCGAGATTAGAGAAAAAGTTAAGTTAAATTTAAAATCAATCGCTTTTTATACAGATATATACATCACAAATTGAATCCAAACTTTTTTCTAACCCAAATTGTAATATTTTTACAATTACCTAACATTTTACAAATACAAAAAAAAATTAAAAATATTAAAGGCAATAAAATTAAATTAAATAGTTAAATAAAATGTCCTTTAACCTTGAGTTTTGTTTGATAGAATTTGATGTTATGGGAAAATCTAGACAAACCTAAAATCTGATAGGGAAGTTTAAAATTTAGAAATGACATTCTCTCTTTGAAGAATTTGGATAATAGGTACTCTAGATAACTTTTTTTATTTATTTATCAAGCATTGGAACGATCATATCCTAACAATACTTTAATCTAACATTCTAACACTGTGTCTTAGACATTCATTTCACCCAAAATTACTAACATTTGATCTAATGCATTAATTACTCCTAGTCATTACATTTAAATATCTAATTTCACCCAATAAAAATGTTTTTCTTCCCATTTTTTTGTAGTTCAAAAGTTTAAATGAATGACATATATATAATGTTAAGTATTAGAATCCAACATTAGTTAGAAGAGGATCTTAATCCTTCTATTAAGGGGTCTAGATGAGAAAAAAGAAATAAGGAGAGCATAAAGAGAGGGTGAGAAAAGAAAATTGAGGATGCAAGAATATGGGGGTCAGTCTGTAAGGAGTTAATAGATATCCATGGTAGTTAGAACTGACACGTGTCACCTCAAACTAATGATATGTTGCAGAATAAGATTGTTAGTCCCATGACAAATCATTGTCTTTACAATATTTGTTGTGGCAGATTATATTGTACAAATAGTCTCTATTGTTTTACCTCAAATTTCAGCTTAATTCCTATTGTTTAAAACTAGTCAAATCAGTCTTCATTATTTCTAAAAAATTGACAATTTCATCCTTACTGTTAAAAAAATTAGTTAATTTTCACAATAAATATATGAAATGTCTAAATTTCCCTTACATAATTTTACAAAATCACCAATATGTCCTTTTTATAACCCATACACAAATATTGTACATATTCAATATTTTATGTGCATACATACACGTATATATACATATATATATGCACCATTCTCCACTTCCCGCTCCCAGGTATATACACATATATACACAAATATACATACTTATATATACCAATATACACACACCAATATAAGGGTGGGAGACGAGGGGTTGGAGGTGCGGGGGTCATCGAGGTAAGAGGGTTCGGGTCAGTCTTTCCGTAAAGTTAACTAACTTTTTAACAATGGGGACAAAAATAATAATTTTTTAAAATAATAAGAACAAAATTGGCTAACTTTAAATAATATAGACTAATTGCGTAATTTACCCTATTTGTTGTGACTCTTCCCGTTCTAACCAACAAAATGTACGTGGGGCCTGCTATAAAATACCCTCTTTACCACGACGGGATGTTTCCCAATCTACCAATTTACATACTCTTCCAATGTTTAATGTGCATATCAAATCTTGTAATGTTTTGTATTGGTCATCTTCTTTGTTTAGATGAAGAAGTCATTTCTAAGTGCTTTCTTTTTCAAGGACACTTTTCAAGGTCCTTTTCACCCTTATGTCTTGCTTAAGTTCTATAAAGCCAAAATCAATATTATAAATATGAGGCATTCAAAACTAGCACAATTGATGTTCGTCATATTCGACTTCACACTCGAATAAAGATAGAACCTTGATAAAACAATTGATGGAGTTGTTTGAAAATTGTTAAATATTTGGGCAAAATTTGTCAATTTTTCTAAGGTATATATGGTAAGTGGTTAATTTGTAGTTGTTGACAAGTAGGTAAAATTTAATTGAAAAGTTTTAAAGTAAAACAAGAATAAAAATGGAAAAAGGTAATAATAATGTAGCATGTAAAAGTTGTAAAGTGAAACGAACCAGATCCTAAAGAAATATACTACTCTTCAAAATGATTAAGGATATGCGTATAGAGTTACTTACAAGCAAAATATATAGGTTGTGCCATGTTTCAGACATTAGAAAGGCAAAAGGCATGATCACCTTTTCCATGTTGGCTGAGATAGCATCATATGTGTCTACTTTGGAAACACTCTAGTCGTCATGGCTGGCCTCTGCCTGATAAGTTTTAGTAATACTCACCAACTTATATAACCTTCAATGGCCTTGTAGAAATAGGGACTTTAAGGATCACCTTAGTGTCAATCAAAGTCTAGTTTATTTCATTCCCATGTGAAGAATGTGCTCGCAAAAAGAAGGTATGTATTTATTACCACTAAAGCCAAATGGAAAAAAAAAAAAGAAGAGATAGAGAAAGGGGTAGTGCGCCGCCATTTAGATCAATAGGCAAAGAATGACGTAATCTAAATTAATCATAGGTGCTCCTTTAAAAAACTATTGAGAAGTTGTTAAGGCAAACCCTACCCAAGCGACTAAGAAGCTTAAGTGGATGCCTTAGTATGTCTTCCTCAATAAAGAGATTATGAAAATTCTTCCACTGTCTACAAGCTTTTATTCCTAGTAGGACTAGCAGTGATGTGGATCATTCTTTGTAATACAAAATGGGAGAAGACCTCTTAATAATAGCACAAAAAATCCCTAAGTTAACTAGGAATTTAAATACAATTGATAACTAAGTAATGATAATGTTATGTATTTATTCTCTCCGTGGACGTTAACTCTTATGAGTTGGTCAATTGAATTGTAAAATTTTACTTGGTTTCTACCATCTTTTCTAGGGTTCTTCCCTAAAATATTTCTATTTTCTATTTAATTCACTCTACTAGTAATTTCTACCATTGAACCTCTCTCCCACCTCTTATTTGCGTCTTCACTTCTTTTTATTTCCCCTACAAGCCTTTCTTTCCTTTTCTCCTTTTTGGCCTTCAACCCAATTTTTTTTCCTCCTTGTTCTATCTCTAAACTCCATCTCTGTATAATTTTCTAATATGGTGCTGTGGTCTTTAATACCTCTTAATTGGAGAACCTTTTGGTTCTACTACTCTTTTGGTTTAGCTGGCCCAAAATGACAATCCCCTCTCCTCATGGAGGGATGATGCAATAACCATGGCATTTCACCTATCTAATTGCCTTGCCAAGCCTATTTAATAGCCCTCAACTTTGCCCCTACCTCTTGCTCTTCCTATTTTAGTGGTTTTTTCGTTTGTTTGGTTTGTAGACTGTTGTTCTACCTTGTATAGAAAAAGGGCCCAGACTGTTTCCTCAGGTTTTTATTATGGTTAGACAGTTCAGACATGGATTTTCTCACCTTATTGATCTTTAGAGCTAACGCAACCGGCTAATCACATCGTTTGGCTCGTTAGTAGATAGTTAGTTTCCATTTACATAGATTTTGCGAGGGTTTTCTTAAGGTGTGCTACTATTTGAATCTTGATAGTCATGTTTGTTGCTTGCCAAGTAACAATGATGGCGCCGTAGCGTTACTTTGATTTGATAAGAATTGCTTTTGAGTCGATCGTTGGTGGTTTTCGATTGGTTTTTGGGAGGTGGCTTGCCAGCTAATGGTTTTGATTCGCATGGGTGGTATCCAGTTTTCAGATATCAACCATGGTTTTAGTCCATTGTTTCAAACCAGATATTGCCTAGGTTTGAGTTTCAAGTTTGAGCATGTTTTTCTTTCTAGGCGTTTGCTCTAATCTCACGCAGAGTTGATGTTGAGCTAGATCCCTATGTTTTAATTGTTTTTGTAATTTCTTTATCTTAATATAATCCTACCTTGACGATAAGCACAAAAAGAAGAATTGCGCATTCAAAATGCACGTATCATGTCTAAGAAATGCTTAGTTTGTCCTAAGCTTTTTCATCTTGTATAGTTATATCAGAGGATATATAATGGCATGTTTCATGAGTCCATCTCATCAAGACATGTGACTTATTGGTTTTCTCTATAAGGAAATGTTTGAAAAGGTTAAAAGTGTCATTTGAAAAAGAACTATATAATATGCCTAAATTAGTCCTAACCCAAAGCCTAAAAGGCATAGAAAAGTCCATAGAGAAGATAGGCTAAGTGAAGACAAAAAAGGACCCTAAACCCCTTCAAGGCCCAAGCAAGGAAAGCCCACATGAAAGTTGATCAGGCTATGCAAAACAAATAGTGATGACGGATGGCGTAAGCACCTCGATACCGTGCACTAATATAACAGTTAAGAGATGATAACGTGTGGAACAGATATCTCCGAGCCAACAACCAATATAGTCATCATAACCTGACTGTTAACAGTTCGAAGGACAAGACAGGTATTCATAATACCAAAGCACTAATCCAACGACCATCCTATACTAATCCAACAACAAGGATGATCCTAACAAATCGAAAGGACACAAACACGCCATTGAGTCAACCCTAGCGAACCAACGAGCCAACAATATTTAATGCTCTGACTTGTATGAAGTTTGACAAGATAACTCATATCATCTTCCAACCAATAAGAGTCCTTGTTGGAGATCAATGACGGTCTTACTTACTGATTATAGCTCCATGTCATCCGCATTAACCAATAGCAAGCCTGCAGATGGAGTCACTTGATTCGATACAACTTCAATAGAAGGGTGGCAAAGGTTCTAGTATTCACGAATCTAAAGCAAGCATGGGACCCAATCCAAGATCCTATATAAATAATCAAGCATTTTGAACAATCATTGATCAATCAACCAGGCAAAAAATACACACACACACACTCATACATACGCTGCTCATATAAAATAAAACCTTTCTCACTATCATCCCCGATTCTAATTCCTCCACTTTGAGGGTAATCTGCCAACGCCTTGCTAATTAAAACAAAAAAATGATTAAGAGGGTTTTCGATCCTGCCTAATTCTGATTGTAAATTCATGGGGGATTTATAACTATTTCATACAAGGTGCATTAGGAGATTATCCTGGCCTAATTCTAGACACACTATACAGATCATTACACACAACGTCTTGTATCCACATTTATTTATTTACTTTTCTTGTTAAATGGAAAATGAGATTCATTAAAATATAAACATACATACAAGACTAACCAAATATACAAACGAAACAAGACCCAAAAACAAGTTAACCCACACTATAATGACCATACAAAGACAAAGAGAAAAACAAAACAATATATAATGACCCAAACATAGCCAAAGCCTAACAACCAAAGTGAGATTCGAGGACCAAAACACCACAACGCACAACCTCCGTCAAGGAAACCATCAGAACACAAAATGAACATACCATTCACCACCAACCCGACATCAACAACCAAGGTCACCGTGGCAAATCTAGTAGCAACAAACTTTGGAACACTTGCAAAGAATACCATCAAGCTAATGGTCAACAATGGGCAAAATATAATCCAATCATAAATTAGTTTCATGGGATTTATGAGCCCGAAGAGATGATGGGCTAAGGAAGTTCGAAACCAAAATGGTCTAAACATTCTATCAAACAGAACGAACCTTGTGGATCCTTGGCTTGAACAGGTGGTGGCAACAACCACTCTATCTTCTCTACAAGAAAAACAAACAAAGGTGGGTGAAGAAAGCTTCAGCCAACAAGGCCACTGGCTACTCAAGTAAAGATACCAATTCTAATAGCAAAAGACACTAGTGATCCATCCATGCGCAAAGTCATCATTCAAGCAATGAAGAAAAGACAAGATCGAATCTTCATGTTCAGACGGCTTAGTCACTAGAAGAAGCAAAAAAAAAGGAATCGCCATGGTCGATACCTCTTAATTGCACAAAGACCATGAGTAAGGGTGTGTATGGTCAGTTTGGGCCGTTTAAAGGATATTTTTTCAAACCAAGCTAATACTTTCGGTTTGAAAAAATTGAAACCAAAGCCAAATCATACACATATCAAATCCACCCAAACCAAATCAATACATTTGAAGAAACCAAACCACTCAAACTATGTCAAACCATACATTCGGTTTAATTTATAGTTGAATTTGAAAAAAGTAATTGTGTTGCAAAATTTAAAATACAGAGGGAGTTATTCATGGTGTCTATTGATTTCTTCAATGAAAGAGGAAAGAGATTGAAACCATATGGTCGACTCCTATGAAACCTTAAATTTTAACCAACCAAACTTTTAAAAAATCGTCAAAAGTGGGTTGGGGGGAGGGGGGAGAGGAGAGAGAGCATTGACTAGGCCAAGCCAACAATTGTGTCACGGGCTCGGCCCAAACATGAAAAGCCACCAAGGGTAAAGTCCTAGAGTGATAAAGATTAGAAAGTTCTAGAGAGACTCCTAGTAGAGAGAGAGACTCAGAATTAGTCATGTAAAGGATGGTGGCTGGAGATCAGTTAATGAACAGCTCCACGTTTATTGAGATATCAAATTTACTTGGAATAAAATAAAATTCACTTGAATTCAAATCCTTTCCATTTTTTTTCTTTTATTTGGTCATTAATCCCTTTTCATTGTTGGCTTCTGCTCTATTTGCCGGCCTGCTGGACGCAACTATTCTTTCGATTCAAGCTCGCATATTAAACTAAAATTGTTTAGAATGGTCACACAAACAACACAAATATTACAAACGGCTTGAGGAGAAGACTAGAATGGGAAGTGGCACTGCAAAACTAATGGCAATCCTAATTGAAAAACAGTTGGTGAAACGCCTTTGCAAGTTTTAAAGTTATATATATTATAATTGCCCCACTTGTAATTGAAAATTTAAACTACTTCACTTTATATATTGTTGCAATCGTAATGGAGTATGTACCCCTAGGGCCAACAGGGCTGTAATTTTTAGTGGCCTAGAATAACGTTAAAAATTATATGTATTTTTTATTAAATATTAAATATTTATATATTTTTAGTTAAAAAAATTAATTAGCCCTCACTGAAAAAAATCAACTTATATAATTAAAAAACAAAATCATTTATTTTAGCCTTCATTGAAAAAAAAATTCTGAATCTTCCCCTAAGTATATAATTCCACTTCTATCTTCAACTGATTCACTGATCTCATCAATATCAGAAAACACTAATCTTTTAGCAATTAAGCTGCAATCATAAAGACCAAACAAAATACTTTTCTAACTTCGTCATCTCATTTGATATAGTACTAGTGGATAATATAGATGGATCACATTTATCAAATATCTTAAAGGACTCGTGTGTTTTGGGGTTTGACACTCTTTTATGAATTTAAAATACTTTTATGGATGCAATTTTCTGGTCTAAAAGAAAAGAAAAAAAAAATCTTTAAGGGAAAGCGCCAAATTTTATCATCACGCGATCCCGAGGATCTGAAGTAGTCTGCCATGGATGTTTGACTAGATAACTTCTCCATTTCTTCATTAAAATTTGTTAAACATAATAAATAAATATATTAAATTCTTTTTGAAAAGTTTAAACTTTTAAATTAAGTTTTACTTAATATGGTATCAGAATTTACATACCTAGAATGCTGTGTTGAACATAATAAATTGATATAATAAATTACTCTATAACAGTTTAAAATTTTTGATGATGTGATAATTAACTAAAATTGCTTCTTTATCAATTTTCTTTTTACTACATTATTAGTAAAGGCTATGTTCATTGGATAGACATTTGCACTGTTCTGCAAAAAGCAGTACATGCAGGGAACACGATGGCATATAAAAAAATAAAAAATATGTAATTACTTCACAAAGGACAAGGTATAAAATAATAAAACAATTGCATAAACTGTAAGTTTAGTGGACGTGAGATCATTCTAATTTTCAGCCAGAGCTGATTTAAAAGGTTTTGAGAATATAAATAAAGTCTAAAAGAACGTCAACTTCACCTACACGTAAATAAATTATGTTATCTTTAAAGAAATATATACTAGTGTTTAAATTTTATTATAACCATAAACAAACATCGACGTTTGTGTTTATCTATTACGGCTAGCTAGCTCAACTTTTGTTTTCTTTATAGTGTTTTCTTAATGGATAAGATGGAGACATAGGGTACATGATCAATCAAAAACCTTAAGTGATGAACGAGTTTTGAATATGATCATTGCAAATGTTAGAACGAAACTTGTTATAGGAAGAATTAAGGTATAGAGACAATTCTGTAAATGGGGAAATATGTATAGAATGGCTAATAGAGAATATTTTGGTTAGCATCCAATGCTGGCTGTAATTAGTCTAATTAGCGGACTATTATTGATTTTGTAGAATGAAATGATTCGCTCACTTACTAGAAAAGAAATTAAAAAAAAAGGACACTAATATTTGAACTTTGGGTAGGGTTTAGAATAGTTATAAGTTGATGTGCAATCAGGGAAGGACACAGAATTTATCTTCAATAGGGGTTGAAATTATACAATTTAACATTATATATAGGTAAAAAAATTTATTAAAGGCTAAATTAATTTTTTAATTTAAAAATACTTTAAACATACATACATTTAAAATTTAAGTTAAGTAAAGATTATAACTCTTATAAATATAAGACTAGTTCCGTAATAATTATTCAAATAACACATATCACCGTCACATACATTGGAGGTGACAGGTGCCGGACGTTAGAAGGTAACAAAATTTCTACACTAGCTAGTGGCCGGCTAGCACAATTCAAATAGAAAAGGTGCCTGTAGCTATATATCTACTTTACGGCATAACAAGCTCTATTTGAGCTTAAACGTCCAGGTGAGATAGTGATGGCTATTGGTTTCCATTGCGATGCATGTTGGACGTAGGACTTGACATGCTCGCAGATATTCCGATTCTTGCAGGGCTGTTTTAAATAATTTAGGAATTTTGGGTGATTATTTAAATAGAAATTTTAATAATTAAATTTTTTTTTAATAAAAATTTTTTAAATTTTTTTATTAAAATAATCATTACAAATAAAATATCATTTCTCCAATATTCTTTCTCTTTATTAAGTCTTTCTTCAACATCTTTCTTGGGTCTTAATAATTAAGTTTTATTAAGTCTATTGCATATAAGAACAATTAATAAAATAAAATAAATATAAGTAAAAAAAATTAATTATTTCAAATTAAGATATATATAGTATGTAAATAATATCAAAATTTATCACATAAAAAAATTAAAAAAAAATAGTTGAATGTATATTTCTATACTTTCTTATATTATATGCAAGATTAATATCACAATAAACAAAAATTATTTAAGTGTTAGCCTTCAATAGTTGGGTCTTCAATAATTCAAAAATCATTTAAGTGCTGACCGTTTGATCTTCTTTTACTAAGTTAGTATTTTTTTTTATTTTAATTTTTACACAGACTCAAGTTGTCTTTAGCTTGGGCCGGCTCTGGATTTTTGTTACATTATTTCATTTGGAACATGTCGGCGTTATCAACAGGCGTTTGGTCTAATAGTATGTATGTTTCTCGTTATGAATGCATAAAATTACAAGATTAATTTTTATAAGTAATATATAATATATATTGTATAACTTAAATTTTCATTGCATCCAAACAAAAAAAAAAAATGTCGGCGTTGACTACAACCATATATAAATTTGACATAACATGCCGTAAACAAATTCAACTGGCGAACAGTTCGCGCCTGCATGAAGACCATGTATTTCTTTTTTCTTTTGCATGTTATGACGGAATATAGAAAGCTTATTCTTCCAGTATAATGAAGGACCGAATCAAAAGGGCGGCAACCGCCCTACACAAGGTTTGAAAGTATCAAAAAGTAGCACATGAAATTGTGAATTTAAATAAATTCCGTGGAAAATATCATTGAATCAAGAATCCCGTAGAAAATGATGGATATCAATCATAATCCATCAGATGATTACCATATTTAAAAGTGATCAATGATGATAGTAGTTGTAGTTTTAGTATTAAGAACAAAAATATAAATAATGTCTTCAAGGCATGAGTGGACTTACCTTGCAATTCCGAGAGTATAATTATTAATGGGTGAATTAAAGTTATATTTGTTAAAATGTATATATTTTAAAGGTATTTTTATTTTAAAAAAATTAATTTAACCCCCACTGTAAAAAAATATTATGCATATATGAGTGTTACATTTATATGTTTTTAGTTGACTAAACAAAAATTCTAAATACGCTCCTACTTTAAGGGTTGAGTTAAGTGGTTAAGTATAGTAACTTATTATAATCAAACGTTTTAAGTTTAAATTTGTGTTGTTTTCATTACAAATATTATCTAATTCATAAGTAACTTAAAATATGTAAAGAAATACACTGCTCATGACAGGGTTTATAGCTTTTTGATAAATTCCATATGTTATTACTCGAGCTGAGTTTTTCGTCATAATAAATACAAAATGGGCCATGACCATTAATTCATATCTGTCCTCCTCCATTTGCAGAACTGGACCACCATACATTGACCTCCCACGAATTCATTTATTGACAAACTCCGATGCTTCAAGAGTCAAGGAAATTATTAGCTATTTGGTCTAGTAGTATGATTTTTGCATTAGATGTTAGAGATTTTAATATTTATTTTTTTGTGTTATTTCTTAAACTATATAAAATATCTTAGAGTTCCCTTAAATAAAATAAAAAAAAAGTCGAGGAAACTTAATTAGCTAGCACTCAGGTTCAGAAGTTCACCATCAGGGAAATTTCCCAGCAATAACAACAATGTCAATGCAATTAACTGATCTGGTCCTATGGAGTGATGCTCCTTGGTATATGAACACAAATAAATTCCTCGATTCTCAGCCCACACTTTTGAAATTTGAGTCTAAAAGAGTAGCTAGTTGCATGCACTTTCTCAGACCTTTAAAGATGGTAAAATTGTGAACTACCTTATCTCTTTGAGTTCAGTCATCAATGTTCATATCCCACGCGACCATTGCCGTGTGCATGTATTGGTAGAGGGATTTAGATTCCACAATAACGTTATTATTTAAGAGAAAGATTAACGGATTGAGTAACAAATCAGTAATTTGATTTCACTTAACTCGTTAATTTGTTTTTTTTAGACAATATTATTTTATTATAATTATATCAATCACTTCATTAACATTGATTTTTCTAATAACGATATTTTGTTATCAGGCATTTCAAATCCTTGGTGGAGAGCTAATATCACGTGGATCGATATTCACGCCTTGTCGCCAGGTCGGTGATATGTTAAGAAAAAGCAAAATTTTTATCGACTTTTGACTTGATTTATTCTTTTACCAAGTAGAGACTTCCTTGTATTGTTCACTTTTAGTCTTATTATTATTTTTTTTCTGTCATTGATTGTTCACTTTTATTCATAATACTAAAAATTGCGGTAACAGAGTTGTAGGGGTGGACCGTAGCCTGCAATTATTTTGTCTTTTTTTTTTTGTCATAATTATTATTTTGTCTTCCACGTTCATAATAACTCATCCCCCAGGCCTAGGGACCCAATCTTTTTTTCTTTTTTTGGTCAAACCAGGGACCCCATCCAAAAACAAATATAAAGACGAAAAGGAAAGAGCCTTTCAACGGAACACATACAAGCTCATTCATGTTTTTGTACGTGTGTATATCACACAAGGCTGGAAAGAAATAAGAGAATTTATGGCACAGGCGCATGTTCGGGAATAATTTGTTCTCCATAATGTAAGTTTTTATATGAATTCTGAGTTTCCATCTTAAAACTCAATAAGTACCCTTATGTAGGTTGTTTTATTCTGATTCCTTTATTACTACTCCATCAATCTCCCTATTAATTAAATAGATAACTTTTACTATTGACCTTTCAAGCATGAAATCAAATGATTTTCACCCACATTTGTAGTCTTTCTTAATCGTCTTCCAATCACTCTTACCCATGCTTTCATATATAGTATAGCTTATTAATGTAACTCCCTGATAATTGGCAAAGTTGTAGATGTCTCATTTGTTCTTGCAAATTGGTATTAGTATGCTCTTTTATCGAAGGATCAAGCATCTTCTTGCTTCTAATAATTACGTTAAAAAGCCTTGTCACTAAGTTATACTCTCCTCGTCTATGCATTTCCAAACTTCAACTCAAATATCGTTAAGTTCCATAGCCTTTCCAATCTCTATCTTTCTGAATGCCTTAATTATGGACCCTTTCTCTTCCTATATTCACCATAGAATATACGGTTTAGATCTCTTTTTGAGCTAGTAAGTTGTCTCCAAGTTATCTCACTAGTGAAACCCTCATCAAATAGCTTATAAAAGTATCCCTCTCAGCAGAGACGGCGTAACGCCCCAACCCGACCTATGGAGGCTAAACTAGGGAATGACCTAATTCATTTATACTTTTTCACATTCTTAGCCTTTTTGTTATGATTAATACTTAACGTTGGTTTAGAACTCCAAAAGTTTTTCTAGAAAATCGGCAGCATGATGGCTATATTTAGGACATTTGGTTTGACCTAATTTTCTAAAACATCTCAAAAACCTTTAATCATTGATTCAATTCCAACTAAAATTTTTTATTTTGTTATCAATAGATATGCCTACTAATTTATCTCGATAGTCTCGTTTGATTGACAAGCCTAGCTTGATAACTATGTTCCATTTATTTGTCAATTTACTATTATGCAAGTACCTATTATCCTTTAGGGTACGGGTGAGTACCTAAGTGGAATTAGATAGAGTTAACTTAGTTGATTAATTATTTTAGTGATTTAAACGCCTACGATAACTACTATACGATATAATAAAAGCAAATAACCAAATAAAGAGATCGTCTGGTTATAGATAGTACAATCCCAAAATTAGATCCAAATTACAACGGGGTCATTTACATCAACAAAATAAATATTCTTCAAAGCAAACACAATGTTCACAAAACTGACACTGTCAAGCAAAGCACGTAATCACTCCAAGGATTCATCAACAAGCACATTCTCCTCAGGTACCTGTTCCTGATCTTCTTCACCTGTGATGATAAAAGAGGGTGAGTCCTTATGAACTCAGTGAGGGGGAACAATAAATACATTTTGAAACTCTTTTCCGGTTAAACTTATGAAAAATCCTTTTTGAAAGCATGACATATAACACAAGGAAATTTATAACATAAGATAAATGTAAATGAACACATTTACCTGCCTTTCCTCCCCGAGGTCCTCTAGGAACCAAGCGAGAGTACTTAAACACATAGTGAAAAGGATACGGTGAGTTTTTGCTCTCAAGATCGATCGGTGAGCATTTGCTCTCAATATCATGTTTGATAACAGTTGTTGCGGCCGACTTCAATCATCCACTTATCACTCCAAATGGGTGTACTCCGGATGTACCCCGAAATCCTATGACCCAACTATCCGAGAAAGTCTAGCCCCCAAGCGAGAGAGAGAATTAGACCATGGTAGTCACGGTAGCACTGGCAAGCCCGATGCTGCCCGACGTGCGTGAAACGCTACCATGTCAAAATGAAAGGTTGCAACCTTGTATGCAATGCACATGTATGCTATTTAACATTTCACATTGGGAGGTCAACAAAGAAGGTTGACTCCGAGCAAGTATATGATCACATTTTGACAAGTAAACGAACGATGCATGCTTAACACGAATTTTCACTTTGTAAAACACATAGAGTTATATGAACATTAAATGGGCAGCCAAGTAACACATGTAAATCGAGTCATATAACTCATTTCGGGGTTCACGTATCAAGTATTAAGATTATACAAGTATGCAACGACGTCTATATGAGACCGGGTGCAAGAAGAGTTTACTTATCAACATGTAATCATCGGGAATCATATTTAGAGTTATAAAAATAATTCCGGGCAGCCCATTAACATTCCTCAACATTAATTTATAATTCACACAAGAGTGGTATATGACTTGGGAGTCTACAGGGCCATTAGGGTTTACAAGGTCGTGCTCGGGGTTGGTTTTGTTTGCTAAGCACCACAAGTAACACTTAAACCGTTTCAAGCATACTTAACATTTATTAGGCAGCCTACTAACCACACAATTGAACGCATTTAGCCATAGGATCATTACTTAACAAGTTTTCATAAGCAATAGGGCTTTAATTCCGTGCTTACACATGTGGTTAAGCAAATCATTCATCAATTAGTGATCCCAAGTCATACATCAATCAAATTAAGCAACCTCAACCAGCCACAACAGTCCATACAACATCTAAGTGCCATAATTCCAAGCATTCAACACCACAAGAGAAGCTACAACATGATTCTAAGCACATCACTAAACAAAACCCTCACTGCAATGGTCTGTTTTCCCACATTCGATTAGACAAGCAAAAAATCTCCAATTTCAGTGAACAAAATGTCAAATTAAATCTTAATGAGTGATTTAAATCTAAGAACAAACCTCGCATCATTTGGTGTTCGGACTTAGGAGTTATGGCCAAAACCGTGAGACTACGCAAAACTGTCCAGTTTTAGACACATTACGCTTTTTGCTATTTTTGAGCATCTTAGAGTCATAATTGGCTTTGGTCTATTTCTGAAAAAAAATGTCCAGAGCTGCAAAATCTAGCAACCTAACAATTTTCATACATTTTCACCAACATTTACTAAGCCGAATGCACCTCGTACTACAAGATCAGAAAACTGCCAGCAACACGTTTTTACCTATCTTCAAGTTCTAGCCAAAAATCTAGCCATGCATGGTCATATAAGCTCATGTACACACATATACAACAACTACAGAGGTAAATATAGTCATATGAAGGCATTCATGTGAATTTTGAAAGCTTTTAGAAGAGTTTAACCCTCACCTCTTTGAAGACTTAGCAAATGTGCACAAAATCCTTGTTTTGAGCTTTGTGTGTGACTTTGAGTTATCCTTGCTTGATTACCTTGCTATGGCCGATGCTTGGAGTGTCCTAGAGAGTGAGCTTGAGGTCTTGGAAGCTCAAGAGAAGCCATGGTCGAAAATGAGAGAGAAGGAGAGAGAATGAGAGCTTGAGAGGATTTTGAGAGGAAAATGAAATGTGATGAGTTGTGTGTGTGTGTGTGTCGGCCTTAGGGCCTCTAAATCTGAAATTTGTATAATCTTTTGAGCACTTTGAATTGTGAGGCATGCTTTGATAAGATAAAAGGGTAAGTCTTGTGTTTGGAGAAAGTGGAAAGCATAGAATAATGTAATGAATATTTTAATGCATGCATTGTCTTGGAATATCTTCAATTTTTGAGTGTTTGGTTTCGTAATGCAATGAAGAATCTGAAAATTCAGATTCATGTTAGTCTATTTTGGATTATAATAAGTGTAGGTTTATAATAATTATTGGTTAGTTGAGTGTGTTAGGAAGAATATAATATTTTAGTAGTTAGTGGGTTTTGTAGAGAATTTGAATTAGGATTAGAATATTGGTTAGTGGATTGTGTAAGATTATTTAATAGTCTAGTGCTTTGTGTATGATTCTTTATTGATTACCGTGCGGGCACGCTTTCCTAGGTCTAGGGCACGCACTACGAGACACGCACAAAAATCAATATGAGGCACGAATCACGAGGTAGACACAAACTACGAGGTAAGTCACATATTTCAAGATAAATGCACATATTCCAATGTAAATGCACATAACCCTAGGTGAATGCACGTAAACCAATTCAAGGCACGTAATTCAATACAATGCATGTAAATCGAGGTACGACTCTTAAACCTAGGTTAGGGCACGTAATTCAAGGTCAGTGCACACAAATCGAGGTATCGCACGTAAATGGAAGTCAGGGCATGTAAGTCGAAGATTTGGGCACACAATTCTAGGTCAAGGCATGTATGACGAGGCATGCACGAAAGCCAAGACAGGGCATGAAATCCAAGGTCGATCTTATAATTTTGGGTCTAAGGTACGCAAATCGAGATAAGACACGTTATTCGAGGTCGGGCCTCACAGACAGATTCAGAATTTATTCTCAATTGGAGCTAAATATTTTTCAACTATATAAATATATAAATATTTAATTTTCTTTTGAATAAAACATAAATTTTTTAAATGTTTTTTTGTGCAGCCCCTATTGGCCCAAGACTATATCTGCCACTACCTTTCAACATTCTTTTATTTCATCCTTCTTAACACACACCCTTTTAATTATACTCATTCTTAATATGCTTTATTTGGCTCATCATCCTCTCGTAGTGCTTTAAAAACTCATATATTCTCCAAAAATAACAATGTGTTAATGTCTATAACATCAGTCCTTGATAACTTTTTCTAACGACCGCACAAATACTCGTGGTTAATTACTAGCTGATACTTCGAGGAGAACAGGCACCCATAGCCAAATACGTAGTTTTTATACCATTTGTGCTCATATACTTGGCTAGTTGTGTTCTGTGTACACGAGTTGTTTATTATACCATTTATGATCATTTTGCTTCACTTAAAATCCTACCTCTAAACCTGTTAATGAAAGAAACAAAAAAATAAAAAATAAATAAATAAATAAAAGAAGATGCCTTTAAATTAATAATAAACCAAGTACCTAAAACAATAATTAATCGTAATAATAAATCAAGTACCTAAAACAAGAATCGTAATAGTCACGCTTATTTATTATCATAAATAAGAAGAAAAAATTGTAGATTTTCATCCATTATTTCTAATGGACATTCTGATAAGCACGAATTCAGAAAATACAAAGACCTTGCAACCTATGTAGTAGTCCCAACGGGTCAAACCACACCCCCCCCCCCCGCCCCCCCCCACCCCCCAAAAAATAAAAATAAAAAAAAACTGAAATTGGTCAAACCACGGGGTATTTTACATTTTACCCTTTACAATAATCTATGCGTTGAAATTACAAAATTTGTAATTGACAACAAGGTAAGAAAAAATTCTACTGAACAACCAAGTATATGCCCAAGGGATGGAGCTGCAATGAATTTGTTCTTTCTTTGGACGCTAAATTGATAATGAATTATTGTGAGAAGTGTTAGTTATTTTGAAAGAATCTCTACTAAGATGGCGAGTAATATGCATGGCATTGAAGTAGTTGTCCTCTTTTTTCTGAAGATGAAAAGTAAGATGTGAAGGGACAACACCACACAATAAATTTACTTCATTGAAATAATAAGCAACAAACTAAACTATAATTTCAAAACCATTGCAAAATAATCTCATAAACATTTATTAACAAAAAAGTGGTAAAAAAAAATTCAACCATTGCAAGGAAATTCAGTTTATCCAAAAGTTAAAAACCATTATACTAAGAAACTTATTTGCAACAATTTTTTCACTTTTCAATTGAAGTGTTATAAAAGAGCTAATTAAAATATGGGTTAATACCATGTTTGGTCCCTTATCTTTGACTTCATTGACACTTTGGTCCCTTATATTCAAAAGTGAGACATTTCAGTCTCTTATTTTTTAAAGTTAGGATACCGTTAATCCTTGTTGCTGATTCTGTTAAAAAAAAAGGGAAAAAATACGTGATTGACCAAAATACTCCTACTACCACCAAATTGCAAGAGTATTTTGGTCACCCACAAGTTTTTTTCATTTTTTTTAATGGAATCAGCAACAAAAACTAACGGTGTCCCAACTTTAAAAGATAAAAGATTGAAATGTCTCACTTTTAAAAATAAGAGACCAAAGTGTCAATAAGGTCAAAAATAAGGGACCAAAAGTGGTATTAACTCTTAAAATATTGTAGTGTTTTCTTCTTTGTTGATAGCAATTGGCATTTTCGAAATTTTTGGATCAAAAAGTAGTTTTTCAAAATTTAGAAAAAGAAATATGCAAATTTGATTTGGAGAGTAGGTTTAATATTTTTCTTCTTTGTGGATAAATTCTTCATGGCGTTTTGGTTTCTTTCGCCTGTATCGCTTTGAATTTAGCATGTAAGCGCAAGTCGAAAGACGGTTGGATTTGTAGAGTCGTGAATTAACACTCAATTGGAATATTGAAAAAAATATATATATTTTTTTTGTGTTTGTACAACACTTTTTCTTTTACAGAGGGACCAAAACAAATCAGTAATTCCTTTTAAATTTGTAATTATTGAGATTTTTCAATCAATAAAATCTACTTACTTATCAACAGAAATATATAAATGTTGGAGACAATTTTAATTTTTATTAATTCATATTTTAAATACGAAATAGACAAAAAAATCACGGGTTTTAGAATTTATTAATGACAAGGATAATAATGTCCAAAGAGCTGGTCATTATCACGTGAACGGCTCATTTCTTTTTTTTTCTTTTTTTTGGCAAGGAACGGATCATTTTTTTGGTACTAATAGAGAGCCCATTGTTTATACTTTTAGTATAATAGGGGTGAGGACAGATTTTTTTTTTTTTTTTAAACAAAAAGAGCATAACATAAGGCCACCCTTTTCACTACCAGACAATCTTTTGTACTTTATTAGGAAACTTTTTTCAAATTTTGTTTTTCCAAATTCTTTCTGAGCAGTTGAATGATCGAAGTCAATGGATTTATTATGGGAACTTATTTGAATCTATTAATGTTGAATAACCCAGATTTAAATTTGAAGATAGAAGCTGACTATTGGTTAATTGGCTAGGAACAAATTAAACGTTTCTATCTTTCTAACCCCCATACTACTTTCTCCTTCTCACACCTGTCACCCAATAAATGAATCTAAACTAATTTTTCCTTATTGTTTAATGAGGAGGGTTTATTTCAACCTTCATTAATGTTTTTTTTTTTTTTTTTTGTGGTAAATAGAAGCTGAAGCAGTAGTTGAAACTTAAAAACTGCGATTATAATAGTTCGCAACTCGGTTATTTTATCTAACTCTGTGATATCTATAATGTATTTTCACACAATGATTAATATTTTCTACTTTTTCTGAATCATTTGCATTTAGCTATAGAGTAGAAAATAAAGCATTTCGGGATACGGAGATAGCCACAACTTTTCTACTTTTTCTTTGTAAAATGGGCTTGGTACAGTTTTCATTTTCTCTTCCCTTTCTAAGTACCATTTTACTCTATGGAAAGATTTTGTTATTCGGCTGGGCATGGGCTTCTCACTCGATGATCACAAGTTGAAGCATGGGTTGTGAAATCAACTCGAACTAGGCCACAGACGAGAGCTACAGTGTGTGCGCAGTCGGGCCTTTTTGGTGATGACATTAAGGGAAAGATCTAGAATTTTTTGTTAGTCAAAGTTAGATCGTACTATTTTTTGTTTTTTTTTTCTCTCTTTTGACTCTCATAGTATTAGTCCCTAGTCTTCCACACGCAAAGGGATAACTCATTATTGAACTACTCCTAAATCTTAGTTATAACATATCTTTTAACAATTATACCAATAATAATTTTATTTTGGTGGGGAATAATCTTTTCTTTTTACTAAAAATATATCTAATTTTATGTATTTGGTAGAGTTAGTAAGGGACGCAGCCCCCACTGGCCCTTTAATATATAGACCCACCAGTGTCGATATTAGTGCTAATGGTGTGAAATTTATTTGGATTGAAAGGAGATATAAATGAATAAATACAAATGGAGTGAAAGTAAGTGGTATTTTTTTTTTCTACGCCCACCCACACCTGCTCCCCATCCACCCTCTTCTCTACTTATTCGAGATACATTAAGACCATGAGATCTAGCCTTTTAAATCTCAACCATCTATTTAAAATTTCAATTCTGAAAAAGGTAATTAAAATAAATTTGAAATGGATGATTCATATTTTAAAAATACCAAATCTCATGGGCCACGATATGTCTCATTTAGTAAATCAGAAAATAAACAGAAGAGATGATTCAAGTCCACCCCCCGCCCCCCATGAGATTCAATTTTTATTCTTCCAATTGTTAAGAAAAGTAACAATAGATTGTAATTCTAATCTGTCACTGTGAGTATCCGTCCAATTTATACGTTGACATTAAATGGAGACCATTTCAGTCGAGAGGGTGAGTGTGTGTAAAGTGGTAAAATAAATCAAACTTTGGTGGTAAGTTGAACTAATTATAACGGTATATATATGTTAAAACTACTCTAGTGATGATATTTAAAAAATATCAAAATTCATGATGGTAATTTTTTAAGATCATAAAAAATCATCAGGTGTACTTCAAAGGTGGTTATACCTTACCAAATGATTTTTCTTTTTTTAATAATTTTTTCACTTGTTTTAAATAGATCGGACCCAATATAGATCTCAATAAGAATTTTTTAGGGAAAAAAAAAAAAAGAGAGATATATATATATATAGAGAGAGAGAGAGAGAGAGAGAGAGAGAGAGAGAAAGAAAAGAAAATATTAATAGGTAAAGTGCTAATTAATTATAATTTAGCATACTTAAGATACATGATAGCAAATCTAAAAACAATATTTTGTTTCAATCTATGCATTACTATTGCATGAGACCTCCCTGTAGTTTTACTTATCTGCACATTTGGTCTCTTTGTTTTATAATGTGCATGTTTCCCTTTTGTTGTTTGATAAAATAGTGCGTAATAACCCCTTTCATTAAAAAATTTGTCTAATTTAACTGTAATTGTGGCACACATGCGCGTTGTGCGAAGCAATGAGTGATTTATTTAGAAAAATTATTTTACTGGACCAAATACCCTTATTTTGATATAATAGTATTTTATTTCTTTTATTCTCACTACTCACTCTAAAATTTAAAAAAAAAAAAATAGATAAAAAAACTTCAACCATCATCGTCCCCAACAAACCCCCCAACCCCCCTCCCCCACCGCCCCCCCCCCCCCCCCCCCCCCCCCCCCCCAAACCCCTCATTTGTGAATTATTATTCCAAACATCCCACAGATTAGGTCCAAGCATCTCCATAACCTGCAGAACGATGGCCTCAGTTTTGCTATGAAGGCTCGAAGAAAAAATTAAGCAAAAGCATTTTATTTTCTGGTTGACTCACTGAACTAGATATTCAACAGGAAATAAAGGATTAATAAGCAAACTCAATATGTACCATGACATAATAGTCCCCTTGGCGGCCTTTGAAGTGAACTCGTGGTACACCATGATAAGGGTTAGTGAAGATATATGCTTGGTGATTTGGTGTTTATTTTTTCTCCTATGGTCAAATAAAACAATAAATATTGTTGACATTCACGAATTCAAAGGTTATGGAGTACACAATAATTATAATATAATTAAGAAAATTGTAAAAGATCAGTTATATGCAAAATTCGAAATAGAGACCATATCAAACATCATCACAAGATTGAATGGCTAATTTTCCTCCGGACCGGCAGAAAGAAAAAAGATTCCTTCAATTATGGAATTCTTCTTAAGTCTGTTTTTTGTACTCAGTGAAAAAGATAATTTTGCCCCAAATTATATTGTAATAATCAAATATTCATGAACATTATTGTACTTAAATAAGTAATGAAGGAGCTTTTCTTCCTCATTCAATTTTCTTATTTTATGAAGAATTTATTTTTTAAAACTCAGGAAAGCATCGTACTGAAACTATTACAAAGGTCTTTTTTATAAAGTTTTTTTATTTGTTCAATATAATAACTAATGCTATGAGACATAATTGTTGACGATTAGAAGATAATATAAAACTATAACATTTTAGATCTTTTGCAACACTCCAATTGAAAATAAAAAAATTGATACAATTTTCTTAACTGTTGTATAAACTAAAACGCTTTGCAACAATTCTCTTAACTGTTGTATAAAATAAAATATTTTGCAAGAGTCTTATTAATTGCAAGGGTTAAATTTTTAATCACTTTTTGTTAATTATTGCTCATAAAATTATTTTTTCACAACAATTTTGAAAAAGTATAACCTTTGCAGTAAAAAATTCGCAATGAGACCAAATTCAATCGTTGTATAAAGTCATTTTTAACAATGTTTAGCTTTTTGCAATAGTTTTTTTTTTTTTTTTTTTTTATGATGTGGGAACCCAGTTGACGAAACCCGACCACCGAAGACTGGAAGAGTCCGACCATTCTTTGATAAACTTCTGAATATAGTGGTACGTCCCAATACATGCATCGATTCAGTCAAAGGTAATCAGAGCTTTTTGTAATAGTTTTATGTATTGTAACATAAACAAACGTGATAGTGTGAATAATTCCTTACGCGGAGGAGAGTGGATGTAAAGTAACCATATGATAAGAAGATTGGATATATTGGCCAAGAGAATCTAACTTTTAGTGCTTTCATTTTCACATATATTGTTTAGATGACCTAATTTGAAGGGATAACTTGCTTGTTTCATCTCAAATTTGCTTCCTCGCATTGAATGCACAAATTGGAGAAAATGGTCCACTCAGACTTCCATTTGGCAACATTCTTTCTTTTTTTATATATATGTTTAGCAACTTTCTTCAATTCATTTGTTCCAATGGCAATTGTTTGGTCCTCAAATGATTCATCAAAAAGTGACAATCTATGCACCAATGCCTTTGTGTTTCTGCTTCTTCGGTGTTCTTCATGACATTTGCCGAAACAATATGGTTGGATGATTGAATTGGGAAGTACAAGCTGACCAAGTCACATGCACGGCAATAGACAAGAATTATAGGGAACCTAGGCAGCAGAATATGTTCCTGCGGCATGCAAGTTCATAAAAGTGCTCATCAATGAATGGCGGGTGTAGAACGAGAATTATTGTTTAGTAAGAGTAAAAAATATATAATTTAATATTTGTATATAAATAATTTTTTAAGTATCTTGAAAATCACACATTTTAAAAGATGCAACCCTAACTAGCTCAATCCTTAATATCTAAGATCAATAAGTAGAGCCAACAATCCCCATTAGTCATAAAGGGATCTAAGATTTATTTTCAGTGGGGGCTAAAATCATACAATTTAATATTTATATATGACTAAATTATTTTTTCAGTGAGAGCTAAGTTAATTTTGTAGCGCAAAAGTACCTTAAAATACACTTATTTTCAAAAAACATAACTTCAATTCACTTTTTAATGGTTTCGCTCTCGGAATAATTAAGAGTTGCAATCTCGATTGTGTCTTAGGCTCTGTTTGGCTTAACTGTTAAATTTTATCTTTTGAGTTGTAAAGCTTTGGTTAGCAGTGTTGTTAAACAAAAGTCATTGATTGTTTGGCCCATGTTGAACAATGTTGAGCTTTTAAAAAATTTGAGGGCAATCCAAACTTTAAAAAATATGAAGGGGTATATTTAAGCAAAAAAAAAAAAATAGTCTTCCTAAAAACAGTTTCACAAAAACATATTTTAAAAAGCTCCAATTTAGAGTTTCTTGTTTCTCAGTTTTTTTTAACTTCAGATTTTACCTAAAAACACTTTTAGAGATGAGTCAAACATGTTAAACTCAACTTTTAAACTCATAAAAAATACTTTTGAGTATAAAAGTTAGGTCAAATAGAGTCGTATATAGGTCCGCCAGTTGATGAATGGTCTTGTTATTATCATCAAAACAATGTCGATAAGATTACGAGAAAGAGCCATAAAGGCTGCAGATTTGGCACCGGATGCTTACTTGATATACCAGTAGAGCATCACAGAGGACAGTTATTGATGATCTACAAACGGATGAGTCTCGTCAGTTTTGTATTCTCAGCATCAAGTGGCCATACGTGAATGGTGATAACCACAATTTTTCTGGATGGCCAAAGCAGGAAGTATCAAATTGATCACGAAAAGCTAATTTTTAATGTAAAACATATCAACCAAATTTCAACACATGAACAAAAATAACTGTGCTATTAAAAGTTGATTGAAAAGTTGAGAATTCTGGTGTAACAAAGTGATAGAAAAGACTGATCAAATCTAGAGATTTGCAGGGAAAATAGTGATCCATATCAAAGGTTGGCTTTCTAAAGTGGGTGAATGGACATGTACGATGCCAGTGACCTTATCATCTAGTGAAATTTGATGTTTTTCAGAACTCATTCACCAAAGTTATCTTCGAACTGATCTAGAATATTATTTCAGTAAAAATTATAATACTAAAATTTTTTCTCAATGCAAAGTAATTTGATTTTCAAACTAAATATATATATATATATATTTTCTAAAAAAAAGTTAAAAGTAAATACACATATTTTTTAAAAATTAGTGCTAGAGGCTGCTATAGTGAATCTGGCCTTGTCTCTTACAAGGGTCACTCTTTAGAACGTCAGACGTTTCCAAAATGTCTGATGTTCATGGCCCACTTTTTTTTTTCAATTTAATATATAAGGGATAATGACTAAATTATCCCCTGAATCCAAAAATTATGAGTACGGGTAAAAAGTCTATTTTATCCTTAAAAGAAAATTACATTCTTGACCTTTCATGATTTACGACAAGGAAACCAACTCCTCAAACAACGATCAACTCAGCGTCTTTCAAACCTGCAAAAGAACTATTCATCTTCTTTCTTTTTTTTCCTGTCAAAGTTCATATTCTCTTTCAATGTCGCAAACACATCAGCGGCGTCTTCCACATTCTTCACCGGAAACAATCCTTCTTCAATATCCTTCTCCTCCAAACACACGCCGGAGCAACATATTACCACCCTCTCCACACTTTCCTTGAACTGCGTAGCCATACTGTAAGATATCGAAATGTATGTCTACGGATATTAAAACCTTAAACAACAGATAATATACTACATGTACTATTCGTTACAAACTATTTCATATTTCAGATGCATTAAAATTTCCTTTGCAATTAATACTATTAAATTTGATTTAATTTTTATCTAATAGTGATAGTTAGTTAATATTTAATTGGATTGAATAATTACGTATTGTATATTTGTCTACTAATTTTGAAACTTAAACAACATATAACAAACACATTCAGAGGGTTACTTTGTCTACTGATATTGAAACTTAAGCAACGAATTCGATTTGGGTGAGATTATATTTTGCTGGAGGAAAATTGACTTTTATTGTATTTAATGTGGTAGAGGGTTACTTTAGTCTTTTGATACTTATTTTGTCTTTTTGTTCATTACTATTTAGTTCATTTTAGTCATTGTGTATAGTTAGTTGGGGGTAAAATAGTAAAAATGTGCATATTATATATTGAAACCAAATTCATTCAATGAGTTCCACCACAATCTCATTAATTTCACATTAAAAAAGCAAAGGACAAATCGGTAAAGTAGTATATTGTCATAAATTGTAATATGGCTGACTATGTTTACATATCAACATTTTATTGGTGCTTAAAAGGACTGATGACTTTTTTAAGAGTTTGTCCTCTTACACAGGGGCGGAGCCAGGAAATCAATATTGGGGGGGCCAAAAAAAAAATTTTGTATTGTACTTTTGGTACAGTATTTTTGTTAGTATAAAAGAGTGTATAATATTTTTTGTACAGTATTTTTTAATTAATACTACTTTAAGGTATTTTGTAGTTTGTATAATATTTTTTTGTACAGTTTTGCGCTAAAATAACATTCAACATGATTACGCTAGTTAGTTATGTAAATAACTAAATAAACTCAATATCACAGCAAGACTAAATAAATTTGACTTGGTCCTTGTTAGTTCATAATAGATATTCTTAATTAGCTATTATTAAAAAATAAATAATAAGAAATTAACTAAAAAATTTAATCAAATAAAATGATATATTTACATTTGATATATTCAAACCCCCAAAAGTGATATATTTACAACTAAATAAACTCAGTATCACAACAAGACTAAATAAATTTGACTTGGTCATTGTTAATTCATAATAAATATTCTTAATTAGCTATTATTGAAAAATAAATAATAAGAAATTAACTAAAAAATTTAATCAAACACTGATATATTTACATTAAAAAGTGATTGATGCAACACTAAACACAAGTTATAGAAGCATACAAATTTTTCTAAAAAACGTTTAGAGTTCTTTAGAAGCAGTCATAGGTTTTTTTTTTCCAAGCCTGCATACTACATACACATATATATGTAGACATAAATATAAGAAATCAAAAGTGATTGATGCAACACTAAACACAAGTTATAGAAGCATATAAATTATTTTTAAAAACGTTTAGAGTTCTTTAGAAGCAATCATAGTTTTTTTTTTCTAAGCCTGCATACTACATACATATATATATGACATGATAGAATATAAAAAAGGAAGATGATAATTTTGTTTTAAAAAATGTACAGTAATCAGCATATATATCTTTTTCTTTTTCTTTTTTGAACATAGCATATATACATTTTAACTTGAGATTTACAAGAAGATGTTGTGTAATAAAGTTGAGATTTGCAAGGAGAATTTGAAAAAAAAAATGAAGATGGTGATTGATGATAGTTTTTTTTTTTTTTTTTTTTTTTAAAAAAGAAAAAAGTGAAACACAGTTAGACCGAACTTTTAATCTCAAGGCTAAAAGCGCATGTAGCTTTTTTTTTAAAAAAAAAAAATTGTCTACTTGTGTAAGGAGGATGATGTTGCATAGGAAGTGCCACGTAGCTTTTTTTTTTTTTTTTCTTTCACCAACTTACAAAGCAAAACAAGCAAAACAATAAAAAGCACATTGCTGCCGCGGTTATTCGAACTCATGCCTACCATCTGAAAACACACATGACAAACCACCAAGCTAAGCCACTTGTTGAGAATTTTAGCAACTTTTATAATATTTATTGGGAAGCCAAATCTATTTTTCAAAAAAATATATATTAAATATGACGAGGGGTTCCCGAGCTGATCCAAGTGAGCCGACCATTCCGAGCTGAGACGAGCTAATCCGCGCTCCGTTAACAGCGCGTTCAGCTCGATGTCCAACCTAGATGACTGACCCGACCCCGTTTACCCCGACCTCAGTTCCAGCTGTTCCGATGGGACATAAAGCACTGATGGGACATAAAGCTGCATCGCATTAAATGCTGTCAGACCCGAACTTAGTATAAATAGAGCTCCACCCTCTTCATTTAAGGGGATCTCGCTATTAAATGCTCTCAGCTACTTTGCCAGCTCGGACATACTAATCATTTGCACGCTTGAGGGGAAAATCTGGGTCATCACCCCGCCTTTTCCTTCCTTTCCTTGTGCAGGTCCGATAGCCAATCAGGAAAGTACAGCTCGGAGGCCGACCTGAGAAGTCTAGCTCAGCGAAAGCAGCTCCCAAATTCAACTGTGAGATTTTCAACCTCGACAGTTTGGCGCCGTCTGTGGGAAACGACGAGTTCTTTTATAACTTTTTTCGCCACTCATTGAGAAGCCACCATGGTACAAACTAGAAGTCATAACATACCGGTAGAGGATTCGCCCAACCTGGAAGGGGACCTCAAACCCGCGCAGGTGCCCAGCCAAAACCTAACCCAAGCCGACGTTGGAACAAGCCAACGTATACATTTAGCCACTCAAACCAACCCCGCAGCGGAAGGAGACCATAACTCCAGCCTGTCACCGGAGATAAAGATGATGTTGAGGATGTTCGAAGAACTTAAGGAGCAGGTAGCCCGGCTAGCTGAGGGCTCCCTGGCTCTGCAAGAGGCTGTGCCGCCACCATCGCGCCCCCAATTCCACATCCCGGAGCCTAGGCAAAAACGGACGCAGGAAGATGAGGGCTTCTTAGAGCCGATACCAAGGTCCGACGCGGCGAGAGGTAAAAGGGTGACTCAAGCCGACCCCGAGCAGGCAAAGACCGCGACTGCTATAGCCAAGGTCATCAACCAACTTGGCGTAAGCCCACTCTCTCCCGAGGTATTGGCCACGCCTCTGCCCATCGACAACCGAATGCCCAACCTGGCCGTCTACAACGGAGATAGAGACCCAGCCAGCCACCTGCTCAATTTTGATCACCACATGACTCTGCATGACATGCCAGATCTCATGAAGGCGAAGACATTCCCGACCCCCCTGGTTGGCAATGCCTTGGATTGGTTCCAAAAACTTCGTCCTGGTTCAATTGCAAGTTTTCACCAGCTGGCTGAGGCTTTCCTATCCCGCTTTGCGGGAAGCCACCGCGCCACCCGCCATACTTCCACATTGCTGTTGGTAAAGCAGCATAGGGGGAAAACTTTGAGGGCTTACACGGCTAGATTCAATGAAGAGTCCCTCCGAATTCCCAACCTGGAGGACTCCATGGCTCTGATGGCTTACCAGAGCGGGCTCAGGTCGGGCCCCCTCACATCTTCCTTGGCAATTGACCCCGTGGATACTGTGTCCGAGTTGATGGTACGAGCAGAATGGTACATACACTCGGAGGAAATCCATCAGGCAAAAAGGGACGATGACAAGGAGAAGGAGGCTAGGAAGAAATGAGAGGCCTCCCGAGCCCAACCTGGGGCCAAAGCCCAGAACGACCGAGGCAAGCAGCCTCAGCAGCCGAAGCCGAACCCCCGGTTCACTATGTTCACTCCCATTAACACCTCAAGGGAGCAGATCCTAATGGAGATCCAGCACCAGAACTACTTGCCTCCCGCTCCGAGAATGAAAGGCCGACCCGAGAAGCGCAATAGGACCAAATATTGCCACTACCACATGGACTATGGCCATACCACCGAGGAATGTAAAGACTTGAAGCAGGAGATCGAGGCACTAATAGCCCGAGGTGACCCACGGAGGTATATAGATCTGCAGCCAACCCGAAATTCGGACCAAAGGGATAGGGAAAGGAGTCCGCCCAGGCGCCAGGCGGGGGACGGACGCTTGGCCGTGATTGAAACCATTGCTGGAGGATTGGCGTCAGGAGGCAAGACCTCAGCAGGCAGAAAGGGTTATGTTCGTGCTGGGAGGGAATATGGACCAGTGAGGGGAACGGCCCCGGAGATCCAAGAGCTCACCTTCTCTTCAGAAGACTTGGAGGGGGTGATATTACCTCACGACGACCCCCTGGTGATTAGCGCTGAAATAGCCAGCTTCACCGTCAAAAGGCTTATGGTGGACACCGGGAGCTCGGCAGAAGTCTTATACCTAAGTGCTTTCGAGCATATGGGGTTGGACAGGAGCCGACTCAGGCCGTTGAGGGGTACTTTGGCAGGTTTTACCGGGCAGTCCCACCGAGCCGAAGGAGTCATCAACCTCCCCCTGAAGCCGGAGGATGGGGATAAGTGGGCGTCGATGCAGGCCAACTTCATTGTAATGGATTGTAATTCCACTTACAACGGGATCTTAGGTCGGGTGGCACTTAATCACTTCAGGGCCATCCCCTCAACTTACCACCAGGCCCTGAAATTCCCGACCTCGGCCGGGGTAGCTACCATTCACGGAGCCCAGCTCTCAGCTCGGGAATGTTATGAAAACTCACTCCGGCCCAAATATCAAATCGGTTGGGGACCAGATCTGCCCGAAGAAAAGAGAGATGCTAAGAGAGGAAGTCCGGCTAAAGACCTTCAAGAGGTGGAGCTCTCCGATGAAACCAAGAGAGCAAAGATCGGGAGTGAACTATCTGCCAACCTCAAGAAAGGTATAAGCCAATTTCTTTTAAAGAATGAACATGTATTCGCCTGGTCTGCCTCTGACATGACAGGGATTGACCCGAATGTGATTGAGCATCATCTGAATGCCGACCCAAATCACTATCCGGTAAAGCAAAAGCGCCGGCACTTTCATTATGATAAGCAACAACTCATAGCAGAAGAGGTGGACAAGTTGGTAGACGCCGGCCACATAAAGGAAATACAGTACCCAACCTGGTTATCCAATGTGGTGCTGGTTACTAAGTCCTCGGGTGGATGGAGATTGTGTATTGATTTCACCGACCTCAACAAAGCCTGCCCCAAGGACTGCTTCCCCCTACCACGGATTGACCAGATGGTGGATGCCACCTCCGGGTTTAAGCTACTCTCCTTCATGGATGCCTTCAAAGGTTATAATCAAATCAAAATGGCTCCCGGAGACAAAGAGAAGACCGCCTTCACCACCGATAAAGGACTCTACTACTATGAGGTCATGCCTTTTAGCCTTAAGAATGCCGGAGCCACATATACTCAGATGGTGAACAAGGTCTTCAAAAGTCAGATCGGCCGAAATATGGAAATCTATGTAAATGATATGTTGGTCAAGAGTAGGAGGGCGGAAGACCATGTAGCCGACCTGGCTGAAGCCTTCGCCGTAATAGAGCACTTTGGGATAAAGCTGAACCCGAAAAAATGCGCATTCAGCGTCAAGGCAGGAAAGTTCCTGTGCTTCATGGTCACAGCCCATGGAATAGAAGCCAACCCGGAGAAGGTCCAGGCGATAATGGACCTGGCGCCACCGACCTGCGTGAAGGACGTCCAGGTGTTAGCAGGTAAGGTCGCGGCGCTGAGCAGATTCATGTCCCGGTCGGCTGACAAGTGTGCTCCTCTATTCAAAATATTGAGGAATCCTAAGAACTTTGAATGGACTGAGGAATGCTAGAACGCCTTCCAAGAGCTGAAAAAGTATCTAGCTTCGCCACCCCTGTTATCCCGACCTGAGGTGGGGGAGGAGCTAGTAGTATACTTAGCATGCTCGGGCACAGCAGTCGTGGCGGCACTTGGCCGAGAAGAAGGAAAAGAACAGAAGCGGGGGTATTATGTTAGTAGAACCTTGTAGGGAGCCGAGGCGAGATACTTCTCCTTGAAAAAACTCGTCCTCGCGCTCATCACGGCGGCTAGAAAGTTGAAGCCATACTTTGATGCTCATCCAATTAAGGTCATGACTGATGCTCCGCTCAAGTCCATCATGCACAAGCCAGAGGCGTCGGGCAGGCTACTGAAATGGGCAGTTGAGCTGAGTCAATTCGACATCACCTACCAGCCCAGGACAGCCATCAAAGCCCAAGCCATGGCGGACTTTGTTGTAGAATGCACTGGCCGAGCAGAGCATGACCCGGAGGACGTATGGAAGGTCCATGTGGATGGGGCCTCAGGAAAGTCCGGAAGTGGAGCTGGGGTGGTCATCCTTGACCCGAACCGGCATGAGCACCAGTACTCCCTCAAGTTCACCTTCCCGGCGTCCAACAATGAAGCAGAGTACGAAGCGGTGATTGCAGGACTTAAAATTGCAGCTCAGCTCGGGGCAAAGACAGTCGACCTGAGCCCCGACTCTCAGTTGGTCTCTAGTCAGATATCGGGAGAGTTCGAAGCCAAGGACAGTGCTATGCTAGCCTACCTCAACAGAGTCAAGGATTTGACCTCAGCACTCAGAAGGTTCACGATACAGCAGATTCCCAGGGAAGAGAACATGAAGGCTGATGCCTTGTCCAGGTTGGCCTTGGGCGAAAGCCGACCTGCCCTGGTCCATGTGGAGAAAGTATCCGAACCTAGTATTTGAAGGATCTCATATATTTTAGAGCTATAAACATCATCTAGCTAAGAATCGAGCGGAAGCGAAACATGACATTCAAAAATTTCTGGAATTCAAAGCATGATGTTCATATGAAACTCTAATCTTGATATCATGTGATTAACATATGCAAAACATATATATAGCAAGTATATATTGACAAGAGATAGTAGAAGAGTATACCTCTTGTAGACAACTCATGGAAGCCACAGATCTGAATTTTTGCACACTTGATGGAAGATACCTCCTCTTGAAAATACAAGAGCTCTAGTCCGTCCACACGAGCAAAGAATGGCTTCTCCATTTCCTTGGTTGTTTTGTGCTAGATAACCATGGAAGATTTATGAGCTTGTTTGTGAGGAAGAGAGCAAAACCATTTCCTTCTTCTCCCTTTCTTTGGCTGCAATTTTATGAACAAGAAGACAAGACAAGTTCATCTAGTTCACCTTCATTTTTCAGCCATGGTTCTCTCAAGATGAAGAAGAAGAAAATCATTTTTCTTTTCTTTCTTCTTGCTGCGTTTTTCTCTAATTTTTTTCAGCCATGGAGGCTTGAGGAGAGAGATAGATGAAGACAACTCATGGCTTGGTTGATGATGAAGACAATTATTTTTCTTCATCTTTTTCTTTCTCCAACGTGTGGAGAAAATAGAAGGTGACAAGCTTTGTCATCTTTTTCCCTCTTTTCTTATTCTTGTCTCCTTTTGAAATAAAAGAGAAGACAACCTTCCTTGAATTAAGGTTGTGTTGTCTCTTTGTTAGAAAAGATGACAAACCTTTGTCATCTTTTGTTTCTTTTATTGTAGTATTTTTCCACTAATGTATTTAAATATTCAACCTAATCACAATTAGTTGAAATTGTGAAAACAACCTTTTCATATTTTCACATTAGCCCCAACACTTAATAATAATTGCATATTGACCCTAATAACTTTTAAAAGGTCAATTACACAATTGTTAACTCCTTAACAATTACACAATTATTAACTCCTTAACAATATAAGAGAAACAAAATATAATTGTTAACACTTTAACAATTCAAGAGAAACTAAACACAATTATTAACACTTTAATAATTCAAGAGAAACTAAACGAATTGTTAACACTTTAACAATTCAAGAGAAACTAAACGAATTATTAACAATTTGATAATTCAAGAGAAACTAAACGAATTGTTAACACTTTAACAATTCAAGAGAAAATAAACGCAATTGTTAACACTTTAACAATTTAAGAGAAACTAAATCAAGCTCAATAGAAAAAAACATTCACCATGCTCTATTGTGTGTGACTTTCTAGATTCACTACTATATAGCACTGAAGAAACGTTGAACACTTTCAATGTTAATCGAGCTATTCGATTTGTTTAGAGAATGTCTCCCGTCATTCTCAAAACACCCTCAGAGTCCTTGAGTGACGTTCTAGCTACCAACGTATCAAGACAGTTTATAAAGTAATAAAATCTTATTCAAGTAAATCTATTTATGGTCGCCGATTATCGTACAATCCAATCCTTCCATTAATTGTCCCGTCGAGCAAGAACCATGATCCGATTAAGTTCATAGACTCGAAACGATGCATAGATCCAAATGGCGGAATGAGAGATGACATATGGAAAAACCCATTTTCATCATTCATGCCTTGGCCAAGGACTTCCTCATTCAACAACCAAACTTGGATCGCATAGGGCATCGCCTCACGTCGGAGGTTAACGGATCCTCTCTTGACCACTACTTGTTAATCACTATACCAGACGAATGAAACTGCGAGAGGACGTATCTCATCTCGTTTGTCGAAACAATCATTGTCCAAACGCTAGAATCAAACCCTAATACATATGACAACCGTAATGTCTCAAGTCTAAGGATTACATGCACAATCGCAACGATTAACAAATTATTAATCCAAAGTCATGTAATTTGTTATTCACGCCACATTCAATGATCTATTCAACTAATAGTCATCCACATGTTTGTAAGTCGCATCGCTATGCTGTTATGGCACGTGGCTCACCATCCTTTATCATTAATATCTCTATATTAATTAAAGATAACAATACATGTGATAGTCCGTAATTGATTATTAAAGTCCCAATCAAATAATCTAAGGACTATGAATACTTTAAGTATTTATCATATTAAAGAAATACGCCAACATATTCTAAACGCTTTTAGAATACATTCATCTAATGAAAATACTAGGGACTCATTCATACACGTAAAGAAGGAGAATATGAATGTCCTAATTATGTCAATATGTAAACGAACATATAAACACTAATGCCATAAGTAAATGTCAAAATGCCCCAATATATGTCATCCAAATATGTAGCATTAGAGCATATCTCTAACAGTATTCAGTTGGAAGTGCAGGCGGTAGCTGAGCTCAATTTAAGTCCCGATTGGACCAAACCAATCATGGACTACTTGGAAGAGGGTATGACCCCAGAAGATGAAAAAGCAGCTCCGAAACTCATGAAACAAGCCTGAACGTTTCTCAAAATCGCCCGCGAACTCTATAAAAGAGCCTACACCTGGCCCCTTTTGAAATGTGTAGGACCCGAGGAGGGAAACTATGTACTCTGGGAGATCCATGAAGGGGTATGTGGAAACCACTTGGGGGGTAAAGCTCTGGCTCGGAAGGCATTAAGGCAAGGCTATTTCTGGCCAACCTTAGAACAAGATGCCAAGGAGTATGTAAAAAAGTGCGACACCTGCCAGAGGTTCGCCAACGTGCAACGGAAGCCTGCTGTGGACCTCACAGTGATGGTAAGCCCTTGGCCATTCTATCAGTGGGGTCTAGACATAATCGGCCCCTTGCCGACCAGTGTCGGCCAAAAGAAGCACGCCTTCGTGGCTGTAGACTACTTCACTAAATGGCCCGAGGCTGAAGGTGTTGCCAGAATAACAGAAAAGGCAGCTTGGGATTTCGTATGGAAAAACATCATTTGTCGATTTGGGGTGCCAAAGGTCATCGTCACTGACCACGGCAAACAATTCGACAGTGCATACTTTCGAGGCAAATGTGCTAAGATTGGGATCGACCTCAGATTCTCGCCCGTTGCTCACCCTCAAAGTAATGGCCAAGTTGAAAGAACTAAACCAAATCATTTTGCAGGGCCTGAAAACCAAGCTGGAGGAAGCAGAGGGCCAATGGGCATCAATTCTTCCCGAGGTGATGTGGGCTCAGCGGACAAACACTAGCTCGGCGACGGGAGAATCGCCCTTCGAACTGACCTTCGGCACTCAAGCAGTGCTGCCAGTGGAGATCGGGTCTCCGACCAGTAGAACCCTCCACCATGACCCATAAACTAACGGAGCATGAATCCGTGAAGAGCTTGACCTCCCTGAAGAGCTCCGAGCTAAAGCTCAAATCAGAATGCTGGCCAGCAAAGTTGCAATGAAAAGGGCCTTTTCCAAACAGGTCAAGCCTAAGCCTATTAAGGTCGGCAACCTCGTACTCAGAAAGGCCATCTTTTTGCCACGCTCCGTTAACAAGCTCTCTCTGACCTGGGAGGGACCCTACGAAGTCATGAAAGAAGTCCGACCCGAGACCTTCTACCTTCGCGACAAAAATGGGAAACTGTTGAAAAATGCATGGTATTCAGAACATCTGAAGCGGTATTTTGTCTAAAAACGGTCCCGAGCCGAAATACTTTGTAAACGGCCCCGAGCCGAAATATTTTGTAAACGGCCCCGGGCCGAAACATTACTAGTACAAATTCAATGCAATGCAATTTTGTAAACTAGTACGAATGCCCGACCTGTGAACAGACACAGGCGCAATGCCCGACTTGGGCCCAAGTGCTAAAACAAAAAAATTACTCCAACTCGAATTAACGCAGTGGCCACAAGTAATCACGAAGTAAACCAGCTCGGACTAAGTTCCAGCTCGGGTATAATCAATAACTTGGTTAAATTTGCCAGTTCGGATTATGTTCTAACTCGGAGTATCCCGGCTTCAGGTCGGTATATTTGTCAACATTAGTTTGACCAATTTTGTAACGGACTGACGAGTTCGATTTGGTAACGATTATAAAGTTGCCCCGATTATTCCGGCTCGGATTAGGATGGTAAAACGTTTAACCACTTCCAGCTCGGTTCATTAAACTTAAGTTTGAATGGTCCATTAAATTGGTCCGACCCCACTTACTTGAGTAAAAATTTACGACAAAAAGTACGTGTACGAACTCAATTAAAACGCAAATGAAGGAAAAGCAAGCATTTCATTAAAATTGAAAATTAATTACAAAAGCCCAGCTCGGGCGAGATTACAATAACCTTACTCGGGAAACACTGCAGAATCTATTTTTGCGCAGCGGCGGAGGTGGTGGCCTCAGCTTCATCCTCAACCTGGTCCAGGCCCTTCTGGACAAACTCAGTAACCTCCTTGGCCTGGGATATCAGGTCGGACGGAAGCTCGGGGATCTCCCAGAATTCTGGTGGCGGAACCTCCAAGATCTCGATGTAGTCGTTCTTGGAGGCTGGGAAGAAGGTCTTCACTCTCTCCCGAGCTGCGACTTGACCTCGGAAGTAGAATTTCATCTCCGCGTACTTCGCCATGGCCCCGCCTTCCGTGGCCAACCAATCCACCGCCGCGTCGCTGGACTTGAAGGCCTCCACTGCCTTCTCTCCCTGGACGCCGACCCGCTCCACCAGATCCTTTAATTTAGCCTCTGTCTCCCGTTTCTCTCGCTTAAAGCGGTCGACGTCCTTGGCCGCGGCTTCGCGTCGGTCCTTCTCCAAGTCCAGCTCCTTCCTCAGGCGGTCGACCTCCGCCGTATCAGCCTTCTGCCTCTGAGCGGCCTCCTCCCTCAAGGTTTCAAGCTCAGCTCGGGCATCCATATATCGTTGCTCGAGCTCGACGCAGTGAGTTTGGGCCTTGATAAGGAAGCTGGGAGCAGAGAGGATGTGGGACTCGGCCTGTTCAGCAGAGAATAAAGCAATCAGCCGAGCTAAAAATACAACATTAACAGAAGATGGTTAAGGACTTACAGTGACTATGGCCGTCCTCAAGTCAAGCGAGAGCTGCTCTGCGGGGACCGTCGCCAGCTTGGGGTCGCGATCCACCTTGGACGCCTCCATAAAGTTTTTGTCGGGAGGGCTCACCTCTGTAGCCTTGCCCTTCCCAGAGTGTTCGGGCCGAGGCCGCTTTCTGCTTTCGGGTCGGGAGGAGGAACGCTCCGGGATCGTTAGGCCCGAGCCCGATTTCTTTGGCAAAGGGGACCCCGAAACCCCTTTTGAAGAGACCTCGGGACTGACCTCTCGTCCTTGGCCACTGGGGCGCTACCTTTGACCTTGGCCAGTACCGCCCAGTCCTGACCGAGCTGATGCGTCGCCACTGACCTCACTCTTCCTCTGCACCTGGGCGTATGCAAGCTTCCTCATGTCCGTCATATCTGCAAAAAGCAGAGCAAAGAGGTAAAAATGAGTCGAAGACCCACCTAAAGAAGCTAATAAACAGAACGGGGAGGTCGAACGCCAATCCTGCAAACTGACCCTCTTATGAGCTAGACCCATCATCTCCTTCTGGGTCGGGAATCAGGTGGGGATGATCCCTCGAGAGGTCGGGCTCCCGACCAAACAACTTGGAATCCCAGATTCGCTCCCATTTTAGCACGCTGTCAATGTCTATCAGCGTCCCGGGTGCGGGCTTGAGCACTGCAACTTCTTTAAGCTCCTCCTTCGAGAGTTTAGGGTCGTCGTTGGCGGTCTTCCTCAGGCTCGGGAGCCAGTCCAGCCTGCATCCAGGGTTCACGGACGACTCCACCCAATAATAGTCATTATGCCAGCCCTTGTTAGAGGAGTGCCACTTGGTGAATATGGAGTGGCCGACCCGAGCTGCGAAGTGGAACCACCCTGGCTGCTTCGGGTTGGGTTTACACACGAAGAAATGCCTGAACCGGCGCAAGGTCGGCTCCACTTCCTTCTCCAGGCAGAACACGTAGAAGGCCACCATCACGGCCCAACCATTCGGTGACATCTGACCCGGGCTGAGCTCGAAATAGTTCAGAATTCCGATAATGAAGCCAGGGAGGGGGAGTTGGATGACGTCGAAGGCCAGATCATATATGGTGAAGTGGTTGGCTGGGGGATAACACGCCGCTTCTTGCCGACCTGGAACCTTCAGCTTGTGATGCCGGTCAACCGACCAGTTCCTCAGCCTTGCGTTCACCATCTGCACTGTAGAGTGGCACTCACGCTTGCAACAGGCAAACAACTGCTCGATCCTCTTCCCTCGAATTGAAGAAACGCTGGCTGAAGCCGAGCTCCGAGGTCGAACAGCACTAACTGGGACAGCCTCGATCGGCTCTGTGGCAGAGACCCCGGCTAAGAACTCTTGTGGTATCTCGATGCCCTCTAGTCGGTTCAGCGGCTCCCCATCCTCCCTGTCATCGAATTCTCCCAAGTCGGCCAAAGGATCCTCCTCTGCTTCCTCTTGCACCAATCTGACCCTAATAACTTGGCAGTCGCCGTCGCTCTCCCCGCGATTAGGTTTCCAAGCCGGCCCTGAGGACGAGCTGGTGCTCTCTCCGCCACGGATCCTGTTCGAGGTAGATGCCGAGCTCGGCGGACTTTCATCTCCACCATAGGACCTTACTTCCATGGCCTGAGAATCTTCTGATTCTGACCTCCCCATCCTGTCTACAGCAAATATAAATGTACAGGAATGACTAAAGGGAGTCGGGACGTACCTAATGCTCTTAACTACAGAGTACGGCCTACTAAGCTGGGTCCGAGCTGAATTATCTCGAGAAGATTCTTTCCGAGCTAGTTGCGTCTGACCACTCTGGTGTCCGACCGGAATTCCTTGAGAAATTGAAAGCGAAGTGTGAAGTGAATCTCGGAGAATATGGCCCTATTTATAGGCGCCCCTGAAAGTCGCATAGGGAAGCCCAAACGTCGCGTCTCGTCAGAACCGCCAGGTGACGTGGCAACCATCCGTTGGGCATGCACCGCTGACGTGGCCATCCCTACTCTATCGGGGTCAGGCACATACAGCTCGGGATGAACTTCTATCTCTAGATCTCACCCTCTCGATCTCAACTTGGGGGGGAGGAATTGACGAGGGGTTCCCGAGCTGATCCAAGTGAGCCGACCATTCCGAGCTGAGACGGGCTAATCCTCGCTCCGTTAACAGCGCGTTCAGCTCGATGTCCAACCTAGATGACTGACCCGACCCCGTTTACCCCGACCTCAGTTCCAGCTGTTCCGATGGGACATAAAGCACTGATGGACATAAAACTGCATCGCATTAAATGCTGTCAAACCCGAACTTAGTATAAATAGAGCTCCACCCTCTTCATTTAAGGGGATCTCGCTATTAAATGCTCTCAACTACTTTGTCAGCTCGGACATACTGGGGAAAATTCGGGTCATCACCCCGCCTTTTCCTTCCTTTCCTTGTGCAGGTCCGATAGCCGATCAGGAAAGTACAGCTCGAAGGCCGACCTGAGAAGTCCAGCTCGACAAAAATAGCTCCCAAATTTAACTGTGAAATTTTTAACCTCAATAAAATATATATATTTTTTTTAGAGATTGGTCTTCCCCTACCTCCGTCCCTGCTCTTACAAAGATTTCTTTGCTTTATCTCGATATATCCAGTTGCAAAAAGGAGAAAGAAAGCAAAAGCTATGTCTTATCGCCTTAAAAAAAACTCTCCTTCACACAAGCACGTACCAAGGAAAAAAACAAGTGGAGGACAATAATATAGCACGTACCAAGGAAAAAAACAAGTGGAGGACAATAATATAGCACGTACCAACATTAAGATGAAACATCCCATGGCCAACAAATACAGACTGCAAAATCATTTATGCGATTGGTACAGCTAAGATGATAAGACAGATGATTTTAAGGTAATCTTGAATTCTTGTAGCTTGGACAATAACAAAAAGGATTGACTAAACGCTTTGAACATTTTTTTCTAATGATAGGGGTCTCATCGACACATAAAGCTCACCCTAAATAGAAGGGATAGAGTCAGAAATCTAATAATATTGGGGGGGGGGGGGGGGGTGTAAAAAAAAAGTTTTGTACAATATTTTTTGAATTAATAGAAAAGATACTTAATTTTTACAGTTTTAGTTTTTTTTTTACAATTTTATTAATGAAAATTTGGTTATAATTTCATATTACAGTACTTTTAAAAATTTAATAAGCAAATTAATCGTTCCAAACATATTCTTAAATATTAACTCGTTTACATTTGCATGCATAATAAGAAAATATTATAATAATTATAAATTGCATATTTAATTATTTGCTCTTGTTCATGGTGCAAATTAATAAGTTTATCTCATATCAAAAAAAAGAAAAAAGAAAGAGAAGACCTAAATAGTATAATATATAAGTAATAAGGAGCTCAAAGTTGAAAGTCATATATATCTATCAAAATCTAATATAACAGAAAAGAAAAATCAAAACAAGCAGTAATAAACATACACATACTAGCAAAAAATGTAGTTGTGATGACTTTAATCCACACCATCAACATGATAGTAATTATAACTAACCACAAAACTACCTCTATATTTTTTAAAATTTTTATAACTTTTGAGTTTTTACTTGAGGGACCAAATTTGTTTTTTTTTCTAAAAAATCCATTATAATAATTATTATTATTATTTGTTTGGAGGTTGTTGGAGGGGCCCTCCCTCTCCCTCCGCCCCTTATAAATAGAGTATTTCAACCCGTAACAAAGACAATAAGCTGCTATTCATTTTCATATTTTATATAATTAGTAGTAGCCCCAATCAACCATCAAGTCCCTTTCAATTGACTATTAATAGCTTGCCTAACTAGCCACTGGCGGAGGCACATTGGGACCAGTGGGGGCTGCAGCCCCCACTGACCCATAAAAATTGTTAAAATTTTTATATATTTTATAAAAAAAAAAATTAGATATTTATGCATTTTAAGTTAAAAAAAATTAATTAGCCCCCACTGAAAAATAAAAGTACTAGTATAGTTCAAAAATTATGAATTTTAGCCCCCACTGGTCCATAAAAATGTTAAAATTTCTATGTATTTTTTGAAAAAAAAAATAGATATCTATGTATTTTTAGTTAAAAAAAATTAATTAATCCCCACTGAAAAATAAAAGGACTCGTATAGTTCAAAAATTATGGATTTTAGCCCCACTGGCCCATAAAAACATTAAAATTCTATATATTTATTTGAAAAAAAATACTCGTATAGTTCAAAAATTATAAATTTTAGCGCCACTGACAAAAATTTCTGGCTCCGCCCCTGTAACTAGCCATGGTAAATGTCATCATTGTCTACATCATGTGAACTAAATTATTCAGTATCTGTGTTAATCTTCCAACTGGTTGAGTCTTTAGTTACAAAATACAAATGCAAAGTTGTTTGCCTACCTTATAAATCAAAATATCTAATGCTAGGACTGGAAGAAGTATATTGATGTACAAGGGTGGAAGTAGATTATCGGGTGTGAAAACTGCAATTTTTACTAACCTCATAAATATTTTTTAAAATCTCTAATTTTTAGTATTTGTAGTTTGTAAAATGATCTAATTCCATTAATTTGTCATCAAATTTGTTTAGTTTCCAATTAGCCTTCAATTAGTCTTTGTGCATGGATAAGATATTCTAGATTCGTTTCTATTAATATACATAAAAAATTAGGTGTTAATTGTGAACCTTTAAACTGGTAACGCACTTGATTACGAATTCATACAAGTAGGCAGCCCAACTAGAGTGAGAAACACAAAAAATGATCAGATGCAAGAACTTTTTTGCAAAAGCTTCAGCAATTTCATTAAAAAAAAAAAAAAAAGGATAGCCGACGCCGGAGATGCGAGGATTAGAAGCAGCTAATTGAAGTCAACAATAATAAATGAGGTATTGATAATGAATTTTTTCAAATGGTTAAGGTGTTAATACACATTTATCAGAATTCGCATCCCTATACAGAATGTGATGCGAGGATTAGAATAAGCAAATTATACTTTTTGGGACTGACGAATACATGAGTACCCTGTGATCTCTTATTTTTATCGGTTTTGTTAATTTGATCATTTATTTTCGTAAGTAATATTTTTTGGTCTTATATGTTTTGAAATTGTATCATCATTAATCCTTTCTTTAATTTATGACTAAAAGGTGTTATTTATATAAATTAAAAATTAAAATTAACTTGATAAAACCGATAACTATAAAAGACCGGACGGTAATAAATAAATAAAAAAATTATTCAAAAAAACTTGGCCCCTTCATAATGCTGTTATTGCCCATTTCATCAGGTGACCTTTCATGCCCTGAACATCTAATCTGTGACTGAAATTCCATGTATAAATCTGGTTTGTCAACAACGACGCATGTTCTGACAAAAAAACAACAACAACAACAACAACAGCGACGACGCATGATTGTTTATGTTAGGAAAATCTTATGCCATACATTTATTTATTTTTATGAGTAGGTCTCGATCTTGAACTAATTAATTAATGAGATAGTTGTCTGGTTCACGTCCTTATTGTCATTTTCATAGTTCAGAATCTCATTAGATCAATTTTAGTTCTTTTCTCATTTCCCAGAAGCTTAAGCAGAGAATCTTTTCGAAAACCTAGATTAAAAATCTGAGGATCATAAAAGGATGTTAAAATAATGCATTGCATAACTTAGATTTGCATAAGCCAATTATACGCAAGAGAAGCCATTCTAGTTATTAATGGCCATAATACCAGGAATAATATTGGGACAAGTTATTTCCATCTGAGCCATTACATCTCAGGAACTAAAAAGCTTGCGGTAATCTAACACATTCTATGACTACTCGATATTACATTGAAGACATTATTTTCGATAGAAATTAAATCATCCCCAAGGAATGATTCATAGAAAAAATTAAACATTAATTTTGATTCTACATTAGTTGCGCGTGCGGCTTCTTTGTTTGCCCATGGTTAATTAATTAATAAACTAACAGATTTACATATAAGTATATACTTATTAATTTAGAACTTAAAACTTTACCATTCGAATAATGAAAAATCATGCTTAATTAAATTTGATTTCCTCATTGACTTGGGGTCATAGCTTGTCCTTGACACTGAACACGGCAAATGGAGGTACTATTTGACTGAAACTTTACAGCCTAAAAGTAATGGCCATCATCCGACAACCAACAACCCTGGGAAATTTTCACAATAGGGCTCCGTTTGTTTGCCGTAAAATAACTTGCTTGTGTAAAATATTTTCCGTGAAAAGTATTTTTCTGAAAAATAAAATATTTTACAGGGCTCTGTTTGTTTGCGGTAAAATAATTTGTTGGAGGAAAATATTTTACTGGAAAATAGAATACTGAAAAATATTTTCTGGTGTTTAGATGTGCCGTAAGTTTTGTAAAATGTTTTCTTTTCCCAAAGGACATGAAAACATTTTACATAATTTTTTACTAGCCGCAATTGTTGACCGGAAAATATTTTACGGTTGACCAATTTTCTGGTGTTACCAAACACCGTAAAATCCGGAAAATGTTTTCCGGGAAAATATTTTACAGCAAACAAACGGAGCCTAGATCACTTGTACGGCAGTGATGTGGGTGTAATAATTGGATAGCTAGTGTAAAATATGTTTGGCAACACAGAGTAAAATTATAAAGGAAAATTAAATTGATCCAAAATGATGTGTTACGTAAATGGTCCCAAGCGCCAATAATAGGAAAGCATTCAATAATAAAGGAAAAACAGGGGAAGGATTACGTCTTATTTTGGATTGGGTAAAATTATAAAATAAATATTTATAAAGAATTTTGTGTATTCTTTGCTCAGATTGAAAAGAAAATGAAAAGAATTGATAAGTTAATAAGTTTTATAAACGGGAAAATTCCACATATAGTCCGTATAGTTACTAAAAAGTCTCATTTTGATCCTTATTATTTTATTTTACTTAGTTTAGTTCCTATTATTTTTTTAAAAGTTTTAATTTAGTCTCTATTATTTTTAAAAAGTTTTAATTTTGTCCCTATTATTTTTCTAAAAGTTTTAATTTCATCCCTATTGTTTTCCAAAAGTTTCAAATTAGTCTCAATTATTCAAGGACTAAATTAAATTTTTTTTAGAAATAATAGAGACAAACTTAAATGTTTTTAGAAAACAATAAAGACTAAATCGAATAATTTTTAATAATAAAGACTGATTTAAAACTTTAAAGAAACAATAGGAACAAAGAGTTATTCACAAACTTACAAATATATTCGTGTTATAGAAAAGTTGAGTTACGGTTAAGAAAAAATAAAATAAAATTGAAAAGGTGTTGTCATTTAGCATTGTGCTAAGTCTTTAACTGAATAAGATGGCATTCTAAATTTCTAGAAACAATTTGGCAATCTTTGTTGGCAATGCAAGTCTTTAGATGTTATAGACTGACTTTTTTTTTTTTGGCTTCAAGATAAGCTATGACGATTACACTATTAAAATTCTAGAGAAAGTTTTATTCTTTTTATTCTTTTCTATCAAGAGAGTCAATTGTCCCAGAGATTGTACAATGGAGAAAAAACCCAACGACTGGAGAATATTCAAATTTGACAATTAATATGTAAATCGATTAGACTCACGATAAATGTGGACCACTTGATAATGGCTGTAATAGACTGACTTTTACAGCGTACTGTTTGAGTTAATTCATAAAAATAAAAAAAAAAGTCAATCAAATACGTGTTCGACCTAATGACCAAATGGTGCAACCAATTATCTATTCAGCAAAGTCATTGAGGGGAGACTTAGTAGCTAAATAATTTGTAGCAAATTTTATAGTTGACTTCTCGGAACTAATGGGCCAAAGAAAGGTCTTGACACAAAAGAAAGGGCGGACGAAAATGTCATGAGAAAGACAGAAAGGAAAATAATAATCATCTAGACTAATTATTGTAAAAAACAAAAAAAAAATTATTAATAATTGTGTGCGTAAGTTATGTTTCATATATAGAGTCAACGGTACACCATGAACTCTGAAGCATGGCACGATCAACCAACTTCTCTTATTTAAATTGAGTCTATAGAAAATATCAATCAAGTATAAACTGGTGGAGAATTCATACACTCTTTTTTATTTTATTTTATGATATATATAAATTCACCCATATATTTCGAAGATATATACAGTGTTTATTCAGTCAAGAATTTGGATTAGATGAACCAAGGGCAAATTTATAATACAAGTTGTAAGAGTTGTAACCCTATTAATCTCAAAAAATTATTTAAAATTTCTTAACATTTCAACTCTTTTTAGTTTTATAAAATCACTTAACTCTCACTAATTTTATCACAAAATTCACTTAACTCCTATTTAACCCCACAAATAGAATAATCTAGATCGGTCGATGAGCTAAGTAGAGAATCCAATAAATTGCCTAATTTCCTCAAGACAAACTTTTCTACTTGCAATTCATTCATAATCAGGAAAAGGAAATTTTGAATCAGCTACGCAACAGATTTTAGGTAATTATTATTAATTAACAAAAAGCTATCATAAGTTCCAACCAAGACGTCATAATCCTTTACCATTTACAGATATGAAATCATGCTATGTTATCACCAGTGGCGGAGCCACATTAGAGCAAGTGGGGACTGCAGTCCCCACTGATTTAGAATAACGTTAAAAATTTTATGTATTTTTGAGGAATAAAATAAAATATCTATGTATTTTTAATTAAAAAATTAATTAGCCCCCACTGAAAGAAAAAATGAAGTCATATAGTTGAAAAATTATAAAATTTTAAGTATTTTTAGGAAAAAAATTAAAACATTTATGTGTTTTTAGTTTAAAAAATTAACTAACACCCACTGAAAAAAAAAATAAAGTCATATAATTAAAAAATTATTTATTTTAACTCTCACTGATAAAAATTCTTAGCTCCACTCCTGTTATCACCTTCTTTTGTTCCCTTTAGATTACTGTATTCCGTTGGTCTCTTTACTTTGATTTAGATAAGAAGAGAAACATTAGTGGAAATGTCATATCACTTTATTTACCAAGTCTAGCTAGAAGATTATTAAGAAAATGAGGCTTTCCATTGTGTGGAGAGAAGTTTATAATGTCGAAATTAAATATCATTGTTGTTAAACAGCATATCTTCAGAGATGGAAGAAAGAAGCACAATTGACCAAAAACAACATAGGGATTAGAAAAAAAAAACAAAAAACAAAACAAAAACAAAAACAAAAGAGCCACAAAGAGAGATAGTGGCATGCCACCAAAGATTAGGTGATGTGTTCGAGTCTTAAATTTAAATATATGTCTTCTCATTATAATATTATTCAGTTGTAACGGTAAATTTAAAAAAAAATTCAATAAAGGTTAAAATATATAATTTTTTAATTATATGTGTACCTTTTTTTTAATGGGGCTAATTAATTTTTTTTATTTAAGTACACATATATTTAATTTTTAAAAAAAATATATATAAAATTTTTAACGTTTTCTCAATTCAGTAAGAATTACAATCCTCACTAATCCCTTTATGCATCTGTCAGTGTCCAGTCGTTAACTAATCTGAAATATACATTAGAGTATATCATTGCATTATAGAATTTATAACATCAAAATGGATCGAATATTGCATGCCTTTCCCAAGGAGTTGGATAATTTTTCTGGCTTTTAATCCAAGCATCCTTTTACCCAAAAAAAAAATTATGGCCTTGCCAATGATGAATTACTTGTCATAAAAAAAGGAAAAAAAAAAGAGAGAGAAAGAAATAGAAAGATAGAGAGACGTGACGTAAGGGCAAGTTCAATGAAGGCTTTAAATTTAGATGTTCCAAACCTGTTTTTAGAGCCCTCAAACCTAAAAAGTAATACCATTTATGATAAAAGTACGTGAAGTCTATCACTTTTGATTTAAAAGATGCTAAAATAGAATCCTAATCTAAATTTTAGGTTCTAAATTTGTTTAACAAAATAGAGTCTAGGCTCTATTTTGACATCTTTTAAATTAAAAATAGTAGATTATATGTATTTTTATCATAAATAATATTATTTTTTAAGTTTAAAAACTCTAAAAACAAGTTTAAAATACCCATATTTAAAAAATTTATTAATTTAAAGTCTACATTGAAAATGGTCTAAGAGCAGCATATTTTACCAAAAGACAAGATAAGCGCATGACAATGGTAAAAAGACACTGAAAAGTCAAGTTTAAATCGTGACCGCCCATCTTCCATGTTGAGAAAGAAAACATCTATTTGCGGCAAAGTTTCTGCCACGTCAGGATGCGAGTCATACTATTCAAGGCCGTGTGGACAAAGCAAAATTCACGGCCTCGCGTGACGGTATGCGCGTCCTCACCCACTTGCAGCATCAATTCCGTCTACAACTAGCCACGTGAATTTCACGAGAAGATCTTCTACAATATTATTATATTATAAGTTTCGTGATATGATTTTATTTTGTTTTTTTGATAAATTTGTGGACTTCAAGCATTCACCAAATTTAACGTACGTGAATTTATTTTTGATTCAAATAGAGGTTTAGAATACATCGCATTTTCGACTACAAAAATCAATGTGGGAATATTTTGCACTTAAAACAAAATTATACCACTAAATAAAATACCTAGTGATGTACGTGAATTTCAATGAATTTGAAACTCTAGTTGAATGAGTTCTAATTTTGATTTTAAAAATATTATGATTTTTTTAAGAGAATATACATATTGAATGTTTGAATTAATAAAATATTTTAAATATCATTTATGCTACTCTTTATATTCTTCATGACGATAAAAGATAAAGGCAAGTTATTCATAATTGTCAATAATATTTTCTCCTTTCATGCACTAGAATTTAAATGAAAAGGTAAAGATGAGACTAAAAAAAATTGTTTAACACTACGACAAATAATTGAAAGAAGTAGTTTTCAAAATATGATTTTTTTTTCTTTATATTTAAGGTATTGTCTAAAATCAATCATTCAAAAATACGCTAGACCGCAAATAATATGGTTGAGGGTTCAATTAGCATACATTTTTTTCCTTCTTATCCCTCTATCTACATTGTTAGAGACATATTGGCAGTCTAACATTTAAATGTATGATTTTCACATAATATTTTGAGATAAATCTCAATTTCTTGCTCTTTTTTGGCGTTGCTACCTTCTAACTATATATATATCATTTTCGAACTTTTGGATTTGTTAAGTCCAAATAATGTTATTTCCTTTTATGGATTTATGAAGAGTTATTCTATTACCGTGACCCTAAAGAATAGTTTTGGAAGAAAATACCAAAGATTTTCATGTTACATCAATTATTGAATTTTCTTATAATAGAAGGGAAAAAGAACTCCCCACCGCCACACCCCCCCCCCCCCCCCCCCCCCCCCCCCCCCCCTGGCCCCAAAAAAAAAAAAAAATCACGCCTTGATGGAGCGCGTGTGTCTGGCGGAAAAGAAGATTCAAAGTCCAAAATAGAATCTTAGTAAAAAAGTCGTACAAGGAAAACAATCTAATTGGGTGTTTCAATGTGGCAATAGGGAGGCCCCATGACTAGGAAACCGCAAACCCGCTGATTTATTGGACTTTTCCTTCCGCTTCACGTGCCGTTTAGAACAATGCTCCCCCACCACGCACTTCATTTTTTCACGATTTTTTCCAAACTAATATTTCATGCTGTTTAAAATAGCTACAAAAGCTCGTAGTCATTAGATTAAAATATCTAATTTTATCTAATAAAAATATTATTTCTTGAGGAAATTGGACAAATAGTCCCCATTGTTTATAAATTTTGGACAAATAGTTCCTATTGTTTCACAAGTCATTCAGTTAGTCCCCATTGTTTGCAAAAGTTCTACAAATAGTCCCTATTATTTACAAAAGTCCCACAATTAGTCTCCATTGTTTGCAAAAGTCACTCAATTAGTCCCCATTGTTTGTAAAAGTCACTCAATCAGTCCTCATTATTTACAAAAGTCACTCAGTTAGTCCCCAATGTTTGCAACAAACATTGGGGACTAACTGAGTGACTTTTACAAACAATGGGGACTGATTGAGTGACTTTTGTAAACAATGGGGACTAATTGAGTGACTTTTGCAAACAATGGGGACTAATTGTGAGACTTTTACAAACAATAGGGACTAACTGAATGACTTATGAAACAATAGGGACTATTGGTAAAACTTTTACAAACAATGGGGACTATTTGTCAAAAATTTGTAAACAATAGGGACTATTTGTAAAATTTGCCCTTATTTCTTCTATGTTTAATAGTTTAAAAGTTAAAATTATAATTATGATATAATTTTAGAATGTTAAAATAATTAAAAACACTTAAAGAGACAATCCTAATTCATGTCTTTCATTGTCAACATTTCTTGTTGGTTATATAAGAGTTGGATCAATTCTTACCATTATAACGTTAAAATTTATCTCGCCAAATGCATAAACTTCCACGACCAGTTACTTTTCTAACACTAGTACTTTTTTTTTTTTTTTTTTGTCAATTTTCTACGACTAGTACATTTTCAAAGGCAATAGTTTCAATTTGGGCCACACCTTGTAAAATTTGCTTCTAGAATATGGTCTCCGCTACAGTTCCTGAAAGTATGAGTTCACCACCCAAAGGTTCACTAGTTATGAATTATGACACAGATGAGTACGACCAAGTGGCTGACAACACATCCACAATAAACATAAATTTATATGTTTCTCAAGTTATTCCAACTAAAATTATCCCTTAATTATTGAATGTTGATGTCTTGGTGGTGTATATATATATATATATATATATATATACATAACCCCTGAATCTTGAACAACAGATGCTGAATTTGCCTTATTATTTTGATAAAAATATTTTGCATTTTTAGTCTAAAAGACATTACTCAAAGTTGGAGAAAAAGGTGATGAGAGGTTCTGTTTGGCTTAACTGTGAAATTTTAGCTTTTGAACTATAAAGTTTTGCTTTGGTTAGAAGCGATGCTGAACAAAAAACAGTTGACTATTTGGCCTGTATTAAAAATATTGAGCTTTTAAAAAATTTGAGGAAAATATTGTATTTTAAAAAATATAAAGGTGTATATTTAAAAAAGAAAAAGAAAACAGCTTCCAGCATTATATAAAAATAACTTCACAAAAGCTTATTTTAAAAAGCTCCAATTTGGAACTTCTTATTTTTCAATTTTTTTCACCTTATGTTTTTACCTAAAAGCACTTTTTGAAATGGGTTAAACAGGTGAGATCAACTTTTAAACTCACAAAAAATACTTTTAAATGTTAAAAAATTAGGCCAAACAAACTGATTTCTGGACTTTAGTAAGGTAAATTCATTATTGTATAAAAGAGGAAAAGAGATAGTAAAATATCTTTGCTCGTAAGTGGTGACATATATAGCATTAATAGACTGCCCCTCTTAAGGTATAGTAGCATAGTTAGTTGCATATCATGTTACGTTTTCTATGCTAAGACGTGATATATTGGTGGTTGTGAAGCAACTTCACAAACACAAATTATGGATAAATCTCCTTTTAATCATATATAAATTTACAAAACAATAAAATAAATGATAAGCACGTGTGTCTTTATTTATATGTGAACACATAAGTTTTTATAAATAGAGTTTTTCTTTGTTTATGGGTGAATATGGCAATAAATAATAAGTAGATGAAAAGATTTAAATCTATTTAAGAGATTTATTGATCAGTTGACATTCTAGTGGCTTCCCTCATCATCTATATTCATGACATTATAACTTCATTTTGGCAAACAAATATCATTACAATGATAATGCCAGTGTAAAGGAAAAGATTATCTAATACCCACCAACTTCTTAATATCTAATTATAACTATGATGTTTCTCTCATTTGTCAATTAAAAAAAAAAAGTAAGTTTTTAGCTTCCATGAACTCCTCCAATTTCTACTCAAGCCCTCAAATGCATTGTTTAATGTTAAATAAAAGGATACCTTATACTAAATTACATGAATTTATGAAAAATTTAAACAACCAAAATTCCCAAAAAATATACTTATCAGCAAAATTCCCTAATAAGATTATCAAAGGCACTATATTTTCAACAAATCGGTGCTAACTGCGAATCATCTATTATTATTAAAAAAAATCCAACTCCTAATTTCTATGAAGTGGTCCACGTACTCAGATTTCATCAATCAATAATTTTTGTTTTCCCTTTATCATAAAACGACTAGCAAGTATTCTAAATCTATCTAACAAAAACATAAAAAATGGAAAAATAACTTATGGGGCAAGTTTTGTAATGTCAAGAAGTTTTTGGACTGGCAGTGCATTTTCCTGGTAAATTAAAGTACCCTTTTATAAAATAAGAATCCCTTTATCATAATATGACTAGTCAAGTATTCTAAATCTATCTAGTCAATTCGTACCATTATAACTTTAAAATTTATCTGACTAAACGGGTCTTCAAAAACTTCCACGACCAGTTACTTTTCTAACACTAGTACTTTTTTTCTTCTTCTTCTTCCTTTTTTTTCTTTTTTTGTCAATTGTCTACCACTAGTATATTTTCAAAGGCATTAGTTTCAATTTGAACCACACCTAGTAAAATTTGCTTCTAGAATATGGTATCTGCTACAGTTCCTGAAGGGATATGTCGAGGTTGGGAATCTCGCAGTCGAGGTTGGGAATCTCACAGTCGAGGTTAGACGGCTACGCCTGCCAAACTGGACTTTCGGGTCGGCTGCCGAGCTGAACTTTCGGGTCGGCTGCTTGACCTGCACATGAAAAGGGAAGGAAAAGGCGAGGTGACGACCCGGATTTTCCTTTCGGGCTTGCGAATGATTAGTATGTCCGAACTGGCAAGGTACCTGAAAGCATTAATGACGAGTTACCTCTCAAGTAAGGGGGTGGAGCTCTATTTATACTAAATTCGGATCTGACAGCATTTAATGCGACGCAGCTTTATGTCCCATCAAAACAGCTGGGGCAGAGGTCGGGGTTTTCCTAGGTCAGGGTAAGGTCAGATCAGCATCCAGGTTGGACATTAGCTGAATGGGTCGGCTTTGGCTTGGGTTGGCCTGCCTCAGCTCGGTGTGGGTAGCTTACCTCAGCTCGGGTTCCTCTCGTCAATCCCTCCCCTCCCCAAGTCGAGATCGAGAGGGTGAGGTCTAGATTTGGGAGTTGTTCCCGAGCTGGAGGTTCTCGACCCTATCGGTGGAAGGAGGCCACGTCAGCAAAGCATGTCCCTCAGATGGCTGACATATCACCCGATAATTATAACAAGATATGATGTTTGGGATTCTCGAGGCTGTTACAGTCATCGCCTATAAATAGGGCCCTGATGTCCTGAATTCATTTCACACTTCGCTTACGAAATTTGAAGAGCTTTCAGGTCGATAACCAGAGTGGTCGGACATTTGAGCTTGGCAAGCGCTTTGCTCGGCAAATTCAGCTCAGTGTTTAATTAGTTCGGAGTCAGTTTGCTCGGTTCATCTTCCACAGCTAGAGCTATTAGGTACGTCCCGACTCCCTTTAGATCATTCTTGTACATACATTTTCATTTCATATACAGGATGGGAAGGTCGGAATCAAAAGATTCCCAAGCGATGGAGGTGAGATCTTACTGTGGGGACGAGAGTCCGTCGAGCTCGGAATCCACCTCGGACAGGGGTCGAGATGACGACAGCTTAAGCGTGTCTCGAGGATCAGTCCGACGACCCGAGCCCAGAGACAGTGATGAGGACTGCCAAGTTATTAGGGTCAAGTCGGTGTAGGAAAAGACCGAGGCAGAACCTTTGGCCGACCTGGGAGATTTGGGAGATCAAGATGATGGGTCCCCACTGAACCGGTTGGAGGGGCTCAAGCTACCACAGGAGTACTTAGCTAGAGCTTCCGCGGCGGAGCCGATTGAAGCGGTCCTAGTGAGGGCGGTCCACCCCTAGAGCTCGGCCACGGCCAGTGTTTGCTTATCAGTATGCTTAATGATCACACCCTAATTTAAAGTGGAAGATATTCTCAATTAAAAGAGAAACACCGATTGTTTTATTTCCCTCAAAAGAATGTTTGACTGAGATATAAATAACTATAAGGAAAAATATTCGCTCAATCTATTGGACCGTCAGTCTAAGAGATACATGAGGTGCGCCCCACACCATGTGAGTGAGACTGACCGAAGAGTCTCTCTAACTAAAATGGTTGACATCATTACATGCGGACGAAGTGCAAGTTCCAGATCCAATACTTAGACAAATTAAAAGAGTTTTGTTTTTTATTTTTATTTTGGTAGAAACAAATTAAGAGAGTTGATTATTGATATAATGTGGAAGTGATAAGAAGCATTTCAGATCGCATATCAGGAATGGTTTTCAAATATTTTAAGATTCAAGACAAGCCACTCTTTTCAATTCACTTTACCAACCAAATTTTGCAGTCAAGAAACCAAACCAAAAAAGGCATTAATATACTATTATACTCTCAAAAAAATTATGTTATTGATATTCAACTAGTTGTAAAAAGTAAAATGTATTTCAAATATCGTCCTTTACTTTCAGTTATGATTATATATGGGCAAACAAGTGTCCAAATGAAAAACTTTTCTCCATGAAAATATTACCTCTACAATTTGAGACAACCAAACCCAAACATACTAATGAGGTACTTGATCCAAACCAACTAAGAGAAGACATGTGTTCAATTCCAAGTCTTTGTACATTAAAAAAGGGAGTATATCACTAAAAAAATATTACATCTTGGCAAATATAAGACAATAATAATAAAAAATTATAAGAACCTTTTCAAGTTATGTCTTCAGAACGTACTTAAAGACTGTATCTTCCTAATTTTAAAAGACCGCCCTTGGAATAATGATCCTCTCTCCTAAGCTCATTCCCTACCCCGCGATTACCTCCACATCATTATAAATGCCTCATTTTTTTAGCCAAAAAAAATAACGCAACTCCTTTTAACTTTTTCTTGTTTTTCTTCATTCTGAACCCTTTTCTAAACCAAAAAATAACATATTTCCAAATCACATAACTCCTTTTAACTTTCTTTTGATTTTCTTCACTTTGATCATCACTTTTCACCTTTCACTACATTATTGCCTACTATTTAAATTTCCACATGTTACTAATTATAGCAATCTATGATAAGCAGTTCTTGTTTGAACAAGTAAAGCATTCTTTTGGGAGAAACTCCAGCCAACATAAAGCAATCTATGATAGGCATGGAATATATTAGCATGCACGTAAAATGATAGTTCAATAAACATCTTTCTAAAAAATTGGTTTTATCTTGTATCTTCCAACTACACAAACTATTAGGCCACATTTCTATTCTGAGAACCTTTTTCCTCATAAGTATTTCCTTCGTAAAAACATGAGCACATCAAGCCCCAAAATCTTCTATATCTATGTTTTGTAATGATGCACACAGTTCTTTTATATCCAAAATCTGACAAATATCTGATATACAATGAGTTAATTGACCATACAAGGATAAGTTCAAAAAAAATATATATATAGAAAGTGAGGAATAAAGATAAAACTACTCACCAGCGTGTATGAGCCACTGACATTGAACTTTTTCATGATTCTTACAAAATGTGGAAAACTAGAAACAAAAGATTGAGCCGCTAATTTTTCTTCAGGTGCAAACTTCATTGACATACAACCTTTGGCTTGAGAACCCTATTTGTGGAGAAAGCTATCTTTTTTCTGGACATCTATTCCAATTTTGCAATTCAGATTGTTCAGTAAAGCAACACATATAGTAAAAGCAAGATGAAAATGAGATTGCTCAAATGGAAGTGATGTATATATATCACCTGATTCTCGGTTGCAAATTTTTGACAGGGAGTATAGTGCAGAACTCAAATCAGATCCCTTCTTATTTGAGATCTCAACATCTGTCGCTTGCTGCAAATATATGTTATGAGAATTTCTTTTCAATTTCTTGGTCCTGCATCTAGGTATTTTATGTGAAGTAGCAGTACACCCATTTAATTGGCTTTTCATGAACCAACTTATAACTAGATTGAGGTCAGCTTAGAGGCTAATGACACAAAGTTACAAATGGAAGACACAAAAAGTGTATACGACATACTACCCCATATACAAGAGGGTTGAGGTCACTTGATTCTCAGAACTAGTGCAGCGTGGTGCCTGAATTTTAGCAGGAAATATTAGGTAACAAAACCCATTGAGATGGCAACATTCTAGAACACGAGAAAATTTTTCCCGTTAGTTTGACGAGAAGACCAAAGTAGAGGGGTGAAGGACCTTGTTGACCAACAACAACAGAAAAGACTTTATGCATGTCCTCTTTGAGGACTGCAAAGTGCTTCTTTGATTTCTTTTTCTTTTTCAAAAAATGCAAAGGCTCTTTGTGCAATAATAGAGATTAACTAGTATAAGTCTCCCAAGAATGAATGTAGTTTTTGAGCTATAGCAATCATAGATTTTGGATATGTTTCAGCCTACTCAGCAAAAGCTTCGAGATGATCTCAAATATGAAATTGCAACAATTGATAGGACGAAATCCTTTATAGATGATGAGTTCTTCACCTTTGAAACCAAGGTCACGTAGGTAAGATTCAACACTGGTCTGCAATTGACATTGAAGTACCAGAGGTCACTACTGGTAAGTAGCAGAAAGTCGCACAAACCAAGATGATGAATGCTAAATTTTGGTAAGGAGAAGCATAAAGAGCTCGAGGAGTTTATAAGTCGAACCTGATGAGAAACATCAAATTGGGCCAAGATGACCTCTGCAGCCTTCAAAGTCCTGTCAATATTTTCTTGAGCCTTCCAAATGGCATGTGTCCTAATCTACAATCAGCGGATTGAATAGAGATTAAGATAGATTCCAAACTGGCACATACAAGTGAAGTTTAGAAATCAAAAAACATCCATGAAATCGAAATGCAGCTATAAGCAAATCACATCAAATATAAAATCACCAAGAAATAAATTTTAAAACCAGTAATTCTTTGGACCTATGCTCAGCTTAGTATTCATTGGATTAGAAAATATATATATATAATTTCAAGAAAAACCACTAAATTAACAAAGTTAAATTTTTCAAATCAACCCAAATTTGCTTCCTTTTTCCTCTTTAAAATATCATATTAAATAAAAGTTAGATGCTATAAAACTCAAGTTGATAGCAACTAGATCCAAAATCAACACTTGGGTTCTTTCCTATCAAACAAACTCCAAAAAACAAAAAAAGACCCCAAAAAATAAATCTTTTTTACTTCTTTCAAAAGATTCATATTTTTTTTTCAAAACCCACAAAGAGAACTTCAAAAAGAATCAAATAAATGACAAGAACAAAAAAAAAAAAAAATTAAACTTTGTAGAGTGTAACAATGCAAGCTTAAGGCATAATAAAAACGCCAACCCCATCTTGGTTTTACCTCTACCACAAATCACTCAGCACTTGTCAAAAATTGAACAATCAATCAGCAAATTATGCTAAAAATTACAAATATATATTAGTGCGATTGTATCCTCAAACTCAAATACATTAAACTACTTGGTTACATACCAACACAATGTAATAATATAAGAAATAATTCTACTCAAGCCTAAATATGTTGGTATAGAAACCAATTGATTCATCTGATTGTTGATAAGATAACAAAAACAGGAATGTAACCTAGAATTGGGGTCCTGAACTCTCTCGACATACAACTCCAACTACTGCTTCAAAGTAAAATCCTCCTCTGACTACATCAATCAAAGAATAACCGAAAAAAAATCCTTAATTTCCACTTACTAACAATTACAAAGCACAAATTTTTTTTTTTCTGATTCTTGCCTATATTCCTCTTATTATATACAAAAACAGCTTAAATTTGAAAAAATGAAGAAACCCTAAATCAAAATTGAAATCATTGATTTCATATTCAGAATAGAAAAACATACAAATAAAACTCATATATTCACATACCTTCACACGTAGATATATATATATATATATATATATATATATATATATATATACACACTTCCACTTAAACATATATGAAGAATTAAACCTTCACGTGAGGGTTCAAACTTGACAGTGATGGACGAAAGCTTAGTATCAAAGTGAAACAAGAAGGACAACTCGTCACACTGTTGATCAATGCCGACGCCATTATATTGCAGCGGTGGAACCCTAGCCATCTATTGCATTAGCTGCTGCTGAGTATAGTTTTGGGGTTTTAGTGTATGTGTGGCATGTGAGAGAACAGGGAGAATAGAGATGAGAATTTTACAAAAATAAAGTTAGTAAAGCTTTTTCCCTTTTTTTAATTACATATATGACGCGTCAAATTTGCCACAAAACTGATATTATTGTGCTCTTCGTCACAAGTTTGTCATAAAACTAAATATTTATTCCCGCCTATAAATTGGTGTCGTCACAAACATGTAGCCTTTATACCACGCAATTGCGACAAAATTTACTAATTTGTAATCTTCATCACATATTCGTCACAAAACTTAATTCGTCACAAAATTGTAGCTTTTTACCCATGAAATTGTGAAGATATTATCTAATTTTTAAAATTTGTCACAGATTCTTCATAAAATTTGAGTAAACTTTATGAAGCTATTTTTTGACCGTTTGGTAAAATAGAATCGTCCCAAAATTGTCGCAATTTGTGACGAACTTGTGAAGTATTATAATGCTCGTCACATAATCGTCATAAATTCCACATAATTTGAGCGTCAAAAATTTTTGTAGCAAATTCGTCCCAATTTTGTGATGATTTCCTATTCGTCACAACATTTTGTCACAAATCAGCTTCTTTTTTGTAGTGATCCATCCAGATTGCTTTAATGTATACAAAGATCTTTGTAATTTGATCAAATACATTTCTTGGGATTTTAAATTGCATGCTTCAAGCATGTTTAGTCCTTCAGGGACTTCTATATAAATATCTCTATCAAGTGATCTACAATGGTATATTGTTACCATATTCATAAGACGCATATGAAGTATTTTTAAAAATTCCCAGGCTCATAAATATAATTGCATCCACCACAAGAGAATATATCTCTTTATTATTTCAATTTCAAGGTATAACTGCATAGTGCACTAGCCCATTCCTTGCTTATGTTATCCTATCTAAGTAGTTTAGGAGCTAGCCAACTACTGATACATTCCTTGAACTTTGTAAACAATATGAGATTGTTTCATTACGCTTCCCCTCAATCCCATATATGCACAAAGGTGTATTGACCTTCATGGTCCAAAAACTTCATATTTTGCAAGCGAATTTAATTCTGCCTGGATTGTGTCTTTCCATTTTGGCCAATCATTTCTAAGTAGACATTCTTGAACGGACTTGGGTTCAAGTTCCTCGCTTTCTTTCATCAAATCAATAGCTACTGCATATACAAATATTTGATCATGATCAATTTTTTTTTTCGGTTCCATTTTTTTCCAGTAGTAATATAACCGAGCGAGATCTCATTATTCTCAATATTTTCAATATGCATATCATATTCAGGTACCTGATTCTCAATCGGAGTATTTCTTTCTCAGTTATATTTTCTACTTATTTTCATATCTTGATATCTTCAAGATATCGAACACTTTCAAAATGCCAACTAGCTTTATTTTGCTCCTTTATTTTCTTTGGAACCAAGAGTTCTACCACGCTTTAGGCGTGTAATAGACTCATTTCAATAACATTACTTCAAATAGGAGCATTTAAAGCTGGTATTGTGACTCAGTCACTTTTTTCTAAAAATGAATGCATCTTTGCAAATAAATAATTTTATGAACTTCCAGTTCATATTGACTATGCGAGGATCAATATTTTGATGCATTCTATAAAAGTTCTTATTGTCCAACTTTTATTTTTCTCCCCCTAATGCTGGGAATTTTATTTCAATAATTAGCAATAAATGCTATAAATTCAACTCCAGTCAAAGATTTAAAATGTTTAACATTGATGGAGATTCAAATATAAGTTCTCAATTTTCTTTGTAAACTCATCTTTGTGCGTTGTGGTAAAGCATTGTAACATATTTTGCGCACTCATATTTTATGAGATGAGGTATTTGGTTCTTGACCAATAAGAAGTATTTATAATAAGCAGTTGGTCTAAATGCTGCCACATATGATGTAATATGTCCCCAAGAAAAATCAGGCAACCTTATAAGTAATGGTCTATCAATCACTACAAGCAATTAATAAAAGAGTTTGTTAGACTCATATATATCTCATGAATTTGTTTTAGAAATATATACGATTCAATTTTAACTTTATTTGGGGATTGTCTAAGATAATTATTTTTTTTGGGAACAAGCAGCACATGAAAATTCACTTATAAAAAAATCTTTTGATTCCTTAATGAGTGTTTATGCCAAAATTCAAGAATTTTTCTCATCGATTTTATACCCATATAACCTAAGTGGTCATGCCAAGAAACAAATAGTCCTTGGATTAAATAACATCTAGTTATTCAAAATATTGGAGTCTATTAGACTCATATGAATCCAAAGATAATGATCACAATTTTTTCACGGCATGCCTTTTGCTAGAGATAAGCGACATAATTTAGAGATTTTTTTTTTTCATACGCGGTATCAATATGAGAACCATTAAAACATATATCTCTAAAATATAGAAGGCATTCTATGATCTAATACATATCATTGCTTATCTGTAATTATTTCTATTCCAATATCATAATATAGGTTTTTAAAAATATTCAATAGTTTACAAAGATTCTTCAAGAATCTTTAATCTAATGTTTAGTGGATCCATGTTTCTATAAAATAATAAATAAAGTGGCATATATATAAATATTAAATTCATACATTTAAAACATGATACTCAAGATGAACTCTTCTTCATTGTAAAGGGAAGTAAAAAATATTAAAGTCAAAAATAGCATAATACTAATTGCACTATATGATGCTCTTGATCATGCTAAGGAAAAATGAATGTCTAAAAGTTAATCTATGACGTGAGCATAATACCATTTTAATGCAAATTGGAGGGACAACGTAACTCTCACATTATATGATTTGTTATCACGACACATGGACAACTTTATGAAATAAAACCTTCTTTGACATTTTCAAGAAAGATAGATATAACATAGATGGTCCATTTTAGTAAAATAATGTAGGAGCAAAGTAAAAGAGTTTTCATACAATAAAACCTTAGGAAAAACCCAATTACCCCCAACAGATAGTTCTTTCTAAAAGACATGCTGACAAACAAGTCAAAAATTTCTCAAGATATCATATTCAAGAAGACTAAATCACAATCACCTTGAGTACCAGAATAGATCATCATCAAGTATGTCATACCAATAACAATTAATAGATAGTACAATGAATTTACTCAAGGCACATGCGGCCGACCCAAAAGGGGTTAACAAACATAGACGAACTGAAGGTAAAATTCCCACTATATGTCAAAGTTATGACCTGACTCTCAATTAGTCCAAGTTTTAAATTTGCATAGAGTTTAGCCAAAAAGAAATAATATGGGCTTGCATCTTCGATGAAATATTATTTAGCAACAAATTGAAGAATCACACTATGACGAGTAGACCAAAACGTAGACTAATTTTATATAAATACAACAACTAATCTATCTTGCTAACTGAAAGATTAAATGGAAAAAATGTACACAAATTCTTTGTTGCATTGTTCAGTTATATAGAAGAAGCATCTTTCATCTAGATAAGATCCCATTAGCAATCCAATCTCAATTGAGTGAAAAAAAACTTAATGGAAAAATCTAGATATTATATCAGATAAAGAAAATAAAGAAAACAAAGCATATCACAACAATGTGTATGTCATTTTGTTTCATACTTTAGGCACTAGAAATTTTTCTCGTATTCATTTACAATGATTCAATTTGAAATGATTTTAAATAGAGCTCGACACTACTGTGACAAATTAGATGACAATAAGATATTTAAATATGTGACTAATAATCTTTTTTCAAGTCACATTATTAGCGACCATTAGGATTTCTTTTATAAATAATTTCTTTCTCTTTTCATGTATTTGTTGATTATTTTTAAGCTTTCTAAAATTCGATTATTTATGATCATCATAAGATCTATATAACCACAACCATGGTCGCAATCGCATCAATGACAATATGATGATATACCATTCACTTCAGGGAATGGTTATAAGCCAATTGGCATAATTGATGATGTTTCATCAAAGTTTATTATTTCCAATGGATGTGGTACCAAATCTAAAATAATTTTTTCAATGCTATGCTCTCAATATTGTTAATTTAGGAGTATATTCAAGGCATAAAAATATAATATACTTCTCTTTAATGTATCTTCCATTTTCATATTACTTCCACATAATTTTAATTGAGAAATAATTCAAAAATTGTGGAATCATGCTCACTTACTATCTTAAAATTCTGCAATTGCATATAAATTCATTCATAGCGAGTTTTTGGAAGATCATTGCATTGTGATAATGATCATATATTTCTTCTCAGATTTTGCAAAAGGATATATGTATCATTTATCATAATATATTTAAGCTTTAGCCTTCATGGAGATAATGATGAATGAATATCATTATTTTATCACAATTCTTCAGGGATGCGTGATTTCCTTCTTAAAAGTATTTCTCCAAAATTTTATCCATATGGGTTTTAATATATTATTGTCTGATATATCAAAAGCGACGGACTTCAAGTTCATGACCATATGGATGTAAATATAAGCTTTTCAGGCAAATTTTTATTGCTTAATATAATGAAACAACGAACTTTTGGTTCATGAGATTTGATATCATGAGACATATATTTTAAAATAAAATTGATAAGAGATTTAAAGAAAATTTACCGATAGTCACAATATGAAATATCTTCATGTTGTCAACAATACTTTTTCTTCATAACCTTCATATTTATCTCTTCCTCTTCTTGTCTATTCCTCTTATTACCTCTAATAGTGATAGAGACTATCGTGTTGATAATGTATTGTAAAACTAAAGAAATAATGAAAGACAAGAGAGATATAGAGAAAGAGAGAGAACTCTTTATTATTTTTCTTGAGTGTGTCATATTATAACGTAGAGGGCTTTATTTATAGGAAAACACAACTTGCTCTCCAAGAAAATCTCTTTAGGGATTTTACATTAATAGGTTTGGATTTTAGGCTTCGAAACAAACTTGTGGACAAAGTAATGAATATCCACATGTAAATTTTCATAACAGAATCGTAATAATCACGCTTATTTATTTATCATAAATAAGACGAAAAAATTGAAGACTTTCATCCATTATTTCTAATGGACATTCTGATAAGCACGAATCCAGAAAATACAAAGACCTTGCAACCTATATATAGTACTCCCAACGGGCCAAACCACACCCCCAAACAAACCCCCCCCCCCCCCCCCCCCCCCAAAAAAAATAAAAATAAAAAACTAAAATTGGTCAAACCACGGGGTATTTTACATTTTACCCTTTACAATAATCTATGCTTTGAAATTACAAAATTTGTAATTGACAACAAGGTAAGAAAAAATTCTACTGAACAACCAAGTATATGCCCAAGGGATGGAGCTGAAATGAATTTGTTCTTTCTTTGGACGCTAAATTGATAATGAATTGTTGTGAGAAGTGTTAGTTATTTTGAAAGAATCTCTACTAAGATGGCGAGTAATATGCATGGCATTGAAGTAGTTGTCCACTTTTTTCTGAAGATGAAAAGTAAGATGTGAAGGGACAACACCATACAATAGATTTACTTCATTGAAATAATAGGCAATAAACTAAACTATAATTTCAAAATCGTTGCAAAATAATCTCATGAACATTTATTAACAGAAAAGTGATAAAAAAAAAATTCAACCATTGCAAGGAAATTCAGTTTATCCAACAGTTAAAAACCATTATACTAAGAAACTTATTTGCAACAATTTTTTCACTTTTCAATTGAAGTGTTATAAAAGAGCTAATTAAAATATAGGTTAATACCACTTTTGGTTATTTATCTTTGACTTCATTGATATTTTAATCTCTTATCTTCAAAAATAAGACATTTCAGTCTCTTATCTTTTAAAGTTATGACACTGTTAATCCTTGTTACTGATTCTGTTAAAAAAATGAAAAAAACTTGTGGTTGACCAAAATACCCCTACCACCACCACTGCTACCACCACCAAATTGTAGGGGTATTTTGGTCAACCATAAGTTTTTTTTTTTTTAACAGAATCAGCAACAAAGACTAACGGTATCCCAACTTTAAAAGATAAGAGACTGAAATGTCTCATTTTGAAGATAAGAGACCAAAGTATCAATGGGGTTAAAAATAAGAGACTAAAAGTGGGATTAACCCTTAAAATATTGTAGTGTTTTCTTCTTTGTTGATAGCAATTGGCATTTTCGAATTTTTGGATCAAAAAGTAGTTTTTCAAAATTTTAGAAAAAGAAATATGCAAATTTGATTTGGAGAGTGGTTTAATATTTTTCTTCTGTGTGGATAAATTCTTCATGGCGTTTTGGTTTCTTTCGCCTGTATCGCTTTGAATTTAGCATGTAAGCGCAAGTCGAAAGACGGTTGGATTTGTAGAGTCGTGAATTAACACTCAATTGGAATATTGAAAAAAAATATATATTTTTTTTGTGTTTGTACAACACTTTTTCTTTTACAGAGGGACCAAAACAAATCAGTAATTCCTTTTAAATTTGTAATTATTGAGATTTTTCAATCAATAAAATCTACTTACTTATCAACAGAAATATATAAATGTTGGAGACAATTTTAAATTTTTATTAATTCATATTTTAAATACGAAATAGACAAAAAAAACACGGGTTTTAGAATTTATTAATGACAAGGATAATAATGTCCAAAGAGCTGGTCCTTTTCACGTGAACGGCTCATTTCTTTTTTTTTCTTTTTTTTGGCAAGGAACGGATCATTTTTTTGGTACTAATAGAGAGCCCATTGTTTATACTTTTAGTATAATAGGGGTGAGGACAGATTTTTTTTTTTTTTTTTTAAACAAAAAGAGCATAACATAAGGCCAGCCTTTTCACTACCAGACAATCTTTTATACTTTATTAGGAAACTTTTTTCAAATTTTGTTTTTCCAAATTCTTTCTGAGCAGTTGAATGATCGAAGTCAATGGATTTATTATGGGAACTTATTTGAATCTATTAATGTTGAATAACCCAGATTTAAATTTGAAGATAGAAGCTGACTATTGGATAATTGGCTAGGAACAAATTAAACGTTTCTATCTTTCTAACCCCGATACTAATTTCTCCTTCTCACATCTGTCACACAATAAATGAATCTAAACTAATTTTTCCATATTTTCTAATGAGGAGAGATGATTTCAACACCTTATAATGTTTTTTTTTTGTTGTTGTGGTAAATAGAAGCTGAAGCAGTAGTTGAAACTTAAAAAATGTGATTATAATAGTTCGCAACCCAGTTATTTTATCTAATTCTTTTATATCTATAATGTATTTTCACACAATGATTAATATTTTCTATTTTTTCTGAATCATTTGCATTTAGCTATAGAGTAGAAAATAAAGCATTTCGGGATATGGAGATAACCACAACTTTTCTACTTTTTCTTTGTAAAATGGGCTTGGAACAGTTTTCATTTTCTCTTCCCTTTCTATTCTAAGTACCATTTTACTCTATGGAAAGATTTTGTTATTCGGCTGGGTATGGGCTTCTCACTCGATGATCACAAGTTGAAGCATGGGTTGTGAAATCAACTCGAACTAGGCTACAGATGAGAACTACAGAGAGTGCGCAGTCGGGCCTTTTTGGTGATGACATTAAAGGGAGGATCTAGAATTTTTTGTTAGTCAAAGTTAGATCATACTATTTTTTGTTTTTTTGTTTTTTTTCCCTCTTTTGACTCTCATAGTATTCGTCCCTAATCTTCCACACGCAAAGGGGATAACTCATTATTGAACTACCCCTAAATCTTAGTTACAACATATCTTTTAACAATTATACCAATAATAATTTTATTTTGGCGGGGAATAATCTTTTCTTTTTACTAAAAATATATCTAATTTTATGTATTTGGTAGAGTTAGTAAGGGATGCAGCCCCCACTGGCCCTTTAATATATAGACCCACCAGTGTCGATATTAGTGCTAATGGTGTGAAATTTATTTGGATTGAAAGGAGATATAAATGAATAAATACAAATGGAGTGAAAGTAAGTGGTATTTTTTTTTTCTACGCCCACCCACACCTGCTCCCCATCCACCCTCTTCTCTACTTATTCGAGATACATTAAGACCATGAGATCTAGCCTTTTAAATCTCAACCATCTATTTAAAATTTCAATTCTGAAAAAGGTAATTAAAATAAATTTGAAATGGATGATTCATATTTTAAAAATACCAAATCTCATGGGCCACGATATGTCTCATTTAGTAAATCAGAAAATAAACAGAAGAGATGATTCAAGTCCACCCCCCGCCCCCCATGAGATTCAATTTTTATTCTTCCAATTGTTAAGAAAAGTAACAATAGATTGTAATTCTAATCTGTCACTGTGAGTATCCGTCCAATTTATACGTTGACATTAAATGGAGACCATTTCAGTCGAGAGGGTGAGTGTGTGTAAAGTGGTAAAATAAATCAAACTTTGGTGGTAAGTTGAACTAATTATAACGGTATATATATGTTAAAACTACTCTAGTGATGATATTTAAAAAATATCAAAATTCATGATGGTAATTTTTTAAGATCATAAAAAATCATCAGGTGTACTACAAAGGTGGTTATACCTTACCAAATGATTTTTCTTTTTTTAATGATTTTTTCACTTGTTTTAAATAGATCGGACCCAATATAGATCTCAATAAGAATTTTTTAGGGAAAAAAAAAAAGAGATATATATATATATATATATATATAGAGAGAGAGAGAGAGAGAGAGAGAGAGAGAGAGAGAGAAAGAAAAGAAAATATTAATAGGTAAAGTGCTAATTAATTATAATTTAGCATACTTAAGATACATGATAGCAAATCTAAAAACAATATTTTGTTTCAATCTATGCATTACTATTGCATGAGACCTCCCTGTAGTTTTACTTATCTGCACATTTGGTCTCTTTGTTTTATAATGTGCATGTTTCCCTTTTGTTGTTTGATAAAATAGTGCGTAATAACCCCTTTCATTAAAAAATTTGTCTAATTTAACTGTAATTGTGGCACACATGCGCGTTGTGCGAAGCAATGAGTGATTTATTTAGAAAAATTATTTTACTGGACCAAATACCCTTATTTTGATATAATAGTATTTTATTTCTTTTATTCTCACTACTCACTCTAAAATTTAAAAAAAAAAAAATAGATAAAAAAACTTCAACCATCATCGTCCCCAACAAACCCCCCAACCCCCCTCCCCCACCGCCCCCCCCCCCCCCCCCAAACCCCTCATTTGTGAATTATTATTCCAAACATCCCACAGATTAGGTCCAAGCATCTCCATAACCTGCAGAACGATGGCCTCAGTTTTGCTATGAAGGCTCGAAGAAAAAATTAAGCAAAAGCATTTTATTTTCTGGTTGACTCACTGAACTAGATATTCAACAGGAAATAAAGGATTAATAAGCAAACTCAATATGTACCATGACATAATAGTCCCCTTGGCGGCCTTTGAAGTGAACTCGTGGTACACCATGATAAGGGTTAGTGAAGATATATGCTTGGTGATTTGGTGTTTATTTTTTCTCCTATGGTCAAATAAAACAATAAATATTGTTGACATTCACGAATTCAAAGGTTATGGAGTACACAATAATTATAATATAATTAAGAAAATTGTAAAAGATCAGTTATATGCAAAATTCGAAATAGAGACCATATCAAACATCATCACAAGATTGAATGGCTAATTCTCCTCCGGACCGGCAGAAAGAAAAAAGATTCCTTCAATTATGGAATTCTTCTTAAGTCTGTTTTTTGTACTCAGTGAAAAAGATAATTTTGCCCCAAATTATATTGTAATAATCAAATATTCATGAACATTATTGTACTTAAATAAGTAATGAAGGAGCTTTTCTTCCTCATTCAATTTTCTTATTTTATGAAGAATTTATTTTTTAAAACTCAGGAAAGCATCGTACTGAAACTATTACAAAGGTCTTTTTTATAAAGTTTTTTTATTTGTTCAATATAATAACTAATGCTATGAGACATAATTGTTGACGATTAGAAGATAATATAAAACTATAACATTTTAGATCTTTTGTAACACTCCAATTGAAAATAAAAAAATTGATACAATTTTCTTAACTGTTGTATAAACTAAAACGCTTTGCAACAATTCTCTTAACTGTTGTATAAAATAAAATATTTTGCAAGAGTCTTATTAATTGCAAGGGTTAAATTTTTAATCACTTTTTGTTAATTATTGCTCATAAAATTATTTTTTCACAACAATTTTGAAAAAGTATAACCTTTGCAGTATAAAATTCGCAATGAGACCAAATTCAATCGTTGTATAAAGTCATTTTTAACAATGTTTAGCTTTTTGCAACAGTTTTTTCTTTTTAATGATGTGGGAACCCAGTTGACGAAACCCGACCACCGAAGACTGGAAGAGTCCGACCATTCTTTGATAAACTTCTGAATATAGTGGTACGTCCCAATACATGCATCGATTCAGTCAAAGGTAATCAGAGCTTTTTGTAATAGTTTTATGTATTGTAACATAAAAAAAAAACGTGATAATGTGAATAATTCCTTACGCGGAGGAGAGTGGATGTAAAGTAACCATATGATAAGAAGATTGGATATATTGGCCAAGAGAATCTAACTTTTAGTGCTTTCATTTTCACATATATCGTTTAGATGACCTAATTTGAAGGGATAACTTGCTTGTTTCATCTCAAATTTGCTTCCTCGCATTGAATGCACAAATTGGAGAAAATGGTCCACTCAGACTTCCATTTGGCAACATTCTTTCTTTTTTTATATATATGTTTAGCAACTTTCTTCAATTCATTTGTTCCAATGGCAATTGTTTGGTCCTCAAATGATTCATCAAAAAGTGACAATCTATGCACCAATGCCTTTGTGTTTCTGCTTCTTCGGTGTTCTTCATGACATTTGCCGAAACAATATGGTTGGATGATTGAATTGGGAAGTACAAGCTGACCAAGTCACATGCACGGCAATAGACAAGAATTATAGGGAACCTAGGCAGCAGAATATGTTCCTGCGGCATACAAGTTCATAAAAGTGCTCATCAATGAATGGCGGGTGTAGAACGAGAATTATTGTTTAGTAAGAGTAAAAAATATATAATTTAATATTTGTATATAAATAATTTTTTAAGTATCTTGAAAATCACACATTTTAAAAGATGCAACCCTAACTAGCTCAATCCTTAATATCTAAGATCAATAAGTAGAGCCAACAATCCCCATTAGTCATAAACGGATCTAAGATTTATTTTCAGTGGGGGCTAAAATCATACAATTTAATATTTATATATGACTAAATTATTTTTTCAGTGAGAGCTAAGTTAATTTTGTAGCGCAAAAGTACCTTAAAATACACTTATTTTCAAAAAACGTAACTCCAATTCACTTTTTAATGGTTTCGCTCTCGGAATAATTAAGAGTTGCAATCTCGATTGTGTCTTAGGCTCTGTTTGGCTTAACTGTTAAATTTTATCTTTTGAGTTGTAAAGCTTTGGTTAGCAGTGTTGTTAAACAAAAGTCATTGATTATTTAGCCCATGTTGAGTAATGTCGAGCTTTTAAAAAATTTGAGGGCAATCCAAACTTTAAAAAATATGAAGGGGTATATTTAAGCAAAAAAAAAAAAATAGTCTTCCTAAAAACAGTTTCACAAAAACATATTTTAAAAAGCTCCAATTTAGAGTTTCTTGTTTCTCAGTTTTTTTTAACTTCAGATTTTACCTAAAAACACTTTTAGAGATGAGTCAAACATGTTAAACTCAACTTTTAAACTCATAAAAAATACTTTTGAGTATAAAAGTTAGGTCAAATAGAGTCGTATATAGGTCCGCCAGTTGATGAATGGTCTTGTTATTATCATCAAAACAATGTCGATAAGATTACGAGAAAGAGCCATAAAGGCTGCAGATTTGGCACCGGATGCTTACTTGATATACCAGTAGAGCATCACAGAGGACAGTTATTGATGATCTACAAACGGATGAGTCTCCTCAGTTTTGTATTCTCAGCATCAAGTGGCCATACGTGAATGGTGATAACCACAATTTTTCTGGATGGCCAAAGCAGGAAGTATCAAATTGATCACGAAAAGCTAATTTTTAATGTAAAACATATCAACCAAATTTCAACACATGAACAAAAATAACTGTGCTATTAAAAGTTGATTGCAAAGTTGACAACCCTGGTGTACCAAGGTGCTAGAAAAGCCTGATCAAATCTAGAGATTTGCAGGGAAAATAGTGATCCATATCAAAGGTTGGCTTTCTAAAGTGGGTGAATGGACATGTACGATGCCAGTGACCTTATCATCTAGTGAAATTTGATGTTTTTCAGAACTCATTCACCAAAGTTATCTTCGAACTGATCTAGAATATTATTTCAGTAAAAATTATAATACTAAAATTTTTTCTCAATGCAAAGTAATTTGATTTTCAAACTAAATATATATATATATATATTTTCTAAAAAAAAGTTAAAAGTAAATACACATATTTTTTAAAAATTAGTGCTAGAGGCTGCTATAGTGAATCTGGCCTTGTCTCTTACAAGGGTCACTCTTTAGAACGTCAGACGTTTCCAAAATGTCTGATGTTCATGGCCCACTTTTTTTTTTCAATTTAATATATAAGGGATAATGACTAAATTATTCTCTGAATCCAAAAATCATGAGTACGGGTAAAAAGTCTCTTTCATCCTTAAAAGAAAATTACATTCTTGACCTTTCATGATTTACGACAAGGAAACCAACTCCTCAAACAACGATCAACTCAGCGTCTTTCAAACCTGCAAAAGAACTGTTCATCTTTTTTTTTTTTTTTTTTTTTTTTTTTCCTGTCGAAGTTCATCTTCTCTTTCAATGTCACAAACACATCAGCGGCGTCCTCCACATTCTTCACCGGAAACAACCCTTCTTCAATATCCTTCTCTTCCAAACACACGTCGGAGCAACATATCACTACCCTCTCCACACTTTCCTTGAACTACGTAGCCATATTGTAGGATATCGAAATGTATGTCTACGAATATTAAAACCTTAAACAACAGATAATATACTACATGTACTATTCGTTACAAACTATTTCATATTTCAGATGCATTAAAATTTCCTTTGCAATTAATACTATTAAATTTGATTTAATTTTTATCTAATAGTGATAGTTAGTTAATATTTAATTGGATTGAATAATTACGTATTGTATATTTGTCTGCTAATTTTGAAACTTAAGCAACAGATAACAAACACATTCAGAGGGTTACTTTGTCTACTGATATTGAAACTTAAGCAACGGATTCGATTTGGGCGGGATTATATTTTGCTGGAGGAAAATTGACTTTTGTTGCATTTAATGCGGTAAAGGGTTACTTTAGTCTTTTGATACTTATTTTGTCTTTTTGTTCATTACTATTTAGTCCATTTTAGTCATTGTGTATAGTTAGTTGGGGGTAAAATAGTAAAAATGTGCATATTATATATTGAAACCAAATTCATTCAATGAGTTCCACCACAATCTCATTAATTTCACATTAAAAAAGCAAAGGACAAATCGGTAAAGTAGTATATTGTCATAAATTGTAATATGGCTGACTATGTTTACATATCAACATTTTATTGGTGCTTAAAAGGACTGATGACTTTTTTAAGAGTTTGTCCTCTTACACAGGGGCGGAGCCAGGAAATCAATATTGGGGGGGCCAAAAAAAAAAATTTGTATTGTACTTTTTGTACGGTATTTTTGTTAGTATAAAAGAGTGCACAATATTTTTTGTACGGTATTTTTTAATTAGTACTACTTTAAGGTATTTTGTAGTTTGTACAACATTTTTTGTACAGTTTTGCGCTAAAGCAACATTCAACATAATTACGCTAGCTAGTTATGTAAACAACTAAATAAACTCAGTATCACAGCAAGACTAAATAAATTTGACTTGGTCCTTGTTAGTTCATAATAGATATTCTTAATTAGCTATTATTAAAAAATAAATAATAAGAAATTAACTAAAAAATTTAATCAAATAAAATGATATATTTACATTTGATATATTCAAACCCCCAAAAGTGATATATTTACAACTAAATAAACTCAGTATCACAACAAGACTAAATAAATTTGACTTGGTCATTGTTAATTCATAATAAATATTCTTAATTAGCTATTATTGAAAAATAAATAATAAGAAATTAACTAAAAAATTTAATCAAACACTGATATATTTACATTAAAAAGTGATTGATGCAACACTAAACACAAGTTATAGAAGCATACAAATTTTTCTAAAAAACGTTTAGAGTTCTTTAGAAGCAGTCATAGGTTTTTTTTTTCCAAGCCTGCATACTACATACACATATATATGTAGACATAAATATAAGAAATCAAAAGTGATTGATGCAACACTAAACACAAGTTATAGAAGCATATAAATTATTTTTAAAAACGTTTAGAGTTCTTTAGAAGCAATCATAGTTTTTTTTTTCTAAGCCTGCATACTACATACATATATATATGACATGATAGAATATAAAAAAGGAAGATGATAATTTTGTTTTAAAAAATGTACAGTAATCAGCATATATATCTTTTTCTTTTTCTTTTTTGAACATAGCATATATACATTTTAACTTGAGATTTACAAGAAGATGTTGTGTAATAAAGTTGAGATTTGCAAGGAGAATTTGAGAAAAAAAAAATGAAGATGATGATTGATGATAGTTTTGTTTTTGTTTTTTTTTTTTAAAAGAAAAAAGTGAAACACAGTTAGACCGAACTTTTAATCTCAAGGCTAAAAGCGCATGTAGCTTTTTTTTTAAAAAAAAAAAAATAGTCTCCTTGTGTAAGGATGATGATGTTGCATAGGAAGTGCCACGTAGTTTTTTTTTTTTTTTTCTTTCACCAACTTACAAAGCAAAACAAGCAAAGCAATAAAAGCACATTGTTGCCGCGGTAATTCAAACTCGTGCCTACCATTTGAAAACACTCATGACAAACCACTAAGTTAAGCCACATGTTGAGAACTTTAACAACTTTTATAATATTTATTGGGGAATCCAAATCTCTTTTTCAAAAACAAATTTATTAGATATGACGAGGGGTTCCCGAGCTGATCCAAGTGAGCCGACCATTCCGAGCTGAGACGGGCTAATCCGCGCTCCATTAACAGCGCGTTCAGCTCGATGTCCAACCTAGATGACTGACCCGACCCCGTTAATCCCGACCTCAGTTCCAGCTGTTTTGATGGGACATAAAGCACTGATGGGACATAAAGCTGTATCGCATTAAATGCTGTCAGACCCAAATTTAGTATAAATAGAGCTCCACCCTCTTCATTTAAGGGGGACTCGCTATTAAATGCTCTCAGCTACTTTGCCAGCTCGGACATACTAATCATTTGCACGCTTGAGGGGAAAATCCGGGTCGTCACCCCGCATTTTCCTTCCTTTCCTTGTGCAGGTCCGATAGCCAATCAGGAAAGTACAGCTCGGAGGCCGACCTGAGAAGTCTAGCTCAGCGAAAGCAGCTCCCAAATTCAACTGTGAGATTTTCAACCTCGACAGTTTGGCGCCGTCTGTGGGAAACGACGAGTTCTTTTATAACTTTTTTCGCCACTCATTGAGAAGTCACCATGGTACAAACTAAAAGTCACAACATACCAGTAGAGGATTCGCCCAACCTGGAATGGGACCTCGAACCCGCCCAAGCGCCCAGCCAAAACCTAACCCAAGCCGACGTTGGAACGAGCCGACGTATACACTTAGCCACTCAAACCAACCCCGCAGCGGAAGGAGACCACAACTCCAGCCTGTCACCAGAGGTAAGGATGATGTTGAGGATGTTCGAAGAACTTAAGGAGCAGGTAGCCCGGCTAGCTGAGGGCCCCCTAGCTCCGCAAGAGGCTGTGCCGCGGCCATCGCACCCCCAATTCCACATCCCGGAGCCTAGGCGAAAACGGACGCAGGAAGATGAGGGCTTCTTAGAGCTGATACCAAGGTCCGACGCGGCGAGAGGTAAAAGGGCGACTCAAGCCGACCTCGAGCAGGCAAAGACCGCGGCTACCATAGCCAAGGTCATCAACCAACTTGGCGTAAGCCCACTCTCTCCCGAGGTACTGGCCACACCTCTGCCCACCGGCAACCGAATGCCCAACCTGGCCGTCTACAACAGAGATGGAGACCCAGCCAGCCACCTGCTCAATTTTGATCACCGCATGACTCTGCATGACATGCCAGATCTCATGAAGGCAAAGACATTCCCGACCACCCTGGTTGGCAATGCCTTGGATTGGTTCCAAAAACTTTGTCCTGGTTCAATTGCAAGTTTTCACCAGCTGGCTGAGGCTTTCCTATCCCGCTTCGCGGGAAGCCGACGCGCCACCCGCCATACTTCCACATTGCTGTTGGTAAAGCAGCATAGGAGGGAAACTTTGAGGGCTTACACGGCTAGATTCAATGAAGAGTCCCTCCGAATTCCCAACCTAGAGGACTCCATGGCTCTGATGGCTTACCAGAGCGGGCTCAGGTTGGGCCCCCTCACATCTTCCTTGGCAATTGACCCCGTGGATACTGTGTCCGAGCTGATGGTGCAAGCAGAAGGGTACATACACTCGGAGGAAATCCATCAGGCAAAAAGGGACGATGACAAGGAGAAGAAGGCTAGGAAGAAAGGAGAGGCCTCCCGACCCCAACCTGGGGCCAAAGCCCAGAACGACCGAGGCAAGCAGCCTCAGCAGCCGAAGCCGAACCCCCGGTTCACTATGTTCACTCCCCTTAACACCTCAAGGGAGCAGATCCTAATGGAGATCCAGCACCAGAACCACTTGCCTCCCGTTCTGATAATGAAAGGCCGACCCGAGAAGCGCAATAGGACCAAATATTGCCGCTACCACATGGACTACGGCCATACCACCGAGGAATGTAAAGACTTGAAGTAGGAGATTGAGGCACTAATAGCCCGAGGCCACCTACGGAGGTATATAGATCCGCAGCCAACCCGGAATCCGGACCAAAGGGATAGGGAGAGGAGTCCGCCCAGGCGCCAGGCTGGGGGCGGACGCTTGGCCGTGATTGAAACCATTGCGGGAGGATTGGCGTCAGGAGGCGAGACCTCAGCAGGCAGAAAGGGTTATGTTCGTGCTGGGAGGGAATATGGACCAGTGAGGGGACCGGCCCCGGAGATGCAAGAGCTCGCATTCTCTTCAGAAGACTTGGAGGGGGTGATATTACCTCACGACGACCCCCTGGTGATTAGCGCTGAAATAGCCAACTTCACCGTCAAAAGGCTTATGGTGGACACCGGGAGCTCGGCAGAAGTCTTATTCCTAAGCGCTTTCGAGCAGATGGGGTTGGACAGGAGCCGACTCAGGCCGTTGAGGGGTGCTTTGGCAGGTTTTACCGGGCAGTCCCACCGAGCCGAAGGAGTCATCAACCTCCCCCTGAAGCTGGAGGATGGGGATAAGTGGGCGTCGATGCAGGCCAACTTCATTGTAATGGATTGTAATTCCACTTACAACGGGATCTTAGGTCGGGTAGCACTTAATCACTTCAGGGCCGTCCCCTCAACTTACCACCAGGCCCTGAAATTCCCGACCTCAGCCGGGGTAGCTACCATTCGCGGAGCCCAGCTCTCAGCTCGGGAATGTTATGAAAACTCACTCCGGCCCAAATATCAAATCGGCTGGGGACCAGATCTGCCCGAAGAAAAGAGAGATGCTAAGAGAGGAAGTCCGGCTAAAGACCTTCAAGAGGTGGAGCTCTCCGATGAAACCAAGAGAGCAAAGATCGGGAGTGAACTATCTGCCAACCTCAAGAAAGGTATAAGCCAATTTCTTTTAAAGAATGAACATGTATTCGCCTGGTCCGCCTCTGACATGACAGGGATTGACCCAAATGTGATTGAGCATCATCTGAATGCCGACCCAAATCACTATCCGGTAAAGCAAAAGCGCAGGCACTTTCATTATGATAAGCAACAAATCATAGCAGAAGAGGTGGACAAGTTGGTGGACGCCGACCACATAAAGGAAATACAGTACCCAACCTGGTTATCTAATGTGGTGCTGGTTACTAAGTCCTCGGGTGGATGGAGATTGTGTATTGATTTCACCGACCTCAACAAAGCCTGCCCCAAGGACTGCTTCCCCCTACCATGGATTGACCAGATGGTGGATGCCACATCCGGATTTGAGCTACTATCCTTCATGGATGCCTTCAAAGGTTATAATCAAATCAAAATGGCTCCCGGAGACAAAAAGAAGACCGTCTTCACCACTGATAAAGGACTCTACTACTATGAGGTCATGCCTTTTGGCCTCAAGAATGCCGGAGCCACATATACTCGGATGGTGAACAAGGTCTTCAAAAGTCATATCAGCCGGAATATGAAAATCTATGTAGATGATATGTTGGTCAAGAGTAGGAGAGCGGAAGATCATGTAGCCGACCTGGCTGAAGCCTTCGCCGTAATAGAGCACTTTGGGATAAAGCTGAACCCGAAAAAATGCGCATTCAGCGTCAAGGCAGGAAAGTTCCTGTGCTTCATGGTCACAGCCCATGGAATAGAAGCCAACCCGGAGAAGGTCCAGGCGATAATGGACCTGGCGCCACCGACCTGCGTGAAGGACGTCCAGGTGTTAGCAGGCAAGGTCGCGGCGCTGAGCAGATTCATGTCCCGATCGGCTGACAAGTGTGCTCCTCTATTCAAAATATTGAGGAATCCTAAGAACTTTGAATGGACTGAGGAATACCAGAACGCCTTCCAAGAGCTGAAAAAGTATCTAGCTTCGCCACCCCTGTTATCCCGACCTGAGGTGGGGGAGGAGCTAGTAGTATACTTAGCATGCTCGGGCACAGCAGTCGCGGCGGCACTAGTCCGAGAAGAAGAAAAGGAACAGAAGCCGGTCTATTATGTTAGTAAAACCTTGCAGGGAGCCGAGGCGAGATACTCCTCCTTGGAAAAACTCGCCCTCGCGCTCATCACGGCGGCTAGAAAGTTGAAGCCATACTTTGATGCTCATCCAATTAAGGTCATGACTGATGCTCCGCTCAAGTCCATCATGCACAAGCCAGAGGCGTCGGGCAGGCTACTGAAATGGGCAGTTGAGCTGAGTCAATTCGACATCACCTACCAGCCCAGGACAGCCATCAAAGCCCAAGCCATGGCGGACTTTGTTGTAGAATGCACTGGCCGAGCAGAGCATGACCCGGAGGACGTATGGAAGGTCCATGTGGATGGGGCCTCAGGAAAGTCCGGAAGTGGAGCTGGGGTGGTCATCCTTGACCCGCACCGGCATGAGCACCAGTACTCCCTCAAGTTCACCTTCCCGGCGTCCAACAATGAAGCAGAGTACGAAGCGGTGATTGCAGGACTTAAAATTGCAGCTCAGCTTGGGGCACAGACAGTCGACCTGAGCACCGACTCTCAGTTGGTCTCTAGTCAGATATCGGGAGAGTTCGAAGCCAAGGACAGTGCTATGCTAGCCTACCTCAACAGAGTCAAGGATTTGACCTCAGCACTCAGAAGGTTCACGATACAACAGATTCCCAGGGAAGAGAACATGAAGGCTGATGCCTTGTCCAGGTTGGCCTTGGGTGAAAGCCGACCTGCCCTGGTCCATGTGGAGGAAGTATCCGAACCTAGTATTTGAAGGATCTCATATATTTTAGAGCTATAAACATCATCTAGCTAAGAATCGAGCGGAAGCGAAACATGACATTCAAAAATTTCTGGAATTCAAAGCATGATGTTCATATGAAACTCTAATCTTGATATCATGTGATTATCTTATGCAAAACATATATATAGCAAGTATATATATTGACAAGAGATAGTAGAAGAGTATACCTCTTGTAGACAACTCATGGAAGCCATAGATCTGAACTTTTTCACACTTGATGGAAGACACCTCCACGTGAAAATACAAAAACTCTAGTCCGTCCACACCAGCAAAGAATGGCTTCTCCATTTCCGTGGTTGTTTTGTGCTAGATAACCATGGAAGATTTATGAGCTTGTTTGTAAGGAAGAGAGCAAAACCATTTCCTTCTTCTCCCTTTCTTTGGCTGCGTTTTTATGAACAAGAAGAGAAGACAAGTTCATCTAGTTCACCTTCATTTTTCAACCATGGTTCTCTCAAGATGAAGAAGAAGAAAATCCTTTTTCTTTTCTTTCTTCTTGCTGCGTTTTTCTCTAATTTTTTTCAGCCATGGAGGCTTGAGGAGAGAGATAGATGAAGACAACTCATGGCTTGGTTGATGATGAAGACAATTCTTTTTCTTCATCTTTTTCTTTCTCCAACGTGTGGAGAGAATAGAAGGTGACAAGCTTTGTCATCTTTTTCCCTCTTTTCTTATTCTTGTCTCCTTTTGAAATAAAAGAGAAGACAACCTTCCTTGAATTAAGGTTGTGTTGTCTCTTTGTTAGAAAAGATGACAAACCTTTGTCATCTTTTGTTTCTTTTATTGTAGTATTTTTCCACTAATGTATTTAAATATTCAACCTAATCACAATTAGTTGAAATTATGAAAACAACATTTTCATATTTTCACATTAGCCCCAACACTTAATAATAATTGCATATTGACCCTAATAACTTTTAAAAGGTCAATTACACAATTGTTAACTCCTTAACAATTACACAATTATTAACTCCTTAACAATATAAGAGAAACAAAATATAATTGTTAACACTTTAACAATTCAAGAGAAACTAAACACAATTATTAACACTTTAATAATTCAAGAGAAACTAAACGAATTGTTAACACTTTAACAATTCAAGAGAAACTAAACGAATTATTAACAATTTGATAATTCAAGAGAAACTAAACGAATTGTTAACACTTTAGCAATTCAAGAGAAAATAAACGCAATTGTTAACACTTTAACAATTTAAGAGAAACTAAATCAAGCTCAATAGAAAAAATCATTCACCATGCTCTATTGTGTGTGACTTTCTAGATTCACTACTATATAGCACTGAAAAAACGTTGAACACTTTCAATGTTAATCGAGCTATTCGATTTGTTTAGAGAATGTCTCCCGTCATTCTCAAAACACCCTCAGAGTTCTTGAGTGACGTTCTAGCTACCAACGTATCAAGACAGTTTATAAAGTAATGAAATCTTATTCAAGTAAATCTATTTATGGTCGCTGATTATCGTACAATCCAATCCTTCCATTAATTGTCCCGTCGAGCAAGAACCATGATCCGATTAAGTTCATAGACTCGAAACGATGCATAGATCCAAATGGCGGAATGAGAGATGACATATGGAAAAACCCATTTTCATCATTCATGCCTTGGCCAAGGACTTCCTCATTCAACAACCAAACTTGGATCGCATAGGACATCGCCTCACGTCGGAGGTTAACGGATCCTCTCTTGACCACTACTTGTCAATCACTATACCAGACGAATGAAACTGCGAGAGGACGTATCTCATCTCGTTTGTCGAAACAATCATTGTCCAAACGCTAGAATCAAACCCTAATACATATGACAACCGTAATGTCTCAAGTCTAAGGATTACATGCACAATCGCAACGATTAACAAATTATTAATCCAAAGTCATGTAATTTGTTATTCACGCCACATTCAATGATCTATTCAACTAATAGTCATCCACATGTTTGTAAGTCGCATCGCTATGCTGTTATGGCACGTGGCTCACCATCCTTTATCATTAATATCTCTATATTAATTAAAGGTAACAATACATGTGATAGTCCGTAATTGATTATTAAAGTCCCAATCAAATAATCTAAAGACTATGAATACTTTAAGTATTTATCATATTAAAGAAATACGCCAACATATTTTAAATGCTTTTAGAATACATTCCTCTAATGAAAATACTAGGGAGTCATTCATACACGTAAAGAAGGAGAATATGAATGTCCTAATTATGTCAATATGTAAACGAACATATAAACACTAATTCCATAAGTAAATGTCAAAATGCCCCAATATATGTCATCCAAATATGTAGCATTAGGGCATATCTCTAACAGTATTCAGTTGGAAGTGCAGGCGGTAGCTGAGCTCAATTTAAGTCCAGATTGGACCAAACCAATCATGGACTACTTGGAAGGGGGTATGACCCCAGAAGATGAAAAAGCAGCTCGGAAACTCATGAAACAGGCCTTAAGGTTTGTCATAATCACCGGACAACTCTATAAAAGAGCCTACACCTGGCCTCTTTTGAAATGTGTAGGACCCGAGGAGGGAAACTATGTACTCCGGGAGATTCATGAAGGGGTATGTGGAAACCACTTGGGGGGTAAAGCTCTGGCTCGGAAGGCATTAAGGCAAGGCTATTTCTGGCCAACCTTAGAACAAGATGCCAAGGAGTATGTAAAAAAATGCGACACCTGCCAGAGGTTCGCCAACGTGCAACGGAAGCCTGCTGTGGACCTCACAGTGATGGTAAGCCCTTGGCCATTCTATCAGTGGGGTCTAGACATAATCGGTCCCTTGCCGACCAGTGTTGGCCAAAAGAAGCACGCCTTCGTGGCTGAAGACTACTTCACTAAATGGCCCGAGACTGAAGGTGTTGCTAGAATAACAGAAAAGGCAGCTTGGGATTTCGTATGGAAAAGTATCATTTGTCGATTTGGGGTGCCAAAGGTCATCGTCACTGACCACGGCAAACAATTCGACAGTGCATACTTTCGAGGCAAATGTGCTGAGATTGGGATCGACCTCAGATTCTCGCCCGTTGCTCACCCTCAAAGTAATGGCCAAGTTGAAAGAACTAAACCAAATCATTTTGCAGGGCCTGAAAACCAAGCTGGAGGAAGCAGAGGGCCAATGGGCATCAATTCTTCCCGAGGTGATGTGGGCTCAGCGGACAAACACTAGCTCGGCGACGGGAGAATCGCCCTTCGAACTGACCTTCGGCACTCAAGCAGTGCTGCCAGTGGAGATCGGGTCTCCGACCAGTAGAACCCTCTACCATGTCCCAGAAACCAACGGAGCACGAATCCGTAAAGAGCTCGACCTCGCTGAAGAGCTCCGAGCTAAAGCTCAAATCAGAATGCTGGCCAGCAAAGCTGCAATGAAAAGAGCCTTTTCCAAACAGGTCAAGCCTAAGCCTATTAAGGTCGGCGACCTAGTACTCAGAAAGGCCATCTTTTTTCCGCGCTCCGTTAACAAACTCTCTTCGACTTGGGAGGGACCCTACGAAGTCATGAAAGAAGTCCGACCCAGGACCTTCTACCTTCGCGACAAAAACGGGAAACTGTTGAAAAATGCATGGCATTCAGAGTATCTGAAACGGTATTTTGTCTAAAAACGGCCCCGAGCCGAAATATTTTGTAAACGGCCCCGAGCCGAAGTATTTTGTAAAGGCCCCGGGACGAAACATTACTTGTACAAATTCAATGCAATGCAATTTTGTAAACTAGTACGAATGCCCGACCTGTGAACAGACATCGGCGCAATGCCCGACTTGGGCCCAAGTGCTAAAACAAAAAAATTACTCCAACTCGGATTAACGCAGTGGCCACACGTAATCACGAAGTAAACCAGCTCGGATTAAGTTACAGCTCGGGTATAATCAATAACTTGGTTAAATTTGCCAGTTCGGATTATGTTCCAACTCGGAGTATCCCGGCTTCAGGTCGGTATATTTGTCAACATTAGTTTGACCAATTTTGTAACGGACTGACGAGTTCGATTTGGTAACGGTTATAAAGTTGCCCCGATTATTCCGGCTCGGATTAGGATGGTAAAACGTTTAACCACTTCCAGCTCGGTTCATTAAACTTAAGTTTGAATGGTCTATTAAATTGGTCCGACCCCACTTACTTGATTAAAAATTTGCAACAAGAAAAGTACGTGTACGAACTCAATTAAAACGCAAATGAAGGAAAAGCAAGCATTTCATTAAAGTTGAAAGATAATTACAAAAGCCCAGCTCGGGCGAGATTACAATAACCCTACTCGGGAAACACTGCAAAATCTATTTTTGCGCAGCGGCGGAGGTGGTGGCCTCAGCTTCATCCCCAACCTGGTCCAGGCCCTTCTGGACAAACTCAGTAACCTCCTTGGCCTAGGATATCAGGTCGGACGGAAGCTCGGGGATCTCCCAGAATTCGGGCGGCGGAACCTCTAAGATCTCGATACAGTCGTTCTTGGAAGCTGGGAAGAAGGTCTTCGCTCTCTCCCGAGCTGCGACTTGACCTCGGAAGTAGAATTTCATCTCCGCGTACTTCGCCATGGCCCCGCCTTCCGTGGCCAACCAATCCACCGCCGCGTCGCTGGACTTGAAGGCCTCCACTGCCTTCTCTCCCTGGCCGCCGACCCGCCCCACCACCTCCTTTCCTTTCCCCTCTGTCTCCCGTTTCTCTCGCTTAAGGCGGTCGACGTCCTTGGCCGCGGCTTCGCGTCGGTCCTTCTCCAAGTCCAGCTCCTTCCTCAGGCGGTCGACCTCCGCCGTATCAGCCTTCTGCCTCTGAGCGGCCTCCTCCCTCAAGGTTTCAAGCTCAGCTCGGGCATCCATATATCGTTGCTCGAGCTCGACGCAGTGAGTCTGGGCCTTGATAAGGAAGTTGGGGGCAGAGAGGATGTGGGACTCGGCCTGTTCAGCAGAAAACAAAGCAATCAGCCGAGCTAAAAATACAACCTTAACAGAAGATGGTTAAGGACTTACAGTGACTATGGCCGTCCTCAAGTCAAGCGAGAGCTGCTCCGCGGGGACTGTTGCCAGCTTGGGGTCGTGATCCACCTTGGACGCCTCCATAAAGTTTTTGTCGGGAGGGCTCACCTCGTGGCCTTGCCCTTCCCAGAGTGTTCGGGCCGAGGTCGTTTTTTGCTCTCGAGTCGAGAGGAGGAAAGCTCCAGGATCGTTAGGCCCGAGCCCGATTTCTTTGGCAAATGGGACCCCGAAGCCCCTTTTGAAGAGACCTCGGGACCAACCTCTCGTCCTTTGCCGCTGGGGCGGTGCCTTTGACCTTGGCCAGTACCGCCCAGTCCTGACCGAGCTGATGCGTCGCCACTGACCTCACTCTTCCTCCGCACCTGGGCGTATGCAAGCTTCCTCATGTCCGCCATATCTGCAAAAAGCAGAGCAAAGAGGTAAAAATGAGTCGAAGACCCACCTAAAAAAGCTAATAAATAGGACGGGGAGGTCGGACGCCAATCCTGCAAACTGACCCTCTTCTGAGCTAGACCCATCATCTCCTTCCGGGTCGGGAATCAGGTGGGGATGATCCCTCGAGAGGTCGGGCTCCCGACCAAACAACTTGGAATCCCAGATTCGCTCCCATTTTAGCACGCTGTCAATGTCTATCAGCGTCCCGGGTGCGGGCTTGAGCACTGCAACTTCTTTAAGCTCCTCCTTCGAGAGTTTAGGGTCGTCGTTGGCGGTCTTCCTCAGGCTCGGGAGCCAGTCCAGCCTGCATCCAGGGTTCACGGACGACTCCACCCAATAATAGTCATTATGCCAGCCCTTGTTAGAGGAGTGCCACTTGGTGAATATGGAGTGGCCGACCCGAGCTGCGAAGTGGAACCACCCTGGCTGCTTCGGGTTGGGTTTACACACGAAGAAATGCCTGAACCGGCGCAAGGTCGGCTCCACTTCCTTCTCCAGGCAGAACACGTAGAAGGCCACCATCACGGCCCAACCATTCGGTGACATCTGACCCGGGCTGAGCTCGAAATAGTTCAGAATTCCGATAATGAAGCCAGGGAGGGGGAGTTGGATGACGTCGAAGGCCAGATCATATATGGTGAAGTGGTTGGCTGGGGGATAACACGCCACTTCTTGTCGACCTGGAACCTTCAGCTTGTGATGCCGGTCAACCGACCAGTTCCTCAGCCTTGCGTTTGCCATCTGCACTGTAGAGTGGCACTCACGCTTGCAACAGGCAAACAGCTGCTCGATCCTCTTCCCTCGAATTGAAGAAGCGCTGGCTGAAGCCGAGCTCCGAGGTCGAACAGCACTAACTGGGACAGCCTCGATCGGCTCGGTTGCAGAGACCCCGGCTAAGAACTCTTGTGGTATCTCGATGCCCTCCAGTCGGTTCAGCGGCTCCCCATCCTCCCCGTCATCGAATTCTCCCAGGTCGGCCAAAGGATCCTCCTCTGCTTCCTCTCGCACCAATCTGACCCCAATAACTTGGCAGTCGTCGTCGCTCTCCCCGCGATTAGGTTTCCAAGCCGGCCCTGAGGACGAGCTGGTGCTCTCTCCGCCACGGATCCTGTTCGAGGTAGATGCCGAGCTCGACAGACTTTCATCTCCACCATAGGACCTTACTTCCATGGCCTGAGAATCTTCCGATTCCGACCTCCCCATCCTGTCTACAGCAAATATAAATGTACAGGAATGACTAAAGGGAGTCGGGACGTACCTAATGCTCTTAACTGCGGAGTACGGCCTACTAAGCTGGGTCCGAGCTGAATTATCCCGAGAAGATTCTTTCCGAGCTAGTTGCGTCCGACCACTCTGGTGTCCGACCTGAATTCCTTGAGAAATTGAAAGCAAAGTGTGAAGTGAATCTCGGAGAATATGGCCCTATTTATAGGCGCCCCTGAAAGTCGCCTCGGGAAGTCCAAACGTCGCGTCTCGTCAGAACCGCCAGGTGACGTGGCAGCCATCCGTTGGGCATGCACCGCTGACGTGGCCATCCCTACTCTATCGGGGTCGGGCACATACAGCTCGGGATGAACTTCTATCTCTAGATCTCACCCTCTCGATCTCGACTTGGGGTGGGGAATTGACGAGGGATTCCCGAGCTGATCCAAGTGAGCCGACCATTCCGAGCTGAGACGGGCTAATCCGCGCTCTGTTAACAGCGCGTTCAGCTCGATGTCCAACCTAGATGACTGACCCGACCCCGTTTACCCCGACCTCAGTTCCAGCTGTTCCGATGGGACATAAAGCACTATCGCATTAAATGCTGTCAGACCCGAACTTAGTATAAATAGAGCTCCACCCTCTTTATTTAAGGGGATCTCGCTATTAAATGCTCTCAGCTACTTTGTCAGCTCGGACATACTGGGGAAAATTCGGGTCATCACCCCGCCTTTTCCTTCCTTTCCTTGTGCAGGTCCGATAGCCGATCAGGAAAGTACAGCTCGAAGGCCGACCTGAGAAGTCCAGCTCGACAAAAATAGCTCCCAAATTTAACTGTGAAATTTTTAACCTCAATAAAATATATATATTTTTTTTAGAGATTGGTCTTCCCCTACCTCCGTCCCTGCTCTTACAAAGATTTCTTTGCTTTATCTCGATATATCCAGTTGCAAAAAGGAGAAAGAAAGCAAAAGCTATGTCTTATCGCCTTAAAAAAAACTCTCCTTCACACAAGCACGTACCAAGGAAAAAAACAAGTGGAGGACAATAATATAGCACGTACCAAGGAAAAAAACAAGTGGAGGACAATAATATAGCACGTACCAACATTAAGATGAAACATCCCATGGCCAACAAATACAGACTGCAAAATCATTTATGCGATTGGTTCAGCTAAGATGATAAGACAGATGATTTAAAGGTAATCTTGAATTCTTGTAGCTTGGACAATAACAAAAAGGATTGACTAAACGCTTTGAACATTTTTTTCTAATGATAGGGGTCTCATCGACACATAGGACTTACCCTAAATAGAAGAGATGGAGTCATAAATCTAATAATATTGGGGGGGGGGGGGGGGGTGTAAAAAAAAAGTTTTGTACAATATTTTTTGAGTTAATAGAAAAGAGACTTAATTTTTATAGTTTAAGTATTTTTTACAGTTTTATTAATAAAAATTTAATTATGATTTCATATTACAGTGCTTTTAAAGATTTAGTAAACAAATTAATCGTTCCAAATATATTCTTAAATATTAACTCGTTTACATTTGCATGCATCATAAGAAAATATTATAATAATTATAAATTGCATATTTAATTATTTGCTCTTGTTCATGGTGAAAATTAATAAGTTTATCCCATATCAAAAAAAAGAAAAAAGAAAGAGAAGACCTAAATAGTATAATATATAAGTAATAAGGAGCTCAAAGTTGAAAGTCATATATATCTATCAAAATCTAATATAACAGAAAAGAAAAATCAAAACAAGCAGTAATAAACATACACATACTAGCAAAAAATGTAATTGTGATGACTTTAATCCACACCATCAACATGATAGTAATTATAACTAACCACAAAACTACCTCTATATTTTTTAAAATTTTTATAACTTTTGAGTTTTTACTTGAGGGACCAAATTTGTTTTTTTTTCTAAAAAATCCATTATAATAATTATTATTATTATTTGTTTGGAGGTTGTTGGAGGGGCCCTCCCTCTCCCTCCGCCCCTTATAAATAGAGTATTTCAACCCGTAACAAAGACAATAAGCTGCTATTCATTTTCATATTTTATATAATTAGTAGTAGCCCCAATCAACCATCAAGTCCCTTTCAATTGACTATTAATAGCTTGCCTAACTAGCCACTGGCGGAGGCACATTGGGACCAGTGGGGGCTGCAGCCCCCACTGACCCATAAAAATTGTTAAAATTTTTATATATTTTATAAAAAAAAAAATTAGATATTTATGCATTTTAAGTTAAAAAAAATTAATTAGCCCCCACTGAAAAATAAAAGTACTAGTATAGTTCAAAAATTATGAATTTTAGCCCCCACTGGTCCATAAAAATGTTAAAATTTCTATGTATTTTTTGAAAAAAAAAATAGATATCTATGTATTTTTAGTTAAAAAAAATTAATTAATCCCCACTGAAAAATAAAAGAACTCGTATAGTTCAAAAATTATGGATTTTAGCCCCACTGGCCCATAAAATGTTAAAATTCTATATATTTTTTGAAAAAAAAAATTCGTTTAGTTCAGAAATTATAAATTTTAGCCCCACTGACAAAAATTTCTGACTCCGCCCCTGTAACTAGCCATGGTAAATGTCATCATTGTCTACATCATGTGAACTAAATTATTCAGTATCTGTGTTAATCTTCCAACTGGTTGAGTCTTTAGTTACAAAATACAAATGCAAAGTTGTTTGCCTACCTTATAAATCAAAATATCTAATGCTAGGACTGGAAGAAGTATATTGATGTACAAGGGTGGAAGTAGATTATCGGGTGTGAAAACTGCAATTTTTACTAACCTCATAAATATTTTTTAAAATCTCTAATTTTTAGTATTTGTAGTTTGTAAAATGATCTAATTCCATTAATTTGTCATCAAATTTGTTTAGTTTCCAATTAGCCTTCAATTAGTCTTTGTGCATGGATAAGATATTCTAGATTCGTTTCTATTAATATACATAAAAAATTAGGTGTTAATTGTGAACCTTTAAACTGGTAACGCACTTGATTACGAATTCATACAAGTAGGCAGCCCAACTAGAGTGAGAAACACAAAGAATGATCAGATGCAATAACTTTTTTGCAAAAGCTTCAGCAATTTCATTAAAAAAAAAAAAAAAAAAGGATAGCCGACGCCGGAGATGCGAGGATTAGAAGCAGCTAATTGAAGTCAACAATAATAAATGAGGTATTGATAATGAATTTTTTCAAATGGTTAAGGTGTTAATACACATTTATCAGAATTCGCATCCCTATACAGAATGTGATGCGAGGATTAGAATAAGCAAATTATACTTTTTGGGACTGACGAATACATGAGTACCCTGTGATCTCTTATTTTTATCGGTTTTGTTAATTTGATCATTTATTTTCGTAAGTAATATTTTTTGGTCTTATATGTTTTGAAATTGTATCATCATTAATCCTTTCTTTAATTTATGACTAAAAGGTGTTATTTATATAAATTAAAAATTAAAATTAACTTGATAAAACCGATAACTATAAAAGACCGGACGGTAATAAATAAATAAAAAAATTATTCAAAAAAACTTGGCCCCTTCATAATGCTGTTATTGCCCATTTCATCAGGTGACCTTTCATGCCCTGAACATCTAATCTGTGACTGAAATTCCATGTATAAATCTGGTTTGTCAACAACGACGCATGTTCTGACAAAAAAACAACAACAACAACAACAACAGCGACGACGCATGATTGTTTATGTTAGGAAAATCTTATGCCATACATTTATTTATTTTTATGAGTAGGTCTCGATCTTGAACTAATTAATTAATGAGATAGTTGTCTGGTTCACGTCCTCATTGTCATTTTCATAGTTCAGAATCTCATTAGATCAATTTTAATTCTTTTCTCATTTCCCAGAAGCTTAAGCAGAGAATCTTTTCGAAAACCTAGAATAAAAATCTGAGGATCATAAAAGGATGTTAAAATAATGCATTGCATACCTTAGATTTGCATAAGCCAATCATACGCAAGAGAAGCCATTCTAGTTATTAAAGGCCATAATACCAGGAATAATATTGGGACAAGTTATTTCCATCTGAGCCATTACATCTCAGGAACTAAAAAGCTTGCGGTAATCTAACACATTCTATGACTACTCGATATTACATTGAAGACATTATTTTCGATAGAAATTAAATCATCCCCAAGGAATGATTCATAGAAAAAATTAAACATTAATTTTGATTCTACATTAGTTGCGCGTGCGGCTTCTTTGTTTGCCCATGGTTAATTAATTAATAAACTAACAGATTTACATATAAGTATATACTTATTAATTTAGAACTTAAAACTTTACCATTCGAATAATGAAAAATCATGCTTAATTAAATTTGATTTCCTCATTGACTTTGGGTCATAGCTTATCCTTGACACTGAACACGGCAAATGGAGGTACTATTTGACTGAAACTTTACAGCCTAAAAGTAATGGCCATCATCCGACAACCAACAACCCTGGGAAATTTTCACAATAGGGCTCCGTTTGTTTGCCGTAAAATAATTTGCTTGTGTAAAATATTTTCTGTGGAAAGTATTTTTTTGAAAAATAAAATATTTTACAGGGCTTTGTTTATTTGCCGTAAAATAACTTGTTGAAAGAAAATATTTTACTGAAAAATATTTTCTAGTGTTTGGATGTGTCGTAAGTTTTATAAAATGTTTTCTTTTCCCAAAGAACATGAAAACATTTTACATAATTTTGTACTAGCCGCAATTGTTGACCGGAAAATATTTTACGGTTGACCAATTTTCCGGTGTTACCAAACACCGTAAAATCCGGAAAATGTTTTCCGGGAAAATATTTTACAGCAAACAAACGGAGCCTAGATCACTTGTACGGCAGTGATGTGGGTGTAATAATTGGATAGCTAGTGTAAAATATGTTTGGCAACACAGAGTAAAATTATAAAGGAAAATTAAATTGATCCAAAATGATGTGTTACGTAAATGGTCCCAAGCGCCAATAATAGGAAAGCATTCAATAATAAAGGAAAAACAGGGGAAGGATTACGTCTTATTTTGGATTGGGTAAAATTATAAAATAAATATTTATAAAGAATTTTGTGTATTCTTTGCTCAGATTGAAAAGAAAATGAAAAGAATTGATAAGTTAATAAGTTTTATAAACGGGAAAATTCCACATATAGTCCGTATAGTTACTAAAAAGTCTCATTTTGATCCTTATTATTTTATTTTACTTAGTTTAGTTCCTATTATTTTTTTAAAAGTTTTAATTTAGTCTCTATTATTTTTAAAAAGTTTTAATTTTGTCCCTATTATTTTTCTAAAAGTTTTAATTTCATCCCTATTGTTTTCCAAAAGTTTCAAATTAGTCTCAATTATTCAAGGACTAAATTAAATTTTTTTTAGAAATAATAGAGACAAACTTAAATGTTTTTAGAAAACAATAAAGACTAAATCGAATAATTTTTAATAATAAAGACTGATTTAAAACTTTAAAGAAACAATAGGAACAAAGAGTTATTCACAAACTTACAAATATATTCGTGTTATAGAAAAGTTGAGTTACGGTTAAGAAAAAATAAAATAAAATTGACAAGGTGTTGTCATTTAGCATTGTGCTAAGTCTTTAACTGAATAAGATGGCATTCTAAATTTCTAGAAACAATTTGGCAATCTTTGTTGGCAATGCAAGTCTTTAGATGTTATAGACTGACTTTTTTTTTTTTGGCTTCAAGATAAGCTATGGCGATTACACTATGAAAATTCTAGGGGATGTTTTATTCTTTTTATTCTTTTCTAACAAGAGAGTCAATTGTCCCAGAGTTTGTACAATGGAGAAAAAACCCAACGACTGGAGAATATTCAAATTTGACAATTAATATGTAAATCGATTAGACTCACGATAAATGTGGACCACTTGATAATGGCTGTAATAGACTGACTTTTACAGCGTACTGTTTGAGTTAATTCATAAAAATAAAAAAAAAAGTCAATCAAATACGTGTTCGACCTAATGACCAAATGGTGCAACCAATTATCTATTCAGCAAAGTCATTGAGGGGAGACTTAGTAGCTAAATAATTTGTAGCAAATTTTATAGTTGACTTCTCGGAACTAATGGGCCAAAGAAAGGTCTTGACACAAAAGAAAGGGCGGACGAAAATGTCATGAGAAAGACAGAAAGGAAAATAATAATCATCTAGACTAATTATTGTAAAAAACAAAAAAAAAATTATTAATAATTGTGTGCGTAAGTTATGTTTCATATATAGAGTCAACGGTACACCATGAACTCTGAAGCATGGCACGATCAACCAACTTCTCTTATTTAAATTGAGTCTATAGAAAATATCAATTAAGCATAAACTGGTGGAGAATACATACACTCTTTTTTGTATGATGATATATATAAATTCACCCATATATTTCGAAGATATATAAAGTGTTTATTCAGTCAAGAATTTGGATTAGATGAACTAAGCGCAAATTTATAATACAAGTTGTAAGAGTTGTAACCATATTAATCTCAAAAATCTATTTAAAATTTCTTAACATTTCAACTCTTTTTAGTTTTATAAAATCACTTAACTCTCACTAATTTTATCACAAAATTCACTTAACCCCTATTTAACCCCACAAATAGAATAGTCTAGATCGGTCGATGAGCTAAGTAGAGAATCCAATAAATTGCCTAATTTCCTCAAGACAAACTTTTCTACTTGCAATTCATTCATAATCAGGAAAAGGAAATTTTGAATCAGCTACGCAACAGATTTTAGGTAATTATTATTAATTAACAAAAAGCTATCATAAGTTCCACCCAAGACGTCATAATCCTTTACCATTTACAGATATGAAATCATGCTATGTTATCACCAGTGGCGGAGCTATATTAGAGTAAGTGAGGGTTGCAGTCCCCACTGACTTAAAATAACGTTAAAAATTTTATGTATTTTTGAGGAAAAATAATAAAATATCTATGTATTTTTAGTTAAAAAATTAATTAGCCCCCACTGAAAGAAAAAATGAATTCATATAGTTTAAAAATTTATAAAATTTTGTGTATTTTTAGGAAAAAAATTAAAACATTTATGTGTTTTTAGTTTAAAAAATTAACTAACACCCACTGAAAGAAAAAATAAAGTCATATAATTAAAAAATTATTTATTTTAACCCTCACTGATAAAAATTCTTGGCTCACTCCTGTTATCACCTTCTTTTGTTCCCTTAGATTACTGTATTCCGTTGGTCTCTTTACTTTGATTTAGATAAGAAGAGAAACATTAGTGGAAATGTCATATCACTTTATTTACCAAGTCTAGCTAGAAGATTATTAAGAAAATGAGGCTTTCCATTGTGTGGAGAGAAGTTTATAATGTCGAAATTAAATATCATTGTTGTTAAACAGCATATCTTCAGAGATGGAAGAAAGAAGCACAATTGACCAAAAACAACATAGGGATTAGAAAAAAAAAACAAAAAACAAAACAAAAACAAAAACAAAAGAGCCACAAAGAGAGATAGTGGCATGCCACCAAAGATTAGGTGATGTGTTCGAGTCTTAAATTTAAATATATGTCCTCTCATTATAATATTGTTTGGTTGTAACGGTAGATTTAAAAAAAAAATTCAGTGAGGGTTAAAATATATAATTTTTTAATTATATGTGTACTTTTTTTTTAATGGGCTAATTATTATTTTTTATTTAAGTACACAGATATTTAAATTTTTTTTAAAAAATATATAAAATTTTTAACGTTTTCTCAATTCAGTAAGAGTTGCAATTCTCACTAACCCGTTTATGCATCTGCTACTGTCCAGTCGTTAGCTAATCTGAAATATACATTAGAGTATATCATTGCATTATATAATTTATAACATCAAAATGGATCCAATATTACATGCCTTTCCCAAGGAGTTGGATAATTTTTCTGGCTTTTAATCCAAGCATCCTTTTACCCAAAAAAAAAATTATGGCCTTGCCAATGATGAATTACTTGTCATAAAAAAAGGAAAAAAAAAAGAGAGAAAGAAATAGAAAGATAGAGAGACGTGACGTAAGGGCAAGTTCAATGAAGGCTTTAAATTTAGATGTTCCAAACCTGTTTTTAGAGCCCTCAAACCTAAAAAGTAATACCATTTATGATAAAAGTACGTGAAGTCTATCACTTTTGATTTAAAAGATGCTAAAATAGAATCCTAATCTAAATTTTAGGTTCTAAATTTGTTTAACAAAATAGAGTCTAGGCTCTATTTTGACATCTTTTAAATTAAAAATAGTAGATTATATGTATTTTTATCATAAATAATATTATTTTTTAAGTTTAAAAACTCTAAAAACAAGTTTAAAATACCCATATTTAAAAAATTTATTAATTTAAAGTCTACATTGAAAATGGTCTAAGAGCAGCATATTTTACCAAAAGACAAGATAAGCGCATGACAATGGTAAAAAGACACTGAAAAGTCAAGTTTAAATCGTGACCGCCCATCTTCCATGTTGAGAAAGAAAACATCTATTTGCGGCACAGTTTCTGCCACGTCAGGATGCGAGTCATACTATTCAAGGCCGTGTGGACAAAGCAAAATTCACGGCCTCCCGTGACGTTAGGCGCGGCGTCATCCACTTGCAGCATCAATTCCGTCTACAACTTGCCACGTGAATTTTCACGAGAAGATCTTCTATAATATTATTATATTATAAGTTTCGTGATATGATTTTATTTTGTTTTTTTGATAAATTTGTGGACTTCAAGCATTCACCAAATTTAACGTACGTGAATTTATTTTTGATTCAAATAGAGGTTTAGAATACATCGCATTTTCGACTACAAAAATCAATGTGGGAATATTTTGCACTTAAAACAAAATTATACCACTAAATAAAATACCTAGTGATGTACGTGAATTTCAATGAATTTGAAACTCTAGTTGAATGAGTTCTAATTTTGATTTTAAAAATATTATGATTTTTTTAAGAGAATATACATATTGAATGTTTGAATTAATAAAATATTTTAAATATCATTTATGCTACTCTTTATATTCTTCATGACGATAAAAGATAAAGGCAAGTTATTCATAATTGTCAATAATATTTTCTCCTTTCATGCACTAGAATTTAAATCAAAAGGTAAAGAAGAGACTAAAAAAAATTGTTTAACACTACGACAAATAATTGAAAGAAGTAGTTTTCAAAATATGATTTTTTTTTCTTTATATTTAAGGTATTGTCTAAAATCAATCATTCAAAAATACGCTAGACCGCAAATAATATGGTTGAGGGTTCAATTAGCATACATTTTTTTCCTTCTTATCCCTCTATCTACATTGTTAGAGACATATTGGCAGTCTAACATTTAAATGTATGATTTTCACATTATATTTGAGATAAATCTCAATTTCTTGCTCTTTTTTGGCGTTGTTACCTTTTAACTATATATATATCATTTTCGAACTTTTGGATTTGTTAAGTCCAAATAATGTTATTTCCTTTTATGGATTTATGAAGAGTTATTCTATTACCGTGACCCTAAAGAATAGTTTTGGAAGAAAATACCAAAGATTTTCATGTTACATCAATTATTGAATTTTCTTATAATAGAAGGGAAAAAGAACTCCCCACCGCCACACCCCCCCCCCCCCCCCCCCCCCCCCCCCCCCCCCTGGCCCCAAAAAAAAAAAAAATCACGCCTTGATGGAGCGCGTGTGTCTGGCGGAAAAGAAGATTCAAAGTCCAAAATAGAATCTTAGTAAAAAAGTCGTACAAGGAAAACAATCTAATTGGGTGTTTCAATGTGGCAATAGGGAGGCCCCATGACTAGGAAACCGCAAACCCGCTGATTTATTGGACTTTTCCTTCCGCTTCACGTGCCGTTTAGAACAATGCTCCCCCACCACGCACTTCATTTTTTCACGATTTTTTCCAAACTAATATTTCATGCTGTTTAAAATAGCTACAAAAGCTCGTAGTCATTAGATTAAAATATCTAATTTTATCTAATAAAAATATTATTTCTTGAGGAAATTGGACAAATAGTCCCCATTGTTTATAAATTTTGGACAAATAGTTCCTATTGTTTCACAAGTCATTCAGTTAGTCCCCATTGTTTGCAAAAGTTCTACAAATAGTCCCTATTATTTACAAAAGTCCCACAATTAGTCTCCATTGTTTGCAAAAGTCACTCAATTAGTCCCCATTGTTTGTAAAAGTCACTCAATCAGTCCTCATTATTTACAAAAGTCACTCAGTTAGTCCCCAATGTTTGCAACAAACATTGGGGACTAACTGAGTGACTTTTACAAACAATGGGGACTGATTGAGTGACTTTTGTAAACAATGGGGACTAATTGAGTGACTTTTGCAAACAATGGGGACTAATTGTGAGACTTTTACAAACAATAGGGACTAACTGAATGACTTATGAAACAATAGGGACTATTGGTAAAACTTTTACAAACAATGGGGACTATTTGTCAAAAATTTGTAAACAATAGGGACTATTTGTAAAATTTGCCCTTATTTCTTCTATGTTTAATAGTTTAAAAGTTAAAATTATAATTATGATATAATTTTAGAATGTTAAAATAATTAAAAACACTTAAAGAGACAATCCTAATTCATGTCTTTCATTGTCAACATTTCTTGTTGGTTATATAAGAGTTGGATCAATTCTTACCATTATAACGTTAAAATTTATCTCGCCAAATGCATAAACTTCCACGACCAGTTACTTTTCTAACACTAGTACTTTTTTTTTTTTTTTTTTGTCAATTTTCTACGACTAGTACAGTTTCAAAGGCAATATTTTCAATTTGGCCCACACCTTGTAAAATTTGCTTCTAGAATATGGTCTCCGCTACAGTTCCTGAAAGTATGAGTTCACCACCCAAAGGTTCACTAGTTATGAATTATGACACAGATGAGTACGACCAAGTGGCTGACAACACATCCACAATAAACATAAATTTATATGTTTCTCAAGTTATTCCAACTAAAATTATCCCTTAATTATTGAATGTTGATGTCTTGGTGGGGTATATATATATATATATATATATATATACATAACCCCTGAATCTTGAACAACAGATGCTGAATTTGCCTTATTATTTTGATAAAAATATTTTGCATTTTTAGTCTAAAAGACATTACTCAAAGTTGGAGAAAAAGGGGATGAGAGGTTCTGTTTGGCTTAACTTTGAAATTTTAGCTTTTGAACTATAAAATTTTGCTTTGGTTAGAAGCGATGCTCAACAAAAAACAGTTGACTATTTGGCCTGTATTAAAAATATTGAGCTTTTAAAAAATTTGAAGAAAATATTGTATTTTAAAAAATATAAAGGTGTATATTTAAAAAAGAAAAAGAAAACAGCTTCCAGCATTATATAAAAATAACTTCACAAAAGCTTATTTTAAAAAGCTCCAATTTGGAACTTCTTATTTTTCAATTTTTTTTCACCTTATGTTTTTACCTAAAAGCACTTTTTGAAATGGGTTAAACAGGCGAGATCAACTTTTAACCTCACAAAAAATACTTTTAAATGTTAAAAAATTAGGCCAAACAAACTGATTTCTGGACTTTAGTAAGGTAAATTCATTATTGTATAAAAGAGGAAAAGAGATAGTAAAACATCTTTGCTCGTAAGTGGTGACATATATAGCATTAATAGACTGCCCCTCTTAAGGTATAGTACCATAGTTAGTTGCATATCATGTTACGTTTTCTATGCTAAGACGTGATATATTGGTGGTTGTGAAGCAACTTCACAAACACAAATTATGGATAAATCTCCTTTTAATCATATATAAATTTACAAAACAATAAAATAAATGATAAGCACGTGTGTCTTTATTTATATGTGAACACATAAGTTTTTATAAATAGAGTTTTTCTTTGTTTATGGGTGAATATGGCAATAAATAGTGAGTAGATGAAAAGATTCAAATCCATTTAAGAGATTTATTGATCACTTGACATTCTAGTGGCTTCCCTCATCATCTATATTCATGACATTATAACTTCATTTTGGCAAACAAATATCATTACAATGATAATGCCAGTGTAAAGGAAAAGATTATCTAATACCCACCAACTTCTTAATATCTAATTATAACTATGATGTTTCTCTCATTTGTCAATTAAAAAAAAAAAGTAAGTTTTTAGCTTCCATGAACTCCTCCAATTTCTACTCAAGCCCTCAAATGCATTGTTTAATGTTAAATAAAAGGATACCTTATACTAAATTACATGAATTTATGAAAAATTTAAACAACCAAAATTCCCAAAAAATATACTTATCAGCAAAATTCCCTAATAAGATTATCAAAGGCACTATATTTTCAACAAATCGGTGCTAACTGCGAATCATCTATTATTATTAAAAAAAATCCAACTCCTAATTTCTATGAAGTGGTCCACGTACTCAGATTTCATCAATCAATAATTTTTGTTTTCCCTTTATCATAAAACGACTAGCAAGTATTCTAAATCTATCTAACAAAAACATAAAAAATGGAAAAATAACTTATGGGGCAAGTTTTGTAATGTCAAGAAGTTTTTGGACTGGCAGTGCATTTTCCTGGTAAATTAAAGTACCCTTTTATAAAATAAGAATCCCTTTATCATAATATGACTAGTCAAGTATTCTAAATCTATCTAGTCAATTCGTACCATTATAACTTTAAAATTTATCTGACTAAACGGGTCTTCAAAAACTTCCACGACCAGTTACTTTTCTAACACTAGTACTTTTTTTCTTCTTCTTCTTCCTTTTTTCTTTTTTTGTCAATTGTCTACCACTAGTATATTTTCAAAGGCATTAGTTTCAATTTGAACCACACCTAGTAAAATTTGCTTCTAGAATATGGTATCTGCTACAGTTCCTGAAGGGATATGTCGAGGTTGGGAATCTCGCAGTCGAGGTTGGGAATCTCACAGTCGAGGTTAGACGGCTACGCCTGCCAAACTGGACTTTCGGGTCGGCTGCCGAGCTGAACTTTCGGGTCGGCTGCTTGACCTGCACATGAAAAGGGAAGGAAAAGGCGAGGTGACGACCCGGATTTTCCTTTCGGGCTTGCGAATGATTAGTATGTCCGAACTGGCAAGGTAGATGAAAGCATTAATGACGAGTTACCTCTCAAGTGAAGGGGTGGAGCTCTATTTACACTAAATTCGGATCTAACAGCATTTAATGCGGCGTAGCTTTATGTCCCATCAGGGTTTTATGTCCATCAGAATAGCTGGCGCAGAAGTCGGGGTTTTCCTAGGTCAGCGTGAGGTCGGATCAGCATTCAGGTTGAACATTAGCTGAATGGGTCGGCTTTCGCTTGGGGTTGGCTTACCTCAGCTCGGTGTGGGTAGCTTACCTCAGCTCGGGTTCCTCTCGTCAATCCCTCCCCTCCCCAAGTCGAGATCGAGAGGGTGAGGTCTAGATTTGGGAGTTGTTCCCGAGCTGGAGGTTCTCGACCCTATCGGTGGAAGGAGGCCACGTCAGCAAAGCATGTCCCTCAGATGGCTGACATATCACCCGATAATTATAACAAGATATGATGTTTGGGATTCTCGAGGCTGTTACAGTCATCGCCTATAAATAGGGCCCTGATGTCCTGAATTCATTTCACACTTCGCTTACGAAATTTGAAGAGCTTTCAGGTCGATAACCAGAGTGGTCGGACATTTGAGCTTGGCAAGCGCTTTGCTCGGCAAATTCAGCTCAGTGTTTAATTAGTTCGGAGTCAGTTAGCTCGGGTCATATTCCATAGCTAGAGTCGTTAGGTATGTCCCGACTCCTTTTAGATCATTCCTGTACGTACATTGTCATTTCATATACAGGATGGGGAGGTCAGAATTAGAAGATTCCCAAGCGATGGAGGTGAGATCCTATGGTGAGGACGAGAGTTCGTTGAGCTCAGAATCCACCTAGGATAGGGGTCGAGGTGATGACAGCTCAAGCGCGTCTCGAGGATCAGTCCGGCGACCCGAGCCCAGAGATAGTGATGAGGACTGCCAAGTTATTAGGGTCAGACTGGTGTAGGAAGAGGCCGAGATAGATCCTTCGGCCGACCTGAGAGATTTGGGAGATCAAGAGGATGGGTCCCCACTGAACCGGTTAGAGGGGCTCAAGCTGCCACAAGAGTACTTAGCTGGAGTTTCTGCGGCGGAGCCGATTGAAGCTGTCCTAGTGAGGGCAGTCCACCCCTAGAGCTCGGCCACGGCCAGTGTTTGCTTATCAGTATGCTTAATGATCACACCCTAATTTAAAGTGGAAGATATTCTCAATTAAAAGAGAAACACCGATTGTTTTATTTCCCTCAAAAGAATGTTTGACTGAGATATAAATAACTATAAGGAAAAATATTCGCTCAATCTATTGGACCGTCAGTCTAAGAGATACATGAGGTGCGCCCCATACCATGTGAGTGAGACTGACCGAAGAGTCTCTCTAACTAAAATGGTTGACATCATTACATGCGTACGAAGTGCAAGTTCCAAATCCAATACTTAGACAAATTAAAAGAGTTTGTTTTTTTATTTTTATTTTGGTAGAGACAAATTAAGAGAGTTGATTATTGATATAATGTGGAAGTGATAAGGAGCATTGCAGATCGCATATCAGGAATGGTTTTCAAATATTTTAAGATTCAAGACAAGCCACTCTTTTCAATTCACTTTACCAACCAAATTTTGCAGTCAAGAAACCAAACCAAAAAAGGCATTAATATACTATTATACTCTCAAAAAAATTATGTTATTGATATTCAACTAGTTGTAAAAAGTAAAATGTATTTCAAATATCGTCCTTTACTTTCAGTTATGATTATATATGGGCAAACAAGTGTCCAAATGAAAAACTTTTCTCCATGAAAATATTACCTCTACAATTTGAGACAACCAAACCCAAACATACTAATGAGGTACTTGATCCAAACCAACTAAGAGAAGACATGTGTTCAATTCCAAGTCTTTGTACATTAAAAAAGGGAGTATATCACTAAAAAAATATTACATCTTGGCAAATATAAGACAATAATAATAAAAAATTATAAGAACCTTTTCAAGTTATGTCTTCAGAACGTACTTAAAGACTGTATCTTCCTAATTTTAAAAGACCGCCCTTGGAATAATGATCCTCTCTCCTAAGCTCATTCCCTACCCCGCGATTACCTCCACATCATTATAAATGCCTCATTTTTTTAGCCAAAAAAAATAACGCAATTCCTTTTAACTTTTTCTTGTTTTTCTTCATTCTGAACCCTTTTCTAAACCAAAAAATAACATATTTCCAAATCACATAACTCCTTTTAACTTTCTTTTGATTTTCTTCACTTTGATCATCACTTTTCACCTTTTACTACATTATTGCCTACTATTTAAATTGCCACATGTTACTAATTATAGCAATCTATGATAAGCAGTTCTTGTTTGAACAAGTAAAGCATTCTTTTGGGAGAAACTCCAGCCAACATAAAGCAATTTATGCTAGGCATGAAATATATTAGCATGCACGTAAAATGATAGTTCAATAAACATCTTTCTAAAAAATTGGTTTTATCTTGCATCTTCCAACTACACAAACTATTAGGCCACATTTCTATTCTAAGAACCTTTTTCCTCATAAGTATTTCCTTCGTAAAAACATGAGCACATCAAGCCCCAAAATCTTCTATATCTATGTTTCGTAATGATGCACACAGTTCTTTTATATCCAAAATCTGACAAATATCTGATATACAATGAATTAATTGACCATACAAGGATAAGTTCAAAAAAAATATATATATAGAAAGTGAGGAATAAAGATAAAACTACTCACCAGCGTGTATGAGCCACTGACATTGAACTTTTTCATGATTTTTACAAAATGTGGAAAACTAGAAACAAAAGATTGTGCCGCTAATTTTTCTTCAGGTGCAAACTTCATTGACATACAACCTTTGGCTTGAGAACCCTATTTGTGGAGAAAGCTATCTTTTTTCTGGACATCTATTCCAATTTTGCAATTCAGATTGTTCAGTAAAGCAACACATATAGTAAAAGCAAGATAAAAATGAGATTGCTCAAATGGAAGTGATGTATATATATCACCTGATTCTCGGTTGCAAATTTTTTACAAGGAGTATAGTGCAGAACTCAAATCAGATCCCTTCTTATTTGAGATCTCAACATCTGTCGCTTGCTGCAAATATATGTTATGAGAATTTCTTTTCAATTTCTTGGTCCTGCATCTAGGTATTTTATGTGAAGTAGCAGTACACCCATTTAATTGGCTTTTCATGAACCAACTTATAACTAGATTGAGGTCAGCTTAGAGGCTAATGACACAAAGTTACAAATGGAAGACACAAAAAGTGTATACGACATACTACCCCATATACAAGAGGGTTGAGGTCACTTGATTCTCAGAACTAGTGCAGCGTGGTGCCTGAATTTTAGCAGGAAATATTAGGTAACAAAACCCATTGAGATGGCAACATTCTAGAACACGAGAAAATTTTTCCCGTTAGTTTGACGAGAAGACCAAAGTAGAGGGGTGAAGGACCTTGTTGACCAACAACAACAGAAAAGACTTTATGCATGTCCTCTTTGAGGACTGCAAAGTGCTTCTTTGATTTCTTTTTCTTTTTCAAAAAATGCAAAGGCTCTTTGTGCAATAATAGAGATTAACTAGTATAAGTCTCCCAAGAATGAATGTAGTTTTTGAGCTATAGCAATCATAGATTTTGGATATGTTTCAGCCTACTCAGCAAAAGCTTCGAGATGATCTCAAATATGAAATTGCAACAATTGATAGGACGAAATCCTTTATAGATGATGAGTTCTTCACCTTTGAAACCAAGGTCACGTAGGTAAGATTCAACACTGGTCTGCAATTGACATTGAAGTACCAGAGGTCACTACTGGTAAGTAGCAGAAAGTCGCACAAACCAAGATGATGAATGCTAAATTTTGGTAAGGAGAAGCATAAAGAGCTCGAGGAGTTTATAAGTCGAACCTGATGAGAAACATCAAATTGGGCCAAGATGACCTCTGCAGCCTTCAAAGTCCTGTCAATATTTTCTTGAGCCTTCCAAATGGCATGTGTCCTAATCTACAATCAGCGGATTGAATAGAGATTAAGAAAGAATCCCAACTGGCCGATGCAATTGAAGTTTAGAAATGAAAAAACATCCATGAAATCAAAATTCAGCTATAAGCAAATCACATCAAATATAAAATCACCAAGAAATAAATTTTAAAACCAGTAATTCTTTGTACCTATGCTCAGCTTAGTATTCATTGGATTAGAAAATATATATATATAATTTCAAGAAAAACCACTAAATTAACAAAGTTAAACTATTCAAATCAACCCAAATTTGCTTCCTTTTTCCTCTTTAAAATATCATATTAAATAAAAGTTAGATGCTATAAAACTAAAGTTGACAGGAAGTAGATCCAAAATCAACACTTGGGTTCTTTCCTATCAAACAAACTCCAAAAAACAAAAAAAGACCCCAAAAAATAAATCTTTTTTACTTCTTTCAAAAGATTCATATTTTTTTTTCAAAACCCACAAAGAGAACTTCAAAAAGAATCAAATAAATGACAAGAACAAAAAAAAAAAGAAAATTAAACTTTGTAGAGTGTAACAATGCAATCTTAAGGCATAATAAAAACGCCAACCCCATCTTGGTTTTACCTCTACCACAAATCACTCAGCACTTGTCAAAAATTGAACAATCAATCAGCAAATTATGCTAAAAATTACAAAAATATATTAGTGCGATTGCATCCTCAAACTCAAATACATTAAACTACTTGGTTACATACCAACACAATGTAATAATATAAGAAATAATTCTACTCAAGCCTAAATATGTAGCTATAGAAGCCAATTGATTCATCTGATTGTTGATAAGATAACAAAAACAGGAATGTAACCTAGAATTGGGGTCCTGAACTCTCTCGACATACAACTCCAACTACTGCTTCAAAGTCAAATCCTCATCTGACTACATCAATCAAAGAATAACCGAAAAAAAATCCTTAATTTCCACTTACTAACAATTACAAAGCACCAATTTTTTCTGATTCTTGCCTATATTCCTCTTATCATATACAAAAACAGCTTAAATTTGAAAAAATGAAGAAACCCTAAATCAAAATTGAAATCATTGATTTCATATTCAGAATAGAAAAACATACAAATAAAACTCATATATTCACATACCTTCACACGTAGATATATATATATATATATATATATATATATATATATATATATATATATATACTCCCTTCCACTTAAACATCTATGAAGAATTAAGCCATCGCGTGAGGGTTCAAACTTGACAGTGATGGACGAAAGCTTAGTATCAAAGTGAAACAAGAAGGACAACTCGTCACACTGTTGATCAATGCCGACGCCATTATATTGCAGCGGTGGAACCCTAGCCATCTATTGCATTAGCTGCTGCTGAGTATAGTTTTGGGGTTTTAGTGTATGTGTGGCATGTGAGAGAACAGGGAGAATAGAGATGAGAATTTTACAAAAATAAAGTTAGTAAAGCTTTTTCCCTTTTTTTAATTACATATATGACGCGTCAAATTTGCCACAAAACTGATATTATTGTGCTGTTCGTCACCAGTTTGTCATAAAACTAAATATTTATTCCCGCCTATAAATTGGTGTCGTCACAAACATGTAGCCTTTATACCACGCAATTGCGACAAAATTTACTAATTTGTAATCTTCATCACATATTCGTCACAAAACTTAATTCGTCACAAAATTGTAGCTTTTTACCCATGAAATTGTGAAGATATTATCTAATTTTTAAAATTTGTCATAGATTCGTCACAAAATTTGCGTCAACTTTATGACGCTATTTTTTCCCCGCTTGGTAAAATAGAATCGTCCCAAAATTGTCGCAATTTGTGACGAACTTGTGACGTATTATAATGCCCGTCACATAATCGTCATAAATTCCACATAATTTGAGCGTCAAAAATTTTTGTAGCAAATTTGTCCCAATTTTGTGATGATTTCCTATTCGTCACAACATTTTGTCACAAATCAGCTTCTTTTTTGTAGTGATCCATCCAGATTGCTTTAATGTATACAAAGATCTTTGTAATTTGATCAAATACATTTCTTGGGATTTTAAATTGCATGTTTCAAGCATATTTAGTCCTTCAGGGACTTCTATATAAATATCTCTATCAAGTGATCTACAAGGGTATATTGTTACCATATTCATAAGACGCATATGAAGTCCTTTTAAAAAATTTCAGACTCATAAATATAATTGCATCAACCACAAGAGAATATATCTCGTTATTATTTCAATTTCAAGGTATAACTGCATAGTGCACTAGCCCATTCCTTGCTTATGTTATCCTATCTAAGTAGTTTAGGAGCTAGCCAACTACTGATACATTCCTTGAACTTTGTAAACAATATGAGATTGTTTCATTACGCTTCCCCTCAATCCCATATATGCACAAAGGTGTATGGACCTTCATGGTCCAAAAACTTCACATTTTGCAAGCGAATTTAATTCTGCCTGGATTGCGTCTTTCCATTTTGGCCAATCATTTCTAAGTAGATATTCTTGAACGGACTTGGGTTCAAGTTCCTCGCTTTCTTTCATCAAATCAATAGCTACTGCATATACAAATATTTGATCATGATCAATTTTTTTTTTCGGTTCCATTTTTTTCCAGTAGTAATATAACCGAGCGAGATCTCATTATTCTCAATATTTTCAATATGCATATCGTATTCAAGTACCTGATTCTCACTCGGAGTATTTCTTTCTCAGTTATATTTTCTACTTATTTTTGTATCTTGATATCTTCAGGATATCTAACATTTTCAAAATGCCAACTAGCTTTATTTTGCTCTTTTATTTTCTTTGGAACCGAGAGTTCTACCACACTTCAGGCGTATAATAGACTCATTTTAATAACATTACTTCAAATAGGAGCATTTAAAGCTGGTATTGTGACTCAATCACTTTTTTTTCTAAAACTGAATGCATCTTTGCAAATAAATAATTTTTTTGAACTTCCAGTTCATATTGACTATGCGAGGATCAATATTTTGATGCATTCTATAAAAGTTCTTATTGTCCAACTTTTATTTTTCTCCCCCTAATGCTGGGAACTTTATTTCAATAATTAGCAATAAATGCTATAAATTCAACTCCAGTCAAAGATTTAAAATGTTTAACATTGATGGAGATTCAAATATAAGTTCTCAATTTTCTATGTAAACTCATCTTTGTGCGTTGTGGTAAAGCATTGTAACATATTTTGCGCACTCATATTTTATGAGATGAGGTATTTGGTTGTTGACCAATAAGAAGTATTTATACTAAGCAGTTGGTCTAAATGCTGCCACATATGATGTAATATGTCCCCAAGAAAAATCAGGCAACCTTATAAGTAATGGTCTATCAATCACTACAAGCGATTAATAAAAGAGTTTGCTAGACTCATATATATCTCATGAATTTGTTTTAGAAATATATACGATTCAATTTTAACTTTATTTGGGGATTGTCTAAGATAATTATTTTTTTTTGGGAACAAGCAGCACATGAAAATTCACTTATAAAAAAATCTTTTGATTCCTTAATGAGTGTTTATGCCAAAATTCAAGAATTTTTCTCATCGATTTTATACCCATATAACCTAAGTGGTCATGCCAAGAAACAAATAGTCCTTGGATTAAATAACATCTAGTTATTCAAAATATTGGAGTCTATTAGACTCATATGAATCCAAAGATAATGATCACAATTTTTTCACGGCATGCCTTTTGCTAGAGATAAGCGACATAATTTAGAGATTTTTTTTTTTCATACGCGGTATCAATATGAGAACCATTAAAACATATATCTCTAAAATATAGAAGGCATTCTATGATCTAATACATATCATTGCTTATCTGTAATTATTTCTATTCCAATATCATAATATAGGTTTTTAAAAATATTCAATAGTTTACAAAGATTCTTCAAGAATCTTTAATCTAATGTTTAGTGGATCCATGTTTCTATAAAATAATAAATAAAGTGGCATATATATAAATATTAAATTCATACATTTAAAACATGATACTCAAGATGAACTCTTCTTCATTGTAAAGGGAAGTAAAAAATATTAAAGTCAAAAATAGCATAATACTAATTGCACTATATGATGCTCTTGATCATGCTAAGGAAAAATGAATGTCTAAAAGTTAATCTATGACGTGAGCATAATACCATTTTAATGCAAATTGGAGGGACAACGTAACTCTCACATTATATGATTTGTTATCACAACACATGGACAACTTTATGAAATAAAACATTCTTTGACATTTTCCAAGAAAGATAGATATAACATAGATGGTCCATTTTAGTAAAATAATGCAGGAGCAAAGTAAAAGTGTTTTCATACGACAAAACCTTAGGAAAAACCCAAGTACCCCCAACGGATAGTCCTTTCTAAAAGACATGCTGACAAACAAGTCAAAAATTTCTTAAGATATCATATTCAAGAAGACTAAATCACAGTCACCTTGAGTACCAGAATAGATCATCATCAAGTATGTCGTACCAATAACAATCAATACATAGTACAATGAATTTACTCAAGGCACATGCGGCCGACCCGAAAGGGGTTAACAAACATAGACGAACTGAAGGTAATATTCCTACTACATGTCAAAGTTATGACCTGACTCTCAATTAGTCCAAGTTTTAAATTTGCAAAGAGTTTAGCCAAAAAGAAATAATATGGGCTTGCATCTTCAATGAAGTATTATTTAGCAACAAATTGAAGAATTACACTATGACAAGTAGACCAAAACGTAGACTAATTTTATATAAATATAACAGTTAATCTATCTTGCTAACTGAAAGATTAAATGGCAAAAATGTACACCAATTCTTTGTTGCATTGTTCGGTTATATAGAAGAAGCATCTTTCATCTAGATAAGATCCCATTAGCAATCCAATCTCAATTAAGTGAAAAAAAACTTAATGAAAAAATCTAGATATTGTATCAGATAAAGAAAATAAAGAAAACAAAGCATATCACAACAATGTGTATGTCATTTTGTTTCATACTTTAAACACTATAAATTTTTCTCGTATTCATTTACAATGATTCAATTTGAGATGATTTTAAATAGAGCTCGACACTACTGTGGCAAATTAGATGACAATAAGATATTTAAATATGTGACTAATAATCTTTTTTCAAGTCACATTATTAGCGACCATTAGGATTTCTTTTATAAATAATTTCTTTCTCTTTTCATGTATTTCTTGATTATTTTTAAGCTTTCTAAAATTCGATTATTTATGATCATCATAATATCTATATAACCACAACCATGGTCGCAATCGCATCAATGACAATATGATGATATACCATTCACTTCAGGGAATGGTTATAAGCCAATTGGCATAATTGATGATGTTTCATCAAAGTTTATTATTTCCAATGGATGTGGTACCAAATCTAAAATAATTTTTTCAATGCTATGCTCTCAATATTGTTAATTTAGGAGTATATTCAAGGCATAAAAATATAATATACTTCTCTTTAATGTATCTTCCATTTTCATATTACTTCCACATAATTTTAATTGAGAAATAATTCAAAAATTGTGGAATCATGCTCACTTACTATCTTAAAATTCTGCAATTGCATATAAATTCATTCATAGCGAGTTTTTGGAAGATCATTGCATTGTGATAATGATCATATATTTCTTCTCAGATTTTGCAAAAGGATATATGTATCATTTATCATAATATATTTAAGCTTTAGCCTTCATGGAGATAATGATGAATGAATATCATTATTTTATCACAATTCTTCAGGGATGCGTGATTTCCTTCTTAAAAGTATTTCTCCAAAATTTTATCCATATGGGTTTTAATATATTATTGTCTGATATATCAAAAGCGACAGACTTCAAGTTCGTGACCATATGGATGTAAATATAAGCTTTTCAGGCAAATTTTCATTGCTCAATATAATGAAACAACGAACTTTTGGTTCATGAGATTTGATATCATGAGACATATATTTTAAAATAAAATTGATAAGAGATTTAAAGAAAATTTACCGATAGTCACAATATGAAATATCTTCATGTTGTCAACAATACTTTTTCTTCATAACCTTCATATTTATCTCTTCCTCTTCTTGTCTATTCCTCTTCTTACCTCTAATAGTGATAGAGACTATCGTGTTGATAATGTATTGTAAAACTAAAGAAATAATGAAAGACAAGAGAGATATAGAGAAAGAGAGAAAACTCTTTATTATTTTTCTTGAGTGTGTCATATTATAACGTAGAGGGCTTTATTTATAGGAAAACACAACTTGCTCTCCAAGAAAACCCTAGAGGGCTTTTACATTAATGGGTTTAAATTTTGGGCTCTGAAACAAACTTGTGGACAAAGTAATGAATATCCACATGTAAATTTTCATAACAGAATCGTAATAATCACGCTTATTTATTTATCATAAATAAGACGAAAAAATTGAAGACTTTCATCCATTATTTCTAATGGACATTCTGATAAGCACGAATCCAGAAAATACAAAGACCTTGCAACCTATATATAGTACTCCCAACGGGCCAAACCACACCCCCAAACAAACCCCCCCCCCCCCCCCCCCCCCCCAAAAAAAATAAAAATAAAAAACTAAAATTGGTCAAACCACGGGGTATTTTACATTTTACCCTTTACAATAATCTATGCTTTGAAATTACAAAATTTGTAATTGACAACAAGGTAAGAAAAAATTCTACTGAACAACCAAGTATATGCCCAAGGGATGGAGCTGAAATGAATTTGTTCTTTCTTTGGACGCTAAATTGATAATGAATTGTTGTGAGAAGTGTTAGTTATTTTGAAAGAATCTCTACTAAGATGGCGAGTAATATGCATGGCATTGAAGTAGTTGTCCACTTTTTTCTGAAGATGAAAAGTAAGATGTGAAGGGACAACACCATACAATAGATTTACTTCATTGAAATAATAGGCAATAAACTAAACTATAATTTCAAAATCGTTGCAAAATAATCTCATGAACATTTATTAACAGAAAAGTGATAAAAAAAAAATTCAACCATTGCAAGGAAATTCAGTTTATCCAACAGTTAAAAACCATTATACTAAGAAACTTATTTGCAACAATTTTTTCACTTTTCAATTGAAGTGTTATAAAAGAGCTAATTAAAATACCACTTTTGGTTATTTATCTTTGACTTCATTGATACTTTGATCCCTTATATTCAAAAGTGAGACATTTCAGTCTCTTATCTTTTAAAGTTAGGACACCCTTAATCCTTGTTACTGATTCTGTTAAAAAAAAAGACGAAAAAAATATGTGATTGACCAAAATACCCCTACCACCACCACTGCTACCACCACCAAATTGTAGGGGTATTTTGGTCAACCATAAGTTTTTTTTTTTTTAACAGAATCAGCAACAAAGACTAACGGTATCCCAACTTTAAAAGATAAGAGACTGAAATGTCTCATTTTGAAGATAAGAGACCAAAGTATCAATGGGGTTAAAAATAAGAGACTAAAAGTGGTATTAACCCTTAAAATATTGTAGTGTTTTCTTCTTTGTTGATAGCAATTGGCATTTTCGAATTTTTGGATCAAAAAGTAGTTTTTCAAAATTTTAGAAAAAGAAATATGCAAATTTGATTTGGAGAGTGGTTTAATATTTTTCTTCTGTGTGGATAAATTCTTCATGGCGTTTTGGTTTCTTTCGCCTGTATCGCTTTGAATTTAGCATGTAAGCGCAAGTCGAAAGACGGTTGGATTTGTAGAGTCGTGAATTAACACTCAATTGGAATATTGAAAAAAAATATATATTTTTTTTGTGTTTGTACAACACTTTTTCTTTTACAGAGGGACCAAAACAAATCAGTAATTCCTTTTAAATTTGTAATTATTGAGATTTTTCAATCAATAAAATCTACTTACTTATCAACAGAAATATATAAATGTTGGAGACAATTTTAAATTTTTATTAATTCATATTTTAAATACGAAATAGACAAAAAAAACACGGGTTTTAGAATTTATTAATGACAAGGATAATAATGTCCAAAGAGCTGGTCCTTTTCACGTGAACGGCTCATTTCTTTTTTTTTCTTTTTTTTGGCAAGGAACGGATCATTTTTTTGGTACTAATAGAGAGCCCATTGTTTATACTTTTAGTATAATAGGGGTGAGGACAGATTTTTTTTTTTTTTTTTTAAACAAAAAGAGCATAACATAAGGCCAGCCTTTTCACTACCAGACAATCTTTTGTACTTTATTAGGAAACTTTTTTCAAATTTTGTTTTTCCAAATTCTTTCTGAGCAGTTGAATGATCGAAGTCAATGGATTTATTATGGGAACTTATTTGAATCTATTAATGTTGAATAACCCAGATTTAAATTTGAAGATAGAAGCTGACTATTGGATAATTGGCTAGGAACAAATTAAACGTTTCTATCTTTCTAACCCCGATACTAATTTCTCCTTCTCACATCTGTCACACAATAAATGAATCTAAACTAATTTTTCCATATTTTCTAATGAGGAGGGATTATTTCAACACTCATTAATGTTTTTTTTTTTTTTTTGTCGTAAATAGAAGCTGAAGCAGTAGTTGAAACTTAAAAAATGTGATTATAATAGTTCGCAACCCAGTTATTTTATCTAATTCTTTTATATCTATAATGTATTTTCACACAATGATTAATATTTTCTACTTTTTCTGAATCATTTGCATTTAGCTATAGAGTAGAAAATAAAGCATTTCGGGATATGGAGATAACCACAACTTTTCTAGTTTTTCTTTGTAAAATGGGCTTGGAACAGTTTTCATTTTCTCTCCCCTTTCTATTCTAAGTACCATTTTACTCTATGGAAAGATTTTGTTATTCGGCTGGGTATGGGCTTCTCACTCGATGATCACAAGTTGAAGCATGGGTTGTGAAATCAACTCGAACTAGGCTACAGATGAGAACTACAGAGAGTGCGCAGTCGGGCCTTTTTGGTGATGACATTAAAGGGAGGATCTAGAATTTTTTGTTAGTCAAAGTTAGATCATACTATTTTTTGTTTTTTTGTTTTTTTTCCCTCTTTTGACTCTCATAGTATTCGTCCCTAATCTTCCACACGCAAAGGGGATAACTCATTATTGAACTACCCCTAAATCTTAGTTACAACATATCTTTTAACAATTATACCAATAATAATTTTATTTTGGCGGGGAATAATCTTTTCTTTTTACTAAAAATATATCTAATTTTATGTATTTGGTAGAGTTAGTAAGGGATGCAGCCCCCACTGGCCCTTTAATATATAGACCCACCAGTGTCGATATTAGTGCTAATGGTGTGAAATTTATTTGGATTGAAAGGAGATATAAATGAATAAATACAAATGGAGTGAAAGTAAGTGGTATTTTTTTTTTCTACGCCCACCCACACCTGCTCCCCATCCACCCTCTTCTCTACTTATTCGAGATACATTAAGACCATGAGATCTAGCCTTTTAAATCTCAACCATCTATTTAAAATTTCAATTCTGAAAAAGGTAATTAAAATAAATTTGAAATGGATGATTCATATTTTAAAAATACCAAATCTCATGGGCCACGATATGTCTCATTTAGTAAATCAGAAAATAAACAGAAGAGATGATTCAAGTCCACCCCCCGCCCCCCATGAGATTCAATTTTTATTCTTCCAATTGTTAAGAAAAGTAACAATAGATTGTAATTCTAATCTGTCACTGTGAGTATCCGTCCAATTTATACGTTGACATTAAATGGAGACCATTTCAGTCGAGAGGGTGAGTGTGTGTAAAGTGGTAAAATAAATCAAACTTTGGTGGTAAGTTGAACTAATTATAACGGTATATATATGTTAAAACTACTCTAGTGATGATATTTAAAAAATATCAAAATTCATGATGGTAATTTTTTTAAGATCATAAAAAATCATCAGGTGTACTTCAAAGGTGGTTATACCTTACCAAATGATTTTTCTTTTTTTAATGATTTTTTCACTTGTTTTAAATAGATCGGACCCAATATAGATCTCAATAAGAATTTTTTAGGGAAAAAAAAGAGAGAGAGAGAGAGATATATATATATAGAGAGAGAGAGAGAGAGAAAGAAAAGAAAATATTAATAGGTAAAATGCTAATTAATTATAATTTAGCATACTTAAGATACATGATAGCAAATCTAAAAACAATATTTTGTTTCAATCTATGCATTACTATTGCATGAGACCTCCCTGTAGTTTTACTTATCTGCATATTTGGTCTCTGTGTTTTTTAATGTGCATGTTTCCCTTTTGTTGTTTGATAAAATAGTGCGTAATAACTCATTTTATTAAAAAATTCGTCTAATTTAATTGTAATTGTGGCACACATGCGCGTTGTGCGAAGCAGTGAATGATTTACTTAGAAAAATTATTTTACTGGACCAAATACCCTTATTTTGATATAATAGTATTTCATTTCTTTTATCCTCACTACTCGCTCTAAAATTTAAAAAAAAAAAAAAATAGATAAAAAAACTTCAACCATCATCGTCCCCAACAAAACCCCCAACCCCCCTCCCCCCACCACCCCCCCCCCCCCCCCCCCCCCCCAAACCCCTCATTTGTGAATTATTATTCCAAACATCCCACAGATTAGGTCCAAGCATCTCCATAACCTGCAGAACGATGGCCTCAGTTTTGCTATGAAGGCTCGAAGAAAAAATTAAGCAAAACCATTTTATTTTCTGGTTGACTCACTGAACTAGATATTCAACAGGAAATAAAGGATTAATAAGCAAACTCAATATGTACCATGACATAATAGTCCCCTTAGCGGCCTTTGAAGTGCACTCGTGGTACACCATGATAAGGGTTGGTGAAGATATGTGCTTGGTGATTTGGTCATTATTTTTTCTCCTATGGTAAAATAAAACAATAAATATTGTTTTTTTTTTTTTTGGTCGAAAAACAATAAATATTGTTGACATTCACGAATTCAAAGGTTATGGAGTACACAATAATTATAATATAATTAAGAAAATTGTAAAAGATCAGTTATATGCAAAATTTGAAATAAAGAAAGGCAAAAAGACCATATCAAACATCATCACAAGATTGAATGGCTAATTTTCCTCCGGACCGGCAGAAAGAAAAAAGATTCCTTCAATTATGGAATTCTTCTTAAGTCTGTTTTTTGTACTCAGTGAAAAAGATAATTTTGCCCCAAATTATATTGTAATAATCAAATATTCATGAACATTATTGTACTTAAATAAGTAATGAAGGAGCTTTTCTTCCTCATTCAATTTTCTTATTTTATGAAGAATTTATTTTTTAAAACTCAGGAAAGCATCGTACTGAAACTATTACAAAGGTCTTTTTTATAAAGTTTTTTTATTTGTTCAATATAATAACTAATGCTATGAGACATAATTGTTGACGATTAGAAGATAATATAAAACTATAACATTTTAGATCTTTTGCAACACTCCAATTGAAAATAAAAAAATTGATACAATTTTCTTAACTGTTGTATAAACTAAAACGCTTTGCAACAATTCTCTTAACTGTTGTATAAAATAAAATATTTTGCAAGAGTCTTATTAATTGCAAAGGTTAAATTTTTAAACACTTTTTGATAATTATTGCTCATAAAATTATTTTTTCACAACGATTTTGAAAAAGTATAACCTTTGCAGTATAAAATTCGCAATGAGACCAAATTCAATCGTTGTATAAAGTCATTTTTAACAATGTTTAGTTTTTTGCAACAGTTTTTTCTTTTTAATGATTTGGGAACCCAGTTGACGAAACCCGACCACCGAAGACTGGAAGAGTCCGACCATTCTTTGGTAAACTTCTGAATATAGTGGTACGTCCCAATACATGCATCGATTCAGTCAAAGGTAATTAGAGCTTTTTACAATAGTTTTATGTATTGTAACATAAACAAACGTGATAGTGTGAATAATTCCTTACGCGGAGGAGAGTGGATGTAAAGTAACCATATGATAAGAAGATTGGATATATTGGCCAAGAGAATCTAACTTTTAGTGCTTTCATTTTCACATATATTGTTTAGATGACCTAATTTGAAGGGATAACTTGCTTGTTTCATCTCAAATTTGCTTCCTCGCGTTGAATGCACAAATTGGAGAAAATGGTCCACTCAGACTTCCATTTGGCAACATTCTTTCCTTTTTTTATATATATATCTTTAGCAACTATCTTCAATTCATTTGTTCCAATGGCAATTGTTTGGCCCTCAAATGATTCATCAAAAAGTGACAATCTATGCACCAATGCCTTTGTGTTTCTGCTTCTTCGGTGTTCTTCATGACATTTGCCGAAACAATATGGTTGGATGATTGAATTGGGAAGTACAAGCTGACCAAGTCACATGCACGGCAATAGACAAGAATTATAGGGAACCTAGGCAGCAGAATATGTTCCTGCGGCATACAAGTTCATAAAAGTGCTCATCAATGAATGGCGGGTGTAGAACGAGAATTATTGTTTAGTAAGAGTAAAAAATATATAATTTAATATTTGTATATAAATACTTTTTTAAGTATCTTGAAAATCACACATTTTAAAAGATGCAACCCTAACTAGCTCAATCCTTAATATCTAAGATCAATAAGTAGAGCCAACAATCCCCATTAGTCATAAACGGATCTAAGATTTATTTTCAGTGGGGGCTAAAATCATACAATTTAATATTTATATATGACTAAATTATTTTTTCAGTGAGAGCTAAGTTAATTTTGTAGCGCAAAAGTACCTTAAAATACACTTATTTTCAAAAAACGTAACTCCAATTCATTTTTTAATGGTTTCGCTCTGGGAATAATTAAGAGTTGCAATCTCGATTGTGTCTTAGGCTCTGTTTGGCTTAACTGTTAAATTTTATCTTTTGAGTTGTAAAGCTTTGGTTAGCAGTGTTGTTAAACAAAAGTCATTGATTATTTAGCCCATGTTGAGTAATGTCGAGCTTTTAAAAAATTTGAGGGCAATCTAAACTTTAAAAAATATGAAGGGGTATATTTAAGCAAAAATATATATATATATAGTCTCCCTAAAAATAGTTTTGCAAAAACATATTTTGAAAAGTTTCAATTTAGAGTTTCTTGTTTCTTAGTTTTTTTTAACTTCAGATTTTACCTAAAAACACTTTTAGAAATGAGTCAAACATGTTAAACTCATAAAAAATACTTTTGAGTATAAAAGTTAGGTCAAATAGAGTCGTATATAGGTCCGCCAGTTGATGAATGGTCTTGTTATTATCATCAAAACAATGTCGATAAGATTACGAGAAAGAGCCATAAAGGCTGCAGATTTGGCACCGGATGCTTACTTGATATACCAGTAGAGCATCACAGAGGACAGTTATTGATGATCTACAAACGGATGAGTCTCGTCAGTTTTGTATTCTCAGCATCAAGTGGCCATACGTGAATGGTGATAACCACAATTTTTCTGGATGGCCAAAGCAGGAAGTATCAAATTGACCACGAAACGCTAATTTTGAATGTAAAACATATCAACCAAATTTCAACACATGAACAAAAATAACTGTGCTATTAAAAGTTGATTGAAAAGTTGAGAATTCTGGTGTAACAAAGTGATAGAAAAGAGTGATCAAATCTAGAGATTTGCAGGGAAAATAGTGATCCATATCAAAGGTTGGCTTTCTAAAGTGGGTGAATGGACATGTACGATGCCAGTGACCTTATCATCTAGTGAAATTTGATGTTTTTCAGAACTCATTCACCAAAGTTATCTTCGAACTGATCTAGAATATTATTTCAGTAAAAATTATAATACTAAAATTTTTTCTCAATGCAAAGTAATTTGATTTTCAAACTAAATATATATATATATATATATATTTTCTAAAAAAAATTAAAAGTAAATACACATATAGTTTTTAAAAATTAGTGCTAGAGGCAACTATAGTGAACCCTGCCTCGTCTCTTACAAGGGTCACTCTTTAGAATATCAGATGTTTCCAAAATGTCTGACATCATGGCCCACTTTTTTTTTTTTTTCAATTCAATATATAAGGGATAATGACTAAATTATTCCCTAAATCCAAAAAACATGAGTACGGGTAAAAAGTCTACTTTATCCTTCAAAAAAAATTACATTCTTGACCTTTCACGATTTACGACAAGGAAACCAACTCCTCAAGCAATGATCAACTCATCGTCTTTCAAACCTGCAAAAGAACTGTTTATCTTCTTATTTTTTTTCTGTCGAAGTTCATCTTTTTTTTTCTTTCAATGTCACAAACACATCAGCGGTGTCCTCCACATTCTTCATCGGAAACAACCCTTTTTCAATATCCTTCTCCTCCAAACACACGCCGGAGCAACATATTACCACCCTCTCCACACTTTCCTTGAACTGCGTAGCCATACTGTAAGATATCGAAATGTATGTCTACGGATATTAAAACCTTAAACAACAGATAATATACTACATGTACTATTCGTTACAAACTATTTCATATTTCAGATGCATTAAAATTTCCTTTGCAATTAATACTATTAAATTTGATTTAATTTTTATCTAATAGTGATAGTTAGTTAATATTTAATTGGATTGGCCAATTACATATTGTATATTTGTCTACTAATTTTGAAACTTAAACAACATATAACAAACACATTCAGAGGGTTACTTTGTCTACTGATATTGAAACTTAAGCAACGAATTCGATTTGGGTGAGATTATATTTTGCTGGAGGAAAATTGACTTTTATTGTATTTAATGTGGTAGAGGGTTACTTTAGTCTTTTGATACTTATTTTGTCTTTTTGTTCATTACTATTTAGTTCATTTTAGTCATTGTGTATAGTTAGTTGGGGGTAAAATAGTAAAAAAGTGCATATTATATATTGAGACCAAATTTATTCAATGAGTCCTACTACAATCTCATTAATTTCACATTAAAAAAGCAAATGACAAATCAATAAAGTAACATCTTGTCATAAATTATAATATGACTGACTATGTTCACATATTAACATTTTATCAATGCTCAAAAAGACTGACTAACACGTGACTTTTTTAAGAGTTGGTCCTCTTACACAGGGACGGAGCCAGGAAATCAATATTGGGGGGGCCAAAAAAAAAATTTTGTATTGTTCTTTTTGTATAGTATTTTTGTTAGTATAAAAGGGTGTACAATATTTTTTATACCGTATTTTTTAATTATTACTACTTTAATGTATTTTGTAGTTTGTACAATATTTTTTGTACCGTTTTGCGCTAAAGCAACATTCAACATGATTACGCTAACTAGTTATGTAAACAACTAAATAAACTCAGTATCACAGCAAGACTAAATAAATTTGACTTGGTCCTTGTTAGTTCATAATAGATATTCTTAATTAGCTATTATTAAAAAATAAATAATAAGAAATTAACTAAAAAATTTAATCAAATACAATGATATATTTACATTTGATATATTCAAACCCCCAAAAGTGATATATTTACAACTAAATAAACTCAGTATCACAACAAGACTAAATAAATTTGACTTGGTCATTGTTAATTCATAATAAATATTCTTAATTAGCTATTATTGAAAAATAAATAATAAGAAATTAACTAAAAAATTTAATCAAACAGACTGATATATTTACATTAAAAAGTGATTGATGCAATACTAAACAAAAGTTATAGAAGCATACAAATTCTTCTAAAAAACGTGTAGAGTTCTTTAGAAGCAGTCATAGGTTTTTTTTTTTTTTCCAAGCCTGCATACTACATACACATATATATGTAGACATAAATATAAGAAATCAAAAGTAATTGATGCAACACTAAACACAAGTTATAGAAGCATATAAATTATTTTAAAAAACGTTTAGAGTTCTTTAGAAGCAATCATAGTTTTTTTTTTCTAAGCCTGCATACTACATACATATATATATGACATGATAGAATATAAAAAAGGAAGATGATAATTTTGTTTTAAAAAATGTACAGTAATCAGCATATATATATCTTTTTCTTTTTCTTTTTTGAACATAGCATATATACATTTTAACTTGAGATTTACAAGAAGATGTTGTGTAATAAAGTTGAGATTTGCAAGGAGAATTTGAGAAAAAAATAAAGATGGTGATTGATGATAGTTTAGTTTTTTTTTTTTTTTTTTTAAAAGAAAAAAGTGAAACACAGTTAGACCGAACTTTTAATCTCAAGGCTAAAAGCGCATGTAGCTTTTTAAAAAAAAAAAAAAAAAATAGTCTACTTGTGTAAGGATGATGATGTTGCATAGGAAGTGCCACGTAGTTTTTTTTTTTTTTTTTTCTTTCACCAACTTACAAAGCAAAACAATAAAAGCACATTGTTGTCGTGGTGATTCAAACTCGCGCCTATCATTTGAAAACACTCATAACAAACCACCAAGCTAAACCACATGTTGAAAATTTTAGCAACTTTTATAATATTTATTAGAAAGCCAAATCTATTTTTCAAAAAAAAATATATTAAATATATTATTTTTTTTTTTAGAGATTGGTCTCCCCCTACCTCCGTCCCTGCTCTTACAAAAGAGTTCTTTGCTTTATTTCGATATATCCAATTGCAAAAATGTGAAAGAAAGCAAAAGCTATGTCTTATCGCCTTAAAAAAACTCTCCTTTACACAAGCACGTACCAAGGAAAAAAACAAGTGGAGGACAATAATATAGTGTGTGTCATCAAACATTAAGATGAAACATCCCATGGCCAACAAATACAGACTGCAAAATCATTTATGCGATTGGTACAGCTAAGATGATAAGACAGATGATTTTAAGGTAATCTTGAATTCTTGTAGCTTGGACAATAACAAAAAGGATTGACTAAACGCTTTGAACATTTTTTTCTAATGATAGGGGTCTCATCGACACATAGGACTTACCCTAAATAGAAGAGATGGAGTCATAAATCTAATAATGTTGGGGGGGTAAAAAAAAAAATTTTGTACAATATTTTTTGAATTAATAGAAAAGATACTTAATTTTTACAGGTTTAGTTTTTTTTTTATAATTTTATTAATGAAAATTTGGTTATAATTTCATATTACAGTACTTTTAAAGATTTAGTAAACAAATTAATCGTTCCAAATATATTCTTAAATATTAACTCGTTTACATTTGCATGCATCATAAGAAAATATTATAATAATTATAAATTACATATTTAATTACTCTTGTTCATGGTGCAAATCAATAAGTTTATCTCATACCAAAACAAACAAAAAAAAGAGAAGACCTAAATAGTATAATATATAAGTAATAAGGAGCTCAAAGTTGAAAGTCATATATATCTATCAAAATCTAATATAACAGAAAAGAAAAATCAAAACAAGCAGTAATAAACATACACATACTAGCAAAAAATATAGTTGTGGTGACTTTAATCCACACCATCAACATGATAGTAATTATAACTAACCACAAAACTACCTCTATATTTTTTAAAATTTTTATAACTTTTGAGTTTTTACTTGAGGGACCAAATTTGTTTTTTTTCCTAAAAAATCCATTATAATAATTATTATTATTATTTGTTTGGAGGTTGTTGGAGGTATTTCAGTATTTCAACCCGTAACAAAGACAATAAGCTGCTATTAATTTTCATATTTTATATAATTAGTAGTAGCCCCAATCAACCATCAAGTCCCTTTCAATTGACTTTTAATAGCTTGCCTAACTAGCCATAGTAAATGTCATCATTGTCTACATCATGTGAACTAAATTATTCAGTATCTGTGTTAATCTTCCAACTGGTTGAGTCTTTAGTTACAAAATACAAATTTGTCATCAAGTTTGTTTAGTTTCCAATTAGCCTTCGCTTAGTCTTTGTGCACGGATAAGATATTCTAAATCCATTTCTGTTAATATACATGAAAAATTAGGTGTTAATTGTGAACCTTTAAACTGGTAACGCACTTGATTACGAATTCATACAAGTAGGCAGCCCAACTAGAGTGAGAAACACAAAGAATGATCAGATGCAATAACTTTTTTGCAAAAGCTTCAGCAATTTCATTAAAAAAAAAAAAAAAAAAGGATAGCCGACGCCGGAGATGCGAGGATTAGAAGCAGCTAATTGAAGTCAACAATAATAAATGAGGTATTGATAATGAATTTTTTCAAACGGTTAAGGTGTTAATACACATTTATCAGAATTCGCATCCCTATACAGAATGTGATGCGAGGATTAGAATAAGCAAATTATACTTTTTGGGACTGACGAATACATGAGTACCCTGTGATCTCTTATTTTTATCGATTTTGTTAATTTGATCATTTATTTTCATAAGTAATATTTTTTAGTCTTATATGTTTTGAAATCGTACTATTATTAGTCCTTTCTTTAATTTATGACTAAAAGGTGTTATTTATATAAATTAAAAATTAAAATTAACTTGATAAAACCGATAACTATAAAAGACCGGACGGTAATAAATAAATAAAAAAATTATTCAAGAAAACTTGGCCCCTTCATAATGCTGTTATTGCCCATTTCATCAGGTGACCTTTCATGCCCTGAACATCTAATCTGTGACTGAAATTCCATATATAAATCTGGTTTGTCAACAACGACGCATGTTCTGACAAAAAAAAAAACAACAACAACAACAGCGACGACGCATGATTGTTTATGTTAGGAAAATCTTATGCCATACATTTATTTATTTTTATGAGTAGGTCTCGATCTTGAACTAATTAATTAATGAGATAGTTGTCTGGTTCACGTCCTCATTGTCATTTTCATAGTTCAGAATCTCATTAGATCAATTTTAATTCTTTTCTCATTTCCCAGAAGCTTAAGCAGAGAATCTTTTCGAAAACCTAGATTAAAAATCTGAGGATCATAAGAGGATGTTAAAATAATGCATTGCATACCTTAGATTTGCATAAGCCAATCATACGCAAGAGAAGCCATTCTAGTTATTAATGGCCATAATACCAGGAATAATATTGGGACAAGTTATTTCCATCTGAGCCATTACATCTCAGGAACTGAAAAGTTTGCGATAATTTAATGTATTTTATGACTACTCGATATTACATTGAAGACATTATTCTCGATAGAAATTAAATTATCACCAAGGAATGATTCATAGAAAAAATTAAACATTAATTTTGATTCTACATTAGTTGCGCGGGCGGCTTCTTTGTTTGCCCATGGTTAATTAATTAATAAACTAACAGATTTACATATAAGTATATACTTATTAATTTAGAACTTAAAACTTTACCATTCGAATAATGAAAAATCATGCTTAATTAAATTTGATTTCCTCATTGACTTGGGGTCATAGCTTGTCCTTGACACTGAACACGGCAAATGGAGGTACTATTTGACTGAAACTTTACAGCCTAAAAGTAATGGCCATCATCCGACAACCAACAACCCTGGGAAATTTTCATAATAGATCACTTGTACGGCAGTGATGTGGGTGTAATAATTGGATAGCTAGTGTAAAATATGTTTGGCAACACAGAGTAAAATTATAAAGGAAAATTAAATTGATCCAAAATGATGTTTTACGTAAATGGTCCCAAGCGCCAATAATAGGAAAGCATTCAATAATAAAGGTAAAATAGGGGAAGGATTACATCTTATTTTGGAGTGGATAAAGTTATAAAAGAAATATTTATAAAGAACTTTGTGTATTCTTTGCTTGGATTGAAAAGAAAATGAAAAGAATGGGTAAGTTAATAAGTTTTATAAACGGGAAAATTCCACATATAGTCCGTATAGTTACTAAAAAGTCTCAGTTTGATCACTATTATTTTATTTTACCCAGTTTAGTCCCTATTATTTTCTTAAAAGTTTTAATTTTGTCTTTATTATTTTTAAAAAAATTTAATTTTGTCCCTATTATTTTTCTAAAAATTTTAACTTCATCTCTATTGTTTTCCAAAAGTTTCAAATTAGTCTCAATTATTCAAGGACTAAATTGAAATTTTTTTAGAAATAATAGGGACAAACTTAAATGTTTTTAAAAAATAATAAAGACTAAATTGATTAAATTTGAATAATAAAGACTGATTTAAAACTTTAAGAAAATAATAGGGACAAAGAGTTATTCACAAACTTACGAATATATTCGTGTTATAGAAAAGTTGAGTTACGGTTAAGAAAAAAAAAAAAAATTGACAAGGTGTTGTCATTTAGCATTGTGCTAAGTCTTTAACTGAATAAGATGGCATTCTAAATTTCTAGAAACAATTTGGCAATCTTTGTTGGCAATGCAAGTTTAGATGTTATAGACTGACTTTTTTTTTTTTTTTTTTTTTGGCTTCAAGATAAGCTATGGCGATTACACTATGAAAATTCTAGGGGATGTTTTATTCTTTTTATTCTTTTCTAACAAGAGAGTCAATTGTCCCAGAGTTTGTACGATGGAGAAAAAACCCAACGACTGGAGAATATTCAAATTTGACAATTAATATGTAGATCGATTAGACTCACGATAAATGTGGACCACTTGATAATGACTGTGATAGACTGACTTTTACAGCGTACTGTTTGAGTTAATTCATAAAAAATAAAAAATAAAAAAAAGTCAATCAAATACGTGTTCGACCTAATGACCAAATGGTGCAACCAATTATCTATTCAGCAAAGTCATTGAGGGGAGACTTAGTAGCTAAATAATTTGTAGCAAATTTTATAGTCGACTTCTCTGAACTAATGGGCCAAAGAAAGGTCTTGACACAAAAGAAAGGGCGGACGAAAATGTCATGAGAAAGACAGAAAGGAAAATAATAATCATCTAGACTAATTATTGTAAAAAACAAAATTATTAATAATTGTGTGCGTAAGTTATGTTTCATATATAGAGTCAACGGTACACCATGAACTCTGAAGCATGGCACGATCAACCAACTTCTCTTATTTAAATTGAGTCTATAGAAAATATCAATTAAGTATAAATTGGTGGAGAATACATACACTCTTTTTTGTATGATGATATATATAAATTCTCCCATATATTTCGAAGATATATAAAGTGTTTATTCAGTCAAGAATTTGGATTAGATGAACCAAGGGCAAATTTATAATACAAGTTGTAAGAGTTGTAACCCTATTAATCTCAAAAAATTATTTAAAATTTCTTAACATTTCAACTCTTTTTAGTTTTATAAAATCACTTAACTCTCACTAATTTTATCACAAAATTCACTTAACTCCTATTTAACCCCACAAATAGAATAATCTAGATCGGTCGATGAGCTAAGTAGAGAATCCAATAAATTGCCTAATTTCCTCAAGACAAACTTTTCTACTTGCAATTCATTCATAATCAGGAAAAAGAAATTTTGAATCATCTACGCAATAGATTTTAGGTAATTATTATTAACTAACAAAAAGCTATCATAAGTTCCAACCAAGACGTCATAATCCTTTACCATTTACAGATATGAAATCATGCTATGTTATCACCTTCTTTTGTTCCCTTTAGATTACTGTATTTCGTTGGTCTCTTTACTTTGATTTAGATAAGAGGAGAAACATTAGTGGAAATGTCATATCACTTTATTTACCAAGTCTAGCTAGAAGATTATTAAGAAAAGGAGGCTTTCCATTGTGTGGAGAAAAGTTTGTAATGTCGAAATTAAATATCATTGTTGTTAAACAGTATTATCTTCAGAGATGGAAGAAAGAAGCACAATTGACCAAAAACAACACAGGGATAAAAAATTAAAAAACAAAAAACAAAACAAAAACAAAAGAGCCACAAAGAGAGATAGTGGCATGCCACCAAATATTAGGTGATGTGTTTGGGTCTTAAATTTAAATATATGTCCTCTCGTTATAATATTGTCCGGTTGTAACAACTGATTTAGAAATTTTTTTCAGTGAAGGTTAAAATATATAATTTTTTAATTATATGTGTACCTTTTTTTTAATGGGGCTAATTAATTTTTTTTATTTAAGTACACATATATTTAATTTTTAAAAAAAATATATATAAAATTTTTAACGTTTTCTCAATTCAGTAAGAATTACAATCCTCACTAATCCCTTTATGCATCTGTCAGTGTCCAGTCGTTAACTAATCTGAAATATACATTAGAGTATATCATTGCATTATAGAATTTATAACATCAAAATGGATCGAATATTGCATGCCTTTCCCAAGGAGTTGGATAATTTTTCTGGCTTTTAATCCAAGCATCCTTTTACCCCAAAAAAAAAAAAAAAAAAAAAATATGGCCTTACCAATGATGAATTACTTGTCATAAAAAAAAAAAAGAAAAAAAAAAAAGAGAAAGAAATAGAAAGACACAGAGACGTGACGTAATGACAAGTTTAATGGAGACTTTAAATTTAGAGACTTTTTAAATTTGAATGTTCTAAACTTATTTTTAGAGCCCCTAAACCTAAAAAGTAATACTATTCATGACAAAAGTACGTGAATTCACAACTTTTGACTTAAAAGATGCCAAAATAGAATCTCAATCTAAACTTTGGACTCTAAATTTATTGAACAAAATAGAGCCCAGACTCTATTTTAATATCTTTTAAATTAAAATTAGTGGACCTTACGTATTTTTGTCATGAATAGTATTACTTTTTAAATTTAAAAATTCTAAAAACAGGTTTAAAATATCTAAATTTAAAAAATTTCTAAATTTAAAGTCTATATTGAAGATGACATAAGAACACAATATTTTACCAAAAGACAAGATAAGCGCATGACAATGGTAAAAAGACACTGAAAAGTCAAGTTTAAATCGTGACCGCCCATCTTCCATGTTGAGAAAGAAAACATCTATTTGCGGCAAAGTTTCTGCCACGTCAGGATGCGAGTCATACTATTCAAGGCCGTGTGGACAAAGCAAAATTCACGGCCTCGCGTGACGTTATGCGCGTCCTCATCCACTTGCAGCATCAATTCCGTCTACAACTTGCCACGTGAATTTTCACGAGAAGATCTTCTATAATATTATTATATTATAAGTTTCGTGATATGATTTTATTTTGTTTTTTTGATAAATTTGTGGACTTCAAGCATTCACCAAATTTAACGTACGTGAATTTATTTTTGATTCAAATAGAGGTTTAGAATACATCGCATTTTCGACTACAAAAATCAATGTGGGAATATTTTGCACTTAAAACAAAATTATACCACTAAATAAAATACCTAGTGATGTACGTGAATTTCAATGAATTTGAAACTCTAGTTGAATGAGTTCTAATTTTGATTTTAAAAATATTATGATTTTATTAAGAGAATATACATATTGAATGTTTGAATTAATAAAATATTTTAAATATCATTTATGCTACTCTTTATATTCTTCTTGACGATAAAAGATAAAGGCAAGTTATTCATAATTGTCAATAATATTTTCTCCTTTCATGCACTAGAATTTAAATGAAAAGGTAAAGATGAGACTAAAAAAAATTGTTTAACACGACGACAAATAATTGAAAGAAGCAGTTTTCAAAATATGATTTTCTTTTCTTTATGTTCAAGGTATTGTCTAAAATCAATCATTCAAAAATGCGCTAGACCGCAAATAATATGGTTGAGGGTTCAATTAGCATACATTTTTTTCATTCTTATCCCTCTATCTACATTGTTAGAGACATATTTGCAGTCTAACATTTAGATGTATGATTTTCACATAATATTTTGAGATAAATCTCAATTTCTTGCTTTTTTTTTGGCGTTGCTACCTTCTAACTATATATATATCATTTTCGAACTTTTGGATTTGTTAAGTCCAAATAATGTTATTTCCTTTTATGGATTTATGAAGAGTTATTCTATTACCGTGACCCTAAAGAATAGTTTTGGAAGAAAATACCAAAGATTTTCATGTTACATTAATTATTGAATTTTCTTATAATAGAAAAGGAAAAAGAACTCCCCCGCACACACCCCCCCCCCCCCCCCCCCCCCCCCCCCCAAAAAAAAAAAAAAAGAGAAGGCATCACGCCTTGATGGAGCGCGTGTGTCTGGCGGAAAAGAAGATTCAAAGTCCAAAATAGAATCTTAGTAAAAAAGTCGTACAAGGAAAACAATCTAATTGGGAGTTTCAATGTGGCAATAGGGAGGCCCCATGACTAGGAAACCGCAAACCCGTTGATTTATTGGACTTTTCCTTCCTCTTCACGTGCCGTTTAGAACAATGCTCCCCCACCACGCACTCTATTTTTTTACGATCTTTTTTTAACTAATATTTCACGTTGCTTAAAATAGCTACAAAAGCTCGTAGTCATTAGATTAAAATATCTAATTTTATCTAATAAAAATATTATTCCTCCTATGTTTAATAGTTTAAAAGTTAAATTTATAATTAGAATGTAATTTTAAAATATTAAAATAATTAAAAAACACTTAAAGAGACAATCCTAATTTATGTCTTTCATCGTCAATACTTCTTGTTGGTTATACGAGAGTTGGATCAATTTGTACTATTATAACGTTAAAATTTATCTGACCAAACGAGTCTTCAAAAACTTCCACGACCAGTTACTTTTCTAACACTACTACTTTTCTTCTTTGCTTTTTTTTTTTTTTTGTCAACTTTCTTCTCCTACTACATTTTCCAAGGCAATAGTTTCAATTTGGGCCACACCTTGTAAAATTTGCTTCTAGAATATGGTCTCCGCTACAGTTCCTGAAAGTATGAGTTCACCACCCAAAGGTTCACTAGTTATGAATTATGACACAGATGAGTACGACCAAGTGGCTGACAACACATCCACAATAAACATAAATTTATATGTTTCTCAAGTTATTCCAACTAAAATTATCCCTTAATTATTGAATGTTGATGTCTTGGTGGTGTATATATATATATATACACCACCAAGACATCAACATTCAATAATTAAGAGATAATTTTACTTGGAATAACTTGAGAAACATATAAATTTATGTTTATTGTGAATGTGTTGTTAGCCACTTGGTCGTACTCATCTGTGTCATAATTCATATATATATATATATATATATATATATATATATATATAACCCCTGAATCTTGAACAAAAGATGCTGAATTTGCCTTATTATTTTGATAAAAATATTTTGCATTTTTAGTCTAAAAGAGATTACTCAAAGTTGGAGAAAAAGGTGATGAGAGGCTCTGTTTGTCTTAATTGTAAAATTTTAGCTTTTGAATTATAAAGTTTTCTTTGGTTAGAAGTGTTGCTGAACAAAAATAGTTGACTGTTTGGCCTGTATTGAAATTATTGAGCTTTTAAAAAATTTAAGGGCAATATTGTATTTTAAAAAATATAAAAGTGTATATTTAAAAAAGAAAAAGAAAACAGCTTCCAGCATTATATAAAAACAACTTCACAAAAGCTTATTTTAAAAAGCTCCAATTTGGAGCTTCTTATTTTTTAATTTTTTTCACCTTATGTTTTTACCTAAAAGCACTTTTTGAAATGGATCAAACAGGTGAGATCAGCTTTTAAACTCACAAAAAATACTTTTAAGTGTTAAAAAATTAGGCCAAACAAACTGATTTCAGGACTTTAGTAAGGTAAATTCATTATTGTATAAAAGAGGAAAAGAGATAGTAAAACATCTTTGCTCGTAAGTGGTGACATATATAGCATTAATAGACTGCCTCTCTTAAGGTATAGTACCATAGTTAGTTGCATATCATGTTACGTTTTCTATGCTAAGACGTGATATATTGGTGGTTGTGAAGCAACTTCATAAACACAAATTATGGATAAATCTCCTTTTAATCATATATAAATTTACAAAACAATAAAATAAATGATAAGCACGTGTGTCTTCATTTATATGTAAACACGTAAGTTCTTATAAATAGTATTTTTCTTTGTTTATGGGTGAATATGTCAATAAATAATAAGTAGATGAAAAGATTCAAATCCATTTAAGAGATTTATTGATCACTTGACATTCTAGTGGCTTCCCTCATCATCTATATTCATGACATTATAACTTCATTTTGGCAAACAAATATCATTACAATGATGATGCCAATGTAAAGGAAAAGATTATCTAATACCCACCAACTTTTTAATATCTAATTATAACTATGATGTTTCTCTCATTTGTCAATTAAAAAAAAAAAGTAGGTTTTTAGCTTCCATGAACTCCTTCAATTTCTACTCAAGCCCTCAAATGCATTGTTTAATGTTAAATAAAAGGATACCTTATACTAAATTACATGAATTTATGAAAAATTTAAACAACCAAAATTCCCAAAAAATATACTTATCAGCAAAATTCCATAATAAGATTATCAAAGGCACTATATTTTCAACAAATCGGTGCTAACTGCGAATCATCTATTATTATTAAAAAAAGTCCAACTCCTAATTTCTATGAAGTGGTCCACGTACTTAGATTTCATCAAACAATAATTTTTGTTTTCCCTTTATCATAAAACGACTAGCAAGTATTCTAAATCTATCTAACAAAAACATAAAAAATGGAAAAATAACTTATGGGGCAAGTTTTGTAATGTCAAGAAGTTTTTGGACTGGCAGTGCATTTTCCTGGTAAATTAAAGTACCCTTTTATAAAATAAGAATCCCTTTATCATAATATGACTAGTCAAGTATTCTAAATCTATCTAGTCAATTCGTACCATTATAACTTTAAAATTTATCTGACTAAACGGGTCTTCAAAAACTTCGACGACCAGTTACTTTTCTAACACTAGTACTTTTTTTCTTCTTCTTCTTCCTTTTTTTTTTTTTGTTCAATTGTCTACCACTAGTATATTTTCAACGGCATTACTTTCAATTTGGACCACACCTAGTAAAATTTGCTTCTAGAATATGGTCTCTGCTACAGTTCTTGAAGGTATGTGTCGAGGTTGAGAATCTCACAGTCGAGGTTGGACGGCTACGCCTGCCAAACTGGACTTTCGGGTTGGCTGTCGAGCTGAACTTTTGGGTCGGCTGCTTGATCTGCACATGAAAAGGGAAGGAAAAGGCGAGGTGACAACCCGGATTTTTCTTTCGGGCTTGCGAATGATTAGTATGTCCGAACTGACAAGGTAGCTGAAAGCATTAATGACGAGTTCCTCTCAAGTGAGGGGGTGGAGCTCTATTTATACTAAATTCGGATCTGACAGCATTTAATGCGACGCAACTTTATGTCCCATCAAAACAGCTGGGGCAGAGGTCGGGGTTTTCCTAGGTCGGATTAGCATCCAGGTTGGGCATTAGCAGAATGGGTCGGCTTTGGCTTGGGTTGGCCTGCCTCAACTCGGTGTGGGTGGCTTACTTCAGCTCGGGTTCCTCTCGTCAATGCCTCCCCTCCCCACGTCGAGATCGAGAGGGTGAGGTCTAGATTTGGGAGTTGTTCCCGAGTTGGAGGTTCCCGACCCTATCGGTGAAAGGAGGCCACGTCAGCAAAGCACGTCCCTCAAATGGCTGACATATTACCCGATAATTATAACAAGATATGATGTTTGGGATTCCCGAGGCTGTTACAGTCATCGCCTATAAATAGGGCCCTGATGTCTTGAATTCATTTCACACTTCGCTTTCGAAATTTGAAGAGCTTTCAGGTCGATAACCAGAGTGGTCGGACATTTGAGCTTGGCAAGCGCTCTGCTTGGCAAATTCAGCTCAGTGTTTAATTAGTTCGGAGTCAATTAGCTCGGTTCATCTTCCACAGCTAGAGCTATTAGGTACGTCCCGACTCCCTTTAGATCATTCTTGTACATACATTTTCATTTCATCTACAGGATGGGAAGGTCGGAATCGGAAGATTCCCAAGCGATGGAGGTGAGATCTTACGGTGGGGACGAGAGTCCGTCGAGCTCGGAATCCACCTCGGACAGGGGTCGAGATGACGACAGCTTAAGCGTGTCTCGAGGATCAGTCCGACGACCCGAGCCCAGAGACAGTGATGAGGACTGCCAAGTTATTAGGGTCAAGTCGGTGTAGGAAAAGACCGAGGCAGAACCTTTGGCCGACCTGGGAGATTTGGGAGATCAAGATGATGGGTCCCCACTGAACCGGTTGGAGGGGCTCAAGCTACCACAGGAGTACTTAGCTAGAGCTTCCGCGGCGGAGCCGATTGAAGCGGTCCTAGTGAGGGCGGTCCACCCCTAGAGCTCGGCCACGGCCAGTGTTTCTTCAGGTCAGGGAAAAATAATCGAGTAGCTGTTTGCTTGTTGTAAACGCGAGTGCCATTCTACCGTGCAAATGGCTAACTCCAGGCTGAGGAACTGGTCGGTGGACCAGCATCACAAGTTGAAGGTTCCGGGTCGGCATGACTTCTTTTGCTATCCTCCACCCGACCACTTTACTATTTATGACCTCGCCTTCGATGTTATTCAGCTCCCGCTCCCTAGTTTCATCACCAGTATTTTGAACTATTTTGAGCTCAGCCCGGGTCAGATGTCTCCTAACGGTTGGGCCGTAGTTATGGCATTTTTCGTGTTTAGCCTCGAGAAGGACGTGGAGCCGACCCTGAGCCGATTTAGGTAATTTTTTGTTTGCAAGCCCAACCCAAAGCAGCCTGGGTAGTTCTATTTGGCAACTGGGGCGGGCAACGCCATATTCACCAAATGGCACTCCTCCAACAAGGGTTGGCACAACGACTACTATTGGGTGGAGCCGACAGTGAACCCAGGGTGCAGGAGTGACTGGAATCCCACCTTGAAGAAGAAGCTGAACGACAACCCTAAGTTTTCAGATACAAAACTTCATGAGGTCGAAGTAATTAGACCCGAGCCGGGATCGCTGATCGATATCAACAGTGTGCTCAAGTGGGTCAGGATATGGGACTCTAAGTTATTCGGGAAGGAACCCGACCTAACGAATAAGCATCCCCACTTACTTCCCGAGTCCGAGGACGATGAGGAGTCCAGTTCAGAAGAGGGTCAGTTCGTGGGATCAATGCCCAACCCCCTCATCATCCTGCCTGTTGTTATCCTTTTCAATCGATTCTTGGTCATCTCTCACTTTTTTTCTTTTCTTTTGCTGACATGTCGGATGCTGCGAGACTTGCTTACATCAAGAGGAATAAGGCCGAGACCAGCACAGAAAGCTCGGCTCGGTCTTACTGTCCCTAAAGAGCAGAGGCAGCGATGCAGTGGCCAAGTTCAGGAGGTTGGTATCGAGGTGACCTCCAAGGGGACCTCGGAGTTCCCCTTGCCGAAGAAGCCAACCTTAGGGGTGGTACTCCAAGAGCGCTCAACGACCCGCCCTGACAATAGAAAAAGGCCCCTACCCGAGTATACCGAAAAGGGCAAAGCCACGGAGGTGGTCCACCCCAGGAAAGATTACGTGGAGGCAGTCTCAGTTGATCGCGACCCTAAGCTGGCGAAGGTTCCCATCGAGCAACTTTTCCCTGACCTGAGGACGGCCGTGGTCGCGGTGAGTTATACTCAATTGTGCATGTATTGTTATGCCTTTTAACTCGGCTGACAATGTTTATTGTCCTTTGTGCAGGCCGAGTCCCATGCTCTTTCAATACCCAGCCTCATTACCAAGGCCTAGGCTCACTGCATCGAACTCGAGCAGCGATGCATGAACGCTCAAATCGAGCTTGTTACTCAGAGAAAGGAGACCTCTAAGAGGTACAAGAAGGACGCAGTGGAGATCGATCGACTAAAAAAGGAGCTCGAGGCAGAGAGGTCCCATCGCCAGACTGCGGCCAAGGATGTGGAGCGCTACAAGTCGGAAGGGCACAAGGCCGAGGTAAAATTTCAGGAACTCCTCGTCCGGGTCAGACCAAATAGAGAGAAGGCAGTGGAGGCTTTCAAGTCCAGCGACGTGACGGTAAGTTGGGTGGAGAACGAGGACGGGATCATGGCCAAATATGCCGAGCTGGAATACTATTTCCGAGGCTAAGTCACCGCTCGGGAGTGAGCAAAGACTTTCCTTCCACCCTCCAAGAATGACTATATCGAAGTCCTAGAGGCCCCATTACTAGATTTCTAGGAGGTTCCTGAGCTCCCTGCCGATCTCAAGTCCCAAGCCCAGGAGGTGATGGACTTCGTCAAGAAGGGCATGGATTAGGTCGGGGAAGAAGCCGACGCCGCAGCCTCTTTGACTCCTACCCCCGCGCCTAAATAAACTTTGTATTTTGCCCGGGTCGGGCTTTTGTAACTTGTACTCCTTTCAATTTCAATGAAATGAATATTCTAGTGTTATTTGCGTTTTGTTCGAGTTCGTACAAGTGTACCTTTCCCTTCACAAATTTTCTTAAGGAAGTGGGGTCAGACCAATCATAATGGGCCTTTCAAACTTAAGTAATTGATTTTCATATAAACCGAGTTGGACGCGATTAATGAGCTGGCATCCTAATCTGAGCTGGTTAATTGGACAACCATATTATTGTTGTCAACCTGGACTCGTCAGTCTGATTTGAAATGGGTCAAACTAAAGTTGACTAATGTTGAGTTCGAGTTTAGACCCAAACTAACATACTGACCCGAAGTCGGTTAGTATTGAGTTGAACTTTAATCCGAACTAGTATAGCGAATCAAATTGTTATTGATTATAACCGAGCTGGAACCTAGTCCGAGCCGGTTTACTTGATTGTTAGCTCATAATTAAGAATGACTACCGCGTTAATCTGAGTTTGCAAGAGCTAAGTAGCTAAGGTGTTTGGGCTCAGGTCGGGCCTTACACAGGTATACAAAATACATTGTATTGAAATTAAGTACATGGCGTACTTCGGCTCGGGAGCCAATTACAGGTAGAGTTTTGGGTCGGGGCCTCAATGAAATATTTCAGCTCGGGGGCCATCACAAAATGTTTCGGCTCGGGAGCCTTAGACAAAATACCGCTTCAGTTGTTCGGTGTGCCATGCGTTCTTCAGTTGTTTTTCGTACTTGTCGCGAAGGTAGAAAGTCCCAGGTCGGGCTTCTTTTACAACTTCGTACGGTCCTTCCTAAGTTGGAGAGAGCTTGTTACCCTAGCGCGGCAACAAAATGGCTTTTCTGAGGACAAGGACGCCAACCTTAATAGGCTTAGGCTTGACCTGCTTGGCAAAGACTCTTTGCATGACAGCTTTGCTGGCCAGCATCCTAATTTGAGCTTTAGCTCGGAGCTCTTCAGCGAGGTCAAGCTTCTCACAGATCAGAGCTCCGTTTATTCCTGGATCATGGTGGAGGGTTTTACTAGTTGGAGACCTGATCTCCACTGGCAGCACTGCTTGAGTACCGAAGGTTAGCTCGAAGGGCGATTCTCCCGTTGCTGAGCTGGTGGTGGTTCGTTGTGCCCACAGTACCTTGGGAAGAATCGATGCCCACTGGCCTTCCGCTTCCTCCAGCTTGGCTTTCAGGCCTTGCAAAATGATTTGTTTAGTCCTTTAAACTTGGCCATTACTTTGAGGGTGAATAATATATGAGAATCTGAGGTCGATCCCAATCTCAGCACATTTGCCTTGAAAGTATGCACTATCAAATTGATTGCCGTGGTCGGTAATGATGACCTTTGGCACCCTAAATCGGCAAATGATGTTCTTTCATACGAAATCCCAAGCTGCCTTTTCTGTTATTCTAGCAACACCTTCGACCTCGGGCCATTTGGTGAAGTAGTCTACAGCTACAAATACGTGTTTCTTCTTACCAACACTGGTTGGTAATGGACCGATGATGTCTAGCCCCCATTGATAGAATGACCACGGGCTTATCATCACCGTCAGGTCTATCGCTGGCTTTCTCTGTATATTGGCAAACCTTTGGCATGATTCACACTTTTTTATATACTCTTTGGCATCTTGTTCTAAGGTTGGCCAAAAATAGTCTTGCCTCAATACCTTCTGAGCTAGAGCCTTGCACCCAAGTGGTTTCTACATACCCCTTTATGAATTTCTCTAAGTATATAGTTTCCCTCATCGGGCCCAACACATTTTAAGAGAAGCCAAGTGTAAGCACTTTTGTAGATTTGCCCAGCTATTATGACAAACCTTGAGGCCTATTTCGTGAGTTTTCGAGCTGCCTTTTCATCTTCCGGGATCATACCCCCTTCCAAATAATCCATGATTGGTCTGGTCCAATTTGGGCTTAAAGTGAGCTCAGCTACAGCTTGTCTTCCCAACTAAATACTAGGTTCGGAGACTTCTTCCACATGGACCAGTGCAGATCGACTCTCGCCCAAGGCCAACCTAGACAGAGCGTCAACCTTCATATTCTCCTCCCTTGGAATTTGCTGTATTGTAAACCTCTTGAGCCCTGAGGTCAAGTCCTTAACTCTGTTGAGGTAGGCCATCATAGCATTGTCATTGGCTTCTAATTCTCCTGATATTTGACTGGCGACCAACTGAGAGTCGGTACTCAGGTCAACTATTTGTGCCCCCGAGCTGAGCCACTTCCTAACTTCCCCGATGCTCCATCTACATGGACCTTTCACACATCCTCCAGGTCACGCTCGGCTCGGCCAGTACATTCCACCACAAAGTCAGCGATAGCCTGGGCTTTGATAGTTGTTTTGGGTTGGTAGGTGATGTCAAATTGACTAAGCTCAATTGCCCATTTCAATAGCCTACCCGACACCTCTGGCTTGTGCATGATGGACTTGAGTGGGGCACCGGTCATGACCTTAATTGGGTGGGCATCAAAGTATGGCTTCAACTTCCTTGCTGCCATGATGAGCGCCAGGGCGAGTTTTTCCAAGGAGGGGTACCTCGCCTCCACCCCTTGTAAGGTTTTGCTGACATAATAGACCGACTTCTACTCCTTCCCTTCTTTGCGGACCAGTGCCACCGCCACTGCTGTCCCCGAGCATGCCAAGTATAGTACTAGCTCATCCCCCACCTTAGGTCAGGATAATAAGGGTGGCGAAGCTAGGTATGTTTTCAGCTTTTGGAAGACATTCTAGCATTCCTTAGTCCATTTAAAACTCTTAGGATTTCTCAATATCTTGAATAGATGAGCACATTTGTCGGCCGACCTGGACATGAATCTGCTCAATGCCGCAACCTTGCCCGCAAGCACCTGAACGTCTTTCACACAGGTCGGCAGTGCCAAGTCAAGTATTGCCTGAACTTTCTTCGGGTTGGCTTTTATCCCCTGGGTTGTGACCATGAACCCCAAAACTTTCCCGTCTTGATACCGAATGCGCACTTTTTTGAGTTTAACTTTATCCTAAAGTGCTCCATAACGGCGAAGGCTTCAGCCAGGTCGGTTACATGGTCTTCCGCCCCCTTACTCTTGACCAACATGTCATCTACATAGATTTCTATATTTCGGCCAATCTAATTTTTGAAGGCCTTTGTGATAACCCGAACCCGGCATGCATTTAATAGTACTTGACTGCATTTGATTAAATGTTTAATTAGTTAAATCAACCAATTTGCACTATTTTAATATTTCTCTTGGAAGCATTTAGTAGTTGTATATTGAATAATTAAAAGATTATTATCTATTTCTAATAATTATAGTAATTGAATTTATTCTCTTGTTATTAATTAAGTGTTATCTTAAATGTTAGTGTTTAATTGTATTTGACTATGTGTTTATATTAACTTTCATTTGTAGCTTAATATTAACTTTATAATTCTTAAAATATTCTAGAAATAGTTAAATTAATTATTTTAAATGAATATTGATTACCTTGATTGTTGTGATTATTTTAATAATCGGTTTTGGTTGTCTTGCATTAAAATCACTCGGTTTTCAAATAAAAGAGGAAAGTAGCTCCGAGCCGGAGTAAATTTTAAACTATGATGCTTTTCAAAAATGATATATTTCTTAAATTCTTTGAGATTTAATCGTTATTATTTTATTGTTGCAAAGTGCATAGCATTTCGAGAGCGATAGTTAGGAAATGAATTCTAGTCCTCAACAAATAGTGAAAACTAGCATTTAGTGTTTAAATTTTAGTGTTTTAAGTTGTATTTAACTAGAATTGGATTTATGTTACTTGTTTTAGCTTTAAAATGCATGAAATAGGCTAATTTGACCAACCTAATCAACATTTGACCAAGCCTTGACTTTTGATTTAAGTTGCCAACTTGTTTAAAACTTAACAAAGCACAAAATAAATAAAAAAGAAGCTGAAAAACAGTGAGGAAAGGGCCAAAAATATGAAGGAGAGAAAAAAAAATATTTCAAATTCAAATCTTCGATTCTTCGCGTGAACTTGCACGGGGTGGTTTTCGAGGCGTCCTACGAGGTTTTCCTAGCGTCTAGGAGCGTCTAAGGTGAGGGTTTCATCGTTATTTGCGCATTTGAATATTTTGTGTATTAACTTTGATTTTTGGATTTTATCTGTATATTGTTGTTTTAATTGATTTGAGGCTTAAAGTATATTTCTTAGCAATCGTAGAACACGTATTTATAGCTTTTTAACATTTTCTGCGGTTGAATATCGAATTTGAAATATAAATTGTGTAATGAATAGTGTTTTGTGAATAGTAAATCATTGAAACGATAAAGTTGCGCTGTTATGCTGTTTGTTGATGTGAAAAGGTGCTAGGTATGCTAGAATGTCTAAATGCATGATTTGTTTAGGTTGCGTAATGGAAAAAATGAGAAAAACGCCCTGGTGAAAGTCGGGGTCGTTTAGGTCGAATTTAGCGTTTTTTCGTTTTGCGTGATGACATTGTTTCGGGAGGCCATGGAAGCACTTTTGGTGCGATTATGGCATTGGTTGGGTGATCGGTTGAGGTAGCGGTAGTTCAAACGAGCAAAGGAAAAAATCGAGACTTTGCGTGAATTCTAGGGTAAAGTAGGGTTTCGGGGTCTTTAGACGTGCCTTATGGTGACCTAGGAGGATTGGTGAAGTCGGTTTCCAAAGCTCGTGACTTGTTTAAAAGTAGTAGTGTTTTGAAAGTTGGGGACATTTTTGGAATTTTGTGTGTTTTCATAGTATATTGCTTGTAGAATGTTTATAATGCCTATAGAATTGATAATGTTAGTTGGTGTTCTTCTTGTTACTTGTTTGATTGCAAATGCTTGTTAATGCTTATTACGCTTGTTAGAGTTGATTATTGATTGAAATGTTTAACAATTGTTGAATAATGCTTGATATCTCGTTTATCTCCTCTATCTGTGTTGTTGTGTTATCGCTCGTTTATCGCCTTGTATCGAGTCTTGCATTGCATAGTGTCCCGCGCGTGAGTGATGGGCCTCTCTGGGTAGCCTCGGGTTGCCAGTGTTGGTTGCTCTAGCTCCGTGGCTATTCCCTCTTCTCGCTTGGGTTGCCTCCCAGGGAGATTTTGGGTCGTAGAATTGATGGTTACTCCCGGGGTATTCCAAACTGGTATTATAAGGTGGTTGCACGCTTATTGTCATCGTTGTCAACATCAAGCTCGAGATTGATGTATCGCTCGTGAATTGGTACATTGCTCGTAAGAGTGAACCATAGCCTTCAGAATGTGGTATAGCTTTGAATGGTTGTGTTAATGCTTTCTTGAATGTTTAATATATTGTCGTTTGTATTGAATGCTTTCTTATTGACTTTATTGCTTAATTGTGTCTATTTGCATTGCACGATTTTCTTTCTCTCCAACTCGATATCTGTCTCGCCCTCACTGAGTATACGTGTTGTGTATACTCACTCCTCACCACCACATTTCAGGAAATGTCATGTTAGCTGGAAGTTCGTGATTTCGTGAAAGTTCGTTGCCTGAAGAGTTGTCTTGCGTGCCTATGTGGCTTGAGTGTCGAAGTTTGTAATGATGTATGTTCATATGTTGTTTGTATTTATTGTCATAGAAATGTAATTTAAATTTAGTTAAGTAGCTGAGGTGAATTGATAAGCTAGTTTATGTAATCAGTTAGCATAACTTAACTTCAATGCATGTTTGTAATGTCCAAAGGAAAAGAGTTAGAATGGCATGATAATTTATTTTATGTAGTAGTTTTGTATGGTTTAATAGTCTAGTTGAATGTACTTGTCAAAAATGAAAAGAGATAGGTTAGCTTTTAAATTGGAAATGTATGTATACTTGCTGAGTATAAATTGTTGAGAACCGAGGCTCGGATGGCCTTGAGGTGGTTTTAAATGTTTGGACATGGTATTGGTCCACTTATATGCTATCGCAGGTTTTACATTTCGTCTAGAAACAGGGGAGACTCCGTCCGTTTTCCCTGAAAATTATGCCCGGGTTTGGTTTGGGTTGTGATTAGATCGATTGATAGAACTCCCAGTGTCGAGAGGGATCGGGGTGCCTCATAGCCTAGTGTGGTTTAATTGTCAAGTTTGAATGTACTTGTCAAAAATGAAAAGAGATAGATTAGCTTATAAATTGGAAATGTATGCATACTTGCTGAGTTTAATTGTTGAAAACCGAGGCTCGGATGGCCTTGAGGAAGTTTTGTATGGTTGGACACGGTGTTGGTCCATTTATATGCTATTACAGGTTTTGCAATTTGCCTAGAAACAGGGGAGACTCTGTCCGTCTTTCCCTAAAATTTTGCCCGGGTTTGGATTTGGGTTGTGAATAGATTGATTGATAGAACTCCCGGTCTCGAGAGGGATCGGGGTATTACAGCCTTATTCATCATCCGAGTGTAGGTGGCTCCAGCATTCTTGAGGTTAAAAGGCATGACCTCATAGTAGTAGAGTCATTGATCGGTGATAAAGCTGATTTTCTCTTTATCTCCGGGAGCCATCTTAATCTGGTTATAGCCCTTGAAGGCATCCATGAAATAGAGTAGTTCGAACCCAGAGGTAGCATCCACTATCTGGTCAATCCGAGGTAGGGAAAAATAGTCCTTAGGGCAGATCTTATTGAGATCGGTAAAGTCAATACACAATCTCCATTTGCCCGAGGACTTCGCCATCAATACCACGTTGGATAACCAGGTTAGGTATTGAATTTCCCTTATGTGGTCGATGTCCACCAACTTCTCGACCACTTTTGCTATGATTTGCTGCTTATCATAGTGGAAATGCCTGCGCTTCTACTTTACCGGATAGTGATTTAGGTCGGCATTCAGGTGATGCTCAATCACACTCGGGTCGATACCTGTCATGTCAGAGGCAGACCCTGCAAATATGTGTTCATTTTTCAGAAGAAATTGACTTATACCTTTTTGAGGTCATTGTGAAGCTCACTCCCGATCTTTGCTCTTTTTGTTTCATCAGAAAGCTCCATCTCTTGAAGGTCTTCAGTCGGGCTCCCTCTCTTGGCATCCCTCTTCTCCTCAGGCAAATCTGGTCCCCAGCCAACCTGATATTTGGGGCGGAGGGAGTTTTCATAACATTTCTGAGCCGAGAGCTGGGCTCCTCGGATGGTGCCTATGCTGCCCGGGGTCGAGAATTTCAAGGCCTGGTAGTAAGTTGAAGGAACAACCCTGAAATGATTGAGTGTCACTCACCCCAAGATCCCATTGTAAGTGGAGTTGCAATCTATTACAATGAAGTTGACCTGCATCGAAACCCGCTTGTCTCCGTCTTCTAGCTTCAGTGGGAGGTTGATGACCCCTTCGGCCCGGTGGGCATGTCCGGTAAAACCAGCCAAGGTGCCCCTCAATGGCCTGAGCCAGCTCCTGCCCAACCCCATCTGCTTAAAGGCACTAAGGAATGGGACTTTTACCGAGCTACCAGTGTCCACCATCAGCCTTTTCACAATGAAGTTGGCTATTTCGGTGCTGATCACTAAAGAATCGTCATGGGGCAATATCACCCCTTCCAAGTCTTCTAAGGAGAAAGTGAGCCCCTCTATCTCTGGGACTGGACTCAGCACCGACCTGTACTCTCTTCCAGCCAGCACATAACCTTTTCTGCCAGCCGAGGTCTTCCCACCCAACGCCAATCCTCCTACGATGGTCTCAATCACAGCTAAACGTCTGCCCCTAGCCTGGTGCCTAGGTAGACTTCTCTCTCTCTCTCTGATTGTGATTCTGGGTTGGCTGTTGATCTACGTACCTCCGGAGGTGACCTCGGGCTATCAATGCCTCGATCTCCTGTTTCAAATCTTTGCACTCCTCGGTGGGGTGGTCGTAGTCCATATGGTAGCGGAAATACTTGGTCTTATTGCGCTTCTCAGGTCGGCCTTTTATCCTCGGTGCTAGAGGTAGGTGGTTCTGGTGCTGGATCTCCATCAAGATCTGCTCCCTTGAAATGTTGAAGGGAGTGAACATAGTGAACCGGGGGTTCTGTTTTGGCTGCTGAGGCTACTTGCCTCGGTTATTTTGGACCTTATTCCCAGGTTGGCTTTGGGAGGTCTCTCTCTTCTTTCCAGCTTCATTCTCCTTATCATCATCCCTCTTCGCTTGATGGATTTCTTCTGAGTGTATGTACCTTTCTGCCCATACCATCAGCTCAGCTATGGTATCCATGGGGTCGATGGCCAAGGAAGATGTAAAGGGGCTCGACCTGAGCCAACTTTGGTAACCTATTAATGCCATGGAGTCCTCCAGGTTGGGGATCCTGAGGGACTCTTCATTGAACCGGGCTGTGTAAGCCCTCAAACTTTCTCCTTTGTGTTGTTTCACTGACAGCAATGATGAAGTGTGACGGGTTGCACGTTGGCTCCCCGCGAAGCAGGATATGAAAACCTCTGCCAGTTGATGAAAACTTGCAATAGAGGCGGGACGAAGTTTTTGGAACCAGTCCAAGGCATTGCCAACCAGGGTAGTCGGGAGTATCTTTGTCTTCATGAGGTAGGTCGTATCATGCAGAGTCATATGGTGATCAAAGTTGAACAAGTGGCTGGCGAGATCTCCGTCCCCATTATAGACTGCTAGGTTGGGCATCCGGTTGCCCGTAGGCAACGGCGTGGCCAGTACCTCGGGTAAGAGTGGGCTTACATTGAGCTGGTTAATGACCTTGGCTATGGCAGCTGCAGTCTTGGCCTACTCGGGGTCGGCATGTGCCGCCCTCTTGCCTCTCGCCTCTACGGGTCTCGCCACCGATTCCAAGAGGCCCTCTCTGTCTTGAGCCCGGGTTTGCCTTGGGGCTGGAATACGGAACTGTGGACGTGTGGGTCGCGGCGTAGCTGCTTGAGAAATCGGGAGATCTACAGCTAGCCTGGCTGCCTGCTCTTTAAGTTCCTCAAGCATCCCGAGCATCATATTCATCTCTGGTGACAGGCTGGAGTTAAGGTCTCCATTTGTAGAGGGGTTGGTTTGTAAAGCTAAGTGTATACGTTGGCTCGTTCCAACGTCGACTTGGGTTGGGTTTTGGCTAGGCACTGCATGGTTTCGAGGTCCCTATCTGGGTTGGGCGAGTCCTCTACCGACGCGCTGTGGTTTCTAGTTTGTACCATGATGGTTTCTCAATGAGTGGTAAGAAGAGTGATAGAAATAACTCTTCCCACAGACAGCGCTAAACTGTCGAGGTTGAGAATCTCGCAGTGGACGGCTACGCCTGCCGAGCTGGACTTTTGGGTTGGCTCTCGAGCTGAACTTTCAGGTTGACTGCTTGACCTGCACACGAAAAGGGAAGAAAAAGGCGAGGTGACGACCCGGATTTTTCCCTCGGACGTGCGAATGATTAGTATGTCCGAGTTGGCAAGGTAGCTGAAAGCATTAATGACGAGTTACCTCTCAAGTGAGGGGGTGGAACTATATTTATACTAAATTTGGATCTGACAGCCTTCAGTGCGGCGCAGCTTTATATACCATCAGGGCTTTATGTCCTATCAGAGTAGCTGTCGCAGAGGTCGGGGTTTTCCTAGGTCGGGGTGAGGTTGGATCAGCATCCAAGTTGAGCATTGGCTGAATGGGTCAGCTTTGGCTCAGGTTGGCTAGCCTCAGCTCGGTGTGAGTAGCTTACCTCAGCTCGGGTCCCCCTCGTCAGTATGAGTTCACCACCCAAAGGTTTACTAGTTATGAATTATGACACAGATGAGTACGACCTAGTAGCTAACAACACATTCACAATAATATCTTGAGAATGAATAGAGCTTGTTAAAGGCCACTGGATATTCATAAATAAATTGGTGGTATATGTTTCACAAGTTATTCCAACTAAAATTATCTCTTAATTATTGAATGTTGATGTCTTGGTGGTATATATATATATATATATATATATATATATATATATATATATACATATTTAACCCCTGAATCTTGAACAAAAGATGCTGAATTTGCCTTATCATTTTGATAAAAATATTTTGCATTTTTAGTCTAAAAGACATTACTCAAAGTTGGGGAAAAAGGTAACGAGATTCATATTGATTTCAGAACCTTAATAAGGCAAATTCATTATTGTATAAAAGAGAAAAGAGATAGTAAAACATCTTTGCTCATAGGTGGTGACATATATAGCATTAATAGACTTCATCTCTTAAGGTATATAGTACCATAGTTAGTTGCATATCATATTACCTTTTCTATGCTAAGATAGGATATATTGGTGGTTGTGAAGCAACTTCATAAACACAAATTATGGATAAATCTCCTTTTGATCATATATAAATTTACAAAACAAGAAAATAAATGATAAGCATATATGTGAACACATAATTTCTTATAAATAAAGCTTTTCTTTGTTTGTGGGTGAATATATCAGTGAATAATAAGTAGAGGAGATGATCCAAATCTATTTAATAGAATTATATGATCACTTGACATTCTAGTGGCTTCCCTCACCATCCAAATTCACAACATTATAAATGCTTATCTCATCCCAATGAAATTACATATAATGAAAATACATAACTTCACCCTAACGCTTGTAACAACTTCATTTTGGCAAACAAATATCATTACAATGATGATGCCAGTGTAAAGGAAAAGATTATATAATATCCACCAACTTGTTAATATCTAATTATAACTATGATGTTTCTCTCATTTGTCAATAAAAAAGTAGATTTCTAGCTTCCATGAACTCCTCCAATTTCCACCCAAGCCCTCAAATGCATTGTTTAATGTTAAATAAAAGGATACCTTATACTAAACTACATGAATTTATGAAAAATTTAAACAATCAAAATTCCAAAAAAAAAAATACTTATCAGCAATATAGCCTAATAAGATTATCAAAGGCACTATATTTTCAACAAATTAGTGCTAAACGCGAATCATCTATTAATATTGAAAAAATCCAACTCCTAATTTCTACAAAGTGGTCCACGTACTCAGAAATCATCAATCAATAATTTTCATTTTCCTTTAATCATAAAATGACTAGTCAAGTATTCTAAATCTATCTAACAAAAACATAAAAATTGGAAAAATAAATTATGGGGCAGGTTTTGTAATGTCAAGAAGTTTTTGGACCGGCAGTGCATTTTCCTGGTAAATTAAAGTACCCTCTTATAAAATAAGAATCCAAAATAGATTCTCTTGCAATAGTCATCAGTTACCAACTTCATCAAACAAATCAATAAAAATCTATAATATAATAGCAATTATTGCTATACTTTTTCATTTTCTTATTAAAAATCATTCGTAATAATCTTCAGTTGTACACAAACCGCACTATAAATACCACTACCTTCTCACGCTTCTGCACACAAACATAGGCATTTTTTTCTTCACGATTTGTGATAAGTTAATATTACAATACTTTTAACCAAAAAAAAAAAAAAAAGTTACAATACAAATATGTCTCTACTTTCAGATCTCATCAACCTGAACCTCTCAGACTGCACTGATAAGATCATTGCTGAGTACATATGGTTGGTTTCTTTTCCTTTGCCTTCCTCTTCATTGTTCATTAGCCTTCTCTGTTTTTGCATATGCTCTGTTTCTTTTGATTTTGCTCTGTTTTGAATTTTTTTTTCTTGTTGTTTTCTTGATCTTTTTGCACATGTTATTCATTTCTTGATTTGTTTTCTTTAATGGGTGGTTTTTGTTTCACCATGTAGTTGGTTTATTACACTGGAAATGATAGTTTCATGTGCACCCCTGGTTTTAGATCCCCTGTTTCTTGTTATACATGAACTGATCTGCTTTTGTGAAAACTTGTATGTGAAATGGTTGTGATTTGAATCATTTTCGCTTTATCATTGTTAACCAATTAGTTTATGAGATTTTTATTGTTGCGTTAATATTTTATTTTATAAGTGAATCAGTTTATTCTTTGATACAACTTTATATATATGTCTCTGCTTTTAGATACTTTGGAGCTTTAGGATATTTCTTTCTTTATTTTTATTTTTTCATATTTCTTATCTTATCGAGATGGACACAAGGTCATATCTTTGTAGATTTTTCTCGTCTCAATCAGCCGTACAATATATATTAAACAATGTCACATGCAAAAATTGATCTCCACCATTTATGTTTGTATATATCTCTGTGATTCTGTTTTGAAAATGAGAATAACTAATTCTTTTTTCTTTTTTGTTGATTCTGTCCTTGGATCATTAAATAAAGTTTCCATGTTTTTCATTTTCGTGAAAAGATATTGATTTTGAGGCTTCCTATTTTCTTGTTTTATTCTGTATTACACAAATTTGCACTAGTGAGAGGTTTGCTTCTTGCTTGTTAAAAAGCATTTGGCTTATGCTCATAATATCACTATTCTTTTACCGATTACTTTTTGCTGTTCATATTTTTTGTTTTCTAGTTGATTATCGACTTAAAGTCCCCTGTTTTTGCCGTCGCTATGTATTTATTTTAATCACTACGTTGATGATTCAATTTTCATATCTTATTTTCTTCTACTTCATTTGTTATTCATCTCTTAATTTTCCGGATCTAGTAAATGATCTTATTTTTATTGTTTTGTATTGTCTAATAATTCTTTTAACATTTTAACAGGATTGGTGGATCTGGTATGGACCTCAGAAGCAAAGCAAGGGTAATACTTTTCTCCTTGCAATAAATTTGCTTGTTTCCAATATTTTGGTCCTTTATAATCTCCTTAAATGAGTGTGAAGATGTCTGAAATCAATTTTTTTGTTGTTGTTTCTTTGCAGACTATTTCTGGTCCTGTAAGTGACCCATCCAAACTTCCAAAGTGGAACTATGATGGATCCAGCACAGGCCAAGCTCCTGGGGAAGACAGTGAAGTGATCCTTTAGTAAGTCTCTCTACTCTCGATTCATCTCCAGTCACTATCTTGTTTCGATTTCTGTATTCTTTTTTAAATGCTTAACAATGACTTATAGATATTAATATTTGTGATCAATGAACAGTCCTCAAGCAATTTTCAAAGATCCATTCAGGAGGGGAAACAACATATTGGTGAGTTGTAAAGCACAACTGTACTTTTGCATGCTACATTAATATTTACATTAATGTAAATTATGATGGTTTTAATTGTTTTGGATCTTCCATGATCTTCGTGACCATGGAGGTAACCAGATACATGCTGACTTGGTTCTCTTGCTTTATCTTTCTTAGGTCATGTGCGACGCCTACACTCCTGCTGGTGAGCCCATCCCAACCAACAAGAGGCACAATGCGGCTAAGATTTTCAGCCACCCTGATGTTGTTGCAGAAGAACCCTGGTATGAACAATTCTGTTGTGCTCTTGGTATTATTTTTCGAGCTCTTTCTCTTATCTTATTAATCATTTTGGACATTTTCTGATCATTGTAAATATTTGTGTATGAAAAGGTATGGTATTGAACAAGAGTACACCCTTTTGCAAAAGGATGTAAACTGGCCTCTTGGATGGCCAGTAGGAGGCTACCCTGGACCTCAGGTCTGTTGATAAATCATCTTTATTTTCTTGGTTTTTATATTAGTTGCAGTCTTGCAGACTTCTACCATGATAAGAAACAAAAGATGTAATATTTTATTCATCTCTTTTGCTTTCTTTTCTCCCCCCTTCTTAATTACCCATTAATGAGCCAATTCCTCTTTCTTATCCTGTAGTGCTTCTTTCCAAAAATTAAAGAATCTTCTATTACCATGTTGCCTTAAATGCTTCAACTCTCTTTGACCTTTTAACAGTACAAATCTTTGAATTTAATTGAACACTACCTCATCACTGACTCATTAAATTGCTTGCGCTTTAGCTTGTACAAGGTCCTTAAACAAAAATGATTTCGTATCTCTGGGTTACATTTTTCAGCCTTTTGCACCCTAACACTTAATTTGAATCGTGGGAACTTTTTCTCATGCTTCAGACGGAAGTAAACTGTTCTCTTTCTCAACTTACTTATCCCTTTGTATATCATCTATGTTGTTACACTTCCATTTCGAGGAAGCCTCAGTTCCATTTCAATTTACTGTTCTATAAACACGTTTAGTTACACTCTTGAACAGTACAGTACTTCTTTATAAACTAAAGAACTACAATTTTATCAATCACAACCAAATGGTGGCAAACTCCATGCCGTGTAGTGAGGATGACAATGTCAATGGTACTGAATGAATAACCGAGTGATAATACTTATGTGTGTGCTTTTTATACTTCTTTGGTGAATACCACAAAATTAACTCTTTTATTGCTTTTATACAGGGCCCTTACTACTGCGGTGCTGGAGCTGACAAAGCTTTTGGTCGTGACATAGTAGACTCACATTACAAGGCATGCCTTTATGCAGGCATTAACATAAGTGGCATCAACGGTGAAGTGATGCCTGGGCAGGTATTAACCTCTGCTTCTTGTGTAGTGTTTGACTGGTTATGAATTCTTCCATATGTATTGCTTTTCCATAAGCAGCTATTATCCGTTATTAATCTGTGAAGGTTTGACTCTAAAATATTTTCTATATTATGCAGTGGGAGTTCCAAGTCGGTCCTGCTGTTGGCATCTCAGCAGGTGATGAGTTGTGGGTAGCTCGTTACATTCTGGAGGTACTATTGAATACTTTACCTAGGTCCAAACAATTTCTTATGTCAATCCGTTTAGTTTCCAAATTAGTGTTGGTAAACTAACGATGTTATTTGGTATGGTTATCAGAGGATCACTGAGATTGCTGGCGTAGTGGTATCTTTTGACCCCAAACCTATTCAGGTGAGTTTCTCTGGTTCTGCATTTCGGGCTTGTGGTTCTTTAAATATCAGCATCACAAATCTTCCTGTTTCTTACTCCCAACCTGATGTGGAATAATCCTTCTTCAACTTTATGGTTATGGAGCGTTGCTTGTAGTTTTTAGCTTCAGGATCTGCTTGATCTGGAAATATATTCCCCTTCGTATAATCGATACTGTATAGACGTCCGAAATCTGTTCGTGGTGCTGTCATATTTCCATCATCTAAACAAGATCTATCTATATATTGTGGCAGTAACCTACACTATTCGTTTTACTGATAATAATCTCTTTAATTTTCCCACCAGGGCGATTGGAATGGAGCTGGAGCCCACACAAATTACAGGTAATACGCAAAGATAATTGATTATTAACAAGTTTCTGCTTTTTATTGAAACGTGGGTTTCAATCCCTGTCTGTGCTTGTGGTCACAATGAGGCATTTGGTGTCTTTCAGTACCAAGTCTACGAGGAATGAGCATGGCTATGAAGTCATCAAGAAGGCTATTGAAAAGCTCGGATTGAGGCATAAAGAACATATTGCTGCATATGGTGAAGGCAACGAGCGTCGTCTCACTGGAAAACATGAAACAGCCGATATAAACACTTTTAAATGGGTAAGCATCATTCCATTTGCTTGTAAACCAAACCCTCCTCCTTTTCCATTTTCATGAAACGGTGTTCAAGGAAGCAATAATTTAAGATTTTGTGAGCACATTCTTCACCGTTTTCATTTGTTCTGCAACAAGTGGTACAAGTTATAATTCTTGACAATCTATGTTCAACAGGGTGTTGCTAACCGGGGCGCATCAATTCGTGTGGGCCGAGATACAGAGAGGGAAGGCAAAGGGTACTTCGAGGACAGGAGGCCTGCTTCCAACATGGACCCGTATGTTGTCACCTCGATGATTGCAGAGACCACTATCCTCTGGAAGCCTTAACCATGCATGTGCTCCAGTTCCATTCTTTGGACTTGCTTGCTGCTCTTTTGTGAAACATTTGATAGATGATTTGTGTGCGAGTAGGGTAGCTTGTCTTGTCATCTTATGTTGTTTCTCTATTGGCTTTCACATTTCAGACTGCGAGGTTGAGTTAGTTCTCCCTTGCTTAGTGTTTGCGTCTGGTGTCAAATAACACTCGTATTTATATTAATAAAGATAGATATTTATGTTGGTCTACGGTGAAATTATACAGTGATCTTCTTGCTCTGCGATCCTGCTCTTATTTACGTAGTTCACCGGTACAAAGCTTACGAGAAATATATATATATATATATATATAGTTTCGCTGTCATTAGATTGTGTGGCAACGTGAGCCAATATGTAGCTAGCTACCTAGAGACATGATTTATAACATCGGTTAAGCCTTCAGTGTTCCTTCGCCCACTTGTATGGAAAATATATTCTCATTAAATTCTCTTTTGGATCAATTGATGTACCTGATGATGTCGATCTTGGGCCTTGTCGATTAATCTATATAACTTAGTCAAGCTGTAGATATTAAGTAATGATGCACGAATCAGGCTTGTGAAAATATTCGATGTCAGCTCGGCAGTTCAAGCGTATATGGGTAGTTGGGTATAGAGAGAGGTTTCTATATGTAAGAGAAACACAAGTGACAAAGCACCCTTTACCGACATTTAGTTATTGAAGTTAGTAAAGGAAATGGTACTAAGCAACGGCGGAGTCGGGCATCCGGGGTTAGAGATGCACTATAACAATAAGTCAATAATAGAGATTAGGGACGTTAATCTGTGTATAAAACAATACCTAATTTAAACATATTATAGTATAAATGAGATTTTCAAATAACTCGATATTATTTGATGTACATTATAACAATTATAAAAATGTAAACAAAACAACATATATAATAATGACTAAATATACAAAACAGACAAAAAAAAAATAACTATAGTCATTATAATAGAAAAAGTACCTTTTATAATTTAAATACCATAGATATAGTCTAATGTCTATATAATCTTTTGTATTAAATTTAAGCCCTTGTTCAAATGTCACTAAGAAATTATTTTTTAGAATAGAAAAGATGAAAAACGAACCGAACTCTATATGTAAATTAAAGATGAAATTGTACTTCAACAAAGTGACTAAAAATAACTGACGAGGGGGACCCCGAGCTGAGGTAAAATGTCCACGCCGAGCTGAGTTGGGCTAATCCGAGTCAAGCTCAGCACATTCAGCTAACTCCCGACCTGGATGCTGGTCCAACCTCACCCCGACCCCGGAGAACCCCGACCTCGGCAAACAGCTGTTCTGATGGGATATAAAGCCTTGATGGGACATAAAGCTGCACCGCATTAAATGCTGTCAGGTCCGAGTTTAGTATAAATAGAGCACCACCCCCTTTATTTCGAGGGTAACTGATTATTCATACTTTTAGCTAATTTGCCAGCTCGGACATACTAATCATTCTCTCGCCCGAGGGGAAAATCCGGGTCATCACCCCGCCTTTTCCTTCTCTTTCCTTGTGCAGGTTAAGTGGCCGACCTGAATATTCACCTCGGAGGCCAACTTGAAAATTCAACTCGGAGGCCAACCTGAATATTCACCTCGGAGGCCGACCTGAAAGTCCAGCTTGGCGAAGCATAGTTGTCCAATCTCAGCTGCGAGGTTTCCGACCTCGACAGTTTGGCGCCGTCTGTGGGAAGAGTTCTTTCTATCACTCTTCTCACCACTCATTGAGAAACCATCATAGTACAAACTAGAAGCCACAGCGCACCGGTAGAGGACTCACCCAACCCGGATGAGGACCTTGAAACCACGCAAGTGCCTGGCCAAGATCCAACCCAAACCGACGTTGGAACGAGTCAACGTATGCACATAGCCTCAGAAACCAACCCCTCTATAGATGGAGACCTCAACTCCAGCCTGTCACCGGAGATGAGGATGATGTTCAAGATGTTCCAGGAGCTAAAGGACCAGGTAGCCCGGCTAGCTGCGAAACCTCCAGTTCCACAAGCAGCTATGCCGCGACCCATGCGTCCACAGTTCTGCATTCCGGACCCAGGGCGAACCCGAGCACAAGACGGAAAAGGCTTCCTGGAGCCGGAGGTGAGACCCTTGGAGGCGAGAGGCAAAAGGGCGACCCAAGCCGACACCGAGCAGGCCAAGACCGCGGCTGCCATAGCCAAGGTCATTAACCAGCTCGGCGTAAGCCCACTCTCGCCCGAGGTACTGGCAACGCCATTGCCCACGGGCAACCGGATGCCTAACCTGGCCGTCTATAACGGGGACGGAGACCCAGCCAGCCACCTGCTCAACTTTGATCACCATATGACTCTGCATGATATGACCGACCTCATGAAGACGAAGACATTCCCAACCACCCTAGTTGGCAATGCCCTGGACTGGTTCCAAAAACTTCGTCCCAACTCAATTGCAAGTTTTCATCAGTTGGCCGAGGCTTTCTTGTCCCACTTCGCTGGAAGCCGACGTGCAACACGTCACACCTCATCATTGCTGACGGTGAAGCAGCACAAAGGAGAAATTTTGAGGGCTTACACGGCTCGATTCAATGAGGAGACCCTTAGGATCCCCAACCTGGAGGATTCCATGGCATTAATGGCTTACCAAAGTGGGCTCAGGTCGGGACCCCTTACCTCTTCCCTAGCCATCGACCCCGTGGATACCGTAGCCGAGCTGATGGTACGAGCAGAAGGGTACATACACTCGGAAGAAATCCACTAAGCCAAGAGGGATAATGACAAGGAGAAGAAGCCGAAAAGATGGGAGAGACCTCCCGAGCCCAACCTGGGAGTAAGATCCAGAATGACCGAGGCAAGCAACCTCAGTAGCCAAAACAGAACCCCCAATTCACCATGTTCACTCCCCTTAACACCTCAAGGGAGCAAATCTTGATGGAGATCCAGCACCAGAACCATCTACCTCCAGCTCCAAGGATGAAAGGCCGACCTGAAAAGCGCAATAAGACCAAGTATTACCGCTATCATATGGACTGCGGCCACACCACCGAGGAGTACAAAGACTTGAAACAGGAGATCGAAGCACTAATAGCCCGAGGTCACCTCCGGAGGTATGTAGATCACCAGCCGACCCGGAGCCAAGATCAAAGAGACAGAGAGAGAAGTCCACCCAGGCGCCAAGCCGGGGGCGGACGTCTGGCTGTGATTGAGACCATCGCGGGAGGTTTGGCGTCGGGTGGGGAGACCTCGGCTGGCAGGAAGGGTTATGTTTGGGCTGTAAGAGAGTACGGGCCGGCACGGGGTCCAACCCCGGGGATGGAGGAGATCACCTTCTCCTCAGAAGACTTGGAGGGTGTAATATTGCCCCATGACGACCCATTGGTGATCAGTGCTGAAATAGCCAACTTCACCGTGAAGAGGCTGATGGTGGACACCGGGAGCTCGGCAGAAGTCTTATTCTTGAAGGCATTCGAGCAAATGGGGTTGGACAGAAGCCGGCTCAGACCGTTGAGGGGCACCTTAGCTGGATTCACCGGGCATGCCCACCAAGTTGAAGGAGTAATCAACCTCCCACTGAAGCTGGAAGACGGAGACAAGCGAGTTTCGATGCAGGCCAACTTCATTGTAATGGATTGCAACTCCACTTACAATGGGATCCTGGGTCGGGTGGCACTTAATCATTTCAGGGCCGTGCCTTCAACTTACCACCAGGCCTTGAAATTCCTGACCCCGGCTGGCACGGCCACCATCCGCGGAGCCTAGCTCTCAAGCTCGGGAGTATTATGAAAACTCTCTCTGACCTAAATATCAGATTGGCTGGGGACCAGATTTGCCCGAGGAAAAGAGGGATGCCAAGAGAGGGAACCCGGCTGAAGACCTTCAAGAGGTGGAGCTTTCCGATGAAACAAAGAAAGCAAAGATCGGAAGTGAACTCTCTGATGACCTCAAGAAAGGTATAAGCCAATTCCTTCTAAAAAATAAACACATATTTGCATGGTCTGCTTCTGACATGACAGGTATCGACCCGGCCGTGATTGAGCATCACCTGAATGCCGACCCGAATCACTATCCGGTAAAATAGAAGCGCAGGCACTTCCATTATGATAAGCAACAGATCATAGCAGAAGAGGTTGACAAGCTGGTAAACGCCGGCCATATAAGGGAAATCCAATACCCAACCTGGTTATCCAATGTGGTACTAGTGGCCAAGTCCTCAGGCGGATGGAGATTATGCATCGACTTCACTGACCTCAACAAGGCTTGCCCTAAAGATCGGATTGATCAGATGGTGGATGCCACCTCCGGGTTCGAGCTACTCTCTTTCATGGACGCCTTTAAAGGCTATAACCAGATTAAGATGGCTCCCGAAGACAAAGAGAAGACTGCCTTCACCACCGATAAAGGTCTCTAGTACTATGAGGTCATGCCTTTTGGCCTTAAGAATGCTGGAGCTACCTACACTCGGATGGTGAACAAGGCTTTCAAAAATCAGATTGGCCGAAATATGGAGATCTATGTAGATGACATGTTGGTCAAGAGCAGGAGGGCGGAAGACCATGTAGCCGACTTGGCTGAAGCCTTCGCCGTAATAGAGCACTTTGGGATAAAGCTGAACCCAAAAAAGTGCGCATTTGGCGTCAAGGCAGGAAAGTTTTTGGGCTTCATGGTCACAGCCCACGGAATAGAAGCCAACCCGGAGAAGGTTCAGGCAATACTTGACCTGGCTCCGCCGACATGCGTGAAGGACGTCCAGGTGCTCGCGGGCAAGGTCGCAGCGTTGAGCAGATTCATGTCCAGGTCGGCTGACAAGTGTGCTCCGCTGTTCAAAATATTGAGGAACCCAAAGAACTTTGAATGGACTAGAGAATGCCAGGACGCCTTCCAGGAGCTGAAAACGTATCTAGCTTTGCCACCCCTACTGTCCTGACCTGAGGAGGGGGAGGAACTGGTACTATATTTGGCATGCTCAGGCACAGCAGTGGCGGCGGCGCTGGTCCGAGAAGAGGGGAAGGAGCAGAAGTCGGTCCATTATATCAGCAAAACATTGCAGGGGGCCGAGGTGAGGTACTCCTCCTTGGAAAAACTCGCCCTCGCAAAAACTCGCCCTCGCGCTCATCACTGCGGCAAGAAAGCTGAAGCCATACTTTGATGCTTATCCAATCAAGGTCATGACTGATGCTCTGCTCAAGTTCGTCATTCACAAGCCGGAGGCGTCGGGTAGGCTGCTGAAATGGGCAGTTGAGCTGAGTCAATTTGACATCACCTACCAGCCCAGAACAGCCATCAAAGCCCAAGCCATCGCAGACTTTGTGGTGGAATGCACTGGCCGAGCCGAACATGACCCGAAGGATGTGTGGAAAGTCCATGTGGACGGGGCGTCCGGGAAGTCTGGAAGCGGAGCTGGGATGGTTATCCTTGACCCGACCCGGCATGAGCACCAATACTCACTCAAGTTCGCCTTCCCGGCGTCCAACAATGAGGCTGAGTATGAAGCAGTTATAGCAGGGCTGAAAATTGCAGCTCAGCTCGGGGCACAAACAGTTGACCTGAGCACCGACTCTCAATTGGTTGCTAGCCAGATATCAGGAGAGTTCGAAGCTAAGGACAATGCCATGCTGGCCTACCTCAACAGAGTCAAGGACTTGACCTCAGGGCTCAAAAGGTTCACGATACAACAAATCCCGAGGGAGGAGAATATGAAAGCTGACGCTCTGTCCAGGTTGGCCTTGGGTGAGAGCCGACCTGCCCTAGTCCATGTGGAGGAAGTGTCTGAACCTAGTATCCAGTTGGGGATGCCGGCCGTATCCGAGCTCAATTTAAGCCCAGATTGGACCAAACCAATCATGGACTACTTGGAGGGGGGTATGACCCCGAAAGATGAGAAAGCAGCTCGAAAACTCATGAAACATACCTCAAGGTTTGTCATAATAGCCGGGCAACTCTACAAGAGAGCCTACACTTGGCCTCTCTTGAAATGTGTCGGACCTGAGGAGGAAAACTATGTACTCCGAGAGATCCATGAAGGAGTATGTGGAAACCACTTGGGAGGCAAGGCTCTAGCTCGGAAGGCATTGAGGCAAGGCTATTTTTGGCCAACCTTAGAACAAGATGCCAAAGAGTATGTAAAAAAGTGCGACACCTGCCAAAGGTTCGCCAATATACAGAGAAAGCCAGCGGTGGACCTCACGGTGATGATAAGCCGGTGGCCATTCTATCAGTAGGGTCTAGATATCATCGGCCCATTGCCAACCAGTGTTGGCCAAAAGAAGCACGCCTTCGTAGCTGTAGACTATTTCACCAAATGGCGCGAGGCTGAAGGTGTTGCTAGAATAACAGAAAAGGCAGCTTGAGATTTCGTATGAAAAAATATCATTTGCCGATTTGGAGTGCCTAAGGTCATCATCACTGACCACGGCAAACAATTCGACAGTGCATACTTTCGAGGCAAATGTGCTGAGATTGGGATCGACCTGAGATTCTCATCTATTGCTCACCCTCAAAGTAATGGCCAAGTTTAAAGGACTAACCAAATCATTTTACAGGGCCTGAAAACCAAGCTGGAGGAAGAAGAGGGCCAGTGGGCATCAATTCTTCCCGAGGTGTTGTGGGCTCAGCAGACCCCCACCAGCTCGGCAACGGGAGAATCGCTCTTCGAGCTGACCTTCGGTACTAAAGCGGTACTGCCAATGGAGATCCGGTCTCCGACCAGTAGAACCCTCCACCATGATCCAGAAATAAACGGAGCCATAATCCGTGAAGAGCTCGACCTCGCGGAGGAGCTCCAAACTAAAGCTCAAATCAGAATGCTGGCCAGCAAAGCTGCCATGCAAAGAGCCTTTGCCAAACAGGTCAAGCCTAAGCCTATTAAGGTTGGTGACCTCGTACTCAGAAAGTCCATCTTTTTGCCCCGCTCAGGTAACAAGCTCTCCCCGACCTGGGAGGGACCGTATGAAGTCGTGAAAGAAGTCTGACCTGGGACCTTCTACCTCCGCGACAAAACGGGAAACTGTTGAAGAATGCATGGCACTCAGAACACCTGAAGCGGTATTTTGTCTAAAGGCCCCGAGCCGAAATCTTTTGTAAAGGCCACTGAGCCGAAATACAAAGCAACAGCCCCAAGCTGAAATCTCTTGTAACGGCCCCGAGCTGAAATACAATGAAATGGCACCCGAGCTGAAATCTTTTTGTAACGGCCCCGAGCTGAAATCTATTTTATTGGCCCCGAGCCGAAATCTCTTGTCACGGCCCCCGAGACGAAATACAATGTAATGGCCCCCGAGCCATAATATTTTGTTAAGGCCCCGAGCCAAAACATTATCCGTAATCGGCCCCCGAGCCCAAGTACTCCATGTACAAATTTGATACAATGCATTTTGTAAATCAGTACAATGCCCGACCTGGGCCCAAGCACCTAGTCAGCGCAATGCCCGACCCGGACCCAAGCGCCTCAGCTACAAAGCTACTGCCAACTCGGATTAACGCGGTGGCCTCGCTTAATTGCGAGCTAATAATCAAGTAAACTAGCTCGGACCAAGTTCCAGCTCGGGTATAATCAATTATAATTTGATTAGTTTTCCAGTTCGGATTAAGGTCCAACTCGGTATAATCCGACCTCAGATCGGCATGTTAGTTTGGGTTTGAACTCAAGCTTAACATTTGTCAACATTAGTTTGACCAATTTTAAATCGGACTGACGAGTCCAGGTCGGCGACGATTATACAGTTGCCCAATTAACCAGCTCGGATTAGGATGATAATTCATTAATCGCGTCCAGCTCGGTTCATTATGCTTAAGTTTGAATGGTCTATTAAATTGGTCCGACCCCACTTACTTAAGAAAAATTTACAAAGAGAAGGGTACACAAGTACGAACTCGAATAAAACGCAGATAAAAGAAGAACATTCATGTCATTAGATTGAAATACAATTACAAAAAGCCCAACCTGGGCAAATTTACAGAAAGTCCAACCTGGGCGGAATTACAGAAGCCCGACCCGGGCAACCTTGCAAAATTTACTTAGGAGCGGCGGCAGTGGTCGCGTCGGCCTCGTCCCTGACCTGGTCCATGCCCCTCCTGGACAAATTTAATCACCTCTTTAGCCTGGGATGTCAGGTCGGCTGGAAGCTCAGGAATCTCCCAGAACTCCGGCGACGGAGCCTCCAAGATCTCGATGTAATCGTTCTTGGTGGCTGGGAAGAAGGTCTTCGCACTCTCCCGAGCTGCGACTTGGCCACGGAAGTAGTACTCCAACTCGGCGTACTTGGCCATTGCCCCACCTTCCGTGGCCAACCAGTCCACGGCAGCCTCGCTGGACTTGAAGGCCTCCACCGCCTTCTCCCCTTGAGGGCCTACCCGATCCAACAGATCCCGGAGCTTCGTCTCGGCTTCGCGCCTCTCCAGCTTGTAGCGCTCGACATCCTTGGCTGCGGCCTCACGTCGGGATTTCTCCATCTCGAGTTCCTTGCTCAGCCGGTCAATCTCCGACATGTCCGCCTTGCACCTCTGGGCGGCCTCTTCCCTCAAAGCCTCAAGCTCGGCTCGGGCGTCGACGTACCTCTGCTCGAGCTCGACGCAATGAGTCTGGGCCCTGGAAAGGAAGCTGGGAGCTGAAAGGATGTGGGACTCGGCCTGCACAAAAGACAGCAAAGTGATCAGCCGAGCTGAAAACCATAACCATATCAACAGTCTAATAAGGCTCACCGTGACTATCGCCGTCCTCAGGTCGAGCGAGAGCTGCTCCGCCGGGACCGATGTCAGCTTGGGATCGCGAGCCACCTTGGCCACCTCCACAAAATCTCTACTGGGAGGGCTCACCTCCGTGGCCTTGCCTTTCCCAGAGTATTCGGCCCGAGGCCGCTTCTTGCTATCATGGCGGGACGCTGAGGGCTCCGGGATCGCCACTCCCGAACCTGATCTCTTAGGCAGCGGAGATCCCGATGTCCCCTTGGATATGGCCTCGGCCCCGATCTCCCGCACTTGGCCGCTAGGCCGTTGCCTCTGCCCCTGTGCAGATCGAGCTGAGACCTCGCCGCTCGCTTCCTCCTTCTTCTTCTTCATCTGGGCATACGCGAGTTTCCTCGTATCCGCCATGCCTACAAAAAAGTAGAGGAAAGAAGTAAGAAAGAGCCGAAGGCCGACCTAAAAGACTGGCAGTCAGGATATTTGGGGAGGTCGGGCGCTGATCTGTCAAACTGACCCTCTGCTGAGCTGGGCTCCGCATCATCTTCGGGCTCCGGAAGTAAGCTGGGATGATCTCTCGAAAGGTCGGGATCCCTACCAAATAAGTTGGAGTCCCAGATCCGCTCCCACTTGAGCACATTGTCGATGTTGATCAACATCCCCGGCTTGGGTCTCAGCACCCTGACCTCGGCAAGTTCCGCCTCTGAAAGCTTGGGATCGTCGTTCACATCCTTCCTCAAGCCCGGACTCCAGTCCGACCTGAAACCCGAGTTCACAGCCGGCTCCACCCAGTAGTAGTCGTTGTGCCAACCCTTGTTGGAGGAATGCCATTTGGTGAATATGCAGTTTTCGGCCCGAGCTGCGAAGTGAAACCACCCTGGCTGCTTCGGGTTGGGCTTGCACACAAAGAACTGCCTGAACCGGCGCAGGGTCGGCTCAACTTCCTTCTCGAGGTAGAACACATAGAACGCCACCAACACGGCCCAACCATTCGGTGACATCTGACCTGGGCTAAGCTCGAAGTAGTTCAAGATGTTGGTGATGAAGCTGGGAAGTGGGAGCTGAATAACATCGAACGCAAGATCATAAATGGTGAAGTGGTCGGGCGGAGGAAAGCAAGCTGACTCGTGCCGACCTGGAACCTTCAGCTTATGGTGTTGATCCACTGACCAGTTCCTCAACCTGGCATTGGCCATTTGCACCGTGGAATGGCACTCACGCTTGCAACAAGCGAACAGCTGCTCGATTCTCTTTCCCCGAGCCGACGAGGCACTGGCTGTAGCCGAGCTTCGAGATCGGACAGCCCTAACTGGGACTGCCTTGATTGGCTCCGCTGTGGAGGCTTTAGCTAAGTACTCCCGAGGTATCTCGACCCCCTCCAACTGATTTAACAGCTCCTCATCTTCTCTATCTCCCAAGTCTTCCAGGTCGGCCAAAGGATCCGCCTCAGCCTCCTCTTGCGCCTGCCTGACCTCAATGACTTGGCAATCATCATCGCTCTCCCTGGGCCTAGATTGTTGAGCTGATCCTTGAGACACACTGGTGCTCTCATCACCTTGATCTCTATCCGAGGAGGAGCCCGAGCTCGATGGACTCTCGTCCCCACCATAGGACCTCACATCTATTGCTTGGGAATCTTCCTACTCCGACCTCCCCATCCTGTCTACAAATTGAAAATATATGTACATGAATAACTAAAGGGAGTCGGGACGTACCTACGGCTCTAGCTGTGGAAGATGACCCGACCTAAATTGGCTCCGAGCTAATGGATCCCGAGCTGAATACCCCGAGAAGCTTCTTTCCGAGCTAAAAGAGTCCGACAACTCTGGTGTCTGACCTGAAAGCTCCGAAGTTGGTAAGCAAAATGTGAAATGAATCTCGGGTGCCAAGGCCCTATTTATAGGCAACTCCTGTAACCACCTCGGGAATCCCAAACGTCACATCTTGTCATAACCACAAGGTGACGTGTCAGCCATCTGAAGGGTGTGCGTCGCTGACGTGGCCAACCCCACTCAGCCAGGGTCGGGCACCTCCAGCTTAGGAAAAACTCCCAAATCCAGATCTCACCATCTCGATCTTGACTTGGGGAGGGGGGATTGACGAGGGGGACCCCGAGCTGAGGTAAAATGCCCACGCCGAGTTGAATTGGGCTAATCCGGGCCAAGCTCAGCACATTCAGCTAACTCCCGACCTGGATGCTGGTCCAACCTCACCCCGACCCCGGAGAACCCCGACCTCGGCAAACAGCTGTTCTGATGGGACATAAAGCCTTGATGGGACATAAAGCTGCACCGCATTAAATGCTGTCAGGTCCGAGTTTAGTATAAATAGAGCACCACCCCCTTTATTTCGAGGGTAATTGATCATTCATGCTTTCAGCTAATTTGCCAGCTCGGACATACTAATCATTCTCTCGCCCGAGGGGAAAATCCAGGTCATCACCCCGCCTTTTCCTTCTCTTTCCTTGTGCAGGTTAAGTGGCCGACCTGAATATTCACCTCGGAGGCCAACCTGAAAGTTCAACTCGGAGGCCAACCTGAATATTCACCTCAGAGGCCGACCTGAAAGTCCAGCTTGGCGAAGCATAGTTGTCCAATCTCAGCTGCGAGGTTTCCGACCTCGACAATAACTATTCAAATTATTGCAAGTTGGAATAATTTATTGGTACTTTAACTATTTATTTTTCTAATTGAACAATACAAATATTTATTTCAACTCTAACAAAATAATTCGAAGTAACAAAAAATACCTCGAATCGTTTCGAAGCAGAAGTGTGAGGCTTCGAGAATAATATGAGTGGATTAGAGTAGCTTTTATAGTGAAAGAGAAAAGTGGAGAGTGGAAAGAAAAGAGCAAAGTAGCTTTTGCCTTTTGGAGTTTTGTGCTTGCCTTGTCCGTTTGTATTAGGTTTCTTTTTTTTTCCAAACAATGTAAATTTACTAATATACCCCTCACGGTATAGTTCAGAGTGTTATTTTAAGTATGGAGTGCAGATGACATTTATAGCGATTAGAAGACAAAAAAAAAGGGTAAATTATTTTATAAGGCATTAAATTATTTTCCAATTCAACAAATAAATCTATTAAATTCAACAAAAGTTAATACACCATGAAATTGAATCTTGACGGGTACATTAAAATCCAAAGGTTTTTTTTTTTTTTTTTTTTTTGCTGAAAAAGCAAAAGTATCTCATTAAGCACAATCAAAAAAAGAATACACCTACAAAAGGACAACTTCAACTAATACAGAATATCATCTAACCTCCATTTACTACAGAGAATCCTATTAACATCACTATCTTTAAAAGGTTTACAAGCAGTTAGAAGATATTTTTGCCATCAAGATTCCAAGAAGAGTAATATTTCTTTGCTAAGAGTAGTTCCTATATTTTACAACTATATTAATTTTATTCCTAATATCATGATCCTTGGTATGATATGGTCTCTCACTAGCCGAAGTCTGACCATGCATTCTTGTTTTCTTAAAACATATATAATCCATTGACTTATTTTTAGTTTCAAAAGAACCATTAAACATTTAAAATTACCATTAGTATGCCCATTTAGTTTAGTTGTTGTCAAAAGAGGCTTCGGAAGGGGCTAAAACTTAATTAATTGAGATAAAGGGAGTCCTCAAACAACTTTTTGGTTCCTTTTTCCCTCCTATTTTTTAGTTTGTTATGAAATATTAATTAGTAGATATTTACCAGTGTGAACACTACAATGTGAACAAGTGTGAAAAGTGTCAGTCGTAATACGAATAAGCGTGAAACCGCAATAGAGATAAACGTGAATGTGGAGCCGTAATACGGAGAGACGTAATGCGAGAATTTATAATGCTAACATCAACGCCTGTGCAATCAGTAGCTATAATTGTGTCAGCCCTTATGCAATCAGCAACTACAATTGTGTCAGTGCATGCGCAATTAGAAACTTCTGAAATTCTAAAATAGACGAATATCATAACTGAAATATAATCCATTCAGATAAATCAATAAAATTCTCAATTAGGAGCTTACGAAATTCTAAAATAGACGAATATCATAACTGAAATATAATTCACTCAGAGAAATCAATATAATTCTCTTTCTTTCTGTTTCTCTCTGTTACTCTATTGTTTTTGCAGTTATTTTATAACATTGGTTTAATTTTGTTTTGCTTTTACTCTTCTTTTCCCTTTTCGTATTTCTTTTCTTTTCTGGCAAGACCAATGGTTAATATAAAATCTACACCCACAGGATGCATTTTGCTTATTAGAAAATTTAAGATCTGGTCTCTCAGGAGAGTGGGATGGTGCTTCCAACACCATAAGCCTTACCTTCTCACTTTTTTTTTGTTTTTTGTTTCTGTTTTTGTTTTTCCTGCAATTTTTCCCTAACTATATCATCTAATTCTCTCATTTCATGCTGGTTATATAAATTAAGGATAACACTTGCATTAGGCAAAGTTATCCGACCCTTATACAGGTGGGCTCCACATGCACCTTCCCTTTTTTTAACTCGAACATCTAATTTCTTGGAGACAAAGTTTTATCACAAACCAATTCTTTTAAAAACTTCTAGCACAAAAAGGATGTAAATTTTAATCTGGTAAAAGCTAAATTTACATCTTAACTTTGACCTAAATGATTTACTAACATTTATAGTATTAAAAATAATTGAAGACCCTATACAGGGTTGCATGGTTGGATAAATCACGAGATAGATTTTGAGGTCCACGCCAAATCTTATTGTCATGTTGCTCATAGTCTTAAGATGAACTCTATGGGTCAATGAGGCAGATTTAGTCTGATGTGCACATAAATTGAATTTCTTTTTTTTTTTGTTTTTGGTCAGAACATATAAAGTGATTTAAAACAGCATCTGATATATCCATAAAAAGAAATGAACAATGGAACAATAACTCTAATTTTCACCCAGCTAAATATACCTACCTTTGGGAATCCAAGTATAGCAATGTCCAATTATCTGCTACTATGTATAATGTTTAGGAAGAGTAATTTTAATACTATTTGCATATTCTAATTTAAAACTATTTCCAGTCTCTTCTAACTAATAGTGCTAGAAAAGCAGCTTTGGAAGAAATGAAAAATGAAATCAAGCGTGTGGAGACTGAATCTTCAACAATGAGGAGGCGTAGAGGTTAATTGGAAACGCCGTCGAAGTTGCATTGATAGAATAAGCAAGGGAAAGATGATTTTCCTAGAATGGTGATTAAACACCAGCCTGTGACACCGAATCTCCTTCCACAAAGCGGAATCATTTGCGCAACGCCTAGTCCTCAGAAATTACGGACAGATCAGCCAACCACATCAAGTCGATAAGTATAAAATAAACACAAATAACTAGTTTGGGAAGGGTTGACGGTAGTCATTACCAGTATTATGGATATCGTGTTTAAGTACACACCAAACAAAATACGTTTTATGTGACTAGAGACTTCTTAATTGAGCACCCCGATGTAAGAGATCCGGGAGTCCGTGACAGGATGCTGAACTTGTAGCTGTTTAGATTGTGCCCTGACAATTAATTTGGCCGAAATTGAGTTCCAGATTTTGCTTCTGTTTGGACCAATAAAATGACTTCTCAATCATTTACATAGACTATCTGATTCTCCATAGCCTATGAATTTGAATACATATTGTAAGCTGCCTCCAATTATGATGTTAAAAGTTGCAATTATGAGTGCTATAAAAGTAGATTGTGAACTCTTTGTTATGCAATCTTTACTGGTATAAGGATCTTCTCAGAAGGCAACGGATTACAAAGGCTAAACTTTATTAGTTATATATAATAACCAAGAGGATTAATTAAAGTTGCAAGTGATTTGCTATTGAGTTGCGTTAATCTTCTATAGCTAAATCTGAATTAAACTGCTTCCCAAAATATACAACTTTTTGGAATTGACGATGTTGCAATCGTATGATGAAATGGATGAAAAAAGAAGAGCAAAACAGTATAATCTATCGATCCATTAACGAGTCGGAGGAGCAAATCATTGACAATTAAAATGGGCAAATGTTTTATCAGGAACCATATTAATATGGCAATTTGTAATAGCTGGGGCCTTGGTGATATTTTAGTTTGACCCAAACTTCACTTTATTTTTGTTTAGGATGACATACTCTGTTTGATGAGTTTTTTTTGCTTTTAATGGAACAATTTTGCTTATTTAGCAAAAACAAGAAAATAGATGAAAAAGAAGCAAGAACGGCCCAGAGCACCTAATAGATACACGGTGTATTTAAGAGAACTTCTTATAAACATTTAAAAAGATTTTGTGAGGCTTACAAAAAGTGTGTGAATTTCATTAAAAGTGACACGTATTACCATTACATGTCACTATCTGAAACTATAACACTCGATCATTCCAGCGTTTGTAAGAAAATTTCATGAATTTAGATATTAGTTGAGAGACTATACCATGCTATCTGACCCATTCTGCTTTAAATTTATCGTGGTCCTCATTAATATGTAACATAGCTGTTGCTTTAATGAATTAAACCCTTGACAGAGTTTGCAATGCCTACATGTCTTCTTTCCCCTCATATCCAACATCAAAGTCAACAATAGTAAGGGAACATTGAGATTACGTCGACAGAAAAGCATTCCCCTTAAATATCCTTTCTGGAATATTATTAAACTCTCAACCAAAATTGAAGCCAATTGAAGGCTCACTATTATTCTCACTCTTAAATACATACTTTAAGCTAGACAAACGATGTAAACATTTGAACAACTTGACATGGCATGAAATTGCTATGACCCTCAAATCCCTTACACCTTTCGATAAGAAGTAGATCTATTAAAAATAAGTCGATTTAGGCTCCGTTTGTTTGCTGTAAAATATTTAACCGGAAAACATTTTCCGGATTTTACGGTGTTTGGTAACACTGGAAAATTGGTCAATCGTAAAATGTTTTCAAGTCAAAAATTGCGGTTGCTTTTTCTTAATTTTACGGTGTTTGGTAACACCGGAAAATTGGTCAACCGTAAAATATTTTCCTGTCAACAATTGCGGCTAGTACAAAATTATGTAAAATGTTTTCATGTCCTTTGGGATAAGAAAACATTTTACCGAACTTACCGTACATCAAAACACCAGAAAATATTTTTCAGTATTCTATTTTCCAGTAAAATATTTTCCCTCAATAAGTTATTTTACGACAAACAAACGGAGTCATGTAAAATATTTTATTTTCCAAGAAAACACTTTTCACGGAAAACATTTTACACAAGCAAGTTATTTTACGGCAAACAAACGGAGCCTTAGTTGGGACCCGCAGATTCCTTTTTCTCATATTCAAATATCAGTACAGTGATTCTGAATTTTCTATCGATAATTATGTTTAGATGAAGAAATGTTAACGAACTTCTTACTTTTCAAACGAATCCTCTAACTAAACCTCAATAAAAAAATATTTCAGTTATACTTTTTCTCCCGATAATCAGTGGCTGACTTACCTTATGGTGAGGATGTGCATAAAAAATACATTTTTCCTTTCTTTTTTTCAATTTTTTTTAAAATTAATTATATTGGACACTTTTATTTTATGATGACACATCCTGACTTCTTCCATGGCAAGAATGCACCCCTTGAATTTGAATGCCTAGATTCGCTACTGCCGATAATTAACCATATACATATATATTTTCAAAATTTAAAACTCAGCTCCATCCTGACCAATTGGCAATTGGTATGGGCTTCAGTTCATAAAGTAGTCCTCGTGCACCGGCCCACTTCTTTAAAGTCCGTAAATGCCAAAAATAAAATTGCGGTTCTGCTGATAATGTAATTAATAAATCTTCCTGTCAAAGAGATATACATTGACATACATGTCAAACATTTTTCAAATAATATCAAAATGCTTAGAAGTTATACCAAATTTCAATAAAGAGAACTTAATCTCAATTTTAAAAGACAAGTAGCTCATTTGAGACTTACAATTATTGAATATTGATAAAATCATAAATTTTTAAATTTATACACGAGATTCTATATTTATTTATTTAATATATAAATTAATTTTAGAATTAAATTTTATGTACTTTTACGACGGTAATTTATTATAATTGGTCAAGGATGACTGCGTTTGGCTGGCACTAGTTAGGGACTGAAATGAAATATGCTTCATACTGAGCGCTTCGATGGAGTTAATTTGACTCTTACACTGATTATCTCTCTCTTAATTTTCGGTAACTAGTTTCTTGAAGTCTTTGTATCTATATATATATATATATATATATACATTTTTTCGTTATAAGACAAGCGTAACCTTAAAATTATATTATATGTCTAAGAGATGTCATATCTTTCTTGTCTTTTTCTAGAAGTGAGAATAATAGTTATGGAATATATTTCATTGTGATACATTCAATAAGTTGACAGAAAATAATAATTTATAATTTAATTTATACATTTGTTTATTTCACGATAAACGTGTCTCTATCTTCTTTTTGATTTCATTATTATAGAAACACCGTACATTATTCTATAATAGAAAAAACACCAACTAAACCACAATAAACTTTAATTATTAGGTTGTTTTGATTATATAAGCCTACAAAATTTGTCTCTTTATTTGCTACATCATCTACATGAATGTATTCTTCTAATGAATTACACGATACCGTTAAGCAATCGACACCGTGCCGTGCCAATATTTGAACCCTTTAGCATTATAATAACACCCACAAGTGCGAAATCCATTTTAATAAATACCTTTAAAAATGGCCAAGTTTCTTTTTAATTTGAATTACCGAATCATGCATGTTTTTTTTTGTTTGTTCCACATCACGGTAAATTTTCTTTAAAAGTTTTTGGATACACATCAAGGGTATCGAATTTCAAATACATAAAGACATGATTTAAATTAATTATGTTAAAAATTATGGAATTTTATCATAAAACTAACTTATATTAATTAAGAATAGCAGTATAATATCTTATAAGGTGGTTTTAAAATTTTATAAATTTTCAACTTGGGACTTGGCTTAAGATGGATGAAACGTGGATGAATAAGACTAACACACATGGATAAATAAGATTAGACTGAAGATCAGCTCTAGTACTATGTTAAGAATTATGAGCTTTTATCTCAAAATCAATTGGAGTTTGAAAAATTCAGAATCTTATAGGTAGTCTTGTATTTTATAATTTTTTGATATAAACAAATATATATTCTAACAAGTTAAACATAAAACTTATCAAATTTAATTTTTCAAATAATTTAATTCAAAACGTGAATAAATTTCTAACCAACCAAGGATGCTTGCACTAAAGAAACAGAATAATCTATAAAAATGGTCCTAGAGAATTTTTGAGAAAGAGAAGAGTCAATTGGACAAAGCTAACAAATCAACCTAGAGCCCCACATACTCACCTAATGAACCAAATGTTTTAAATGACCATTCAAGTCTGACATCATATCGACCCTCTTTATCTCCCATATATCAATTACGGCCTAACAAGACCATGACACACTATTCTTTCAGAAATTACACATAACCACAATATGTTAGAACCATACAAAGATCCCAATACTACTATAGCGTGGAACTTTGTTTTCCCACATATTGCAATACACGTATTCAATCAACTTCAAAAATCTCAATATGGAAAGAAGGAAAGGTAGAGGAAATAGCAATACAGATGAATTGGCCTTCGTAAAAGCAGCAGCATGGGCATGGTACACACATGGATCAGGTTCCGACGACAGCAGATCGATGCGTGAATATGATGTTACGAGGAACAAAACAACTCATAAACCTTCGAGGTATAAGCTAGAAGCTATTAGACAAGTTGTTCATGAAGAACTAACAAACGTGTCATGTTCAGCTTCAGCTACCACGCCTCCTATTCATTTGCATGCTGATAATTCTCTTCTTGATACATATGAGATTGAAAGAATATCAAGACAGCTTGATCACTATATTGAGTCTAGTCATGCTAAATACTATGGTAATAATGGTCATGGAAGTGTCAAGGATGGGCTAAAAGTTGTGTCGTCTATAGAAAATGGGTCAAGGGAGACGAAGAAGATTGAGCAAAGGAGCAAAAAATCAAGAGGGTTTTGGTTAAGGCATGCAGTGATATGTGGGTCTGCACAAGATGTAGTTCATGATGGGACGAGTTCGGCCAGTTCAGGGTGCCCGGCAAACCATGTTCCGGTGGTTGGTGTCGTCCGCTGCCGGCCTCGCGGTGCTCATGCCAAGAGGATTAACCATGGTTAGGCGTTGGTTTGTTCACTGGCAGGGAGATCATAGCTTAAAGTGAAAATATTGTTACTTATTACCAATTCATTCTCTGCCTTAGCCCAGTTCATGCGGGGTCAAGGCTACGCGAGCATGGATCCGCTCATAATACCATAATATTATGATGAGTAAGATTTAGGAGTTGTGAATTATTCAAATCTTTTCATCATAAGTGTATTAATAACTTACAGTAGTTGATTAGTGTTGCTCATAATGTCGTTATGCACAAATTCATTCTCTAATTGAAGACCACAAATTTTTTATTTTATTTTATTTTATTTTGAAATCATTTCCCACATGAAAAGGGATATTTATACTTCTTCCAAAATGTTGATTTGTAAGATGTTGTCAATTAGATATCATGATCTTATAAATATTACTTCCATAAGATCATTATTTTGTAAATCATTGCCCATTATTTTTATCGTGTTCGTGATCAATCAAGTGAGCTGAATTTTACTGCATTAGTGTGAACCATCCATTTTGTGCAACTATTCCGGGGCATGAATCCATTTATTAAGGTAAAAAGTTCATAGACATGAATTTAGGTATGTATTTAATGCATCAACTTGGACATCTGATCTGAAGGGTAGTTTATCATTTAGTGACTAGCTGTTGCAATGATCAGGGGATTGATTCTTATATTTTCTATCATGCTATGTCCATTAATTGCATTTAAGTGGTTATCTATGCAATCTCAACTTCTAAAGCGGATCTTCATGGTTTCCATCTACTTCCTATAAAATGAACGTAATGCAAGAATCTTTAAAAATGAGTTCGCTACTGAAGAGTAAGTTATGAAGAAGATTGAGAATGAAGTCCGATTCAAGATGGTTACTACCAAAAAAGTTAGAAACAATAAGTACAATAGAGAACTTTGTAGTTTGTAAAATCTTAAGAAGCTCATTAGTTAAGTTTTAAGGATTTTTGGTCTTTTATAAAGCTTGACACACTTGTAAATGGTTTTGTCACAGTTTTTGTATAGCGGAATGAAATGACTTCTTGCTGATTGAGCAAAAAAGAAAAAAAAAACAGCATACATCAACTGGAGAACTAGAAACAAAAAAGTGAATAGAAAAATCATGCCATGAAATTTATCTGTAAAAACAAAAAAAGTTTGTGTGACAAATTGCTAACATCTTAGTCTTGAATGTGGGAAGTCTAGAGACAGAAGTAGAAGGCTCTTGCATTTTCGTAATAGTCAACTATTGCCATGTTATAAGAAAGCTTAGAAATCCTCTCATTTCTTGAATCTTTTTATTCTATGATGAGGATCTTGAAAAAGAAAAAATTAAGAAAGGAGACAATCCAAATCCACTAAAATAACTGAGTTAGGGGAATTTGGTGGGTTTATATAACTTTCAAGAAATACATTTCATTTCTTCATTTACTCCCCACAAAGCAATATGTTGATCCTCTTAGGAAGTTGAATTTCCATATTGGACATAGAAAAGGGACTTCATTATGGGGACGATTTCCTTTGCTCCATTTTTGGAACATCATATAAATCTCAATGATGCAGTAACGCACATCTCATGGATTAGCAAAAATTGGACGCCGACATGGAAGCAATTAATTAGGGCAGAAAACATATTAACCCCCCTTTAATTTCTCAAATGCGCATTGTTCTAAAATTTTGCATTATCTCAACAATGGTGCATTTACTTACTCTCATACAGAAATTATTTGATTTTTGATTGAACTTAGTAGAGAAAAGTATTTTGGGTACTTTAGGAATTACACACTAAGGACTTGAAATTAAACATGTTTTTAATGTATTTGGTTCTTAGCAAACAAGAGAAAGTAAACCACTTTTTCCCAATGCTATAGGTACGTACGCAATGCTAGCATTTGTATGTGGGAAAAAAAAAAAAAAAAAAAACTTCGCTTATACACATTTTTATTGAGTAAGAGACTGTTTATGAGCTCTTAACTAAAAGAAAGGAAATTAAAAAAATTACCACATAACAAAAAAGAATGAAAGAAACTCGACCATAATAGCTATATGTGCTTTTTGTATGTTGAAACTATAAAGAAAAAGAAAAGAAAGCATAAGCAGACTATATTTTGAAGTTCGACAAAAAAAAAAATACTATATTTTAAAGAATAGTATGAAATGAAAATGGAAAAAAAAAATAAAGAAAATATATATATTCATTAGTTTCTATTGATAAGTAGGTGAAATAAACTGAATAAATACGGAAGTATTACAAAATTTTCATTAAATTCATGCCCCTTAAAGTTTGGTATCAAGCACGGGTTGGATGATTTCAAATGGTTCCACTAATATATATACTCTTTTCTATCATGTATGTTTGTTTCAGTCTTTTCCTTCTCTCCTTATTTTAGCAAAAGACCAAGGCATTGGCATTTTTTCATTACGTGAAGAAGAAGAAGAAGAAGAACTTGTCCTTTAATGTCCCTACCTAATGTTAGCATGAAGAACCATACAAAATCATTACCAAAAATTTCATTCAAAGTAGGTATACCTAAATGATATACCATTTGAAGCAATTGAAGTAACAAGAGAACCAAAATGTTGGCGTATTTTTGCTAAAATCATCTTTCAGACTATGAACAACGCTTAAAGTTTTTAGTTTTCCGAAAACTAATCTACTAGAGATTCAAGAGTAGCCTAGTGGTGTGTTACTTTCCCTAACAATTAGGAGACCAGGGTTCGAATCTCATTGAAGTAGATGACAGGTGATCAGGGTGGGGGTAAAAAAAGAAACAAAAACTAATCTATTATTTACTAATGGAAGTTCTTAACAGTTATTAAGCATAACTTGCTGCCAGAAGGACCTGGTGAAAGTCCATCAAGGCTGAGCTTCAGAAATGAGCTGCTCACTTGTAATTGTCTATTACTTTAAGGGTAATTTTTATGTAGACCACTTAAACAATGAGATTTAGATCCTTTACCTATGCAAAAATTGAGATCGTTTGCGTACTATTTTGTTTTGTTAAGGATGAATATGTCAATTTGGATCGTTAATTAAGAACCGAAACTTTTTCAAAGATTCTTTTAAGAAATATGAAAATGAAATTTAGACCTCTTGACTTTTTAGAAAGTGAGAATTACTCATTTTGTTACCTCTTTCACTTTAATTGAAAAGGATAAATATCAATAAACTAAATAAACTAAATCCCCTCGGTAGTCCATCTTCCTCTAGTTTGTTCTCATTTTCATGGTGATTATAAACCAAATCCATTTTTCTTTCCACATGTTTACCTTTTCCATAGAGAAACTTCATTATTTTGGTACAACAGAACAATATAAAGAGGATGTAATTTTGAACCATTTAAAAGCAAAATTTACATCTTGGTTATGTCTTACAGTCTATCTCACACCTACATGATACAATGTCTAATGATTTACATATATGTAAGAATTTAAACACCTACATGTTACAATGTCTAATATTTGCAAATATGTATAGAATTTAAAATTGATAAAACAACCCCTAATTGGTAGTTTAATTGATTAGGACACAAGAGATAGATACTGAAGTCCTAAGTTAAATCTTGTTGCTACTGCTACTCTATCTTATTGGGATTGGGATGAACTACTATAAGTAAGATACGTAATAATTAAAAGAAAAAAATATATAACAGGCCAGACTAATGGGGTATATTTAGTTAGACGAGCGTATTATGAACCATCATAAATCAATTCGAAAAAAGAAAAAGGAACAATAGAATCTATACCTACCTTTCAAGATCTATTTTTCTTATGATCGATAATTTGCTATTATGTATAGCATTTAACAAGAATAACATTAAATTAACCAAGTTGTAGACTATTTATTTTTTTCTTTCCCTAGTCGGAATAGTAAAACTTTCATAGAAGAACCAAAGAGTACAAGGTTTATACAACTTAGTCAATCCCTTGGGGAAAATCAAAAAGCAAAATCCTAGATAAACATGGGGGAATATTAAGTTGTAAGACTATTTGCATATTCTAACTTCAAACTATCTGCTATACAATGTGAACGATCCTCTAATCCCCATCAAAACAATACCTTAAAACAGCATCAAAAATTATTTTCTGCATCCATTTCGAAGATGACACTTAAAAGAGTACCCAATACTACTAAAATTGCCATTGCCCTGCTTAACAAACTTCTTCAGCAAAGGTATTTCGAATAAGTAGCTGAACCTGCTGTCACAATTCTATACATCAAATTGTTAAGTGAAATAATCAAATAATAATAATTATAATCAAATACATCAAGTTCAAACCTCGAAATTGATTGCATTAGCAAAGGTACCTCAAATAAGTAGCGCTAAACCTGTTGTTCTCTATATCCAATTATTAAATAAAATAGTCAAAAAAGATTAATTATAATTAAATATTTTAAATTTAAAGACTTCCATTGTATTGAAACGAAAAAATCCCTGCTGCGCAATTCTTACCTGCAAATGAGACCTGAAAACAGAAACAACGCCTAAAAACAAAACCAGAGATGCCAATGGTGAACATCTCAAGATCACCACCACCCACCTTCCTCTCTCCACCCCAATTACACCACCTATTGTCCACCACCACCACCCTTTGGTACACTCCACCTCCACCACCACGAAATCCACCACCTCACAACATCCACCACCAACAACCAGATCAAATCCTCTCAACCCTTTCAGAATCCATCAAAAACTCCCAAACGAAACCCCTCAAAACCTCCCTCAAAAAAATTCTTCCTTCTCTTAAGCCCCACCACATCATCGACCTCATCAACCTCAACCCCTATAACCTCACCCCTTATTCTCTTATCTCTTTCTTCACATGGCTGTCTTCTCACCACTCCACCACTTTCAGACACACACTCCACACCTACTGCACCATGGCCCACTTTCTCTGCTACCATCATATGCTCTCAGAAGCCCAAATCCTTTTAAACACCATTGTTTCAAGAAAAGGAAAAGACTCTGCTTCTTCAGTTTTTGTCGTCATTCTTGAAACTAAAGGTACTCAAAGATCCAATCTTTATGTACTCAATGGCCTTATTATTGCTTATATAGATTTAGGTTTTGTTTCTGATGCAATAGAATGCTTTAGGTTGATAAAAAAACATCGATTTTGCATCCCTTTTAACGGTTGTACTAAAATTCTTGAACATTTATTGAAGTTTAGTTCATCAGTTGAGGCTTGGGATTTTTATAAGGAGATTTTGGGATGTGGGTACCCACCAAAATTGCATCTTTTTAACAATTTGATGCATAGATTGTGTAAAGGAGGTCAAATAAGGGAGGCCAAATTGGTTTTTGATGAAATTAAAAAATGGGGTTTGAGGCCTAGTGTGGTTAGTTTCAATACTTTGATTAACGGGCATTGTAAGTCGGGTGATTTGGATGAGGGGTTTCGGTTGAAGAAGGTGATGGAGGAGGGTGGAGTTTTTGCTGATGTTTATACTTACAGTGCTTTGATCAATGGCTTGTGTAGAGAGGGTAGGATGGATGATGCAAATGAGTTGTTTGATGAGATGTGTGCAAAAGGATTGATTCCGAATGATGTAATTTTTACCACATTGATTAATGGGCACTGTAAAAATGGTGGGATTGCTTTAGCCATGGAGATTTATCACCAGATGTTGAGGCAAGGTGTAGAACCTGATTCCATCACTTATAATACATTACTGAATGGGCTTTGCAAGAATGGGGATATGAAGGAAGCAAGAAACCTTCTTGACGAGATGAGTAAGAGAGGTCTGAAGCCTGACAAGATTACATATACTACTCTTATTGATGGATACTGTAAAGAGGGGGATTTGGAAGCTATGATGGAAGTTAGGAAAGAAATGGTTAAGGAAGGAATTGAGCTTGATGATGTGGCTTATACAGCCCTCATTTCAGGTTTGTGTCGGGAAGGGCGATTGACTGAGGCCGAGAGAATGTTAAGGGAAATGTTAAATGTGGGTATGAAGCCTGATGATGCAGTTTATACGTTGGTAATTGATGCCTTCTGCAAGAAAGGTGATGTTAAGATGGGATTCAAGTTGCTTAAGGAGATGCAGAGAGATGGGCATGTACCCAATGTTATAACTTACAATGCACTTCTGAATGGATTGTGCAAGCGAGGACAGATGAAGAATGCGAATATGCTCTTGCATGCCATGCTAAATCTAGGAGTTGTTCCTGATGATATTACTTTTAACATCCTCTTGGAAGGGCATTGCACGTACGTAAAGGCAGAGGATGTTGATAAACTTCGTCAAGAGAAAGGACTTGTTCTCGACTATGCTTCTTATACTTCACTAATTAAGAGCTTAAGTAAAACCTTCAAATATTACAAGTGATGGTCGGCAAATTAGAAACTGCATTTTAAGAAGCCATTTGAACCTGCACAGATTCCTTAACTGACCCACTGTCCCTGACGGGGACCCAGTGATATTGAATTCTCTGTGAAGAATATGAGTGGATGGATTTGAAAATCTGATGCTGTGTTTCTTCAGTCTTGTGCTTATTGCAAAGAACTCACTTCAGCAAGTTGTGTATCCAGGCTTAATGCAAATATTAAGAGCCAAATATTTCTCCTTCTACTGCCTTGTCTTGGGTGAGTCTTCGGTTATTTAATTGAAGAACTTTAGACTATCTGATCAGTATCAGACTCAGTCTGCCAACTTTAATTACATTTTCGGACCAATGGTCTATGTGGATATAAGTGAGAAGAAGGGTGGACTAAATGGATGATCAATCTGGATATGCAAATAGAAATGTTTTATCCAGACAAGAGTATCATTTGAAAATATGGAAAGCCATTCAGAGAAAAATCGTTTTTATCTTTTTTTTTTTTTTTGGCCAAAAGCAAGGATTTCATTAGTAGTGACAAAAAATATGTACATATGTATTATGCCCCAAAGGGGACTCTATGTTATAATTTTTCCTCAAGATTCTAAGCTCTATATATGGTTTGGTTCAAAAGATTCTTTCTAATTTTCCTGATCGTATAAAGTTTCATCTTTACATCAAAATAAATACAATTAAAAATCTATTTTTCGGTTAGAGCTTCCTCTCTAAATGTACATCGATTTCTTTCTCTCCACATGTGGTAGACATGAGCACCAAGAAGGAGCTTTGCAGCAATCACATGAAAGGAGGAGTTGGCAACGCTGATGTACCAATCCTCAAAATGAGACCAGATTTCTTCTTGGAAAAGAGCAGTGATAGAAAAGGTGGACTTTATCTTCCATACTCCCACGACAAAAGACACAAAGTGGATCAATATTAAGACTCTAACTAATCAACCTCTGTTTTGTAAGAAGACGGTCACTCCAAAACAATCAAGTGCAAAACGAGTGTTTCAGAATGGTTTGTTTAAACCAAATGATTTGATGCCAAACCACATGAGGGTGATGTTCGCGAATAATCTCCCAGGTAGCCTTGATATTGAATTTGCCATTAAGAGAATTAATCCACATTGCCTTATCATCAGAAGAAAAATCAGGAACCACATTTTCAATATTCTGGACAATAATGTTGAATAAAGGAATGTTGTTCGGCCAATGCCAAAATCCCCCAGCAATAAATTCCTCAACCTTTGTACTTTGTCCGTAATATGTTTCAGCAATGAAAACCTCCTCAAAAGACATTCTCAAGTATCCCCAATGGATGTCACTGATTTTTCCAGAACCAAATGTTGTTCCCTTTGCCAACTTTATGAATGATGAATTATTTACAAGTTTGTCTAAGTTGGAGGATTTTCCTCCAACTCCAGGATGGTTTGCTTGGGATACGAATGTCCCAAATATTGTTATGCTTAATAAAGTTGGATCGACTTTACTGGAAAGGTTGAATATTGAGTTGAAATAACACAAACCTGACATACGTCCCAGATGATTCCTCAGCCGAAGCTCTTCTTTGATGTATATGACAGCTATAATATGGGTCGTGATTCGCGAAGCATGTAGTTTGGTTGGGATCTTCAGGATGATGTTTTTGTTAATGAATCTGCACACTAGAAAAGGCGCCTGCACAAATATACGAGATAACTCTATATATTCAATGATCCCACCTCGTAACTAACCGATGTGGGATATTACAAGTTTCACGTATCAAGGTATCTTTATCTTCGTTAGGTCTATTCTCGTTAACTTGACAACCAATATTTCGTACATTTGGCCTTTTTAGTTCATTTCACTACTAATTTAAGTGTTCTTTTGCTAAATAATTCTCTTAAAGTGTTCACTGCCTGTAATATGTTATTTGACTGGATATCGGGTGTTTGAATAGCTTATTGCTCATGACAGTGTTTAGTACTACAATAATTTTTTATTCTTTTTTATGATGTTTTTAATTCCCTTTATTTAATATTATTCTCTATTGTTTCATTTATGTGTACTTGAAAAATGTAGGAGAACAATGATAAAATGAGGTCAACAAAAATTACTAATAGTTGGACTAGGTCCAATAGTAACTAATACAAACTCTACCACGTGGTCCAAAAACACAAGCCAGGCCCAAGGGCCGACAAACAAAAACTACACTAGCTGAACTGCTGGTATTGCAGATACCATGGGGAGGTTAAAGGTTCAAAACTCTTTTTTTTTCTTTTTTTCTTTTTTGCTCCCAAGCAAAAAAAAAACTCTTTTTTTTTTTGGCTAAGTCAACAAGCAAAAGGTATAATTAATAAAAACGAAAGTACAAAGGTGAGTCTAATATCCATTACAGAAAAATAGAAAAGATCAAAACCCAAAACAAAAATAAATCATTAAAGTACATAGGGTATTCGAGGTATCAAAACTTATTGTTATAAAATACGCAAGAAGGGTAAATATGTGGATAGTCCCCTATCTTTAGCGATTTTACTTTTCTAACGAAAACAAGTTTTAGGACTAACAGTGGAACACAGTAAAAGATGAAGGATGAAAATGTTGCAGTTTGAAGATGGATGACTTAATTGTCAAAATCGCTAAAGATAGAGGACTATCTGTGTAATTTACCCATATTGAAGATGAGGGACTTAATTGTCAAAAACTCTAAAGATAGGAGACTATCCGTGTAATTTACCCATACAAGAATAATGCACTTATGTTTGAGTATTTTCTTTTAACTTACCTTAGCAGATTCTTTGAGAATCGTTTTGCCATAATCAAGAGAATTTAGAAAAATCAACTTTCACGACTCAAAATGATCAAATTTGATAGTTTATAATACACCTCATTCAAAAAACTTAGAGAATCAATAACGGAGAGGATCCTTACCCTTCTTTCTTATCTAAAACTTTCAGGATTCAAAAGATAAGAAATAACTTTAGATTTGCATATAAACCTAAAATGGAGTATCATAATACATGACTATAATATTTGTATTTCAAATGATGCAAAAGGATTCAACTGAACATATGACATGTGGATTGAAATTGTTAGCAAATGCGTCATTTGACCCATATTTGGAACTTCAAATAGTAAGAATCATTGTACTTTCAAAAGGAGTGTGTTTTTTATTTTTATTTTTTATTACAGGCTATTTCCTAAAGAATACAATCATTCTTATTGACTTCTATAAGTATGCCTTCAGAGGCTGCTAAAGAATTCATTTATTCACTCTACACACCATGAATTAAGAAAGTAAAGAGTGAATTATTTTTGGTTGTTGTTGTGTGATAATAATTTGAAATGATTTTAGTGGACCCTTTATTACCGATGGGAAGAACACAAGGGAGAAGAACTTCTATAATGAATAGTAAATGAATCTTTAACTACAAAGCAAATGTACTTTTTTCTTCGTCTTATATTTTGGGGGTATTATGACATAAATTATTAATATAAGTGAATATTGTTGAAGATAATAAATATGCTCTAGAAAATGCATCCAAATCTATTATTCTCAACTTCAGTAATGCTCTCAGCTTTATTGATGGCAGAATAGCTCGATCATCCACCATTTTTAGCTCATAGGAAAATGGCTAGACTAGTTTTCATAAACAATTAGGGAAAATATACTACTAATAAAGTATTGGGTCAAGCTCGAAATATGCTTAGTAATCCAGCAGGCTCGAAATTTTTGGACCCAAACCGAAAAAAAAAAGGGAAAAGAAAAAGAAAAAACAAGCTCCAAATTCCAATGAAAAATGGTATGCATTTATCTCTTCTCCAACAATTATTAAGCTTCTCTTTTGTGTCATAGTTTATGAGATTTGGAGATAAACGAATAATAGAATCCATAGAGATACTTTCGAGTCTGAAGAGCACATTAAGATTAGTATTGTTCGGCTTAATTATACGCATGAAGATGAGTGTGAGTAAGAAGCCCAGGAGGAGCCATATCAATATTGAACTTTGTTAAAACTGGGATCTTAGCGACATGCTTATGCCTTTTGATTAGATTTTTTGCGTTGTACTCTTGTAAATTGATATGGGTTTTTGCTATTAATTAGAATATTTTGTTTGATTAGCACCAAAAAAAAAAGAGTAGTCTGTATCGAACAGCAAATCAATTTCACTGATCTGTTAGTGCGGGAGAGACGAGAAAACTTTTCCATTTACACTTTGGAAAGATCGGATATATTTGGAAGAAAAAAAAAAAAAAACAAAACAGAAAAAGTGCATCGGTCTTTAGCATGAGGAATTGTAGGTGAACAGAAAAGCTGCTTGAAAAGTGCTAATATCTTCACTCTCTTTCTTCTACTAATGTGAATATTCTGTTTTTGTTTTTTAAAGATATGTCTCAACCCAATTTTATGTTAGTGTCTCTAATCTCATCTATTAATTAGAGTTCTTTTCCAGAAAGAGTTTAAGCTGTCCGTCCATTTTTTCTTCAATTTAAAAAAAAAAAAATTAAGTGGTTTCAGCATTTTCTCTTAGAATGTTAGGCTAGGTACGTATTAAATAACCATTTTATCTAAAAATTTAAGTTGTTAGAGAGGGGTTTGTTATATTATTTATTATTATCAACATGTCTCGGGATTTGTTATATTATTTATTATCTTCAACATAGACAGTTTTAATATTTTTTAAATAGGTGACAATGAGTTTTGAATCCAAGACCTTTTAGTTCTTAGGTTTTGATATCATATTAAATGATTATTTTATTTAAAAATTAAAATTATTTAAAAAAAATTATTATATTATTTATTATTCTCAATCGTACATAAAAAAACAAAAAAGAAAAAATGCATAGGTCTTTAGCATGAGCAATTGTAGGTGAACAGAAAAACGTAAAGCGAAAGTTTTGTTCAATTTGAATTGGAAAGCGTGGTATCCAGCTCTAAGCTAGAGAAATCTCCACTGTATAGCGTTTACGAGTCTTCCTTTCGCATTATTGGAGGTTGGTTTTTAGTTTGACCTTTGGAGACCATCTTTGATTCTAAGGTTTTATTATCATTACATCATCTAAAAATTTAAATTATTAATGAATAATTATTATATTATATTTATTTATTATTTTTAACACTTATCTCACATATAAATAAAATTTATTTTGAGTGTTTTACACAAATGATTTTAGTATTTTTTTAAATAAAAAACAGTAAAATTTAAACTCTATAATATTATATTAAATTATCATTTTATCTAAAAATTTGAACTTGTAGAGAGTAATTATTATATTTATTTATTATTTTTAGTAATTTCCTTTGCTGCACTTATGTGATATAAAAAATACAATTTAGAAAAACATGCTTCATTTGCAAGTATAATCAAATAAGCATACAATATAAGAAATATTTAAGTGAAGTAATCATTATGCTGCACGCACTTCGTCAAGTTCTTGGCATTATTAATTAATACATGTCATGTTTCTAAGGTATAAAAGAAGAATCCTTGAAAAGCAACATTAGACGACGTTCAACTAACTATTCTTTATTTGACATAACCATGAAGAAATCATGTAAATCATGATGAGAACTGGACACACGCACACACAAATCAACGATACAAGGGAAATTAATACATGATATTTTTAACGTGGTTAGTTCTTTTCTATATTACCAACCCAAGGGAAATTGAGAATACAAATTCAACAATAATGGCTATAATACGGCAAATTTTTTGAACAAACAAAGATCCAAACATTTTTTATACTCACATGCTCACAGTTTTGAGGACAAAACTATAAAAATTCTCTCTCACATTCACATATGACTTTATGCATGGAAAAACCTAATTTATATAACTTTATCTATGGTTAAAGTCTAAACCCTCAAATCGATTTTTTTTTTTTTTTTGTAAAAACACGAAAAATATTCTTTCACCCCTTCCACATCTTCCCCCCCACCACCCAATGGGGATGGGGTCACCCTCATAGTAAATAATAATAAGATAGAAAGTCTTATTTATAGGAATTAAAACCTAACTCTTTTAGAATTTGGAATTCTACGGCTACTCTCATTAGACTAGACTTTTACTTGTCTTCATGATGCAGCCTTTATTTCTCAAAACTCAAAACATGAAAGTTGTAGATATTCTTCTTGGCTTTCCAGAACATCTTGAATCCCCTCAATCGGAGTTGGGAGGAGAGAGTTATGCCCAAAAAACGTAACAGTGTCGGAACTGTTCAGAATTGCGCGATTTAACTTAGTTTTGCACTTAACGCCTCTATTTGCATCCTAAATTAAAATTAAAAAATAATGAGTGTGTTTAGGCATGAAATAGGTGCAAAAGATTAAATATTAAGGGAGAAAAATATGACATTTTGTATTCTTATCACTTCAAGTTCACATTCCCAACACTTGGCACACCCCTTCCACATCCCCCAGGGGATGGGTGGCCCTCATAGTAAATAATTACAAAATAAAAAGTTCTATTTATAGGAACCGAAACTTAACTCTACTAGAATTTGAAATTCTACGTCAACTCTCATTAGAGTAGATTTGTACTTGTCTTCAATTTTGTATTGAGCTTGGACTTAAGCCAAAAATCCAACAAACCAAAGGTTCCTAATTTCCCTGTCATTTTTTTTTTTTTTTTTGGGTGGACTGACCAGGCTTTTTTTTTTTAAAGTCATCTTTCAAACTCATATTAGCATATAAATCTGGTGACTCATATTTTTGTTTGGAATAGACATGGTCAAATTAGAACTCCTTTTGTTACATAAAGATAGACCTACTTTCCTTTTTTATTTGTCCCAAATTTAGTCCATTTTCTTTATTGAAAGAATAGTTTTGTTAATTAGTTTCTTAATACACCCCTACTTAATGTGCATTTCTATTAATAATTATATCATCGTCCAATTATAGTTAGAGTAATTAATATTAATGGAGGGATATATTAAGAAACGACTAAGAAAAATCTGTTGCTTTAACTATGTTAACTATATTTATTTTATATGTATGAAAATGAAAGCAGGCATATATTTATGGATCGGAGGAAAAAATACACAAGGGTTACCGAAATTAGCTTAAAAGAGAGTAATTTTTTGAGTGAATCAAACTCGAAACATGACTACACACAAATTTCCCTGCCATATTTGGTCTACTTCATTATGCATTGAAACATGGATATAGCAACAGATTTAGGTGCTCTCGCTCTTAATTGCTTTCTTTTCCAATCGTTCCTCCATTTCTCAACAACCCAAAACAACAAAATGAAAAGACATGGAAAAAAGCAAGCCGGTGCCTACTTCCGCGGTTGATGGCTGCACTCATGATGATCAAGGAGAATTTTGTGAGGGACCATATTCTTATTCAATCACCTAAATTATCTACATGTAAACATTATTTAAAAAAAAAAAAAAATTCCGTTAATGTGAGAATCTAAGTTGACGGAGTCCGAACATCGGTTGAATTCATCCGATCACCAATTGATAAACTCATGAATGCAACATTGCACTTTAATACATAATTTAAGTCAGTCAAAAGTATAAATCTAATAAACAATCAAAGAGTTTTGAATCTATAATTGTCCATTGTTACTTTTCATTGTTAATTTACCACATGGGGGAGGGCATTAATTAAACTTGGGATGAAATTTTTTTCAAAAGAAGTGGGCGTTTCATATCATTTCTTTGATCATCTTTCCTCAAAGTGAGATTCTTCAAGCGTGCGTGTAAATATAATGTATGGAAATGCCGTGTTCGATCGGCCAATTCAGTTCTCGAGGAGGTCTGAAAGTGATCTTAGCCTAATTTCTTTCGCTTTATTGCCAGCTATTCTGTTCGTCATTGCAGTTCTTTGCTATTTTGTTGGTTTGCTTTTCTCTTACAAGTAACAAGTTGCTTTTGTGCCACCATAAGGACACTGAGCTACATTTAGCTAGTTGTATACATATGCTTCGGCTGTCACCAACTAATGTGTGCTAGTGTGAAGCTCATGTTATGTTGATCTTGACACTGAGTTGTTATTAAAACTCGTGATGGTAACACATACTATTATTTGTAATACTTCAACGTAGATATGAAAAAGTTATTGCAATAAGTGTTTTATTGTGATTTTCTAACCGTTATATAAATTAAAATATTTTGCAATGCTTTTATTTAATTACAATAATCAAAATCTTTTTTTATTACTTTTTGTTAATAATTACTCAAGAATTAATTTTTTTGTAATAATTTTAAAATTATAGTTTAACTATAACAGAAATCGTTATTTATTATTTACAAAACAATATTCTCAACATAAAGAATTTGTAAAAAGATCATATGCAATGATCGAAAAAGCGTTCGATCGTTGCAAACCACGTTTATCCTAGTGAAATAGATTTAAAAAAATGTGATAATACCATCACATCACTTACAATAACACTTGACTAAAATTGTGAAACCACAGTTGTTTTAGAGAAAATTCCCTTCATATGCCATGGACAGTGCCCCATTAGCTTCTTTAGGCACTACTAGTACTCGCATTCGCGCACAATTAAAAAAATTCCTTTCATATGCCACTGAGTACGTAGTAAGCGTGAGAATCGTGCATGGTATTTATAAAAATTTATAATCAGAATAAACGCAGCGGAAATTAAATAATACTTATGCATCCGTTCATGGCTAATTACGTAAATTACATACATGCATAATAATCAACTATTAATTACGCATTAAAAGATTTTAAGATTACCTTTCCATGATGACGAATCTGAAAGCTCTCCAATTGTGAAGCTTCCGAAAGTATCCACACATAATCTACACCCTCAATTGGATTTCACCCCCATTAGGTTTTCTAGAGAAATCCTATATATTATTCTGACTATGATTTTTGTGGTAGCTAAGCCTATGTCAGAATATTACATTATATAGGAAACATACATGATCTAGGGCCATATATGGGCCAATCTTAAACAGACCAATCTTGGACTCATAATAACTAGATTATCATCGAGTTACTACGAGCCCAGTTAAATTAATATTAGGACAATCCTAAAATTAATTTAATCTTTTTTTCTAATCCAATTAATCTGCAAAATCTATTTTGTGTGTGACCTCTCGGATTCATAATTAATTGACAGCGAAATAATATTAATCCAATTAATATTTAATTAGAACTCTTCTAATTTATTTCTCGCAAGTTGTGAGTACCTAGCAGTATATCACGACTACCCAACTAATAATGAAGTGAAATTCTACGAACTCTTTAGTAACAATTATGCAATCAATTATTTCTGTCTAAATTTTTCCGATTAAGTCAGAGTCATGGATAGAGTCCTCAAACTTTATTACTCAATCATATGTCCAAATCTATTTAATCAATAACTTATGAATAATACTTGGAACAACTTCCACTATTCTACCTCAGCCAAATATTTCTACTTACTCGATTAATAGATCGCATAGGATCCCTCATTGACAGATTTCATATCTATACACATCTATTTCCATGCCGGAATAGATCGTAACCACTGAGTACATTATTCAATCCTTGATGAGGATTAGCTTTATTGCACTAACAAATCACGTTACCCCTAACACAAGATAACCGTAGTGTCTCAGGTCTAAGGACTAATCGCATCATTAAACCATACAACGAATTGTTGACCATTCCATGTAATTCGTTGTATTAGCGGTCATGCCCAGTCACTTATTCTCAACAAGTACTTATACATCTACCTTTACTACATAAGACTAATCGCCTAAATCAATATCTCATATTATTTGGATGGTAGACTGTAATCCGATCTTTCTGGATAAATCAATGCCTAATTAATTCATCCTACGATCGGAGACTATTTTAGAATATATTTATGAATATAGATTCTGTCACTCATATCATTACTCTTAACGATACAATCTATAAATATTATTCTAAGGACTCTTATTTAAATAATTAATTGTATTAATTATATTTAAATAAACTGTCCACATTAAATAAATAATATAATTATTATGTCCTAAAATTAGTATTTAAGACATATAATCCAATAGTAAGTTACTACACCAATATCATCAAGGTGGAACCTTCACACAACGTACCTGTCCGATGTCTTATTGAGGACTGTAGAGAATTTCTTTGTCTGATATGAGGGATATTGGGTAGTCGATATTTATAGAAAAAGTAATCATTGTACAGATTAATTAAGAAACTTTACTGTCTCCCAATCTCTTGGAACTATTTTTTACGAGCATCCTCTAAGGCAGCTTCAACCTCTATTAAAAAAAGATAAACGGAGTGAAATATTCCTTAAATGAATTTTCGTGTAATTGGCTAGGCCTCCTTTAAAGAAAAAAAAACTAAATTATCAAAAAAATATAATAAGTTACTGTACAGTACAGTGCACCATTGATTTCTTTAGCTACTACTGATCCTTGCACAATTAATATATTTGGTGAATCACGCTATCACATAATTTCAATGCAATTCGGTATGCATTGTTTGAGCTGTCAGGATATATAAATGCAAGAGTTAAATTTCACGATAAGCACACACTGAGGTCTTATACTTGCGCTACGTCAGAGGAATGCAAGTAGCATTGTTGATCCTCTTTTCCATCTATTGAAGAGGCAGAAGTGGAAAATTATGGCCCGATAAAAACGATTCTTAAAATTATGGGTCAGTCCAACACAGTGCAATTGAATTATAGGTTAAAAAAATGAGTCCGACTCGGCTTATATGTTTAGTGGGTTGAGTTGGATTTGGCTCAATTCTTGAAATATAAGATCCAGCTCGACCTACGAGCCCGTTACAACGAGTAGCGAGCTGGGCTAGCCCATCTTTTTTTATTTTATTTTATTAGTGTGTTCTAAATTTTAATAGTTTAATTAATAATGAAAAAAGCTTAAACTTAATTTTTTTTACGAAAAAGTTAATTTGATAATTAACAAGACATAAGTTGATTGATAATATTAATATAAATGATAAAATATTACTTAACAAACCATAAATTCATGAAATACGGATATGTTACTAATAAATATAAAAAAAGAACATTATATAAATGTTTGAAGAAAGTTGGTGGAGAAGTTCTCCATTTTATTATGCTTCTTGTGCGGGTGTTGGGCCTGTTGGTGGTGGTGGTGGCGGTGGTTGAGGATTAAAATAGTTTAGAACATTTGAGTGTTAAGATACAAGATGTCTTACAAGCGTTCTAGTTCCAAATTGACGACGAAATATATATTTACGTTCACAATAATTACAAATTACATATCTATGTTCTTCAAAGTAAGCAAAATGATTCCAAATATTTGAACGTAATCAATGTGAAAGATTTTCTTTCCCCATAGCCATAGATATTTGTGTATTCTCTTGTAGTAAAATAAAGAGACAATAGGTAGTAAAATAAATATATAGTTTTGTAATAAAATGAAGTTGAATACACTAACTATTTATAAGAAAAATTATATGTACAAATTATAATTTCAAGATGGATTTTATCTGGGCTCGAATTGGGCCTGAGCTGGGTTCGAGCTGGGCTGAGCTGAGCTTATGGGCTGAGCTTGGTTGAGCTTCGGCACAAATGGATTGGGTCCAAAAAATATACGACCCAACTTGGCCCACTTATATGTGGTGGATTGAGCCGAATCGAATCCACTTTCATTCGAACTATGTTGGACCCGAATTTTTATGTGTTGGGCTGAACTGGGCATGTGTCGGTTCGGCTTAAATGTCACCTCTAATTCACATAATTGGCATAGCGGGCCCTTAAAGGGAGGCTCACACGGCTGGCTATTAGCTTAGTGATAGAGCGTGTTCCTTATAATTGCATTGTTGTGTCTAGGCTGTGAGGGCTCTCATGTTGATCTTATTATGTTGTAAGAGTCTTTGAGTCCGATCAGTTACGAAAGTGTTTATAGGTCTTCACTAAATAAAAAAATGTTAAAAAATTTATATATATTATTTTAAAAAAAATTTAAATATCTCTATAATTTTTATTAAAAAAATGTATTAACCTTCATTGAAAAATATATTTATATAATTTAAGAATTATTAATTTTAATTATTATTAAAAAAAACTCGTAGATCCGACATGAATCCGGCCAACCATATCAAACAACAAGCCAAAGAAGATAAGAGGTTACTCAAGGAGCAAGATCATTATGATGCGACTATAAATTTATGTTACAGCTAATGGGTTTGTTACACTAGTCCATCTAGTGGTGATTGCTATGGCTTTTTAAGGCTGGCATAAGAAGAATAATCACTACCGACACCCTAAAGTTTCTTTGACGTGACTATCACGAGATAAACTAAAATCTTACTGCCCTCTCATGATAGCAATAGCCAGAGCGGTTTTAAATAATTTGAAAATTTTAAACGATCTTATGAGAGTTAATAGGGTTTTAGAGTTTTAATCAATTTATTAATGAAGGCTTGCTTATTTAATGAACAGGTATTCGGACTTTAATACCTTCTTGACCTTAATTAAAATACACTAATCTAGAATAAATCTTTATTTTAAAAAAATAAGCAATTTTTTAAAATTAAATTCCTTGTACTAAGAGGGCTTTGAGCACAAGCCTAAGCCGTCTTTAACTTGGGCCGGTCCTGGCAATAGCTTAACCTTTATGTTTTATTGTGATAGTAACTGATTTTTTTTTTATTTTTTATTTTTGTCGAATATAGTAACTGATTCATTTCACTTGATCGGGACCTTTCTAATAAATCTTCCTATTTTCACTTGCATTGCAGTTTTACACCATTTTTTTTACTGTAATGTTGGTTATTTCACATCAATTATGAAAAGAGTTACTGGTTAGTTTATAAATTTTTTTAAAAAAACTCTAGTTTTATAAATTAGTTATTGGGGTTAGAGAGGCGTAAAATCACTTATTACTGATATCAGAGCCTACTCGATGTGTTAAGGAAAAAATTACCTAATTATCCTACATCCTTTGTGAAAGGCCTATTGAGTTAGTTGTCTGCTTATAAGTGTGACCGAATAACGCCTCATCCATTGGTTTAATTGCTTCTAGAATTTAGAAGGTTCAAAATCAACTATCATATAATCAAAAAAATCTCCAATTTCCATATTTGGAAATGATCAATATTGTTAAATTTCATAATTACTTGAAAAGCGTATATACATTTATATTTATGGAGAACTTACTTCAGTCGTGATTCAAATTTAGTAGAATTAAGTTGGTTAAAGATGTGTTAAATTAATGATAATTTCTGAATTTCAAGAGTGATAGATCCACTAATACTGTAACTCAAAAAGCCATATAAGATTGATATTTACACATGATTCTCAAATGATGTCAACATGCAAATCGACACGTGCAAAGATTAAAAGGACAAAAAAGGGTTAATATCAAATTAACTAGTCGCAGGACGACATTTAGCCTAGTCTGAACAAGCTGTCTGCCACGTTGCAGACACCCTCCGATGGTAGAGCCCACCCCCTCATGTGACACTGTGAAACTGCCTTTAGTTTCTTCAGCAATGCCAGTGATAACAGGATGGAAGGGGTCCAAGGGGTAGTTGAACTCCAAAAATGGGTCGTTTTTCGCTTTTTTAAATTTTTTTTTTTTTTTGAAAGTCCTTTGAGTTGAAAGTATTAGTGTTAATTTTGAGATATATAACTTTACTTAGAGAATGTATAGTTAATTGGTACATTTAGTTGGACGGCGATCGTCAAATCACTTATTTTAAATTATGGACACATAAGTCAAAACATGTGTGTTAGAGGTGCAAGCCATCAATCTAAGAGAGAAAATATAGCATGTCGCAATAACGATAAACAATAAGTAAGACTGCGCATATCTAATTAAATACAAGGTTTATTGAATCTAATCTTAAGAGAAGTAGCTTTCTTTTTAATTAGATTTATCTTTCATTGAATAAGTTTCACCCACTACAACACACTTTACTAGACTGGAAACTTCAACTTTAAGCGAGTGTACTTCTTTCTTCCATTTCTTATATCTCCTCGTTTCTGCCTGTGCTTTTTACTTTTTTACTATTTCTTTGGGGAAGAGAGGGGAGAGTGGGGGAGCACATTTGGTGTATATCGTACAAGATAGTATTACATCCACCTACAAAAAAGCTATTTATAATGATAAAAGTATTTATCTTCCTCTATAATATCGTCCTTTTCCTTATCATATTTCTGATGTAATTAAAAATCATTATCACAGACTTCTTTGTCTATTTAAAAATCCGAGAATTCCTATCTTATCATGTGTGAAATGGTCATGCATTGGATTTACATATTATAAAATCCATTATTGTTTTGTCCCTTTTGTGTCTTGGGAGTATATGCGTTGAAACAAGTCAAAGATTTTTATTTGGAGCACTCACTGCGACCTTCAATTGCCCTCTGCGTAATCATTAAATCGTTCGTGGACCGACCACGGCAACCTCTGTATGTGGACTAGAATATGCGTACAACCAAATTTTCCTGCATCATTTCCTCTCTCAAGGGTGGTCATACAGTAGGTCTGATATGGTCATAAGGACAGGTTTTTTATTTATTTATAAAGAAACCGATTTTTCGGTGACATCTCATGATAATCTCAAATTCTAATCGAGTGAGAGTTCATTCAACAAAATTTGAAAGTGTTAAAACGTGTTGAATTCTTTCTTATTCAAAAAGTATAAAACACGCTCATGCACTCTTTAGGGGAAGTAACTAATTCAATCTTTTGAAATTATCTATATTTTCTTTCTTCTAACACCCAACTAATTTAACTTGTGTTAAATTCTTTCTCATCCAAAAAATATAAAACACGTTTATGCACTCTTCAGGAGAGGTATCTAATTCATTCTTTTAAAATTATCTATACTTTCTTTCTTCTAACACCCAACTAATTTAACTTTGGAGTGCTAACGCAAGGCAACCGCCCTTCAGCTTCGTTTCTGTTTTTGCAGGCTAAAAGGAAGTCAACTTTCCAAATTCAGCCACACCAAATTTATACCTTAACAGATAGTAGATTTTTTTTTTCCACACTCAAGAGATTCAGATCTTGATTTCTCAAGTGTTAGGGGGAGTAGCCCATCGGTAAGCTATTTCTGAATGTCAAATATGATAGTAGATTATTAATGCTCATTATATCAAAGTAATATCTCTCTCTTGTATAGGGGTAAATTTAAATCTTTTGTTTAGTGAGAATTAATATATTATACATAATTTAATATTGATATAAGAATTTTTTTTTCACTGAGAATTTAATTGATTTTTCAGATTAAAAGTATCTTAAAGTTAAACATATTTTTAAAAAAATATTTGAGGTCGTGGAGGCTACATTGAATGGCTCCATCGTTGCCCCTATATGATAATTTTCCATTTAATATTTCATTTTCATTTATTTGAATTCTCTGCTATGAGGAAAGTCCATCTTCTTTCACTTCCCCTCCACAAGGCTGCTATTACATGTCTTATTTGTCTTTTACCAATCTGAGATAATGGAAAGCCCTGGAAAGCGAAATATAAAATTTTTATTGATGGTCATATTCCGACTAACTTTTGCTAATATAGAATGAGCATTTCTATATATCATCTGTTTACCTCTTTATCTTTCCTATGTAATAGATTGTTTACCATATACATGAAAGATCTGACTTTCGATACATAAATTCTTACATTAGAAAAGAGATATCAAAGAGTAACATAAAATATTACCTATCTAAAGCAGGCTTCTTAATGTATTTAAGGAGACAAAAAAAAGTAGAAATGAAAATGGGGTGCAAGAATCTAATTTCTAAAAAAAACATCACATTGATAACAAATTTAGATCATATCATATTATTATACCGTTAGAAGAGACATAACAACACACCCTGTTGCAATATATGAGAAGCAAAATTTGACATGCATGGAATCACAACAGTCGATCAATATATGCAAATCGTCGTCCCATTAACCTCGTATTCTACTAAATACATGTCCTCATCATCTAGTGCAAATTAAACACCGATATAATTTTACACTGTATATACAACCTCGGTAAATTAAATTGTCATATGAAACATTCTAGTAATTAACATGTGATCACTACACAGATCTGCCACAATCTGCCTTGCCAAAACCCACTCTTCGATTGGCTAGATCAAATTCTACCCAAAGATTTTGCTGATGAAAATTCCCAATTATATTACTTGCCACACCAAGCGATTGTGACCGTCCCATGCCAAAGCAATGGACTCCATCACCAACATTATCCAAAAGCATGTCTTTGTTAACCAAAATCTCCACACCTTTTTCAAATTCTAACACCATATCGCCTATAAATCTCCCAATCTCCATTGGATTTCCATTAAAACACATGTCCAAGGCACCACCATAGACGTAATCTTTCTTCAGTTTTCGACCTACCAAGCGTACAATTTCTTCTCTCACTTTGTTATACGCCTCTTCGACTAAAAATGTGTATTGGGTGCCTGAGTCGATGAACGTTTGGCCTGAACCGCCTGCGTCTGGCCTGAAAACCGAGCGCGAAATGTTCAACCTTTTCCTTCCAATTCTGATCCCAACCATGCCTACTGTGTAGGCTAAGGGATCAAGATTGGGCAAGCGTTGACTTTGAGGGAAAGTCAACAGATCAATGTAATGAAATGTGTGTGAGTTTGGATTTTGGCCTAGGTAAAATGTCCCCGTGGGCATTATTTTTGAAGATTCATGTCTACGAGGTACACAGTAAGAAAATCTATGTACCTTAGCTTGGGAGACAAAAGAAAGCCGTCCAAGATTCATTCCCAAAATGCCCTCAGCCTCGCCGGACTCCGCCGCGCATCCGAGGATCAGAGGAGGGGTACTTTGGGACCTAGAAAATGTAAACTTTTCCCTGACGAGATTGCCCTCTGCCAAGGTACCATCTGCGTAGAAGTAAGAGTAATGGCACAAGCGTTTTTGATCGCATGTAGTCGGGAGGGTAAAATCGGGAATTCTGGGCTTGCACATTGGATGGTTACAAGGAAGAAGAGAGAAAGTGGAGGAGAGAGAAGGGTCAAACGACGCCGTTGGAGGGGGTTTTCTTGGAGCTTTCTTTTTGCATTGAATCCATGAAAGTTGACTACCTGTATCTAACACCATTTGTTGAGACTGTGGTGGTGTACCAATGGGGATGCTAACAATCAAAGCCATTGAATATTTAAACGATGCTTTGAAATTGTATGATGGCATTGTTGTTTTAGTGTTATGGCGGCTTCGTGATCTTCTCTTGGTTGGTAATGATGACATGAGAGAAGAAAGCAAAGTTGTTTTAGTTGAAGATTGCAGATTATAAGACAAAGGGGCTGTGGTGAGAGGAAAGGAGATTGAAACAGAATGGTTTAAAGCTTGTTTAAATGGTTGCGGAGTATGTGTTTCTTGGATTGTAAGGTACCAAAAGTTGAAACACATGAAGAGCATAAGGAAGCTTGAAGAAGATGAAGCCATTGGAGAAGAACTTTAGAGAAACAGATTTTCAGGAAGCAGTTTAAGTTAGGCAGTGTGTGTGTGTGTGTGTGTGTGTGTTTTGGTGGGGGTGGGGGTGGGGGTGGGGGTAAGGAGAAGTTGTGAAGTAGAGTGGGGATGGATGTAAGGTGAGAGTTTGGTTGGGGTATTTATATGGTTTGAGTGGAAGGAAAAGAACAAAAGGAAACGCGGTTTCTTACAAGTGAGTCCATGTTGTCTTTAATTATCACTGCAATAGCTACTAGATTGTGCAAGTCACTAGCTTTTCCAATAAAAATATAATAGTCATGAATTTAGATAATTTTATTACAATTATATTAATATATCATTATTATTAGATGTTTTTATAATGTTATAATTATATGATAAGAGGATTTAAACCTTTCCCAATTGGGGTCCTCAATGAAATGTCACTCAACCTAAAGACCGAAAATATTTAGCAAAAAAAAAGTTCAAGTATGCAATTATATTCAAGAACTGGACTAGCAATTTATCAAACATCAATTACAATTATGAAAAGAAAAAATGGTTCAATTAGTCCTAAATGTTTATTTGTTTTGATATTTTGGTCCAAAACAATTCAAATCAGATAATTTAATACTAAACGTTTTACATAAGGGACACTGTTAGTTTATTAGTTTATTTTTATTAAATTTGCTCCGTTAAAGTCACGTGATTCGCGTTTCGTGGGTTAAAAAAAAATACAAGATTAAATTGGTCATTTACCTTACAACTCATTTAGCTTAAACTAGTCACTATAATCTAAATGACTAATTTAACTTTGTATGTTTATTTTTTTACGCTCGGCGTACAAATCACGTGATTTTAACGGAGCAAAATAACATAAATAAACTAATGAACTAACGATATCCCTTATATAAAACGTTTAAGACTAAAATGTCCAATTTAAAATATTTGAGGCCAAAATATTAAAACAAACAAACGTTTAAAATTAATTGAGTCATTTTCTCTTATGAAAATGTTATATTCCTTACTTAAACTACCATTGATTTCTTTATTTCTTTTTCTTCCCTTTTCTCTCTCATGGTGCGCTATGTGAGCAATGACGTTTGGAGACATCACAAAATATAACCTTTTCAACTAAATATTAATATAGCATATCGATGAGGGATTTTAGTAATGTTTTATGTAACTTGAGTGATATTTTATCGCTTTTTTATATCGTACAAATTCGTATAATTAAATATTTAATTTTTTTGTATATAGTAAAAATTTCTACCATATAAAAAAATATATAAATTACTGAAATGATATATACTAATACTCGTATATAGATCTATCTTGGTATCAGAACATGCATGAAAGCCATGGTCGCGGCTCACCCTCAACTTGTTACAATGAAGTTTTGTAAAGGTGAAGAGAAATGCAACAAGATAAACAACAGATGGCGCCGGCAATATTGGAGCTCTTTCGGTTCGCTTTTCTTTTTACTTGCAGATTAAGAGATGAAAAAAACGTCATTATAAAGCATAAAAGTTAGAAAGAATGTTTAGTGTTTGATTATGTTAAAAAAACTTAGTATCGTCAACAATATGGAGTTAGATCATCTTTGTCTAGTTATATATATTCTGTTTATATTTCCTTTTAGGTGCTAAAGTGCTAAAGCAATCTAAAGGACCAATTGATAGGTGGGTCAACATATTCTAATCATGCAGTATCATAATTTATTTATTTATTTATTTATTTATTTTGGTGGTAATACAGTATCATAATAATACAACAATTTTGATACACATAACACGGCACTAAAATCCACATAGTCTATATATCAAAAAAAAAAGAAAAAAAAAAAAGAAAAGCTTCCACATGGTCCATTAGCAATTGCTTGGTTTTTTGCAGACATTCACGGTTCATCTTTGTATGCTTGAGATATTTAATAGTGTATTTTCGTCTCTATTCGTCGTCCTCTTTCTAATTTCATTAATCCTTAAAATCACAACAACATATTAACTCTTTTGCAACACTCTAGTTAAAAAATAAAAACATCTTTAAAATAAGTGGTCTATTGCAATGGGTTTTTAACCTTTTCATAGACTAAAATATTTTGTAACTGGTTTATTTAATTGCAATTGTTGAACTTTTTTTGTCACATTTTAATAATAATTGTTTATGAAACTATTTTTTTGAGAGAATTTTTAAATATGGTTTAGTTGTAAAAAAATTTAAATCGTTGTTTATTATTTACAAAAAACCGTTACAAATAAAGAACTTGCAATGGGATCATATACAACAGTTAGAGTCATATGTGTCATTTTTTAGTTTTTTTACAACGGTTTTTAGTGTTGCAAGAGATAATAAAACATGGTAGTATTCTCAATACCTTACTCTTAATCAACACCTAGTTGGATCCTAATATTCTAGTATATGCTTGCGTTACGTGTAAGATATCATGTAAAGTGTGTTTTTTTTTTAATTCAAGGGAAGTCTAAGCCATTTTATATTACTAAAGATATTATATTACACATGATAATTAATCTCGAGACCTCTCGCATTTAAAACTAAAAATATATCATTATACCAAATGGCGTAGATATCTGTAAAGTTTTACAGCTACAAAAAGTAATCAAGATAATTGTTAACGTTTTCTTTCATTAAATTTCGATCCATTGCACAAGAAGGATCGTTAAGAAAACTTCAGAATTAAGCTGTGTACCTTTTACAGACTGTTGTCACCCCCGTAGAAATTATTAGCATTTGCAGCAAAGCGTAGGTGAATCGTATGGAAGATTGATGACTTGCAATTATATGATTCATTGAATCATTTCTTTGTTTTTTTTTTTGTTTTTTTTGTCAATCATCATTTCTTTGTTTCTGTCTAGTCATTATTGTATGTAGCCATTCGATCGGGGTATATCATTTCTTTATCGACCATATACATTGAATTTTAAAATTTGTAATATTCTCACGGCTAGGTGCTGGGATTATCTTTATTTCCCAAGCATCTTTTTCTAATACTAAAAGGAAAAACAAAAACAAGAACCAAAAAGAAATTTATACTAGAAATATTTATGCATTAAGAGGGGTTACTATATATCACATTAGGGATTGGCTGCTCCATCATATTCTATCAAAAACTATATATTACAACAGAAATGGAGCACATTCTCTGTTTACTATTTATGAATTGCTGAAGTCTATAATAAATGAGCTTAATTAAATAAGTGTGTGTTGAATTGAATTTGGAAACGAACCAACGGTTTAAAAACCCATCAGTCATAGGAAATTTTAAAAAATAATAATAATAATAATGAACTAATTATAGTAAAACCTCAATAAATGGATGTTTGATAAATTAATAAACTTTTTTAAATAATAAAATTTTTTCTTCCCAACTAGAGACAGTGTACTAAATTAATAAACCTTGCAAAATACATAAAATAATAATTTATTCGTAAATCCTTTAAGACTCAATGAATATATAATATAATAATTGATTATATATATAAAAAATAACACATAAAATTCATATTGTTAACCAATTTTTAGAAACTTCAATTTTTACTTGGCAACCTTTATTTTCCCAATTAAGCTTTTCTCAAGATATACACATAAAGGTGGTTGCTTTTCTTTATACCCAGACCAAACTCAACTTGATCCTTAATTTTTCGCAATGCATATAGCACATTTGGTATATTTTTCTTTCATGCTGTGTATGTACATTATAACTTTTGATAGCATCTACTTTTTTTATTTATACTTCATACATGTATCTTGGTCAAAAAATTATAATATATGTGTACAAATACTAAAAGCATAAAATATTTTCTAAATTAATAAAAATCATTTATTTCTAAATTAATAAATTATTCATATATCAATAAATAATCCCTCTAAAATAATAAATTTTTTATTATGGCGAGCCCAAAGAATCAGAGAACAAATGGGTCTTAACATCCATGTGTAAAACTCAACTATTGACCCAAAAGCTTAAGCTATTAGATCTTGAGTTTATACATATTTATTAATAACTCATTATTCTCTTAATCTTTTCATATGGGAGAAATTCTTCTCTTTGTTGTTTAGTTCACCATATATGAAACTCCTAACAAATCTCCCCATTTTCACATGTAAACTCCAATTGGGCCTTAACTCCTCCTTTATCCACATTTCCATGCTAGCTCTAGTAACTCTTCCTCATGCACTCAAGATCAACCATGAGGCTCCACAATCTTATCTGCAAATCATCGATTCTAATACCAATTTGTTATAGCGAGTCCAAAGAATTAGAGAACAAATGGGCCTTAACACTCATGTGTAGAACTCAACCATTGACTCAAAAGTTTACACATGTTTATTAATAGCTCATTATTCTCCTAATCTTTCAATGTGGGAGAAATCCTTCTATTTGCTCTTTTCACTATGTGAAACTCCTAACATTTTCCAATTCCAAAAGTATTATTTTATAGGAATTTAATTAATGAGTAAATATTTGAAAATTTTAAAACTCTTTCTTAACTACATCAATGAGTTGATAGGATTTTTTTTTAACGGCTTGGGAACCCAACTAATAAAGTCTGACTATCGGATTATTTTCAACTATTAATTAGTAAACTTTCAAATATAGTAATGTGCCTTCATACATTCACTAAATAAGTTAAGAGCGAAATTTCAGAGTAAAGAGAGGTGATAAATTTGTTGTCTAACTGAATGAAAACTGTTCAGCGTACTGAGAAAAGACGAGGGAGTCGACAGTGGACATGTGAATTAACTCCAACCATGTGGCAAGATGAGGTAAGTTTTGTGACTTAAACATGTCCCTGTGGTGGGGTTAACAAACGTTAGATTTAGGTTGGCACTGGACCAGAAAGCTCCTATCTTCACGTTCTTGTTTAAAGATATCTTTACTTCATTGAGCCTGACCATACTCTAATGCCGAACACGATAAGACCATAAAAATTACTATGAAGACAAATCAAGTACCGTGGTCACAAAGACAGGGACAGATTCAACCATTAGAAATTCATCATTATATCAACACTTGACACATTGTAGTGTAAATATGAGAAAAATTAATCTACGATAGCCTAATTTTTTTTCATCTATAAGCAAGCTTCCTTCAGCCGTCCCATTTCGAGAAAGGTAATATTCCGATCCCAAAAGGGATCTTACATTGGTTGCAGAATACGACATTTTCACTTCTCCATCAAATACTTAAAAATAAAGACTGTTTCATTATATCATAATATTATTAGCAAAATTTAACATTTGTAAACTATTCATATTATTTTATTATAACTTTATCAATAATTCACAATTATTGAATTTTATTCATAATGCCATAAGATATTTATGTGAAAAAAAAGTAAACGACTTAATATCTCTTTGTGTTTTGCCAAAAGTGCACAATACCTTCCTGTGTTTTATATATAAGTTGATTACCCCTCTGTATTTTTAAAAATGTAACTGAATACTCCCTTGTATTTTATAGATAAGTTGATTACCCTTTGTACTTTAAAAACGTATTCACATACGTTTTTAAAACACAGTGGAAGTAATCAGTTTATTTATAAAATATAAGAAGCAATCAGTTTATTTATAAAACATAAGGGGTTTTCAATTAATTTCTAAAATATAGAGAGTAATTATCTTATTTATAAAATATATGAGAATATTGTACAATTTTAAAAAAATACAAGGGACATTAAATCATTTATTCTGTGAAAAAATAATGAGAATTCACCTTAGGCTAGTAAAAAGGAAGAATCGAATTCTAGGTGTAAGGTAGAGAAGAAGATGCCAACGGATGACAAAAATATGACATTGATGTTCACGGATTATGATCCAAATTGAAAGTGATCACGGGTCATCAAATAGATATTAAATTAAAAGCGACAGAATTTCACACACCTCATATGATTAACGTAGAAGTATCAGATAGGTATAATAGGTTGGGGACCAAAGGCAAATCTTTTATCAACTTTATTATGCCATAGAAGTGTATGATAATTTTGCAAGTTGCTTCTTGATTGAATTGGTTAGGTCCCTCAAGTGTATACTACATGATGCAAGTGCACTAATTGAATTACGTCATAGAACTCATTACAAGAAAATGAAAATAACCCAAAAAAAAACATTGCATAAAAAATTATTAGATTATGCCTTTACCGAGTGGGTAATATTTTATGTCTCGAGATTAAATATCCAGCCCTAAAACTAGGGAGTTTATTGTCATAAAAACCAAATGCTTTGGAAAATGAAATAGAGTCTTTCTAAATAGTGTTTGCTTCAATTATTGCCTGCTATCATGGTTATTGTAGTAGAGAGATAGACGTGTAACTAAAATTGCTGTCATATTATTATATATCCTCTATATGTGCTAAAGGTGACTGTCGAGGTTGGGAATCTCGCAGTTAAGATTAAGAGACTACTCTTGTCGAACTGGAATTTTAGGTCGGCTTCCTGATCTAGATTTTTGGGTCGGCTACCTGACATGCACAAGGAAAATGAAGGAAAAGGCGGGGTGATGACTTGGATTTTCCCTTCGGGCGTGCGAATGATTAGTATGTCCGAGCTAACGAAATAGCTGAGAGCATTTAATGAGCAGTTATTCTCGAAATGAAGGTGTGGAGCTCTATTTATACTAAATTTGGGTCTGACAATATTTAATGCGGCGCAGAGGTCGGGGTTTCTTGGGTCGGGGTGAAGTTGGATCGGTATCCAGGTTGGGCATTAGCTGAATACGTTGGCCTTGGCTTGGATTGGCCGGTCTCAACTCGGTGCGGGTATCTTACCTCAGCTCGGGGTCCACTCTCGTCAATCCCTCCCCCCCTCCTCCCAAGTTGAGATCGAGAATGTGAGATCTAGATTTGGGAGTTGTTCCTGAACTGGAGGTGCCTGACCCCGACAAACTGAGAATGGCCACTTCAGTGGTGCATGCTCTTCGGATTGCTGACACGTCACCTGACAATTATGACGAGATGCGACGATTGGGATTCCCGAGATGGATACTGAGGTTGTCTATAAATAGGGCCCAGAAGTTCGAGATTCATTTCACATTCTGATCACAAAATTTGGAGAGCTTTCAGGTCGGCAACCAGAGTGGTCAGACATTTTTAGCTCAGCAAACAATCTTCTTGGTGTGTTCAACTCGGGATCCATTAGCTCAGAGCCAATTAGGTCGGAGGCAATTAGATCGGGTCATCTTCAACAACTAGAGCGGTAGGTACGTCCAGACTCCCTTTAGATATTCCTGTACATATATTTTAATTTGTAGAAAGGATGGGGAGGTCGGAGTCGGAAGATTCCTAAGTGATGGAGGTGAGATCCTATGGAGGGGACGAGAATCCATCGAGCTCAGAATCCACCTCGGATGGAGGTCACAGTGATGAAAGCACTGATGCATCCCAAGGATCAGCTCGGCAATCTGGGCCCAGGGAGAGTGATGATGATTGCCAAGTTATCGGGGTCAGGCAGGTGCATGAGGAGGCTGAAGATGATCCTTTGGCCGACGTGGGAGATTTGGGAGATAGAGAAGATGGGTCGCCTCTAAACCGGTTGGAGGGGGTCAAGATACCTCAGGAGTATTTAGCTGGAGCCTCAACTGTATTGCCGATTGATGCAGTCCCGGTTAGAGTAGTATGAGATCGGAGCTTGGCTACAGCCAGTGGTTCGTCGGCCCGGGAGAAAAGGATAGAGCAACTGTTCGCCTGTTGTAAGTGCGAGTGCCATTCCACCATCCAGATGGCTAATGCTAGGCTAAGGGATTGGTCGGTGGACCGACACCACAAGCTGAAGGTTCCAGGTCGACACGAATCCGCCTGCTATCCTCCACCCGATCACTTCACTATATATGACCTCGCATTCGATGTCATCCGACTTCGACTTCCCGACTTCATTACCGGCATCCTAAACTACTTTGAGCTTAGCCCAGGTCAGATGTCACCCAATGGTTGAGCCGTAATGGTGGCGTTTTATGTATTCTGCCTCGAGAAGGAAATAGAACCGACCCTGCGTCGGTTCAGGCAGTTCTTTGTATGCAAGCCCAACCCGAAGCAACCAAGGTGGTTCCATTTCGCAACTCGGGCCAGTAATGCCATATTCACCAAGTGGCACTCCTTTAACAAGGGCTGGAACAACGACTACTATTGGGTCGAGCCGGCTGTGAACTCGAGGTGCAAAGTGGATTGGAATCCCTCCTTAAAGAAGAATATGAACGACGACCCCAAGTTTTCAGAAGTGGAACTCGTCAAGGTCAGGGTACTGAGACCCGAGCCAGGTATGCTGATTAATATTGACAGCGTCCTTAGGTGAGACAGAATTTGAAAATCAAAGTTATTCGGGAGGGAACCCAACCTGAGAAAGAAATATCCCCATCTACTTCCCGAGCCCGAAGAGAATGCGGAGTCCGGCTCAGAAGAGGGTCAGTTCGCAAGATCAATGCCTGACCTCCCCGTCTTTTTGTCTATTGTTGTTCTTTTCAGTTTGCATTTGGTCATTTCTCACCTCTTTTTCCTTTGTTTTTTGCAGACACGGCTGATACTGGAAAACTAGCTTATGTCCAAAGAAAGAGAAAGATCGAGGCCAGCGGCGAAGTCTCGGCTCGGTCCGGTTTGGGCTTTACCATCCTTCAAGGGTAGAAGCAACGGCCCAGTGGCCAAGTACGGGAGGTCGGCGCCGAGGTATCTTCCAAAGGGACTTCGGGGTCTCTCCTGCCCAAAAGGTCGAGCTCGGGGGTAGTGATCCCAGAGCATTCGGCAACCTGTCTTGACAGTAAGAAGAGGCCTCGGACCGAGTATTCTGGGAAAGACAAGGCCATAGAGGCGAGCCCTCCCAACAAGGATTTTATGGAGGCCACCAAGGTCGCCCGCGACCCCAAGCAGGAAAAGGTCCCGGCAGAGCAGCTCTCACTTGACCTGAAGACGGCCATAGTCACGGTGAGTTATACTCGATTGTGTAGGTATGGTTATGTTTTTTTAGCTCGGCTGATCATTATCATCTTTTGTGCAGGTCGAGTCCCATATCCTTTCCGCACCCAGCTTCCTTGCCAAGGCCTAGGCTTACTGCGTCGAGCTCGAGTAGCGATACTCCGATGCCCGAGCCGAGCTTGAAACCTAGAGGGAGGAGGCCACCCAACGGTACAAGGTGGACGTAGCGGAGATTGACCGCCTGAAGAAGGAGTTCGAGGCAAAGAAATCCCGACGCGAGGCCGCGATTAAAGACGTCGAGCACTACAAGCTGGAGAGGCGCGAAGCTGAGGCGAAGCTCCGGGAGCTTCTTGATCGGGTCAGCCCCCAAGGAGAGAAAGCGGTGGAGGTCTTCAAGTCCAGTGACGCAGCGGTGAGCTGGGTGGAAAGCGAGGATGAGATCATGGTCAAGTACGCCGAGCTGGAGTATTACTTCTGAGGCCAGGTCGCTACTCGCGAGTGAGCAAAGACCTTTCTTTCCACCTCCAAGAATGATTACATCAAAATTTTGGAGGCTCCGCCGCCGGAGTTCTGGGAGATTCTTGAGCTTCCGGCCGACCTGACGTCCCAAGCTTAAGATGTGATCGATTTTGTCAAGAGGGGCATGGATCAAGTCGGGGATGAAGCCGACACTACCACTCCCGCTACCGCACCTAAATGAATTTTGTAACCTCGCCCGGGTCGGGCTTTGTAATTTGTATTCCTTCCAATTTAATGAAATGAATACTTTTGGTTTTATTTGCGTTTTGTTTGAGTTTGTATAAGTGTACTTTTCTCTTCGCAAATTTTTCTTAAATAAGTGGGGTCGGACCAACATAATGGACCTTTTGAACTTAAGTATAAAGAACCGAGTTGGACGCGATTAATGAACTTTCATCCTAATCCGAGCTGGCTAGCTGGACAACTATTATTGTTACCGACCTGGACTCGTCAGTCCGATTTAAAATTGGTCAAGCTAATGTTGACAAATGTTGAGCTCGAGTTTAGACCCAAACTAACATACTGACCTGGAGCCGGCTTATACCGAGTTGGACTCTAATCCGAACTGGTAAAATAAATCAAATCATTATTGATTAGACCCGAGCTAGAACCTTGTCCGAGCTAGTTTACTTTATCTTACAATTAAGCGTGACCACCGTGTTAATCCGATTTTGCAACAGCTAAGTAGCTGAGGTGCTTGGGCCCGGCTCGGGCTTCACACTGATTTATAAAATGCTTTGTATTGAAATTGTACATGGAGTACTTGGGCTCGGAAGCCGATTACAAGTAATGTTTTCGCTTGGGGCCTTAACGAGAGATTCTGGCTCGGGGGTCGTTACAAGAGTTTCTGGCTCGGGGCCGTTACAAGAGTTTCTGGCTTAGGGGCCGTTACATAAAATATCTTTTCAGGTATTCTGCGTGTCATGCATTCTTCAATTGCTTCCCGTATCTGTCACGGAGGTAGAAGGTCGCAGGTCAGACTTCTTTCACAACTTCGTACGGTCCCTCCCAGGTTGGGGAAAGCTTGTTGCCCGAGCACGATAAAAAGATGCCTTTGTGAGGACGAGGTCGCCAACCTTAATAGGCTTAGGCTTAACCTGCTTGGCAAATGCTCTTTGCATTGCGGCTTTACTGGTCAACATCCTGATCTGAGCTTTGGCTTGGAGCTCTTCACAGATTAGGGCTCCGTTTATTACTGGATCGGGATGGAGAGTTCTACTGGTCGGAGACACGATCTCCACTGGCAACACTGCTTGAGTACTGAAGGTCCGTTCGAAGGGCGATTCTCCCATTGCCGAGCTGGTGGTGGTTCGTTGAGCCCATAGTACCTTAGGGAAAATCAATGCCCACTGGCCTTCCGCTTCCTCCAACTTAGTTTTCAAGCCCTGCAAAATGATTTGGTTAGTCCTTTCGACTTGGCTATTACTTTGAGGGTGAGCAATAGATGAGAAACTAAGGTCGATCCCGATCTCAGCACATTTGCCTCGAAAGTATGCACTGTCAAATTGCTTGGCGTGGTCAGTAATGATGATCTTTGGCACCCCAAATTGGCAAATGATGTTCTTCTAAACAAAATCCCAAACTGCGTTTTCTGTTATTCTAGCAACACCTTCAGCCTCAGGCCATTTGGTGAAGTAGTCTATAGTCATGAATGCGTGTTTCTTCTGGCCAACACTAGTTGGCAATGGGCCAATGATATCTAGACCCCATTGATAGAATGGCCACGGGCTTACTATCACTATCAGGTCTACCGCAGACTTTCTCTGTATGTTGGCGAACCTTGGGCAAGTGTCACACTTTTTTACATACTCTTTGGCATCTTGTTCTAAGGTTGGCCAAAAATAGCCTTACCTCAATGCCTTCCGAGCCAGAGCCTTACCACTCAAGTGGTTTCTACATACCCCTTCATGGATCTCTCGAAGTACATAGTTTTCCTCCTCGGGCCCGACACACTTTAAGAGAAACAAAGTGTAGGCTCTCTTATAAAGTTGGCCAGCTATTATGACAAATCTTGAGGCTTTTTTCATGAGTTTTCGAGCTACTTTTTCATCCTCCGGGGTCATTCCCTCCTCCAAGTAGTCCATGATTGGTTTGGTCCAATCTGGGCTTAAATTGAGCTCGGCTACGGCTTGCCTCCCCAACTAGATACTTGGCTCGGAGACTTCTTCCACATGGACCAGTGCAGGACGGCTCTCGCCCAGGACCAACCTGGACAGAGCGTCTGCCTTCATATTCTCCTTCCTCGGGATTTGCTGCACCGTGAGCCTCTTGAGTCCTGAGGTCAAATCCTTAACTTTATTGAGGTAGGCCAGCATAGCATTGTCTTTAGCTTCGAACTCTCCTAATATCTGACTAGAAACCAATTGAGAGTTGGTACTCTGGTCAATTGTTTGTGTCGTGAGATGAGCCACAAATTTCAATCCCGCCTTCACTGCTTTGTACTCAGCCTCATTGTTGGACGCTGAGAAGGGGAACCTAAGGGAGTATTAGTGCTCATGCTGGGTCGGGTCAAAGACGACCACTCCAGCTCCGCTTCCAGACTTCCCTGATGCCCCATCCACATAGACCTTCCACATATCCTTCGGATTATGCTTGGCTCGGCCAGGACATTCTACCACCAAGTCTGCGATAGCTTGGGCTTTGATGGCTATTCTGGGTTGGCAGGTAATGTCAAATTGACTCAGCTCAACTGCCCATTTCAGCAGCCTACCCGACGCCTCCGGCTTGTGTATGATGGACTTGAGTGAGGCATCAGTCATGACCTTAATTGGATGAGCATCAAAGTATGGCTTCAGCTTCCTTGCCGTCGTGATAAGCGCGATGGCGAATGTTTCCAAGGAGGAATACTTCGCCTCGGCCCCTTGCAAGGTTTTACTAACATAATAGACCAGTTTCTACTCCTTCCCTTCTTCATGGACCAGTGCCGCCGCCACTGCTATCCCTGAGCATGCCAAGTATAATGTCAGCTCCTCCTCGTTCTCAGGTCGAGATAGCAGGGGTGGCGAAACTAGATACATTTTAAGCTCTTGGAAGGTGTTCTGGTATTTCGTAGTCCATTCGAAATTCTTAGGATTCCTCAATATTTTGAACAGTGGAGCACACTTATTAGCCGACCTTGACATGAACCTGCTCAATGCCGCAACCTTGCCGGCGAGCATCTGGATGTCTTTCACGCAGGTTGGCGGTGCCAAGTCAAGTATCACCTAAACCTTCTCCGGGTTGGATTCTATTTCCCGGGCCGTGACCCTGAAACACAAAAGTGCTCTATTATGGCGAAGGCTTCAGCCAGGTCAACCACATGGTCTTCCGCCCTCCTGCTCTTGACCAACATATCATCTACATAGATCTCCATATTTCAGCCAACCTGATTCTTGAATGCTTATTCACCATCTGAATGTAGGTAGCTCCAACATTCTTGAGGGCAAAAGGCATGACCTCATAGTAGTAGAGACCTTTATCGGTGGTGAATGCAGTTTTCTCTTTGTCCCCAAGAGCCATCTTAATCTGGTTGTAGCCTTTGAAGACATCCATGAAAGAGGGTAGCTCGAACCTGGAGGTGTCATCCACTATCTGATCAATCCGAGGTAGGGAAAAACAGTCCTTTGGGCAAGCTTTATTGAGGTCGGTAAAGTTAATACACAATCTCCATCTGCCTGAGGACTTGGTCACTAGTACCACGTTGGATAATCAGGTTGGGTATTGAATTTTTCTTATGTGGCCGGCGTCTACCAACTTGTCCACCTCCTCTGCTATGATTTGTTGCTTACCATAATGGATGTGCATGCGCTTCTGCTTTACCGAGTAGTGATTTGGGTCAGTATTTAGGTGATACTCAATCACACTCGATTCAATACCTGTCATGTCAGAAGCAAACCATACAAATATATGTTCATTTTTTAGAAAAAATTGACTTATACCTTTCTTGAGGTCATTAGAGAGTTCACTCCCGATCTTCGCTCTCTTTGTTTCATCGGAGAGCTCCACCTCTTGAAGGTCTTTAACCGAGCTCCCTCTCTTGAAATCCCTCTTCTCCTCGGGCAAATCTGGTCCCCAGCCAACCTGATATTTGGGGCGGATGGAGCTTTCATAGCACTCCCAAGCTGAGAGCTGAACTCCTCGGATGGTGGCTGTACCACCCAGGGTCGGGAACTTCAAGGCCTGATAGTAAGTTGAAGGAACGGTCCTGAAATGATTGAGCGCCACCCGACCCAAGATCCCATTATAAGTGGAGTTGCAATCCATCACAATGAAGTTGGCTTACATCGAAACCCGCTTGTCTCCGTCTTCCAACTTCAGTGAGAGGTTGATGACCCCTTTGGCTCAGTGGGCTTGTCCAGTGAAACCAGCTAGGGTACCCCTCAATGGCCTGAGTCGGCTCATGTCTAACCCCATCTGCTCAAATGCGCTCAGGAATAGGACTTCTGCCGAGCTCCCGGTGTCCACCATCAGCCTCTTCACGGTGAAGTTGGCTATTTCAATGCTGATCACCAATGGGTCGTCATAGGGAAATATCACCCATTCCAAGTCTTCTGAGGAAAAAGTGAGCTCCTCCATCTCTGGGACTCGACCCTGCACCGGCCCATACTCCCTTCCAGCCCGAACATTGATAAATCTATATTTTTAGTAATTTTAACCCATTGAATCATGTATATTGCATTATTATTTCAAGCTTAATTGTATATTTTACACAAATTTAGTGCAATATAGGTTCTGAAGAAGAAATAGCAAAAATGGCCACAAAAGCCAACACTTGAATGAGAAGTTCAGCACAATACTAAAGGAGGAAGGTCGAGCGACTTTGACATGAGCAAATCGAGATTGAATTTGGCCAAACGGAGTGCGGAAACGAATTCAGGACGCTGAAAAACCTTGAAGAAGCTTTGGTCAACTTTCGGTCAACGCATGAATAGTAAAGTCAACGGTCAACGCATGAATAGTAAAAGTCAACGTGTGAACAGAGACCGATTGAGCATGAATAGTAAAAGTCAATGCATGAATAGTAAAGTCAACGATCAACGGATGAATAGTAAAATCAGCGCGTGAATAGTAAATTTCGATGACGTCATGCTGACACAATGATGACCTAGGCGATGACGTCATGCTGACACAATGATGATCTAGGCGCTGACGTCATGCTGACATAATGATGACATCATGGTTTGAATAATACCATGAATAGTGCCCGTGAATAGTGCCGAAATTGTCCTATAAATACACCTTCCTCATTTCATTTTTTCTTGTATCATTTTCCTCTTATTAGCATATATTGTGCTACTCTAGTATTTGTGAAGTGAGTTTTGAGTGTTTTAATTATTATTCTTAGTTTTGTGCAAAGTTTTAATCCCGAGGGGAGGGTCTAGTGAGCTATCAACATACCGACATCATAACGGTCTACCGAAATTCGTACAACACGATAAGTATTCTTTTATTTCGGTTTACGTTACGATTTCTTGTACTTTAATGTTTATTATGGCACACTAGACCCGAGATTCGGGGTGGTATGTGTGAGGTTATTCTTGTACATATGTTTTGATTCAGATTTATTAAAGTCTCGTATTTTTGTTTTTAAGTATTCTTTGATTAATTATGCGTATACTTGTAGTTATGTTATATTTAATTGAAAGTACATATACGCCCGGTTTTGTAAACCAGTGGCAATACGAGACTACCTCGGATGGATTATAGTCTGGTTGTACCGACACCTCCAGGTTACATAAGTGAAAGATTAATTGAGAGATTGGATATCGTTAGGTTGTACCAACACCTCCAGTCTTGCTAATTAATTAATCTTCTCACTTATGTAATTAAAGGCTCATTTCAGTAGTGGGAGCTTGTAGCCCTATTTCTGAAGGACTTAACTTTAAATCTGAATCAATAACTTTGTACTTGCATATACCGAGCTATAACCACCCTGAATCATTAACCCTTTGGATTTTTAGTGTTGAGTGTTGTGATTCTTTAATTTAGTACTTTTGATTAATTCACTTTTGGACCTTGTTACTATTGTATCTTTGGACATTTTGTGGACATTTCTTGGACTTAATTTTCCGTACTTCCGTACTTTTGGACTTTTGGACATTAATCAAACTTATCCGTGACGGGAGATAGTCAAACAATTCTAAATTAAGGACTTAACTTAACTTGATAACCCAATCTCCGTGGATCGACCCTCTACTCGCCACAGCTAGAGGTAATTCAAGGTAAGCAATATTTTCAATCATTTAACCTTACTATTTTTGAGCGCAAAACGACGCGATCAAAATTTGGCGCCGTTGCCGGGGATTGGTGTTCATCAAATAAGGTAAGTTTTTGATTTATGTATATAAGTGTTAATATTTATATATTTTAGATTTTAGTTTTTATTTTTTTATTTAAGTCAATTTTGCTATTTTGACTTTATTTCATTTTTTTTTCTTGTTTCTTTTTCATGTTTTAATTTTGTATGCATGGTCGGAGATCTTTAAAGCCACCCATCTTTGTTTTTGATACAGAAATTGAGAAAACTTTTAAATTCAGAAACAAAGCACATAAATTTCTAATCATGGCTGATCAAAATATGAATCAAAACCAAAATCAGGATCAAGTGGAAGGTAGAGAAGTAGGAAATGTGAGGAGGAGCATAAAAGATTTTTCCACACCACAAGATTATGTTCCTCCACGAGCTATCGCCTTACCTGAAACCGATGATGGTTTTAAAATAAAGTCTCACATGATTTCAATGCTTCCCTTGTTCCACGGTCTTTCTAATGAAAACCCGTATGATCACATTAATACTTTTGTTCATACATGCAGATCGATCAATACTAGAACTGCCTCGGAAGAGGTTGTTAAGTTGAGATTGTTTCCTTACTCTTTAATGGGTCAAGCACAAAATTGGCTTTACAGATTACGTTCTGGTTCTATCACTTCTTGGGGACAATTGCAAAGAGAATTTCTTGAAAGATTTTACTCTTCTTCAAAAACCAATGAATGTAGGAATCAATTAAATAATTTTTCTCAATTACCTGGAGAGGCACTTCATGAGAGTTGGGACAGATTTGAAGCCTTAATTTATGAATGTCCACACCATAGTATTCCAGATTGGCAATTAGCTCAGAATTTCTATCAAGGGTTAAATGAGCATAATCAAAGTTTGCTCGATTCAGCTTGTAATGGTTCACTTCTTGAAAAATCTCCAGAAGAAGCCACAGAATTGTTCATAAAACTGAGCAATAATTCACGAAAGCGTGCATCTTCATCTAGAGAAAGGAGAGAAAGTGTAGGTTCAAATGATTACAATTCTTTGACATCAAAGATTGAAAATCTAACTCTTGCATTGGAAAAAATGGTTAAAAGGAAAGAATCATTGCATGTAGTTGATTCAGGTGAAGGTGTTCTTGCATCAAATCCCAATTCAATTTCAGAACAAGCTTGTGCTGCTTATAGATATCCTCGTAATTATGATCCATTCTCTAACACTTATAATCCAGGTACACGAGATCATCCAAATTTCCGGTGGGATCAGAATCGGGAAGATGTTCAACAACAAAGACCAAGAGGTTATCCTCCAGGATTTTATTCAGTTCCACAAGGACAGGTACCTACGAGCTCTAATTCAGGTTCCAATTCTTATGGGACTACTTTTGAAGAACAGGTTTTGAAAAAGCTTCACAGTTGGGAACCAACTATGCAACTGGTAAGTACACATACAAAGGCAATTGCCAACTTGGAAAGACAAATTGGGCAATTAGCTAACACAATTCAGAAAAGGGAAGAAGGAACACTCCCTGCCCAATCAGATGGAAACCCAAAAGGTAAGGCCCATGTAGCATCTACAAGTCAAATAGTGGAGGATCTTCAAGCTATCACTACATTGCGAAGTGGTAAGAAAGTTGATAACAAGGTAAGTGTCGAAGCTTACGAAAATGCAAGACTTGCAAAGCAAAAAGCCAAGTCTCAAGTTACTGTTGATTCATCACAAGAAACTGCAAATGAACCTGAAACTTTAATTTCACATGAAAATATTCCATTGACACTAAGTCCCAAAGCACCCTTTCCACAGGCATTAGGTAATCCACCTAATAAAGATTCAAAAAGGGAAGAAATGCTTGAAACCTTTAAGCAAGTGAAAATCAATTTACCCCTGTTAGAAATCATTAGGCAAATTCCTGCTTATGCAAAGTTTCTTAAGGATTTGTGCACTCAGAAAAGAAGGAATTCAGCTTTGATATCAAACAAAGTAAGGTTGACCGAAAAGGTAAGCAGCATTCTTACTTCTCATGTTCCACCAAAATTGAAAGATCCAGGTGCATTTACCATTCCTTGTTATATTGGTAATCATTGTGTAGATCGTGCCCTTCTTGATTTAGGAGCTAGTGTGAATCTTCTTCCCTTTAATCTTTTTGAGCAGTTAGATATAGGAGAATTGAAACCTACTCCTGTCACCCTTCAACTAGCTGATAGATCACTTAGAATTCCTAGGGGTATGATTGAAGATGTGTTGATAAAGGTTGATGAATTTTATTTTCCTGTGGATTTTGTTGTGCTAGATATGGAACCAGGAGAAATTCAAAAGTTCCAAACTCCAGTTATACTAGGGAGACCATTTTTAGCAACAGCTAATGCAAAAATTCACTGTGCAACTGGAGAATTGGAGTTTACATTTGGAGATATTAAGGTAAAGCTGAATGTTGCTAATGCTGCTAGGTTTGCAGATGGAGATGATGGTCTTGAATGTTTTATTCTTGATAAGATTGATCCATTAATTGAAGAGTCTTTCCTTAGTCTTATGCAAAAAGATTTTTTGGAGAATGCTTTGAATAATGATGAAGTAGTGTTGAGTAGGTTTGAGGAGGAATCTGATGAATCTTTAGAAAACAATTTAAGATTTGATGAAAAATTTCAGGTTTGTGCAATAGAACCATCCTTGACTCTTTCTAAAGAACCCATGCTTCCTTCTATACAATCTCCTCCTGAGTTGGAACTTAAGCAACTTCCTAGTCATCTCAAGTATGTTTTTCTAGGGGCAGATCAAACACTTCCAGTTATTATTGCTTCTAACCTTTCTTTGGAGAAGGAAGCTAAACTTGTAGATGTGTTGTCTAAGAATAAGGAAGCATTAGGCTGGACTGTTGCAGACCTTAAAGGAATAGATCCCTCTTTTTGCATGCATAAGATTAATTTGGAAGATGGAGCCAAGACATCTAGAGAGATGCAACGTAAGCTGAACCCGAACATGAGAGAAGTTGTAAAGAAGGAAATAGTGAAGTTGTTAGATGCAGGTATCATTTATCCTATTTCAGATAGTAAATGGGTTAGTCCTATACAGGTTGTACCTAAGAAATCAGGAATCACTGTGGTGACAAGTGATAAAGGTGAATTGGTACCTACCCGCACCACAACTGGATGGCGTGTGTGTATTGATTATAGGAAACTCAATGCTGCAACAAGAAAGGATCATTTTCCTTTACCATTCATTGATCAAATTTTGGACAGGTTGGCAGGACAAGGTTATTACTGTTTTCTTGACGGGTACTCGGGATACAATCAAATCCCTGTGGATCCTGAAGATCAGGAAAAGACAACTTTTACATGTCCTTTTGGCACGTTTGCTTATAGAAGAATGCCTTTTGGCCTTTGTAATGCACCAGCCACTTTTCAACGCTGCATGATGTCTATTTTCACTGATATGATGGATGAATTTGTTGAGGTCTTTATGGATGATTTTTCTATCTTTGGCTCTTCATTTGACACTTGTTTGAATAATCTTTCTTTGGTGTTGAAAAGATGTCAGGAATCTAATCTCATACTTAGCTGGGAGAAAAGTCATTTCATGGTTCAAGAAGGAATTGTTCTCGGACATATTATATCCAAGGAAGGAGTTCGGGTTGATAAAGCTAAGGTTGATATTATTTCTGATTTGCCCCCTCCAACAACTGTTAAACAGGTGAGATCGTTCCTTGGACATGCTGGTTTCTACCGACGATTTATAAAGGATTTTAGTAAAATTGCTAGACCTTTATCAAATTTGTTGGCACAGGATACTCCATTTCAGTTTGATGAAAAATGTGTTACTGCTTTTGAAACACTGAAAAATGCACTTTCCACTGCTCCAGTGATTCAACCACCGGACTACTCTCTTCCTTTTGAAATTATGTGTGATGCTTCAGATTATGCCATAGGAGCTGTATTAGGTCAACGCAAGGATCGTGTTCCTTGTGTGATCTATTACGCCAGCCGAACTTTGGATGATGCCCAGAAAAACTATACTACCACAGAGAAAGAATTGCTTGCTGTAGTTTTTGCATTAGAAAAGTTTCGGTCTTATGTGTTAGGGTCAAAAATAATCATTTATTCTGACCACTCAGCATTGAGATACCTGTTACAAAAGAAAGATGCTAAACCTAGGCTTATTCGATGGTTGTTATTAATTCAAGAATTTGATTTAACAATCAAAGATAAGAAAGGTCGAGAAAATGTTGTTGCTGATCACTTGTCAAGGATTGTAACTCAGGAAACAGAAAATGAATTACCCTTGAGAGATACATTTCCTGATGAACAGTTACTGTTAATTTCTGCTCCTAAACTTCCTTGGTATGCTCATATTGTGAATTATCTTGCAGTTGGTAAAATACCCAAGGAGTGGAACAAGGCTGAGAGAGACCGATTTTTCTCAATTGCAAAGCATTATTTCTGGGAGGATCCTCATTTGTTCCGCATTTGTTCTGATCAAATTATTCGTAGATGTGTACCCGAGTCTGAACAGCTAAGCATCATGTCATTTTGTCATTCGCAAGAATGTGGAGGACACTTTGGAGGACGACGGACAGCTATCAAAGTGCTACAAAGCGGGTTTTATTGGCCCACATTAATCAAAGATGCTCATGAGTTTTGCAAAGCATGTGAAAGATGCCAAAAGGTAGGTAACATGGGAAAAAGGGATATGATGCCCTTAAATCCCATCGTGGTTTGTGAACTTTTTGATGTTTGGGGTATTGATTTCATGGGTCCTTTCCCCATCTCCTTTGGTTTTCAATACATTTTGGTTGGTGTTGATTATGTGTCTAAATGGATTGAAGCAATTGCAACTCGGACTAATGATCATACTGTCGTGATGAAATTCATAAAAGAAAATATTTTCTGTCGGTTTGGAATTCCACGAGCCATCATTAGTGACGGTGGAAGTCATTTCATTCACCGAACTTTTGAAAAATTGTTGAAGAAATACTCAGTCATTCATAAGGTTGCAACTCCATATCACCCACAAACTAGTGGACAGGTTGAGGTTTCTAATAGGGAAATTAAATCAATCCTTGAGAAGACAGTTAGACCTGATAGGAAGGATTGGTCCACTCGATTGAATGATGCACTTTGGGCATATAGAACTGCATATAAAACTCCCATAGGAATGTCACCTTTTCGTTTAGTTTTTGGAAAAGCATGTCATTTACCTGTTGAGTTACAACATAAGGCTTACTGGGCAATTAGAACTGTGAATTTTGACTTGCAGAAAGCTGGTGAAAACAGGTTGTTCCATCTAAATGAACTTGAAGAGATGCGTTTAGAAGCATACGAGAATGCCAAGATTTACAGTGAGAAAATGAAGAGAACGCATGATAAAATGATTATTCGGAAGTCATTTATTCCTGGAGAAGATGTGTGGTTATTTAATTCTAAGTTACGATTGTTTCCAGGAAAATTGAGGTCCAGATGGGATGGACCATTTAAGGTTGAACAAGTTTTTCCGTCTGGGGTTGTCAAGATAAAAGATAAAACAAATGGGAAAACTATGTTTGTAAATGGACAAAGACTTAAACCAGCGATCCAGTTAAAGAATTGGGGTGAAGAGTCAATTGAACTTAAGAATCCAATCCCTGCAGAGTAGCAATTTTAAAGTAATTCTGTCTGGCTGAAGACGTTAAACTTAGCGCTCCTAGGAGGCAACCTAGGATTTATTTATTTATTTTTTTTTTTATTTTTTTTTTTCTCGTACCAAATGAGTCTTTCTCTAGCTTAATGTAGTTTGGGTCTAAACCCCGAGAAGCACTCATTCAGGTATTTTTGCCATGATACTAGTGGTCACTGTACGTTTCTGTGTGCGGTTGACTTTTCAGTGCAACTCTGTCTAACAGTACTTGCCACTCCACCAGCTTAATGTAGTTTAGGGTCTATTTGGGCATTACTTGATAAGGTAGTTAGGAGTGAGAGCATTCACCAGACGGTATTGTCTAAAACATAAAACCCCACTGTCTTGCTCTTGACCCTGTGGAACTGGCTATGGCCCCATGTGAGTGCCGAAGGAAAGTACTAGATGGCGTGAACACAGAAACCTCTAGAAGAGCTAGTCCCTTGATTTTAATATATTTAAACAAAAAAAAAAAAAAAACAAAATTTGCCCGAAGGCGTTAAACTACGGCACTTAATTGTGTGTGCATGTCTTGCTGGCTGACATTAAATGGTTCCAGTGCCCATTCCCGGTTAGAAGGAAAAACTCTGACAATTTGTGTGACGTGCTCATCCTAAATGGGTGGGAGGATGGGTACACAGTGGCAACATTCGGTAGTGACTGTCTGAGGATAAAACAGGGTGTTGTTTGTACTAGGGTGTGTGCCTCACATGAACCCAAGTGATCTTTGGGTAATCTAGGATCTCGTGGCGGTAACATTCCAAGGTTCATCCTAGATGTTGTCGTTTGGTTACCAATTAGCTTTAAATTGGCGTTAACTTCAACGTTAGGAGGTCTTTTTCCACCGTTATGGAAATAGTGGCTCTCATGGTATTTGAGAGAAAGATAACTAATACCATTCTGAGGGGCATGTGATACGTGATTCATCACCTCTGCTTCGGCCAGTTCTTACGCTATGGCGGGTAGATTTACTATCCAGATTTTAATGCCATTTATTTGGTGTTCGGATGTGGTTTACTTTGCTGCATAGGTATGAAACTGAAATAGGGTTAAGATCTTATTTTTGCATTTCCCGGGCTTCTTTTTTGTGTGAGACCATCTTAAGGGTGAATTCTAATATGTTTGCATTTTCTTGTCATTATGTGTGCTTGTTTTAATTTACATCTATCTAAAAAAAAAAAAAAAAAAAAAAAAAAAAAAAAAAAAAAAAAAAAAAAAAAAAAAACCTATTTGGATTTAGTTCTTCTGAATATTTGATCTAGGGGTTGAATTTTTGATATGTCTCGAGAATGTATTTAGTTAATCTTGTCACTACGGTCTTCTAATGATTTTGGTAATCTAGTGTGGCTTCAACCCTCTCTGCATAATTTTCAGCAACTGTTATGGCTATACATTCATTAGTGTATATATTCTGAGTCTCTTCCAATGCATTTGTTAGCAAACCGTTAAAGGAGATTTATTGTGTATATTTTAATTTGGTTTGTTAAATTTCTCTTTAAAAAAAAAAAAAAAAAAAAAAAAAAAAATTTGAAAAAAAAAATGGTGTTTGCTTTATTTTGTGTGATTTAGATTGTGTTTAACTAAAATTTTCATTTAAAAAAAACAAAACCATAAAAAAATTCGTCCTTGCGAAATCACATTGTATATATCGTTCAGTTTAAATTTCGTTATGGATCACTTTTGTTTTTATCCTCATAGCTAACGTTGGTGTTTGGAGCTTTTAATGACAAATCTTTTTTCAGAACCATTTGAGGAACAATGCTTGGAATTTTTATCAGGTTGTATCTATCTTTTTAATTTGCAATGCATTGCATCACTTTCTTACATTGAGGGCAATGTAAGGTTCGGGTTTGAGGAGGAACAAATAGTCAATACCACCTGCTAAAAAAATTTCCAAAATTTTAAAATTTTCAATTTCTATTTTTCGTGCTTCATTTATTCAAGATAATTAAAGTTGAGTAGTCAAGTGTTGAAATATGGTTGGATTTTGATAAAATATTTGAATTAACTGTGAAGTTTGGAATGGAAAAATGATTAACCACTAGAGTTGAGTTTGTATCTAGATTTTTTTTGAAACCTTGTTAACTATTATTACATCCCAACAGCGTCACATGATTCAATTAGAAGTTTTTGATTAATTATCAAAAAAGGAGTAGATTGAGATGTTTTCAATGTGAGATGTTGTGTTTTATTAAAATTTGACTTATTTTTCTAGATCGGTATACTCCTTTGAAAAAAAAAAAAAAAAAGAAAAAAAAATGTTTAGATGACTCGCTCAATATCATTTAAATATCAAAAGTGTTGATTCAGCAAAAAGAGGCAGAAAAGAAACTCATAACAAATGCTTTCTTCTAACCATTTTTTAGCATTTTTGTTATGAAAAAGCTATCAATACAAATCCTGCCAGACAAGCTTTCTTTCACCAAATACAATTCAACTAAAGAAAGACAATACTTCAAGAAAGTCTTTGAATCAACCAACATCTACCACTCGAGTCATCTATTCATAAAAAACAAAAAAAAACAAAAAAAAAAAAAAATTAAAATTAAAAAAAAAAAAAATGTATATATAAAAAATCTAAGGGAGTATTACATGATTTGGGAGGTAGTTGAGTTTTAATATTTTATGACTATCCATAGAAGATATTTTCGATTTTACAAATTTTGCGTGATTAATTTTCTTACCTCTTAATTGAGTTACAAGTGCTTAAAAAGGCTCAAAGGATTTTTTGTAGTTAAGTTGGTTTCTATTCTTCTAGATACAAAATGATTTCTTGGGGTAAAATTGTTTGGAAGACAAATTCACAGTTAAGCTGGTGTTTTATAAAATCTAATTGTATGAATACATTGACTGCTTGGATTTATTATTTTTGAATCTATGAAGTACTTAATGCTTTTGCTTGAGGTCAAGCAAAGAATGGGTTTGAGGAGGTTGATAAATCTATATTTTTAGTAATTTTAACCCATTGAATCATGTATATTGCATTATTATTTCAAGCTTAATTGTATATTTTACACAAATTTAGTGCAATATAGGTTCTGAAGAAGAAATAGCAAAAATGGCCACAAAAGCCAACACTTGAATGAGAAGTTCAGCACAATACTAAAGGAGGAAGGTCGAGCGACTTTGACATGAGCAAATCGAGATTGAATTTGGCCAAACGGAGTGCGGAAACGAATTCAGGACGCTGAAAAACCTTGAAGAAGCTTTGGTCAACTTTCGGTCAACGCATGAATAGTAAAGTCAACGGTCAACGCATGAATAGTAAAAGTCAACGTGTGAACAGAGACCGATTGAGCATGAATAGTAAAAGTCAATGCATGAATAGTAAAGTCAACGATCAACGGATGAATAGTAAAATCAGCGCGTGAATAGTAAATTTCGATGACGTCATGCTGACACAATGATGACCTAGGCGATGACGTCATGCTGACACAATGATGATCTAGGCGCTGACGTCATGCTGACATAATGATGACATCATGGTTTGAATAATACCATGAATAGTGCCCGTGAATAGTGCCGAAATTGTCCTATAAATACACCTTCCTCATTTCATTTTTTCTGGTATCATTTTCCTCTTATTAGCATATATTGTGCTACTCTAGTATTTGTGAAGTGAGTTTTGAGTGTTTTAATTATTATTCTTAGTTTTGTGCAAAGTTTTAATCCCGAGGGGAGGGTCTAGTGAGCTATCAACATACCGACATCATAACGGTCTACCGAAATCCGTACAACACGATAAGTATTCTTTTATTTCGGTTTACGTTACGATTTCTTGTACTTTAATGTTTATTATGGCACACTAGACCCGAGATTCGGGGTGGTATGTGTGAGGTTATTCTTGTACATATGTTTTGATTCAGATTTATTAAAGTCTCGTATTTTTGTTTTTAAGTATTCTTTGATTAATTATGCGTATACTTGTAGTTATGTTATATTTAATTGAAAGTACATATACGCCCGGTTTTGTAAACCAGTGGCAATACGAGACTACCTCGGATGGATTATAGTCTGGTTGTACCGACACCTCCAGGTTACATAAGTGAAAGATTAATTGAGAGATTGGATATCGTTAGGTTGTACCAACACCTCCAGTCTTGCTAATTAATTAATCTTCTCACTTATGTAATTAAAGGCTCATTTCAGTAGTGGGAGCTTGTAGCCCTATTTCTGAAGGACTTAACTTTAAATCTGAATCAATAACTTTGTACTTGCATATACCGAGCTATAACCACCCTGAATCATTAACCCTTTGGATTTTTAGTGTTGAGTGTTGTGATTCTTTAATTTAGTACTTTTGATTAATTCACTTTTGGACCTTGTTACTATTGTATCTTTGGACATTTTGTGGACATTTCTTGGACTTAATTTTCCGTACTTCCGTACTTTTGGACTTTTGGACATTAATCAAACTTATCCGTGACGGGAGATAGTCAAACAATTCTAAATTAAGGACTTAACTTAACTTGATAACCCAATCTCCGTGGATCGACCCTCTACTCGCCACAGCTAGAGGTAATTCAAGGTAAGCAATATTTTCAATCATTTAACCTTACTATTTTTGAGCGCAAAACGACGCGATCAAACATAACCCTTTCTACCAGCCGAAGTCTCCCCGCCTGACGCCAATCCTCCTGCGATGGTCTCAATCATAGCCAAACGTCCGCCCCCAGCCTGTCACCTGGGTGGACTTCTCTCTCTATCTCTCTAGTCGTGACTCCGGGTTGGCTGTTGATCTACGTACTTCCAGAGGTGACCCCTGGCTATTAGTGCCTCGATCTCCTGTTTTAAATCTTTGCACTCCTCGGTGGTGTGGCCGTAATCCATATAGTAGCGGCAATACTTGGTCCTATTGTGCTTCTCAGGTCAGCCTTTCATCCTCGGCGCTGGAGGTAGGTGGTTCTGGTGCTGGATCTCCATCAGGATTTGCTCCCTTGTAGTGTTAAGGGGGGTGAACACGGTGAACAGGGGGTTCTGCTTTGGCTGTTGAAACTGTTTGCCTCTGTCATTTTGGGCCTTACCCCCAGGTTGGCCTCAGGAGGCCTCTTCCTTCTTCTCGGCCTCTTTCTCCTTGTCATTGTCCCTCTTCGCCTGATGGATTTCTTCCGAGTGTATGTACCATTTTGCCCGTACCATCAGCTTGGCTACAGTATCCACGGGGTCGATGGCCAAGGGGGATGTAAAGGGGCCTGACCTGAGCCCACTCTGGTAAGCCATCAATGCCATGAAGTCCTCCAAGTTGAAGATTCTGAAGGACTCTTTATTGAATCGAGCTGTGTAAGCCCTTAAACTTTTCCCTCTATGCTGCTTCATCGACAACAATGTTGAAATGTGGCGGGTTGCACGTTGGCTTCCTGTGAAGCAGGACAGGAAAGCCTCAGCCAACTGATGAAAACTCGCAATAGAGCTGGGACGAAGCTTTTGGAACCAGTCCAAGGCATTGCCAACCAGGGTGGTTGGGAATGTCTTCGTCTTCATGAGGTCGGACATATCATATAGAGTCATATGGTGATCTAAGTTGAGCAGGTGGCTGGCTGGGTCGCCATCCCTATTATAGACCGCCAGGTTGGGCATCTGGTTGCCGGTGGGCAGTGACATGGCCAGTACCTTGGGTGAGAATGGGCTTACACCGAGCGGGTTTATGACCTTGGCTATGGCAGCTGTGGTCTTGGCCTATTCGGGGTCGGCATGTGCTGTCTTTTTTCCTCTCGCCTCCTCGGGTCCCGCCATCGGCTCCAAGAAGCCCTCTTCTTCTTGCACCCACTTTTGCCTTAGGGCTGGGATGTGGAACTGTGGACGAGTGGGCCGTGGTGTAGCTACTAGTGGAGCCAGGGGGTCCGCAGCTAGCCGGGCTACCTGCTCCTTAAGTTCCTCGAACATCCTGAACATCATCCTCATCTCTAGCGACAGGCTGGAGTTGAGGTCTTCGTCTGTTGAAGGGTTGGTTTGCGAGGCTAAGTGTATACGTTGGCTCGTTCCAACGTCGGTTTGGGTTGGGTCTTGGCTAGGCACCTGCATGGTTTCGAGGTCCCCATCCGGGTTAGACGAGTCCTCTACCGGTGCGCTGTGGCTTCTTGTTTGTACTATGATGGTTTCTCAATAACCGGTGAGAAGAGTGATAGAAAGAACTCGTTTCTCACAGACGGTGCCGGATTGTCGAGGTTAGGAATCTCGCAGTTGAGGTTGAGAGACTACTCCTGCCGAGCTGGAATTCTAGGTCGTCTTCCTGACCTAGATTTTCAGGTCGACTACCTGACCTGCACAAGGAAAATGAAGGAAAAGGCGGGGTGATAACCCGGATTTTTTCCTCGGACGTGCGAATGATTAGTATGTCCGATCTGACAAAGTAACTGAGAGCATTTAATGAGCAGTTACCCCCGAAATGAAGGGGTGGGCTCTATTTATACTAAATTCGGATCTGACAGCATTTAATGCGGCGCAACTTTATATCCCATCGAAGCTTTATGTCCCATCAGGACAGCTGGCACAGAGGTCGGGGTTTCTTGGGTCGGAGCGAAGTCGGATCGGCATCCAGGTTGACCATTAGCTAAATATGCTGGCCTTGACTCAGATTAACCGGGCTCAGCTCGATACAAGTATCTTACCTCAGTTCGAGGTCTACCCTCATCAGTGACAAATAATATCAAAAACTTTTAACCTATAGATCATGAAATGAAATAAATATTTATACGTACGTATACCCCTATAAATAAAATAACTAAGAATCATCATTTTTTTATTTCTCGTTTGTCTTAGAGTAATAGAGAATCTCTCAAACGGTGGGTATTCTTGACATGCTCTGATACGTTGAACTAGATGTCAAATTCTAACATTCATGTTAATTCTTTTCGCATTTAGCTCCACGCAACAAGTTTATGTCATCTAGATTCGGCTTTAATTTTTTAAAAACAAATGAATCTTGGACTATTCGTGTGATAGACCAACATCTACACTGAGTACGAACATTAATTAATTATAAATTGTGCATATTATTAATTTTATCATAATTGTATTAATTAATAATTTATAATTATTAATTTTATTCATAATATTATAATTTTATGAATATAAACCATTATGTTTCCGACTTAAAACTTACCTTTAGAGCTTCCCGTCCATTCCACGTATACCCCCAAGTCTATAAATAGAAATCCTTAGCTTCCATGCATGTAACATTTTTAAAGTCAAGTCTGCGGAATGTTTTCGTTTCTGTCCAAATCTGCAACCTATTTTAATCTTTGCTCTTCGACATATCTAACAAAGACAAAAATAAATAACTACAAAATGCCACACCAACTACTACCTTATCTTGTTACATGTATAGACATGAGTATTTAATGGTTCTTTAAAGAACACTATATGAAATTATGATGAATATTCATAGACATCTCAATGCGTCTGCATACATGCACAACAGAAATGCAGGGACCCATCTGTCAAATGTAGTAGCTCCAAATCAGTTAATGAGTTTTAATTTGGTTTGCCGATGAAACGCCAAGAAAATATATATTTTTTATGTGTTGTTGTGTTCCATAAACAGAAGCATGCTTCATGGCATCAACTGGAATTTGCAGCAGTCTAGTAAGCAAAGTTTGTCACACCTCATTCATTCTGTTTCATCGTTAATTTAGAACGAACTTCCTATTAAGGGGCCGCTCTTCACTCGGCATGGTCGGTGACTGTCCGAACCTCACACAAGGTGCGAGTCCCACACACATGGTGTTTACCTTGTTAAGTACTTATTGACTTTTCTAAAAGAAAAATATAACATTTTTTCTATCAATTTATGTGTATGAGCTTTAAATAGAATAAGAGAGTAGATATATTGAAGATGCTGTCGAGTAAATATATATATATAAAGATTTTAAGAAGGGAAAAAAATTATTTAACAATATCACCTCGAAAATATTTAAATTAAAGCAAAAAATCAAATGATAGCTCTTATATTGAGAATGATGAAATATTTTTCAGCTGCTATATTACAACTTGACCTGGACGGTCTTGTTGGATTACTCAAATCATAAATGCTAGAATACTCTTTCAGACTGAAGCAAGTAAGCCATCTCCTATACCACTCCTAATCATTTTTTTATTATAGGGAGTGAAATTGGTTTTCCTATTTTAGAGATCCCCCATGTCAGTTTTAATTTTGTACTATTATTTTTTAATTTTTTTTTTAATTTTATGTTTCAATATTTAAATTTTAAAAAATTCATGTTCTTTGTAATGATTATATTATCAATGGTAATATTTATTTTTCCTTTTGCTAGTACACCTTTAGCTAAGAAAAGATTATCAAAAGACTAGAATAATATTATAGAATTAGTCATCATGTTATTACAATTTTTAATATAAAAATTACTTTTTATTAAACCTAATGTATAAAGTTAAAATAAACATAAATTCAAATAAAACTAGAAGTATAATAATTATGACTTTTTTGCAATTAAAAATTAAACATGTAAACTATAAGACTATACAGTATTTTCACAATGCTTTGGCATATACATTAATGTTTTCCATTAGTTAATCTAAAAGGAGAATGAATCTACTCCTAAAGTTAAAATGTAATAAGCGAGATCCAATAATTGTAAATTATTAATACGAGTATAAAGAAACAACTTAAACAATTCATAAATCATAAATATTAGATCCACGTTACGATGTTATCAGATCAACCTCACCCAGTTGGTACACTGAACAATATAATCAGATCAACCTCACCCAGTATTGGTACATTGAACAATGCCGAAGTCAATGGATGATCTTGTGCACGCCCTATGAAGGGTCACACTCGCTTATGAAAGCTTCTAGCTAGGACGTTGGACCATTTAGTTTCATGACCAATCATGCTTAGTGACATCAATATCAACCATTATATATATTTCATGCATTCACCTTCAGCAATTAAAGCTTTTTAAAACATTGCTCTTGCCCATACTTCTTGATCACCACATATTCAACCTATGAAATTTTCATTTTCCAGTTGGTGTTTACCATGTAGCTTTCAAATTAAGAGCATTTCTTCACAGACTTTTCAATAAGGATAGAGCATTCAAGTGGAATTCCAGCAGTAGACCATCTCTAGCTAGCTTACGTCCGTATCAGCGTCCGCGAATCTGTCTTGGTAACTCGTCGAAAACTTTAATTCAGCATGGAGTGGTCATGTTATTGATCAAGTATTTGGTTGCAGAAAGAAATTGAAGAAAAGTATTCTTCTGTTTGGCCCGTAGCCGAACAGAAGACTTACCCTCATATCTTTCTGAGGGGGCTGAATCGCCGTAGCCGAACAGAAGACTTACCCTCCATGTTATATAGCCTATTTCATCCGAAAAAGTAGACACTAATTTCCTTTTGGACGAAAGCCATTGAAACTTTATATGTAAATTTGTGCATTTTGGAATATTGACAACAGGAAAGTAGAGTTTTAGTTTGTGTGATGTGTGTGAAGAATGGTTGATTTTTTGTGTATTGTAAATAGGCAAAAATATATATATTTAGGATTTTTTCTTCTTTACATTTATTTGTTGTATACTTAATTGTTGCCGAAGATTGAAAACTCTTTTGATATATATATATATGTATGTATACCCTTTCTAAGTAATAAAAATTAAGCTGGGACTTTATTTTGCTTTGCTGATTTCACAATGTGCGCCGGCGCATACATGCATATTGCTGAAACTATATATGCAGTTAATCACTAAAACAGAACGGATTATGATCCTCATCTAACTAATAATTTATTCTAACATTTTAACTTTAATAATAGTCATTCATTTACTTTTCAAATTATAAAAATAAGGGAGAAAATACTTTTATTGGGTGAATGAATGGCTGAGATAATAATTCATTAGTTAAGAGAGGCCAATAGTCTTCCATTAATCCTGGAACTTTTTTTTAATGTTAGAATTGATACAGATTTTTTTATTCCTGGTAGTTATGACGCGCTATGGAAAGTCCACCGTACGGGGGACCAAGTGTATCTGGACCAAGTATAATTACCATATTAAAGTATTTTTAATGGGGCTTTAAAAATATAATTATTCATAAAAATTTATTATTTTTAATAATTTTTAGAGATACGAATCTCTATTTTAACTCAAATCTCTAATGGAACCTACCACTTTTTAGAAATTTGAGTTAAAATAGAGACTCAATTTACTTTTTTTACACCAAATTTAAAGACTCAATCATTTTGGTATAAATCTCTAAATAGTGGTGGGTCTCATTAAAGATTTAAATTAAAATAAAGATTCGAATCTCTAAAAATTATTAAAAATAATAAGTTTTTATAAATAATTATAGTTTTAGAACCCCATTAAAAATACCCTTATTAAGTTCAACCGCTAGAATTGTTCGGAACCCAAAAATCATTCCGACTGAGAATAAAATGTTTTTCTTTGTTTCGTCTATATCTAGAGAAATGGATTAGCATCCTAGCTAGTGATGACACCAAAGTTAGTGGACCACGATGACAGCTAAGTCTTTCAACATAACATCTCATTTCGAAACATGGCAGTTTTCAAAAATTTCATTAATTAAAGTCATAACAAAATTAGAAGAAGAAAATTTATACATAGAGCACATGGAGAACATAAGCAAGGCGGCTGTGCTATTCAATGCAGTGTACAATGCTATCCTTGAGCCCAGAGTTTATGAAGTAAAATTAACCAGAAATTAGATCAGCAATTAAAACTTCTCCAGATATATATATATATATATATATAGGCATGTGAAGTACTCCTGCAACAACTTCAATGAAAAGATAATGTGTTCGTGTCCTTGTAAACGAAAATTTCATGTGTTTATGTCCTTGTGAACATCTATCATCGACGTACCCTGACATGAGCATCTTCATGTAATTAGGTGATCCTTTTAACGTGGTCCTGTGCACGAAACAAGTGAGTTTAGTTTCTTTATAATGATAAGGGTGAACAGCAAAAAAAATTTGTCTAAAGTGTAAAATATCCGTATCTTAATTCTTAAAACTCACTTATAATTCCCGTGTAGTTTCTAAAATGACGCTTACGTTTCCATTGCCACATTTTCAAAGAGGTATTTAGCTTAGTTTCAAAAACTATTAGATGATTATGAGAGGGTTCTAAAATACAAGGGAGCGTTTTGTAATTTCAACAAATTACAGCAGGGTTTGGTGTTGTTCATCATAATGATAATGCAGAATTTAGGGTTAATTTGCGTGAGCGAGTTTTAGGGTTAATATGAAAAGCATATACTAGTTGAGTCTGTGGCGTGTTGGCCCCTTATCTTTCTCCTTTGCTGGACGCTTTGGCAACAATCTACACAGGGTTGTGTACGATTTTCATATGGGTGTGGCCCATTGTTAAAACCCTTGGTACAAAAGGCTAACGTGAGTGTGTGTATTGAGGACCAGGTGTGATTGAATTACTATTCCAAATTGGAAAAAAGAAATACGGTGAAAATGTGGGTCAAACTACACCATAAGTTTTCATTTTCTGAATGTAAGTGGAGCCAAGTAGAACTTGTTGGGCAAGTGATCATGAAATGCAAGAATAGAGCTCGAGTTTGAGTCAAATGAAAAAAAAGTTGGACTTGACCACATCAGCTTGTCAACACATTGAATTTTTTTTTTTTTTATACTAATCAAGCAAATGTGTGTATTTCAAAATAGAAAAAATGTACAAAGTATTTTTACAAAACAAGTAATCAAAGGTATCACGGTGGGTCAAGGAAAAAAAGAGGGAAATATTAGTTGTGCCCGGGAGCTAAAAGACTGTGCCCTGGTACAAAGAGGTGCAGTTAAGACTACGCTAGAGCACTGAAAGATTGTGTGCGACCACAAACAGTTACAGTTAAGGCTGCACTAATCAGCACTTGGGCGCTGGAAAATTGCTCCCGAGCGCTGACGGTGAATTTACGTAACTATAAACTCAATTCTTCTCCTTAAAAAAAAAAATTGAAAAAAAAAAAAAACACACACACACACACTTGGCTCTTTACCCCATTACTTATTCCATACTTTTCTCCTTGAAAAAATAAAACTCGGCTCATCACCCCATTCAAATATTTCCCCAAATTTGTCATCGTATATGTGCAAAAGTCTTATTTATCATATTCAAAATTGTAAGGAGATTAAAATATTTGAAAGTAGAAATTGTAAATTGCACATTTAACAACCTTCATTTTTTTTTTTTAATTGATTACCTTCGGATGATAGACCTCTAACTTCGGCCTTCTTCTATTACCTTATTCATTGGTCGTCAGTGCGTTCTAATCACGTACAATTTGGAAAAAAATAAAATAAACGTGTTAATCACGTAAGTTTTTCATCAAATTTTTAACGAAATCACTAAGAAGGACTAATGGTATCACTTGAATAAAAAATAAAGAATTGAAATGTATCACTTTTCAAGATAAGTAACCATTTTATCAATCATATTAAAGATAGAGGACCAAAATTGATATTAACTCTATTTCTTTTAAATCCTAAATTGGCACCTCCGACTATCATTTATGTTAAGAAATAACAAAAAAATTATCAAATGTGAAAAGATTAATCATATGATGCATTGTTCTTCTGATTTGACGGATAAACAATGAAAAAGATCAATTTGAGGACTTCTTGAGGTTATTGTAGACGCATAATGCGGCACAATAAAAACTACCATCCAATACTTCATATATAGTTTTTATGTGCCTAACAAGTGTTAATTCATGTATTCAAGCATACACTCACGTGCTTTGAATATCATATAAGTTTAACTCTCATGTAAAATAAAAGGTATCTTTACATTTTTTTTGAAAGAAAGTAGAGATACGCTTTTAATAGCCTAAACACAAGAAAATTATTATTATTATTACAAACCAATTTGTCGAAGAAAAACGGTGAAGGAAAATACTCGCCTGTGAAAGCTATGAAATCCACTATAGCCCAAGAAGAACTTATCTATCACTAGCCAGCAGACGTGGCCCAAACTAGAATTCAGTTCTATTGGCCTGAAGTAGCTATATAGGCCTTAAAAAGAAAATGTCTTTCACAATCAATTTTGTGGTTCAAGTCTCCAAATAAAAACAACTGCCAATCAAATCGTTCATATAAAAATCCAAGATTTGCTTAGGTTGACTCCAATAAGTGCCTTAAAAGAGTAAAATCTCTATATGTAAAGAAGTTATTAAAGATTTTGATCTCCAATAACTTCTTTACAGATTCTCTATTTTGTAGAGAATTCCTATAACCAATATTCAGCATCTCTAGATGCTGAAATAATTTCTTACTCATTCCCTAAACTCATCTGACACAAAAAAAAAAAGATTAATTAAATGTAGAGAAGCTGTTAGAGTGAAACTGAAATAAGGATTCCCTAAAATAAGAGATTGATTAAATGTAGGGAAGTTGTTGGAGTGAAACTCATATAGGAAATCTCTAGATGTAGAGAATTTGTCCAAAATCTCTACATGTAGGGAAAAAAATAAAAAAATTGTTTGAACTAGCCTTGTGTATTCTTCTTTTTTCATGTTCGCTTCTATGTTGTGCAAATTTTTAGATCCCGTATATGCAACTTTTCTCGCCCACTCTTAATGCTGTTAAAGAAAAATAGTAGAGGTAAGGCATCCCCTCATTAGATTAATTTATAATTCGACTTAACCTCCTAAATATATATATATATATATATATATATATATATATATATAACTTTAGTGGCTCAAATTCAGACACTCGTGCACAACCTGCTGCTTTTTTTGTTCTTCCCTTGCCTTACCATTGGACATTTTTTGGCAAGCCTTCTGATAGGTTCAGTGATGAAAGCCTTAATATTGTTTTGATAGGTATATACTTTTTCATTTTACAATTAAACCTGATTTTATTACTGCAAATATTCAAAGTTATTTGAAGATATTTTCTGATATCATGCCAGGGCTGGATTCAATTGTAAAAGGTTGGATTTGTATCCAGCATCCGAACATGTTCGACAATCATATTTGTGGAGTCTACACATGCAGCAAATTAGACGCTTCTTCTCTCATGCAAAAGAATACATCAAATTTTAGATGTTCAATATTTTACATCTTAAGAAAAATGCTTGTTGTCGAGGTTGGGAATCTCGCAGTTGAGGTTGAATGGCTACACCCGCCGAGCTGGATTTCTGGGTTGGCTACCTGACCTGGATTTTCGGGTCGGCTGCTGGACCTGCACAAGAAAAAGGAAGCAAAAGACGGGGTGATGACCCAGATTTTCCCCTCAAGCGTGTGAATGATTAGTATGTCCGAGCCGGAAGAGTAGCTAAGAGCATTTAATGACAAGTTACCTCATAAATGAAGGGGTGAAGCTCTATTTATACTAAACTCAGATCTGACAGCATTTAATGCAGCGTAGCTTTATGTCCCATCAAGGCTTTATGTCCTATCAGAACAGCTGGCTCGCAAGTCGGGGTTTTTCTGGGTCGAGGTAAGGTCGGATCAGCATCCAGGTTGGGCATTAGCTGAATACGCTGGCCTTGACTTGGGTTGGCCGGCCTTAGCTTGGTGCAGGTACCTTACCTCAGCTCGGGGCCCTCTCGTCAATCCCCTCCCCCCCTAAGTCGAGATCGAGAGGGTGAGATCTAGATTTGGGAATTGTTCCCGAGCTGGAGATGCCCAACCCCAATAGAGAGAATGGCCACATCAGCGGTGCATGCTCTTCGGATGGTTGACACGTCACTTGGCAATTATGACGAGATACGATGTTTGGGATTCCCGAGACGGTTACGGGAGTTGCCTATAAATAGGGTCCTGAAGTTCGATATTCATTTCACACTTTGATCACAAAATTTGGAGCTTTCAGGTCGGCAACTAAGGTGGTCGGACATTTTTAGCTCAGCAAGCAATCTTCTCGGTGTGTTCAGCTCGGGATCCATTAGCTCGGAGCCAATTAGGTCGGAGCCAATTAGATCGGGTCATCTTCCACAACTAGAGCAGTAGGTACGTCCCGACTCCTTTTAGATATTCCTGTACATATATTTTAATTTGTAGACAGGATGGGGAGGTCAGAATAGGAAGATTCCCAAGTGATGGAGGTGAGATCTTATAAAGGGGACGAGAATCCGTCTAGCTCGGAGTCCACCTCGGACGGAGGTCACGGTGATAACAGCACCGGTATGTCTCAAGGGTCAGCTCAGCAATCTGGGCTCAGGGATAGTGATGATGATTGCCAAGTTATCGGCATTAGGCAGGTGCAGGAGGAGACTGAGGAGAATCCTTTGGTTGACCTGGGAGAAGTGGGAGATAAAGAAGATGGGTCACTTCTAAACCGGTTGGAGGGGGTCGAGATACCACAGGAGTACTTAGCTAGAGCCTCCACGGCGGAGCCAATTGAAGCAGTCTCGGTGAGGGCAGTCCTACCCCAGAGCTCGGCTACAGCTAGCGTTTCTTCAGCTAGGGGGAAGATGATCAAGCAGTCGTTTGCCTGTTGTAAGCGTGAGTGCCATTCTACTGTGCAGATGGACAACGCCAGGCTGAGGAATTGGTTGGTGGACCAACATCACAAGTTGAAGGTTCCGAGTCGGCACAAATCCGCTTGCTATCCTCCACCTGACCACTTCACTATCTACGACCTCGCCTTCGATGTCATCCGGCTTCTACTTCCCGACTTCATCGACGTCATTTTGAACTACTTTGAGCTTAGCCCAGGTCAGATGTCACCCAAAGGTTGGGCCATAGTGGTGGCGTTTTATATATTCTGCATCGAGAAGAAAGTAGAGCCGACCCTACGGCAGTTTAGGCAGTTCTTTCTGTGCAAGCCCAACCCGAAGCAGCCAAGTTTCATTTCGCAACTCAGGCCAGTAATGCCATATTCACCAAGCGGCACTCCTCCAACAAAGGTTGGCACAACGACTACTATTGGGTTGAGCCGGCTGTGAACCCGGGGTGCAGAGTGGATTGGAATCCTTCTTTAAAGAAAAATGTGAACGACAACCCCAAGCTTTCAGAGTCAGAACTCGTCGAGGTCGGGGTACTAAGACCTGAACCGAGAATGCTCATAAATATTGATAGCGTGCTCAGGTTGGATAAGATCGGGAAATCAAGGTTATTCGAGAGGGAACCCGACCTCGCAAAGAATCATCCCCATTTACTTCCCGAGCCTGAAGGGGATGCGGAATCCAGTCCAGAAGAGGGTCAGTTCGCAGGATCAATGCCCGACCTCCCTGTCTCCTTGTCTACCGTTGTTCTTTTAAGTTTATATTTAGTCATTTCTCACCTCTCTTTCCTTTGTTTTTTGCGGACATGACTGATACTGGAAAGCTCGCTTCTGCCCAGAGAAAAATGAGAGGGGTTGAGGCCAGCGGCGACGACTCGGCTCGGTCCGGCTTTGGCCCCGCCGCTTCTCAAGAACAGAGGCAGCGGTTCAGCAGCCAAGATCGAGAGGTCGGCACCGAGGTGACTTCCAAGGGGACCTCAGAGTCTCCACTGCCCAAAAGGTCGAGCTCGGGCGTGGTGATGTTGGAGCGCTCGGCAACCTGTCCTGACAACAGGAAGCTGCGTCGGGCAGAACATTCAGGGAAAGGCAAGGCTGCGAGGTGATCCCTCCCAACAAGGATTTTATGGAGGCTGCCAAGGTGGCCCGCGACCCTAAGCTCTCACTCGACTTGAGGATGGCCGTCATCACGGTAAGTTGTACTCGATTACGTGTATTGTGAGGTCTGTCGGCTTAGCTGACCGTGTCTGTTACCCTTTGTGCAGGCAGAGTCCCATGTTCTTTCAATACTTAGCCTCATCACCAAAGTCCAGGCCTACTGCGTCGAGCTCGAGCAGCGATGTACTGATGCCCGAGCCGAGCTCGAGTCCCAAAGGGAGGAGGCCTCCAAAAGATACAAGGAGGATGCTGCGGAGGTCGACCGGTTAAAGAAAGAGCTTCGGACGAAAGAATCCCGACACCAGGCTGCAACCAAGGATGTAGAACGCTACAAGAATGATGTCCGCAAGGCCAAGGTGAAGTTTCAGGAACTACTCGACCGGGTCGGAGTAAACGGAGAGAAGGCGGTAGAGGCCTTCAAGTCTAGCGACGCAGCGGTAAGCTGGGTAAAGAGCGAGGGCAGGATCATGGCCAAGTACGCTGAGCTGGAATATTACTTCCGAGGCCAGGTCACCGCTCGGGAGCGAGCAAAGACCTTTCTTCTCTTCTCCAAGAATGATTACATCGAAATCTTGGAGACCCTTCCGCCAGAATTTTGGGAGGTTCCTGAGCTTCCAGCCGACCTCAAGTCCCAAGCCCAAGAGGTGATGGACTTTGTCAAGAAGGGCATGGACTAGGTTGGGGATGAAGCTGACGCTGCTGCCACTGGCCCTGCAACTAAATAACTTTTGTAATTTGCCCAGGTCGGGCTTTTATAATTTGTACTTTCTAAATATCAATGAAATGAACGCTTTTTTCTAGCTTTATTTGTGTTTTATCCGAGTTTATACAAGTGTACTTTTCCCTTCGCATATTTCCTCAAGTAAGTGGGGTCGGACTAACATAATGGACTTTTCAAACTTAAGTAATTGATTGTTAAGAATTGAGCTAGACGGGATTAATGATTTATCATCCTAATCCGAGTTGGTTAACTGGGCAACCATATAATTGTTGCCAACCTGGACTCGTCAGTCCGATTTAAAATTGGTCAAACTAATGTTGACAAATGTTGAGCTTGAGTTTAGACCCAAACTAATATACCGACCTAGAGCCGGCTAAACCGAGTTAGATACTAACCCAAACTGGTAAAGTGAATCAAATTATTATTGATTATACCCGAGTTGAAACCTTGTCCAAGTTGATTTACTTGGTCTTTTTTCTCGTGATTAAGCGTGGCCACCGTGTTAATTCGAGTTTGAGATAGCTGAATAGCTAAGATGCTTGGGCCCGGGTCGGGCTTTGCACTTGTTTACAAAACACATTGTATTGAATTTGTACATGGAATACTTGGGCTTGGGAGCCAATTACAGGTAGAGTTTCGGCTTGGGGCCTCTATAGAAGATCTTTTGGCTCGGGGGCCATTACAAAAGATTTCAGCTCGGGGGCCGTTACAAGAAATTTCGGCTCGAGGCAGTTAGACAAAATATCTCTTCAAGTGTTCTGCGCGCCATGCATTCTTCAATTGCTTCCCGTATCTGTCGTGGAGGTAGAAGGTCCCAGGTCGGATTTCTTTCACAATTTCGTACGGTCCCTCCCAGGTCAAGGAGAGCTTGTTACCCGAGCGCGGCAAAAAGATGGCCTTTTTGAGGACGAGGTCACCAACCTTAATAGGCATAGGCTTGACCTGCCTGGCAAAGGCTCTTTGTATGGCAGTTTTACTGGTTAACATCCTGATTTGAACTTTGGTTCGGAGCTCTTCAGCGAGGTCGATCTCTTCATGGATTAGGGCTCAATTTATTACTGGATCGTGATGGAGAGTTTTACTGGTCGAAGACCTAATCTCCACTAGTAGCACTGCTTGAGTACTGAAGGTCAGCTCGAAGGGCGATTCTTCTGTTGTCAAGCTGGTAGTGGTTCGCTATGCCCACAATACCTAGGCCAGAATCGATGCCCACTGGCCTTCTGCTTTCTCCAGCTTGGTTTTCAAATCCTGCAAAATAATTTGGTTAGTCCTTTCAACTTGGCTATTACTTTGAGGGTAAGCAATAGATGAGAATCTGAGGTCGATCCCAATCTCAGCACATTTGTCTCGAAAGTATGTACTGTCGAATTGTTTACTGTGGTCGGTAATGATGACCTTTGGTACCCCAAATCGGCAAATGATATTCTTCCACACAAAATCCCAAGCTACCTTTTATGTTATTCTAGCAACACCTTCAGCCTCAGGCCATTTGGTAAAGTAGTCTACAACTACGAATGCGTGCTTCTTCTGGCCAACACTGGTTGGCAATGGGCCAATGATATCTAGACCCCATTGATAGAATGGCCACGGGCTTATCATCACTGTCAGGTCTACCGGAGGCTTTCTTTGTATTTTGACGGACCTTTGGCAGGTGTCACACTTTTTAACATACTCTTTGGCATCTTGCTCTAAGGTTGGCCAAAAATAGCCTTGCCTCAATGCTTTCCGAGCCAGAGCCTTGTTACCCAAGTGGTTTTCACATACCCTTTCGTGGATCTCTCGGAGTACATAGTTTCCCTCCTTGGGCCCAACACACTTTAAGAGAGGCCAAGTGTAGGCTCTCTTGTAGAGTTGTCCAGCTACTATGACAAACCTTAAGGCTTGTTTCATGAGTTTCCGAGCTGCTTTTTCATCCTCCGGGGTTATTCTTGTGAGGCCCGACCTCGATTTACGTGCGATACCTCATTTCGTGTGCCCTAATCTAGATTTACGTGCCTTGACCTAGGTTTAAGAATTGTGTTCGTTTTGTGTGCCATGCATTGAATTACGTGCATTCATTTAGGGTTGCATGCATTTACTAGAAAAACGTGCATTCGTCTTGTAGTTCGTGTCCTACCTCATAGTGCGTACCCTAGACCTAGAAAAATGTGCCCTCACGCTAATCAAGAAAGCATCTTGCACGAAGCACTAGGTCATTAATTAATCCTACAAAATCCACTAACTATTATTAAATTACTAATTCAACCCACTAGAAGACAAAATCTCACAAAAAGCTAGACATTCCTTATTCTTTATTCCTTATTCTTTTTGCACTTTCAACACACAATTAAATAATGCTCCAAAGATGACACAAAATCAGATTTTTTATAGCCTTGGCTGACCACCACATGAGTTTTATGCTTGCTTGCTCAATTCAAAATTAATTCTAGACAACTTATGACAATTCTATGACACAAATGCATAAAAAAATTAATCAAAACCTCCTCAAACTCCACCATTCTCGACAATGCTCCCTTGCCCATGCTAAGTAATTCAAAAACCATGCATCTTGAATACACAAATCTGAAAATTGCAAGCCCCTAGGCCAACAATGCTCCTTTGCCCATCAAAGCTCTTATTTTTCTTCATTTCTCTCATTTCTTTTCATTCTTCTCTCTCCCTCTCATTCTTCTCTCTCTCTCTCGGCCTTGGCTGAGTTTCTTCCCATCATAGCTCATCTTCATCACACCATAGTTAATCAAGACAAGCAACAAGCAAGAAGACTCGATCAAGCTAGCTAGGATGCAAGAATCACACATGCATGCTCCTTGAGTCACCATTTCGGCCTTGGTGAGTTTACTAGCTTCCATTTCTTTTCTTCTTGTTCTAACCACATGCATGTACTAAGAACTTGGCCACTAAGCTAGGAAAAATAGAGAGAAATTGGGTGGTGTCTTGGCTAAGCAAGGAAGAAGAAGAAATTTGTGCTTCATCAAATTTTGTGCATCTTCTTGTTGATTTGCTAAGGTGAGGGCTAAAACCTTTTGAAATCCTTCAAAAATCCACATGCATGCTCTTAAATGTATGTCTTTGCTTCTGTACTTGAGTTATATGTGTGTTCATAAGCTTTTACAACCATGCATGGCAAGATTTTGGCTTGAAGATGATGATAGATGAAATCGGGTTTGATGACAACTCTCTGTCTTGTTGTTTCGAGGTGAGTTTGGCTAGGCAAATGATATTAAAAATGCATGAAAATTGGTAGGTAACTATTTTTTCCAGTTTTGAACATTTTTCACAGAAATAGGCCAAAGCCAATTTTGACTCTAAGGTTCTCAAAATGGCAAATCATTAAAATGTGTTCAAAACTGGAAGTCTGGGAAAAATGAAGCAGGTTTTGACAAATGCACTGACCTTGTGGAACAAACAAGTTTTGACTTAGTAAATGATGTCCCAAATGCATGAAATTTGGCGTGCTACTAGATTTTTCCGTTTTGGACATTTTTGTCAGAAATGGACTAAGGCTAAATCTGACCCTAAGGACCTCAAAAATGACAATTATCGAAATGTGTGCAAATCTGGACAGTTTTGTGTAATCCCACTGTTTTGGCTATAACTATTGATCTCGAACTTCAAATGATGCAAGGTTTGTTTCTGATTTTAGTTCACTTCTTAAGCTTTAATTTGACATCTTATTCACTAGAATTGGAGATTGTTTGCTTGTCTTAATGATTGTGATAAAACAGCCTATTGCAGTAAGGGTTTCACTTAGTGTTATGCTTAGAAAAATTGTTGTAACTTCTCTTGTTGAATTAATTGCTTGGGATTGTGGCTTTGGGATGTTGTGTGGACTGTTTTGAATACTTGGGGATGTTTGAATTAATTGATGTATGGCTTGAGATTGACTTTGAGTTGACTTGGGGCTTAATTGCACGGGTAAGCACGAAATGGAAACCCTAGTGACTAGGCGAACTTGCTAAGTGTTGATCCTTTGAATATTGAGTGTAATTATATGTTTAGTAGGCTCCCTGTAGTTGCCTTATAGCCCTAAATATGATTTTGATTGGTTGCATGTTGACAAATAGGCCTTTCTTGCATCCGAACCACGTAGATTGTTGTTGCATGTTGAATAACCTTATTATTTGATTACGTGGACATTGAAATGAGTTATTTGACCTGATTTACGTGTGTTACATGTGGCTGCCCGTTTAATGTTCATATAACTCCATATGCTTTTCAAGTGAAATTACTTGTCTATTCGTGCCTTGCTTGTTTACTTGTCAATGTGCAATCTTATGACTGTCCGGAGGCAACCTACTTTGTTGTCCTCCTAATGTGATATATTAAATGTCATAAATGTGCATTGCATACAAGGTTGCAACCTTTCATTCTAGCGTGGTAGCGTTCACGCACACCAGGCGGTATCGGGCTTGCCGGTACAACCGTGACTACCATTGTCCAATTCCTTTTCTCGCTTGGGGGTTAGACTTCCTCGGAGAGTTGGGTCATAGGATTTTGGAGTACATCTGGAGTACACCCACTTGGCGTATTAAGGGGATGATTTGAAGTCGGCCGCAACAACTGAGAGCAAAAAGCTCACCGTATCCTTTTTCTATATGTATAAGTACTCTCGCTTGGTTCCTTGAGGACCTCGGGGAGGAAAGACTGGTAATTATGTTCCTTTACTTTATATTATTGTTATGTACTTAATTGTGTTATATTCATGCTTGCAAAATGATTTTCATAAGTTGAACCGAAAAATGAGTTTCAAAACCTATTTCTCGTTCCCCCTCGCTGAGTTCATAAGGACTCACCCTCTTTTATCGCTGAGTTCATAAGGACTCACCCTCTTTTATCATCTCAGGTAAAAAAGATCAAGAACAGGTACCTGAGGATGATGTACCTAATGATGATTCCTTGGAGTGATTGCCTGTCCTATGTGCTTTGCGTGATTATGGCTATTTGTGAACTATGCTACTTGAAGACTATTTCTTTTCATGTTGCTCAATGTTTGTAATGTAAAAGACCCCCGTTGTAATTTGGGGTCTAATTTTGGGTTGTACTGATATTTACTAAACAGACACTAGACACTACTATGATCGTTTTGCTATTATTACTGCTAGTATCTATCATAGGATTATGACGTATCAGGTATGGACTAAGTAAACGAATCTAGCCAATCTTAAACAGGTACTCGCTATTAAGCTAAGATCAACAGGTACTTTATAACGAGGATTAACAAACAAACGAGACATAGTATCATGCTAGGTTATTAATCAAACGTGACATCGAGATAGATACTAGGCGTTTCAAGTGATGATAAATAGTAATCCTAGTTAGAAATGAATTGAGATTGAAAAATTTGAGGCGTTTAGAGAATTAGGTCAAACCAAAGAGCCCAATTACAACCGTTATGCTGCCGGTTTTCTGAAAAATTTTGGAGTTTAGGCTAAACATTAAGTGTTAAATTTTCATGAATGATTAAGTACGAGACGAGACTTGAATGTTTAGATCACACCCTAGTCTAACCTTATAGGCCGGGTTGGGGTGTGACAATTCCCCCCTCCAAGTAGTCCATGATTGGTTTGGTCCAATCTGGGCTTAAATTGAGCTCAGCCACGGCAGGTCTTCCTAACTGAATACTAGGTTCGAAGACTTCTTCTATGTGGACCAGTGCAGGTCGGCTTCCTCTCAAAGCCAACTTGGATAAAGCATCAGCTTTCATATTTTCCTCCCTCGGGATTTGCTGTACTGTGAACCTTTTGAGCCCTGAGGTCAAATCCTTAACTTTATTGAGGTAGGCCAGCATAGCATTGTCCTTGGCTTCGAAATCTCCTGATATCTGACTAGCAACCAATTGAGAGTCGGTACTCAAGTCAATTGTTTATGCCCCGAGCTGAGCCTCAATTTTTAATCCCGCAATCACTGCCTCGTACTCAGCCTCATTATTAGATGCCGAGAAGGCAAACTTGAAGGGGTATTGGTGCTCATGCCAGGTTGGGTCGAGGATGACCATTCCAGCTCTACTTCCAGACTTCCCTGATGCCCTATCCACATGGACCTTCCACACATCCTCCGAGTCATGCTCGGCTCGACCAGTACATTCCACCACAAAATCCTCGATGGCTTAGGCTTTGATGGCTGTTCTGGGTTGGTAGGCGATGTCAAATTGACTCAGCTCGACTGTCCATTTCAACAGCCTACCCAACGCCTCCGGTTTGTGCATGATGGACCTGAGTGGGGCGCCCATCATTACCTTAATTAGGTGAGCATCAAAGTATGGCTTCAGCTTCCTTGCCACCGTGACGAGCGCGAGGGAGTGTTTTTCCAAGGAAGAATACCTCACTTTGGCCCCTTGCAAGGTTTTGCTGACATAATAGACCGGTTTTTGGTCCTTCCCTTCTTTGCAGACTAGTGCCGCCGCTACTGCTATCCTTAAGCATGCCAAGTATAGTACCAGCTCCTCCCCTACGTCAGGTCGGGATAGCAGGGGTGGCGAAGTTAGGTACCTTTTTAGCTCTTGGAAGGCGTTCTGGCATTCCGTAGTTCATTCAAAATTCTTAGAATTCCTCAATATTTTGAACAGAGGAGCACACTTGTCGGCTGACATGGATATGAATCTGCTCAATGCCGCAACTTTTCCCGCAAGCACCTGGACTTCTTTCACGCAGGTTGGCAGTGCCAAGTCAAGTATCGCCTGAACCTTCTCCGGGTTGGCTTATTTTCCCGAGCCGTGACCATAAAACCCAAAAACTTTCCCGCTTTGACGCCGAATGCACACTTTTTCAGGTTTGGTTTTATCCCAAAGTACTCCATCATGGCGAAGGCTTCAGCCAGGTCGGTCACATGGTCTTCTGCCCTCCTACTCTTGACCAACATGTCATCTACATAGATCTCCATATTTCGGCTAATCAGGTTCTTGAAAACCTTTTTCACCATCCGAGTGTAGGTAGCTCCAGCATTCTTAAGGTTAAAAGGCATGACCTTATACTAGTAGAGACCTTTATTGGTGGTAAAGGCAATTTTTTCTTTGTTCCCGGGAGCCATCTTAATCTGGTTGTAGCCTTTAAAGGCATCCATGAAAGAGAGTAGCTCGAACCCAGAAGTGGCATCTACCATCTAATCAATTCGAGGTAGGGGAAAGTGGTCCTTAGGGCAAGCTTTATTGAGGTAAGTGAAGTCAATACACAATCTCTATCCGCCTGAGAACTTGGTCACTAGTACCACGTTGGATAACCAGGTCGGGTACTGAATTTCCTTTATGTCGCATGCATCTACCAACTTATCAACCTCTTCTGCTATGATTTGTTACTTATCATAATGGAAGTGCCTACGCTTTTGTTTTACCGGATAGTGATTTGGGTCGGCATTCAGGTGATGCTTAATCACAACCGAGTCAAAACATGTCATGTCAGAAGCAGACCATGCAAATATATGTTCATTTTTCAGAAGAAATTGGCTTATACCTTTCTTGAGGTCATCAGAAAGTTCACTCCCGATCTTCGCTCTCTTTATTTCATCAGAGAGCTCCACCTCTTGAAGGTCTTAAGCTGGGCTTCTTCTCTTGGCATCCCTCTTCTCCTCGAGCAAATCTGGTCCTCAGCCAACATGATATTTGGGGCGAAAGGAGCTTTCATTGCACTCTCAAGCCGAGAGCTGAGCTCCTCAGATGGTAGCTGTGTTGCCTAGGGTCGGGAACTTCAAGGCCTAATGGTAAGTTGAAGGAATGACCCTGAAATGATTGAGTGTCACCCGACCCAAGATCCCATTGTAAGTGGAGTTGCAATCCATCACAATGAAGTTCGCTTGCATCGAAACCCACTTGTCTTTGTCTTCCAACTTCAGCGGGAGATTGATGACCCATTCGGCTCGGTGGGCTTGTCCGGTGAAACCAGCTAAGGTGCCCCTCAATGGCTTGAGTTGGCTCATGTCCAACCCCATCTGCTCAAATGCGCTCAAGAATAGGATTTCTACCGAGCTCCCGGTGTCCACTATCAGTCTCTTCACGGTGAAGTTGGCTATTTCAGCCCTAATCACCAATGGGTCATCATGGGGCAATATCACCCCATCCAAGTCTTCTAAGGAGAAAGTGAGCTCGTCCATCTCTGTGACCGGACCCCGTACCGGCCCATACTTCCTTCCAGTCCGATCATAACCCTTCCTACCAGCCGAGGTCTCCCCACCCACGCCAATCCTTCTGCGATGGTCGCGATCACAGCCAAACGTCCACCCCCAGCCTGGCGCCTGGGTAGACTTCTCTATTTATCTCTCTGATCGTGATTCTGGGTCGACTATTGGTCTACATACCTCTGGAGGTGACCCAGGGCTATCAGTGCCTCGATCTCCTATTTCAAATCTTTGCACTCCTCGGTGGTGTGGCCGTAATCCATATGGTAGCAGCAATATTTGGTCCTATTACACTTCTCAGGTCGGCTTTTCATCCTCGACGCCGAAGGTAGGTGGTTCTGGTACTGGATCTCCATCACGATTAAGGGGAGGGAACATGGTGAACCGGGGGTTCTGTTTTGGCTGTTGAAGCTACTTGCCTCGGTCATTTTGGGCCTTACTCCTAGGTTGGCCTCGGAAGGTCTCTCCCTTTTTCTCGGCTTCTTTCTTCTGGTCGTCGTCCTTCTTCGCCTGATGGATTTCTTCAGAGTGTATATACCTTTTTTCCCGTACCATCAGCTCGACTACGGTATCCACGGGTTTGATAGCCAAGGAGGATATGAGGGGGCCCGACCTGAGCCCACTTTGGTAAGCCATTAATGCCATGGAGTCCTCCAGGTTAGGGATTCTGAGGGACTCTTCATTGAATCGTGCTGTGTAAGCCCTCAAACTTTTTTCCTTATGCTGCTTCACCGACAACAATGTTGAAGTATGACGGGTTGCACGTCAGCTTCCCGCGAAGCGGGACAGGAAAGCCTCAGCCAGCTGATGAAAACTTGCAATAGAGCCGGGATGAAGTTTTTGGAACCAGTCCAAGGCATTGCCAACCAGGGTGGTCGGAAATGTCTTCGTCTTCATCAGGTCGGTCATATCATGCAAAGTCATATGGTGATCAAAGTTGAGCAGGTGGCTGGCTGGGTCTCCGCCCCCATTATAACTGCCAAGTGGGGCATCCGGTTGCCGGTGGGCAATGGCGTGGCCAGTACCTCGGGAGAGAGTGGGCTTACACCGAGCTGGTTAATGATCTTGGCTATGGCAGCTGCGGTCTTGGCCTGCTCGGGGTCAGCGTGTGCCGTCCTTTTTTCTTTCGCCTCCTCAGGTCTCACCATCGGCTCCAAGAAGCCCTCTTCATCTTGCACCTGTTTTTGCCTTGGGGCTGGGATGCGGAACTGTGGACGCATGGGCTGCGGCGTAGCTGCTGGCAGAGCCAAGGGGTCCGCAGCTAGCCGGGCTACCTGCTCCTTAAGTTTCTCAAACATCCTGAGCATCATCCTCATCTCTGATGACAGGCTGGAGTTGAGGTCTTCATCTGTCGATGGGTTGGTTTGTGAGGCTAAGTGTATACATTGGCTCGTTCTAACGTCGGTTTGGGTTGGGTCTTGGCTAGGCACTTGCGTGGTTTCGAGCTCCCCATCTGAGTTGGGCGAGTCCTCTACCGGTGTGATGTAGCTTCTTGTTTGTACCATGATGGTTTCTCAATGAGTGGTGGGAAAAGTGACATAAAGAACTCGTTCCTACAAACGGCGCCAAACTATCGAGGTTGGGAATCTCGCAGTTGAGGTTGGATGGCTACTCCCGCCGAGCTGGATTTCTGGGTCGGCTACTTGACCTGGATTTTCGGGTCAGCTGCTAGACCTGCACAAGGAAAAGACGGGGTGATAACTCGAATTTTTCTCTCGGGCGTGCAAATAATTAGTATTTCCGAGCTGGAGGAGTAGCTGAGAGCATTTAATGACGAGTTATCTAAGAAATGAAGGGGTAGAGCTCTATTTATACTAAATTCGGATCTGACAGTATTTAATGCGGTGTAACTTTATATCCCATTAGAATAACTGGCGCGCAGGTCGGAGTTTTCCTGGGGCGGGGTAAGGTCGGATCAACATCCGGATTGAGCATTAGCTGAATACGCTGACCTTGATCCTAGTTGGCCAGCCTCAACTTGGTACAAATACCTTATCTCAGCTCGGAACTCTCTTGTCAACTTGTGTTTAATAGTCAGATCACCCGGTTATGATTATTCATATGACCCCAAGACGTCATGTGTCAAGTCTCCAGAAAAACTTAGAAAAAAACTATAATCGATGGATTGACCGTAACTTGCTCTTGGGAGTTATGGAGTCATCAGGTGAAATCTAGTATCATTTTTATTTTTTTGGTCAGGGAAATGTACCATCATTATTACTATTATTATTATTATTATTGTTTTGGTCGAAAATGTACCATCACTAGACATATAAGAAAGTGTACAAGGTTCTTACTTTAGTTAGTCATCTGTATAGCTTCTAGAGGTTTCTGCACCAACTTAGATCATAAAATCAGAAAATTTTCACATGGGTTGTTGTTCATTTTAATATTTTTTATGAAGCATGCATAACTTTTTCTCATGATTTCTTGAAACATGTGCGTAGCTGGGTCAATCTTTGGTACAAAATAACAATTTTGAATTGTCTTCCTCATTCTTTTGAACCAAGCTATGAGGCAATACTTATCAAAGGAAAACAATCAATTTGCAATCTGGAAAAGTTGAGATTTGGAGTAATTATAGGTAGCAATTTGCAGATTTTGATTTAGAATGATTATAGGTATTAAACATGTGAATAATTAGAAATCAGTTTATTTCCTTAGAATAGAACTTTATTACTCGTATAAATCTCTTGTATCACTAGACAAAAAAATATACAGAGCAATATATACAAAGTTTCTCCATCACGTTTGCTTCTTCCTTCACTATTTTAACAATACTTGATTTTCTTCCCTCGTGAAAAAGCATCAAAAAGCATTTTCTCCCATTTTATTTCTTCTTTAGGTAAATTGCATCACAAATCACTGAATTTTTAGAAAATTTTAAATTACTCGCTAAACTTTTTTCTTAGATTGCTGCTAAACAATTTTTTTTTTTTGGTTATAATTATTCATCTCTTTTGATTTTTGAGTTAATTTTAACAAATTTTCATTTTTAGGTGGACAAATTTAATAGCCTGCGATGCAGTCCATTTCTTCCAAATCATCTCTAAGATTCTGGTCAATCGTTTAAAACCTATTATGTCATCTATCATCTCTCCTACCCAGTCAGCTTTTATTACTGATCGAGTCATTCAGGATCACATCATTATTGCCCATGAAGTTAGTCATTTTCTGCAAAAAAAAAGAAAATCCAAAAAACATTTTGCAGCTCTTAAGCTTGACTTGTCAAAAGCTTTTGATCGAGTCGAATGGGATTTTTTAGCTTGCTTGCTTTCTCGTTTGGGTTTCCACCCTATTTGGATTCACTGGATGATGAAATGCATCAAAACTGTTTCCTATTCTCTTCTCATCAATGGTAAACCTCAAGATTTTTTCTTCCCTCAACGAGGCATCCGACAAGGGGATCCCCTTTCCCCTTTTCTTTTTGTTCTTCTTTCTCAATGTCTCTCTGCATTAATTGAAAAACAAGAATCTATTGGTCTACTTCAGGGTCTTAAGCTTGCTCCTCAATGTCCCCCATTGACCCATCTGTTTTTCGCAGATGACTCCCTTTTCTTCCTGAGAGCTACCACATCTGAAGCCTTAGCCCTTCAAGATACCTTATACCAATTTTGCTATGCTTCTGGTCAGGTTATAAACCTCAATAAATCTTGCATCTGTTTCAGTGCCAATACTCCACCCTTTATCAAAAGTTCTATCACTGATCTTCTTAGAGTTAACAAGAGTAAATCCATTGGCAAATATCTCGGTCTCCCCTCGGATTGGGGTCGATCTAAAACACAAGCTCTTCAATGGCTCACTGATCGTTTCTCCTCCAAAGTCGAAGGTTGGAAAAATTCTCTTCTGTCTGAGGGAGGAAAAGAAGTTTTGCTCAAGGCAGTACTTCAAGCTCTCCCTTCTTACATTATGTCCACCCTTCTGCTTCCTAAATCTATTTGCAATCAACTCAACTCTAAAGCTGCTCAATTCTGGTGGAGTTCGAAAGGTAAATCTAAAATGCACCTGTTAAGTTGGGATACCCTTTCTACTGCAAAAAACAAAGGGGGCCTGGGCTTTCGTCATTTCCATCATCTTAACCTGGCCCTCCTTGCTAAACAAGCCTGGCGGCTTCATCACAATCAAACCTCTCTCACTTTTAGAGTCCTCAAGGGTCTCTATTTCAAAAATGGTGATTTCTGGTCAGCCCCTGTTGGAAGGACCCCCTCTTGGTGTTGGAAGAGTCTTATCCAAGGCAGAGATTTGCTTAAAAAAGATTGTATCTGGTCTATTGGGGATGGATCCACTATCTTGATTTGGAATGATCAGTGGATTTCAAACTCTCTCATTCCTTTACCAAATTTTTCCCCTTCTATCTCCACCGTCTCTGAGCTCATTAACCATCATGATAAATCCTGGAATACCCAACTCATTGATCAGTTTATCCCCAAGGTTCTTAAGCAGGATATTATCTCTAGTTACATCCCAATCTCTCCAATTCAGGACCACATTTCTTGGCCTTTCTCACGCAATGGTATCTACACAGTTAAATCCGGCTACCACAGAGCCACCATCCAATCCCTCCCTCCTACCCCCCGTGCCTCATCTTCCCACTCTCTCACACCTGATCTTTGGTCCCTTATTTGGAAACTTTCCATCCCCACAAAAATCAGAATTTTTCTTTGGAAGGCATGTAGAGATGGTCTCCCTACTGATCTTAAGATTTTCAAGAGAAAATGCATCTCCAACCCTACTTGCAAAATTTGTGGTGCCTTTCCTGAAAGCACTGAACACCTATTCTTGTTCTGCCCTTGGACAAGAGCAGTTTGGTTTGCTTCCCCTTTCCATTGGCCCTTTCCCTCTGCAACAATCAATACTTTTGATTCTTGGTTTTTTGATCTTGTTAATCTATGTTTTTCTGCTGGTTATTTGAAGGTGGAAGCAGGTGAAAAAATTGCTTTTATCTGTTGGTTTATTTGGAAAGCTCGTTGTAGATTTGTCTTTGATGGAATTATCCCTGATCCTGCCAATGTTTTCTCTTCCGCAATGGCTAGTTATTGGGAATACAAACAAGCTCACACTCAAATATCTCAAAACCCTTCCTCCCAGCATCCTCTTTATGTTGATACCTCTTGGCACCCTCCACCTGACTCTTGTGTTAAAGTCAACTGTGATGCAACTTTTTCTAAGGATTCCAAAAGCACATCTGCATCAATTTGTCGCACCAGCACTGGTAAGCTCCTGTTCGGTCATACTTCTTCTTTCGCCTGCAAGAGTTCTCTCCAAGCCGAAGCCATTGCTTTCAAGAATGCTTGTCAATTTTCAATTGATCTCAGTTTCCGGCATCCTATTATTGAGACTGACTCAGAACAAGTTTTCAAGGCAATCAACTCATCTTCAGATGGTTCTATTCCTATGGATATCAAGTCTATTATCCATGATATTAATCATCTTAGCCAAGCAATTCCTCATGTTTCTTTCTCCTTAGTTCGTAGAACTGGTAATAAAGTAGCTGATTGGATTGCAAAATGTGCTAAGGGTGGCACCCTTCCTCTTGACTGGACTTCCAATGTCCCCCCCGATATTGTAACTCTTTTGCTTACTGATCTTGCACCTACTGGTGTAGGATAATGTTGTATCTCTTTCAATCTTAATACATTTCCTTTTCCGACCAAAAAAAAAATATGTATTTTGTTTCAAAGTTGTTTACCCAATTTGTATTTGCAAATCAATTTTCACGTGACATGTGTCTTTGGCCACATGTGTCTTCTATGCGGACTGTTCTTCTCTATACCTGGTTAGACCGATTAATAAGATAAGGTTTTGTTTGGTTTGGCATGGTCTCCAGGCTTTTATGGACTTAGGATCTGTTTGACTTACATTTTAAACATTTAAAAATATTTTCTGTAAGTTTAGAAGTTGAAGTTATTTGTTTAGCTCATTTTTAAATGTATTTTTAAGTAAAAGTTGAAGTTAAAAAAAGTTAAAAACTGATAAACTCTAAATTATAACTTTTTAAAAAAGGTTTTTGCGAAATTGTTTTACATAATGCGAAAAGTTATTTTTCTTTTATTTTTTTTTCAAATTTACCCCTTCATAATTTTAAATTCTGATATTATCATCTAAAATTTTAAAAGCTCTACGTTGTCTAACATAGTTAAAACAGTTAACGACTTTTGTTCAATAACACTTCTTGTAAAAGCTCTACTCTAAAAAATTTATAACTTAAAAACTGAAATTTCACAGTTAGGCCAAAGAGCCATAGGTCATGAAAGGATACATCTTTTGATCAGGCTAGCACCAAACAAGGCATGCTTGATCAATTTGCGTCCACTAACATCAGCACTGAGATATCTAACTTGAGCTTGAGCACAATGTGAGAAAGCCACCATATCTATTGACAAAGACGAATTTAAAATATTTATTAAGTAAGTGTTAAAAATATGTAATTCAATATTCATATATTTGTGAAGACTAAGTTAATTTTTTATATTAAAATAATTTAAATTTATACATATTTAAAAAAAAATTTAAGTAAATAGAAGTTGCAGCTCCCACACCCAAAGAATGCGTCCACCTTTGTCTGTTGGCGTGTCCCCAATCACTACAGATGATGTACATCATCACATGGTTCATAAGCAAGTTCATCCAAACTGGGACAAGCAATGGCAACTGGCAAGATACTACTTCACTTTATTTATTTTTGGATTTTTCTTCAAAATGTTAAAGTTAAAAATATTCATCTCTATATGATATGGATTCCTCACACGCTAAAAATAAAACATGTGGAGTCTATTACTTTTTTAAGCCAAATCCTTTATTTTTGGCTTCCTATTAATTTCGATATTTTGCTATTTAATAATCGTTAGTCATGTTATAAGAAGGAAAAATTTCACATTTAGTCTTTATTATTTGTAAAAAAATTTAGCTTGGTTTTTATTATTTAAAATGTCTCAATTTAATCGTTATTGTTCCACTAAAATTTATAATTTTGTCCCTATTGTTTAAACTTTTTCAATTCTGTCCTTATTATTTTCTAAAAGTTTTAATTTTATCCCTATTTTAAAATAATAAAAAATCAATTTCGTCCCTATTATTTTTTTAAAGTTTTAAATTCGTTCTTATTATTCAATGACTAAATTAAATTTTTTTGATAAATAATATAAATGAATTTGAAACTTTTTAAAAATAATAGAGACAAAATTAAAATTTTTTGACAAACAATAAAGACAAAATTAAAAAAATTTAAATAATATGAATGAAATTGAAACTTTTAGAAAAATAATAAAACTAAAATTGTAACATTTTAAATAATAAAAATTAAATTTGAGATTTTCCCAATATGCACTCAAGTGAAATAGTGAAAGCAGCTGCCACTTGCCTTGGTAGAAGAGGGGCCTGATGTACTAGAATAGAAAGAGCAGTTACGTACGGCAAGAAATTTATCTTACACTGGGTTCTTCTTAAAAAATTAAAAAATTAAAAAATTAAAAAAAAAACATCTCCGCGTACAGGTAGCCAATTATACTCCTTAGGTAGTATTGATATATTAGAATGACATTCTCAACTCTATTTTAATTTTTATGTTTGGTATGAATGAATAAACTTAAGAATCTCATTTTCAAGCTAATTTCATTCATTCATACATGAAATTAGTCATTCTAAAACAAACACATGAAATTAGTCAATTCTTATGTATTTGAGAATAAATTTATTTTTCAAATGACTAACATACCTCTATTAAAACATAACTTTTTACAAACATGTTCCTTTTTATATATATAGTTTCTTTTACAATAATAATAATAATATTATTATTATTATTAATAAAAATATATTATTATTATTATTATTGTTATTGTTGTTGTTGTTGGTGGTGGTGGTGGTGGTGTTGTTGTTGTTGCTGTTGTTGTTGTTGTTGTTGTTGTTATTATTATTATTATTATTATGTTGTTGTTGTTGTTGTTGTTTACAATTATGTTCATGTTTATTCTTATTTTTAATATTATAATAATAAAAGGGTAATCAATTAACCATTAATACTCTTGTATACTGACTACCAAACATAGGTTTGGAATCAATCTATTAATTCCTATTTTCATTCCTAAAGCATAACAAAATTTTATTTTCATTCCCAAGTTTATTCCATTCTCAGTTCCATTTCATTCCTTAACTCATTCTAATTCTATCCAAATTTATTTCAGTGTACCAATCACTACTTTATATAGTCACTACCACATTATAACTCTTTTGCAACGCGTAAATTAAATAGATTAATTACAAAGTTGTTCTCATAGGTAGTTTCTTACAACAGTTTGTCATAAGTATTTCTTGATTGTACTTATTTTTTATAATGGTTTGTAAAATTTTGATTAATTATGCACAAAATAACATTGCTTATTTTTTTTGTTTAGCGATGTATTTATTCTCGCAAAATTTTGAGCGCATTTGAATGAAAAGGAAAGACTATTACAAATAATGATTTGAAAAAATCAATAGAGAAAGAACCAAAAAAGTTGATTTATTAGGTTTCTCTTTCTAACATGCCTTCTGTTTTCCGTTTCTCGTTGGTCATATTTGAGATTTCTCATAATTTTTTAGTTCTAAGGTATTGTTAACTAGTTCAAAAATCGTTGCAAGTTTATCTAAAATGTTATTGCTATAACTAATGTGAAATAGCAAGTGTAAAAATACTATTGCTTATGTTTCTAAAATCATTGCAAAAGTATTCACTATTGAAGAAAATAAATTTATCTAATAACTTAAATTTTTATATGAGGTGCTCGTTTTAACATGATATCCACGACGTTCTTCCATAATTTTAGCTTGCCTTATTAGGTAGTCCAGTAATCAAGGTCATTCATTATCAAAAAAGTCCTAGAGTCAAGTCTTAGGATTGGACTACTACCTATATAAAAGAATATTTTTACGTACAACTTAATTTAAAAAAGAAAAAAAAAGAAGCTACATGTATGCTACTTTTACAATGAAAAACTTGCGAGTGTAAAAATGTTGTTGCTTAAACTTTCAAAAATCGTCACAATAATTAATAAGAACTGTCATAAAAGTAGTAAAAGACCGTTATTTTTACCTTTCAAAACTATTGCTAATAAGTAAACATTGCTACATAGTATTTAAGGAAAACTGTCTGTGAAAAATAATCACTTCCAATAGTTTTTAGTTGTTACTATTTATTTTTTATATAGAAAACCCTTGCACAAGATAGTATACATTGATACCTTATTCAATGATAGAGAAACCGTTGCATAAATTCATTTGCAGTAGATTTTGCCAACAATTTTTTAATCCTACTATAAACCAAAAAATGTGATAGTGAGTATTTGTAGGAGATATTTTTCATGATTATACAAGAATTCCAGGGTAATTTTAATTTCATTGTAAGGGTGCATTTATTTGGAAAAGAATGTTTGCATTTTCCACCTAGATTGTTTTTCTATGTTACACAAATTACTATGATAAATGTGAGGGCCATCAATATGAAAAATATTTAAAGCTAGAATTAGTGTAATTTGAACTAAGAAATGAAAAACTAGTTTAAGTTGGAGAAGACTGCATAAAACTAATCTCGTCAAGAATTGACATTCAAGACGCATGGTGGAGGATACTCAAAAGATTGTGGTGAAAGCTTCGAATGTGAGGCTTTAATAAATCAGGAGAACTACGAACTAATCCTGTGATTGGATCATTAAAAGCAAACTTAAGAATTTTTTGTCCTTACACTGACTCTCTAATATTCCCCCATCCCCCCCCCCCCCCCCCCCCCCCCCGCGGCATGCCATTAATGTATTTTCTTAATTTGGATATCCATCCTACCGGGATTGGATAATCGTTGTACCTTCTTTTGTTTGATTGAATGAATCTTAATTGACCAAAAAAAAAAAAAATTCGGTTTCCAAAATCATGTCAATAAATGATATAGAGTAAAACTTATAAATTGTACAATAAGATATCACGCTAATAAACAGGTAAAGAATCCAAAACACATAGGTGGATAAACAAAATAGCACATGATGGCAGGAGGAATTTAACCGATGTCTATGCATCTATAGATCGTCAATCGCAAGAAGACAATATATCAGGTTAGTGTGATCGATTGACAAAAAAAAAAAAGGAAAAAAAAAACAAACAAACAAGTGTGTGTGATTGGCTCTATGGTTAGTTTTCTTTCTCATTTGTATATGTATCCTTTTAGAAAAAAAAAAAAAAAAACTAACAAACAACAAGAAAATGGGCTATTGTCCAACAAATTGCTATTACTTTATTTTTCTACAAAGAACATCTACTAGTACTTCAATCTACTCATTTGGAATAATACTTTAGAGTGATACTTGACACCGATAAACTTTTCGATTATAAGAACAACTCATTTGTTGTAAATTCATTTTGTGCTTCGTGGAAACGAAATTCATTCAGGAAGTGATATTTTGCCCTCTAATATGTTTTGGTGGCCACTTAAATGATTCCATTTGGAATCTTTAAATACACTCAACAGAATATGCCTTTAGAGAGTGTTTGAAAACTTTTGTGGTGTGAAATTCATTTGATTTATAAATAAATTTAGGGAGAATTTGTATTTGAAAATGAATTTCCTTATTTGAAACTGAAAAACGATATTAAGTCAATTCTAAGATTTATAAATATATTTATTATTGGTATTCCTTTTATGTCCCTATATTTTGAAGCTTTGTTTTTGAAACTTTGACTGGAAAATATATTTCATCAATATTATTAATCAATTTTAAAATTAAATTTGATTAATTAACATTGATGAATAAATAATAAGAATAGATAGATGAATAAATAACGCGAATAAATATTTGTAATTTTAGATGCCTAATTAAGTATGTTAAGATTACTTAAAATAGGATGGATGAGTAAATAATTTATAATTTGGGCTTTTAATTTGAAAACCAAAAAGAAGTCTGGATTAAGAAATATGAAAAATAAATTTATCATGAAGAAGCTTGCAAGAAGAATTAAAAAAAAAATTACATAAGAAATGAGAGCAAAAGACTAAGAGCAATAAAAAAGAAATAAAATTTTGAGAGCACTTTAGTCTTTAAAAGATGACTGGCTAATTTTGAGGTTTGGAATTACAAATTTCACCTCTTGAACAATAATTTGGGTAAAACTTGAGTAAATTCAGAATTTGCAAATCTTGGATTTCTAATTTTTTAAAAAGGTGATTCCAAACACAAAAAGTTAGATTTGCAAATTAATTCCACAAAATTTTATGAAATTCATTTGTTCTAAACAGTATGTTAGTTTCATTTTCATGCATTTATATCTCAAAATTACTCTTTCCTTATATTATATTTAAAGTCTTACGGCTCGTAATTGTTTTGAAACTTCTATGAGCAATGGCCAGAAACCAAAGGGTAAGGGGAACAGAGAATGTGAATGAAATGTACTTTTTTTTTTCGCACTAGTCAACATACTAACTTAAGGAAAAGTTAATTTTTGATGTGTGATACTTGAGGGTAAAATTGAAATGTTATTGATCTTAAATCTATTTCCCTTGACAATTAGTGAATGGATTTAAGTGGTCATTAGAAGTCTTTAGGGGCAAATTGTCATATCCCAAACTCCCCAAATATAAGGGGTATTAAGTGAAAAAAAAATGCTTATAATTTTACTTCAATAATTCTCATAACTATATGTTAAACTCTTGATAATTAAACTTCTAAACAAGAAGATGTCAAATATATATTAAATGTTATATTTAAGCAGTTTCATTAATTTTTATTTAAGTGTTAATTGAGGTTAGGTAGCAAGTAAATAAATACTTCTACAACCATCGAAGTATGTAGAAATGAGAAGTCTATCTAATTCATACAAAGGCATTAGCATTTTAAACATTTATAATTGCCCAATTAAGCAATGTAGAATATATAACCAGATATTTGGAAGATCTTCTTTTTTTTGCTAGGATATTTGGAAGATCTTCAATTTAAAAGAATGTTTGAAAACCATGTTGGGCCAATAGGGAATATATGCAAGTGAAAATGCGACATGAAGATCACTAGCCATTTTTGCTCTAGTGGTAGAATTATCGCTTTGGATGTGAGAAGTTTCGGAATCAATTATCTTACTTAACTTTCTAAGTGATGTGTAGTGACGTATGTTGGGAAACATACATGATAATTAAAATTTTTAATTACGCAACAAAATTAATTACATGTATCCGTTCATAGTTATTCACGCATATTTAAAACATATAATAAATTTAATCTACTTAAATTTAACGGGTAGTTTCAGAATTATCTTTAAATACAAAAACAACGGTAGATTCTGATACGAGCTTCCCACTTGTGAAGCCTCCAAAAGTAATCCACACGAGATTCGCACAACTAATTGGATCTAGCCGCCACTAGAGCTTTTAGAGAAAACCCGTATTATTTTTATATGACAGAGAATTGTGTGCTAGCTTTTTTATGTGTCAGAACATTCCTTTATATAGGACTTATGACCTACAGTCATACATGGGCCAGTCTAAAATGACTAGACTTGTACTCTGTAATAATCAGATCAATTATCTAACTACTACGAGCCCATTAAATTAATATTATGACAATCCTAAAATTAATTTAATTTTTTCTCTAATCCAATTAATTCGTTAATTTCTTGTGTGTAACTTCTCGAGTTCATAATTAATCGGTAGTGAATTATTAATTCAATTAAAAATTAATTAGAACCCTTTATAATTAATTTGCAAATCGCAAGTGACACCTAGCAGTATATCGCGATTACCCAATTAATGATGAAATGCAAGTACACGAAACCTTTCTAAGTAATTTCCACGCAATCAAATTCTCTTGTCTAAACCACCTCGATTGAGCCAGAGTCATGGATAGGATTTTCAAACTCTGTTACTTAATTATATGTCGAAATTTATTTAATCAGTAACTTATGAATAATTTATGGAACGACTTTCATTATTCTACCTTGACCAAATATTTTTAGTTACTCGATTAATAGACTGCATAAGATCCTTAATTGACAGATTCCGTATCTACACACACCTATTTCCATGACATAATAGATTATAACCACTGAATACATTGTCTAATCTATGATTAGAACTAGCTTAATTGCACCAACAAATTATGCATTCCTTATCATGAGATAATCATGGTGTCTCAAGTCTAAAGATTAACTGTATGATTACGTTATACAACAAATTATTGACTAACCCATGTAATTCGTTGTATTAGTATTCATGTTTAGTTACTTGTTCTCCAACTAGTATTTATACATCTTCTATAACGATATGAGATTAATCGCTCAAATTAATATATCATATTATTTGGTTAGTAGATTGTAATCCAATATTTTCAGATAAATTAACGTCCAATTAATTTATCCTACGATTGGAACAACTTTCAGAATGTATTTGCGAATATAGATTCTGTCACTCATATCTTTACTCCTAATGATAGAATCTATAAATAATATTTTAAGAAATTTTATTTAATTAATTCACATCAATAATTAAATAAACTGATTATATTAAATAAATAATAAATTATCTAATTTTTTAACTTATAATTTATTGGTTTTTTAGGACATATATCTTGACAATGTATGTATCCCTTAAATAATAATAAAAAAAAGCACAACTTGAAGGTTAAAAGTTAGGTCATTTGCCATTTTTTTTTTGTCAACTGTTTCTCTGTGGATAAGCAAATTTTCAAAGGAACATTTAATTTTTTTTACATCGTTCGAAAAAAAAAAATTTTATCTTCCCCAACATATCTTAAGAGTATTCTCAATAGAGGCTTTAAAACACACTAATTATAATTTTTTAGCAAATATAGAGACTTTAGAAGAAAAAAAGCAACACCAATAGTACATATAGAGCCCCAAGTTCAGATTTTTAATGCAAAGTTATCATGTTTCAACAAATTTAGAGCTTGTGTTTCATTTTGTTCAACAAATTTGTTGAACAAAATGAAGCCTAAATAAAAAAATAAAAAAATTTAGAACTCACATGGGTCACTTTTAAATTAGATTTGACCATATAGGTCTTTTCAACAAATCAGATTTGACATCTGATTGACAACTTTAACTAAAAAAATATAAAAAATTAGCAACTTAAGCTCAAAAAAATGGAAGGAACGGTGGGTCCTACCATAGATTGTTAAATTTAGAGCCCCACTAGTGATGGATTTTTTTTAAAGCCTTTAAAAAACACATAGAGCTTTAAATGAAGCTCTAAAAAATAAAGAGACTCTAAATTTATTTTTAAAACCCCTCAATTTAGAACTTTCATTAAAGATAGTCTAACGCAGAATGATAAAACAAAAAAATAATCATGAGCTCAACATTCACGAATCAATATTTGTACTTTGACTAGAGAAATGAATAATAACCTTTTGTCTGACAAAAAAAAACCTTTTAAAATTGTCGAGTCCATGATTAAAAATTCTACAGTAAGGATCTCATGACTTTGCAATTTATTAACGTCATTATTTTATGGTCCCTTTGTACTTTCTAAAAGATCTACAAACAAAAAGATCCAAGAATTACAGTGGAATTTACGGTTTGATGATGCCTAACATTAATTCCATTTCCTTGTCAATTAATTTCTGATGGCCTAACCTTTCATATCAGGGCAAATTTTTTTTCCTAATTAATATTTTTTTAATCTTTTAATTTACATCTCAGTCATTCAATCCACTAAATTTTCTCATTAACGTTAAATCTCTCTAAGTACGTTATATAATTTTTACAAGAATAGAGGGAATCCAAAGTTCGAAACATTTTTTTTTCCTTTTTTGTCACTCCAAAGTCTAAAACTGAAAGAAGTTTTTTTTTTTTTTAAATTAGTTTTTAATATTTAAAATATATATATATATATTAATCCCTAATGTTTACAAAGTAATTCAAAATGGTCCTTATTATTCAAAACTAACCAATTTTGTCCTTATTATTTTCTATAAAATTTAATTTAATCTCCAAATAGGAATTAAATACAGTGACTGAATCAAATTTTTTTAAGAAAAAATACAAACTAAATTAAGTTTTTTGAAAAATAATAAAGACCAAATTAATTAAATTTGAATAATAAAAATAATTTAAATAATTTTTATAAATATTAAGAATCACTATAAATTTTTTAAAATATTAAAAATTACATTAAAAAAATATGTAAATAATAGCAACTGAAATTTAATCACAAAAACCATACTGTTTCATTTGTAGCCACTCATTTCGGTATCATGCTATATGAAGAACTGTACCAAGAATAGCTAACATCACGAATCCCACCCACCCACGCAACCAACCAAAATGCGAAACATGAACGATATGTACATATTTTTAAATAATAATTAAATATAATTAGTAAACAATTAAAAAATAAATTGTGTTACGAATGAAAAATGTCAAAAAAATATTTAAAAAATTATAATATTTTGGAAGATTAGTAAAAGTACAAATCATAACATCATAATTTTGTTTTTTGGAAAAGACAAAAAGTGTATATACATATTATATATATATATTTTCAAGAAAGTGTATATATATCTAAGTATTGTTTTTTTTTTTTGTCAAATATTTATATCTTAGCCAGATCTTAATGTAACCAGAAAAATCTTGAGCCTTTCATTTCGACAACATTATGCTTTTCCATTTTCTTTTTCCCGTTTCTTTGCGTGCAATATTGACCAGAAGTTTTTGGGTGCATGCCACCTGGCACTTCACCAAGGACTTTTAACATAATCAACCCTTTTAGCTTTTGACCTATAAAAAAAAAAAAAAAAACCCTTTTAGCTAGAAACAACTACAACGTCCCTTTTCACTGAATTATCAAAAAAAAAAAAAACTACAACGTCCCTTAAATCTTAGGGAACAAACTTGTGGCCCCCAAATTTTCACGTTATTTAATTGTTGAGAAGACCTAGCCCACATATTTGTGGTCCACGACCATCCATATCCACCCAACCCCTTTCTCTCTCTCTCCATAAAAAGGGTATATTTTTAACTTGTTTTGACATAAAAAATAAGTATATGAAATAAGCCTTACTTTATTGTCGAGAAACGAATTTTTAAAACAAAACAAATTTTAGTTGGGTTAAAGTTAAAAAGTGACCAATTTAATTCTATTAGTATAAAATTTAATCAAATTAGTCTTTATCATTAAAAAAGCAAACTACTCTTCATTTATTTAAAAATAATCAAATTAATTTCTATTATAAAAAAAATATATATCATCTTAAATCAGACTAATATTAATTTCTTACATAATTATGTAATTCACAAATATAAATTTTATAATTTTATAAGGGATCGATAAATCAATATAAACTTTTTCGTGAAAAAGTAACTAACCCAATCCTTATTTGCTAACCATTGGTATATTCTCCCTAACCCTTTCACTTTCTCCCACTAAATATTTATGCCCAAAACACGTGGCACCTCATTAAAGGAGCGGCGGCGAGTGGTGGTGACATGGCGAAAAGTGCAAAAGAAAAAGTCACAACCTGAGACCATAGGGACTTAAAATAGCATGGGGAGTAACAAAGATAGTATGAGACAGCTCATTTCAGTGACATCTCATCATCTCATCCTAATCCCCCACACACACACACACACACTCACTCGACAACTTTGTTTGTAATCCACTACTCTTGGCTAGCAATGTTTCTCTCACCTGTCTTTTATATTTTAAGCCCTTTTTCCTTGTCACAAAAGATAAATATAAAGCTGTTGAACATGGACGAAGCCACAAATTTAACATTAAATCAAGATTTAAATAAAAAAAATTAATAACATAAAATAAAAAAAATAAAGAAGTCAATAACTTTTTTAAACAATACTAATTAAATTTTAATAAAAAAAAATATACCCTGATCCCTTTTAACTCCGCCCTTGTTGTGGAATTTTTTTTTTTTGTTTGAGAAATTATTTTTCTAAGTGTGGGTGGATATTTATGCGACTTTTTCTAAAGAGTTGTCTCAATTTAGTTGGTTGGGGGAAAAGCTTTGTACTCTCTGGATAAGGCTTAGATATACATATGTATATGGGGCCTTTGTTTTTATTGGTCAAATTTCACTTTTCAAAAGAGCACTTTCTAACCCTTTTGACTGTTTTTTGTGGCTTCATAATTTCAAGTTGCATTATTATAAAGTATTAAAAATATCTAAATCGTTGATAAATGGATTTAGGATCTCCTTTTACAAAGATTTTATCTAATAAATCTTTATAAACAAATCATCGAATAATTAGAGATGGTGATTTTTTTGTTTTGGCCAAGACGTGATTATTTTATTATTTAGATCTTCTAATAACGTAATAAAATTACTAGTGATGAAGTAATTATACATTGATTTAATTTTTACACTCTGTGATCTAAATTATTTGTATTGTTACTTTATTAAAATTGGATTTTCTAATAATAAAAAATAGCATTATTAAAAAAATCAACTCCATAAAATACAATCATACATTTATTTGATCTACAGATCATAATCTCACATAATGAGAAAAAATGTCTTTACTATTCTAAATCATTTGCTTTAGTGTTGATGGGAAAAAAATAATAGTAAACAATTTGCTAGTGTCAAACTGCCAATCGAGACAAGTGAGATCATACATATTTTGTTCAGAAATATCATCCAGCCCACAAACTGACTGACACGTGCACGTCAGATAATGGCAAGTACACAACACAGTATAACTTCACGCGAGTAGGATTACGCCATCAATTTATTTCACATAACTTTCGGACAAAATTAAATCTCAGGTGGGGCTCAGAAAACGAAAAAGAAAAATAAAAAAATAAAAAAGCAGCGGTGTCTTTAGCTGACATCAACACGCCACGTGTAGAGGCCTCCCTTTGAACGTGAACCACAAGATTCCATTAAAATCTGGATCTTTCTATCCAAAACAAAATAAAAAAGAAAAATGATTTTACCCAATCTGACGTGGCACCCCCTCCCGTCTCCTTTATTTTCCTTTTTCTGCTCTCTCACACCCCCAAAAAAAAAAACAACCAAATTTTTTTTGTTTTTTTTTCCATTTTCTCTCTGTCTTTTTCTCTCTCTCTTCTTCTTCTTCTTTCGTCATCTCTGTTCTTCTCAGAGATTCTCAGAAAGCTCCATACTTCATCTCTGTTCTTCTCTCTGTCACATAAATCCTTGGAAAACTCAAATTCTCTGTTCTGTTTTCTGCTTTTCTTTTTTTTTTTTCTTTTTTCTGGTACCATTTTTTTGCAGGCAAAGATCAAAGCTTTTGAGGTGTATTTGGTCACTTGAACACCATTTTCAGCTTCTTCTCTTGAAGCTTAAAAATACCATTTTCCTCAAAGTTTCAAACTTTGCATTCAACCCCATTTTTCAGACCACTTCTGTATTTTTTCTTGAATTTCCATTTTCTTTGTAATATTAATATTCTTTTGAAGTAAATTACTCTTTTCCTGCTTTTTTCTCTTGTATTCTGCTTGATTCAAGTTTTCTTGGAAGGTTTGTCTGGAAAGTAGCATAAAGTTTTGATCTTGGATGAGAATATATTGGAGGTTGTGAAATATTTGTGAACAGAGTTGGAAAAAGCTTTGATTTAATTTTGGGCTATTGGATCTTTTGATTTATTGGAAATTGGATGGTGAAAATGAAGCAGCAGTTTGATTTTTTGAAGATGGCAGTTTGTAGATTTTCATTCTGCTAAGATTGTGTTGATAAATTTGTTGAGAACTGAAGATTTTTGCTTGGAGGAGTGGAGGAAGCTTGGTGAACTGATGATGGTGGCTTCAGCCATGGCTGTACAGGTCTGCTACTTTTTCTCTTTTCACTATTCAAATACTTGTGGATTAAAAAATAGATAGATAATGGAAAAAGAATAGCTATGATATATCCATATATTCAATGCTTGTGGTTGATTTGGTTATATGTAGAGATATCATGCACTTTTGTGAGAAGTTGTCATTTAGTAGTACTTGTACTTAATTGGTTGGCTTATTAATGGAAGGAGAACTCAAAATTAAACAATAAAGAAAAAAAGAACAAAAAGAGATGACTATTAAGGGAAAAAGTATAGTGGTACAAAATTTTCATTTAATTGAAACTTTTAGTTTATTACCTTCTTCTGAATGTTAAATTTGTTTAAGATAAGCTTCAAGTATTATGTGAAACTTACAAACTGAGAATGTGAGTCAGACAAATTTTCGCTTAACCACAAGTGTGTATACATGATTATAACTTATTGCAGAATGAGGAATTGTCGGAGTATTGAGAGTAGCTATACTGCTTCTCATGTTGATTATTGTGTTAGCGTTCGTTTCAACATGAACTATGATTCTGAGTTGCAAGAGTGAAATGTAGAATTGCTTAGTGATGCATAAACGTTTCATTACTAGATATTCGTTCCTTATCTGATTTGAATTGTGAACTTTGCACCGGGAGTGAGTATTCTGTTTCAGGACCAAATAGTTGATAAATCCCCTTAATCGATTTAGACTTTAATGGAAACTATGTCAGTTCAGATGCTCTGTTTTGTGAGTTTGAGTGATGGTTTATCAATATCAAAAACTGGAAAAGAGTTACGAACTGAGAAGTGGATTTGAGCGCCATAAAATGACTTAAATCTGCAATATACAAGGTCAGGTATGGGAACTTATATTGGCCTGTGATTCTTGGTGATTTATGCATTTAGGATGTCAGACGCCATTTATTCAATTTGCTCAATATAACACACTCAAGTCTAAAGGAAGAGCCCATCTCAAAAGACTAGCCTGTTAGGTGGGAGAACCCCTTGAACTTAAGTATCACTCCTTGTGAGAGTGGAATCCCGATGTGGGATTCATTACATTCCACCCCCTTAAGAAGCCGACGCCCACGTCGGGCTGGCCTATCGACACTGACCCGCCGGGTGCCCGCCCGCAGGCGACTCCACCCACCTACCAGTATTCAGTGCAGCGCACCACACCTTAATCCAGCCTATAGTCCTCCGCCCATAGGTTCAACTCTCAACGAAAGCACCAATATAACACACTCAAGCCCAAATGAATAGCCCATCCCAAAAGACTAGCCTGTTAGGTGGGAGAACCCCTTGGACTTAAGTATCACTCCTTGTGAGAGTGGAATCCCGATGTGGGATGCATTACAGTTTAGTTCTAGGAACTTGTCCATAATATTTCCCCTCCCCCCTTTAATTAAGGAAGAAAACATCTATTAGTACAGATTCATTCATTAAGAGAAAGGAGTTGTGGGTGAAATGTGTTAACATAGTCGGTTTAATTCTTATGTTGCAGGATCAAAATGGAGGCACTGGATCTGAGATCATTGTCCCCACGAGCTTGCGAATATCACTGGATGCTGGTGCATGCACTGTCAAGAGTATCCAGCTGAAAGAGCAACTTACTCACCGGGGTGACTATGCTCCAAAGGTAATTCACCTTGCATGATAAGTCTGATATTATGGAGATAGGAACATTTACCTCATCCTTTTTTTTCTTCCTTTATTTGCTGTTAATGCTTGTATGTTGCATTCACATAGGTGCGGAAACCATATACAATTACAAAACAGAGAGAGAGGTGGACAGAAGAAGAGCACAAAAAGTTTATTGAAGCTTTAAAGTTGTATGGTCGTGCATGGAGGCATATAGAGGGTATGTTTTGTGTCATCTTGATGATTTCTGCAGGGCTTTTCTAGATTTTGATGTATGCTGAAAATTCTTAATCTTTTGCAGAGCATGTGGGGACTAAAACGGCTGTTCAGATTAGAAGCCATGCTCAAAAGTTTTTCTCCAAGGTCTACTGCTCTTATACCAGTACCCATTACCTCCCATTATATGTATATGCTGCCTTTTGAACTACGTCATGATTTTAATGACTTAAGGCGTGCAGCATGATTAAGTGTTTTGTTAATGTTTAAGATGGATATTGTGCTGATACGTGAATGCCTACTTGGTAATTAGGTTGTTCGCGAGTCAAACAATGGGGAAGAAAGATCTGAGAAACCCATTGAGATTCCACCCCCTCGCCCGAAAAGGAAACCGATGCACCCATATCCTCGTAAGCTGTCATTGCCAACTAAAATTAGCAATCCAGTGGCTGAGAAACCTGCTAGGTCTGCATCTGCATCAGCCTGTCTGTCAATATTGGAGCATGAAAACCAATCTCCTACCTCTGTATTGTCTACAGTTGCTTCAGATGCACAAGGCACATCAGGCTCAAATACACTTAGTTGTTGCCCATCACCTGTTTCATCTGCTACAGGCCTGAATTCTGGGGGCACTGTATTTTCTGGACCAACTGATTTGTTGTCAGAAGAAAATAGATCGTCGTTATCTAACCAAGCAAATGCTTGTCCAAATATAGATGAAGAAGCTGCATTGGTACTCTATATATACTTTTCAGTAGTCTTAATAATTTTACAGTTGGGACTTCATTTGTGCTCATCTCTAATTCGAATTTCGTGTGCAGGAACTCTTGTTATTTTCTCAAGATACTGGTTTCTCTGAAGACAATTCAGTTGAAGCGTCATCTCTTCGGTGTTTTAAGCTATTTGGTAAGACACTGTTAGTGCCCGATTCTCATAGACCATCTACACCAACTACAGGGACTTGCAAAGAGCTCTCAGACGCAAATGATGGATCACAAGTGCAACCATTGTCTAGGACTTTTATGCCTGCTAAATTCTCATCTGATGATTCTGATTGTTCCCGGAGTGCCTACTCTTGCGGTGCACCTGCCAATCTCTGTTGCATGCCAGTGCAGAAAGATAGTTCAAGCAACGTAGAAACTTCTTTGCCATGGTGGACGTTGGCTGGAGAAGTGTCATTTTCATCTGTGAGGGTCTACAGCCCCATACCGATTAAGCCATGCCCATTGTCTGATAATAAAGAAGCACAGGACAAAGACGTTCAGAAGGAAGGATCTTCGACTGGTTCAAACACCGAGTCAGTAAGTCTGGAGGGAGATGAAGATAAAAAATCAGAGATTGAAGCTCAGAGTCGGAGATTTTCACTTGGTAAGGAGGTGAAACAGGAAAAAGCCTTGCCCTCTAGACCAAGCACAGCAACTATTTTGGAGTGTAGAGCGACCTCTTTCAAGAATAACAAGGGGTTTGTACCATATAAGAGATGTTTAGCAGATAGGGATACTCAGTCATCAACAATAACTAGTGATGAGAGGAATGGACAAAGAATCCGCCTTTGCTTATAGCGCGGCTCCTATGGGTTATAAAGTGCAGTTTAAATTGTTAATAGACGGTTACTAACTCGACGAGGACCCAAATCAGGCACGGGAAACTGGTAATCTGTTCTGTTTGAGCAACCTGGTAGACTAGCTAGTTTGAAGTAACATGGAAACAAAGATTAGCTGCTCTTGTAGCTTTATGGAGTGATCTAGCACCTTTCGGGGGTTGAGCTTTTCTGTATAGTTTCCTTCTTCCACCTTTTTTTCCTATTCTTATTGTCTCTCATAAATCATCCTCTTGTCGAGCTGTAAAAATTCCCTTAATTTTTCGTGTATTGTATTATGACAACTTCATGTGGAATAGTAAAGCTTTTATACCAAGTAAAACTGCAATTTTATGGTTATTTTCTGCTCATCATTTTATTGTTAATCCTTTTATGAATGAACAGTTTTAAACAGCTGGGGCTGCTCTTTTTCTTCTCCTCCATTTTCTGCTCAAGTAATTTACTGTCGAATTACTTCGCCAAAACGGCTGAAGACTTAACATTAGGGATGATAATGGGAGCGGATTTATTGTTAAGAGTTTCATGTGCCATTTTGGAATTTTTTTTTTCAAAATTCTTAATTGGAAAGTGGTGATTTTTCTTAACAGGTAACTTAAAAACACCACCATGATGCTGTTAGAATTTGAAGAATTGCATGTTACATCACGCAGCATATAAATAGGAATAATTATGATATAGAGAGAGATAGAGGATAGGTGGACAGAGTTATGAAGGGAGGTGCAAGCTGAAGTAGAAGAAGAAGAAAATAAGAAAAACAAAAAGAAAAGAAAAAAAAGGGAAAAAAAAAATTTAAAACTGATAATAGTCCCTCTTAATAGTCCCCTCAAACTAAAAATTGAAGACTGCAAGATGTTACAATGAAATCAGGGCTAATATATTGGTTGGATAGCTAACTTTGAACTAAGTCAAATGAAATCAGGGCTAACATGTTGGTTGGATAGCTAACTTTGAACTAAGTCAACTGTTGAACATTTTCACCATAGATATTATTCTCACGGATCTACTAGAGTCTTTGAAGAATGATAAGAAGGGTAAAATATCTCTTAAAATGATTGTTGTGCATCATACATGACTATTCACGTACTGTAGTTGCATTATATAAATATTGAAGGCATAAAATGATAAAACATATATCCGAATCTCAAGGCTAGCCAAATTCTCTTCACCAGCCTTCCTCCACTATTTGCACCACGCCACCACCACCTCTGCCACCCCACCACCCCCATTTCCCCTTATAACATTACATCCAATATGACATATGACGAAACAAAAGAACAAGAAAAATAAAAGAAAAAAATCCATCTTCACGCTAAATAAGATCGACATCAAAGTGGCTCTAGCACAATTACCATAGTCCACAATAATATATTCCTTAGAAACTTGCCAAGTTTTTCCTTAACCCCTAGTGCATTACATTATTTTTGGACAACATGAACATCAAGAGGTGGACCTTGATGTGTATGTGTTTTTGTGAGTGACGCAAGAGAGGAGGAGAGGGGGCGTTGGGAAAAGAAAAAAAAAAAAAAAAACGTCCTTTTATAATTTCTTAAATTTACTGGGTATTTCTATAATCATCAAAAATTAATTGTCAATGATATAGCAAAACAAACGATTGAATGAGACCATAACTGTAGCTACGGTCTCAATCTAGGCAAGAATTTAGTAATTAATTTCATTATAAACATAAAATGAGATATTACACATCAACTTATAGGATCAAATGTACTCACTCTTATTTAACAACATGATACAAGCCTTCAACTTTGATCCGGGGGCGGATCTATGTAATGTGGGAAAATGGGCTGTGTTTTAAATTTTTTTAAAAATATCTATTTAATATCGTTAAAAAAAATTATCGACCACCCAATTTTTAAAAAAGTCTATATAGTATCATTAAAAAAATATTTTAGTCCCCCCAATATTAAATTCCTAGATCCGCCCCTGCTTTGATCAAGCGCTAAGTGGTGCTTGCGCAATACAACGGGCCTATAACGTTTTACCAGATTGTGGATTCATATAGGGGTTATTCGTGAAGCAATCAAGACGGATCAATTCAGTAATGCCTTGGCAACATTTAGGGGTAATTGTGTCCTTGCACAACATTGGGTCGTAGCATTCCAATAAAGCTTCGCGAAAATCCTGGACATCTATCATCAAAAGGGTTACGCAACATGATTGAAGTCGCAATGCTTGCAATCATCAATGATGAGGTCGGAATCTCGCAGTTGAGGTTAGGAAGTTGCTCCTGCCGAGTTGGAATTATGGGTCGGCTTCTTGACCTGGATTTTCGGATCGGTTACCTGACTTGCACAAGGAAATTAAGGAAAAGGCGGGGTGATGACCTGGATTTTTTTCTCGGGTGCGCGAATGATTAGTATGTCCAAACTGGCGAAGTAGCTGAAAGTATTTAACGATGAGTTACCTCCAGAAAGAAGGGGTGGAGCTCTATTTATACTAAATTCGGACCTGACAGCATTTAATGCGGTGCAGCTTTATGTCCCATCAAGACTTTATGTCCCATCAGAACAGCTGGCACCCAGGTCGAGGTTTTCCTGGGTCGGGGTGAGATTGGATCAACATCCAGGTTGGGCATTAGTTAAACAGGCTGGCCTCGGCCTGGGTTGGACTTCCCCAGCTCGGGATGGGCATCTTACCTCAGCTTGGGGGTCCCCTCGTCAACCCATCCCCTCCCCCCCCCCCCAAGTTGAGATCGAGAGGGTGAGATCTGAATTTGGGAGTTATTCCCGAGCTAGAGGTGCCCGACCCCGATAAAGTGGGGGTGGCTACGTCAGCGGTGTATGCCCTTCAAATGGCTGGCACGTCACCTGGCAGTTATGACAAGATACGACGTTTGGGATTCCTCAGGCGGTTACAGGAGCTGCCTATAAATAGGGCCTTGACATCCGAGATTCATTTCACACTTTGCTTACAAATTTTCAAGAGCTTTAGGTCGGCAACCAGGGTGGTCGGACAATTTTAGCTCGGAAAGCATTCTTCTCGGGATACTCAACTTGGAATCCGTTAGCTCGGGGCCAATTAAGTTGGGTTGCCTTCCACAGCTAGAGTCGTAGGTACGTCCCGACTCCCTTTAGTTTTTCCTACACATATTTTGATTTGTAAACAGGATGGGGAGGTCGAAATCGGAAGATTCCCAAGCGATGGAGGTGAGGTCCTATGGTGGGGACGAGAGTCCGTCGAGCTCGGAATCTACCTCGGACAGAGACCAAGGTGGCGACAGCACCGATGAATCTCGAGGATCGGTTCGGCGATCTGAGCCCGGGGAGAGTGATGATGACTGTCAAGTCATTGGGGTCAGGCAAGTGCAAGAAGAAGCCAAGGCGGATCCTTTGGCCGACCTGGGATACTTGGGAGATAGGGAAGATGAGGAGCCATTGAACCAGTTGGAGGGAGTTGAGATACCACAAGAGTACCTAACTGGAGCCTCTACGTCGAAACCGATTGAAGAGGTCTCGATTAGGGCGGTCCGACCTCAGAGCTCAGCTACAGCCAGTGGTTCGTCGGCTCGGGGGAAGAGGATAGAGCAGCTGTTTGCCTACTATAAGCGTGAGTGCCATTCTACCGTCCAGATGGCTAACGCCAAGCTAAGGGATTGGTCGGTGGACCGACACCACAAGCTGAAGGTTCCAGGTCAGAATGAATCCGCCTACTATCCTCCACTCGATCACTTTATTATCTATGACCTCGCATTCAATGTCATCCGGCTTCCACTTCCCGACTTCATTGCCGGCATTTTGAATTACTTTGAGCTTAGCCCGGGTCAGATGTCACCAAATGGTTGGGCCGTAATGGTGGCGTTTTATGTATTCTACCTTGAGAGAAAAATAGAGTCGACCCTGCGTCGGTTCAGGCAGTTCTTTGTGTGCAACCCCAACCCGAAGCAGACAAGGTGGTTTCATTTCGCAACTCGGGCCAAAAATGTAATATTCACCAAATGGCACTCCTCCAACAAAGGCTAGCACAACGACTACTATTGGGTCGAGCCGGCTGTGAACCCGGGGTGTAGAGTGGATTAGAATCCATCTTTAAAGAAGAATGTGAACGATGACCCTAAGCTCTCAGAAGCGGAACTCACCGAGGTCGGGGTACTGAGACCCGAGCAAGGTATGCTGATTGAAATTGACAGCGTCCTCAGGTGGGACAGAATCTGGAAATCAAAGTTATTCGGGAGAGAACCCGACGTGAAGAATGAGCATCCCCATCTATTTCCTGAGCTCGAAGAGAATGCGGAGTCCGGCTCGGAAGAGAGTCAGTTAGCAGGATCAATGCCCGACCTCCTCGTTTTCTTGTCTACCGTTGTTCTTTTTAGTTTGCATTTGGTCATTTCTAACCTTTCTTTCTTTTATTTTTTGAAAATATGGCGGATACGGTAAAGCTCGCGTATGCTCAGAGGAGGAGAAAGACCGAGGCCAGTGGCGAAGTCTCGGCTCGATCCGGCTTGGGGTCCACCGTCCATCAAGGGTAGAAGTAGTGGCCCGGTAGACAAGTGCGGGAGGTCGGCGCCAAGGTCTCTTCCAAGGGGACATTGGGGTCTCCCCTGCCTAAAAGTTCAAGCTCGAGGGTGGCGATCCCCGAGCGCTCAGCGTCCTACCCTGAGAGTAAGAAACGGCCTCAGGCCGAATACTCCGGGAAAGTGATGCGGAACATGATTCAAAGGAATTGATGAAAAAGATTGACAAAATAAAACCCAAGAAGAAGAACAAATAAACCTTCATATTTTTTCTTATATTATGAATAGTATTGTTTTGTTATGAATAGTATCCTTTAGTTTGTTTTATCCCACATAGGAAGTTTAGCAAATTTTAAGGCCTAAGAGCTCCTATAAATAGATAGCTTCCCAAGCTCATTAAACACACTTCAATCAATACAAAGCTAGTATTGTATACTTCCTCTCTAGCATTCTAGAGTTGTAATATTTAAAGTTTTCCTTGTATCAAGGACGTTTTGCTAGAACGAATCTAGTGTTTCGCTTCCGTTCTGCGTCAGTTGGTACCAGAGCCAAGTTCGAGAGTCCTAGTTTAGAGGGTTGTAGTTGTAATTGAGCCGTATGCTCTGCACTTGCCACTAATAGTGGACCCTGTGCATCAGAAAGCTTGATTGGTCAATTGAGTCGTATGCTCTGCACTTGCCACGTATAATGGATCTTATGCATCAGAAAACTTGACCAATTAAATTACAAACCTATAAGCCGGAGAATATGGCGTCCAAGAACAACAATGGTGGTGGAGATAGTGGCAACGTTGACATCAACATTGCTGGTAGTAGCCATAGCAGAGGCGAAGGCGGCCATCCTATTGATGGTGATCGAGGGATGGAGGCCCTTTGGGCGGAGATACAAGCTCAAGAAGAAAAGATGACCCGTGAACTCCGAGAGATTCGCGACATCCTTTCCAACTTAAGCCTAAATGCCAACAGGGCTCGTGACGATGGTGGGATCAACCGTGCCAGAGAAGATGCTCGTGGCCAACCTATCAATCAACACGACCTTGCAATTCGTCATAGGCAACCAGCCTATGAAGATGAATCTGATGAAGAGCTCCTAAACTACCGAGGAATCAACCAAGCACAACCACGAGCTAGAAATCAACCACAACATCCTCATCAACGTGGTTTTGCTCGACATCGCAGACCACCAACATATGAGGAGGAATCTGACAGTGACGAAGAAATAAATCAAAGGCATCAACATGCACCCAGGAGAGGACAAGGCTTTGACGAATATCGTCCTAAAGCCGACATTCTCAACTTCAACGGCGATCTTAATATTGAAGCATTTCTTGATTGGTGCAATGAAGTTGAAAAATTCTTTGACATGATGGATGTACCGGAGGACAAACAAGTAAAACTAGTCGCCTACAAATTAAAGGGCGGTGCAGCTGCTTGGTGGGACACCTTGCAAAACAATAGAAGGCGACAAGGAAAGGCACCCGTTCGGACTTGGAGAAAGATGAAACAACAACTGAAAGGAAGATTCCTTCATCCAGATTATGAACAATACTTGTTCCAACAATACCAAAACTGCAGCCAGGGTCATCGATCAGTGAGAGAATACACTGATGAATTTCTGCGCCTTACTGCTAGGTGCAATATATCAAAGTCGGAGGAACATCAAACATCACGATACCTCAACGGCTTGAAATTTGCAATCCGGTATATGATGACATTAGCTCCAATATGGACCGTTGATGAAGGTTACAACATGGCATTAAAGGCATAAATACTTTTGGCTCGTCCTTCCACTCGACAAACTCCTTTTGCACCAGTCCGTTCGAATCCTGACAGAGGCAAACAAGTTGCAGAAGAAGCAACTCGTCCTTTCACTCACAATACTGGTACTAGCAATCAAGGGGTTGCCAAATCAATTAAACAGACGTCGAATACCACCCGACCCAATAATCCATATGCTAGGCCAACCATTGGAAAATGTTTCAAATGTGGAGAACCTGGTCATCGTTCCAATGAATGCCGAGCTCGCAAGTCTGTCAATCTAGCAGACTATGATAATGAGTGTGATGAAGAAGTTGAGTACAATAATGATGATGACTTGGAGGATGCTAAAATTACAGACGAAGATAGAGAACAAGTGACTGTGTCATTCAACGATTATTGTACACTCCGAAACAAGAAGACTCATCCCAGCGCAAACGCATCTTTCATTCAAAATGCAGTATTCAAGAAAAGGTATGCAACCTTATTATTGACAACGGGAGCTGGGAGAATATTGTTTCAAGAGCTTTGGTGAATCACTTGAAGCTGCCCACAGAACCTCATCCAACACCATACGAGATTGGGTGGATCAAGAAAGGACCTTCAATAAAGGTCACAGATGTGTGCAAAGTTTCTATTTCTATTGGAAAATCTTACCAGGATGAAATCATGTGTGACGTAATTGACATGGATGCCTGTCATATTCTACTTGGGCGACCGTGGCAATATAACGTTGATGCAACTCATCGAGGAAGAACAAATGTCTATTTTTTCTGGTGGAATGGAAAGAAAATAGCAATCCTCCCAACCAACAAAGATAGACGCAAAACTTCTAAAGTGGAGGGGAAGTCTTTCCTTATTATGGCAGATTCTGCAAATGAATTCTTCAAAGAATCAAATGAGACCGGAGAAACTTTTGCTCTTGTAGTCAAAGGAGAGGAATCGCATGAAGAAGAAGTCCCAGAGGAGGTACAACACATATTGAAAGAATTTAAAGAAATTATTCCGGATGAATTACCTGATGGACTTCCACCAATGAGGGACATCCAGCATCACATTGACTTAGTCCCTGGAGCAAGTTTGCCAAATCTACCTCACTACCGGATGAGCCCAAGGGAGAATGAAATACTAAAAGAAAAGGTAGAAGAATTAATGCGCAAGGGGCATATTAGAGAAAGTATGAGTCCGTGTGTAGTACCAGCTTTGTTGACACCCAAGAAGGAAGGAAGCTGGAGAATGTGTGTGGATAGCCGAGCCATCAACAAAATCACAGTCAGGTATCGTTTCCCTATACCTCGACTGGAGGATATGTTGGATCAATTACAAGGGTCAACAATCTTCTCGAAGATTGACTTGCGTAGCGGCTATCACCAAATCTGTTTAAGGCCGGGAGATGAATGGAAAACTGCTTTCAAAACACGGGAAGGCTTATACGAATGGTTAGTCATGCCATTTGGACTATCCAACGCACCAAGTACATTCATGCGCCTTATGAATCAAGTCCTCAAGCCATTTATCGGAAGGTTTGTCGTGGTTTATTTCGACGACATTTTGATCTATAGCCACTACAAAGAAGAGCATATGGACCACCTACGTCAGATTATGAAAGTCCTTCAAGACAACAAGTTATTTGTCAACTTAAAAAAATGCAGCTTTATGACAAATCGCTTAGTTTTCTTGGGCTTCATTGTAAGTGCTGAAGGAATCTATGTTGATGATGAGAAAGTTCGAGCAATCAGAGACTGGCCGACTCCAAAGACAGTCAATGAAGTCAGAAGCTTTCATGGCTTAGCCACATTTTACAGGAGGTTCATCAAGAATTTTAGCAGTATCGTTGCTCCTATCACTGATTGCTTAAAGAAAGGAAAATTCCAGTGGAATGAGGCTGCTGACAAAAGTTTTGCACAAATCAAAGAAAAGTTGACAACTGCACCTGTCTTGGTGTTGCCGAATTTCGATAAAGTTTTTGAAGTGGAATGTGATGCAAGTGGAATTGGCATTGGGGCAGTATTATCTCAAGAAGGCAGACCTGTTGCATTCTACAGTGAAAAGCTTAGCGAGGCACGTCAAAAATGGTCAACCTATGAGCAGGAGTTATATGTTATGCTTCAAGCTTTACGACATTGGGAGTATTACTTAATTCCACGTGAATTTGTAATATATTCTGATCATGAAGCCTTGAAGCATTTCAAGAGTCAAAAACATTTGAACAAGATGCATGCAAGGTGGGCTTCGTATATGAAGCAATTTCCTTATGTTATTAAACATAAATCAGGAGCTTTCAATCGTGTTGCCGATGCCTTGAGTAGTAGGGCAACTTTGCTGGTTACTTTAAGTGGCGAAGTTGTAGGGTTTGAATGTCTGAAGGATCTCTACCCAGAGGATGAAGATTTTAATGAAGTTTGGCATAAACACTTGTCAAAGCAACCAACTGGAGACTTCCACGTCCATGATGATTACCTATTCAAAGGTAACAGACTTTGCATCCCGAGGACATCCTTAAGGGAGAAAATCATTCGAGACTTGCATGGAGGAGGACTCGGTGGACATCTTGGACGAGATAAGACTATTGCAAGTGTGGAGGAAATGTATTTTTGGCCACAAATCGAAAGAGATGTGGGCAAGTTCGTGAGGCAATGTCCAATTTGTCAAACTGCAAAGGGCCAGACACAAAACACGGGACTCTATATGCCGTTGCCTATACCAGAAGATATTTGGAAAGATTTGTCTATGGATTTCGTCTTGGGATTGCCAAGAACCCAAAGAGGAGTAGACTCTGTATTTGTGGTCGTGGATAGATTTTCAAAGATGGCGCATTTCATCCCTTGCAGGAAGACTTCAGATGCAGTGCACATTGCAAGACTATTCTTCCAAGAGATTGTGCGACTCCATGGAGTCCCAAAATCCATCACTTCTTATAGAGATTCTAAATTTCTATCTCACTTTTGGCTCACATTATGGAAGCTCTTCGATGCAAGTTTAAAGTTCAGTAGCACAACTCATCCTCAAACTGATGGTCAAACCGAGGCAACCAACAGAACCTTGAAAAATTTGATTCGTTGTATTTGCCAAGATAAGCCGAGACAATGGGATTTTGCACTTGCACAAGCTGAGTTTGCCTATAATAGTGCAATCCACAGCTCAACTGGAGTATCACCATTTTTCATTGTCTACAAGAAGGTACCAAAGCATGCTCTAGATTTGGTTAAACTGCCGAAATTCTCTGATAAGAGCATTGCAGCAAATAAAATGGCGGAACAAGTGCAGTCTATTCAAGAAGAGGTGAAACAGAAATTGGAAGCCTCAAATGCCAAATACAAGACTGCAGCTGATAAGCATAAAAGGGTGAAGGTATTTAAAAAAGGGGATATGGTCATGGTCTACTTGAGGAAAGAAAGAATTCCAGTGGGTACCTACAACAAGATGAATCCGAAGAAGTATGGTCCCTACCAAATTTTAAAGAAGATCAATGACAATGCTTATGTGGTTGATCTTCCGGATGATTGGGGAATTTCATCAACCTTCAATGTTGCTGATTTATATGATTACTATCCACAGGAAGGTTCTTTATATCCGAAAATTAACTCGAGGGCGAGTTTTTCTCAAGTGGAGGAGATTGATGCGGAACATGATTCAAATGAATTGATGAAAAAGATTGACAAAATAAAACCCAAGAAGAAGAACAAATAAACCTTCATATTTTTTCTTATGTTATGAATAGTATTATTTTGTTATGAATAGTATCCTTTAGTTTGTTTTATCCCACATAGGAAGTCTAGCAAATTTTAAGGCCTAAGAGCTCCTATAAATAGATAGCTCCCCAAGCTCATTAAACATACTTCAATCAATACAAAGCTAGTATTGTATACTTCATTTCTAGCATTCTAGAGTTGTAATATTTAAAGTTTTCCTTGTATCAAGGACGTTTTGCTAGAACGAATCTAGTGTTTCGCTTCCGTTCTGCGTCAGAAAGGCAAGGCCACAGAGGTTAGCCCTCCCAGCAAGGATTTTGTGGAGGCAACCAAGGTCCCTTGCGACCCCAAGCTGGCAATAGTCTTGGCGAAGCAGCTCTCGCTCGACCTGAGGACGACCACAATCACGGTGAGGTATCTTCGACCGTGTTGATATGGTTATGTTTTTCAGCTTGGCTAATCATTTTGCTATCTTTTGCGTAGGCCGAGTCCCACATCCTTTCAGCACCCAACTTCCTTGCCAGGGTCTAGTCTCATTGCATCGAGCTCGAACAACGATACATCGACGCTCGAGCCGAGCTTGAGGCCCTGAGGGAGGACGCCGCCCTGAGGCGTAAAGTGGACACAACGGAGATTGACCGGCTGACAAAGGAGCTCGAGGCAGAGAGGTCTCGGCACGAGGCCGCGGCCAAGGACGTCGAGCGCTACAAGCTGGAGAGGCGCGAAGCCGAGACGAAGTTTCGAGAACTGGTAGATTGGATCGGCTAACAAGGGGAGAAGGCGGTGGAAGCTTTCAAGTCCAGTCAAGTGGCCGTGGACTAGTTGGCCACGGAAGGTGGGACAATGGCCAAGTACGCCGAGCTGGAGTACTACTTCCAGGGCCAAGTCGCAACTCGGGAGCGAGCGAAGACCTTTATTCCCACCTCCAAGAATGACTACATCGAAATCTTGGAGGCTTCACCACTGAAGTTCTGGGATATTCATGAGCTCCCATCCGACCTAACGTCCCAAGCTCAGGAGGTGATCGAGTTTGTGAAGAAGGGTATCGATCAGGTCGGGGATGAAGCCGATGCCACTACCTCCACCGCTGTGCCTAAGTGAATTTTGTAAACTCGCCCGGGTCGGGCTCTTGTAATCTTGCCCAGGTCGGGCTATTGTAATTTTAAATTTTCAATTTAATGAAATGATTATTTTGCATTTTATTCAAGTTCGTACAAATGTACTTTTCCCTTCGTAAATTTTCTCAAGTAGATGGGGTCGGACCAATATAATTGACCTTTCAAACTTAATTTTAAATGTAAGGAACCGAGTTGGACGCGATTAATGAATTCCCATCCTAATCCGAGCTGGTTAACTGGACAACTAATGTTGCCAACCTGGACTCGTCAGTCCGATTTAAAATTGGTCAAACTAATGTTGACAAATGTTGAGTTCGAGTTTAGACCCAAACTAACATCCCGACCTGAAGCCGGATTATTCCGAGTTGGACCTTAATTCGAACTGGCAAAGCTAACCAAATTATTATTGATTATACCCGAGCTGGAACCTAGTCCGAGCTGGTTTACTTCATCATTAGCTCGTAATTAAGCGTGGCCACCACCTTAATCCAAGTTGGGCAGTAGCTTAGCAGCTGAGGCGTTTGGGCCCGGGTTGGGCTTTGCACTGGTTTACAAAATACATTGTATTGAGGTTGTACATGAAGTACTTGGGCTCGGGAGCCGATTACAAGAAAATGTTTTTATAAGAGATTTTGGCTTAGGGGCCTTTATAAGATATCTGGCTCGGGGGCCATTACAAGAGATTTCGGCTCGGGGGCCGTAGACAAAATCCCGCTTCAGGTGTTCTGAGTGTCATGTATTCTTCAGTAGTTTTCCGTACTTGTTACGGAGGTAGAAGGTTCCAGGTCGGACTTCTTTCACGACTTCATACGGTCCTTCCTAGGTCGGGGAGAGTTTGTTACCCAAGCGTGGCACAAAGATGGCCTTTCTGAGTACGAGGTCGCCAACCTTAATAGGCTTAGACTTGACCTGTTTGGCAAAGGCTCTTTGCATGGCAGCTTTACTTGCCAACATTCTGATTTGAGCTTTAACTCGGAGCTCTTCACAGATCAGGGCTCTGTTTATTCCTGGATCATGGTGGAGGGTCCTACTGGTAGGGGACCCGATCTCCACTGGCAGCAACGCTTGAGTACCGAAGGTCAGTTCGAAAGGCGATTCTCCCATTGCCGAGCTGGTGGTAGTGGAGCCCATAACACCTCGGGGATAATCGATGCCCACTAGCCTTTCGCTTCCTCCAGCTTGGTTTTTAGGCCCTGTAAAATGATTTGGTTAGTTATTTCGACTTGGCCATTACTTTGAGGGTGAGCAATAAATGAGAATCTAAGGTCGATCCCGATCTCAGCACATTTGCCTCGAAAGTATGCACTATCGAATTGCTTGCCGTGGTCGGTAATGATGACCTTCGGCACCCCAAATCGGCAAATGATATTCTTCCATACAAAATCCCAAGCTGCCTTTTCTGTTATTCAAGCAACACCTTTAGCCTTAGGCTGTGAGGCCCGACCTTGATTTGCGCGCGATACCTCAATTTGTGTGCCCTAACCTTGTATTGCGTGCCTTAACCTAGGTTTAAGAGTCGTGTCTTGATTTACGTGCATTCATTTAAGGTTGCGTGCATTTACTTAGAATACGTGTATTTGGCTCGTAATTCGTGTCTTACCTCGTAGTGCGTGCCCTAGACCTAGGAAAGCATGCCTGCACGCTAATCGAGAAAGCATCCTACACAAAGCACTAGACTATTAAATAATCCTACAACTCCACTAACTATTATTTTAATCCTAAGTCAATGCACTAAAAGACAAAACACTAAACACTAAACATTCTTTATTCCTTTTGCAAAATCCATGCACCTCAAATACCACAATCAACCTACAATAAAATAAATCTTAAAACAAGACAAAAAAATTCAGATTTGTGAGCACTAGGTGGCCGGCCATACCTATGTCCTTGAGCAAAAATTTGAACAAAACAATTAATTCATGCATGCTTAGACACAATCTTACACATTGTCATGACTTTTTGTTGCACCAAGGTACTTTTGCTAACACCCAAGTCTTCATTCTCGGCCCTCTCAATGACCATACTCCTCACAAATTCAAAATTGCTCAAAGAACAAAATAATTTCAGCCTTGTATAGCTTCAAGGCCGACACACACACTTAAGCATCCTCAAAATTTCATTTCTCTCAAACCCTCTCTCATTCTCTCCCATTCTCTCTCCTCTCGGCTATGACCTTCTCTTGAGCATCCAAGGCTGAAAACATTGCTCTCCATATCACTCAAGCTCGGCCATAGCAGCCCAAGCAAGCAAGAAGCAAGAAAATCTCACCCGAAGCTCACAAAACTCTTCATTTTCGGCCTAAGGTAAGTCTTGATAGTTTTCTTCCATTTCTTTTGGTTTCACACACATGCACACCTTCCTCACATGCTAACTAAGTTAGAAATTAATGGAAAACAAGCTATCTCTAGGCCAAAGCAAAGAAGAAGCTCCCTTTGTGCATTTTGAAGAGCATTTGTGCATCTTTAACCATCAATAGGCTAAGGTGAGGGTTAAACTCTTTTAAAAGCTTTCAAAACTCACATGCATGCTTTCATATGGCTAGATTTACCTCTGTAATTATTGTATATGTGTGTATATGAGCTTATCTTCTCATGCATGGCATGATAATGGCTAGAACTTGAAGATAGGTAAAAACGTTTTTGTTAGCAGCCTTCTGATCTTGTAGTACGAAGTGCATTTGGCTTAGTAAACCTTGATAAAAATGCTTGAAAATTGGTAGTCCACTAGTTTTGTCAGTTCTAAACATTGTTTGTAGAAATAGGCCACGGCCAATTTTGACTCTAAGGCCTCCAAAATGGTCAAATATCGTGAGGTGTCTAAATCTGAAAAATTTGGAAAAATGAAATAGGTTTCTGGCAGATTACTGACTTTGTAGAACGAAGTATTTTTAACCTAGTAAATGTTGATATAAATGCAAGAACATTGGTAGGTTGCTAGATTTTTCAGTTCTGGACATTTTTGTCAGAAATAGACCAAAGCCAATTCTGAATCTAAGACCCTCAAAATTGGAAAAAATCGTAATGTGTCTAAAACTGGACAGTTTTGCGTAGTCTCACGGTTTTGGCCATAACTCCTAAGTCAGAACTCCAAATGATGCGAGGTTTGTTCCTAGATTTAAATCACTCATTAAGATTTAATTTGACATTTGGTTAATGGAAATTGGAGATTATTTGTTTGTCTAATCGAATGTGATAAAATAGACCATTGCAGTGAGGTTTTTGTTTAGTGATATGCTTAGAATCATGTTGAGATCTTGCTTGAGGTATTGAATGCTTGGAATTGTGGCACTTAGATATTGTATGGACTGTTGTGGTTGGTTGAGGTTGTTTAATTTGATTGATGTATAGTTTGGGATCATTAATTGATGAATAGTTTGCTTAATCGCATGTTTAAGCACGGAATTGAGGTCTTAATGCTTATGACTATTTGCAATGAAATAATATTATGGTTAAATGAGTTAAATTATGTGATTAATAGGCTGTCCGTAATTGTCCTTATAGCTCTAAATGTGATTTCTGATCATTACATGTTGATAGGTAAACTTTTCTTGTACCCGGTCTCATGTAAACGTCGTTGCATGCTTGTATAATCTTAATACTTGACACGTGAACCTCGAAATGAGTTATATGACTTGATTTATATGTGTTACATGGTTGCCCATTTAATGTTCGTATAACTCTATGTGTTCTACAAGTGAAATTTCATGTCAAGCATACCTCGTTCGTTTACTTGGCAATATGTGATTTTATAATTGCTCGGAGGCAACCTACTTTGTTGTCCTCCTAATGTGATAGGTTAAATGTTATAATTGTGCATTGCATACAAGGTTGCAACCTTTCATTTTGGCATGGTAGTGTCTCACGCATGCCAGGTGGTATCGGGCTTGCCGGTGCTACCGTGACTACCATGGTCCAATTCCCTCTCTCGCTTAGGGGCTAGACTTCGTCGGAGAGTTGGGTCGTAGGTTTGGTGTACATCCGGAGTATACCCGTTGGAATGATAAGTGGATGATTGAAGCCGGCTGCAACAACTGTTATAAAAAATGAACTTGAGAGCAAAAGCTCACCGTATTCTTTTCACTATGTGTTTAAGTACTCTCGCTTGGTTCCTAGAGGACCTCGGGGAGGAAAGACGGGTAAATGTGTTTATTTACATTTATATTATGTTATAAACTTACTTGTGTTATATGGCATGCTTTCAAAAAGGTTTTTCATAAGTTTAACCGGAAAAGAGTTTCAAAACGTATTTCTAGTTTCCCCCTCGCTGAGTTCATAAGGACTCACCCTCTTTTATCATCACAGGTGAAGAAGATCAGGAACAGGTACCCGAGGATAACGTGCATGTTGATGACTCCTTGGAGTAATTGCCTGCCTTACGTGCCTTGCTTGACTGTGGCTATTTTGTGAACGATGTGTTTTGTCTTGAAGACTATTTCTTATGTTGTTTATTGTTGTTGTAAATGACCCCTAATGTAATTTGGGGTCTAATTTTTGCTTGTACTGATTATGACTAGATGAACACTCTATCTTGTGTGTTGCTTTCACTATTTTGATTTAGTATCTATCGCAGGCAACTCAATCACTAGGTGAAGAATCAAATGATGTAACTCTATCTAATTTCCCTAGGTGCTCAATAGTAAGCTAAAGATCAACAGGTACTTGTGTAACAAGAATAAACAAATAAATGAGACATAGTTATCATGCTAGGCTTGTTAATCAAACGAGACTTTCGAGATAACTAGTAGGCATATCGATTGGTGATAGATAGTAATCTTAATTGGAATCGAATTTGAAATTGAAAGTTTTGAGGCATTTAGAAAATTAGGTCAAACTAAAGAGTCCAATTATAGCCGTTATGCTGCCGGTTTTTCAAAAACGATTTGGAGTTCTAGTCTAACGGATAAACTTAACCTTCGTCAATCGGTTATAGTTGTAATATAACGAGAACGGTTAGATCACACCCTAGTCTAGCCTCTATAGATTGAGTTGGGGCGTGACACAGGCCATTTGGTAAAGTAGTCTACAACTACAAAGGCGTGCTTCTTCTAGTCAACACTGGTTGACAATGGGCCAATGATATCTAGACCCCATTGATAGAATGGCCACGGGCTCACCATCACTGTCAGGTCTACCGTAGGCTTTCTCTGTATGTTGGCGAACCTTTGGCAGGTGTCACACTTTTTTACATACTCTTTAGCATCTTGTTCTAAGATTGGCCAAAAATAGCCTTGCCTCAATGCCTTCCGAGCCAGAGCCTTGCCACCTAAGTGGTTTCCACATACTCCTTCATGGATCTCTCAGAGTACATAGTTTCCCTCCTCGGGCTCGACACACTTTAAGAGAGGCCAAGTGTAGGCTCTCTTGTAAAGTTGCCTAGCTAATATGACAAACTTTGAGGCTTGTTTCATGAGTTTCCGAGCTGCTTTTTCATCCTCTGGGGTCATCCCCCCTCCAAGTAGTCCATGATTGGTTTGGTCCAATCTGGGCTTAAATTGAGCTCGGCTACGGCTTGTCTCCCCAACTGGATACTTGGTTCGGAGACTTCTTCCACATGGACCAGTGCGGGTCGGCTCTCGCCCAAGGCCAACCTGGACAGAGCGTCAGCCTTCATATTCTCCTCCCTTGGGATTTGCTGCACTGTGAGCCTCTTGAGCCCTGAGGTCAAATCCTTAACTTTGTTGAGGTAGGCCAGCATAGCATTGTCTTTAGCTTCAAACTCTCCTGATATCTAACTAGCAACCAATTGAGAGTCGGTGTTCAGGTTAATTGTTCGTGCCCTGAGCTGAGCCGCAATTTTCAATCCTGCGATCACTGCTTCGTACTCAGCCTTATTGTTGGACGCCGGGAAGGCGAACTTGAGGGAGTATTGGTGCTCATACTGGGTCGGGTCGAGGATGACCACTCTTCCAGACTTTCCTGATGCCCCATCCACATGGACCTTCCACACATCCTCTGAGTCATGTTCGGCTCGGCCAGTACACTCCACCACAAAGTCCGTGATGGCTTGGGCTTTGATGGTTGTTCTGCGTTGGTAGGTGATGTCAAATTGACTCAGCTCAACTGCCTATTTCAGCAACCTACCCGATACTTTCGGCTTGTGGATGATGGACTTGAACGGGGCATCTGTCACGACCTTAATTGGATGAGCATCAAAGTATGGCTTCAGCTTTCTTGCCATCGTGATGAGCGCAAGGGGGAGTTTTTTCAAAGAAGAATACCTCACCTCGGCCCCTTGTAAGGTTTTGCTGACATAATAGACCGGCTTTTGCTCATTCCCTTCTTCGCGGAGTAGAGCTTCTGCCACTGCTGTCCCTGAACATGCCAAGTACAGTACGAGTTCCTCCCCCACCTCAGGTCGGGATAGCAAGGGTGGCGAAGCTAGATACATTTTCAGCTCTTAGAAGGCGTTCTGGCATTCCGTAGTCCATTTGAAATTCTTAGGATTCCTCAATATTTTGAACAAAGGAGCACACTTATCGGCCGACCTGGACATGAATCTGCTTAGCGCCGCGACCTTGCCTGCGAGCACCAGGACGTCCTTCACACAGGTCGGTGGTGCCATGTCAAGTATCACCTGAACTTTCTCCAGGTTGGCTTCTATTCCACGGGCTGTGACCATGAAGCCATAAACTTTCCTGCCTTGACGCCGAATGCGCACTTTTTCAGGTTCAGCTTTATCCCAAAGTACTCAATTACGGCGAAGGCTTCAGCCAGGTCGGCTACATGGTCTTTCGCCTTTTTGCTCTTGACCAACATGTCATCTACATAGATCTCCATATTTCAGCCAATTTAATTTTTGAAGGCCTTGTTCACCATCCGAGTGTAGGTAGCTCTAGCATTCTTGAGGCCAAAAGGCATGACCTCATAGTAGTAGAGACATTTATCGGTAGTGAATGCAGTCTTCTCTTTGTCTCCGGGAGCCATCTTGATCTGGTTATAGCCTTTGAAGGCATCCATGAAAGAGAGTAGCTCGAACCCGGAGGTGGCATCCACCATCTGATCAATTTGAGGTAGAGGGAAGCAGTTCTTAGGGTAGGCTTTATTGAGGTCGGTAAAGTTAATACACAGTCTCCATCCTCCTAAGGACTTGGTCACCAGCACCACGTTGGATAACCAGGTTGGATATTGGATTTCCTTTATGTGGCCGGCGTCTACCAACTTGTCCACCTCTTCTGCTATGATTTGTTGCTTATCATAATGGAAGTGCATGCGCTTTTGCTTTACCAGATAGTGATTTGGGTAGGCATTCAGGTGATGCTCAATCCCATACCTATCATGTCAGAAGCAGACCATGCAAATATGTGTTCATTTTTCAGGAAAAATTGACTTATACCTTTCTTGAGGTTGTCAGAGAGTTCACTCTCGACCTTTGCTCTGTTTGTTTCATCAGAGAGTTCCACCTCTTGAAGGTCTTCAGCTAGGCTTCCCCTCTTCGCATCCCTCTTCTCATCGGGTAAATCTGGCCCCCAGTCAACCTGATATTTGGGCGGAGGGAGCTTTCATAGCACCCGCAAGCCGAGAGCTGAGCTCCTCGGATGGTGGCAGTGCCGCCCGGGGTCGGGAACTTCAAGGCCTGATGGTAAGTTAAAGGAACGACCTTGAAATGATTGAGTGCCACCCGAACCAAGATCCCATTGTACGTGGGGTTGCAATCCATCATGAAGTTGGCTTGCATCGAAACCCGCTTGTCTCCATCTTCCAGTTTTAGTGGGAGGTTGATGACCCCTTCGGCTCGGTAGGCTTGTCCGATGAAACCAGCTAAGGTGCCCCTTAATGGCCTGAGTCGGCTTCTGTCCAACCCCATCTGTTCAAATACGCTCAGGAATAGGACTTCTGCCGAGTTCCCGGTATCCACTATTAGCCTATTCACGGTGAAGTTGGCTATTTCAGTGCTGATCACCAGTGGGTCGTCATGGGGCAATATCACACCCTCCAAGTCTTCTGAGGAAAAAGTGAGCTCCTCCATCTCCGGGACCGGATCCCGCACCGGCCCATACTCCCTCCCAGCCCGAATATTACCTTTTCTGCCAGCCGAGGTCTCCCCACCAGACGCCAATCCTCCTGCAATGGTCTCAATCACAGCTAGATGCTCGCCCCCAACCTGGCGCCTGGGCGGACTTCTCTCTCTGTCTCTCTAATCTTGACTCTGGGTCGACTGTTGATCTACGTACCTCCGGAGGTGACCTCGGGCTATCAATGCTTCAATCTTCTATTTCAAGTCTTTGCACTCCTCGGTGGTATGGCCGTAGTCCATATAGTAGCAGCAATACTTGGTCCTATTGCGCTTCTCGGGTTGGCCTTTCATCCTTGGCACTGGAGGCAGGTGGTTCTGGTGCTGGATCTCCATCAAGATCTGCTCATTTGTGGTGTTAAGGGGAGTGAACATAGTGAACCGGGGGTTCTGCTTCGGCTGCTGAAACTGCTTACCTCGATCGTTTTGGATTTACCCCCATGTTGGGCTCGAGAGGTCTCTCATTTCTTGTCGACTTCCTTCTCCTTGTCGTCATCCCTCTTCGCCTGATGGATTTCTTCCGAGTGTATGTACCCTTCTGCTCGTACCATCAGCTCGGCTATAGTATCCACTGGATCGATGGCCAAGGAAGATGTAAGGGGGCCCGGCCTGAGTCTATTTTGGTAGGACATTAACGCCATGGAGTCCTCCAGGTTGGGTATACTGAGGGACTCCTCATTAAATCGGGCCGTGTAAGCCCTTAGACTTTCTCCCTTATGCTGCTTCATCGTCAACAATGATGAAGTGTGGCGGGTTGCACGTCGGCTTCCTGCGAAGCGGGACAAGATACCCTCAGCCAACTGATGAAAACTTACAATAGAGCCGGGATGAAGTTTTTGGAACCAATCCAGGGCATTGCCAACCAGGGTGGTCAGGAATGTCTTCATCTTCATCAGGTCGGTCATATCATGCAGAGTCATATGGTGATCAAAGTTGAGCAGGTGGCTGGCTGGGTCTCCGTCCCCATTGTAGACTGTCAGGTTGGGCATCCGGTTGCTGGTGGGAACGGCGTCGCCAGTACCTCAAGTGAGAGTGGGCTAACACCGAGTTGGTTAATGACCTGGGCTATGGCAGCCGCGGTCTTGGCCTACTCGGGGTCGGCATGGGCCACCCTTTTTCCTCTCGTCTCCACGGGCCTCGCCACCGGCTCCAGGAAGCCTTCTCCATCTTGTGCTCGGGTTCACCCCGGGGCTGGAATGCGAAATTGTGGATGCGCGGACCGCGACGTAGTTGCTTGCGGAACTGGGTGTTCCGCAGCTAACCGGGCTACCTACTCCTTTAGTTCCTCAAACATTCCGAGTATCATCCTCATCTCTGGTGATAGGCTGAAGTTGGGGTCTCCATCTGTAGAAGGGTTAGTTTCTGAGGCTAAGTGTATACGTTAGCTCACTCCAACGTCGGTTTGGGTTTAGTCTTAGCTAGGCACCTGTGTCGTTTCGAGGTCCTCGTCCGGGTTGGGTGAGTCCTCTACCGGTGCGCTGTGGCTTCTAGTTTGTACCATGATGGTTTCTCAATAAGTGGTGAGAAGAATGATAGAAAGAACTCGTTCCTACAGACGGCGCCAAACTGTCGAGGTCGGAATCTCGCAGTTGAGGTTGGGAAGCTACTCCTACCGAGCTGAAATTCTAAGTCGGCTTCTTGACCTGGATTTTTGGGTCGGTTACCTGACCTGCACAAGGAAATTAAGGAAAAGGCGGGGTGATGACCCGAATTTTTTCCTCGGGCGCGCGAATGATTAGTATGTCCGAGCTGGTGAAGTAGCTGAAAGTATTTAATGTCGAGTTACCTCCGGAAAGAAGGGGTGAAGCTCTATTTATACTAAATTCGGGTCTGACAGCATTTAATGCAGTGCAGCTTTATGTCCCATCAAGACTTTATGTCCTATCAGAACAGCTGGCACCCAGGTCAGGGTTTCTTGGGTCGGGGTGAGATTGGATTAGCATCCAAGTTGGGCATTAGCTGAACAGGCTGGCCTCGGCCCGAGTTGGACTTCTCCAGCTTGAGGTGGGCATCTTACCTCAGCTCGAGGGTCTCCCTCATCAATCAATAAAACCAAAATCTTCTTTACCAATTTCATTACCATGATGTGCACATAAATTTATTTTTAAAAGCAAAGCCACTAATTTTTGTTGTGAAATACTCAAATTGAATTTTTAGTGTGACAATTCACGATGAAGGATACTATATAGGCTTATAATTATTGATATTAATAAATCACTCTTTATTAACATTTAAGTTGATTCTCAAATAAACAAATAGATAGTAACTGCAACGATCTATTAACTTCTCGTAAAAAGAAACGTATGAGTTTTAACATTTTATTGCCATATGCAAGGGCGGAGGCACGTTGGCATCAGTGTATGCCCGTGTCTACACTGGAAATACCCTTCAAAATTGAGGAGTATTTTAGTAATTTCACTATTTAATTATTATTAAAAAAAAAAAAGACAATAGCAGCTGCCAACTCATTTTCACTTTACCTTTTGCTCACTTACCACCTGTCTCCTTCTTCATCCAAACTATTCAAGCTCGAGCAAAAAAAAAAAATTACCTTGATCAACTCACGCCTTCTGCCACTGCCACTGCCAGGTTTGGATTTTTTTCTACTGTGCCTCCGCCCTTTTGTTCACTGTTAACTCAAGCCAAATATGAATCATGAATGGATGTTTATTTATCTGTCTCTAAATTTTTTGTTGGATGAATGATGAATAGATGTTGACCTTTTGGCTTTTGTTGAATGTTGGCATCTTTTAATCTTTTAACTTGTAAGTTGGTAAATGGCAAACCTGAGCAAAAAAGACAAAGAAAAGTTGACAAAGCCAACTGATTTTGAGTGGCTTTCAGTTTCAGTCGCAGACTCGCAGTGTGGTCCGTGTGGACCATGTGTTCTCTTTTTTCTTTTTTTTTTTATCAAACAGTGTGCGGATTATGGTTTGATAACTGATAAATAATAATAGGTGAAGTTTTATAATAAAATTTCAAAAGGTTGTGTAATTATTTATTCATTTTATTGTCCTATTAATTTATTATAGTGTTTAACATGTTTCTCCTTCTTTCATTGTCTATTGACTGAAAAAAAAATTAATGCTAAGTTTTTAATATTAAAATAATAAAGTTTCTTAACTCTTGAAGTAAGAGGATGTAGTGATTTGTTAATGTTAAAAAAGAAAAGAACTTTTGAACTTTTTTTAGAATTCAACTACATCAACTTTAAGCAACAAAAAAATGACAAAATGAACTTTTTTCAAACTGATAAATAATAATAGGTGAAGTTTTATAATAAAATATCAAAAGGTTGTGTAATTATTTATTCATTTTATTGTCCTGTTAATTTATTATAGTGTTTAACATGTTTCTCCTTCTTTCATTGTCTCACCATACTTTAAGCAACAAAATAATGACAAAATGAACTTTTTTCAAACGAGGACAATTATAAAAAGGTATTTTTTGTATTACTATAGTCTTTTATTTTTCTCTCTTTTATATGTTATGACATTATTATACGGGGAGAGTCAAGTCTTGAATACTTTGTATATGTTTTGGTACTTACATTTTTATAGTTATTATAATTTGCATAAATTGAATACTATTTTATGTATAGATAAGTGTCCGAAACCTTTGGTTATTGGCTATATCACTGTGTGGAGCTAGACATCGGGTGCTTACACTGACCTCCGGTGCCTGGCTCCGCCACTGGCCATATGTGCTATCTTAAGATTTAGATGATGTGGATCATTGCTTTAGAGATGAATTTTTCTAGGAAATCTTTTTGCAAACTGATCTCAATAATTTACTTAAGAATTAATTAGGTAAAAGACATATTAAAAAAAAAGAAGACATATGTAAAGATATATCCCTTTTTCAAAATAAAAGAATTTGTAATTCATCCATTTATATTTAATTACGTACCCGATGCATTGTTTTTTCACTTTGTTGAGTTGAGAATTACCTTTCTGCATGATCTTTGCATTGTCAACGAAGTTTAATTGAATTTGGTGAACAAATTTGTCAATTTTAAAAGGAAAAAGAGAAAAGAAAAAGAAATACCAATTTTAATTTAATATTATGACACAACTTACTTTTTCATTTATAATCTATACATCCCTTTTCCAAAAACTAATAGAATTTTTATGAATCATCCTATTTATATTTGATTATATACATGATGCATTGTTACTCTTCACTTTGTTGGGCACTCGAGAATGGCATTTCTGCATAATATTTACATAATCAACGAAGTTTACTTTAATTAAATTTAGTGAACAAAATCATCAATTTTGAAATCAAATAAGGTAACACAATTCCACCAACAAATAAGTTCTATTCTTTTAAAAATTTTCAAGGTAAAACAATTCCACCATCAATTTTTGATAGCACCGCCTAAAATACAAGATAGGTTTTTTTTTTCTTATTATTTTTCATTGGATTTCAAAAAATATTTCTATCCCTCGCCACTCATAAAAGATAAGTTTTTCTATTTAACTTTAGAGATTATAGTGAAGAAAGATAATTTTTTTTTTTTTTTTTTTGTGATTTTAGTTCATAGGGGGTTGTGCCAAATAATTAGTAATTAGTTTCACGTACAAACATAAAGCGAGACATCATAAATCACTTGCACTTTAATATACTTCCAGTACCGCCTAAAATAGGAGGTGAGGTTTGAGTAAAATGCATGACACTCCTATTTGTTAGGTCAATTCTAACAGTTTTTATATATTTTTTTCTATATATAGAGAATTTGGATAATTTCTCTACATCTAGAGATTCAGTATTTTAGTTTCACTCCAACAGTTTCCCTACATTTAGTAAATCTCTTATTTCAAGAAATCTCTATTTCAATTTCACTCCAACTACTTCCCTATTTTAAAAACTCTCTTCTTTTATTTACTCTACATGTGAAGATGTAGAGATAAGTTTAGGGATTTATTATTGCATCTTCATATGTAGAGATAGTATGATTTAGATGTAGAGATTCTCTACATGTAGGGATAAGTATAGGAAAACAGTTAGAGGCCAAAATCTCTAATACTATCCCTATATGTAGAGAATATGGTGATTTATGACATCTATTAGAGATGGTCTTATATTAAAGTTGTAAAGTAAATTTCATACTTAGGCTCCGTTTGTTTGCCGTAAAATAACTTGCTTGTGTAAAATGTTTTCCGTGGAAAGTGTTTTCCTGGAAAATAAAATATTTTACATGGCTCCGTTTGTTTGCCGTAAAATAACTTATTGAGGGAAAATATTTTACTGGAAAATAGAATACTGAAAAATATTTTCTGGTGTTTGGATGTACGGTAAGTTCGGTAAAATGTTTTCTTATCCCAAAGGACATGAAAACATTTTACATAATTTTGTACTAGCCGCAATTGTTGACCGGAAAATATTTTACGGTTAACCAATTTTCCGGTGTTACCAAACACCGTAAAATTAAGAAAAAGCAGCCGCAATTTTTGACTGGAAAATATTTTACGGTTGACCAATTTTCCAGTGTTACCAAACACCGTAAAATCCGATAAAATATTTTACAGCAAACAAACGGAGCCTTAGTTCTTATTGTTTACATGTTTTTTCAATGTAGTTCTTAATGTTTCAAAAGATTCATAGTGATCCCTAATGTTTACAAAAGTTATTCAAAATGGTCTCTACTGTTCAAACTTAGTCAATTTGGTACTTGTTATTTTTCAAAAAAATCAATTTAGTCCCTATTGTTTTTTACAAAAATTCAATTCAGTCCCTGCACATGACTCATATTTGGGGACTAAATTAAATTTTATATATGGAAAATAATAGGGACTAAATTGGCTAGTTTTGAACAATAAGGACCATTTTGAATCACTTTATAAATATTAGGGACTAATATGAATTTTTTAGAATATTAAGGATCAACTTCAAAAAAAATGTAAATAATAGGGACTAAGTGTGAAATTTATCATAAAATTGTATAATAAACTATGTGTTTCAAAAATTGACAAATACCCCCTATGTTATAACAAAAGTTGCACACTTTCTCCAATTTAAAACTCCATTAACAACAAGTGTAAAATGACAGTGTTGTCCTTTATTTATCTTCCTTTTCTCTTTTCTTGTTTTCCTTTTTCTTTTTTCATGTTTTTATTTTTTCACTCAATGATGTGATGACACATGACAGCCACGTCTCCAATTATATGATGACACAGGGCACTATTCTCTCCAATGGTGTGATGTCACATTGCATATCGTCTCCTCTGCCAATAGGACAACGACACGTCGCGATAATATGTCCATGTGAAAAAGTATATATGAAGAGAAGCGACCCCCCCCCTCCCTCCCTCCCTCCCTCCCTCCCTCCCCATGTGAAAAAGTATATATGAAGAGAAGCGACCCCCCCCCCCCCCCCCCCCCCCCTCCCCCAAGATTTGAACCCACAACCCTCCAAGTTCTCCAATTATGGAATAGCTATTAAGCCAAGCCTTTCATTTGGTCAATTGGAAGCATCCAATTGTTTATGTAAACGTTTCCCGTCATTAACCTTATTCAACCACCAGTCGTCACCGTCCTTGGCCATATTCTTTCCACCATTACCACCTTCAACATCTGCTCAACTTTCGGCCAGAAAAAAGAAAAATTTACAGATTTAGCTAAGACAGTGTCTTATTAACATTTACTAAGCCATGTAAACGCAAACCAAGTAAATGATAATTGAAAAGAAAATTATGAAACTGTTCAAAGAAGAAGTGGAAGGATTTGAGCTGCTCCGTCACTTCTATCATCGTTACCACGACAAGCAACCGAACTAATAGATGAAGGAGGTCCAAAAGAGACTTTCATCGTTCCTGTGGAGTGGTTACAATGATGTGACTAGGAAAGCCAAAGTGGCATGGGCCGATATCTGTAAGCCACACGATGAAGGAGGCCTGGGTCTTAAACCGTTGGAAGAGGCCAACAAGATTGCAATCTTAAAACAATTCTGGCATATGTACACCAACAAATCATCCATTTGGGGGTCTTGGGTTAGGAAGATTCTGTTGAAAGACAATAGCATATGGAGTATTACCATTCCAACTGATGGTTCTTGGGCATGGAAAAAATTATTGAAATTCAGGGAGCTTGCTGGAAGACACATCAAACACATTATTGGAAATGGAGTTGATACCTTCTTGTGGCGGGATGTGTGGCACCCGTCAGGGAGGTTGGCACATAATGTGCAGCATGATATTATCCTCTCCTCAAGACTTGGGCTGCAAAGTAGGGTGAAGGAAATCATCAGAGATGGATCCTGGCGATGGCCAAGATGTCTTTCATCTTTTGACATGGTTATTAGACTTGATCCTCATAGAGCTGATACGGTGGTTTGGGATATTGGTAACAATGGCTGTTTCGAGACTGCCACGACGTGGAAAACTAAGAGAACCACATATCCGAAAGTCCCTTGGTTTCACCTCATTTGGAAAAATTCTTTCATCCTGAAGCATAGCTGTTGTACCTGGCTGGCAATCCTTGGCAGACTTCCAACGAAAGATAGATTGATGAGTTGGGGCATCCAGATTAGTGGTACTTGTGTACTCTGTAACATGGTTCTGGAAACAAAGGAACACCTCTTCTTTGAATGTTCTTTTAGTAGGCAAATTTGGCGAAGTTGTGCAAAGCAAGCTAAGGTGAAGGTTATTGCCTTATTGGAATTAATTGGGAAAGAGTCGTTTGGGGTAGTTGCAACCTTAGCCGGAAGAAAACTTTCCAGGCAGTGATCTTCAAGCTTTCCTTTTGTGCCTGTGTTTACCATCTTTGGCGGGAGCGAAATGGGCGGATCTTTAGGAATGATTACTCTACGGAGGAACAACTCTACAAGAATATTTCAGCGAAATGGGCGGATCTTTAGGAATGATTACTCTACGGAGGAACAACTCTACAAGAATATTTCTGATGATGTGAGATACAAACTGATGACAGGCAAGAAATACAAGAACAATAGGTTTAACAGTGAGCTTTGTAATCAATGGAACCTCAGTGCGATTATCATTTAGTTGCTTTTTGTTTCAAGGATCTTTCTTTTGTTGATTCCTTTGTAACAGCTGCATTGTAAGTTTTTGGATAGTTGAATGAAATTGTTTCTCTTGCTGACCCAACAAAAAAAAAAACTTGAAGTGGTAATTAATTAGGAAAATTGATTTTGGCCTAGCTCCAAGCAATAGTTAATAGAGGAAAAAATGGATTGCAGCGCAAAGAGTTTGTTACTATGTTGCATATACGATTCACAGTTCCATTTGCGAGAGATTAAGTAGAGGTGGGTTTGGTTGTTGGTAAAGATGAAGAAGAGGGTTTAAAAAAAAATGGTAAAGATATATTAAGGGTATTTTGGTCATACAATATATGTTTGAAGGTTTAATTCATCTCCATATGCATTTTTTGCGTGTGTACTACACTCTCTATTAATTCTAACAGAAAATTTAACGGCAGGGGGTTTAATGCAACTTTCTATGTAACACAGGGAGATATTTTCCAGTTTTTAAAATATAGGCTTTATTATACAATTTTTATATAACATAAAAAGATATCATGCATTTTACTCGATGAGGTTTTCACTTTTTTATTTTCCTTTTTTGGGATTCCAATGAACGAAATATCTTATGTGTATTGTTGGCTTATAGACGACGAGTTTCTATTCGTCGCCAATCATGAAGGTTTAGACTGTCTATTTCGTTCCGGAGATTATAATGAAGAAAGCTAAAGTATTTTATTTGTGATTTTAGTTTATAGGCAGCAGTGCCAAAAGTTTTGTAATTATATTATTTCCTTTTACAAACATAAAGCAAGACATTACAAATCAATTTGGGATCAAATGTGCTCACTCTTATTTATCAATATGATACAAGCCTTCAACGTTTTTCTTGATTATAAGACTCGTATTATTCTCCAGTTTAATCCAAAAACACAGATGATATAGAGGGGTAATTATTGATGAAAATATAATTATGGTTAGACAAGTTTAACTTCCAAAATGTGATGAACCTTACTCAAGGACACCTAGTGTTGATTGGTTACTTAATTTCGAGCTCACCCAACCCTTTTAGAAAGAAGATCATTTCGATGACTCTGCACAAACTGCTAATTTTACTAGAGCAAGATATTAGGGGTGAATTATCCTCTCGAATTGTGAGAGACTGTCTTTTGCTGAATCTCTCTCATACAGTAGATTAGCATAAAACGGTTTTGTCCTCCCCTCAAATCAAAAAACAAAAAAACAAAAAACTAGTGCTGCTTTGATCTAGTGCTAGCTGGTGCATACGCAAGACAATACTCCTTTATCCGATTGCGGAAGATCGGATCATGATGGATCAATTTATTGAAGCAGTCAGCATGGATCATTCGAATAACACGTCGACAACATTTAGGGCTAGTGGGTTCCCATGGGTAGTAGCATGCTAATAAAGCAGTTTCTTTACATTTATGAACACGTCTGATATGGGGCGCTAAGGAATGCTTGGATGACATGATTGTAGTCGCAATGCTTGCAATCATCAATGAAACCAAAACGTTCTTGACCAATTTCATTGCCATAATGTACGCAATTTTTTTTATATTTTGGAATAGGCGAAGCTACTGATTTTTGCGGTGAAATATTCAATTGGATTTTTAGTGTGGGAATTTAGGATGATGGAGCCTAGTCTTATAAAGTTTTTACCCGCATATTTTATTGGTATTAACATGTAAGTGGATTCTTAAATAAATAAATAGATAGTAACCGCAACATGTGAATTAAATCCACAGAGAAAATAACGTATTTTCTTTAACATTTTGTTTCCTTATGTGCTCTCTTAATGTTTATCTAAATAATGTGGATCATTCCGTAAGTTTTAGAAACGAATATATATAATTTTTTTCTAGGACATCTTTCTACGACCTAACCTCAATAATTTACTAAAGAGTTAATATTACAAGATACGCTAAGTAGTTCATAATTTTCTCTAATTAGATCATTTAAAACTTGCTTTAGGGAAAAAGAAATACGTAACCGATAGTTCCCTTTTTTAAAGTAAAAGAATTTGTAAAGCATCCACTTCGTATTTTAATTATGTACCCGATGCATTGTTGCTTTTCGCTTTGTTGAGTTTTTTTTTTTTTGGTCGGGCACTTTGTTGATTTTTTTTTTTGTCACAAAAGTCAATATGTATATTGACACTGAAATTTGAAATAAGTACATTAACTAACCTCAACTGAGTCAGTATTACGTTGTACAAGACAAGAGAGCTCTAGAGGTAATTGACCTATCCTAGCTGCACGTACAGTGCAACTCGTCGCTTTATTCATTGATCGGCTGATCCAAAAAAATGAAAAGTCAGCTACTGATAATAGGATTAAGTGCGAGTTATGGACTATAGAGGAAACCCTCCAGTCACACAAAGAAGAACCTCTAAAGGCCTTGATAATCGGAACAACATCCGATTCGATAATTGTTGACATAGGAGCCTCATAGGTTGCAAGGAGCAGACAAGCAGTTTGACATGCCAGAACTTCCGCTTGACAAGGATGAGCACACCGTATCGAGTGAGCACGCCCATCCATCACACGGCCCCTAGAATTGTGGACGACCACTGCAACTCTGCCTGGGAGTCGAGGCTAACAAAATAGGCGTCACAGTTTGTGATGCATTATTACTCTTCACTTTGTTGAGTATACACTACAACAAAAATTGTTTTCGGCGAGGGACGATTCCCCTTGCCGGGCCCTTACCGAAAGGGTCTCGGCAAGGGCCCGACGAGGGAAATCGTCTCTCGTCGAAACCTTCGTCGCTGAATTGGGGTCCCTCGCCGACCCCACGCCATTTGGCGGCGGCTCGGCAAGGGACTATTTTGGTGACGACTGTGCGAGGGCAACAAGCCCTTGCCGAATGCGTCCCTCACCGAGCCCTCGCCAAATTAATCCCTCGTCGTGCCCTCGCAAACACGTCCCTCGCCATGCCCTCGCAAAATTTGTCCCTCGCCGATCCCTCACAAAATTTGTCCCTCGCCGAGCCCTCGCAAGTTTTGTCCCTCATTAAGCCCTCGTCGAGCCCTCACAAAAATGTAAAATATTTTTTAAATTATCTTTATAAAATTTACAATAATAAGTTGTTTGACCTGTGACTACAAATTATCATTATAAAATTTGCAAAAATGTAAAATATTTTTTTGAAACTTTTAATATTTAGAATAATAGATTTAAATGATAGAATTTACAAATATGAAATTCATATAAAAGATAAATTAATTCAAATTTGACAATCAAAATTCAATTTAAAATTAAAATTACAAATGTCCTATATTACATATAAGATTCCAGAATGTTTTAATTACATATATAATTACAAATTTGCTACCCACAAATTTGACTTAACCCTATGCATTTGAATCTTCTCCGAAACTTTCACGAGTTTTGAATCTCCAGAAGCTCTTGTCTGAAAGTATATGAAATAAGAAAAGTTATTGTTAGACTTCTTAGATTTGTACAGAACCTCATAAATAATATGAAGAAAGACAGAATTTACGAAGATGTAGAGGAATCACTGTCACTACGACGATGAAAACCCAAGCACGATTATAGCTAACAATATTCATCTAATAATACAAAAGTACATCTCATCCACAAGCTTATGAAAATTGCAACTGCATGTACAACAAGACTAACACTACTCTAATGTACCCAAATGCTAAACTACATGAAAAATCATCAGCTAAGTAATATCATAAGCAAAAAAAAAAAGGACAATCAGCTAAGTAAGATTATAAGCAAAGGAGAAAAATGCTAAATTTCAAACTAGTATCTTCATGCTCTTTTCTTATCTTCGGGAAATAAGAATAAAGAGTCCAATATCTAGGATAGATCAACTGCACATCTAATCACTATACCAGCCTATTCATTCCCTCAAGAATTTCAAAGGAGATGGACATAAACATCCAGTAGGTTAGTTTTTTCCCAATCCAATATTCACGGATGCCCAAAGACCAACAACAACAGCAAATCCCAATCCAATCAGTGCAACACGATCTTCAGAAGCAAATCCCAATCCAATCAGTGCAACACGATCTTCAGAATTAATCTTAACAGACGAAGCAAAGATAATAATCACAAAGGGAACAACAAATGTCAAACACGTATGCTTTCATCCACATAATATGCATATAGGAAAAGAACAATATCTATATTTAGATTGACTATCCTAAAAATTTCTATGCCTCACGAGAAAGTAATTATCATATCTTTCACCCTACCAAAGAGAACTTCCGCAAATTTTTAAGGGATGGCCATGATGACTTTAAGTCAGCTAATCAAAAAATTGTAACCATCTTGTTTCTTTGACATTAAGTATTTGAACCAAGAATGAAGCAACAGTTACTTATACACACACATTAAGTACACCCAAGATAATTTCTAGTATTAAATCTAATAATCCTCAAATTCTAATTAATCTAACCAATCAATTTTACTCACTCAACTTAATTATAATTTCCTTCACTATGCCTTAACTATTAAATCGATTTGCTTACTCTTATATAAAATCCAACCACCAACTTTTTACTAGCCAAAATAACAGCTCAAAACACAAACTCAAAGTTAAGAGTGGAGAAATTGATTACCTTTGGACCCATCGTGACTTTTCATTTTCATACTAGTATGTATACATATACACATAATAGAAGAGTAAAGAGTAAATAATAAAACAAAATGAAGGAATATTCAACCACTGAAGTTTATTATTATATGAACTAAATACAAACAGAGGATTCAAAATCATGGAAATAATTAGAAATACCCAAATTCATCTTGATCTTAGCATCAAGGCTGCAATGTGGAAGCTAATCACGGCCACTGCTACGCCTCTGTTGCATTCTTCACTGCACATTATTGTCATAAAATTATTCACTTTTACACATACTACTAGCATAGTCCAAGGTATAAATTAAAAAAATAAATATCTAAAATTTTTTAAAAAAATTAGAAAATAAAAAAAACATAAAAAAATGAAAAAAACAAAAAAATTAAATTCCAACTATATATATGTATATATACGGATTCATACATATATAATGCATTCGTACATATATGGGTATATATATACGTGTGGGTCGCAGGGTATAAATTAAAAAATAAATTAGACATTAAAAAAACTAAAAAATTAAATTCCAAAAATAATATATATATATGCATAGATCTGTACAGATCTATAAAAATATCTATGCATATATAATGTATAACAAAAAACAAAACAAAAAAACCATTGATGCCACAAATGGGGGGTGGGTTGACGGGAGGGGGTGGGGGTGGGTTTGCCACTTTGGGAGGGGGGTGGGGTGGGGGATGCGGGTATGGGGGGTGGGGGGTCAGGGGTAAGGGGTAGGGGTTAAGGGTGGTGGGTAGTGCTATAGGGTAGGGGAAGGGGGTGTTGGCTTCGTTGATCTATGAAAAAGGGTAGGGATTTTTTTTTTTTGGTATTTTGGTTTTCAAATCGAGGGCTAGCTGCTGCTGCCCTCGATTAGACTAGAATTTCGGCGAGGGCCCAGTAGCGACTGGCCCTCACCGAAATATGTTTTTTTAATTTTTTTTTTATAGTTATTAAATCTAATCGGCGAGGGAATGACCCTGTCCCTCGCCGACACGGCGAGGGAAGGCCCCATCCCTCGCCGAAATATGTTTTTTTTTAATTTTTTTTTTACTGTTATTAAATCTAATCAGCGAGGGAAGGTCCTATCCCTCGCCGAAATATGTTTTTTTTACTATTATTAAATCTAATCGGCGAGGGAATGGACCTATCCCTTGCCGAATTGGCGAGGGAATGGCCTTGTCCCTCGCCGAATCGGCGAGGGACGGACCTGTCCCTCGCCGAATCGGCGAGGGAATAGCCTCCCTCGCCCAGCCCTCGCCGAAAAGCGAGGGCACGACAACACCCCGTCGCCGAAACTGATTTTTCTTGTAGTGTTATGAGAATGACATTTGTGCCTAATCTTTACATGGTCAATGAAGTTTACGTAAATTAAATTTATGAACTATTAAGTGATCATCGCATTTAAAAATTTAAGCGAGAAATGAGTTTATTATAATATTTATTATATTCAACACGTCCTCGCAAATGCAACTGGAATTAATTTTTGAGTCTCTGGAATTAATTTTTGAGTCTTGTACTTGAATAGTTTTAGTGTGTTTTTGAATGAGTAACAGTAAATTTTGAACACAGGACCTTTTAATAGGTAGACTCTGATACCATATTAAATGGCCACCTCATCTAAGCTTTATTTGTTTGCCGTAATATAATTTGTTGGTGAAAATAATTATTCTTGCAATAGTGTAAATTTTTTAAAGGGCAATATTTGTTCCTGTTATCAGTGTTGCCAATGTTCTTTGAAAATGAATGATATGAATTATAAGATTATAATTCGCAGAATTCCAAGCTTGCCCAACTGATCCTGAATACAAAACCAATTATATAATTCATTCATTCCTACCAGGAAGAGTAAATGACTTACCACTGCTTTATGTTTTGTCAAAAGTACACAATATTTTTTTATATTTTAAAACGCAGTTGATTACCTCTCTATATTTTATAAAAGTAGCTGAATAACCCCCTGTATTTTATAACGTAGTTGATTATTCCCTTGTATTTTAAAAATATAGCTTAATACCCCCTTGTGTTTTTAAAAATGTAAGTGAATACCCTGTTAACAACACAAGGTTTATGGTCCATTTTTAAATCACATGGAGTATTCAGCTACATTTTTAAAATACAGGAAGTGTAATCAGCTACGTTTTAAAATACATAGGGTATTCAGCTAATTTTATAAAACACATAGGGATAATCAGTTATGTTTTAAAATATAAGGGGTATTATAGACTTTTGACAAAATACATGGAGGTATTAAGTCGTTTATTCTTCAAGGAATACATGTCTATTGGTGTGAATTTATATTTAGGCTTTGTTCCTAACTGTAAAATTTTATCTTTTGAGTTGTAGAACTTTTAGAGTAGAACTTTTGTTAGAAATGTTATTGAACCAAGTCGTTGATTGTTTGACCTGCCTTAGGCAACGTTGAGCTTTTAAAAATTTTAAAGGTTATATTGGACTTTAAAAAATATGGAAGGGTATATTAAAAAAAAAAAGTTTATCGTGTTATGCAAAACAGTTTCGTAAAAACCTTTTTTGAAAAACTCGTTTTTAGAGCTTCTCAATTTTTAATCTTTTTCAGCTTCAATTTTTATTTTAAATCACTTTAGAAAATAGGTCAAACAAGTTATTTTCACTTCTAAACTCACAAGATGTGTTTTTGAGTGTCTAAAAGTTGAACCAAATAGATCATTAATCCATTAATAACGTCTTTTAAGCGCAAAATAGAGAATGCAAACCAGATCTTATCACCACACTTATAATTAACGACCAATGTCATTAGTGGACAGCAACTATTCCTATTTAGAATTACAAGGCCTTCAAAGTTCATATAGAATCAAGACTGGATCTAAGAATTTAATATTGGAAGGACTAAAATATTTTTTTAATGATACCATATAGAATTTTTAAAAAATTTGGGGGGGCCAATAATTTTTTTTAACTATATTACATAGATATTTTTTAAAAAATTTAAAATGTTGGTGGCCCCCCTCTCACACTACATAGATCCACCCCTGTATAGAATTGTTATGATTCCTTACATCAATTACAAGAACATACCATAATATTGATACACATGAAAGATAAACGAAAATGTAATAAAGCATTTCTTTTACATAGTGTTTGGATTGTACAAAGGAATGGAAAGGAAAGGGAATTAGACGAAGAAAAATAAAGGAAAGGAAAGGAAATTAGACGAAGAAAAATAAAGGAAAGAAAAGGAAAAAAAATTATTTGTTTGGATTGTAATAAAATAATATTGGAAAAGAAGAGAAAAGATTTTATAATCTTTTGTTTGGATTGGAGAAAGAAAGAAAAGAAAATGACAATTTTAAATAGAAAATTACTTGAGTGTCTTTTGAGACAATGTAGGGTTTAAGATATAATAAAGGTAATTGTGGAAATAAAAAAAAAACTTAAGGACAATAAAGATTTTTTATTTTTAACTTTTCATTTCCCTCCAAAAAATCTTAAATTAGAAGGATGGTAAAATCCTTCCAACTAAAAAAAAATAGAGGGATTTTAAAATTTATTCATAACATTTACTTTCTTTTAAATTGCAATCCAAACAAGCCTGTCCATTCCTTTCCTTTAGAAAAATGAATCCAAACAAACTGTTAGAGTCTTAGACACGGATGGTAGGTCCATATTCACTAACAAGACTGTTTGGGTCAATCAAATTCCATTCTGTAGATTTTCCTTTAATTTTACCCTCAAAAAAGGAAAAAGTGTTTTGTTTTGTTTTTCTTTTTGTTTATTTCTTTTTCTTCTTCATAGGATAGTTTTGATTGCCCTTTTTGTAAGAGGTGTTTGGTTCCAGAATTTTACAGGATTTGAGGAAAGTTAAGTTAGGAATGTGGCACATTGGCACTCCTATGTTTTAGTTTGCAGAACAAAAGAACATTCACCCATATTACAGTCGTGAACATATAACATTCCAATTATTTGCTCTTTTTTTTTTTTTTTTTGAAGATGTGGGAATCTACATTCCATAAGTTTGTTATGTATAGAGAATATAAAGACACCAATATCTCATCCCTATGATCAGATTGTGTGGGATTCTTGGAGCATGTTCTTATTCTTATGCTTTACCTACACTTTCTAATCAATCGTCTTTTTCTTCTACAACAAAACAAGGTTTAAATAGTCGGTCATTGGCAAAACAACCAAATGTACATAATATGGTATCCATCTTTGACTTTTTTTTTTTTTTTTTTGTTAAATCCATCTTTGACTTAATGATGCTCAAATGTAGTCCCTCGTTCTGCAGGGAAAAAAAAAGAAGAAAAAAATAGGGCCAGTTGTGTGGAAAATAGGGTTGAAATATCCTGCCAACAAATAATTTCTCTTTTTAGAAAAAATCGAAATTTCAGGAGAACTTTTAGGTAGATGGCAGTCTGTTTAACTGTCGCCCACAAAAAGATCTTTCGTTTTTATTTTCCTTAGTAGATAATAATGACAGAGGCTGAATTTTTTATTTGTGATATTTGCTAATGTAAATCAACGCCTCCAAATAAGAGATAACATTTTTTTTTTCTGGGACATTATAATAAAGAAATTTAAATTTTTTTATTTTTTTTATTGCCTTAGAAGCAGCACTTTACAATGTCGTATTTTTAAGGTAGAAGATGAGGCTTTGCTTTTTTATTTTAATTTCTTTTGTGATTCTAATGAACAAAAATATTTTATGCGTATTGTTGACGGGTTTCTACTCATCGCCAATCACGAAAGATAAGACTTTGAATTTATTTTTTTTTTGAGATTATAATGAAGAAATAAAATTATTTTATTTGTAATTTTAGTTTATAGGAAACTTTAAATTTTTGCTGACTGGTCCACGCGCAATGCATTGCTCCTTTATCGCATTACCGAAGCCTGCTTTGAAGAAGAGTTCATCAGTGTAGCAGTTAAAAGGGACCACTTGATTATTGATGAGTTGGCAACAAGAAGAGGTAGGTGTCAGCACCAAATCCCAAGGGTCGTAGCATTCATTAAGCGTTTGTTTGGATCGAGGGAGGAAAAAGTAATAAATGAAAGGATATTATTTAATAATAAAGGAAAGAAAAGAAAATGATTAACTCTTGTTTAAATTTAAAAATAATAATAAAAGAAAGGTTTATAAAAAATTTTGTGTATTTTTTGTTTAGATTGGAAATAAAAAAAAAGAAAAAGATAAGTTTTATAAATAAATTAACAAATTTGTTCTTTTATAATATATTGATTGTATGGTGGTACTGCTGAAATTTTTAAAATATGTTAAGGCTAATTTTGTCGTTGAACTTTTCAAATTTTTCCTTCCCTCCTTTTGACCCCAATTTGGGGTGATTTAAAATATAAAGCGATAAATGATTTTCAAAATTTTCTCAAATCATTTCCACCCATAACTCTCCCAATCCAAACAAGATGTCTGATTAAAAAATCACCTCAAAACCATTCTCTCCAATCCAAATCACTCAATCCAAACACAGTGTAAGAGTTTTCCGGTAATTTGGACATCGATGAGTATAACTGACATCTGGCGGTAAGAAATACCTGGACGACATGATTGAAGTCGCAATGTTTGCAATCATCAATAAAACCAAAATCTTCTTTACCAATTTCACTGCCATGATATACACGGAAATTTTCTTTGAAAAGCAAAGCTACTGATTTTTGTGATGAAATAATATTCAATTGGATTTTTAGTGTGGCAATTCACGATGATGGATAGTAATCTTATAAAGTTTTTACCGCATATTTTAGTGGGGTTAATAAATCACTCTTTATTAACATTTAAGTGGATTCTTAATTAAATAAATTAATATTTAGAGAAAGAGAAACGTATGATCTTTAACATTTTCTTTCAATATGTGCTATCTTAAGATTTAGGATGATGTGGATCATCCCATATTGCTTAAGAGATGATTTTTTTTTTTTTTTTCAATCAGCAAATGGAAAATTCATTGTAACTGTCTCAAGTACATAGGAGTATACATGTTCACTAGTCAAAATATTTACAAAAGAATGTACTAATCAATATTCCATAATTTATAAATACAAATATTAAAAATTGTACCTTCTAAATATTCCTAGGAAATTTTTTTGAAAAGGGATCTCAATAATTTACTTAAGAGTTAATATGTCATGAAGGTACGCCAAGTGGTTCATAATTTGCTCTTGTTAGATCATTTGAAACTTGCTTGAGGAAAAAGACATATATATTAATCGATATATCCCTTTTTCTTGCCTCCTAGTCATGTTCACTTAAAGATGTATAGATCTGATTACAGTATGTAATAATAAACTCAATTTTGCTTTCAATAAATAAGATCATACCACATGAATTAAGTTGACTTTCAACTAAAACATGCACGAATTAATAATTATCATGTGATCCATTGGTCTAATCGCAAAATCTTACCTTATTTTTCTTGAATCCCTATTTTAATAGTTCCAATAGAACCAAATACAAGGTTAGAACAAATTTCACCGTTGGAAGTGCCACAATACTATCATATCCAAGCAACACTTCACTGTTTGAGAAATACCAAGACTTCGCTAAGTTCGTACATAAGTATCAACTGGTTTCAAACAAAGGTAAAAGATAAAAAGAATGTTAGTCATTCACTTTCCCTTATCTAGTGTTAAATTGGATAGCATGCATGCTTTCAATGACCTATTGAAATCTGTATGCAAGAGTGGTGCCTAAACAAGAATATTTTTCACGACTCTTATACACAGATATATTGGGCAACACGACATTTCCTCAGACTGAAAAATCATACGACTATCAAGGAAATTAATGCAATGGCCCCAGATTTGTTGATGCCTTAATAGTACATGTCAACAAATCTGGGGACCATTGCATTAATTTCCTTGATAGTCTTAAGATTTTTCAATCTGGAGCCAATGTTGTTTTGCTTATATATTGTGTATAGACACTACAAGAAAAATTAGTTTCGGTGACGGGCCATCGTCGTGCCTTCGTTTTTCGGCGAGAGCTGGGCGAGGGAGGGGTTTCCTTGTCGTTTCGACGAGGGATAGGCTGTTTCCTCGTCGAAACGGCGAGGGACAGGGTCTTCCCTCTCCGAATCGACGAGGGACATGCCGATCCCTCGCTGTTTCGGCGAGGGATAGGGCCTTCCCTCGCCGATTTGGAGAGGGACATGCCGTTTCCTCGCCGTTTCGATGAGGAACAAGGCATTCCCTCGCCGATTCTGCGAGGGACATGTCATTCCCTTGCTGATTAGAATATTTGAATAATTTTAAAATTTTAGAATATTTTTAATTTAATTTTTTTTAAAAATAAAAATATATTTTTTTAATAGAAATTTAATATAATTTTTTATTTTTTTTTAAAAAATTTAATATAATTTTTAAAATATTTAAATATATTAATATTTTTTTAAAATATTTAAATTTATTAATATATATATATTTTTTAAAATGAATTAAGTTTTTAACTATAATTTTAAAATAATTTATTTAAAAAAAACTAATATGATTTTTATAGAAATTTATTTTAATTTTTAATTTTTTTTGAAAAAAGTTTTAATCTAATTTTTAAAAAATTTAAATTTATTAATATATTTTTTTAAAAAATAAATTTTATATAAAAACTTTTAAGTATAATTTTAAAATATTTGACTATTTTAATTAATTATTTATTAATGTGTATTTTTTCAAAATTATTACATAGTAAGTTTTTGGTTCAACAAATCAATTTCGCAGAATTATGGGCTAATTAACTTCATTTACATTATATTTTTACAAGCATTTAAGTTTTTTTTTAAAAAGTGACTAATAGTTCAATATTTTGTAATTTCATAAAAGGTCAAAAAAATAAAAAAAATCATACATTATTAACTCATGATATAATATGTAAAATTTTAATGTGTTATAACACAAAATAAATGAAAAGAAAAAAAAAATCATTTTATTATACAAAAAAAAAATAATAATATAATAGATAAATAGACAACACACACACGCGACACAAACTAACACCACAAACAACTAAATATCTCTCTCAACTCACACACCTCACACAGGTCATACTACACACGCACGTTTAAATCAAATTCAAACACTCACCTCACCATTCAGTCTACCCGTCGGTCAAACACACAAAATAAAAAGGGAAAGAACAGTGGCAGCTTCGGCGAGAAGAGAAGAAGAAAAAAAAAAAAAAAAGTAAAGGGAAGAAGATCAGTCACGCGACGGGAGAAGCAGGAGGGAGGAGAGAAGAAATAGGAAGAAAATTAACTTGGTTCAAGCCCTAGTTCATGTGTGCATTTTGTAACCAAGTTGAGGTGAGGGGAAATTCATATTGTGTGCAAATTTCTTGTGTTTTGATAGTATTATTTATTATGTAAAAGCTGAAATTATATGATTATGCCATGGTTAACTTGCCTAAATCGGAACCTTGAGTGTTGGTGTGTAATAGGTGTTAGTTGAATGCAAAAATGTGAAATGTGGCTGAAGTGTTTGTTAGATTGCCAAAGAAAGAATTTATTAGTTGAATATTGCATTTCATTTTTTTTTCCAAATAGATGAATGCATGAACAATTGATAAGTTGAGTTTGTTGTGCACATCAGCAGGGGCGTGTGTGTGCGTATTCGAGTTGACTGCCCAGCGCCGGGCAGTCCACTGGCGCTGGACAGTCAACTGCCGGCGTGAGGCTACTGCCGGCATTAGCCTGGGCAGTCGCCTCAACCTCTCCCCTCTTCCTTTTATGCTTGTAATGTGTAATGAGTATTGGTTTGCTTGTAGTTAATTTAGCTTGAATTGCTTTACAAATTTCAAACTGTAATATGGTTATCTTATAAGTTGTTGTGAATGAATGTTGGATATAGTATTTAACTAGTTATTATGCATGTTGTGACCTTGGAAATAAAAGGAACTTATGAGCTAAGAACATAATTAAGTGTTAGCTTGTTAAAGTTAATTCTTTTTAACTTGTAAAGGCTTGACATAATTGATTTATTTTGTGTATTTGTGATCTTGAACTAGTATTTTAGTATCATTTAGAAGTTGGAAAGCAACTCATGTCAGTTGTTCGTTTCGTCATCCAATATACTTGATGCATTGATGAATCAGAATATGATGATGACATTGAATCCGCGGAGCCACTTCACTTGTTAGGGGAAGCACAATGTTGGTGCATAGCTTGTTCAAGTATGTACATGTCTTGAACAAGTGGCAGTATTGTCAGCATAATCCATCTAGATTAACGTAGCAGTATTACATAACTATTTAAGAATAAGGTGTTTATGATTGACATGGCTTTGAGTTTCCAATGCCTGTGCTTTAATTATCCAGATGCTTTTATCCATCCCAAAACAAAACGTAAAAGATTATTCTTTATACTCCAAATACGAGATACAATTATCTCTGACCATTTATCTGAGTGTTGTACTTCTATTACAAAGTTATGTGTATGCTTTTCGTTATCTAGAGCATTTTTGTTTTCTATTTCTTATATATGGCTGCTCTCTGGTGTTTCTCTTCTGCCATACAAAGTTTTTACTTTTTTTTTTTATGCTTCTTTCTTTTCATTTTCTTCTACTTCAATAGTTTAGAGCTGAGATTGATTGCAAGTGTTTTCGAAATAATAACACTGGGAATTCCTGTGGAGGTGTTGCCATTAATAGTGGGTTGGAGGGTTCTTGACCCTATTTTCCCATGTAATTTTGATGCTGTTTGGCTATCAAGGTCCTGAAAATGGCTTATGTATCATATAAGATGGAGATCCCCAGTTCTCCTATGTGAGTTAAATTCAGTGCCAGGCTTACATATCTTGCTTCTCCCAATACTGCACTCACAAACGCACACACACATATATAGGCACATATGTATTATTTGAATGTCAAAGGAGCTTAATCTATATTAGTTAGGCTATCCTCAATGGAGGTTCTATAATAGGTCTTTATCCATCATTTTAGAGATTCATATAGAGACCAAATAGTGTTTTAGAGACCCACTTAGAGACTAAGGCAAAAAAAACTATTTTAGAGACCCATTTAGAGACCAAGATAAAAAAAAAATTTCCAGTGACGATCTCTATAAAATTGAGTCCCTATATCGTGTTAATTTTAATTTTACATAATAATTTGATTATGTGTAATTTTTTCTTGTGTGTTACTTTTTTTTATAATTAATTGTTATTTATATTATCTCAATTTTTTTAACGAATATTTCAAGCAAAAAATATATAATTTGCGACGAACATAACATTTAAAAAATTAGGATTACGTTTAATTACATAATTGCATTTTGAAAAAAAAACTAATTAAATATCTCTAATTAAAAAAAACCATACGTAAAAAAAAATCTTAATTAAAAATCCTCATTAATTTACCCATTAAATTAAAATTTTCTCATGTGTTGCGTTTTTATTTGTTTTTTTGTTCTTCATTTTTTTCAATTTGTAAATTAATTAATTTTATTAATTTAATCACAAATCTTTTATATAAATAATATCAATTGGATTGGATTTTTTATATTCAATCTCATCCGTCCGTTTGTTATCTCAATATCAAATATATTATCCATTGTCACATTCATTGGATTGGATTACCTTTCTTCAATTTCATCTGTCCATTTGTTATCTCAATCACAAATATTTTATTTAAATAATATCCATTGGATTGGATTTTTTATATTCAATCTCATCCATCTGTTTGTTTTTTTAATATCAAATATCTTATCCAAACACCATCCATTGGATTGGATTTTCTTTCTTCAATCTCATCCATTCATTTCTTATCTATTTTGCATTCAATTTCCTATATATATTAAGCCTTCAATCCTTTAACACTCACAACAATTCAAGCATACAATTTCTCTCCATTGAATTGTATTTCTTTTCCTCAATCTCATCCATTCGTTTCATTTCTATTTTGTATTAAATTTCCTATATATATAAAATGGCCCAATAAGGAACTGATTCCCCCCCATTCGACAACGAAGTCCATAACTATGCGAACGCGATGATAATGATGTACACAATATCAATCAGTAGTGCAGGTTGCACAGGAAGCAAATACAAATCAACATGGAGGAATATCGTCGTGTCGACGATCCATATGAAGAGATCGGGTAGGTGCCCATAATAGGCTAATGAATGATTATTTTGTTGATCGTCCTTTGTATCCTGTTTCTGAATTCCAAAATAGGTTTCGCATGAGGCGCGAAATGTTTCTGAGAATTATGGGAGATATTGTGCATTTTGACGATTACTTCAAACAGAAACCGGATGCAGCCGGAAAGGTTGGTTTCTCACCGCATGTAAAGATGACAGCCGCGCTTCATATGCTTGCCTATAGAAACCCAGCAGATGCAAATGATGATTATTTGAAAATTGCAGAGACTACATGTTTGGAGTCGATGATGAGATTCTGTCGTGCCGTCAACGCAGTGTATGGAGACAAGTATATTCGGCGACCAAACAATGCAGACATGTATAGGCTACTTAGAAAAGCCGATGAACGGGGATTTCTTGGAATAATAGGTAGTATCGATTGCATGCACTGGGAATGAAAAAATTGTCCAACCGCGTGGACGGGTACATATGCTGGGCACCATGGTTCTCCTACCATAATCCTTGAAGCGGTTGCATCGTACGATACTTGGATATGACATTCATACTTCGGTCCACTAGGTGCACGCAATGATCTTAATGTATTATACAGCTCACCTATATTTAATGATGTTCTTGAAAGACTAGCAACGCGCATTCGGTTCACCGTCAACGGGAGACGATACAAACAAGGATACTATCTGGCTGATGGTCTATATCCTAAATGGTCCACCATCGTTCAAGCATTTACCGATCCACAAGGTGAAGATAAGATCTTATTTACAAGATTGCAACAGGCATACCGTAAGGATGTTGAAAGGGCTTTTGGAATCCTTCAAGCTCGGTTTGAGATTGTCAGAGGGCCATGTCGTTTTTGGCATGATGATGATATTGAGGAGATTATGAAGATATGTATAATTCTTCATAATATGATTGTTGAAGATAACCAGACAGAAGAAGGTGATGATTTTGTGAATGATCCGTCTCGTTTTCATGTAGACGAGCCACCTGTTGTGCCCGATCGAGATTCAATTACGATTAACGAATATTTAAACAATCGTGGACAAGTCAGGGACGAAATTACGTACTTTCTCCTCCGAAATGACCTTGTTCAACATGTGTGGAACGAATTTCGTGTAGGAAATATAAATTTGTAATCTCATTATGCAATCTCATATCTAATAAAACATATATTTAACTAGTTAAAATATGAATTACAAACACATAGCTGATAAATAATACAAAATACATCTATTGTTCTTCGTCAAGTGAAGTCATATGAGGATGATAAACGTCATTATCAAAGTTAATCGAACGGGATGCCCTTTTTTCCATAATTGCATTTTGTTCCTCAATCATCCACGCTTTCCTAGCTGGAGTTTCGATTGCCGAAGTCTTCGTCATCATAATCTTATAATCGTTAGAAGTTTCTATTTCCTGTTTGTACTCGTTCATTGTTTTTGCTATGTTTTTCGCTTGTTCATTAAGATCTTCTGCAATGGCCTTACCCTTTGCTTGTTTTCTAGTCTTTTTGTTTTTAATCGGCCTTGACGATCTCGAGTTTTTCGGCACCGACTCCATGGGATCATCATTGTCAAGAGAAAAATCCGTCTCAGGTGGATTCATATTCATCATTGGACTTGCAACATCAATTATTGATTGCCATTTTTTTTCGTGTTGTAAAATTGACCAACAGTATTCCAGGTTGAAATTCTGACCCATAGCTGTGTATAAGCGTCTTGCGTCATCCATCTACAAAACAATTAAATATCTCTCAAAATTTAATTTAAAAATTTGTTAAGTATTAAATACAATATACTATTCATATTTTTGTAGAACTCGATTCCACATTGTTCTTGATGTTTGGTTTATCCCGATCAAAGGATCTTTGCTAATCGCGATATAGGCCCGGCACAAAACCTTATCATCTTCATGCGTGAAATTATTACGTCCCCTTGAAAGTCCGTCTGTACATTCCATATCTGCTAATCTATAAAGAGGAAAAAAATGATAATTAGGTTGATTTATTTAAAAATATACTAATACTAATTCAATAAATAAAGCTAAATTAAAAATATATATATAAGTGTCTAATTTTTTTTTTAAAAACCCTAATTACAACTATAAAAAATCATATAATTACAATTAAAATAATATAAAACTTAAATTAAAACATATAAAATATAAAAGCTAAAAAAAAGTTTAATTGCAATTGAAAAATAGCCAAACTAAAAAAACTAAAACAAAAAACATTAAATAAAAAAACTATAAAAACTAAAAAAGTTATACAAACCAAAAAACTAAATTAAAAAATATATTAAAAAACTTAATTAAAAACCTTTTCCCTTTCCCTTTTCTATTTCCCTTTCCCTTCATTTTTTCCCGCACCGCTGCCTCCACACACTGCGCCCCACCCTTAACCCACTGTTTCTCCCCCACCAGCGCGCCCCACCCCACTGCCCCTTCCCTCCCACCATCGCGCCCTACCCCACTGCCGCCTCCCCCCACCATAGTGACCCACCCCACTGCCCCCCTTCCACCATCGCGCCCCACTCCACTACCCCTCCTCACCCTCCACCATCGCACCCCATCTCACTCCCCCCCCACCATCACGCCTCACCCCACCCCATTGCCCCCCCTTTTTCCCACGATCGCGCCCCACTCCCATTGCCCTCCCACCACCGTCGCCTCCACCATCGCTGCCCCCACCCTCTTCTCTGCCTTGCTGCACCATCTTTAATTTTTTTTTCGCTGTTTATTTACCTTTTTCTGTTTGTTGAGGAAAATAGGCTCTAAATTTTTAACAAATCTGTGGTATGTTTAAAAATTTGTTTGTGGATGAAGATTTGTGAATTTGTTGTTGGTTTTTTTTTTTTTCCAGATCTAGTTGCATATATAGGCTAAAATTTCAACGGTTCTATTTTTTTTTTTCCAGCTTTGCAGGATGTTCAAATGGCTCCATTGTCAGAAGTCGTTTTTTTTGTTTTTGTTTTTGTTTTCTTGTGTGATCAGATCTGACGTTATGACTTTGTCAGAACGTCAGATCGTCACATGCCACATTTAGAGACTCATTTTTATCTTCTTGTATAGTCTCCATTTTCTTCAATAAATTTGTTGAAGAAAATGGAGACTAGGTGCTATTTTGGAGACTCAAAGCTTGAGTGATGTCATGATTTTGCCAAAAATTATCAAATAGTGTTTTAGAGATCCCCATTGGTGATGAATTTTGATCAATGGAGTCTCTAAAATAGCAATTATTTCTATTTAGAGATTCCTTAGAGACTCCATTGAGGATGCCTTTAGAAATCCTTAAGAGGAGATGACTTAAGTGAGATGATAGTTAGCTAATGATAAGTGGTATTGAACTAACCTCTTGGGTAGGTTATTACCTAATGTTAAGTGAAGAAGATTATGAACAATGTATGATATTGTGTTAGTTTGGGTTAACAATGCTTTAGCTTAATTGCACTTAATTGTAGTATATCAGTTGAGATAACCCCGACTTGAGTGGTTAAGCTATCTTCGGTATTTAATTCTAAATCTTTTAATGGGAAACTTTCGACTATAGGTAAATAGCTATATTAAGTAAAGCTAATAATGTGCTTGTTAACTACGATCATTTCTAGTTGCTTAGTTGTAATCTTTCCATTGAACTACTTCTAACTCGATCATTTCTAGTTTCTTAGAGTCATAGTAATGCCTTGATTAGTTACTCTATCTAACTGGGAAAGTTAAAGGACTAGAGAATGAAAGGGAAAATAAATTAAAATTCACTATTCATTTTTTTGCATTATTTATGTTTTGTTGTATAATCTCATTTTATTTGATCTTCATTCAGAAAATTATTGTTTTATACAGGATGTTCCGTTTCGGAGAAGATTCATCAATGACGAGTTTTTGGAGATTTAAAGTTCGTGAATAGTTTCTGATAAGATTCAAATACATAGGGGTTAAGTTAGAGTTGAGGGATAGCTATTTTGTAATTATATATGTAATTAAAACATTTTGTAATTATGTATATAATTAAAATATTTTGTAATATTAATTTTAAATTGAATTTTGATTGTCAAATTTTAATTGAACAAAGAAAAGGAAAGCAGTTTGTGACTGTAGGCGATCAGAGTAGGATATTGCAAGCGATTTGTTAAGGTCCCTATTCGAATTGGTTCCTGGTTTTTGTCCTAGTCAGAGACCCGTCCCTGTACATTTGTAATAGTGACAAGATTGAGTTGAATTTGTGAGGTAAGACCAGTAAACAATTTACAATTAGCAAACTAGGTTTGTTCTCATAACGTGAAGTGAATTATCGATTGTGTCATAAATACCCTTATCCCTATGTCCCGAGTCAGTGATTAAAAACTTCATTTTCTTCTCTTGATCTTGATTTGCATACTAGACAGTGGTCAAGAAATCTCTATTCTAAAGACAATATTCTTAATTCTAACTGGGAATAGTTATACATGATAAGCAAATGAATTGTTTGCTTACTATTAATAAAAGGATTTGTTTGTTTATTGTATTTATGGAGAATTAACGAATGAGGTCTGATAACTCTCTTACTAAAATTAAGAAATTGAATTTGAGAAATTTCACCGCTTAGCCTTGGACTGAGGTAAGTAGAACTCCCTTTTCACAGCTTATCTTCAAGGTTTGTTATGTATTTCATTTATCTTATAATTTTATTTTGTTATTTATGGTTATAGTCCTCTACGATCAGTCATGTTGAGTGATAAAGGAAGAATAACAAGAAGTAAAACTTCAATCTGAAAGGCTATCAAAAGTTCATCAATGACAAGAGCTTCTGGAGATTCAAAGCTCGTGAATAGTTTTGGAGAAGATTCAAATGCATAGGGTTAAGTTAAATTTATGGGTAGCCAATTTATAATTATATATGTAATTAAAATATTTTGTAATCATATATGTAATTAAAACATTTTGTAATTTTAAATTTAAATTGAATTTTGATTGTCAAATTTTAATTAATTTATTTTTTATATGAATTTCATATTTGTAAATTATACCATTGAAATTTGTTATTCTAATTTAAAAAAGTTTTTTTTAAAAATTATTTAAAATTTGGCGACAGCTAGGTGACGGTTTGTTTTCGGAGATGGCTTGTTTTTGGAGACGGAATGTGTTTGGAGACGATACTTTTGGCGACGGCCAATTTTCATCTCTGCGTTGTTGCCAACCGTCACCAATATCCTTTTGGCGACAGCATAAAGACGAATTTTAGTTGTTGCCAAAAGCAATTTTTTTTGTAGTGTATGACCTCGGATTCAAGTTATTCAAAAAGTTTAGATTTAGGTTATCATTTTATTGTTACTGAAAGTTGCCAAAACTTGTCTACAACTACTCTTTCATCTTGAAGCGCAGACTTATATTCCTTATCTGACCTATATCTCATAGGCTGGTTCAGTAGAAATGTTCCCAGGTTAGCCAAAAAAACTGCCTTAACTGCCACCTAGAAGTTCTCCTGATTTTGTTTTTTTTTAAAAAGAACTTATCTGTTGGCGAGATATTTCAACCTTATTTTCTATACAACTTTTTTTCTTTTTTCTTTTTTCTTCCGAACGTTTGACTACATCTGTACATCATTAAGTCAATGATGAATATCTTATTTTGTACATTTCGTGATTTGGCCAATCACGTACCATTTAACCCGTGTTTTGTCCTGGGAGATAAAAACATTGATTAGAAAGTGTAGATAAAGCATAGGGAAATTTTGCATAAAAAAAAGCATAGGGAAATTTAGAATTATTTTTCAGTAGAGGAAAAAAATATACAATTTAATATTCATATATGAATTAAAAGAGTTTTCAGTAATATGGTGGCAAAGGTGCCGAATACATTGTGCATTACTAAAATATATAGGCAGATTACAACAATGTGTATAGGAATTCAAATCCCTGAATTACAGCAGTTGAATTACATTCAAACTAAAGAAGTTACAATCCAAGTGATAAGATAAGAGCTATCATTCAGTTACGCTAGATTTATGCTTTGAATGAGATTCAGATAGATCCTTATCATGCCCCCTCAAGATAGGCGTGCCATCGTGAACGCCAATCTTGCTACTTAGAATCTGAAATTGTTGTCGTGATAAAGTTTTGGTAAGAATATCAGCAAGTTGATCCTGTGAATGCACATGAGAGATACGTAGTTCATTCCTTGCCACTTTATCATAAATAAAGTGAAAATCAATGGCAATGTGCTTCATGCGAGAATGAAAGACAGGATTGGCACAAAGATAAATTGTGCCTATATTATCATAGTAAATAACAGGAATGGTAGTAGGAGCTAGACGTAATTCACGAAGCAAATTTTGCACACAATTGAGTTCTGCAGTGGTAGAAGCAACGACACGATACTCCGAATCTGTGGATGAGCGGGCCACTGTCCGTTGCTTCTTGGAACACCAACTGATAGGATTAGCCCCCAAGAAAACAACATAAGCCGAAGTAGAGCTCCTATCATCCAAATTCTCAGCCCAATCAGCATCCGAAAAGGCATGAAGCTCAAAGTTAGAAGATTTTCTTAGATGAAGTCCATAGTAGGTAGTATGCTTAAGATAACGCAGCACTCGCTTCACAGCAGTCCAATGCAGCTCTGTAGGACAATGCATGAATTGTGAAAGACAATTAACAACAAAAGACACATTAGGCCGAGTAAGAGACAGATATTGCAAAGCACCAACAGTTTGCCTATATTGCGTGGTATATGTGGAAGAAGACCCATCATTAAGACAAAAAGAAGGCGATTAAGACATGGGAGAATGAACATTCTTTGCAACTTGCATGTTTATCTTAGCAAGAAGATCACTTATATACTTATGCTGAGACAAAAACAAACCATCCTTGGTGCAAGAGACCTCTACTCCAAGAAAAAAACTAAGAGACCCTAAGTCTTTCAAAGAAAAACGCTGAGCAAGCACATGAGCAACTTGTTGAACAGCCTTCATTGAGCTCCCAGTAACCACAATGTCATCGACATATACAAGAAGATAAATGATAGTAGATTCTTGCTGAAAAATAAACATAGATATGTCACTGCGCGAGCTGTGAAAACCAATAGACTGAAGAAAACCTTTAAGCTCAGTGTACCAAGCCCGTGGGGCTTGTTTAAGTCCATAGATAGCCTTCCGAAGTCTGCACATATGGTCAGGGAACTAAGAGCTCACAAAGCCAGGAGGCTGGCTCATATACACAGTCTCAGAAAGGGTGCCTTGAAAAAAGGCGTTGTTAACGTCTAACTGTCGAAGCGGCCAACCAAACTGAACAGCTAAAGTGAGAATGAGTCTGATCGTGGGTGGCTTTATGACTGGACTGAAGGTTAAATGATAATCCACACCAGGTCACTGATTGAAACCCTTGGCAACGAGCCGAGCTTTATAACGAGCAACTGTGCTATCAACCTGAAATACCCATTTGCATCCAACTATATTAGAGAGACCAGTTGAAGGAATCAAATCCCAGGTTCTATTACGGACCAAAGCATCGAATTCGGCACTCATAGCTTCATGGCATTCTGGATATTTCTGAGCTTGGAAAACACTAGTAGGCTCAAAAGAATCAGGCGGAGGACAATGAGCAAGCAGGCTGAGTTTATTAAGAGGTTTAAACACATTGTTGCGAGACCTGGTAACTATAGGATGACAAGATGGTAATGGGTCAGCAACTGAAGAATGAGATCGAGAGGGAAATTGTAACGCCCGAGAATTCTATCATAAATCCTTTATAACTGTTGCATACCTACTTGCGCATTCTTACGTGCATCAACTTTCTTGCTTAATTGCTTTTATTAGAGGTTCATAAAATTTTCGACCGCCTCGAAAGTTAGATTTTATATTTTTACTAGGTCATATGACATTTAGAACGAATCAAGACCTAGTTATTTTGGACTTTCGAGCTTGGGAACGTGCATTTAGAAAATAGTTTTCATGTCATTTGAATAGTGTTACGTACGTAACAACTTTAATTCTGAAATTGTTAGCATTTGATTAGAGTTAAGCTCATTTGACCAATCTTTTATAAGGTTTGACCTTGCAAAACTTAACATATAATATCATTTCACTTAATATAACACAATACAACTCATTATATCATAAAAATAAAAACAAAAATTACCTATATATCCCCCCCTTGGTCGTCCACCTCTAGGAGGAAAAGGAGGAGAATTTATTCATCAACCTTGCATCTTCATACAAGTTTTTTTTGAGCACCTAGGAACTTCACCACCTTCCCTACATCTTCATACAAGTGAGGGAGTTGCATTTTATAGCTTTCAAAATTTATGCTCTTATGTTGAAATTATTGATTTGTTGATTATAGTTATAATACTTGTTATAAATGCTTAATATGTGTTTATTAGAGCCTATAAAGTAGACTTTTAAAGCTTCATAGCATAAACCATGGTTAGAAGCTTGAATTTTAGGAAAGAGATGATGAATAGTGCTTGTTGTTAGGGTTTTGAATGAATTTGCTAATTAGCTTGAATTGAGACTTCAATTAGATGCTTTAGGCCCTAGTGAAGCTAGTTGAAAAGCCACGTGAAGTTGAATAAACCAAAACCAAGCTAAATTGCGAAATTAGTCGACCTTTAAAAGGGGACTTTTTCCGTTGTGCAATCCGGGCAAGTTTGGGCTATGGTTTGGGTATCATTGGGCTAAGGAAGCACTTTTGGTTCTTTCGTTACGCGAAATTGGGGCTCGGTTAGTATAGTTGTAGTTAAAACCCACTCGGGGCCTTCCAAAGCTTTAACTTCTAAAATGGGTTTTTATGATCTTAATAGGTGTCTTTTAGCTTAATTAGGACTATAGTATGATTAGTAGGCAGTTTGGAAACCTTGAGATGTGCTTAGGAGAAGAAAAGATTAGTTAAAGAAAGGGGAAAAGTAGTATTTGGCTTGTTTTGATGTATCTAGAGTTTTTTGAAGTGTTGTCATGCATTATATTGTTTGTCTAAACTTCAATTGAGCTATTTAAATAGTTGGTGAAGAAAAGTTATGTTGTATGCCTCTTTTAGAGATTATATTGCTATATTGTGTATTTGTTGGCTTATATTGCAATTATTTGCGAGGGCGGCCTACTTTGTCGTCCCTCATATGTGTTAATTGTTATACTTGGTTCTCGTGATCATGTTTTGGGTTGCGCAACCTTTTCGGACATGGTAGCGTCGAGAAACACGGGCGGCGTCGGGCTTGCCGTGCTCCCTCGACTACCATGGTGCCTATTCTCTTTCTTGCTGAGCATACTCCACTACCCCAGAGGCGTGGTTCACCTGTTGGGCATGGACCTACCTCAGGAGAAAGGGTCGTAGAATCGGGATACATCCGGAGTATCCCAACTTGTTGGAGTAAGGAGTTTGCCGGCATTTGCGTGAAGTTCGTGGCTCGTGGCTCGTGATTGAAGACTTGAAGTGGAACCGTATCCTTTTTAATGTGGTTAATTACTTGGCTTTCTTTCTTGCTGGTTTATGTTGTATATATATGATTTCTTGTGTTGCATATCATATTGCACGCCCGGTATGTTGCATCACCTCCCTCGCTAGGCAACACTGTTGCTCACTCCTCATTTAATATGTTTCAGGAGAAGCTGAGGTGAATCCCCAGCTGATAGAAGTAGAGGAAGAAGAAGAAGTTCACGTAGATCAGAATCCGTGACTTTGTGTGATAAGGTGGATCTTATGTGCAGTTTGCTTGGAGTTCATGTTAAATGTTGTATTTTGAGACCTTGGGGTCTTGTATATAAGTTGGTAGTTGAAATCTTGTATGTTACAAGAAGTTGTTGGATTGTAATAATGGATTTTAGATTTCATCTTCTATTGCATGCTTGGGTGTTTTATCTTTCAGTAGAACTTGATTATAGTTGTATCTAAATGCTTTTAGTTAAAGTTAACTTACCACGCATGCTTGTGTGCTTAGGAGAATTGATGTTGCTCCAAGGCTCGGATGGCCTTGTGAACTTAACTTGGCTTTGGAAATATTAGAAGATAGGTTGTATAAGTTGTTGTTTGTGGTTCAAATGTTATACATGAATATTCATAGGTAACAGTTTAGTCCTTGGTACAGAGAAGACTCTGTCCGAGTGACGGATCCGGGCTTGACCTTTAGCGTGGGGTTAGGTTCGGGGCATTACACTTTAGGTAGTATCAGAGCTACTGGAATGCATGAAGCCGGGTTAACTTCCTTGGCATGTGGGTAGTGGTCTATATGTGAAAGTCAATTATGTAAATATGTGATTGTTTAATTGTTTAAGTACTTAGATAAAAGACATGCTAGCATGAAAAAAGAATGATAAAGCATGACATGATAAAAATATGAAAAGTTTGGTGATTAATGTTGTTAAGTGTTTTATATGTTTCTTATGTGAGTAAAATGTTTAAAAACAATGTGCACATTATCTTTGCATTGTCTATTTGCATATTATAATATTATGCCTTTCTAGCATTGAGATGAGGAGACGGGGTAGACCAAGGAGGGAGCCGGAAGAAGCCCCTAGATAGGGTATACATGGGCAAGGTGCAGGGGCAGCCGGGAATGTACCGCCGGGTCAAGAACCGTAATGCTCAGATTATGGCCACAATGGCCACTGCAATGAATACCATAGCTCAGTTTGTGGCTCAACAGGGTACAGCAGGTGTTGGCGGATATAATCAGGCTACCAGAGCAGAGGGCAGTGGTGCTGCAGGGTACTTGTATGATAAATTTTTGCATCACGGGGCATAGAGTTTTTATGGCGATCCTGATGACATGAAAGCAGAGATGTGGTTGAGCAAGCTCGAGAAAGTCGCTGCGATACTTGAGTGCAACGATGAAAGAAAGATTACATATGTTGCCTTCTTAATGGAGGGTGACGCTGAGGAGTGGTGGTGCACTATTAGAGAGAAGTGGGATGCTGATAGGGTCCAGCATGAGTGGGCATACTTCGTTCGTGAGTTCCGGGATAAATATGTATCGGTTGTAGCTCACGAGAGACATCATAAGGAATTCATAGCTTTGAGCCAGGGAAACATGACTGTAGACCAGTATGAGGCTACCTTCACTAGACTTTCTCGATACGTACCAGCTCTAGTTTAGCCGGAGGACATGAAGATTCAGAGATTTATCACAGGGTTGATGAGTGATATTATGTTTAATCTGTCTTCGCAAGATTATCCGAGCTATGCTGCAGTAGTCAGGGTCGCATCGAGGTACGAGAAGCGTAAGACAGAAGTGTTAGCTCAGTCTAGTCAGTCAAGCAAACGTCAGTTTCAGTCCCAGAGTCAGGGTTATCAGAGGCAGTATCAGCAACCTGTTCAGACTCAGCAGCCTAGGCAGACCCAGAGCTATCCAGGACTAGTTCAAGCACAATCACAGCCAAGACCAGCTCAGAGTCAGCCACAAGGACAGTCGCAGACCCGATCAGTGACTGCTAGATCTCAGCAGGGTAGTTCTGTTACCTCCACATATAGGACCCATATAGGAGGTGCTGTTGCTAAGAAGAACCTACAGTGTATTCATTGTAACCGCAAAGGCCACACGGAGGCTGAATGTTGGAGGAAATTGGGCCGCTACATGGGTTGTGGCAGTGATCAGCACAGAGTTAGAGATTGCCCCAGATTTAAATAGGGTCAGGGTCAGACTCCAGGCCAGGGCGCTCAGACTAAAGCTTCAGGAGTAGCTATTGTACCGCGAGGCTAGGCACGGGTATTTGCACTCGACCAGGAGGAGCTTCCAGAGACGACGGTGGTGGTAGAAGGTACTTTTCTTATTAATAGTCAGCCGGTAGTAGTTTTGATTGACACCGGGGCTACACATTCATTCATTACTCCTGCATGTGCACAATCTGCTACATTAAAAGTTGATAAACTGCTGTATGTGATTGAGGTAGGTAATCCTATGGGTACTAAATTTGTTACGGAGTGTGTGTGTAAAGATTGTAATATTTGCATTGAGGGTCACATCTATCCTGTTGATTTGATTATCATGCCATTTCGGGACTTTGAAGTTATCTTAGGGATGGATTGGTTGGGACAATATTATGCATATTTGGACTGTAGGAGGAAAGTTTTAACTTTAAAAGTACCTGACCAACCTGTTATTAAAGTAACTGGGAGTCATAAATCTACTGGGACTCGTATCATATCTTCCATTAAAGCTACTAAAATGTTAAGTAAAGGTTGTGATGCATATTTAGCTTATTTAATTAATCAGCCCAGAGATAAATTAAAATTGAATGAAGTACCTGTTATAAAAGAGTTCCCAGGGGTATTCCCTGAGGAGTTGCCTGGATTACCACCTGATCGGGAGATTGAGTTTGTGATTGACTTGTTGCCGGGGATTAATCCTATTTCGGGAACCCCATATAGAATGGATCCCCCTGAGTTGCAAGAATTGAAAATTCAGCTACAGGGCCTATTCAGCCTAGTTCGTCCCCGTGGGGTGTTCCCGTGTTATTTGTAAATAAAAAAAGACGGGACTCTGCGTTTGTGTATTGATTATCGGGGTCTTAATCAGGTAACGGTGAAAAATAAATACCCTTTGCCCTTAATTGAGGAGTTGTTTGATCAGCTGCAGGGTGCTGTTGTATTCTCTAAATTTGATTTAAGACAGGGTTATTACCAGTTGAGAATCCGAAAAAAGGATGTACCCAAGACTGCATTTAGAACCAGGTACGGCCACTATGAGTTTGTTGTTTTACCATTTGGTTTGACAAATGCTCCAGCCGCCTTTATGGATTTGATGCAGAGAATATTTTGACCTTATCTTGATCAGTTTGTTATGATTTTCATTGATGATATATTAGTGTATTCTAAATCTGAGTCAGAGCATGAAGAACATTTGAGAATTGTGCTTCGAACCCTACAAGAACATAAATTGTTTGCCAAATTTAGCAAATACGAATTTTGGTTGAAACAGGTTGCCTTTTTAGGCCATATCATTTCACATGAGGGAATATCTGTTGATCTTGCGAAAATTGAGGTGATTATGTTGTGGAAAAGACCTGAGACTATCACGGAAGTCCGTAGTTTCTTGGGATTGACGGGCTATTATAGGCGATTTGTTAATAATTTTTTAAAGATTGCGAGGCCATTGACTATATTAACCCAGAAGAAAACTGTGTTTAATTGGGATGATAGATGTGACGCCAGTTTCCAGGAGTTGAAAAAGAGACTTACCATTGCACCTATTCTTGCATTGCCTGAGGGGACTGAAAACTTAGTGATTTACAGTGATGTTTCGAAAGAAGGCTTGGGTTGTGTTCTTATGCAAAATGGCAAGGTGATAGCTTATGCTTCTAGGAAATTGAAACCATATGAACTCAATTATCCTACACATGATCTTGAGCTTGCTGCTGTTGTCTTTGCATTGAAGAAATGGCGTAATTATTTGTGGGGTAATAAATTTGAGATATTTACTGACCATAAAAGTTTAAAATATCTGTTTTCTCAAAAAGATCTGAATATGAGACAAATGCGTTGGCTAGAACTGTTAAATGATTATAATTGTACCATTAGCTATTTGCCGGGAAAAGCTAACACTGTTGCAGACGCATTGAGTCGAAAAGCCACTGTAGCTAGTTTGTTAATCAAGGACTGGGAGATTGTGGAAGAATTATGTTTGTGGAAACCGAAGGCTTCTAGATCAGGTATTCAATTTGCTAGCCTACAAATCCAATATCTATTACTATCTAGAATCAGAGAAGCCCAACAATCAGATCCTCAGTTATTGAAGCTTCTAGAGAAGTCCAAAGGGGGAGAGTCCGACTTCAAATTGCATGATGATGGATTACTCAGGTACATGAATAGAATTTGCATTCCCAGTAATTCGACTGTGAAAGATGAGATTCTTACTGAGGCTCATGCTTCTAAATACACGATTCATCCCGGTAGCACTAAGATGTACAGAGATTTAAAGCAGAGTTTCTAGTGGAACAACATGAAGATAGAGATAGCTGATTATGTAGCTAAGTGTCTGACTTGTCAGAAAGTTAAGGAGGAACATCAGAGGCCGGCAGGATTGTTGCAACCATTAGAGATTCCAGTATGGAAATGGGACCAGGTTACTATGGACCTTGTGTTGGATTTGCCGAGATCACCACGAGGTAATGATTCTGTCTGGGTAGTGGTCGACAGGTTGACAAAGACTTCTCATTTTATTGCTGCAAAGAAGACAGATTCCCTTGATAAATTAGCCGAGCTTTATGTTGAGAATATTGTGAGACTGCATGGAGTTCCATCTCAGATAGTATCGAACAGGGATTCCAGATTTCGACATAGTTCTGGCAGAAACTACAAAAAGCCTTGGGGACTAATCTGAGTTTTAGCACTACATATCACCCGTAGACGGATGGCCAATCAGAGAGGAGTATCAGGATACTGGAAGACATGTTGCGAGCTTGTGTTCTGGATTTCGGCAATAGTTGGGAGAAGTACCTACCTCTAGCGGAGTTTGCTTATAATAACAGTTACCAGGATACTATTGGTATGGCACCCTACGAGGCATTTTATGGGCGGAAATGTAGGTCTCCATTGTATTCGGATGAGGTAGGTGAAATGAAAACGGTTGATCCAGCTATTTTACCTGAGATGATCAAAATGGTGGATAATGTGAAGCTTATAAAGAAAAGAATGCTTATAGCGCAGAGTCGTCAAAAGAATTACGCTGATCGACGCTGACGAGACTTGGTATTTTCAGTGGGTGATCGTGTATTCTTGAAAGTCTCTCCGCTCAAGGGTTTGATTCGACATGGAAAAGGAGGTAAACTTAGCCCTAGATACGTGGGACCATTTGAAATCATTGAAAAGGTTGGGGATTTGGCTTACAGATTGGCATTACCTCCGAGTTTGGGCTGGATTCATGATGTTTTCCATGTGTCACGGTTGAGGAAATATAATCATGATCTGTTGCACATTATTGAGCTAGAACTATTGGAGATTCATGAGTCTTTAGTATATGTTGAGAAACCTCTTCGAGTGGTTGACCGAAAGTTTCAGGAACTTCGAACTAAAAATATTCCTATGATAAAAGTTCTTTGGGATCATCACAGAGTTGAGGATGCCACTTGGGAGCGAGAAGATCAGATCAGAGAGAAGTATCCAGAGTTGTTTACTGAATCATGTAAGAATTGTGAGGATGTAATTAGTTTAAGGGGGAGAGGGTATGACGCTCGAGAATTCTATCATAAATCCTTTATAACTGTTGCATACCTACTTGCGCATTCCTACGTGCATCAACTTTCTTGCTTAATTGCTTTTATTAGAGGTCACTATTCATAAGATTTTCGACCGCCTCGAAAGTTAGATTTCATATTTTTTCTAGGTCATATGACATTTAGAAGGAATCGAGACCTAGTTATTTTGGACTTTCAAACTTGGGAGTGTGCGTTTAGAAAATAGTTTTCATGTCATTTGAATAGTGTTATGTACGTAACAACTTTAATTTTGAAATTGTTAGCATTTGATTAGAGTTAAGCTCATTTGACCAATCTTTTATGAGGTTTGACCTTGCAAAACTTAACATATAATATCATTTCACTTAATATAACACAATACAACCCATTATATCATAAAAACAAAAACAAAAATTACCTATATATCCCTCCCTTGGCCGTCCACCTCTAAGAGGAAAATGAGGAGAATTTCTTCATCAACCTTGCATCTTGAGCTTCTAGCTTGACTTTAGGAGTTTTTTTGAGCACCTAGGAGCTTCACCACATTGCCTACATCTTCATACAAGTGAGGGAGTTGCATTTTATAGCTTTCAAAGTTTATGCTCTTATGTTGAAATTATTGATTTGTTGATTATAGTTATAATACTTGTTATAAATGCTTAATATGTGTTTATTAGAGCCTATAGAGTAGACTTTTAAGGCTTGATAGCATAAACCATGGTTAGAAGCTTGAATTTTAGGAAATAGATGATGAATAGTGCTTGTTGTTAGGGTTTTGAATGGATTTGCTAATTAGCTTGAATTGAGACTTCAATTAGATGCTCTAGGCCCTAGTGAAGCTAGTTGAAAAGCCACGTAAAGTTGAATCAACCAAAACCGAGCTAAATTGCGAAATTAGTCGACTTTTAAAAGGGGACTTTTTCTGTTGTGCAATCCGGGCAAGTTTGGGTTATGGTTTGGGTATCCTTGGGCTAAGGAAGCACTTTTGGTGCTTTCGTTACGTGAAATTGGGGCTCGGTTAGTATAGTTATAGTTAAAACCCGCTCGAGCCCTTCCCGAGCTTTAACTTCTAAAATAGGTTTTTATGATCTTAATAAGTGTCTTTTAGCTTAATTAGGACTATAGTATGATTAATAGGCAGTTTGGAAACCTTGAGATGTGCTTAGGAGAAGAAAAGATTAGTTAAAGAAAGGGAAAATGTAGTATTTGGCTTGTTTTGATGTATCTAGAGCTTGTTGAAGTGTTATCATGCATTATATTGTTTGTCTAAACTTCAATTGAGCTATTTAAATAGTTGGTGAAGAAAAGTTATGTCGTATGCCTCTTTTAGAGATTATATTACTATATTGTATATTTGTTGGCTTATATTGCAATTATTTGCGATGGCGGCCTACTTTGTCGTCCCTCATATGTGTTAATTGTTATACTTGGTTCTCGTGATCATATTTTGGGTTGCGCAACCTTTTCGGACATGGTAGCGTCGAGAAACACAGGCGGCGTCGGGCTTGCTGTGCTTCTTTGGCTACCATGGTGCCTATTCCCTTTCTCGCTGAGCATACTCCACTACCTCAGAGGCGTGGTTCACCTATTGGGCATGGACCTACCTCAGGAGAAATGGTCGTAGGATCGGGATACATCCGAAGTATCCCAACTTGTTGGAGTAAGGGGTTTGCCGGCACTTGCGTGAAGTTCGTGGCTCATGGCTCGTGATTGAAGACTTGAAGTGGAACCATATCCTTTTTAATGTGGTTAATTACTTGGCTTTCTATCTTACTGGTTTATGTTGCATATATATGATTTCTTGTGTTTTCATATCATATTGCATGCCCAGTATGTTGCATCACCTCCCTCGCTGGGCAACACTGTTGCTCGCTCCTCATTTAATATGTTTCAGGAAAAGCTGAGGTAAATCCCCAACTGATAGAAGTAGAGGAAGAAGAAGAAGTTCACGTAGATCAGAATTTGTGACTTTGTGTGATAAGGTGGATCTTATGTGCAGTTTGCTTGGAGTTCATGTTAAATGTTGTATTTTGAGACCTTGGGGTCTTGTATATATGTTGGTAGTTGAAATCTTGTATGTTAAAGGAAGTTGTTGGATTGTAATAATGGATTTTAGATTTCATCTTCTATTGCATACTTGGGTGTTTTATCTTTCAGTAGAACTTGATTATAGTTGTATCTAAATGCTTTTAGTTAAAGTTAACTTACCACGCATGCTTGTGTGCTTAGGAGGATTGATGTTGCTCCAAGGCTCGGATGACCTTGTGAACTTGACTTGGCTTTGGAAATATTAGAAGATAAGTTGTATAAGTTGTTGTTTGTGGTTCGAATGTAATACATGACTATTTGCAGGTAATAGTTTAGTCCACGGTACAGAGGAGACTTTGTCCGAGTGACGGGTCCGAGCTTGACCTTTAGCGTAGGGGTTGGGTTCGGGGCATTACAGAAATAAACTGACCTGAGATGAAGAAGCCGGCGGAAGCGGATTGGCACTAGACGGTGATGGAACAATCTGACTAGCAACCATAGAGGATTGTAGATCACATGGTAGAGACTGAGACATGGAGGGAAATTGTGTAGACAGAATCCCTGGAACCAAAGTTGCGGAAGGATAAAGAGATTTCTGCATGTGTGATGGCAAAGCTGAAGATGAATCACATGAAAGAGGAGAGCATGAGTCAAAGGTTGCATTTGCAAGAGCTAACCACCTCTCACGATCAGTGGCAAAGATAACAGTGCATAAAGAATTTGTTTTAAAATGAAAGACCTGCTCAACGAAAACAACATGTCGCGAGACATACAGTCGATTGTAGGTCAAGTCCAAGTACTTGTAGGCATTATGCTCAAGCGAATAGCCCAAAAATACACAGGGTCTAGACTTACTATCCAATTTATGATGGGTATAAGGCCTTAGTCATGGATAACATAAACACCCAAATATACGTAATTTTCGATAGTTGGGTGATGAATGAAACAATTTTTCATATGGAGACTGGGTGGCAAGAATAGGAGTAACAAGACGGTTAATTAAGTAAGTGGCAGTTTGACATGCAAAAGACCAATAATTCATTGGCATAGAAGCCTGAGCTAAAAGAGCGAGAGCCGTTTCAAGAATGTGTTTGTGCCATCACTCAGCTAAGCCTACAATCTAAAGAGTGTGTGGAGGAGATTTAAGGTGCTGAATGCCAAATTTTTCAAGCACTGAACGCAAACCAACATATTCACCCCCCCATCTGAATACAATGTCTTGATTGATGAATTAAATAAATTTTCAACCATACTTTTAAAAACAAGAAAAGTTGGCAAAACATTAGATATACGTTTGAGAGGGTACAACCACGTATAGCGCGTAAAGTGATCGATAAAGATTACATAATAGCAAAACTGATCAACTGACATAATAGGTGTCGGGCCCCAAACATCTGTATAAATTATATCAAGAGGCCGTTGACTGGATACAAAAGACTCACCAAATGGAAGCCGATGGCTTTTATTACACAAACAGGAATTGCAATGACCTATAGTAGACTTAGAAACAGGTAAAGAAAATTTAGAAATTATTTGACGCAAGATTTTAGGTTGAGGGTAACCCAATCGATAGTGCCATTGATCAAGAGGCTGATGAACCGCAGAAAAGGCTTGAGGATGCATATCGGCGCGAGGCCACTCATACAGATTGCCCCTACTCCGGCCGGTGACAAGCGCTGCTCCCGTTTTCAGATCCTTCACAACAAAAAAATTTGGAAAAAACTCAATAGAAGTAGAATTATGACGGCAAAATTGAGACACAGAAAGTAAGTTGCGACTAATAGAAGGAGCACACAACACATCTTTTAAAAGAAAATTTGAATTAGAATAGACAAGATTTGTAGAACCAGTATGCATGATAGGAAGGCCTGAACCATCACCAATAAGCACACCGTCCGGACCGCCATAGTCAGAGTGTACAGATAGATTTTGAAGATCCGACGTAATATGATGCGAAGCACCAGAGTCAACAACCCAACCATTAAATGAATTTGAATCACGAGTGAGATAGTTTGCCTGCGGAGGATAAGCTGAAGAGAAACGAGATCGACACTGTTTGGCAACATGACCAAATTTATCACAAATTTGACACTGGGACGAGAACCTGAAGAATTTGAATAGAAATAACCAGGTCCTTGATTGGCTCGATTACCATTAGAGTAGAATTGCTGATTATTAGAGTTTTGATGCACATTGGAGTTCTTACTGTTCTGTTGAGAACCCTTACCCTTGCCATTACCTTTGGTGGTGAATTGAGTTGTAACAACTGAAACGTCCTTCCTGGCCTCCTCCCATTTCAAAAATGACTCATGATCAAGCAGCTTATCGAAAAGCTCTTCAAAAGTAATTGCTGTATCTCGTGCACAAATTGCGGCACTGATCTCCTTGTAATCATCCCTCAAGCCTGACAAAACTGTGATAACGAGCTCATCACTGCCTAGAGGAGACCCTGCTAAGGCAAGTTCGTTGGAGATTGTTTTTATGTGGTGCATATACTCAGTGATGGATTGAGAGTCTTTAGTGGTCCGGACAAGACTGTTACGGAGGCCATAAATACGTGTCTTAGAGGTATTAGCATAAATAGTGCTCAGCTTATCCTAAGCCTCTTTTGCCGTCGTAGCCGTCGTGATGGTAGGCGCTATAAGGGGCTCAACTGAAGCCAGGATAGCATGACCAAGGAAACTATCCTGACGAAGCCATGGCAGTATGAAGGATTAGGAGAATCAGCGTTGGCAACCCGAATCTGTGCAGGTGGACACGGTAGAGTTCCATCAATGTAGCCCATTAAATCATAGCCAAACAATAGCATGTGGAATTGTGCACGCCAAGTAGGGTAGTTGCTGCCATTGAGCTTCAAGGGAAGCTGGGCTGCGGGATTGATGGAAATAAGACCAGCAACAGAGGAATCAGTAGTGACAGGAACAGCAGCAGAAGCGGAAGCACTGGTGGTAGAAGACATTGTGGAGATTCTGAAAAAAAAAAAATGCCCGTGTGAGCTTTGGTTGCTCTTGATACCATAAAAGAGTTCTCAGTAATATGGTGGCAAAGGTGCCGAATACATTGTGCATTACTAAAATATATAGGCAGATTACAACAATGTGTATGGGAATTCAAATCCCTGAATTACAGCAATTGAATTACATTCAAACTAAAGAAGTTACAATCCAAGAGATAAGATAAGAGCTATCATCCAGTTACGCTAGATTTATGCTTTGAATGAGATTCAGATAGATCCTTATCATGAATAACGTGTTTTTATGGAAGTTAAATTAATTTTTTAACTTAAAAATAATTTAAAAATATACATATTTAAAAAAAAAATATAACCTCAACTCGTCTCCTCGCCGGCCATTAATGCCTCTGCCATTGAGGTAAAGACATTTAAAAACAGACCGCTTCAAAAAAACCCAAGGTCTCCTGATTCATGAATGAAATATTTAACATAGTACTTTATATTTTAGTATTTTTCTTGTGTTTCAAAACTAAAGAAAATTGAGACAAGTGTACTAATCATGAATTTCTCAAAGCATGTTGCTAATGATCTGTGTTTTTAGGATTAAATTGAGAATAATACTTGTTTTAATAATAAAAAAATAGTAACTAGTTTCATGTATAAACATAAAGCGAGATATCACAAAACACTTATGATCGACGATGGATAGAAACCCAACGTTTATAAGCCATCGTTACGAATAAAAGATTTTCATTCATTGAAATCCCAAAAGAAAAAGAAAAATAAAAAATCTTATTTTGCATTATAGGCGGTTCTAGAGGTGTCATTTGAGTCGGGTCGACACAGGCTCAATTCAGCTCAACACATGAAAATTCGGGTCCAGCTCAGCTCAAATGAAAGTAGGTTTGACTCGACTCCACCCACCACATAGAGGTGGACCGAGCTAGGTCATATATTTTTGGACCCAACCCATTTGTGTCCAAGTCCATTTGTGCCTAAACCCAGTCCAACTTGAACCCAGCACAAGCCTAGCTCGAGCCAGCTCAGGCCCAATTCGAGCCCAGATAAAGCCCATCTTGAGATTATAATTTGTACATATAATTTTTCTTATAAATAGTTAGTGTATTTCACTTCATTTTACTACAAAATTATATATTTATTTTACAACTATTGTCTCTTTATTTTAGTACAAGAGAATACACAATATCTATGGTTATGGGGGAAGAAAATCTTTTACAATGATTACGTTTAAATGTTTGGAATCATTTTGCTTACTTTGAAGAACATGGGTATGTAATTTGTAACTATTGTAAACGTAAATATATATTTTGTCATCAATTTGGAACTGGAACGCTTGTAATACATCTTCTATCTCAACACTCAAATGTTCCAAACTATTTTAATTCTTAACTACCGCCACCATCAACAGGCCCAGCACCCGCACAAAGAGTATAATAAAATGGAGAACTTCTCCATCAACTTTCTTCAAACATTTATGTAATGTTCTTTTTTTATATTATTAGTAACGTATTTGTGTCTCGTGAACTTGTGGTTTGTTAAATAATATTTTATCATTTATATTAATATTATCAATCAACTTATGTCTTGTTAATTGTTAAATTAACTTATTCGTAAAAAAAGTTAAGCTTAAGTTTTTTTCTTTATTAATCCAACTATCAAAATTCAGAACACACTAATATAAAATATAAAAAAAAAGATGGGTTGGCCCATCTTAACTCAGCCAAGCTCGCGACTCATGGTAGGGCCGTGCACTTCTCCACCAAAGTTGGGTCCTATATTTCAAGAATTGAGCACAGTCCAGCTCAACCCACTAAATATATGTGCCGAGCTGAGTTCATTTTTCTTAACTCACGATTCGGTAGGGTCGTACCGGACTGTCCCATTTGCCAGCTCTAGGCAGCTCTATTGCAAAACGTTTGTAAGCCAATAATACAAACAAAAAGATTTAGAATTTTTCATTATAGTCCCCTAAAAACCTTTTTATCCTTTATTAGAGGCGGTGGTTCATATAAAGTAAACCACAAACAAACATTTTATTTTCCTTCGTTATTATCTACAAAGAAAAATAATAAAAAGATATAATCTTATAGGAAGCGTTTATGAAAAGTAACAATGCATTAGGTACATAATTAAACATAATTTGGATGATTTAGAAATTCTTTTATTTTGAAAAAGGAATATATCGATTACATATGTTTTTTTCTCCAACTACCCAAGGCCCCTTGAAAAAATTAAAAGGAAAAGAACTTATTTGTTAGCGGCATTTAACGCCTTACTTTTTCACACCACTGGCTCTTTTTTTTTTTTCTTTAAAATGGCCCACTGTATCCTTACATAATTAAGCCAAATAAGAATATCGTATTTTGTATAATTGGCAGTTCGGCTAACTGCCAACTATTTAACCCTTGTTTTTTAGCGGAAGATAAAGAATATTGATTAACAAGTGTAGGTAAAGACATTTTTTCTTGACCTTTATAAAAGGGTATAATTGTCAAATAGCTATTGCAATTAAAAAATAAAATAAAATAAAATAACACTTTGGTAGACGAATGGAGAATGTGTGTACACTTTTTAAAATCATGGGAAGAAACATGCACTTTATAAAGTACATAGAGCAAATGTGCACATAAAAAGAACCACAGGGGGGTTTCGTGCAATTTACCATAAAAATAATAGGAAGCAGAAAAAAAAAACATTTTTCTCTCTTCAATGTGAACCATTTTTTCTTGTCAATGTGATTTGGAGCATATATTAAAGCGTACTATTATACTATAAAATTTATAATTTTAGAATAAATATAATTTGATCTGATGAGTTTCTTATTATCGAAAAGAAAAAAAAAGTTAGGAAAAAAAAATAAAGAGCGCTCAATTACAAAGCGCAATAGACAGCTTGTTGAAAAGAGCAAAATACACTTTGGCTTTCTATTTTAGTTATGATGAAGTTTATTAGAAATGCTTTTATACTTCCTTAGTTGGAATTCTTGATGCGGCATTGTTGGGGTGGTCTTCCTGGGATCATTGAATGAAAGTACAATTGAGAAGAAAAAAAAAGGAGAAAAGAGGACGCATACCTAGGGAAGTTATCATTACTGCTTTAGGCATAGGAGGGGGGATTCTTCGTTTCCAGAAAGCGCGCGTAGTCCCGCTCGGCTTTCGCTTCAGCCAAAGGAGGTTACTCTTGCCCCATATTTGAGAGGAATGAGGCTGTCGACTCACACAGGGATGACAAAACAAAATGAAATTATGAAGAAAAATCAAGTTAATTTCACTCTTCAAACCACCCGCGTGTCAAAATCATCTTAGTTTCTCTCAGATAATAAATTCATAATAAAAATTTAAATTATGTCACTCGTTGTGAGTGTAATGTATTGCAAGATTAATTCTTATAAGTGATACTCTTTAATATGAGTTGTAAGAAAAAAATTTCTATGATTATTAAACTATCTCGTCAATCTTATTTTGTGCTGTGTGTGCACGTGTGTGTGTGTGTGTCGGTGAGCTTGAGATACGAAAGTTTTCGTGAATTAAGTGTGAAATGTGAAAGGTGGAGACTTGGTATTAAGATTGTGGCTAATGTTGACCTTGAAATTTGTCTCAGTTATGGATGATTTGTAATTAAATTGGCATTAAGTAAATATTAACGTCCCACGAAATTAACGTTCAGAAACAATTTATGGAGCGAGATCGAACTAATTAGATTCGGGTTTGAACTTGATTATGACAAATTACCATCTTTTTAATAAAGTTTGTTGTTGTAGGTGTGGCAAGTGAACAGAACTAGTTGATCTGTCGTGTCACTATGACCTAATCTGCTATTAGCAGTTTAGAGTTTTGCGTGAGCTAGTGGATTGAATACCTTTACTTTTGGTTCTAAACTCCCTCTGGTTTGTGACCATTTTGTGACATGATGTAATTGATGTAAGGAAGCATAGCGTGTCTTTGGAGTATAATTAGCTTTGAACAGTTATAGATTTCTATACTTTTTTTTGTTAGTTGTGATCCGTTGGACATAGATTCAGTTTTCTAATTTTTTTGATTCTTTCGAATTAGTTTTTCCTGTTATTTGTGGTATCAAAATGTTGCTATATTGGGATATCTTATCTGTTTTGCCAAGAAAATTGATATCTCTAAAAAGATTTTAAGTTCAATTTTTTTTTCCTCCACCCGGACCACCCCGTCTACTTGGCTTCTTATATTTAAAGTGATAAGATATCTACCCCAATGAAACTATTGTTCCGTACCATTATAAAAAAAGATTCGGCAAACTTTTATTTAACAATTTAACAATTCTACATGAACCTTGAGGTCCTTGTAATTCTAGATGGGAATAGTTGATGTCCATTTTTTTTTTTAATTAGGAAAGCAAAGTATTCTATTAAACTCAACAAAAATTATACATGAACGATTCTAAGCAATCATAGCCTTAGCGAAGGATGTTTTCAAGGTTCCACTTTCTACACAAAAACTTATTTTGAGAACTATTTAAAAATTTCATTTTACAAGTTAAAATTTTAAGTCTGATAGACTGAGATAAGCCAACAACCCATTATTAATGGTATAGTGATAAAGTCTGGTATATCTATATTCTGATCTATTTTGTGTTTAAAAGATATTTCTCAAAAAGACATTGTTAATGGACTAAATATAAGTTGACACTAATAGACATGTATACTTGAAGCAATCAAATGGATGCATTATATAATTGGTTTGTATTCAGGGTCAGTTGTGCAAGCCTGAAATGATCTGTGAATTATAATCCATATCATTCAGTTTCAAAGAAAATTGGCAACACTGATTACAGGATCATATATTGCGCTTTAAAGAATTTATTCACTGTGGGCGAATAATATATTACAAGAATGTGGTAAATGAAACTAGAGAATCAAGAAACCATTGCTGAAATTGATCCTTTTAAGACTTGAAGTGCCTTAAACTACTAATTTCCAATACAGTGAAGTTATGTGGCATGGGCTATTTTAAAGTTAGGGAAAAATTTAGGCAAATTCTTGCCTAGATTGAAACCATAGCCACATTAATGGTCTCATTCAATCATTTTTTTGTTATGTCTTTTTTTTTTTTGGACTAAAATTTTTTTGTTATGTCATTGACAATTAATTTTTGATGATTATAGAAATATATAGCCAGTAAATTTAAGAAATTATAAAAGGTTGATTTAATTCAAAATTAGTTATCCAATCAACATCTTGCAGTTTCCAATTTTCAGTTTCAGCGGACTACGAACAGGGACTATTATCAGTTTTTTTTTTTTTTGCCCTTTCCGTTTTCTTTTTTCTATTTTTCTTTCCCTTGCAACACCCTTCATAATTGTAACTCCCTCTCTCTCTAAAAAAAAACCCGAACCAAGCCCAACAGTAGAATAGCAACAGCAATCTCGGGGACATCACAACCGCCATATTGCCGTCACCAAACACCAACAGCTTGGTGTACATTCAATTCAAAAGAATTAAGAGTAAAGCTTTATGCAATCCACTAATTGATTAACAACCCATTCAATTGCAATAGAGTTATCATTTTCTCCCAATTCATCATCAAAATGGTTTGACGACGACAATGTCGTTGAAGTCGATTTCGACCTGTTTTCATTAATGCACACATGCCTTGCACTCCACACGTACACAAAGGAAGAAACTTGCTTTAAGGAAAGAAGGATGTAACACCTCATGGTTTTTCTAGAGCATGAATTTGGAATAGATATTAAAGACTTTAAGCAGCTCACTTTGAGGGGTAATAGTAAAAATTAAAAAAATTATTAATTATTTTTATGGGCTAATTTATTGGAATCAGTTATTGTAGTGGCATGAAGGAATAAGTTATGGTATTAACTTAATGTGGTGCCTATGGGTATAAAATTGTGGATTTTTTTTTTTTTTGCTAATTAAGTAAGTGATTCTATGAAACTCAACAATCTCTACAAAGATTAACAAAAAAATTAAGATCAACATCTCCCTAGTATAGCACAAGGAAAAATCAAGAACGAAGTAAAAATTACAAATATTAACATTTGTGATATTCCTATTATATATACCATCAATTCTAATCTTGTATCTGATATCACTAATGATCCTCTGTAAGATTTGCTCCTCAGGGCTAGCAGATTGCCCATGATTTTTTTTGTTTCTTTTAGTCCACAAATGATAAATGGTTACACTGAAATGCATACGAAAGATAAAGATTCTCTGCTAGGCATAAGGCCTTCTAACTGCACTTGATCCAACAAGACTTGCAATCCAAATTCTTCTCACGAAACTGCAACCATACCACAAAATGTACATAACCCATTAGTTTGTAAACCACATGATAATATCTACTATGAAGTGCTTGATATTATCATGTGTTTATTTGGTTATTTATTGATTTGTGAACTTTAGCTTTCTTCAGGATAGAGGTGATATTTGAGCCGGGTTGACACAGGCCTAATTCAACCTAGCACACGAAAATTCAGGCCTAACCCAACTCGAATGAAAGTAGGTTCAACTCAGCTTAACCCACCTCATATAGGTGGGCCGAGTTGGGTCATATATTTTTGGACCCTGCTCATTTGTGCCTAAGCCTAGCCCAGCGCAGCTCAGCCTTGTTCGAACCCAGCACAGGCCTAGCTCGAGCCCAGCTCAAGCCCAATTCGAGCCCAGATAAAGCCCATCTTGAGATTATCATTTGTAAATGTAATTTTTTTTATAAATAGTTAGTGTATTCAACTTTATTTTACTACAAAACTATATATTTGTTTTACTACCTATTGTCTCTTTATTTTACTATAAGAGAATATACAATATTTATGGTTATAGAGAAAGAAAATCTTTCACAACAATTACGTTCAAATGTTTGGAATCATTTTGCTTACTTTGAAGAACATGTGTATGTAATTTATAACTATTGTGAACGTAAATATATATTTTATCATCAATTTGGAACTGGAACGCTTGTAAGACATCTTGTATCTCAACACTCAAATGTTCCAAACTATTTTAATTCTTAACCACCGCCACCGCCACCACCAACAGGCCCAGACCCGTACAAGGAGCATAATAAAATTGATAACTTTTCCACCAACTTTCTTCAAGCATTTATGTAATATATATATATTGTTTATGTTTATTAGTAACGTATCCATGTCTCGTGAACTTGTGGTTTGTTAAGTAATATTTTATTATTTATATTAATATTATCAATCAACTTATGTATTGTTAATTGTTAAATTAATTTTTTCGTAAAAAATGTTAAGTTTAAGCTTTTTTATTTATTAATCCAACTATCAAAATTCAGAACACACTAATAAAAAATAAAAATAAAAAGATAGGCTGGCTTAACCCAGCTCGCGACTCGTGGTAGCGGGCTCATGGGCCGAGTTGGGTCCTATATTTCAAGAATTGAGCCCAGCTTACTAAACATATGTACCGAGTCGGGTTCATTTTTCTTAACCCACGATTCGGCCGGGCTGGGCTGGGCCATGCCGGACTGGCTCATTTGCCAGCTCTACTTCGGGGTAAATTCACTTACTGAGTATTGTTCCGTTCACTCCATCTTTTTCTTTCTTTGTAAACAATAAAGTTAGTTTCGGGTAAATCAAGCTAGAAATCACCTGATGAGAGTTAAAGATTTGAATTAGTATATTGACGATTTTATTATGATTTTTTTTGTTGCCATGTAATTAAATTATTGTCACTTTTACGAGATGGTGGACGCTCTTTATTCTTCTAGGTTTGCGATAGTCTCGTTTCTAAATTTGTCCCCGTGAATTTGGGAACGTGATAGAATAAGTCGCAAAAAGCTACAAATCGAGTAGCCAAACAAAGTCTACAAAGACAAAGATCTAAACTAGTTCCGAATAACGCGCCTTATGACATATAGAAAGTTACAAAGATTAGTCTCTTAAAAGGACACATAACAAAGATCAATGATAATCGACTTGTGCTAATTCTCGTAAACTATCTTTGAAAGTCAAACACCTAATAAATTTCATACATGTGATGCCAAAGCCATTTATCAAATAAAGTCTAACAAACTAAGTAAATAAGGTTAACTGGTAAGAAATAAATTCTCAAATGTGTTTTAGAAATTGATTTCAAAAAACTATTACAATAAAGATAATCATTATTTTCTAAATAAAATAGAATATAATTTCCAGAACATGATTTAAATAAAAATAATTACAGTTTTCATAATCTGATTTTTTTTTTCAAGATGTGAACTTTCAAGTGATAATCTGATTTATTTTTTTTTCGAGATTTCTAAATACCACCTTACACAATTGGAGTATAGAATATAATCTTATATAGCATATGCTTTGTCTCCACCGAGCTTCTTTTGTTCAAAATAGTATCTAATTTTTCCTTTATAGCTAGACCAAAAGTAAGCTTTTAACTTTTGTTTCGAGTTTCTATTTTTTTTTATGCAAAAGATTAATAATGGAGATTTGTAACCACTAAACTCATTATATAATATTGGTTACGTTTATCAAACCCATTATCTCTAATTAAGTGTCAATATTTTTTCCTCTTCCTTCTATACTTTTTCTTTTGTCTTTAGATAAAAATCCTAAGTGTTACAGAGACATTTTCATTTTTCTTTTTCTTCATTGAAAGAGAATATTGTTGGAAGTAAAGAGATCATAAATGAAATTTTACTCAAAGTAAGCTCATGAAATGTCCATAATCCACATGATATGTAATAGACACTACATATGGGAGGAGGCAGGCACTTTGACAATTGAATTACTAAAACAAAACAATACCATAATCGCATCCATTTTTTATTGAGCGTAAATGGATATCAAATTTACTTTATTTGACAACTAAATTGTGTTTGGTTATATTTTTACTCTTGCAGTTTTAATACATTAGAGCCAAACATAGAAAGAAAGAAAGAAAAAAATGAAAAAACCTGTAGCGGCAAACTAAAGAGAACTAGCTAGGATAGTGCTAAGCTTAATCATACAACTGGCTATTTCGGCTAGTGGTATGATTCTCGTTTTAGATACGAAAGATTTTGAGATAAATTTTTTTGTATAATATGTTAAGTGATATAAATAAGTTAGGCCTGAATTGATTTAAAAAGTAAATAAATAAAAAAATGTCCATAGTCCACATGATAAGAATAGACATTACATGTTTTCACACTCAAACACGAAATGTCCTCCGCACCATTTCTCAAACTTGCCTACGTCCTAATCTCCAAAGGAGACACTCTCACTATTGAATTACTAGAACAAAATAGTACCATAAGTAAACCTAAGTTTGCTCGAGGGCATGGTCATCTAACAAAAATTAGGATCAAACGTTTACTACTAGACTAAAAGCTTAAGTTATTAGCAGATGCACAATTTATTTCTTATAGTGGCAGCGTAGAGTCCCACGTTTATGCATGTTGCGGGTGGGTCTGAGGAGCTTTACAGTGCTCAAGGCACACTGACATAATGGATTGTCAAGTAGCTATACCGCGCCCGTATGTAATAGTAAATCCATATGGTGTTCGTTTTCCCCCCATAAGACCACAATTTCCCTCCTAATGAAACCCGGGACATTCGAACGTGCAACCTTGCTTTGATACCAATTTTTAGAATCAAACGTTTGACACTAGGTTAAATTCGAACCACGATTTTGGTATTCTTCATACCTTAAGATAGGTGTCTATTTACGGCTGTTATCATGCAATTGTGGAATTAGGATCCTTCGTTAGTTACTTTATCTCTTAGCGATTAGGAGATGAAATTCTGCATCATAAATGAATTAATTTTGATCGTGGATTTTAAAATTTAGTTTTTCTCTTTTGATCCCTTTTTTTCCTCCTTTTTCTTTCCTCTCAATATCAACTATTTAATATGCAATGAATGGTTAGGATTTTAGTTCTAGTCATTATGAAACAAAAGTGATTAAGAGAGAGTGGTACTCTAGTAATTGATTCATGAATTACCAATGGAACAACATCTTTTACGTGCAATTGTGAACCGTCTAAAATGAATATTTTTTATTGCTGATTTAAGTTAGCATTTCCATGTGAGCAGTAACTTTAAACTATTGAAAGTTTTAGCATTTTCGTTAATCTGAACCATGATAGGGTTTGCCACCAAAAAAAGAACCATGAGAGGTTTCATGCATATGTCACGTCTATTCCAAAAATGTGCTCACACTTTAAACCATTGGAAGTTTTAGCATTTTTGTTAATCTGAACCATGATAGAGTTCATGCATCTGTCACATTTATTAATTCCAAGAATGTTTCAAAACTGATTTGGTGTGATTTTAATTTTTTTCTCAAAATTTTAGCATATTTGGAAAAAGGTAAGGTTGGCATGATGTCAAAGTAACGGTCCTCCTTTTCAAAGGGTTTTGTTTTATTTGACCATTTACTGTTTCACAACAAAATCAACAAAGGGGATATTTTTCTCGACAACCAAATTATAAATAAAGGTGTTTTCATATTTTGGATGTTAAGTACAGGTGTTTTAGTTTATACGGATGATTTTTTTTTTTTTTTAAATACGACAACAATAATTCATCAGCCATATGCAAGAGCAAAGTTGTCAAGGCATTTATATTTGTAGGTCGTCAATGCATCAAATGTATTATACTATGTGTTAAGAGTTTTGTACTATTTGTATTTTATGACCACAATACACGTGGGCAAAGTTGTCAAGACAGGCGTAAGTTGTTTAATGCATTAAATATATTGTATTATGTGCTAAAAACTTTATACCTTTCTTTTTATGACTATAATGCCCTTCTTCTAATTGATTTTTGTGACTGGAATCTGATATCATATTTCACTAATTTCACACTTCTCTCTCTTCACACGTTTTCTACCTTTCTCTCTCTATATTTTTCTCTCTACACTGCATCAGGTTAGTGAATACTTCTCTTTCTTTTTTTTTTAATTCTTTTTCTCTCATCAGAGTAGCTTTGTGGATGTGTTGTGGGTTGCCTGTGTGGGTGTGTGCCATGGTGGTGTGTGTGCGCGAAGAGAGTGTGTGTGTATGTGTGGGGTGGTGCTGGTGGAGGGATGTGTGTGTGACCTGAGAGGCTTTATTCTTGTTTTGTTTCATGTATGCATTTTTTTTCTCTTTTATTTTTCAAAATCTCTTAGGTTGTGGAAGCAAGATTTGTTTTTTATATAAGAAAAATTGTCTTTTTTTCGTCTTTATTCTTGTTTGGTTAACATTAAAAAAACTATATAGTGATAACAAAACTAACTGTTTTCCTTATTATTCTACTTTTTCCCCCTTTTTTTTAGAGTTTTTAACATATTTGGTTAGAAAAAATATTATCAAAAAGTTGAAATTTATTTATTTTTGTTTAAAGTGCTTGACGTTTTCGTGATTGGTTTTTTAGGTTTGGTGGGATGTTATTGTAAGTTTCTGTAAAAAGATTGAATTTTTTTGGTGGGTACGCTACACAAATTGAATCAAGGTAGTAATTTCTGATGCATAAACATAGTGGTTATGTATTCTCTGAAATTGCTAAGCATATCAATTGAATTCGCATTTAAAAAACTGAACTTTGAAAGCTGAAACTCTTGATGAACTAATCATAAATGAGGATTAGTTTATTGTTGTCAAAATGAGTGCTTTTTGAAGCATACGAACAAAAGATGGCATCTTTTTATAATCTATTCATACAGACTCCTGTTAGCTCATTATTTGATTTTCTTCTTCATTTTTTTTTTTTTTTGTCCCCAGTTTGGAGAATGCATTGGAATGAGTTGAAGGTGGCAATAGCTATGGATGCTTATAATGTCTTGTTTGCACTTATTTTGTTTGTGTAATTTTTTGTAGTTATCATGGACTTTTGAGAAAGAAGGAACAAAGCTGGAGTGGCCACTCATAGGTGATACAGTAAAAGCATTATCATATATATTCAATGAAAATTTAGTAATTCTGCTATATCTGATCAATTAATTTTTTGAGTTCATCACTTTTGTACTTGCAACTGCAACAAGAATGGAATAACTTTCTCTTGTAGCTATTTTCATACTGCATTGTCACTTCTTCTTCAAACATTTAATGACTTCATGCACTTATTTACCGATGACAGACATATTCACAATTAACCTTTCTAATTAAAAGTTTACTAATATTGCAAAAATCCAAAATAGTTCAATTTATTTTTGTGGGGAAGCAGGCTCTTAAATCTTTGTTGGCGTAGTATAATGATAGTTTTCCGATCTTATATTCTTCTATGCGGTCATCATTGTTCTGCTAAAGATCACATGTGTATATACTGATCTTGATATGTTTATTTCTATGTTTCTGGCTTTTTCTCTTCTTGTCATTGGTCTTCTTTTGTACAACGAGGTGTAATATGCTGATGAATTCTGTTTTCTCCACTTGAATTTATTGCAGAGTTTTCACTCAAATCTCAGGAGCTGATAGATGCAGTTTAATTAGACATCTATAGTTTAAGTTATTGGATTGCTCACTAGGTAAGTCAATATGAATTTTGTTGCTTTTTGGAATCATCTTCTCACACTTATGTTCAGAAATGAATGGAGCATTTTTTTTTCTCAAGAGATATTTGCACTGTTTGCATTTGCCTTCAATTTCTTATGTTGAGATAGGAATCTAGTTTGCCCCCAGTATTTGGAATTGTTTTGTCATATAAGTTTGATAAACAATGGTCATCCACTATTAGACTAGGACTGACTACAAATGGTGGTGGAATACACTACTCTGGACTAATTTTTTGCTTACTTAGCCACTCTTTTGTAAATCACTACCGTGTAAAAATGAATTATAAACATAATCGAGTAATTATCTATATTCTGAGATTCACAATATCATGGTGTCAATTTACTTTTTTTGGCTCATATACATGTTATGAAATCAAAAAGTTTGCATTTAGCTCTGTATATATCTTTATAAAATAATATCATTTATGATATTTTTTTTAATGTTCGTTGGGTTTAGCCCGTGCATATGCACGGGCAAGCTCAACTAGTATATATATATCCCGCCTCTGCCCAAATGATTGATATGGCAGTTAGGCATCCATATATATACATACATATATATATGCACGCAAACACATGTATATATGAACCTATTTTCTGACTTGAGCAGATATGCATAGGTTTTTTTGTTAGCTTATTGTGACTATTTAAGGTTCTTGTGTTTTACTTCTTGAATGGCATAATCAATTTATGTTTTCAATACCGCCTCTGCCCAAATGATTGATATGGCAGTTAGGCATCCATATATATACATACATATATATATGCACGCAAACACATGTATATATGAACCTATTTTCTGACTTGAGCATATATGCATAGGTTTTTTTGTTAGCTTATTGTGACTATTTAAGGTTCTTGTGTTTTACTTCTTGAATGGCATAATCAATTTATGTTTTCAAATGTGTATGGGTTTCAATTGTATATCAAAAGTAACATTTTATAACAAATGCCTAAAAACTTTAGCAAAAATCAGTGGATGAGTTATGTATATATATCTAAGAGACTTTAAGGTTTCCAAGTTAGAATCTCTAAGCATATACAACAAAACAAGGATCACTTGCTCATCTTCATGCCTTAAAAGAAGGTGTGCATTTGTGTCTCTAATCGTGCAATTGTTGAACTAGGATTCCCTTTTAGTCAATTGTCGCTTCGCAAAAATGAAATTTTAATCATCGACCTCATAATGATTGAATTTCAACTACCATTTTAAGATTTTAATTTTTCTCCTTTTTCCACTTCTTTCTTTACAAGTCTTAATCTCAACTGTCAAATATATGAAATAGATGGTTAAGATTTCACCCCAAGTCATTAAGAGATACAAGTGATTCGCAATATTTTATGATGACAAAGTTTTTACTAAGGTGATCAACTCTGAGCGATGTTGGCTATATGTCCAATTATGAACGTCCAAAATGAATATGATTAACTGCAGATTTAAGTTAAGCATTTCGATGACAACAAGGCACTTTGAAGTGTTAGAAGTTTTAGCATTTTTGTTTATCAAATCCCTCAGCCTGGTTAGATTCATGCATCTCTCATATCGTCTCAAAAAATGTTTTAGAGCTGCAAATGTTGGTCTGATTTCAATAGCATATTTTGCCTTTGAAGATGATTGCTTAGCCGACCTAAGAAGCCTATATATATCACTTGCATGTCTCATTTGTAAACCATCTTAGCCAATAACAAATTCCTCGCCTTTCCTTTCCTCCATACTTAGCCAATAACAAATTCCTTTCCTCCAAAACAAACTATAACCATGAATTCACTCACTGTTGCAAAATTTGTTTATGTTCTCTACTTATCATTTCAATGGTTCTCAATCCAAAATTAGTAGAAAGTAGAGAAAAATATTGCTACTTCCCAAGAGTTTTTAACTTTGGTGATTCAGACTCTGATAGGGGAAGACAAGCTGCTACCAACCCTCCTGATATGCCTTTTAGTGATCGATCTGTTCACAAGCCTGCTGGTAGGCGAAGTGATGGATGTCTGATTATTGATTTCATGAGTATACACTATAGTCTTTGCAACAACCTTGTTTTTAACTTTTAAGGATATAATTTTCATTATGTTGTTTTTTTTACTATTATTATTTTGTGCATTTTAAGAAGGTAGCTAGTTTCTCTTGCCTCCTGGTTATGTTCACGTAAGGATATATAGATCTGATTGCAGTAGCAATACTAAACCTAATTTTCCTTTCACTCAATAAGAGCATATTGATATGATGTCGTCCACTAGTCTGGATACCATTTGCTCAATTAATTTAACTTAACTCTATAGTCTAGCAACTAAACCATGCTCTAATTTTCACTGTTTTTAGCGAGTGATCTTATCTTTCCTAAATCCCTATTTTAATAATTCCAATGGAGGCAAATACAAGGTTGGAGCAAATTTCGCCTTTGGAGGTGCTACAATTCTACCATATCCGAGTAACACTTCTCTATATGAGGAGTATCAAGACTTTGCCAAGTTCTTCGATAAGTATCAGCTAGTTGCAAACAATGGTATCGAAGAACTTGGCAAAGTCTTGATACTCATACAGAGAAGTGCTATTCGGATATGGTAGAATTGCAGCACCTCCAAAGGCGAAATTTGCTCCAACCTTGTATTTGCCTCCATCGGAATTATTAAAATAGGGATTTAGGAAAGACAAGGTAAGATTACTCGCTGAAAACAGTGAAAATTAGAGCACGGTTTAGTTGCTAGACGATAGAGTTAAATTAAATTAATTGAGCAAATGGTATCCAAGCTAGTGGACGACATTATATCAATATTCTCTTATTGAGTGAAAGCAAAATTAAGTTTAGTATTTCCACTGCAATCAGATCTATATATCCTTATGTGAACATAACCAGGAGGCAAGAGAAACTAGCTACCTTCTTAAAATGCACAAAATAATAATAGTAAAAAAACAACATAATGAAGATTATATCCTTAAAAGTTAAAAACAAGGTTGTTGCAAAGAGTATAGTGTATACCCATGAAATCAATAATTAGACATCCATCACTTAGCCTACCAGCAGGCTTGTGACCAGATCGATCACTAAAATGCATATTAGGAGGGTTAGTGGCAGCTTGTCTTCCCGTATCAGAGTTTGAATCACCAAAGTTAAAAACTCTTGGGAAGTAGCAATATTTTTCTCTACTTTCTACTAATTTTGGGATTGAGAACCATTGAAATGATAAGTAGAGAACATAAACAAATTTTGCAACAGTGAGTGAATTCATGGTTATAGTTTATTATGGAGGAAAGGAAAGGCAAGGAATTTGTTATTGGCTAAGTATGGAAGAAAGGAAAGGCGAGAAATTTGTTATTGGCTAAGATGGATTACAAATGAGACATGCAAGTGATATATATAGGCTTCTTAGGTCAGCTAAGCAATCATCTTCAAAGGCAAAATAATTACCCATAGGCTCGTTGTTAATTATATATATATGGATTAAAGATCTTGGATAGAAAATGGCTAAATTACCAATTTAAAAAAAATTGTAATTTGAATAAAAATAGCAAAAAAAAAAAAGAATAGCAAGTGTTGACCAAGTCATCTATATTATTTAAGACTAATCATAAAATTCATAATTATAGGCATTATATGCTCTGGGAGCTCGATCATTTTGGATACATAATGTTGGACCAAATGGTTGCCTAAAAAACTTTATTTCGAAAACTCTTCCACTACCTTTGGCTAAACAAAAGGATAAGGTTGAATGCGTACTACCTAACAACAATGTGGGTCAATACTTTAATAAAAAGTTGAAGGAGTCTGTTGTTAGTTTCAAAGTAGCTCTACCGTTGACTACAATCACATATGTGGACATTTATTCAATCAAATTCTCTTTGTTCAGTCGTCCTGAAAAATATGGTAAATGACATAGAAATTGTTCGTCACTTTTTTCCTTTTCACTTTCATGATGATAAGATCTTGAGAAGTTATAGATATATTGTTCCCCACTTGTTTAAATATTGGCATACTTGTATGCATGCGTATATTTGTATGCCATTTACCATATTTACCAGGTTGGAAAAAGAGAACTTGATGGAATAAATGTTTAGATATGCAATTGCAGACAATGGTAGAGTTACTCTGAGACTAGCAACAAACTTCTTTTAACTTTTTATTAAAATATTGAGCCACATTGTTATAAGGTGATACGCATCCAACCTCGTCTTTCTGCCAAAGGTAGTGAAGGAGTTCACGAAACCAAATTTGGAAGGCAACTAATTGGTCCAATATTATGTATCCAAAAAGATCTAGCTCCGAGACCGTATAATGTCTGTGATTATGAAATTTATGATTTGTCCAAAGTAGTATAATTAGTTGACTTGGTGTACTTGCTATTCTTTTATTTATTTTTATTTTTTTGTTATTTTTGTTTTAATCCATATGCGTATAATTAACAACAAGCCTATGGGTTTTGTACACTTCTTTAGACAAATGTTTGTTAGGAAATTAAAGGGTGAGTATGCAAAATAAAATTCGTAGTATATGATATAATAAGCCAAATCAAAACGAAACACTTACTTTGAAATGTACTGCTAAGGCATCAACAAATCTGAGGACTATTACCTTAATTTCTTTGATAGTCGTACGATTTTTCAATCTGGAGTTATTGCTGTTTTACCCAATATCTATTGTGTATAGGACTCGTAAAAAATATTCTTATTTAGACACCACTCCTGCATGCATATTTCAATAGGTCATTGGAAGCATGCATGCTTCCAATTTAACACCAGATGAGGGAAAGAGAAGGACTAACATTCTTTTACCTTTGTTTAAAACCGACTGATGCTTATCTACAAACTTAATTAGTAAAGCCTTGGACTCCTCATACAATGAAGTGTTACTTGGATATGATAGTATTGTGGAACCCCAACTGCGAAATTTGCACCAACTTTGTATTTGGCTCCATAGGAATTATAAAAATAGGGATTTTTGCACCAACTTATAGCTGAGAAGAAAGCCTTGGTTGAAGTACAGACAAATTCCGTGGGGCAATACATTCCTTTTAGGTTGTATGTTCGCCTAGGAGGCAATTATCAATTTTACAAGTCACTAGGTTATGTTTTCTAGAAAGTCAGTAATCAGAGGTGAGAGTTTGTAAGTACAGATACATCTTAAAGAAAGCCCACGGTAAACTAAATTCCACCAGAATGGAATAGAAGAAGCAGGGAGGGAAGATAACGTTATCTGCATCATTAACTCCAGACCATTTCCTCCATTCTACAGATATCTGATTGATTTATTTGGTACATGGATATAAATTTATTTGGTACATGGATATAAAGAAAAGTGAGTTGAAAAGATGATAACTTCAGACATTGTTGAAAAATTTGACATCTGAAACTAAATATAAGCATAAAAGATTATTGATTACATAGAGGAATGTTCTGTAAAATTTTACAGGTCACTAGGTTATGTATATGGTTTACATGACAGACACAGTGATGATCGTTTGTAAGGCATTCTCATGACTTATCATATCATCGTGAGAAATTTCTTGCATGTGTCAATGCATATCTATTTTTTGAGTCTAAGTTAATGATGTTAATAAAAAAAAATGTAAACATATGCAGAAGACATTAAGGGTTTGTTTGGATTGGGAGATTTGGGGGGAAATGATTTGATTTGGGGTGATTTTGAATTCTTTGCACTTGTTTGGATTGGAAGGTTTTGAGGTTGAGTTGATTGGGGGTGATTTGTAACATCATTTTATGGGATGATTTTGCAATCACCCCAAATTGGGGTGATTTGGAGTGATTTCACTTCATTTATTATGCAATGTCTATATTGCTCTTTTATTTATTACACTTATGCCTTTAAGAAAGGATAAAAATGTCATTTTCTTTATAAAACTTATCATTTCCTTTTCAATCCAAACAAAAAATACATATAATCATTTATGAACATTTCTTTCATAATTTTATCCAATCCAAATAAGATGTAATCCTCCTTTTCTTTTCCTTTATTATTTTTTTCCTTTCGAATCCAAACATGCCCTAAGAGCTACCGACAACGGTAAGTCTAGAAGAGAAAACGAAACAATAATGATTAAATCTTGAATTACTCGTTATTGGGGCTCAAAACTTGATGAACAAGAATAAAGGACTTGACTAATAAGAAACTTAGTTTAATAAAGAAACTCATAAATTCTTCAATTCAAGCCAAAACTAGTACTTGATATAAGGGTTATTTTAAAAGTTAGATTTATTTCAACAAATGACATGGTTGGAATTGATAGCCTATTAACATGTCACAATACGGATTGTATATGGAATTTCTTTTAGTGCTAGCTCTATATCTTCAAAGACCTGAAATGCAGAACCTCCTCTTGATAGTGTTCTGATGGCGATGATAGGGTCTTGTTTTGATATCAAAATAACCAATGGCATAGGCAACTCCAATTGCAGAAAATAACCCAATAGGGTAACCAATTCTTGCAAATTTCAATGAAAACCATGTCTCCTCAGATGATGATTCTGTTTCTGATCCAGGTGTTGGTGGTGTTGCAAGTTCACAAGAAACTTGGATTTGCACGCCACATAATCCACTATTGTTTGCGTGGTAGTTTGGATAATTGAAACTATCCATTTGAGGACTTTCTAGAATACGACCTGAAAGCCAGTTGTTACTCACGTCCAAAAAATTGAGCTCCAGAAATTTAGAAAATGTTTGTGATATTTTACATGACAGGTTATTATGTGACAAATCTAAGGCCTTTATACTTTTCAATTCACCAAAAGATGTTGAAATTTATCCTGAGAATGAGTTGTATGAAAGGTTCAGCAACTTCAGGTCTTTGAGAGCAGTTAATGAAGAAGAAATCTTTCCTAATAAATGATTTTTGGATGGTCTAACAAAGAGTAAATGTCAAGGTTTTGACTAGATAAACCTTGTTTTGAATTCTTCCACTTAACTACGAGATCTCTTAACACAATGAGGTATGAGACATAATCTATAGTAAAACTAAAGTGGTCAAAGAAACTTGAGGAGATGTCTAGAGTATTAACCATGCCACTGAGATTACCTAAACTTGATGGAATACTTCCTTTAAGGTGGTTGTTGGAGTGGTCCAAAATTCGAAAGCTTGGAAGAATGGATAGATTATCAGATATTGAACCCTCAAGAGAATTGTTTCGCAAGTTTAGCACTTGCAAATAGGACAACTCAGAAAGAAATGCTGGGATTTCACCCGTAATCTTGTTGTCTTGGAGATCAAGATGCTCAAGATACTAAAATTTGGTTAGATTGTTGGGTAAATGACCCGAAAACTCATTTTGGCCCAATGACAATATAACTGTGTTTCCACCAAAAGTTGTTGGTACCTCACCTGAAAATTTGTTTGAAGATAAATCAACAGTTTCTTTGCCAGCAAGTTTCTTTCAGTCTGATCTATAATTGATCTCTCACATAATAACTTTAACGGGAAAACCTTCCTTTCATATGTTGATTTATCTTCAAACAAATTTTCAGGTGAGATACCAACGACTTTTGGTGCAAATACAGTTATATTGTCATTGGCCAAAATGTGTTTTCGGGTCATTTACCCAACAATCTGACCAAATTTTACTATATTGAGCATCTTGATCTCCAAGACAACAAGATTACAGGTTAAATCCCAACATTTCTTTCTGAGTTGTCCTCTCTGCAAGTGCTAAACTTGTGAAACAATTCTCTTGAGGATTCAATAATTGTTAATCTATCCATTCTTCCAAGCTTTTGAATTTTGGACCTTTCCAACAACCACCTTAAAGGAAGTATTCTATCAAATTTAGGTAATCTCAGTGGTATGGTTAATACTCTAGACATCTCCTTAAGTTTCTTTGACCACTTCAGTTTTACTATAGATTATGTCCCATACATCATTGTGTTAAGAGATCTCGTAGTTAAGTGAAAGAAATCAAAACAAGGTTTATCTAGTCAAAACCTTGACATTTACCCTTTGTTAGACCTATCCAAAAATTATTTATCAGAAAAGATTTCTTCTTCATTAGGTGCTCTTAAAGACCTAAAGTTGCTGAACCTTTCATACAACTCATTCTCAGGAGAAATTCCTACGTCTTTTGGTGAATTAAAAAGTATAGAGACCTTAGATTTGTCACATAATAACTTGTCATGTAAAATACCACAAATATTTTCTAAGCTTCTAGAGCTCAATTTTTTGAACGTGAGCAACAATAGGCTTTCAAGTCGTATTCTAGAAAGTCCTCAAATGGATAGTTTCAATTATCCAAACTACTACGCAAACAATAATGGATTATGTGGCGTGCAAATCCAAGTTTCTTGTGAATTTGCAGCACCACCAACACCTGGATCAGAAACAGAATCACCATCTGAGGTGACATGGTTTTCATTGAAATTTGCAAGAATTGGTTACCCTATTGGGTTACTTTCTGCAATTGGAGTTGCCTATGCCATTGGTTATTTTGATATCAAAACAAAGCCCCATCAGAACATTATCAGGAGAAGGTTCTTCATTTCAGGTCTTTGAAAATGTAGAGCTAGCACTAAAAGAAATTCCAGATACAATCCATATTGTGACATGTTACTAAGTTATCAGTTCCAACCATGTCATTTGTTGAAATATATCTAGATTTTAAAATAACTCTTATATCAAGTACTAGTTTTGGCTTGAATTGAGGAATTTCTGAGTTTCTTTATTAAACTAAGTTTCTTATTAGTCAAGTCCTTTGTTTTTGTTCATCAAGTTTTGAGCCCCAATAACGAGTAATTCAAGATTTAATCATTATTGTTTCTTTCTCTCTTCTAGACTTACCGGTGTTGGTAGTTCCTAATTTCTTCCGCATATGTTTACATTTTTTTTTATTAACATCATTAACTTAGACTCAAAAAATAGATATGCATTGACACGTCCAAGAAATTTCTCACAATGATATGGTAAGTCATGAGAATGTCTTATAAACGATTATCACTGTGTCTGACATGTAAACCAAACACATAACCATGATTGTTTGCAAACAAATAATCATTTGCAATCCATTTCCGGTAAGTCATATGTGATACGCGATGTAATGTAAAAACACATAGTTGTCAGTGTTTGTATAGTTTAACCTTTCTTTTGTTACCAAGTCTTTTGAACAGAATGTTTTTAACAGCTTGTTTGGATTGGCAATATTAATGGAAAGGAAAGGTTATGCAAATTTAGAAGAAGGAAAAGTTATGGAGGGTTTCAAAATCTCTTCATTTCCTTTAATGATAAGAATTTTGCAATCTTTTTTAAATTGGGGTGTTTGGAGGGAAAGGAAAGATCTTGTTTAAAATGTCTCTTTTGTTCCTACATATCTCATAGTTATAAAAATAAAAAAGGGTATTTAAATAATTTTGAATTTAAAATTATCGTTTCTTTTCCTTTACTTCTCCGATCCAAACAAAAAATTATAATTTTTTTTTTATATTTTCATTATTATGTTTTTGCAATCTAAATAAGGTAATTCATTTACTGTCCTTTCTTTTATTTTTCTTCCTCCACTCTGCATTCCTTTCCTTTCCTTTTTGCAATCCAAACAGGGGGTAAGGTTTGCAAATATACCAAATAACATAAGGGGAAATAGGTACAAATCCTCCTTTGTTATTAGAAGGCATATGATCTCCTTCCCTTTCCTTCTCTCAACCATTCATTGAACCAAACATAACCTTAGACATAAGCAAATTATTTGCACTAGATCTATTTTCTTACTAGAGAACAAGGCCCAAAATGTATATCCAGGAAAATTGCTAATAGGACATTTTTCCAATTCGCTATCAAATGATTCAATCTGCTCAAGAGGGAAGCTATAATGCTGCTGCAGATTGGATTATAAAGCATGCCAAATTAGAAAAATTACCCCTTGACTGGTGCTATAAAATCCCCAAGCTTATAATTATTGTTTACAGTAATTTTCCCGGGGAATAGGTTAACTTTCTTAAATTAATACAATCACAATTTTTCTGACCAAAAAAGTTTACGAATTTAGAATTTAGGAGGTTTAGGCCTAAATAAGATATAGTATTTACATGTACTGTACATGTTACCTGCATGTCATATGTAAACCCTTAATACTTGTAGTAAATGGATGTTCGACTCTTAGAGATAACAAAATCTATCTATCTAGGGCAGCTATTAATCAAAATGTATTATGCATTGGTTAGTGAATTTTTTAGATAGACTAAGTTATCGTACTTAACTTTGAGGTGACTTCAGTGGTGGAGTTATGTACGAGTCAGCAGCCTTTATTGGCCTTATTTTTAATATATATATATATATACTAGTTAGGGCTGGCTCATGCATATGCACGGACTGAGCCCAATGTATATTAAAATCATATTATACATAAAATTATTTACAACGAAAATCAACTTGTATCAATGAATTAGATTAAACAGTGGTACATATAAAAATTCTAATATAGTTAATCAACTTGTTATGATACTTCTACCACTCTGTATTCTTCAAAAAGGGATAGACATGCGAGGGTAGTTGACGTTCATAGTAACAGCCATAAACAAAGTGCAACCTTTAGCTGTAGAAGCACTGGCAAAAAATAAAAGTTACCTGAAGTCCAGTATTTTTCACAAGCTCCTGCACTCCAATTGGTGCCTTCCCTCATGAACTTGTACAATTGATCAACAGCAAGGAAGATTCTATTAATTACCCATTTAACAAAGAGCTCAAACAACAAATGATAAGTGCGATTTATAGCTGCTTAGAATTTTATGTCAGCATTTGCAAATAAGTAATGTTATGTCTCAAATTTCTATCTCCAGAGACAATGTCCTACCAATATTGTTGTTACTTGACGCAAAGAGAAGATAACATATAATTCAGTCCAGGAGACAATTGTACTAATCTTGATCTATAAATAGAAGCATTCCAAGTCATGCCATCATAGTAAGCAAGCTTAAAACAGCAATCCAACAACAATAGTGGGCAGAATCAAGTGGTGCCAATACATAGGAGTACTGAAAATCACAAGAAATTTATAAAACCATACGGAAAGAGCATCCTAAAAGAAAAGGATGTAACTTCAAGAAATACATCCTGAATAACCAAAGTTGGACATCTGTATATTTATGAGAAGTTGGTCCAATACATCCCTCTCCTTGTCAGAGTTTGGCATATTTAGAAGCCCATCAACAACCATCAATTTTGAGACATTTGTTCATTGTCGTGAAGAATAGAAATTATCCCACAAGGAAAATTGAAGAGCACCAATACTATCATGTTATTATTATAGGCTGTTCCACCTAATGCCAATTGCTTTTAAAATGGCACCTCTTGATCTTAATTGATTATCAATATGTAGTCATGAAGTAAGGAACAACAGCATCAAATCCGAAAAAAGAAAAAGAAACCATTCACTGAACACTAACCTTTTACTTTTTAGCGTCGACATACTTCTTCACACCCGGTACCAACCTGTGTTCACAAAACAAATCACCAACAAAAAACATAAATTCAGAAACAAAAATAAAAAATAAAAAAGACACATTTTTTCTTACATGCAAAAGGGATTGTTTAACATACAATAAACTTTAGCCTCCTTGATTAGTTGAGCCACCTCTTGTGGTGAAATGTGATATTTATACTATTTTTAAAAAGAGTTTCTCATATTTTACGGGGCCACGTGGTAACCTACATGATGTCTACTTATAGAAAAGGGAATTTTTTCACGGCATGACCTCTGAATTTTGCAATCCTCACTCAGTAATATTCTTTGATATTATAGGGGAGTTCAGGGCGCAATGGTATCTGGTTCTACTCTGATCGTGTACTATTGGTAGGTCAGTTTCTCAGGTTCTCAGGTCGAGTTTTCCACCCATATCAACATTTTTTATACACGAGCAACCTTCTTGCTCAAAGCTGGAAAATTACCCACTTATATAGCCTTTGTTTTCTTTTCCTTTGATGTTTTCGCTGTTTTGGTGTTGTATACTATTTGATAACATGACCAACTGAGGAATTAGGCTTACATATCATTCAATCACATATACTAGACAACAGTAAAAGGTTTGTTATAAAATTGTTCCAGTAGAAAACTTCAAAGAGCACAAACTAACCAGCAGATCAGCAGCTTACCAGTGCTGCAACTTCTCTTCTTCCTGTGGATGGTCGTCGATCTAGCATGTTTTATCCGGTGAACAGCTTTAATCTGCGGCGCATAAAATCGGCTGCTCTATATAAAGGAAGACTTGGTTGAGGGCAAGTGTGTAATTTTGCTTCGTTTCAATTAATCATCACATTGACAAAAAAAAAAAAAAAAAAAAAAAGATATTTCCATGTAACGAAAGTTAAATTTCTGACAAAAAAAGAAAAAGAAGAGCTGGCAAATACCCAGATAAGCCAAACAGAGCGAAAAATGTCATGCACCCGATTTGGAAATGAGAGGGATGGGTTCCTAATTTTGTGATGACTATTTTGTCCCTTCTCTAACCTTCTAGTTACAATAATACCCTCATCCAAATACATCAGTTGCTGCTGCTTTTTTTTTTTTTTTTTTTCTTTAATAAGTCTGAGAGCTGCTTTTCTGGTAGAGTTAGCTAATATGGCTGCCGATGAACTCTTCAAGTCACAGTCGACAAGGGGCATATGAAGCACTAGCCAAACAATTAAATTGTTCACTTCTCAAATAATTGAATTAGAGCTAATATGTCTTCGACACCATTGAGTATAAGATGGAATGTAATAGTTTGATCAAATGGTTTAACGTTGCAAAGAAGAAAGGAACGGAGGAAAAAATAAATAAATAATTCAGAAAACGGTAAATAATTCCCATCTATTTCCATGTCAATACAAACAAAGAAAAAATACATTCAAAGGGTGTGACTAGTAACGAATTATCTTGACAGAAAGAAACTCACTAATCAACTGCATATTCTAATGGAAAGGAAGGGATGGGGAGGGATTTCCCCTTGTGTGATTCACGAAGGAGTTTTTTATTAGGAGTATTTTATAATTATCTTAAAGTTTTTCAAAAGAATAAAGTTAAATTATGAAAGTCTTTCTTATTAATTCTTTACCTAATTATTTTGTTATCGACATGAATATGAATATGAAAAGCGTACTCAAATAATTTTATATTTGAAATTAGGGAGTAAGACATTAAAGTCCTTTAGATTTTGACTAAAATTGAATTAAGTTCCTCAATTATTTATTTCTCTTGTGAATTTGCTCAAAACTAATCCCATGAAGTGCTTTAACTAGAGATCGGCAAAATGGTAATTAAAGAAGGAAGGAAAGAAATCAATAACTTCTTTAATGAGTATTACATCACAATTTAGAATTAGAGGGATAATCTCGTAAATTTTGGCTTTATCTCTTTGAAAGAAGGGGCACTTTCAGTTGTGTCAAAGTTTGTAATAACTTATCTTCTTTATACTACTATATCTCGAGTAAATAATTTTGTACGAAAACTATTGAATTTAATCACTTGCTCGATCCATACTGTAGATTTGACCAATCGTCCATTCTACTAGTCAATTTTTACTCGGTGTAGAGCATAAACTTAAAAAAATGTGTATGATACAACAAGTAACCTTAAAGTGTGATGAAAAACTTCTTTATAAAGTTTTTTGTTTTTAGGCTTAGAAGTTGATAGTGGAATCTTAGTCCAAACAAGATGTAACAAATAACAAATGGAAAGTGACTCGATACCTCTTCTTTTCTAATTCTCTTTCTCAACAATCTTTTTTAGCTGTTATTTTCATTATTATTTTCAATTTCTTTGATCGAATTGGATGTCATATGAGTACATTATTTTTATTTAAATTTATCTTTTCATAAACCTTTTTCTCAAGATGCTATTTCATAATCTTGCCCATGATGATTGACGATTCAAATTATTGCAAATAGTGTTTTCATAAATTAAACCAAATTTTGTTCAAGAATACGTTTAAATGTGAGAGTTACGACCAAACCGGTTAATCCAAATATATTTATTCACAAGTGCCATTTTGTATTCATATGGTAGACGATATTAAGGTTGGAGGTAATTAAATCTCATTTTAAAAATTAAAGGGCTTGACAAAAAAGGAAGGAACTCATCAATTGATTGCATATATATATATATATAGGGTTAATATCACTTTTGGTCCTTTATCTTTGAGCTCATTGACACTTTGGTCATTTATCTTCAAAAGTGAGACATTTTAGTCCCTTATCTTTTAAAGTTGAGACACCGTTAGTCCTTGTCGCTGATTCCGTTAAAAAAAGATAGAAAAAACATGTGATTGACCAAAATACCCCTACTACCACCACCGCTATTACCACCAAATTGCAGGGGTATTTTGGTCAATCATAAGTTTTTTCTATTTTTTTTATGGCAATCAGGGACAAGTACTAATGGTGTCTCAACTTTAAAAGATAATAGACTGAAATTCTCACTTTTGAAGATAAAAGACCAAAATGTCAATGAGGTCAAAAATAAGAGACCAAATGTGATATTAATATATATATCAAAAGGAAATGAACGGATGGGGAGGAGGGATTTCCCCTTGTTGGATTCAGTTTGGCAGGAGTTTTTATCAAGAGTATTTAATAATGCTCTTAATTTGGGGTTTTTTTTTTAAAGAAAAAAGTTGAATTGTGAATAGTCTTTGTTATCTTTTTATCTTGTTATCAACATGACTATATCAAAAAGGTACTCAAGTATTTTTGTATTTAAAAATAGTGATTAAGACATCTAAGTCCTTTAAGTTTTGGCTAAACTCAATTAGGTTCGTTGATTTCTTTTTTCTTGTAAACACTTTCAAAACTAATTCCGTGAAATTTTTTCACCATAGATAGACAAAATGATAACTCTGCACCTATTTAAAAACCAAATATATAAAAATTAAAAATTAAAAAAACAAAAAGCAAAACAACCCCCGCAAACCCCATACCGAAGGCCATGTAAACATCTTTTTTGTTGTGGATCAATTTGATGTTACAACTAAGAAGGAAAGAAATGAATCAATAGCCGAATCCTTCTTGAATTGGTATTACACCACAATCAATCAATGGCTTCTTTAATTGGTATTACATCAGAATCAATCAATAGCTTCTTCATTTAGTATCGCAACGCATTTAATGTAGTCGTGTTCGTTTGGCTGGGGTTCGTGCTGTGTGTCCAAGATTAGCAAGTTTGGGTTGGGGGTTTGGTATACCCACCGTGCTGTTGGGTTGGGGGTGGGGAGGGGGCTATGGGTTGGTTTTTTCTTTTATTTGATTTTTTCAATTTTCCTTTGCAGGTAAATAAAATTAAGTTACTCTTGAGGGACCTATGATGGGGAAAAATTTTAAAAAATAAATAAATAAGAGACCTAATTGGTTTTTAGCCAAAAAGTGAAAGGCCTAAATGTCTTAATCCCTTTAAAATTATCATTTCTTTTCCTAATTTTCTCCAATCCAAATAATGAATCATAAAATTTTTCTATTTTTTTTATATTATTATTTTTTTGCAATCCAAATAAAGAAATTTTTTCCTTTCTTTTTCTTTATTTTTTTCCCTCTATCTTATTTCTTTTCCTTTTCCTTGCGTAATCCAAATAGAGTGTAACTGATGACAAATGGAAAGTGACCCTCTCTCTCTTTCTTTTTCCCTCTTTTTGAACAATTTTCTTTAGCTATTAATTTTTTATTAGTATTTTATTTATCTTTGATCAGATTGGATGCCATATGACTACATTATTTGTATTTAAACATAGATATCATAAACATCTTTTCTCAAGATGCGCTATTTCATAATCTTGTCGATGATAATTGACGATTCAAATTATTACAAAAAGCATCCATGAATTAAACCAAATTTAATTCAAAGAATATGTTCAAATGTGTGAGTTGTGACCAAATTAGTTAACCCAAATATATTTATGCAGAAATGGCATTTTGATACAATTGTAGAAAATATTGAGGTTGGAGGTAGTAGGCAAGTTTGAGAAATGGTGCATAAGACATAGAGTGTATTTCGTGAAATTTGGAGAAAATTACTCTCATGTGCAAACCACATGCATGTGCCATGAAATTTTAGATGAAAAGGTGAAAAAGAACTAATGGTATTATACACACAAAAGATAAAGGACTACGACGTTATTGTTTTCAAGATCAAAGACCACCGACCATTTCGTGCAACTGTTCCAGGGCATGTTTTCACGTTTGTTTCATAGTCCATTGATTAAGGTAAAAGTTCATATAAATGAATTTAGGTATATATTTAATGCTTAATATTTAATGATTAAGGTAAAAAGCTCTTTGCATTGCCCATCTCACGTCGAGGTCAAGGACAGCCAAATAAGGATTATTTTATAATATCATAACGTTATAATGAGCAAAATTCATGAATTGTGAATTATTCAAATTATTTCATTATAAGTATATCAATAATTCACAACAGTTGAATCTTGTTCATAATGTTGTTATGCATATTTTTATTCCCCAATTGAAGCCCACATATTTTTAAAATTTTTATTTTATTTTATTTTGAAATCATTTCCCACTTGAAAAAGTATATTTATAATTTTTCCAAAATGTTCATTTGTAAGATGTTGTCAACTAGATATTATCATGATCTTATAAATATAACTTCCAAAAAAAAGTTCATTAAAATTAGATTTTTCATTGAAACAAAGTAACAACATTTATAAGTCTAATTTTATTTAGATTTACCATTTTCTTTCTTCAACTTCCTATTTTTATTAATTTATATTCTTTTAATGTTATAGTTAAAATTTTATATTTATCATTGAAACAAAGTTACCACATTTATAATTCTAATTTTATTTAGATTTATTTTTGTTTTAACTTTATGTACTAAAATGTTTTGAAAAATATTTGTTATAGTGTGTTGGTAAAGTATTATATGTTTATTACTTTAAGATGGATTAACAAAACGGTGAGAAGAATAGAACTTCTAGGAATATACACAGTAGAAAGAAGTTGATCATTGAAAAAATATGAATCTATATAATCAAGGGTTGAAACAAAAACTTTTAGAATATGAAAAATTTGTGTTAGTAGATCCCCGTGAACTAAAATGAGGATTAAGAAAGACCAAAAACTCTACTAATCTCTTTTTTGTTTTAATTAATAGGTACTTGGTGGGTTCTTAACGTATTTAGCCCCTATTAAGGGGGAGAAATATAATTGCAAGGGCAAGATAATTAGCAGAGATTATGTATGAGATTAGTATAAGATTCTATACAGTGATATATATGTACTTAGAAGATGAACGGCGATAATCCTTTCTTACTGTCTTAGGTTTGTGCATCTTTGATTGTCGTCGGGGTTCTCCTTGAACTGGTAGACTTAATCCCTTCCATAGGCTTTGACGAGGGAGGTCACCGAGCTGAGGTAAGCCAACCTAAGTTGAATGGGACTATGTCAGTGAAGGCCCGACCTGGATGCCAACTCGGACGCACCCCGACCCAGGAAAATCCCCGACCTCTGTGCCAACGGTTCTGATAAGATATAAAGTTACGCCACATTAAATACTGTCAGATCCGAATTTAGTATAAATAGAGCTCTAACCCCCACATTTAAGAAGTAACTCGCCATTAATGCTCTCAACTACTTTGCCAGCTCGGACATACTAATTATTCGCACGCCCGAGGGGAAAATCCGGGTCGTCACCCCGCCTTTTCATTCCCTTCCTTTGTGCAGGTCAAGCAGCCGACCTCAAGGTTCAGCTTGGCAAGTGGACCTGAGAATCCAGCTCGGCAGGAGTAGCCATCCAACCTCAACTGTAAGATTCCTAACCTCGACAGCTTGGCGTCGTCTGTGGGGAAAAAGTCCTTTCTATCACTCTTCTCACAACTTATTGAGAAACTATCATGGTACAAACTAGAAGCCACAGCGCACTGGTAAAGGACTCACCCAACCCGGACGGGGACCTCGAAACCACACAGATGCCTAGCCAAGGCCCAACTCAAACCGACATTGGAACGAGCTAATGTATACACTTAGCCTCACAAACCAACCCATCCACAAATGGAGACCTCAACTCCAACCTGTCACCGGAGATGAGGATGATGCTCAGGATGTTTGAGGAACTTAAGAAGCAAGTAGCCCCGCTAGCTGCGGACCCCCTGACTCCACTAGCAGTTACGCCGCGGCCTATGTGTCCACAGTTCCACATCCCAACCCCAATGCAAAAACGGGCGCAAGACGAAGAGGGCTTCCTGGAGCCAGAGGCAAGACCCAGAGAGGCGAGAGGAAAAATAGCGGCACATGCCGACCCCGAGCAGGCTAAGACCGCGGCTGCAATAGCCAAGGTCATTAATCAGCTCGGAGTAAGCCCGTTCTTCCCTGGGGTACTAGCCACACCGTTGCCCACCGGCAATCGGATGCCCAACCTGACTGTCTATAATGGGGACGGAGACCCAGCCAGCCACTTGCTCAACTTTAATAACTATATGACTCTGCATGACATGATCGACCTCATGAAGACGAAGACATTCTCGACCACACTGGTTGGCAATGCCCTGAATTGGTTCCAAAAACTTCGTCCCAGTTTTATCGCAAGTTTTCATCAGCTGGCGGAGGCTTTCCTGTCCTGCTTTGTAGGAAGCCGATGGGCAACCCGTCATACATCATCGTTGCTGTTAGTGAAGCAGCACAGAGGAGAAAGTTTGAGGGCTTATACAACCCGATTTAATGAAGAGTCCCTCAGAATCCCTAACATGGAAGACTCCATGGCATTGATGATTTACCAAAGTGGGCTCAGGTCAGGCCCCCTCACATCCTTCTTGGCCATCGACCCCGTGAATACTGTAGCCAAACTGATGGTACGGGCAGAAGGGTACATACACTAGGAAGAAATCCATCAGGTGAAGAGGGATGATGACAAGGAAAAGAAAATCGGTAAGAAGGGGGAGGTCTCCCGAGGCCAACCTGGAGGAAAGGCCCAAAACGACTGAGATAAACAGCCCTAGCAACCAAAGCAGAACCCTCGGTTCACTATGTTCACTCCCCTCAATACCTCGAGGGAACAGATCTTGATGGAGATCCAGCACTAGAACCACTTGCCTCCAACACCTAGGATGAAAGGCCAACTTGAGAAGCGTAATAAGACCAAGTATTGCCGCTACCATATGGATTACGGCCACACCACCGAGGAATGCTGAGAGCTGAAGCAAGAGATCGAGGCACTGATAGCCCGAGGTCACCTCCCGAGGTATATAGACCAACTGCCAACCCAGAATCACGACCAAGTCAGGGAGAGAGAGAGGAATCCACCTAGGCGCCAGGCCGAGGGCGGGCATTTGGCTGTGATTGAGATTATCGCATGAGGATTAGCATCAGGTGGAAAGACCTCGGTTGGAAGGAAGGGTTATGTTCGGGCTGGAAGAGAATATGGGCCGGTGCAGGGTCCAGCCCCAGAAATGGAATAGCTCACTTTCTCCTCAGAAGACTTGGAGGGGGTAATACTGCCCCACGAAGACCCGTTGGTGATCAGCAGTGAAATAGCCAATTTCACTGTAAAGAAACTGATAGTGGACACTGGGAGCTCGCCAGAAGTCCTATTCTTGAAGGCGTTCGAGCAAATGGGGTTGGACATGAACCGACTCAGGCTATTGAGGGGCACCTTAGCTGGTTTCACAAGGCATACTCACTGAGCCGAAGGGGTCATTAACCTCGTACTGACGCTGGAAAACGGAGATAATCGGGTTTCGATACAGGTCAATTTCATTGTAATGGATTACAACTCTACTTACAATGGGATCCTGGGGCGAGTGGCCCTAAACCATTTTAGGGTCGTTCCTTCTACTTATCATCAAGCCTTGAAGTTCCCGACCTCAGGCGGCACAGCTACTATCCGAGGAGCTTAGCTCTCAGCTCGGGAGTGCTATGAAAGCTCTTTCTGACCCAAATATCAGGTTGGCTAAGGACCAGATTTGCCCGAAGAAAAAAGAAGGATGCCAAGAGAAGAAGCCCGGCTGAAGACCTTCAAGAGGTGGAACTTTCCGATAAAGCAAAGAGAGCAAAGATTGGGAGCGAGCTCGCCGATTAGCTCAAGAAAGGTATAAGCCAATTTCTTCTAAAAAATGAACACATATTTGCATGGTCTGCTTCTGACATGACAGGTATCGACCCGAGTGTAATTGAGCATTACCTGAATACCAACCCAAATCACTATCCGGTAAAGCAGAAGCGCAGGCACTTCCATTATGATAAGCAACATATCATAGCAGAAGAAGTTGATAAGTTGGTGGACGCTAGCCATATAAGGGAAATCTAATACCCAACCTGGTTATCCAATGTGGTACTGGTGGCCAAGTCCTCGAGCAAGTAGAGATTGTGTATTGACTTCACCGACCTCAATAAGACTTGCCCCAAGGACTACTTTCCCCTACCTCGGATTCATCAAATGGTGGATGCCACCTCCGGGTTCGAGCTACTTTCTTTCATGGACGTCTTCAAAGGCTATAACCAGATCAAGATGGCTCCCAGAGACAAGGAAAAAACTGCCTTCACCATCGACAAAAGTCTCTACTACTATGAGGTCATGTCTTTTGGCCTCAAGAATGCTGGAGCTACCTACACTCGAATGGTGAACAAGGCCTTCAAAAATCAGATTGGCCAAAATATAAAGATCTATGTAGATAACATGTTGGTCAAGAGCAAAAGGGCGGAAAACCATGTGGCCGACCTGGCTGAAGCCTTCGCCGTAATAGAGCACTTTAGGATAAAGCAAAACCTGAAAAAGTGTGCATTTGGCATCAAGGCAGGAAAGTTTTTGGGATTCATGGTCACAGCTTGGGGAATAGAGGCCAACCTAGAGAAAGTTCAGGCGATTCTAGACTTGGTACCACCGACCTGTGTGAAAGACGTCCAGGTGCTCGCGGGCAAGGTTACAGCTTTGAGCAGATTCATGTCTAGGTCGGTCGATAAGTGTGCTCCTCTGTTCAAAATATTGAAGAATCCTGAAAATTTTGAATGGACTACAGAATGCCAGAATGCCTTCCAAGAGCTGTAAATATATCTAGCTTCGCCACCCCTATTATCCCGACCTGAGGTGGGGAAGAAGCTGGTACTATACTTGGCATGTCGGGGACAGCAGTGGAGGCGGCAATGGTCCGGGAAAAAAGAAATAAGCAGAAACCGGTCTATTATGTTAGCAAAACCTTGCAAGGGGCGGAGGCGAGGTACTCCTCCTTGGAAAAACTCTTCCTCGCGCTCATCACAGCGGTAAGAAAACTGAAGCCATACTTTGATGCCCACCCAATCAAGGTCATGACGGATGCCCCACTTAAGTCTATCCTGCACAAGCCAGAGGTGTCGGGCAGGTTATTAAAATGGACAGTTGAGCTGAGTCAATTTAACATCACTTACCAACCCAGGACAACCATTAAAGCTCAAGCCATCGAGGACTTTGTGGTGGAGTATATTGGCTGAGCCGAATATGACCCGGACGATATGTAGAAGGTCTATATGGATGAAGACTCGGGGAAGTCAAGAAGCGGAGCTGGAGTGGTCCTCTCCGACCCGAACGGACATGAGTACCAATACTCCTTCAAATTTGCTTTTGCGGCGTCCAACAATAAGGCTGAGTACGAGGCAGTGATTGCGGGGTTGAAAATTACAGCTCAGCTCAGGGCACATGCAATTGACCTGAACACCGACTCTCAATTGGTTGCCAGTCAGGTATCTGGAGAATTCGAAGCCAAGGACAATGTTATGAGGGCCTACCTCAACGGAGTTAAAGGATTTGACCTTGGGGCTCAAGAGGTTTACTATACGGCAAATTCTGAGGGAGAAAAATATGAAAGCTGATGCTTTGTCCAGGTTGGCCCTGGGCGAGAGCCGACCTGCACTGGTCCATGTAGAAGAAGTCGACGTACCTAGTATTCAGTTGGGAAGGCAAGCCGTGGCCAAACTCAATTTAAGCCCAGATTGGACCAAACCAATCGTGGACTACTTGGAGGGGGTATAATCCCAGAGGATGAAAAGGTAGCTTGAAAACTCATGAAACAAGCCTCAATGTTTGTCGTAATAGCTAGGCAACTCTACAAAAGAGCTTACACTTGGCATCTCTTAAAGTGTGTTGGGTCCGAGGACGGAAACTATGTACTCCGGGAGATCCATGAAAGGGTATGTAGAAACCACTTGGGTGGCAAAGCTCTGGCTCGGAAAGTATTGAGGCAAGACTATTTTTTGACCAACCTTAGAACAAGATGCCAAAGAGTATATAAAAAGGTATGACACCTGCCAAAGGTTCGTCAATATATAAAGGAAGCCAGCGGTAAACCTGACTGTGATAGTAAGCCCGTGGCCATTCTATTAATGGAGGCTAGACATCATCGGTCCATTACCAACCAGTATTGGTCAAAAGAAGCATGCCTTCGTAACTGTAGACTACTTCACCAAATGACCCGAGGCAAAAGGTATTGCTAGAATAACAGAAAAGACAGCTTGAGATTTCGTATGGAAGAATATCATTTGTCGATTTGGGGTACCAAAGGTCATCATCACTGACCACGGCAAGCAATTTGATAGTGCATACTTTCAAGGCAAATGTACGGAGATTGGGATCGACCTCAGATTCTGGTCTATTGCTCACCCTCAAAGTAATGGCCAAGTTGAAAGGACTGATCAAATCATTTTGTAAGGCCTGAAAATCAAGTTGGAAGAAGCGGAAGACCAGTGGGCATCGATTATCCCTGAGGTGCTGTGGCACAGTGAACGACCACCAGCTCGGTAACAAGAGAATCGCCCTTCGAGCTGACCTTCGGTACTTAAGCAATGCTGCTAGTGGAGATCGGGTCTCCTACTAGTAGAACTCTCCACCATGATCCAGGAATAAACGGAGCCCTGAACCGTGAGGAGCTCGACCTCGCTGAGGAGCTCCGAGCTAAAGCTTAAGTTAGGATGTTGGCAAGCAAAGTTGCCATGTAAATAGCCTTTGCCAAGCAAGTCAAGCCTAAACCCATGAAGGTTGCCGACCTCGTCCTCAGAAAGGCCATCTTTTTGCTACGCTCGGGCAACAAGCTCTCTCTAACTTGGGAGGGACCGTACGAAGTTGTGAAAGAAGCCCGACCTGGGACCTTCTACCTCCGCGACAAGTATGGAAAACTGCTGAAGAACGCATGTCACTCAGAACACCTGAAACGGTATTTTGTCCAAGGCCCCCGAGCCGAAATCTCTTGTAAGGCCCCAAGCCAAAACTCTACCTCTAATTGGCGCCCAAGCCCAACTACTCCATGTACAAATTTTAATACAATGTATTTTGTAAATCAGTGTGAAGCCCGACCTGGGCCTAAGCACCTTAACTACTCAGCTCTTGCCAACTCGGATTAACACGGTTGCCACACTTAATTATGAGCTAACGATCAAGTAAACTAGTTCGAACTACGTTCCAGCTCAGTTATAATCAATAATAATTTGATTCGCATTACTACTTCGAATTAAAGTCCAACTCAGTACTAATCGGCTTTAGGTCGGCATGTTAGTTTGGGTTTAAACTTGAACTCAACATTAGTCAACATTAGTTTGACCTATTTCGAATCGGACTGACAAGTCCAGGTCGGCAACAAAAATAGTTGTCCAATTAACCAACTCAGATTAGGGTGATAGTTCATTAATCACTTCCAGCTCTGTTCTTTATACTTAAATCAATTACTTAAGTTTGAAAGGTCCATTATATTGGCCCGACCTCAATTACTTGAGAAAATTTGCGAAGAAAATGTACACTTGTACGAACTCAAACAAAATGCAAATAAACGTCAAAACATTCATTTCATCAAAATTGAAAATACAAATTACAAAAGCCCGACCCAGGCGAGATTACAAAAATCATTTAGGTGCAGGGGTAGAGGCAGTAGCGTCGGATTCTTCCCCAACCTGATACATTATCTTCTTGACAAAGTCCATCACCTCTTAGGCTTGGGACTTGAGGTCGGATGGAAGCTCAGGAACCTCCCAGAATTCTAATGGTGGATCCTCAAAGATTTCAATGTAATCATTCTTGGAGGCGGGAAGGAAGGTATTCGCTCGCTCCCGAGCTGTGACTTGGCCTCGAAAGTAGTATTCCAACTCGGCGTACTTGGACATTACCTTGCCTTCCACAGCCACCCACTCCACAGCCGCCTCGCTGGACTTATAGGCTTCTACCGTCTTCTCTCCATAGGGCCCGACCCGATCCAAGAACTCTTGGAGCTTCGCCTCGGCCTCGCGCCTCTCCAACTTATAGCGCTCCATATCCTTGGTCGCCGACTAGTGTCGAGCTTTCTCTGTCTCGAGCTTCTTCTCCCTAGCCGCAAGTTCCGCCTTCAGCCGGTTAACCTCGTCTACATCCTCATTGAACCTCTTGGAGGCCTCCTCCCTCTGGGCATCAAGCTCGACTCGGGCGTCTGCCTATCGCTGCTCGAGCTCAATACAATGGGCTTGGACCTTAGTAAGGAGGCTAGGGATTATGAGAGCGTGGAACTCAGCCTACACAAGGAGACAACAGAAACAATTAGCTGAGCTGAAAGGAACAATCATACATAAGTAATTGAGCTTAACTCACTATGGCCACCGCAGTCCTTAGGTCGAGGGAAAGCTAGTCAACAGGAACCTTTGCCAATTTGAGGTCGCGCTCGACCGTGGCTGCCTCCACATAATCCCTTTTATGGGGGGCCACCTCCACAGCTTTGCCCTTTTCGGTATACTCGGTTCGGGGCCTCTTCCTATTGTCAGGACGGGTGGCCGAGCGCTCTTGGACTACCACTCCTAAGGTTGGCCTCTTCGATAAAGGGGACTCCAAGGGCCCTATAGAGGTCACCTCAGTGCCGACCTCCCGGACTTGGCCATTAGATCGCTGCCTCTGCTCTTGAGGAAGGGTAGGACCCAAACCGGACCAAGTTGAGCCTTCGCTGTTGGCCTCGGCCCTCCTCCTCCTCTGGGCATAAACGAGTTTTCCAGCCTCAGTCATATTTGCAAAAGAAAAGAGAAAAGAAATAAGATGGCCGAGAGTCAATTCAAAATGGTAACAACAGTCAGGATGATTGGGAGGTCAGATGTTGATCTTGCGAAATGACCCTCTTCTGAACTGGACTCCGCATCCTCTTCAGGCTCGGGAAGTAAGTTGGGATGGTTCTTTGAAAGGTCGGGTTCTCTCCTGAATAACTTCGATTCCCAAATCCTATCCCACCTGAGCACGCTATCAATATTTATCAACATTCCCGGCTCGGGTCTCAGCACCCCGACCTCGTCGTGCTCTACGTCCGAAAACTTGGGATCATCGTTCACATTCTTCTTTAAAGTGGAATTCCAATCCACTCTGTACCCCGGGTTCACAACCAGCTCCACCCAATAGTAATCATTATGCCAACCCTTGTTGGAGGAGTACTACTTGGTGAATATGGCATTACTGGCCTGAGCTGCGAAATAGAACCACCCTGGCTGCTTCGGGTTGGGCTTGTACACAAAGAACTGTCTAAACTGGCGCAGGGTCGGCTCTACTTCCTTCTCGAGGTAGAACGCATAGAACGCTACCACTACGGCCCAACCATTGGGTGATATCTGACCCGGGCTAAGCTCAAAGTAGTTCAAGATGCTGGTGACGAAATTTGGAAGCGGGAGCCGAATAACATCGAAAGCGAGGTCATAGATGGTGAATTGGTTGGGTAGAGGATAACAAGCGGATTCATGCCGACTTGGAACCTTTAGCTTGCATTGTCGGTCCACCGACCAATTCTTTAGCCTGGCGTTAGCCATCTACACAGTAGAATGGCACTCGCGCTTACAACAGGTAAACAACTACTCAATCCTCTTTCCCCGACCAGAAGAAACGCTGGTCGTGGCTGAGCTCCGAGCGCGGACTGCCCTCATTGGGACCGCCTCAATCGGCTCCACCGTGGAGGCTCTAGCTAATTACTTCTATGGTATCTCGACCCTCTCTAACCGGTTCAAAGGCGACCCATCTTCTTTGTCCCCCAACTCTCCCAGGTCAGCCAAAAGATCTTCCCTAACTTCCTCCTGCACTCGCCTGACCCCAATGACTTGGCAATCATCATCACTCTCCCTGGGCTCAGGTTGCCAGATAGACCCTTGAGATACGTTGGTGCCGCCATCACTTTGGCCTCCATTCGTGGTGGACCCCGAGCTTGACGGACTCTCGTCCTCACCATAGGATCTCACCTCCACCACTTGGGAATCTTTCAACTTCGACCTCCTCATTTTGTTTACAAATTAAAAATATATACAGGAGTACTTAAAGGGAGTCGGGATGTACCTACGGCTCTAGCTGTGGAAGGTGACCCGACCTAATTGACTCTGAGCTAGTAGATTTCGAGCTGAATAATTCAAGCAGATTGCATTATCGAGCTAAAAATATTCGACCACTCTGGTTGTCGACATAAATCTCTTGATGTTTTGTAGGCAAAATGTGAAATGAACTTCGGACATCAGGGCCCTATTTATAGACAACTATTGTAACCGCCTCAGAAATCCCAAACGTCGCATCTTGTCATAATTAGCGGGTGATGTGTTGGCCATTTGAAGGACGAGTTTCGCTGATGTGGCCTCGTTCCTCCGTTGGGATCGGGTACCTCCAGCTCGGGAATATCTCCCAACTTTTGATCTCACCCTCACGATCTCGACTTGGGGGGGGGGGGGGGGGAGGGGGGGATTGATGAGGGGGGTCACCGAGTTGAGGTAAGCCAACCCGAGCCGAATGGGACCATGTTAGTGAAGTCCTGACCTGGATGCCAACCCGGACGCACCCCGACCCAGAAAAATCACCGACTTATGTGCCAGCTGTTCTGATGGGACATAAAGTTCTAATGGGATATAAAGTTGTGGCACATTAAATGCTGTCAGATCTGAATTTAGTATAAATAGAGCTCCACCCCCCACATTTAAGAGGTAACTCGCCATTAATGTTCTCAGCTACTTTGCCAGCTCGAACATACTAATCATTCGCAGGCCCGAGGAAAAAATCTGGGTCATTACCCCGCCTTTTCCTTCCCTTTCTTTGTGCAGGTCAAGCAGCCGACCTCAAGGTTCAACTCGGCAGGTGGACCTTAGAATCCAGCTCGGCAGGAGTAGCCATCCAACCTCAACTGCGAGATTCCTAACCTCGACAGGCTCTCGAGTTAAGTCTTAATTTAGTCTTTAATTGGTGAATTCTAAATTTTGATTGGTGATTGCCCTTTTGATGAAGTCAAGTCAAATCAAGTGGTTATATTTATAGGCTTTCTAATTGGCCATTATGGGTGAGATAGAGATCAAGAACTTGGACTGCCCTCAATTTCCTGCAAGAGTCCTCATTGTTTAGTTATCGATCTGAGTTGTTACATCTACGTTGTTTCATGTGTGTCTTTTAATTTCACGCATATTAGAGCATTTAATGTTGCCACCCAATTGGTTCGTCAAGGCTCGTCGACAATGTGTCTGTGTCCTTTGGATTTGGCAAGTTTACTTGTATCCATTGGATCAGTACTGTAGTATTGGAGACTTTGGTCTTTTCCTCGAGCCCAAAACAATCCGACCATGAGATTGACTCAGATTTTGGGCCCGAGATTTCTATTTTACACCCTAACGCCTCTCGGCCTTTAACTACACACGTGGTTCCAAGGTGGTTACACCATTTAATGTCTTGCTTAGCTTGATCAACTTGTACATGGACTTCCCTCACTTCGGGCCTAAAGATTTTTGGGCCTTATTTAATGTTTTATCCTATTTTCTTGTGGGCTAATCATGTTTTCCTAGGCCAAAGGGCTAGGACTATGTCAATCAACTATAGCTTGCTATTTAAACTAGAAAGTGCTATTAGAATAACACTAGAATACTGAGCCCCTTAAATAGGGGAAGTCCATTCTAACTCCCAAAAATTGGATAAAAAAATATAAAGAGTTTGCTAGAGGTGGCCTAAGGAAATAATACAATAAATTTTACCTGGGTCTTGTTATGCAAAATATTTGATTGAATTATTTTAAGTTTCAACTATCAATTTTAAAACTTAAAATTATAAATATGTTTCCGAATTGTTTTGGCCAAATCGTTTTGTCATCAAACCATAAAAGATCATTTTATTATAATACTTCTTCTTTTTGCTAAGGATATACTACTTATCAACTCCAATTCTAAATTGTATTTGGAGAAAATTTTCTGTTATGGGTTTTTTGTTCTTATATAGATATAATACCATGTATCGCACAACAATGACATTCGAAGTGGTTTTGAACAAAGTTAATCAGTTGAGATCCATAAAGTCGAGTTTGAGATTATTTTTTCCGTTTTAATTTCTCAGTATGTAGACCATGTGGTGATTTAAGCCCTTGGTCTCATTTTTCTATGATAAGACCCCTTTAACACTTACCTTGACATGTACTGCTAAGGCATCAACAAATATGGGGACCAGTGCATTAATTTTCTTGATAGTCGTACGAAATTTAAATTATATTTGGAGTCAATGTCGTTTTGACCAATATCTATTGTGTATAGGGCTCATGAAAAATATTATTGTGTAGATACCACTCCTACATGCATATTTCAATAGGCTATTGGAAGCATGCATGCTTTCCAGTTTAACACTAGATAAGAGAAATGGAAGGACTAACATTCTTTGAACTTTGTTTGAAACCAATTGATACTTATCTACGAATTTTACAAAGGCTTGGTACTCCTCATACAATGAAGTCTTGCTTGGATATGGTACTATAGGAATTATCAAAATAGGGATTCAGGAAAGATAAAATAAGATTACTTGCTCGAAATAACCAAAGTTAGAGTGCGATTTAGTTGCTAGACCATGTCATGGATTAAATTAAATTTAAGCAAATGGTATCTAGACTAGTGGACAACATCAATATATATTTTTGCCATTAGACCACTGAACCACATGATAATTAATTCGTGCATGTTTTAGCTTAAAGTCGGCTTAATTTATGTAATATGCACTTATTGAGTGAAAACAAAATTATGTTTATTATTATTACGACAATCAAATATCTATATATCCTTACATGAACATTACTAGGACTAGGAAGCAAGAGAAAGTAGCTACCTTTTGAAAATGCACGCAATATTAATGTAATAAAGCAACATAATGAAGATTATATCCTTAAAAGTTAGAAAAAGACGGTTTGCTAGAGAGTAAAATTTATACTAAATCCTAATATAAGGCATCTATGTCAAGTTTAATAATGAAAGAAATAGTTTATACCCATGAAATCAATAATAAGACATCTATTATTGAAACTAACAGGAGGCTTGTGATCGAGACTATAAGGCCCACCACGAGGGTTGGAAGCAGCTTGGTTTTTTGTATCAAAATTTGAATCACCGAAATTAAAAATTGCTGGAAAGTAGCAGTTTTTTAGACTTTGTATGGTTCTAAGAAAGTTGAGATCCATTGAAACTGTCATAAAAAGTAGAAAATATAAGCAAATTTTGCAAAAGCAAGTGAATCCACGGTTATAGAAGATGACAAGCAAATCAGAGAAATACTGAATCTGAAGGCAAGAGTAGGCAAGTGAATCCAAAGGAGAAGCTAATCAATATTTATAGGAAAGAGTAGGAAAGTTTGAGAAATAGTGCATAACACGTAGCGTGTATGAGTGTGTCCATGAAATTTGGAGAAAATTAATCTCACGTGCAAACCATGTGCGAATCACGTGCATGTGCCATGAAATTTTAGATGAAAAAGTGAAAAAAGGATTAATGGTATCACACTTTTTTTTTTTGCTAAAAGTAAGTGGATTCAATTAACCACAACGAGAAAGTACAAATAGTATAAATACAAAGCCAAGAAGAGCCAAAAAGATGAAATCTACAAGAGCAAGCTTTGGTCTCAATTCTAAAAATGACAAAGTTGCATATTTACAGTATTGTTAGTGTATATACGTTCGTATCTAATGGTATCACATATGAAGAAGTTTATAAGGAAAAAGAGAAACTGAATTGTATTTTTTTCATTACTCTGAAATGTAGTTACATCTCCTATTTATAGAGTCTACAATAGTAATTTTGTACATGTCAAAAATGACAGCTGTAATATAGCCTGTCAACTACTAATTCTTAACTGCCTATCAACTATTAACAGATGCAGGACTAAGAAAATATCTCAGTCCAGCTCCAGTGTTACACTGCAGTGTTATATCACACCACTGCAATGTTTACAATGCACTGAATCTTATACTTTATCACCCCCTCCCCCTCCCTTCAAGCTGGACTTGGTGGTGCAAAATGGCAGCTTGGATCTGAGGTACTGAAAATGCTTGGCAGGTAGGGACTTTGTTAGAAGATCTATAACCTGTTCTGAGGATTGTAGATATGAAACTTGTAGTTGCTTAGCTACCACTTGATCTAAGATGAAGTGATAGTCTATTTCTATATGTTTGGTCCTAGCATGATAAACCGGATTTGCTGCTAAGGCAATTGTTGAGCTGCTATCACAGTGTAACACTAGCTGCTTGATAGGAACATGTAGATCAGCTAATAAGTAGGTTAACCATTTAATTTATGCAGCTGTTTGAGCCATAGATCTATACTTAGCCTCTGTGGATGACCTGGCCATAGTGGCTTGCTTTTTAAAGCACCATGATATTGCATTAGGACCTAGGAAAACCATAAAACCTGTAGTAGACTTTCTGTCCATGACATCACTAGCCTAATCACTGTCTGAAAAAGCTTGGAGGTGTAATGGACCTTTGTGAAATAACAGACCATAGTGTAGGGTACCCTTGATGTATCTCAATGCTCTTTTGAGGGCTGCATAGTCTGTTGTGGTTGGATTATGCATGTGTTGATATAATGAATTTACTGCATACTGTATATCAAGCCTTGTTATAGTAAGGTATTGCAAAGCCCCTACTAAGCTCTTGTACTGTGTGGGATTGGCATAGGGAATAACAGAAGAAGAGTGTGGCAAAGAATGCTTAGAATATGTAGGAGTATCTGACTGTTTGCAGTCAGTGAGACCTGATTTTTGGAGTAATTCGATAGCATATTTGGTCTGGTGAAGTTGAATAGAACTATCTGTTGCACTGACTTTTAAACCTAGTAAATAGGAGAGTGGCCCTAGATTTTTCATGTCAAAATGGGTGTTCATAAGAGTGATTAGATGTTGAATAGAAGCAGATGATGTGCCTGTGATGATTATATCATCAACATAGACCAGAAGAACTAGAAGATTAGTTGATGTTTTCTGTATGAAAAGAGAGTTATCTGTCTTGCTATAGTGAAATCCTAAGGTAAGTAAGAAGGAGTAGAATTTGTGATACTAGGCTCTAGGAGCTTCTTTCAGGCCATAAAGGGATTTTTGGAGTTTGCAAACATAGGTGGGGTGGGTTGGGTCAGTAAAACCCTGTGGTTGGATCATGTAAATTTCCTCATCTAAGTTACCATGTAAAAATGCATTAGTGACATCTAGTTGATGTTGTTTCCAGTTGTAATGGAGGGCCAAAGAGAGGACAATACTAATGGTTTGGGTTTGACTACTGGGCTAAATGTTTCAGTGTAGTCAATCTCATGTTCTTGGGTAAAACCTTTGGCTACTAATCTAGCCTTGTACCTTACTATAGACCCATCAGAGTGCTTTTTGATTTTGTAGACCCGTTTGCACCCAATGGGCTGTCTATTGGGTGGTAATGGAACAAGGGTCTAGGTGTGTTGTTTTTTAGGGGCATTGAATTCTTCTTGCATGGCTTGGACCCAAGAATTGTGTTTTGAGGCTTCTTTGTAAGTTGAGGGTTTTGTGGTTGGTGGGGATTGAGTGAGTGAATGTAGTTGATAAACTGGAGGTGGTAAACAACCAGTTTTGGATCTGGTTAACATTGGTGCAAAGAAGCAGGTGCCAGGTCTATAAAAGATTATGTGTTAGGTATAGATTGTGTCTGAGAATTGGCTGAAGGTATAGAACTGGTTGTAGAAGAACTAGAAAATTGATCATTGGATTCTACAAATGATATAAGAGACTCTACACATGAATTGTGAGGGGATTCTAAGGGAGGAATTTGTGTAGATTTGAAGGTATTTTGACTTGGGACCTCATTAGTAAGAGCTGCACTATGTACAGGTTGTGGAAAAGAGGTCTAAAAGTGTATAAGAATGGTTGGCTGCATTGTGTGAGTATTGAGAGGTGACTAAAACAGGGGAATAGATGGTACAATAAGTGAGGATTGGCTAGTATGTAAGGAATAAGAAGATTGTTCAGGACGATGTTTGGCAAATGGGAAAATTGTTTCCACATGCCTAGAGATGTGCACTTTATTGGTTGACACATCTAGGCATCTATACCCCTTAGTTATAGAGCTGTGGCCTAGAAAGACACATGGGACTGACCTGTTTTCTAGTTTGTTCTTGGTATAAGGTCTTAGCCAAGGATAACAAAGGTAGCCAAAAACTTTCAGTTGGGAATAATCAGGTTTGGAGGAAAAAAGTGTTTCATAAGGTGTTTTGTTGTTTAGGACAGGTGTAGGCAACCTATTTATGAATAAATTAGCTGTTGCAATGGCTTCTAGCCAATATTTGGAGGGTAGATGAGAGTGGTTAAGAAGGGCTAAGGCTATTTCAACAAGATGCATGTGTTTTCTCTCAGTCTTGCCATTCTGTTCAGGAGTGTATGGGCAACTTGTATGCTGTAGTGTGCCTAAGTGTTGTAGGTATGCACTGAACTGATGATTTAAATACTCCTTGCCATTATTTGTTCTCAAAACTTGTATTGTGCTCTTAAATTGTGTTTGTACTAAGGCAGTAAAGTTTTATAACACAAAAAATGCTTTAGACTTAGCTTTGAGAGGATAGACCCAAGAGAATCTAGAGTAATCATCTAGAAATATTATATAATATCTATACTGCATACAAGAAGGTTTAGGGGCCGGGCCCCAGATATCAGAATGCACTAGTTGAAATGGAAGCTTAGTCTTAGTAGTAGACAGTGAAAAGGGAAGCTTATGAGCTTTTACAATAGAACAGGTTGAGCATTCTAGACTATGTAAAGGTAAAGAAACATGTAGAATAGAAGTGAGCAGCTGAGCAGATGACCTAGAGGGGTGTCCTAACCTCAAGTGCCATTTGTAGCTGTCTGCATTATTTGTGGAAGTGGTTATGCAGGAGAACACTTTCTTGGTGTTTGAGGATGAAGTGCCAGGTAGAGGATAGAGACCTCTATCACAAGGGGCCTGGAAGGTGATCTTGCTGGTAGCATTGTCCAATATTTTGACCCCCTTGGCACTGAAAATTAAAGTGCAGTTATTATCATGGGCTAGTTTGGAAACAGATAGAAGACTTGAAGAAATGTGAGGGATATAAAGGACTGATGATAAGGAAAGAGAAGAAGAAGGGAAGGAGAGAGTACCATGACCAATGCTATGAATGGGTAGATTGTGCCATTTCTCACTAAAACAGTGTCAAAGCCTATGTAGGGAGTTGCATGTTGGAGATAAGCAGGATTATATGTCACATGAGTATTTGCCTCTGAGTCAAGGTACTAGGTGGGTTCAGGAGATGCAGAAAGATCAACTGAGGCAGCCATGACCTGTTTGTCAAGTTTTGAAGCTGAATAGTTCACTGCATCAAATCTATACCAGCATTCTAGGGCTGAATGATTGAGCTTGCCACATATTTGACATGAAAAAGAGGTTTCAGAGGTGGCAGTTAGGGGTGTGCAGTGAAACCGCCAACCCTCCCAAACCGCCTAACCCAACCCAAACTAACCCACTTTTGGTGGTTTTTTAAAAATTTCATTGGCTATGGTTTAAGATTTTATAAAAACTGATTATATGGCTTGGTTTATGATTTTTAACATTGAAACCGATAAACCCAAACCGCCCCAAATATATACATATATAGGCCCAATACAAGTGCTGATTTTTTTCATTGCTGCATTTTCCTTTGGTTCAAGTGCTGATTTTTTTTTTATTTTGTGTTTGGCTATGTTTTGTTATTTTGGGGATTAGTAATATCTTATGGTTATTTTATATTATGGGAAGTATTATTTTGAATTTGGGATCAATGTAAAAACTAGTTTGTGATATTTTAACATAGACAAGTATGTTGGATCTTTTTGTTTGTTGTTCCTATTTACATTGTTAATATAAGCAATTATATAAGCAGGTAGTGACAGATACCAACCCGACAAACCAAATCAAATCGAACCAAACCATTCTAATGGTTTGGAACCCACCCAACTTTGGGTGATTTTGATAAATGTATGGTTTGATTTTGGTTTCAATTTTTTCAAACTGAATATATTGGTTCGATTCAAAAAATATCTTTCAAACTGCCTAAACTGACCCATGCACACCCCCAGTGGCAGTATTGGTTTTGGATTGGGTATTGTAGCTTTTATTGATGTTTCTTTGTCCTCTGCCCCCTGCCTCTATTATGTTTGCCTCTACCTCTTTGAGATAAGTCACTGGTGGAGTAGGTTTTTGTGTAAAGTGCAGTTGGCAATTCTGCAGGAGTGGAGGGACTTAACTTTGTGGAATAAAGAAGCTGAACATTGAGTTCCTTTGTGAGTAAACGACTACTCAACTCTTGCAGGCCTATAGGTTTGGATTTGAGTCTAACAGAGGCTTTAAAAGGTTCATACTCTATAGGTAAACCTTTTAGGATGTATAGTAGAAGGTCTTCATCAGAAACAGGTGCTCTTGCAGAGGTTAGGCTATCTGTGAGAGTTTTGATCTCATCTAGATAGTTTTGCATGGACCTCTGTCCTTTGCTTAGAAGATGAAGTCTGTGCTTTAACTGATGAATGTGAGCTCTACTAAGTGAATTGTATCTTTTGTCTAAAGCTTGCCAAATTGCTGTTGCATGAGTGAGATGTAACACTTGAGGTAGTACTTCTAAAGAAATAGAAGCAACAAGGCAAGTTTTGAGATGCTTATCTACTGTGACCCAAGTCTTGTATTCTGGATTGGGAGTAGAGTTGTCATCAGTTTGCAGAAGCTTTGGTGGACAAGGATCATTGCCAGTGATATGATCTTCCACATCATAGGCTTGAAAGACAGCTAACATCTGAGCTTTCCAGATGTGATAATTGGAGTTGTTCAGCTGAATTTTGATGAGAGAATTCAGCTTTTGAAGAAGCATTTTGAGACCATTTGTAAGGCTTGATCTGAAGGAAGAGCCAAGAACCCTAGGTCTGGAAGCTCGAAAACAAGGCAGCTATGGAGGAAATATGCAGCGGTAGCAGAGAAATTACAATTTCTTCGGTTAAATTACAAGAGAACACTCTGAAGAAGCTTCAATTCTTGTAAGAAGCTTATTAGAGAGCTTTAATGGAGATTACGAGATGATCTCCAATGGAGAATCTAAAAAATTGAGAAAAAATTAGGGTTTCTGGAGATCTAAAAGAAATCTACAGAAAAAGTTGCTATTTAGCTAGGGAAAGATGTTGCGAAGCTTCAATTGACAGATTCAACCTTTAATTTCTAGTTTTAATGGAGCTTTGAGGTGATCTCCCATGGAGATTTGACCTTGAAGAAAAAGACGATCATATGGGCTCCATGATACCATGAAGAAGTTTAGAAGAAAAACGAGAAACTGAATTATATTTTTTCATTACTCTGAAATGTAGTTACATCTTCTATTTATAGAGTTTACAATAGTAATTCTGCACATGTCAAAAATGACAGCTGTAATACAGTCTGTCAACCACTAATTCCTAACTGCCTATCAGCTATTAACAGATGCAGGACTGAGAAAATATCTCAGTCCAGCTTCTATTGCTTAACACTCACTGCAGTGTTATATCACACCACTGCAGTGTTTACAATGCACTGAATCTTATACTTTATCAACACTTACAAAAGATAAAGGACTACGGCTTTGTTTGGCCTATCTTTTTTATATTCAAAAATACTTCATGTGAGTTTAGAAGTTAATCTCACCTGTTTGACCAATTTCTAAAAGTGTTTTTAAGTAAAAACTGAAAGTGAAAAAAGTTAAAAAACAAAAAGCTCCAAATTAGAACTTTTCAAAATAGGCTTTTACGAAACTGTTTTTATGTAATGCGGGAAATTGTTTTCTTTTTCTTTCACAAATATACCTCTTCATATTTTTTAAAGTACAATATTGCCCTCAAATTTTTTAAAAGCTCAATATTGCCCAATATAAGTCAAACAGTCAACGGCTTTTGTTTAACAGCTCTTCTAATCAAAGCTCTACAGTTCAAAAACTAAAATTTCATAATTAGGCCAAACAAAACCTACAATGTTGCGGTTTTGAAGATCAAAGACCGCCAACCATTTTGTGCAACTATTTTGGGGCATGCTTTCACGTTTGTTTCATTTAAGTCCATTGATTAAGGTAAAAGTTTATATAAATGAATTTAGGTAAATATTTAATGATTAAGGTAAAAGTCCTTTGCATTGCCCAACTTATGTCGGGGTAAAAGACAAGAGAGTAAGAATTTTCTCATAATATCATAATATTATTGTGAGTATGATTTATGGGTTGTGAATTATTCAAATCATTTCATTATAAGTATATCAATAATACACAAGAGTTAAATCTTACTTATAATATCGTTATGCATAGATTCATTACCCAATTGAAGACCGCATATTTTTTTATTTTATTTTATTTTAGTTTGAAATCATTAAGGTATGTTGGTGCATATCGAAAATCAAACATCCCCTGGAAAATCTACTCATCCACAAAGGAAAAATATATTTCCAAATTTAATCGAAACTCTGGTCAACTGACCTAACCTTTTAACCCTTTTTTTTTGTCGGGACTTAACTTTTTAACCTTCGTGTATCATTTGATGTACTAAAGTCCATTCCGATTCGGATCTCATGCCAAACTTAACAAAGTGCAAAGAAGAACAATATTTTCGTCCAAAAGAGTTTACATTATTATTACTCATGGAGTTGTACAAAAATAAAATAAATAAATAAAACAACTTGGAGATATGATTGGTCCTTTTTTTTTATGTGTAATAAGATAGATCATGAACAACTTTATATAGTCGTTAGAATAAATGGTTACATGCTAAATAAGGACAATAGGTGAATTAGAAAAAATTTCTGTCAATATTAAATCATAAATAATTTTATTAGCCACTTTTGTGTAATGAACTGTATCGAACATAGCCTTTGGCTTTGATTCACATGACTGATCACTGCATGAAACAAATGGTAGAGAAAATTCTGCAAGTTTTAGATACAAAGAAAAAAATGTGATATTGCTTAGTGGATGTCTAATTAACTTCTCAAGACCTTATCATCATAAAGTGAAAAGGTAAAAAGTGACTAAAACAATTTGTATGTCACTTACCATATTTTTCAAATCGATTGAAAAAAGATTATTTGATTGAGCAAATATCTACATATTTGATTGTAGTCAACGGTAGATCTACTTTGAAAATAGCAACAAAGTCTTTCAATATGTTATTAAAATATTGAGTTACGTTGTTATAAGGTAATATGCATCCAACCTTATCATTTTATTCAGCGAAAGGTAGTGGAGAGTTTTGCAAAAGCTAATTTTTAGGCAACCAATCGGTCTAGTTGATACTTATCTACAAAACTTAGCAAAGTCTTGGTACTCCTCATAGAGTGAAGTGCTACTTGGATATGATAGTATTGTGGCATCCTCGATGACGAAATTTGCTCCAACCTTATATTTGGCTCCATCGGAACTATTAAAATAGGGATTCAAGAAAGATAAGGTAAAATTACTTGTTGGAAATAACCAAAACTAGAGAATGTTTTAGTGGCTACTGGCTAGACCATATCATGGCTCAAATTAAATTAATTAAATGAATGATATCTAGACTAGTGGACGACATCAATATGTGTTTTTACCAGTAGATCAGTGGACCACATGATAATTAATTAATGCACGTTTAGTTGAAAGTGAACTTAATTCATGTACTATGCTCTTATTGAGCGAAAGCAAAATTAAGTTTAGGGTAAATACCTCATATCGTCCCTTAATTTTGGTTTTTTTGGTATTTTCGTTCCTTAATTTTGAAAGTGTGTATTTGGATTCCTTAACTTTGATTTGTGGGATGCCGTTAATTCTTTTTGTAATTTTCGTCCAATTGCACTTTAAACCCACATGTACTGCACGTGTACTGCTCATGTGTCGAAAACTCATTTTTACAGGGTTAATTTGGTTAATTCAGGTCCTAAATAGTTTTGGGAGAAATTAGTTAGGGTTTATTTCACTCATTTCCCTAACGATTTGGGGTTTATCAAATTGCGGCAAAATTTCTGCAAAATTGTGTAAGTAATCGATGTTGCAATTGATTAGGAAGCTATTAACGGTCTCCAATTGACAATTAATCGTTGTTTCAATCGCGAGGTGGCATCATGTCTCATACGAAACCCGATGAAAAATATAGTAGGTTTTTTTTTTGTTGTGGTTTTAGTTTTGATTTTTGGGAAATAATTATTTTATATTGTTTAGTTGTTTGTCGTTCAATTGTAATACACACATTCTTTTTTAATGGAACATTTGCTTAGCAAATATTTTTTGTGTTATATTATATAGCCATTTGTTGTTCGTTTATTGCTGTGGTTTTCATTTAATTTCATGTGATTGTTTAGCCGTTTGATTTTATTCTTTTTTTTTTTTATTGAGTCAGAAAATTTCACATTGAAGATGCAATACGAGAGTGAAAACATTATCGAAAAAGGATATGTTAGAGACACTCCCAAAAATATCTCTATCTCCATTTGTAAAATCAAGCCAAGAGAATTTGGGAAAATAGGGATTTGGGTAAAGCTGGTATTTTGGCCACCACGGCGCGACCTGGTTGAGTAATGGGTTGAAAAAGTTAAGTCCGACTCTATACAAATATTTAGTGGACTGAGCTAGGTTGGAACAACCCATTTTTTGCAATTAGTATATTTTGAATAAAACTTAATCTATATATATATATATATTTATCTACTCACACATAATACAAATTACTTGGAGATACTTGCATAGTAGGATTAATAATTAAAAATAAATAAACTTAAATTTAACTTTTTCAAGAAAAGTTAATTTAACGATTAACGAGACACAAGTTGATTGATAATATTTATATAAATGATAAAATATTACATAACAAACTACAAACTCATAAGATACGAGTACATTAGTAATATAAACATAAAAATAAACTATTACATAAACACTTGAGAAAAGGTAGTGGCGAAGTTCTCCATTTTATTATGCTCCCTTAGGATTAGTGTTGGGAATAGTAGGCGAACTGGAGTAAAAAAATAATTGTTATTGTGATTGTGATTGTGAATGTGAAATATTTATGTTTTTCAATTCAACACTTGGAATGCTACTTTGAGAGTAAAGATCCATGGTAATGAAGATAAATATTTCAATAAAATTATTATTATAATTAAAAGAATACTTAAACCAAATTTAATTGAAAAAAATGAAACTCCTCTTCTTGAAAATAAATTAAGACTTGAAAATTGAATCAGCCTTGAAACTTTGAACAATTCAGAGTTGAGAGTTTTGAAATTAACTTTGAACAATTGAAATTTGAATCTTGTAAAATATTTAACAATTAAGAATATATAGAGAATTGAGAGAAAAAAAATTGATTTGAGGTGAGAAGAATGAAATATGGTTAGGGTATTTATAGGAATTATTGAGGTACTAAAATATAAATAAAAAATTAAAATGGCGAATTCATAAATGAAATAAGTCTACCGAAAGTCCTTGGTACTTGTTGGATCAATCACACTAATAGCTTCAATAGTTCACTGAAATTTACTTCTTTTTTTTTTTCACCGATTATTAATCGAGTATACGTATAGTAGGTCTCTTTCGCCATGACATTAGTGGCTTAGCCTTTCGCACTTGCTTTTGCCCACCTATCGTATCGACTCGGCATCGTCCTAGAAACTACTGCTTCCACCTCTCTAGGCTTTGCAATCGCTTATGACTAGTATATACATATCTCTATGTAGTGGTCAGTCTTCTAAAAGCTTCACTTAATTAAACTTTTGCAAGTATAGCTGTTGCAACTTTTTCTCTTTTTTTTTGGGTCTAAAGTCATTGTCAACTTAGCAACGGCCAAGCCCCTAACTCCTAAGAAATGAAGAAAGTCTATATTTTTCTTCAACTTTGACTATATATATATATATATTTGGAATTAAAGTTGCAAATTGCATTCTGAAATATCATAGAAAATATTTGATGATTGATATTTGTTATTATTAGTTTTTTTTTTTAAATAGTTAATACAATTTGCTAGTTTGTTTGAAAAAAAAATAGTTACTAGTTACTAGTTACTAGTTACTAAAACTTACATTGTATGATGCATAATATTTTAATTTTTTTAATAAGTGGGCTCGAATTGTGCTTAATTTGTGCTGGGCCCGAGTTAGACTCGAGATGGGCCTTATCTAAGCTCAAGATGGGCCTGAGTTGGGCTTGATCTGGGCTTGTGTTGGACCCCCAACTGGGCTGGGGTGGTCTTGTGTTGAAATAAGTCCAATCTCAAATGGGTTGGGACGTTGGGTTCAAAATTACATGACCCAACTTAGCCCACCTATACATGGTGGGCTAAACCGAATTGAGCCCATTTTTAACCAAGTTTGGCTAGGCCTAAATTTTTGTGTGCTGGGTTAGGTTGGACCTGTGTCAGTCCAACTTAAATACCACCTATAGATTTGGGGGAAAAAACAATTTTGGAAATTTAGGGATTTGAAAAAGATAGAAAGTAGGGATTAAGAATGGGGTCTCTCAAAGAGTAAAGGACCCGATACTTATAGGATATCATACAAAAGATGGGGTTCCAATTATATCCTTGCAAGAGCTTATTTTTTACACGCATGTGCAGTACACGTGCATTTAAGGTAAAAATTGGATGAAAATTACAAAAATGACTAACAGTGTCTCATAAATCAAAGTAAAGGGACTAAATGGCACACTTTCATAGTGAAGGGACGAAAATATCAAAAATACCAAAATTAAGGGACTATATGAGATATTTACCTAAAAGAAAAGAAAAAAATTTGTGTCTTTAGTTAAGGAATGAATTTGCGCATAACGACGTTATAAGCGTGATCAACTCTTATGAATTATTTATATACTTGTGACGAAATGATTTAAATCTTGCTCATCAGTAAAGAATCGTTACTTGCCTGTCCTTGACCTCGACATGAGTTGGGCAAGGCAGATAACTTTTTAAACGTTAAAAATATATATCTAAATTCATGTATATGAACTTTGACCTTAATCCATGGACTTAAATGAAACAAACGTGAAAGCATGCCCAGGAACAGTTGCACAAAATGGTTCGTTCAAACTAATGTAGTAAAATTCGGCTCAGTTGATTGATCACGAACACGATAAAAATAATTTATTAGTAAATATATAAGATCATGATAATATTTAATTGACAACATCTTACAAATCAACATTTTGGAAGAAGTATAATTATCATTTTTCAAGTGGGAAATGATTTCAAAATAAAATAAAAGAAAATAAGATAATATGTGGTCTTCAGTTGGGGGAATGAATCTGTGCATAATAATATTATGAGTAAAATTCAATTGTTGCGAATTATAAATACACTTATAATGAAATAATTTGAATAATTTACAACTCATGAATCCTGCTCGACATGAGCTGGGCAATGTAGAGAACTTTTACCTTAATCAATAAATATTAAGCATTAAATATATACTTAAATTCATGTATAACAATGGACTTAGATGAAACTAAACGTGAAAGCATCCCCCAGAACAGTTGCAGTAAATGTTGGCCTAATGTTCCTACTCTTGCCTATAAATATCGGTTTGCTTCTCCTTTAGATTCACTTGCCTACTCTTGTTTTCAGATTCACTATTTCTCAGACTTGTTTATCATCTTCTATAACCATGGATTCACTTGATTTTGCAAAATTTGCTTATATTTTCTACTTTTCATATCAGTTTCAATGGTTCTCAACTTTCTTAGAATCAGTAGAAAGTCTAAAAAAATGTTACTTCTCAAGAATTTTTAGTTTTGGTTAGAGTTGACATATGTGCTAGCCTGGCCTGGTCCGGTCGAATTATGGGTTGAGAAAACTGAGTTCGATTTGACACAAATGTTTAGTGAACTAAGCTAGACTGGGCTTATTTCTTAAAATATAGGACCCAACTCGACCCACGAGCCCTCTACCATGAGTTGCAAGCTGGGCTACGCTAACCCATTTTTTTGTAATTAATGTAATCTGAATATATAGTTATACTAATATACAAACACACACACGCACAAATATATATATATATATATATATATATATATTACTTGGATAGTTGGATCAATAATTAAAAAAATAAAATTTAAACTTAATTTTTTTAAGAAAATTTAATTTAATTATTAACGAGACAGTACACAAGTTGATTAATAATATTAACAATTAAGATAAATGATAAAACACTACATAACAAACTACAAGTTAATGAGACACGAGTACATTAGTGAGATAAACATAATATATATATATATATATATATATATATATATATATATATATATATTACATAAATGCTTGAATATATATATATATATATATTACATAAACGTTTGAGGAAAGTTAGTGCAAAAGTTTTCCATTTTGTTACACTCCTTGTACGGATACTAGGCCTGCTGGTGGTTGTGGTGTGCTTGGCGGTGGCGATGGTTAAATAACCACTTCAAGATTAAAATAGTTTGTGGCATTTGGGTGTTGAGATACAAGATGTCTTACAAGCGTCTCAATTCTAAATTTACATCGAAATATAAATTGATGTTAACAATACTGATAAATTACATACTTACGTTCTTCAAAATACGTAAAATGATTTCAAACATCTGACGAATATAATCATCGTGAAAGAATTTCTTCTCTTATAGATATAATTATATATAATGTTATAGACTTATTGTAAAATAAAGTTGAATATACTTATTGACTAAAGCACTATGTCACTAAGTATTTATAAGAAAAATTATATGTACGATTATAAAATTTGTAAAAAAAAATTGTACCTAAAATCTTTTTTTAAAAATAATATGAAGGGACTTAAAGTTGCAAATTGTAAACTTGTAATATCATAAAAAATATTTGATAACAAGTCATTTAATATCAATTTAAGAAATAAATTTGCTACTTGTTATTATTAGTTTGTTAGAAAAAATAGTTACTACGACTTGCTAATTTGTTTTAAAAAAATAGTTATTACAACTTACATTGCATGCATAAAGCATAATATTTCTATTTCTTTTAATAAATGAGCTCATTTTGTGCTTAATTTGTGTTGGGCCCGAGTTAGGCTCAAGATGAGCTTTATCTAGGCTCGAAATGCGCCTTATCTGTGCTTGAGTTGGGCCTGAGCTTGGCTTGAGCTAGGCTAGGCTTCGAATCGGGTTGGGTCAAAAATTATATAACCCAACTCGGTCCACCTATATATTGTGGGTTGGACCGAGTCGAACTCATTTTCAACCGAATTAGGCTGGACCAGAATTTTCGTGTGCTGAAGTTGACTAGGCTTAGCTGGGCCTGTGTCAGCCTAACTCAAATGCCACCTCTAGTTTTGGCGATTCAAATTTTGATACAAGAAAAACATGTTATTTCCAACCCTCCTAATATGCCTTTTAGTCATCTATATGATTTCAAGCCTCCTGGTAGGCTCATTGATGGACGTCTTATTATTGATTTCATGGGTATATACTATTTCTTTCATTATTAAACTTGACATAGATACCTATATTAGGATTTAGTATAACTTTTATTCTTTAGCAACAGCCTTTTTCTTAAGTATTAAGGATATAATCTTCATTATGTTGCTTTATTACTATTATTATTTTGTGCATTTTAAGAAGGTAGTTAGTTTCTCTTGCCTCCTGCTTATGTTCATGTAACGATATATAGATCTAATAGCAATAGTTTTAATAAACTTAAGGGTAAATACTTTACATAGTCCCTTAATTTTGGTTTTTTTGATATTTTCGTCCTTTAACTTTGAAAGTATGCCCTTTTTCCCTTAACTTTGATTTATGAGACGCTGATAGTCCTTTTTACAATTTTTGTCCAATTTTCACCATCAAACGCACGTGTACTGTACGTGCATGTAAAAGATGAGCTCTTGCAGGGGTAAAATTGGAACCCCATCTTTGTATGATGTCTTATAAGCATCGGGTCTTTTTACTTTTCTCTGGATTCCATTCCTAATATCCTTAATTTCTATCTTTCCCAAATCTCTAAATCTCCAAAACCGTTTCTTCCCCAAAATCCCTAAATTCCAAATTCTCTTGGTTTGTTTTGCAAATGGAGATAGAGACATTTTCGGGAATGCCTCTAGCATACACCTTTTTGGGAATATTTCTAAACTCACCCCGTAATGCATCTTCAATGTCAAAATTTCTAACCCAATTGAAAAAATGAGTAAAATCGAACGGCTAAACAATCACATGGAGTTAAATGAAAACCACAACAATAATCGAATGGCAGACGGCTAAATAATGTAACACCCAAAAATACTCGCTAAGCAATTTTCATTAAAGAGGAATATGTGTATTACAATAGAACGGCAAACTGATTCCCAAAGGAAAAGAGCCTGAATCTATCAGTCAATTCCGCCCTATCAGTCTTATTAACGTTTCTGTGAAAATTATTATGAAAGCTGTTGCTAATAGATTAAAGCCGCTTCTTGATACTTGGATCTCACCGTGCCAGAGCAGTTTCATGCCTGGCCGCTCTACTTTTGACAATGTTGTTCTTTTGCAGGAAGTTGTTCATTCTCTCAAACGTAAACAAGGGAAGAAGTGATTGATGATCATCAAGCTTGACCTCGAGAAAGCTTTCGATAAGCTGAGCTGGAATTTTATTCGTGATACTTTGATTCAGCTTTGCCTTCCAGAAAAAACTTCTTTCTCTTATCATGTCCTCATTCGAATCTGCTTCTATTCGGATTCTTTGGAATGGTCTTCCTACTGATGCTTTCTCTCCTTTTCAGGGCATTCGGCAAGGCGACCCTCTATCTCCTTACATTTTCATCTTATGTATCGAGCGTCTCTCACAACTTATCAATCAGGCTGTGTTGGAAAGTCTTGGCATCCCATTCGTCTTTGTAAGAACGGTACACCGCTGTCTCATTTGTTCTTTGCTGATGATTTGCTTTTTTCGCAGATGCAACAATGTCCCAAATGCGTACCTTTATGAACATCATCAATCGGTTCTGCGGAGAGTCTGGACAAGTGATCAATGCAGCCAAATCAGCCATTTTTTTCTCTAAGAACACTGCCCCCCAAATCGTAGCTGAGGTGTGTTCTTTGAGTGGTTTTCAGTGTACTCAGGACCTTGGTCTTTACCTTGGAACTCCGATTCTTCATTCTCGTATGGGTCGTGGCACATACAAGCATATTATCTCGAAAGTTCAGTCCCGCCTTGCTAGTTGGAAGAGGAATGTTCTGTCTATTGCTGGAAGAATAACTCTTGCTAAATCTGTGATCTCTGCTCTGCCAACTTACACTATGCACACTGCATCTATTTCTATCCAGACCTGCAACACAATCGATAAGCTCCAACGCAATTTTATTTGGGGTTCAACTGAGGAAAAGCGAAAAATTCACTGGATTGCTTGGGATCGTTTGTGTCGCCCCAAATCTACTGGTGGTCTTGGGCTTCGACTTTCCAGTTTAGTCAATGAAGCGTTGCTTGCAAAGCTTGGCTGGAAGATTCTGAATGAACCACATCTCTTGTGGGTGAAGATTATCAAGGAAAAATACTTTCAAAATGATTTTCTGAATTACAATGGAAAACCGACTGATTCTTCAACGCTTCGCAGCATTTTTAAGGGTCGCACCCTCCTCAAGAATGGGCTTCGATGGGTTGTTTGCAATGGTAAGACGACCAAATTCTGGTGTGACCAGTGGGTTAGAAACGTTTCCCTTGCAGATGTTTCCCTTGTCCCTATCCCAGAGGATGAACGTGACCTTACAGTGGATTGCTTTGTGAAAATGGATGGCTCGTGGGACTAGGATCGCTTCCACCATAGACTCCCAATCTTGTACATTCTTCTTATCGCTAATCAGAAAGTTTGGTTGGATGACCCACGTGATGACTTTGTTAGTTGGGCTTTGAATCCTGGAGGGGACTTCTCTGTGGCTTCAGCTTTTTCCTCTGCCGCTTCCTCTCATGATAGTTCTGGGATTCTTTGGGATAATCTTTGGAAACTCAATTGTCCTCAACGCATGAAGACCTTCCTTTGGCAAGCAGCTCATCAAAGATTGGCCTCTCGTTCTCAACTTGTCATTAGAAATATTGTCGGATCGGCAGATTGTTTGATTTGTGGAGCTGCCTATGAGGACACTGAGCATGTCCTTAAGTTTTGTCCTCGCGTTAAAAAGGTTTGGGAGGCTCTTATTCCTCTTTCTTTGCGGATTCCCTTCTTTCAGTCTAATTGGCAAGATTGGATCAATTTAAACTTGAAATGTAAAACTCCTTGCCATGGTTCTGTTTGGAATGTTGTTTTTCCGGTGGCTGTGTGGCTTATTTGGAAATAGCACAATGACACTCTTCTTAACAATAATAATCACACACAATATTCTCATATTGTGGCTTCAATCAAGAAGACTGTTGGTGTTGTTCTTGAAGCTTGGAACCATCATAGCAAGCAGAGTGTTCGAAACCACAAGCTGACTGAAATTGGTTGGATCAAACCTTTGACGGGATGGAAGCTTAATATTGATGGTTGTGCCAAAAGTAATTCAAGCCTCGCTGGTGCTGGTGGCCTTCTTAGAGACACTAATGGTGATTGGATTGAGGGTTTTGCTATTAACTTGGGTATTGCTTCTAGCTGTAGAGCAGAGATTGTAGAGTAGAGATTATTGTCCTCTGGGAAGGTTTGCGCATGGATGAGTCCATGAATGCTACAAACTTGGTCATTGAAACGGATCATCATTTGTTTGTAGTCTTATTCATGATAGTATTCCTTTGTCCAACCCTTCTAGACCCCTGGTGCAAGATTACAGGCAGATTCTCGCTCGCCATGACGACTTCAGGCTTGTTCATGTGTATCGTGAAGCGAACAGTTGTGCCGACTTGCTAGCAAACTTTGGGTTTCACCAACCTTTTGGGTCATTTAGAATTGTTGCCATTCCGAGCCAATTGAGTGTACTCCTGGAAAGAGACACGATGGGTGTAATGTCACCCCGGCTAGTTCCTGCTTAGTCTTGGCTCTAGCCTCCTTCTCATCCAAAAAAAAAAAAAAAAAGAACGGCAAACGGCTAAACAATGTAAAACAATTATTTCCAAAAAATCGACACTAAAACCACAAAAGGAATTAAAAAAAGAAACTAAAATAAAACTTCCTATATTTCCCATCGGGTTTTGTATGTCCAAACCTCTAATACTAGTACTCATATTCAGCAAAAAAATATTTGTACTCATAACTAGATTTTAAATTTGTCTCAACAAAAATATCGTTATTACAATTTAACTTGATTGATAGTAATTTCTCTTCGCACAATATTTCATTTGTTTGCTTTTGGTTAATTTGTAATAAGCGATCAAATACTCATATGAGTACTGTTAAAAATAATAAATAAATATATTAATAATAAAAAAAGAAATAATGAAAAGCCAAATACGGGTTGGCTACCTAGCATGCAATCATGCTTTTCCTTCATAAATGCAATTTAAATGCTTCGGACCGAATCTACATATATAATAGCTCTTTTTGTAACTGTTTAAATTATTATATAAAATGATAGATTAATATAGTATCAGATTTTAGGTTATCAAAAAAGTATTGAATTTAAATATCACAGTCACTCATTTAAAACAAAAAAGAAATACTATTTACATGGAAAACTCAAAACAAATCCAACATGCCTGTGAGTAGACATTAAATATAATAAATCTATCTTTAAAAATTTAAACTCTTAAATCGAGTGTTGGTTTAATAATTATTCCTTTAAACTACATCGCCATGAACCTTTAATTCAGGGGCAGAGGCACCTAGGGGATAGGTTGGTGCAAAATAACGTTAAAAATTTTATGTATTTTTTTAAAAAAAAATTAAATATCTATGTATTTTTAGTTAAAAAAATTAATTAACCTCAACTAGAAAAAAATGTACTCATATAGTTAAAAAATTATTTATTTTAGCCCCCAAGCAGCCCCATTGGCCCAGAATAACGATAAAAAATCTATGTATTTAAAAAAAAAAAAAATTAAATATCTATGAATATTTTAGTTAAAAAAATTAATTAGCCCCCATTAAAAAAAATATATACTTATATAGTTAAAAAATTATTTATTTTAATCTCAACTAAAAAGATTTCCTAGGTTCGGAACTAACCTTTATACAAGAAAATTTGAAAGATAGTACCATGTTTTAACCTTATTCTCATGTTCGTTATGGTTGATAGTTTGACGTAATGCGCTGCTTTTTGATAGCCAAATCAACAGTAGGTGATGGCTATAATTACAAGATCATGATCTATCTCCCAATTAATATTTTATTATAACATTTTAATATTGTATCGCAATTAGTTATTTTAATTTTTTATTATAAAAAAATAAGAAAAAAAGTGAAATGTAATATATTTTGAGCAAAATAAATAAAAAAATATAGTATTAAAATATTAGAATAAAGTACTAATTAAGAAAGAATCTTAATCGATAGTCACAAGTGCAAATAATTTATTTTTTCTTTCTTTTTTGGTCAGGACAAGTGTGAGTGTGTTTTTTTTTTTTTTTTTGTCACAAGTGCAAAGAATTAGACTTTCAGTAATATGGAAGGATTGAATTACTAAATTTGTTCCACCACAATCAACATCTTACTCCCCTTCACACAAAGCCACCTTAGACAGAAAAATACGAATTCTTTTTTTTATTTTTGGTCAAAGAAAAATACAAATTCTTGTTTGAAAGAATTTTTTTATGAGTTTGACTCATATGTATCGTACTATTAAATACACGTGTGACATTTGAACTGACACATAAATCATATTTTAACTGAAGGTTCACATTTAATTTTATTGTGCACTTAAATCGGATCACATGATAATTTTTCCCACGTCATATGTATCCAATTTTAGAAACGAAAAAATAACCACTTAGTTTTTACGCCACCGGCCACGAGTCATATTCGCCATCATATTCTGATCCATATTACTATTTTGTGAACATCAAAAAATAAAAGAAACTGAAAAAACATAAAAGAGAAAATAAATTATTTTTTCTCTAAAAAGTTTCCCGTAAATCACTTTTGGCTGTTTTGCTTCAACGTGCCATTTGTTGGCTATATATACTCACGCACGTTACTCTCATCTCTTCAGTTACACTCTTTAAGAACACTTTCTTCTTCTTCTTCTTCTTCTTCTTTGATTTGCTTACAGTTTCTCTCTCTAGATCGATACTCTCTCTAGATCGCAATGGCCGCTGCTACTCTAAGCCCTGCTGATACTGAGAAGCTCTCTAACCTTAAATCTTCTGTTTCCTCTCTCAATCAAATCAGGTTACCTATAACAATGCATATATATGTCTGCATCTTATATATATGTGTGTGTGTGTGTGTGTGTGTGTGTTTATGCAATGTATGTGTATATAATGTATGTATGTCTTGCTGATATTTTTTTTTTCTGATTTTTGTATTGGCAGTGAAAATGAGAAATCTGGATTTATCAACCTCGTCGCACGCTATCTCAGGTGAAAATCGAAAATTATTGGCTTCTTTTATTGGTGCATTATATTATTATGAATGAAATTTATTTATCAATCACACAGTCTTTTCTAATTAAATTTCGATTTTTTGTGGTTATATTTTTCACGTAAAAAAACTCTCTTACCAGCCATATATTCAAAGTGATTGATGTGAATTCAGAGTTGCATTTTTACTTTGTTTTTATTACACTTTTAGCTTTTTCTTAGCCCAATTTTATATATGACCAAATTTTTTTGTATAATTAGTTATAATATCTATTTTAATATACGATCCATAATTTCTACAGTAATTTATGAAAATGTGTATTCATTTGTGGCATTGTTGAATTGATTTAAGTGGCGAAGCACAACATGTTGATTGGAGCAAGATCCAGACGCCAACTGATGAGGTGGTGGTGCCTTACGACACCTTAAAACCTGTACCTGAAGGTAATTGAGATTTCCTTCTGGTGAAAGTGTAAAGGATGTAATAGATCGATATTAATCGGATAGAGTTGTGCAGATCCTGCGGGAACCAAGAGTCTTTTGGACAAACTTGTTGTGCTAAAGCTCAATGGAGGCTTAGGAACAACTATGGGATGCACTGGTCCAAAGTATGCACGTTCCCCTCATCGATCTATAGGCTTATTAATTTAGCATCTGCAGTTCTGCATTATCCAAAGATCTACATGTCCAATATTGCTCGTTCTAAAATTTAGCTGAATAACATGTATAGAGTTCCTCTTATGATAGTAGGCGAAGTGCAAGGTGCCTTTTGCTTTTCTTGTCCACTTCAAGTATCCCTATGATGTTATACATGTGATCTCCTTCTAGATGGATAATGCTGGAACATGCTTAGAAGACGAGCTGTTTAGGAGCTAATTCTTAATAAAAAGGGGAGAAAAAAAGTGAAGAAAATGAACTCAGATCCTTTGTAATTCTGAATGCAAAATAGTTATTTACCGCCTGAGATAAATTTCTGTATAGTGGAAACCATTTTATATAAGTAATCTGTCTGCTCTGGGCACCAATTGACCTGCCCCTCACATCTAAGACTCTTTATTACAGATTGAAAAATCAAATCGTGCATTTACTTTAATTACCTCTTGCACCTTAGGCTTTTACTTCAACTGAAGATACCCATTGGTCCATGAAGGACCTGCCCTTCATTTATTAGCATGGGTATGAATATGCTAAAGGATTTATTATCAGTGAGTGAAGTTTAGAATAACTTAATAAGTAATATAAGATCACAGATTTTCATCTCATGTCGGGCACCTTTTTGTGCAAATTCTGGCAAAACACTTAGGATAGCATGAGTAGTTAAACGCTTCTGATAATTTATCAGTCTTGATGCTGCTCAAGTATTATTCTTTTTATTTTTTCTCGTATATGTGCAATTTTCAAAACATGAATTTCTTCGATGTAGGTCTGTCATTGAAGTCCGCAATGGTTTGACATTCCTCGACTTAATTGTCATTCAGATCGAGGTATCATGCTGTGTGCATAATATTTATGGTTCATCTTCTGGTTTCATTTTACTACATGAAACTCATTATTCTACATATTCACAGCATCTCAACTCCAAATATGGGTGCAAAGTGCCTCTTGTATTGATGAACTCGTTTAACACACATGATGACACACTAAAGGTGAGAAGAACTCACTACAGGCTGATCCAGAACTGTCTGTTACATTCAGACAGATTATTAACTGTTGTTTTTTGATTTCTAGATTGTAGAAAAGTACTCCAACTCAAATGTCGAGATCCATACATTTAACCAGGTCTGAATGTAAAACAGTATACTTGTTTAACCCCTTGTTCTTATTTTCCTTTGGGTCTGCACAACATAATTCCGATTCCACATTTTGATTTTACCAGAGTCAATTCCCCCGTCTAGTTATTGAAGATTTCATGCCTCTGCCATGTAAAGGAAATTCTGGCAAGGATGGATGGTAATTGTGCCTTTAAACTCGATTCTTATGTTGTATAGTTACTTGAATTTTATCATAATGCACAATTTTATCCACCTTTTGTTTTACCCATGAACCATAGAACTATGGATTCGCTTTTTGCCCGTTTAATCATCTAATGAGGATCTACGTCTCTTCTTCTTTTTGTTTTGTCTAAGATATCGTATCAATGGAACTTTTGTTCTTAGTAAAATAAAGAGCAGCTCCCATAATCCTTTTCCATTTTTTTTTCTCTCTCCTCCTCCCCCTTCCTTTTTAATATAAGTTGCATATTCTACTTAGATTGCTTCTTCGTAGATGAGGGTTCTTACAGTGCCAGTTAAAGCGATTTTGTAAGATCTGAAGCTTGAAAGGTGAATCCTGAAACAAATAAAAATGCCACAGAACAATCTGCTTAAAACAGGAACAAAATAGTGGACTTAGTGAGGATTGATGGTCATGAACATTGATGTTGAACAATTTAAATATCTAGATTCTAGCTGGTAGCAAGTGTTAGGTATCTGAGAAAGGCCATAGAAAACCAAGTATGTATGGTTATTTGTTGGAATACCTACAAAGAGATAGCTAGGAAACATACAATTAGATTTTGATCGATTTATACAGTTGTAAAATAGCAGATAAACAAGCTTAAGAAAAAATTGACTAAGATGACCTATATCTTACTTTTTTTGTGTCTGCAGTGAAGTAGAAGATATAAGAAATAAAATGATGTAGAGACACATGCTAATGTTTTTCCTGACCGAAAGTATCACTCTACATTGAATGCATGTCAAGAATCTGTGTAGATTCAGTAAATAGCACTTAGTATAGCATCAGAAATCGGGTCTCCATTGGAGTTGTGTTAATTTGAATTTCTTTATTAGATAGCAGTCACATCAATTATGCATAAGATCTGTTCAGGTACTTTGCTAACATTTCCTGGCTTTAGTGGAATAGATTGTTTAGTGTTCTTGCTTAATTTCTACCTTGTACTTGATTTCACCTGCCTTAACCTTCTTTGCTTGTGCAGGTATCCCCCTGGTCATGGTGATGTCTTCGCAGCCTTGATGAACAGTGGCAAGCTTGACACGTTTTTGTCACAGGTTTTGCTCTCTTTGCCTTTTTTTTTTTTTTGGTGCTCATTCTGACATGTATAGATTTACTTAATGAATTCCAACATGCATTAAGATTCCGAGAATGTTAAACTAGCATGAATTACATTACAATCCATTATTTTGATTGTTCAATTCTTCGTCCTATTTCAGGGCAAGGAATACGTCTTTGTTGCCAATTCTGATAACTTGGGTGCAGTTGTTGATTTAAGTATCCTTCCTCGCTTTCAAGTGGCGGCTGAAACTTCACTTTTAGATTCCTTCATGATTCACTTGCTAGTGATATTAACCTAGAATTGCATATGAAAGAGTTACTAGTCATGACATGGTGCATTCTCTTTGCCATATGCACATTCCTTAATTCATATTGCAGAAATCTTGAATCATTTGATTCAAAACAAGAATGAGTACTGCATGGAGGTATGTACAAATACCTAAGTAGAACCTCTTCCCTTCAATGTAGAATGGCTTCTAAAGCCTCAAATGCACACTTTTGCAGGTTACACCCAAAACTTTGGCCGATGTCAAAGGTGGTACACTAATTTCTTACGACGGGAAAGTCCAGGTATGTGCTCAGCAGCTTATTTTTTCCAACCCCCATCTTTTTTCAGACACTTTGTTCTTATCCTTTCTTCCTTTTGCAAGTGTACTGGAACAGCTTAAAATTTCAAGTGTATTGAAACCCCACAAGAATAAGAAAAGAAAAGAAAAAAGAGAAGTGACATTGCTCAGCCCTCTTCCCCTGATATTTATTTGTTTCCTGCTTTCCTGAACCAGTTCATTTTTAGTAGGAAGGTTCCGACCATCGATAGCTTTTCTACTGAACAATAAACACAAACTGTAAAAAACAATAATAGGAGCCAAATGCTGAGTTTTCTTCTATCTATAAAAGAGATGAGTTTCTTTTTCAAATTTATACATATCAAGATCTTTTTCTTATTTATATCTTGATACCTGTTGGACACATTGTGGTTACTTGATATTGCAAGTCTGATTTTTATGTTTAAGTTTGCTAATTCATTCCTCATTCTATCTGGTTATGCAGCTCCTTGAAATTGCTCAAGTTCCTGATGAACATGTGAGTTTTTTGTTTTTTGTTTTTTTTGTTTTTTCTATTTTTTCTCTAATGTGCTAGTTTTATGGCTGAAATACTGCTATTTATCATGGGACTATTGAGAAATTTAACTGAAGTTTTTTCGAACTTGTGGATAAACTTGCATCTGAGCAACAAAAATTTGTGGGGGTCAATGCATTTGTCAACCACATCAACATATTTGTAATTACTGGGAGTTGTTTGAAGTGATCTAGTAGAGAAGTAAAGATTCGAGTCATGTATATTCCTTTCTGCCTCTCCTTCCTCAAAATGCAACTCCATTTAGAATTCAGAATGCTGATAAAAGTGTTCATTCTAGTGAAGACAAAATTGCATTGGATTTTGGTATTCACAATTTTGGCACGGTAAGATAGATAAAATGAGGGTCTCTATGGAGATTGGTCAGTTGGTAGAAAATGTAGATGGAGTAGCTTTGATATACTTTCCTACTTACTTACATTCAAGTTTTTGAGGTGAAAGTGCTCTGTTTGTACTTGTTTTATGCAGGTTAGTGAGTTCAAATCAATAGAGAAGTTCAAGATATTTAACACCAACAACTTGTAAGTTATGATACTGCCTAACACCTCAACCAAAGTACTTGATGGCTTCATGCTTCTGTATACTTTCGTGATAAAACATGTGATGACTGAATGCTCTTCTGGTATGATGCAAGGTGGGTGAACTTGAACGCAATCAAAAGACTCGTACAAGCTGATGCACTCAAGATGGAGATCATTCCAAACCCAAAGGTATAGTTATTTGCTAGTTTCGCCTGCACTAGTAAAAGATAATTATGGTGGAAACTTCTGATAAAGTTGATGTTATTCTCAGGAAGTGAACGGAGTGAAAGTTCTTCAGCTGGAAACTGCAGCTGGTGCTGCTATAAAGGTACGCAAAAGTGGAATCTAGTTTGTCTTTACTTTCTCTTTGTTTTCATCTGTTTCTTCATTATTTCATTTTTGAATGAGTTGGCATCTCTGTTGGCTAGTTCTTTGATCATGCTATTGGGATTAATGGACCTCGATCTCGCTTCCTCCCAGTGAAAGCATCTTCAGATCTACTACTAGTGCAAGTGAGTTTTCCATTCGCTGTCTGACTATTCTTTTGAGCATGTGGAGTACACATATGATATGTTAATCTGTCTACTGATGATCCATTTGTTCCATGCAGTCTGATCTTTACACCTTGTCTGATGGCTTAGTTACCAAAAACCCCGCCAGGGCTAATCCCGCTAATCCATCTATTGAGTTGGGACCTGAATTTAAGAAGGTTAGCAGTGATCATAAAATTAAGCACTGTAGGTAGGCGAGCTTCTATGTTTCTATTACTAAATTTGTGGTCATTGTTTTTTCAGGTTGCCGACTTCTTAAAACGTTTCAAGTCCATCCCCAGTATCATAGAGCTAGATAGCTTGAAGGTGTCAGGTGATGTATGGTTCGGAGCTGGCGTTACTCTGAAGGTAAAATACATTTCTGATACTCTTTCTGAGCTTTAGCAATGAAGAAATAATTCCGAATTCCTACATGAAAGTAGAGAGAGAGAAGCAACGGGCACCGATGATATGCAGCCCTGTGTGGTTTATAGCACCGGACTTTTACATTCTTGATGTGTATGTCTGTTTCTTTTCTCATTTCCTTCTTTAGGGTAAAGTGACGATTGCTGCGAAACCTGGAGCGAAGTTAGAAATCCCTGATGGAGCAGTATTTGAAAACAAGGTAATCCTCACATTTTGCTTTGTGTATCTACGCGCGTTTTAGTCTCACAAATAAAATAATCGATAACTTGGCTAACTAATATTCATTCACACGCAGGATATCAATGGTCCTGAGGACATATAAAAGGGTTGGTCTCAAGTCACAGACGCCCCTGAGAGTTGATTAATGCAATTTTTTTTGTATTGAAGCTTCGTGAGATCTGATAGGAAATAATAAATGGACAATTTTGTTTTGCCTTGTGAGTGTCCACACGAGGGCATGTGGCTAAACTCTGGCTACTATTCTTTTTGTTGTATTTTTTTCATTCTTTTATTTTTTTCAGTCAATCCCTTTTTGTTGTATGATCTGCTGAAAAACAGTGATGAGTTAATATGAAAGTTCAGTTTTTCCAGGATATCATTTATTTTGCCCTCATGCTTTGTGCTCTGAAGATACTGCATAACATCATCTGCATTATAAAAATTTTGGGTCAGTCTAGACTGGTTCATCTACACATCTTGATCCCACTAATACTTGGAAAACTAACATTAATTTTAAACTGTTCGTCCAGAATCACTTTTCATTTCATTTGTGTAATTTCACTTCTGGTTTTAAATTTTCGAAAGATCCCCCAAAACACCTTAGTTGAGCCATGATTTATGCCTTAACTTTTGTTTCCCTTTTTGTTCCCTATGAGAAATCTGTCAAACAATGCACGAGGTTGGCCTAATCTAACTCGAACCTTGTTCATTCGACAAATAGTAATAACACTAACAAATAATATAATATTATTATTAATAAATAAATTATATCAATATTAATATTAATAATTAATGATAATGATAAGGATTGTCTTTTTGTTGTAATATACATGTTATGGTATGAAAGAGTATTATGGTTATGGTTGTTTGGTAAATAGTAATAATAAGTATTATTATAATATTCATAAATTACATAAATAATAATAATAATAGTAATAATAACAACAACAACAACAGCAACAATAAAAGGATTGTCCTTTGTTACTATATAAATGATGTGTTTTGAAAAGGCATTTTGGTAATTTGAATAGTTAATAAATAATAAATAATATTCCTAAATAATAATAATTATAATAATAATGATGGTGATAATAAAAATATTTGAAATAATGATAATAATAATAGTTAACTTTTGTTATTGTATACATATTATATTTTGAAAAAGATATGCCCCATTAATAGTTAACTTTTGTTATTATATACACTTGTATTATCCAAAACTAAAATTTGTCCATCAAAACTTTATGTCTATGGGCTCCGTCAATTGGGCTTTGAAACTTTTTCCTTTTTGAAATAAAATTTGGTCAGAAATTGGTGTTTGAAATGAATAAGCAAGTTTGGGCCCATTTCTGATCAAACACTTCAAAATTTTCTATGCATATTTTTTCTTCTTCAAAATTTTAGATTATACTTTCAGTAAAAGGTTTAACTGTTGTACTCTTCAGGCTTATTGCAGAACACATTCTCAGGTATATATGCCCCATTAAAATTATTCACAGGTTTCTATGTCGATATTTTATTTTTTTTAGTCTAATTTTGATATAAATTTTTGTTTTAGCGGGTGAATTTTAATGCTATGAATGGGTCAGGCTAATTGGTTTCCACTATTTTTCACATTGAAGGCTGATTATACACGTTGTATGTGATTTTGATTAATTTTCACGGGTTGGGTTCTCTACTATTGTTCATACGGGATTCACGTTCAATGTGTTTGCAGACTAGTAGTTCGAATCATTACTCTCTGTCCCTCTGTATTTGTAGATATATATATATATATATATATATATATATATATATATATATATATATATATATGTGTGTGTGTGTGTGTGTGTGTGTGTGTGTGTATTGATTTTTATTGGTCTAAGGAGTTTTTGTTGAGTAAGCTTTTCTATGTATCCATTTTAGGCTTTGCAGCTTGCATATGTTCACTAATAGTAGGAGGCAAGAAGAGCGAACAGGAAAATATGGAACCCCAAGGGTGGAGTATCTTCAGGTATAATATGTCATCAGCCATTTCGAAAAGTAACCCCTTTATTTTGGTATAATTATGGTATCATATAATGTGTAATCAAAATAATGTTATTGTGAAGACGTGCTAGGCGTGCATATCAGCGAATAGATATTAAGAGCGTAGTTCATATAGTTCTACATATTAATGAATATATTTTCATTGTTTTCGTGAGCTGCAATAACTTTTGACTTCTATTTTTAGGAATTAGTGACACAATTCCAGAATGCATCAAGTGAAGGTATGTAGTCTAAACATTTGAATGAGAATTCTTTGTTCGGAACCATTAATTGGATTGCAATTATACTTTCATGATAGAAACTTTCTTCTGCTCATAATGTCAAAGAAGAAAAGAACAATACTCATTGCTTTAAGTGTAGTATAAATAGAATGAAAACGCAACTTACAATCGAGTAACTAGGGAAATGGTGCCTGGAAACTCTTTTTCAGTTCCACCCCTTTAAGTTTTGTGGAGGGTACAGCTAGGTATAAATTCCTTTATGCAATTATCACAACAACAAATTGGAGAACAATGCATGTCGAGACTGTACTAAAGATGCGAAAAGTTAAGGCTTACCATTCGTTCAGCGTGGTAGGTTGATTTGGCATGCAATTGAGCATAAACGATATGTCAATTTACAACCTAATGTTCTTTGCATCTAATTAATATAATTAAGTTTTTTTGTTCCTTCAGCATGTGGGGGTCATATTTGAGTTCCCATCATTTGCTTCCTCCTTTATCAAAGAATGGTTGGTCGATTGAAAGTTTTTTATACATGATTTTGCCTTTTTAGGCTAGTTTCTTAAGGCCAATTTTATTATGTACAGATATACTTATACACATATCTTACGTAGTTGTCTGTTGCCTCCTTTTTGGCATTTAATCCGGAGGATATAAATTCTGAACTTTTCAATTAATGGCCATACATTTAGATTTTCAATACAAAAAGAAGAATCACCAATATTTGCCTTAGTGATGCAATTGTAGGCTACTTGAGCTTCAATGATAGACTTACTATTCATATTGCATGAGTTTTGCAGTATCAAATTATATATACATCTGTGAATTGTGGAATTATCCAACTTTGTAGAGAAGTTATCAATGATCGACACTGGGGACCTAATGATTTTAATAATAAATAATGTTTCAGTATTTAGATACGTCAATCAGTATCTAGCATTGATAGTCCATCAGTCTGAAAAACGCATGAGATGGTTGGCTATTTGAGTAGTGCAGCTGCAAAGCTATCATATTCCAGAAACTCTATGCTCAATTTAGCATGGTATTGCACATGATTGACCTTACCTCTTAGTTGAAGTTCATGGCAGCAAGATTTCATTCCTACTTCAAGCTTGTTTTCATTGTATCATGCCCTCTTATGTCTTAAAATTCTGGTGCAAAAAAACACCTTCATTTGTAAATGTCTAGCAACTTCTAAATGGAATATCACTCCAAATCGCCATCAAGAACTTGTTCTTGAGATGCATTTGCAATCTTAACCAGCTTTTGTTCAAGGTGCCACACCCATAGATCTTGAGATCATCTCTTGCTGGGTCAAGTTTGAAGAATCATGTCTTTCTAAAATGAGGTTGAGATTAAAGACTAAGAATCAATTTGCAAAGTTGTCAGGCCATCTGCAACAAAGATAGTTAAGACATTTTGACTCTGATTCTGCAGTGGCTGTCTCTTGAGTTTGTTCTGTCTTGATTCTCAACAGCAGGTTGTTTAAAGGATAGTTTTTGGGTCCTTAGAAAATGCATTGCAATGTCAACTTTTTGCTTCTATATTTTCTCCATTACATTCTGGATAGTATATACTAAGGAATGTGTTATGTGATCTTTCATTCCATGGTATGTTTTCTTTGTACAATGAGAATTTGGTTTTAGGGTCCCGCATAAAGCTTGTCTGTTAACATCTCTGTGAAACTCTTAAATAGTTTTATAGCATGGCCCTGATATATTTTCCTCATGGCTCTGATATATTTTCCTCAATGTGATGATGTACATGACTCTTTGGAATTCATTTAACCAATAAATGTTCACTCTTACAGAGACAAAGGAGAGGAGTGTTGCTAATTTGGCGAATTTCGCGTATGATCCTTACAATTATTCTTATTTGCGCCAGGTCCAGGAACTTTTGGGTCTTTTAAGTGGTTAATTAATTATTGGTCTCTTCTCTTTGCCGCATAAGAAATTATTTGTGGTGTTAACAGCTTAATGTTTTGGAACTTTTCCTGGACTGCATAACTGAGCCCAATGAAAGAGTCGTGGAGTTTGGTATTGGGGGAATCTGCAATTCTTGTGCTGGTAGGGCTCTTTAATTTATTTTCTTCTTTTTCTATATTTTATGGAGAAACAGTGGGAGTCAGCAGCTATCATAAATAGCTAATATTATATGTTTTTGCATGTGGGTTACAGATCCAGCAAATGCTGCAGTTGTTGCTCAATGTGATGGGATCCCTCTTGTCATTCAATGTTTATCAAGTCCTGTTAGAAATACGGTAAAGGAAAGCAAATCGTTTTTGGTGTTCTGTGATTAAAAATCGTGTTGGTTTGGAGTTTATGCACAAAATTAACTTAATTGAAGAATTTAAACTTCTGATTTTTTGAATCTTTGATGGGCAAGGAACCTCACATCTTTATACACATGGTACCGATCAACATGTAAAATTTGTCTTATATAATTTCTTTCAATTAGATGAGGTATATGTGAGATGGTTGACATTGGCAGGCATTTGTCATAATGCTTCATGTTAGGTATTTGTCCTATATAGCAATGCTCATAGTTAAATTATCATTTTGTATCCATTGAATCGTCTAGCTATGCTATTCTGCTTTCTATGTTTGGTGATTGGTGGGGGGTCGTGTATTTGGCAGCGTTGGCTTCTTCATTAAGAATCCAGACCACTAATAGACATTGCATATCGATTGCTGATTTTCCTCCCATGGGACTTTTTAAAGTATAAGTTTAGAGGAAACCCTGGCTTATTATCTGTACCTTGCTCTTCACGGTGTATGGTTGACTTCTGAATTGCATTTTGTGACTTCTTTTATGAAGTAAAACTGGTGATTCCACTCATCCCCTTGGGGGCTTTTATATGTAATATATGAAAATGTATGCTGGCATGACATGTAATACTTAAAATTTGTAGGTAAATTATGCTCTTGGAGCTTTGTATTATCTGTGCAATGCAGCTAACAAGGAAGAGATCTTGAAGCCAGAAGTTGTGGAGATCATTAGACGGTACGCTGCAGCTGGTGCAGTTAATATAAGCTTTAGCAATCTGGCTCAAGCTTTCTTAGATAAGCATGTCGATGAGCATTAGTAGGAATAGGTAGCCTAACTTTTAGCGATGGTCCATTCATTGAAATTAATTAGATTGTGAGGAGAAATGGTTTGTTTCTGACATTTTCATTTTTTTCTTTTATCAGTTTCTGTACATCCAATATTCTAAAGAGAACGGACAGGACTGCAGTTGGCACAGTTAATGTAAGCTCACTATGGCTCAGATTACACAAGCGCGCTCGAGTGAGCACAGTTAATGTAAGCTCACTGTGGTGTCATATACGAAGAAAGCATTTGATCTATGATCATTCTTATAACATCTTTTCATAATTTGTTTCATTATACAACCGATTGTCAGCACCTGCCCATTTGTTAAGCTTTTTATACATACAAATGCATATGCTGATTCTCTGGATAGCAGTTGACAGATTTTTCATTGCACGCGCAGCGCTGGGGAAGGGGGGTTGGTGGGGAGGCAAGCAAAATGCCCAAAGTTCAGCAGTAGGAATCTAACAGATGCCTGTCTTACCAGTGAAACCCACAAGCCGCATTGCAGTCGACGTGCCTCAAGAAATGATAAACAAACATATCATATCATATGCATTTAAGGCTACCAGAAAGAGAGCAGTTCAAATAGTTTTTGAGGGTTCCAAAAACTAGTTGCCATGGCTATATTAGTGGGAAGAAACTTTTTGGTTTACGGAATGTTACGAGATTTTTAAAATTATGAAGTTTTAAATATGATATTTTTATATTTGGTTCACGGAATGAAAAAATATTTCTGAGGATATTATATTCTTGAAAATGTAATATTCTCATAATTTGATTCATTTCTATTCTTATGTGAGGGAGTGGGAATATCACATTTTCAAATTGTGGGAAGGTTTTTAAAAAAAGTAAAAGACACAAATACTCATTTTAAAAATACAAAATTAAAATAAATAAAAATAAAAAATAAAATAAAATAAAGTAAAAATAAGATAAATAAAATAAAATAAAGTAAAAATAAGATAAATAAATTAAAATAGAAAAATAAAATAAATATAAATAAAAAAAAAGATAAAATGAGAAAATAAAATAAAACTAAAATAAGATAAAATAAAATAATAATAAGTAAATAAAATAAACAAAAAAGTATAAAATAAAAAATATTTATAAAATCTAAAATAATAAAAATCAACATAAAAATGAAATTAATAAAAATTATTAATTTTTTTAGTTAAACTAAAATTTTATAATTTAAATTTATATTTAAAATATTTTTTTATTGCTAAATTTTAAATTCAATTTCAAATTTAAAAATCAAAATCAAAATAAATAAAATAATTTCAAAATCTCTTAAAATAAGAAATTTAAGTTTTTAAATTTTGCTTGCATATTAACAAAAGTATAAAAAATGTAGCGTTATTTATACACATTGTATGATATTTTTGTTTTTCTGTGTTAGGGGTATTGTTGAAAAATTATTCAAAATTTATAAGAATATTGAGTCTAAACCAAACATAACAAAATAACATATTTAGAAATTTGACAAAATATTTTTGGGAATATTTTTTACTTATCAAATAGTTTTAATAAACATTCCCGGGAATAACATTCCCATGAATTTTATGTCCTGATAATAAAAAATTAATTCGTGAACCAAACGCTCTTAGAGTTTTATGTGAAAGTGTAGAAGAGAAGTATTAGATATTACCTCTTTCTTATCATCTATTTATTACCTCCTATATATGTATGTGTAGTTGGTATATTTATAAATGTTATTGTATTTTTCTCTCTTCTTTTAATATACCAATTAAGCATACCTATAAAAGAGGTAATAAATTAATGATAAAGAAAGGGACGAAATCTAGTAATACTCAATGTAGAAACACAGCTTTTGCTTGCTTATCTTGGAAAAAAGTAAAATAAAGGAAGAAGAAAGGAGCTATTATAGTATTGTATCAAGATTTTCAAACCATAATAATGAAGTATCATTAACTACTTTCGCACTATGACTTCAAGGGGTCGCCTTAGGGTAAGTGGTACAAGGCGAAAAATAATAAACGTGGATTTGAGTCTTGTTAATTATTTTGGAGATTATATTTTTTATTGAATTAATATATATTCTGAGGTTGGATATTGTACTTTTGAATTTTAATTCACACTTAATCGTTAAGTTAGATATTGAGATGTCTGTATATCTAATGTAGGGATTCAATGTTTATAATAGTGTCTAATTTGATTTTTACTTTCTAAACTAGTTAAAGTGGAGATATTTTATGAGTTAACCAAAAAAAAAAAAACTACTTCGCACTACACTTAGACATGATTACAATAGGAACTGCTTTCAAGAGCAAGTTGAAACTTTTTTCCTATTGTACTATTTCCAGGTGTCATATTCCCAAAAAAAATATAAATTTGGATCAAAATAAAATTATTAGAATGTCAACGATATAGTGGTTGGCATTTTGGATACGTCTGTGTTTACTTACGATTATAAAAGATAGGAGATTGCTTACATTATCCAATCTATTCCAACAAAGGTTTTTTTTTTTTTTTTTTCCTTAAATAAATTTTTGTTTATATTTTAAGTCTAATGTTAAGTAGAATGTAATTCTTGTTTCTGATTTACCTTGGAGTGCCTTCCTTATCCCAACGAATAGTTCTACCATTATGGGAAAAAAAATGATTTAGAGTTTATTTGGCCTAATTTTTAGATATTTAAAAGCGCTTTTTATGAGTTTAAAAGTTAAAACTAACCTATTTGACTCATTTCTGAAAGAGCTTTTAGGTAAAAGTTAAAGTTAAGAAAAGCTATAAAATAAAAAACTTTAAATTGGAGTTTTTCAAAAAAAAAGTTTTTGTGAAACTATTCTTACATAATTTGGAAAAGTATTTTTCTTTTTTTTTGTCTAATATACACCTCCATATTTTTAAAAGTCTAACATTTTCAAAATTTTTAAAAACTTAATATTACTCAACATAAATCAAACAGTCAATAATATTTATTCAATAATATTTTTAATCAAAATTCTACTACTAAAACTCTACAATTTAAAAATAAAAATTTGTTTCACATACTTTTCTTTCATTTTTCCCTTTCCACTAAATCGGCTAAGAAAGTTACTCCTGGTCCCCATGTTATGACAAAGACATGGATATCAATGTGGAGAGGAGTAGGTTAATGTGACAATGTTGTTAGGTGGGTTTAGTAGGCCCTTTTAGCATGTGAAGTATCTCCTAAGGATAAAAATATAAGGTATCTTTCAACTTGTTTATGCTTAAAATTCAACCGGCCTTTCTCCACTTTACAAGGGGTTGGCAGGAAGAACCAATGAAATAGGGTGTATGGCATAATATCACCCTATAGCATATGGAAAAAAAAAAAACATACTAATACCTCGAGATTTTGGGAAGCAAAGTTCACCACTTCCAATAGTATACTGTATTTGATTGTCATACTGATGTAAATATCCATCTTAAAAAGACTAACATAGCCATTTTAATCCTATGACACTACGAGTCATAATAAAAAAATATTTTAGTTATTTTATATAATGTTTTAGGTCGGAATATCTCCTTTAAATTGAAAGTTTTATAATTAACACGTATTTCATGTTCATGATCAATGATCGTGATTAACTTTAATTTCCAACCATAAAGATTTAGTAGCTTATTTTGATACTGTAAACTTAAAAAAGAGTTCCAAAATACCAAAAAAAAAAAAAAAAAAGCTCACAACCTATACTTAATCCATGAACAAATTAGCAACCCAAAAAAAAAAAAAAACTAATCCATGAACCCACCCACCCAATAGGCTAGCTAAAACCTAATTAGTTATCCACATGCAACTAGTCCAGCCTACATCTTAATTATGTGTATTTACAAAATCCAACTCTTTTATTTATTTATTTATTTATTTTTAAGGAATGAAAACGTATCAAGTGAACATAAATGGAGTTTCATGGTACAAAATATATACTCTCACATCGACTCCATAATTAATCCATGAACCCACCCATTGAATAGGCTCATTAAAACCTATATTATCCCTCCAACCCACATCTTAATTATGCTTATACACAAAATTCACTCCTTTATACTAAAGTGTCTAGAAAAAGTCAAATTCAATCCGCGTAAAAAGGTGACCTACAAATAAGAGAGAAACAAATGAGTTTTTATTGATACACTCCTCTTAGGGTAACGTAGATTTTCAATCTTAGAATGATGTAAATGACGTAACTTTCAAGGCTCTAAAAGTGAAAGAATTAAAATTTGCCAAATAACTATATACATAATATGACAAACTTATACCTTTTCCTTATTTCCTAGGTAGCAAGCAAGCAAATAAATATTTATCCAAAAAATAAAAAATAAACAAGCAAATAAATACTAAGCAAAAAAATTTCTTAAGTGCCGCGGTTGGCTGTTCGACATGTGAGATAAAACAATCACATGTTTGTAAGTAGATCGAACGTTATATGGAAGAAAAGTAAAAAAAAAATTTAATTAGTTAGAACTAATATCAATCTCACATATTAATTAATTCATACGTGTAAATCTTATTCACTATGTATTATGTGAGCGATTAGTCCACCCTCCTATATCCAAGGAAGGTCGGTGACCTAGTAATTTGAGCAAAAAGACCATACAGGACACACACACAAAAAGCAAAAGAAAGAAAAACAATAAAGTTCAAAAATAAGCACTGACCAGTCTCGTGCGTGACCAGCTCAAACTCCCCCCCATTTAAGCAGCCCTTTCTCCATTTCCGCGTCTCTTTGCTCTTCGCTACCTTACACACACAAACACACACACTCCCCCAGAGAGAACACACACATATACATACATATAATTGTATTTGTATGAATATGGCATTGGAAAAGATCAAGGTGGCCAACCCCATCGTTGAGATGGATGGTCAGATCTCTCTCTCTCTCTCTCTCTGTATATATATATATATATGTAGTTGTTTGGTTATCTTATCTGTTTACTTATCTGGATAGTTAACAGAACTTGTTATAGATCTGTTGAAGATATTTTTTTTTTGCCTTGTTTTGTATCACTTCAAATTGTAGTAATAAATGCTTGGTGTAAAGAAAAGATTGAATATTTATTGGAAAAAAATGATAATCTCGAATCTGTACTGAGTGAAAATTTGAAAAAAAAAAAATGTTTTTTCGTGTGAAATTTGGATACCCAGAAAAGTTTGGTGAGGTGGGGTCATGCTGCTTTTTGCAGAGATTTATGCACTTAAGAGAATGATTTTTTTTTTTTTGGATAGCTTAAAAGGGAATGATTTGATAAATTATAATATGTTACTATAATATCTAGATCTACTTCAGTTGTTTTTCAGTTATGTAATCTTTATTGAAGTTAACATAAAAATATGACTGAAAAGTTATGATCCATGATTCTCGGTGCAGAAAAATGTTTTTCTGATTCATAATACGATTCACGATCTGAGAGGCTAAAATCATATGATCAATACCTTAACTCGGGTAAATTGTTGTATTATTAGCATATTGACCGTGTCATATGTATGTTATGTGACTTTCTGATGAGAGGCTAAAATCATATGTCCAAAGAGATGAAGCTATTTCCGAACAGGTCCTTCGAATTGCATCCCATAAGTGAAAGATGAAGTCCAAAGTTATCTTCTTGTTAGTTTTTCAGAGTAAGTCTAGACAGTTTTTGGGTGAAAGAACAAATGGCTCTTTAATTAGATGCAAAGGAGCAATAAGCAGTTTTAATGCATTTAGTGATATTACTCGTATATATATGCAATTGTCCAGCTCTAACTTATTTTTTAAAGACAATGATATCTATCTTTTTCTAAAGCTTCTTTTCTATTTATATGATGCAGGAGATGAAATGACCCGTGTCATTTGGAAATCAATTAAGGACAAGGTAATTCTTTTTTCTGGGTGATAGTTTGAGTATTATGCTTTCCTCAACTATCCTTCCATTCTCAAGATAAAGACTCTGATTATGGATGTGATGTTTAAATCTTGCAGCTCATCTTCCCCTTTCTAGAGTTGGATATTAAGTACTTTGACCTTGGCCTTCCTCATCGTGATGCAACTGATGATAAGGTTACAGTTGAAAGTGCAGAAGCTACACTGAAGTACGGTTTGGTGCACTTAAATTTGACCTTTAGTTTTTCAGTAATTGGACATCATAGGAGCTAGTTGATTGCATTTCATCCATTCTCCTTCAATGTTGGTTTTCCTTTGGACTCCCGAAGTCCTAAAAATAGTTTCTCTCTTGGTCTCTCTTCATCCCTCCATGTTCTTTCCCCTTTTTTATGGTTGCATGCTTCATATATGCTTTTCAAACTTTTCCGTTTGACTTCTGATTTCATCATATGACAATAGGTATAATGTAGCAATCAAGTGTGCAACCATCACTCCAGGTACTGACTATCATGTTTGTCCATAAAGGATTGTTTTCCTTTTATTTAGTGGAACTGTGGGCCATGGACACAATTTTCTCATTCAATGTGATTGTTATCTACAGACGAAGCCCGTGTAAAGGAATTCAACTTGAAGAACATGTGGAAGAGTCCAAATGGGACAATCAGAAATATCTTGAACGGTTAGTTAGTTTCCATCTTCCTCTTGCTGTTTTATGGAGATTATTGTTTTGAGCGTTGATTTTTCACATTGATGGACCACATTTATTGGTTTCAATCGCAGGCACTGTCTTCAGAGAACCAATTATGTGCAAAAACCTTCCAAAACTTGTCCCAGGTATTTTATTTCTTTCATTTATTCATATTTTCTTTCAGGTGGTATTATTGAGTGACAATAATTATGCTGTTTTCAGGGTGGTCAAAGCCAATTTGCATCGGAAGACATGCTTTTGGTGACCAATACAAAGCAACCGATACTGTTATCAAAGGAGCTGGGAAACTCAAATTGGTTTTTGGTATAGTTTTCTTGATTCATCTATATGCTTCTCATCAACTTAGCATCTTACTTGACTCTGCCCTTTTATGATTAACTATTGACCAAGTTGGTTTTTGTATCTTTCTAATTCTTTTCCCTATACTCTGTATTTATTAACTGAAGAGTTCTTGAGAAGGCTAATTCATCGATAATGATACATGTTTTTGCAGTTCCAGAAGGGAGTGATGAAAAGACAGAGTTAGAGGTTTACAATTTCACAGGTGCTGGTGGTGTAGCTTTGTCGATGTATAATACAGATGAGGTTTGTTCTGAAATTTTATGGTATTTTAAGAGTTCGTACTTGAGTTGCTCAAGACTGATATATATCCTATTTTGGCCTTGTGTACGGGATCTAGTCAATTCGTGCTTTTGCTGAGGCTTCAATGAACATGGCATGCCAGAAAAAATGGCCACTGTACCTCAGCACAAAGAATACCATTCTTAAAAAATATGATGGAAGGTATGGTAATCAATTGCTTGGAGTGTTGCATATTTACTCAACATTTTATGACCCTATGCACTTCTACTGTTGCATGTCCTGTATAATTCCTGAAGTATACTCTTGTGTGTGTTTGTTAATGAGCTCCTCATTTCATCTTTGCTTACGTATATTCTATTTCTTCATATTAATTTTATTCCTTCTGGACGAAGATTCAAAGACATCTTTCAAGAAGTATATGAAGCCAAATGGAAATCAAAGTTTGAAGAGGCTGGAATATGGTTAGTATATTGCATTTCAATTACTTTGATGAAGCCAATTCTTGGAGTGCTGATAGGGCATCATTGCTAATGCAATTACCCAACTGAACTTTTAGGTATGAACACCGTCTCATTGATGATATGGTTGCATATGCTCTTAAGAGCGAAGGAGGTTATGTATGGGCTTGCAAGAACTATGATGGGGATGTGCAGAGTGATTTCTTGGCACAAGGTATAGCCATGTAGATACATATTTTCATGATTCCAAAGCTACGAAATTACGCTGATTTGTGTAAATTGGCACTGTTGAGTGCCACTCTTTTACGATCTCATATTACTAATCACACATGTTTTACAGGGTTTGGATCTCTTGGGTTAATGACATCAGTGCTGGTATGTTTCTGTTCTATAAATGCTACTCTTTATCTTACAAGCTATTGTAGTTTTTATTTGTTTCATCTTTTTGTTCTTTGTATTATCTGGATCTTCTGTTAACATTTCACATGTCTTCTTTTTAGCTAGTTCTAAAAAAAAGTGTATCTTTTTTAGCTCCTACAGCTAAGATACAAGAAGTTGCTTAGCGTAAGCAAACTGAGTTGATGGATTGTTTACTGGCTCCCCAAAGAGATAGTGACTATGATTAGTGTTTTGACAAGTATTGATTATCTACAGGTTTGCCCAGATGGTAAAACCATTGAGGCTGAAGCAGCCCATGGAACTGTTACGCGCCACTATAGGGTTCACCAAAAGGGAGGTGAAACAAGCACAAACAGTATAGCCTCAATTTTTGCTTGGACCCGAGGACTTGCACACAGGTACAGGGTTGGTTGTTAAGCCTAAAAAACTCATAGATCACAGCCCTGCACATGCTTTTGTGTTCATTCAGATGTCTTTCTCGTCAGAGAACTGTTCTGTTTCTCAAAAATGATGTAAGATCATATTGTTATTGTGTAAACAGGGCCAAGTTGGACGGCAACGCTAAACTTTCTGAGTTCACTGAGAAACTCGAAGCAGCATGTATTGGTGCTGTGGAGTCTGGGAAGATGACTAAGGATCTTGCACTTATCATTCACGGATCAAAGTGAGTGGCCTTCTCATTATGCTCTACTGATGCTTGCTTCGGTCCTTGAACTTGTAATACAATTCGTCATATTACAACCTAACTTTCTGAATGTTGTAGGGTCACCCGTGATCATTATCTGAACACTGAAGAGTTCATTGATGCTGTGGCACAAGAGCTGAGAGCAAGACTTTAAAATGCAGAAGGGTATGTATAGTTATTTTGGACTTCAATTAAACCTTCGAGAATCCATTTTTGTTCAATTTTTTATATTTTCTTATTAGGTTTTCGTTTTCAGTTTTATGGAGTCGCTAAAGTTGATGATTGAAGATCTTAGTTGTTACTCTTTACGCTCTTCATTTACTAGGTTTGTGCAGGCAGGTGGAAGACAGTTTTCCTGGCAGTCTGCGATATCGCTGGGAAGGAATAAGCGAAGGCCAGAGGTCATTATGGGGTAGGATCGTCTCAAGGGTTGGGGCTTCCTTTCAGGACGATAGTATTTGAATTATTGATGATTAAACTCTCTGTTATTGATCACGAATTTTCTTTCTCAATTGTTTCTGTTAGACCATTTGTCTTTCTTAAATTTCTGATTCTGAAAATATGGCCCAACTACTTATAAAACCCAGTAATTCATGGATTTGGATTCCCTCGTAACGTATAACGTTATGAATGTTATGAACTTTATAAAAGAGATCTAATGGTTGTAAACTACTAGATACATTATTAGTTTGTCCCGCATAACATTATATTGTTACGAGAGTATCCAACTCCGCGACTAGCTTTTTATCCTGCACAAAGAAGTGTTCAGTACTCCTCGTCTTTCAGTAAGGTAACAGAAAAATTGTATCTCAAAAAAGAGAAAGGGTGAAAGAATGATTTATAACAATACTTTTTTGTATTCTGCGGGTAAGCTTGAGCCAACACAGTGATGCTCGCATGTAAAAAAATTGGTTATTTGGGTGAAGGACATAAATGACAGTGATCTAGCACTATACAGTATACTACTAAACAGCCATAGGCACTGATGGTATGGAGGGAAGTTTTTCATCTTATCTGTAAATAGTCCATGAGTTTACCTCCTCAAAGTTTCATTTCTTCTGGTCCTAACAATTCAAGTGTAGGTTTAGTTACTGTAATTTATGATTGTGGTCCAGAAACCTAACCAAAAATTATGTCTCACATACAATTGGAGAAACTTTTAGGGGTCACCAAAGGCTATGAATATCAAACTTCCAAATTAGGAAAAGGACACCAAACACTCATCACATGAAAATATTTTTATAGAGTGAGAAATTATCCAATTGTACCTTCCTAGTTTCTTGCCGCAGTTGTAGCATGAAAGTTGTAACTACACAATGTGACAGATGATAAAAGTTAGAATTTTTCTTTCATCTATATTCCATTCAACATAAAATCAACCAACACTTGTGTTTTCAAATACAAAATGAAAGGCATTAAACAACCCTATTGGAGGAACAACCGTCCAATTAGAGGGGAAAGTGCCAAGCCAAACACGTCTAACTAGCAAATCGGCAACCTCCTTTGCTTTCCTACAAATGTGCCTAATGCTAATAACCTGGCAAGGAGAAAACCGTGCCTTAGCATCACACACGAGGTGCTCGACTGACCAGCTAAGTGTAGACGGATTCAAGAAGCCTTTTACCACTGGAAGGCAGTCGGATTCAATTGCACCAATCCGGCTATGTTTGGTAGAACATTAGAAACTAATTTGCCCTCTTGGACAATGAGTGTAATAACCTAAAGAACTGTGGTAACATTCGGAATTAACTGCATAATAACATCCTTGAGAAGATTAATTTTCATTTAGAGACCAGTAAGTGCACAAGTCATTCATGTACCATTTTCTTCCCAGTTCAACACCTCAAGCAACAGCTATTCAATCAAATCACGAGAAAGAGGAAACAAATAGCTAAGCAGATAACCAACAGACGAATAAAACTGTTTCAACGTTTGAGCATAAACGCGCCTTATGTCCTCCATATAAGAAACAAACACCAACAGATCTGTAAATATAAGTATACCAATTGTTTAGCCATTTTTTTTTAACGAAAGCAGGTCATATGATAAAGGAAATGAGAGAGAACTTTGTTACCTAGAAGCAGCCTCACTTGAATGTATCTAAGATCATTCTTAAATCTAGTGAATGCAGCATGTACCGAGAAACCTGGAAGAACGATAAGGTTAATTTTCAGGTAATGTAACTAGTTCATGAAGTTATAAGAATGCGTATGTATGTGGCTACATGATCAAAATATCAGCCTCATTTCATATGACCTCAGAAAGGCAGAAAATCAGCTTCATTCAGAATGGTATGATCTAAGCAATAGGAAAAGTTTGTATATTTGTGAAAACAATTTTATCGAAAAGTTCTGTGTTTTCCTGGTAGTAACACATTTTCATGAGATATGATCAACTAAAACTTTGTATAGGATTTGGGCAATCAACCACTTGGCATGAAACTCGCACCAAAACATGGAGAGCAATCAGCATTTATTTGAGATGTCTATCCATGTCGAGCTACTAAATTTAAATTCTATCTTAATAGAACAATCAGAAGTTCAATGCTTTGCAAGTGTTCAAGACGTTAAATAGCAGACTCTTATTCAGCAGATTGAATAGATAAGACAGAAGCATCCTGAGTCGTGGACCATGCATTGGCATTCAGATCCTCACAACCATGCTTTTCTTTCTTTCTTTCTACTTTTGGGTGAGGATAAGTGTCATATATTATTAAAATCAGTAGAGGCTAAATTTCTCCGAAAGAAGGCACATCTCACCAGTAGAATTTGACTTCACAGAGAGGCCATGTAACGCATATTTAGCATATGCCAGAAGCCGGGCCTGCTGAGGAGCACCCAAATTGCTGATTAAAGATCTAAGTAGCCCACTGAACATAATATGGAGAAAGAAAGTGAGAAAATACGGAAAAATATTGATGGAATTTGAATGTTTCTGTCCTTTCAACAATATAAATCAAGGAAAGATAATCCTTACTCTGTGCGCAGAACAGAAAGAAAATCAGGAGGTAGAGATTCCATAAAGGAAGATATATCCTCGATTTTAAGAGACTTCACCTCCTCCTTTAGATTTTGCTTCTCCTCAACCGACATTCCTCTTCCAAGTGCTGATTTACTGTCGGTTAAATAACATATCACAGACTGAACCGTTAGTAACCTGATGGTTCACTCCCAACAGAATGATAAACTTAAGTTGTCAAATGACACCGTGATACTGTAGAGAAGAATGTCTTCAATTCATTCATGTATCAACCAACACTTTTTAGTCATCTTTCTCTTTTTTCTTTCTTCATTCTTTTCTTTCATCCCTCTGGCTTGAGGCAGTTCAAATTATTTGATTATTTCATGTAATAAATCTTTCAAGGAGGAAAGTAAGGCAAGGAATGGTATCAAGGGTTCTAAAGAAAGGAAGAAGATTTTAAGAACGATTCCACATGCTATCATATGAAATATCTGGAAGGAACGAAATAGAAGAGCTTTTGATGGAACTGAAATGCAATTGTCATCCACGAAAAATATATAGTTCCATGATGTTATGTTTTGGACTTTAAGGAATTGTAGCGTTTCTGTAAATAATGTACTAGAATGTACGAACCTCTTATGTAATTAATTTTCTTTTGGGTGGCACCCCCTTGGTGCTCATTAATAAAATTTATTTTTAACGTTCAAAAAAAAAATGCTAGTGGATAAGCCCTCGATAGAGTATGATGTCATCCAGCCGTTTCTTCAAGGAACCTTAATTCCCAACCAATTTACTGGCTCAACAGAAAAATCTTCTAACTGTTTTCCAAAGAGAACCTTACACAGAGAACAGAAATCTAGCATGGCATGAGAAACATAGATCATAGCCTTTAACAACTCCACAAACCAAGTCTGCCACTGCTCATGACATTCAATTGGGAAATACTCACTCGATCACTTGTGCATTAACCGAAGTAGGTACAACTTTCGGAAAAGGAGAAACTATAGAAAGATTGTAGGTCAATACAAAGTTTCAATGCATTGTGTCCTGGTTCCAATGACAATTTATAGTTGAGAAGGCAGAAGATAACATAAAATAGTTTCAAGAATTTAGAGACTACAGTCGGTAGACTCAATCTCTAGTACCAAATATTGGATGCTTATGGATGGAACATGGATTATATTAGCTGGTTGACATTTAGATGAAATAAAGATCTCAGTTAAGTTGTAGAACTCTCACTCATTATAAAGCGAGACTAAAAGGAATTCTGAAAAGTCATTTTCTTTATCAATCGATCACCACTACGGTCATCATAAAGAAACACTAAATAGGAATCTGAAAATCATGTTCTTAATCAATTGATGAAATTATAATCAATAAGCTAGTTTTGTAACAGAAGCATGGTTTATTCCCTGAACGTACAAATGAATTAGCAACTTTCTTGAAGAACTCAATTAGGATGTGTGGAAGTCAAAAAAATACGAAGGAAAAGAACAGAAACTTAAATTGAGTATTTTGAGTATACAAAGTCGAAACTTACTACATTAAAGAAAATTGAACTTGTTAGCTCAGGCACTGCCAAGAATAAAGGGGCTACCAATTTCAACATGCAAAAATTCAATCATATAGAATAGCTTAGCTTAATTTCATGAGGAATATTAAAATTCCAAATTCTTGAAGATAGAATAAGAGTGCAAGCTGGTGTGAAACTATACACAATTCATGATATTTAGTTAAAAAGGGACCTTGAGATTTGACAACATGACCAGAGATGACAATGATGTTCTGGACAATTTGTTCATAGATGGAGGACACAGCTTCTTATCATCACCAAAAATCTAAATTTATAAGTTCTGATTCTAAGATGTAATTTTAATTATTTAAAACTAATTATTTTGTTTAACCATTTAATTTCATAACATTTTTCCATCATGAAGCTGCTGAGTGTCTCTAATTTTCTCTGTTTAATGGTAGATGTCTTTATACTCGCACATTCTTCCTTTCCTAAAGGCTTCATGCAATGACAAACTGTAAAAAAATTAAAATATCTAAACATATTAGTATAATAGATAATGACTTAATCAAAACATATTAATTCAAATAAGTTAACAATCTTGATATTCAGTAGCATCCAGATCAATAAGGTCACGTAATGTATAGTACCATGATGAAGTTGAACAAGCAAATGCATCACCTGAATTTGAAGAATCAACATACAACTTTCATGTTTAAGCAAAATATATCAATAGAGAGAAAAATCACCTGTCAATTGTTCTTCCCGTAAATATGACAGGAAAGTATCTGGAGTACTTTCCAACACCGAAGTGTTCACCTATTTGCTGGATTTTATTTGAGTCCATGAAAACCAATGCCTTCCAAAGTTGGCAATATTTTACTCTGAAATCTTCATCCAGTTCTTTACATATCCCATGATCTAGAAGAACTGCAATATCCATAATATGATCAATAATGAGTGGATATCATAATGAAATTAGATTGTGAATTAACCTGTCAAACTAACAACATACCTAAAGAAAATCCTCCGTGTCCTTCTGAAGAAACTAATATATTCCCGGGATGCAGATCCCCATGCAAAAAGCCATGAACAAAAATCATCTCTGCAACCACTTCTGCTAAGACATTTGCAACCTGGAATAGTTCAGCAAATAACACCAAGATAAAAACCTTCAGCAAACAGTAAAAGTGATAAACCAACAAAGAAAGCCTTTTACCATCATATTATCTATTGTATGATAAGCGGTTCCACATCTTATTATGCACATGGGAACACAGAAACTGTGCTGGATTGCCAAAAGAAAACCAACCTTAAATGGACTAATCCTGTTCTGCTTCAAAAATTCCAAGTCATTAACCTGAAAGCTAAGGAATTCCTGTTAATAACACATGGCAGTTGAAATAAAAAGCAGATAACCAAAATAAAGTGCAGAAATATTTGAAAACAAAATCAAGCAGGATGTAACAAAAATTTAATTTGGACAGAGCTATAATGATACAGAATACCAAGCAAAGAGTGGACCCAGCAGACTCTAGACTCAATGTTACCTTACAAAGCAGACTGAAAGCTATACCTTCTGTCCTTTACAAAACTGCATTGTCAGAACCTGGCTTGTCGTAAAATCCTGCATGATTTATCATTGTCAGCTAAAAATAAGCAGATATGTAACTATTGCAAGTAAAGCAAAAATTCATATACTGGATATAAAATGATCATGCACAAAGCTGAGAATGATGGAACTTCTAAATATCGTACCCAAAATATACGGGGAACCAGAACCATCTTATTATCTTGGAAGTTCTCTGCCATTCGCTCTGAATTTTTAGCCTCTTGGATAAAATCTATAGAAAGTATAAAAGAAACAATATCTCCCCACTTAGTAAAATTAATAAATTGAGAAAATCACATGGAATTTCTGAAAATATGGATACAGTTAGTACACAAATGGTTGCAATGCAAGATAAGAGCAGATAATGCCTCTACAGAACTAAGGATATATGACCAGCAAATATTTCATCCAATCATATGACATATGGCTGGGACTTACTTACTACTAGCCAGAACATCAACCTGTGGTCCTTGTAATTGGTCTGATCCAATATGGTATATTAATAAATAACCAATATATCCCCCTTCTGTAAAAATCAGTAACCAGAATGCCTCTATTTGAACTTTTATCTTTTGAGCTCATACGATTATGCGAGCTTTGTATGCTGAGTTTTAATTGTTAAGGGTATGAGTGGAATAGGCCAGTTACATAGATCAGCATTATAAAAGTATGTTTTCTCATTCCCAGACTGGCCGTTCACTTCAGCGGCCACCAGACGAAGGCCATGTAAGATATTCAACCATATTGCTAATGTGCATACAAGTCAAGCTCATAATCTTTGAGGGTTAGTGCACCCAAGCATAAAATAAGGCTAAACTGGAATAGTTTAATATACTCTCCCACCACATTTTCCCACTAAACACACGCTCAAGAGCATTGCAAGAAACATATACACACTATGTTGGCTTAGCTAGCAATCTAGTTTTCTAATGGCAACCATAGTTACATTTAAGAGCAATGGATTTCTTCAAGTGAAAATGACCATGGGATGAAACAAGTGAACTTCTAACTATCTCACTCTAAAGTGGTCTACAATGTTTGATACCTTAATGTTAGAAGGATTAGTGTGCTGCAGGTGACATTTAAATCAAAATTATAAGTCACAGACTGGATCCAAATCTCATTTCTAACCAATTCTTAATATTTATATAAAAAAAAAGAAAAAAAAAAAAATCTCCAGAGTATGCTTTTCTTTCAATTGATGGTTAAGTGCTCACTGGTGGAATACTTGGTCTAGGAACCAAGTCTTGGAAACAACCTCTCTAGCAACAGCGTAAGGCTGCGTACCTCTACCTTCCCCAAATCCTGGTATTCATGGGAGCCTTGTGCAGTGGATACAACCTTTTATGCTTTCCCTTATATAACACATGAATCAAATGAAACATCAAAATTTATGTCCTCTTTGATTATCAAGAAATAATTTAGCTTGTCATATGGTGAAGTAGTTACTGTACTATACCTTATTGGCATCCTTGAGATAAGAGGAAGGTGAAGGGAACAAAAAGAGTTGGTTAGTATAAAATTTATTTTTCTACTTTAATTTTGTTTCTTGCAGTTTCTGAAAATTAAAAAAGAAACAAACTAGATGGGATCTAAGAAACTCCTCCTTTTTCTGTCCTATAAAAAAAAAAAAATGCAAACTGTTGAATTGTGTAACCCAAATCCTAGATCCTCTACCGAAGCTTCACGAGTTTGGAACACACAGGTTCTCTAAGGCATGCTTAACAGCAGTTAACACTGAGAGCAGGGGATGTTGCGAGCTACCTCACAAGCATATCATGCAAGGCACAGTCTTATGCAATATATCAGGATATAAACAGTGACAAATAATTTTCATACTCAGGGGCCACAGAACACAACCAACGAGATAAACAGGAGGAAACAATAATCATGGCAAAGAGAACATGCTATTTTTATTAACAAGCAGGTTGAAGGGGGTATTTCAGTCAGAGGAATTTTTTAGTTAGTAGAGTCGTCGAAGACTTGGAGGAATTTATAGTTAGTCGAAGAGTTGGCAAAGCAATTCTTGGAAATATCACTCCAACAAAATTAGGTTATTCGGCCGTTAACTTCAGGATCCCGTGGGATTAGTCGAACATAGCTTGAATACCCACGAATTTCAAAAACAAAAAATTCGGTTAATCCTTAAAATATCACAAATGACTTGAATTTACAACTCTCAGTTAGCAGATCAAACATATTTGACAGATTCACGTACTTCAATCTACTTATAATTATGTACTGGTTCTCTAATCTCTACCAACCCCCCATCCTTCCTCAGGCAGTCCTCACAGTGGTGTTATCTCGTCGCTCCAGCAAAAGAAAGTAAATTATCTGTATTTTCTGACTTTACCTGTAACCTAGAGCCAAAAACCATCACCATTCACGAGTCACATTCTTGTCTGACCAATGGAGTTATTATGACCATAGTTGTCAAATTGTGAATCGAATTGCGAATCGAAATGCTATTTTTTCGAATCGCGAATCGTATCGAATCGTAAATCGTAACGATTCGGTCACATGTTAAAAAATAAATTAATAATTGATATAGTATATCCCCATTAGTTGTTTTGAGTAAAAAATTACTTATTTGAATATACATTTCTACACATCAAACAACAATTTTAATATTCTCAAATAATAAATATATTTTAATGATTCTAACCATTAAAAGTGAAACATATATTTTAATAATCTTTATTTTACTATTCTTAACCCAACTAATAATATAATATAGATTTAATATTCTCAATCCTAACAACATAATATCTATTTAATATTCCCAAGTTACAACTCACAATCAACATAATATACATTTAATATTCCCAAGTTACAACCTACTATCAATATAATATACATTTAATATTCTCAAGTTCCAACCTGCTATCAACATAATATATTTTATATTTCTAACCAAAGTAAAACAAATACAACTTGGTAGCAGCTGGCAGCTACTTAAACATCTAGTTTAAAAGAAAACATTGTAAGTGCATTTTTCTATCCAAAGCACAATTGAGGTCTAGCAAGCATGATTTTAGTCAACTTAACATGATCAATGATAGAGCACTTGCATTTTTGAATTCCAAACTTTATCTCATTCTGTTGTTACTGTTGTTTTTAGCTTATCCAACCACACATGCATATAATGACAAAAAAAAAAAAAAAACCACACGTGCATATCTTAGTTTGTTATTGTTCAAATTACACTCATAGTTGGCTACCTCCCACCACTGTCCATCTCTTCCTACTTATTCCTCAGTACCAGCCTTCTTTTCTGTGACTACCTTTCTTCACCGTTACTGTTTCCTCTTTTCACGATGGCTATTGCTTCTGCTTTTTCTCTCACTGCCCAGTTCTCTCGCTCTTCTGTGAACAACTCTGGTTTACTTCCCACACCATCACATAAAGCCTCTTCTTCCCAACCCCCTGCAGCTCAGTCTAAATACAATAATTCCAACAAGTCATCATCAAATTCCACCAAGACTAAATGTCTTGCAACTTGCAAGCAACATCAACAAGAAAAGGAAGTCGATGTTCTTCGTTAAAATTCCAATCACCATTAGCAATTGAGTTCTTTTTCTTTCTTTTCTAAAAAGAAAAAAAAAAACATGTGCACAATGGTGAATCGGAACGATTCAGTGAATCGTCCGATTCGCTACGATTCATGCGATTCACTTTTCGATTCACCTTAATATACGATTCGCTCACTGATTCGTATCGATTTGTGAGTGAATCGAACCGAATCGTACGATTCGTACGATATCGATAACAAGGATTATGACTTTTAATCTAAAGCAGTAGTGGACATGATTAATGTTCATTCTTCTAACTTCAATAGCTAGCTCAACAATAACTTCAACAGCTAGAAGCAATAGCTAAAATAAGAAAAAATTTCTTGCTAGATAATACTTCAAGGATCTGCATCAACTACATGGATATTTTTCCTATAGAAGTTGTTTACATCATAGGTTCATTTTCTTATTCCATCTATATCATCCCTTATAAAGCAGCATATGCCATGTTATGGAGGTGACTGGTCTTTCATCACATATCAGTAATCAGGGTAAAAAATAAGAACAGAAAATGAGAAAGGAACATAACACTTGTCAAAACTATCAATTTTGTGTGATTTTTAAATTAAATAATCCTGGAATCTGCAGAAGTCATTAGATAAGAGAATGGGAAAAATCTTAGGAATGAATACCATATAGCAAAGACTTGTCACTACATTATATGCAGTCATGTAAACAGATAAATGGACAAATTCCATCATCACCAGATCACGCACCGAGTTCAGAGGCAACTGAGTTCGCAAATTCCTCTACCAGCCACTCAAACCTATAATCAGGAAAAATCTGTAAAAAGAAGAAAAGAGGAACCTTTAGACCTTACAAGAACCATATAAGACATAAAATCAAACAATGTCATTTACAACATATAACTATGACAACTATCTGAAAGAGAGAGCGAAGAAGTGAAATACAAGAGAAAAAAATAATAGCAAATGAGCAAGATGTATAGACTCTACGCTTGTTAGCCTTTTCCCCTTTTAGATAATTCAGCACAACATACTGAACTGAAAAAGGATCAACCAAATTTAGACAAAATATTTATATTTGGGGAGTAGACTGAGAGAAACATGTTTAGTAAATTATTTACAGCACAATGAGCAAAAAGGCCAAATTGTGCAACCTCCAGCTTCAATGAGAAGCTTGGTGAGGAACAAAACAAAGAGATAGAACTCTTGGAACGCCATGCCACATTAGAAAAAAAATGAAGGCAGCACAAGGATTTATTAACAGGAGGAAGAATAGAGGGAAGGGGGACCACCAAATTGGAAGATACAATTCTTTGAACACCGTGCCACGTTAACAAATCAAATTGACCACATTTCCAACCACTTCAAGGGAAAGACAACATTCTATACAGTCCTGTCTTTAAAAAGTAAGACGATGCCTAGTTCACACAATTGGTAACTGATAAGCACTTACAAAATAGTAAAAAATCAACAGAAAGCCAATGAAAACCAGTAAGTGATGAGGTGGTGGTTCGTACCCATGCAACAGATTTTGAGAGGAAAGACAAGGTTGCAAGGTCAAATTTCATCTGATACTCTAAGCCTGGATATTGCACCTGTGTTTAAGAAAATACAAAGGAATTAAATATTCATCTTCTCATCTATGTCTAGCTTACGTCAGAAGCAAAGAGCAGGAAAAAGAAAAGATAAAGCACTTGAAGTTGACCCCCATGCTTTCAAACACACCAATAGATAAGTATATAGATCAGTCAAAATGTCTTTAAGGCTGAGAGGAGCAGCGACCAGCCAAGCATTGACTCTTTTTACTAAACTTAGTAAGTTGTCAAGCTGCCTCGAAACTTAATCTCATCACTGATTTTCCCAATTATATCTGACCATTATTACAATTTAGATCTTATTACTTCATTCAACTGGAAAAAGAAACATGAAATTCCTCAACCATTTAGAAGAGCATGGTTGTCTCAGTAATTTATGCAACAGCGGAATGAGAACATAGTAGATACTAATATGTATTCAATTCAACCTGATGAAATGGTAACAATAGATTTTCTTTGTCATTATTGGTGCTTTTTAAATTTAATTTTGTACCCATAGAAATGGTACACTTGTTATGTAGGAACTTTTGTAATTTTGAGCCATTAAATCTCTTTTGAAGGTAATTAGCGATTACAGTGATGTTTAAGTAATTTGAGTTATTCACTTCTATAATTTAACTCGCATTAGACCTTAATTTCCTAAAGTCAGGCTGCAATATAGGTAAGTTGGGGATCTTCTGCAATTTTCAGAACTGTGTTAGAATATAAATACACACGCCCACACATATGGTTGGGGAAAGGGCTGAGCATCCCCAACATTGCCTTGACACAGCTATTATATAGAGAGAGTGAGAGCATGCATGTAGCATAGAGAGAAAGACCAGTGAGAAAGAACCAAGGAGAAACAAAGAAGTGAAAAGTGGAGTATCAGTAAACAAGCTGGTGAAACACCGATGAATCAAATTCGGAAAGGGGAGAGGGACATTTTCATCAAACAATCCATCACGAATATGAGTTGGTGAGATGTACACAGCATGATATTGTCATCATGTTGCTTTACTACGCATGTCATGATGAAAAACCCTTGCTCACAGCTTATACTTGTTAAGGTATTCAAGAGGCTTATCTACATAACATTTTTTTTTGTTCTGGGAAATATTCCATACAGTCTTTGGATATGACAACAATGCAACTGCAACTGGTTAATAATTACAAATTCAGCCACTCAAAAGCTAAGATACATATTATTCATGAGCCTAAATTACCTAGCTCAAATTCACTTCATCTAAACATGCCTACAACCAAAGTCAAGCTCAGCTAGTATTGTTAAATGCACTAGATCAAATTGTGTACCCCATATGAACCAACCCAGGTTTTGCTCATGAACATTCAGCATAATCTCTAGGTGATGTAAAGATTAAGCTTTTGAATGCCCACCCAAATTGCTTATCTGATGGTAACACTTACATCTAGATCAATTAATGGTGACATGCTTGAAGTAATTAATGGATTCTCCTCTTTCACGCCAGAGAATTTAAACAAATGAACTTGAACAATTGTCATCCTTGTCATAACTTAGATGGAAACAGCAGCTTATGGAATATGGAGGAACATCATCAATCTTGACGTCTGGTCATTGTAGTACAAACATGTAATACCAAGCTCCTTGTACACGAGTCTTATCTATTCTATCCCCTTGAGGATAATTGTTTTGTATCCAAAAGGTGCCTGCCAAGGTAGCTGCCCACACATAAAAAAAGTCCTGATTCATCTGTGTATGTTCTATGTAGAATACATGATGTCACAGAACACAAACAATCTCCTTTCTGAAACTCAATTAGAGAAAACAGGACAAAAGAAACAGAGCGTTGCAAAAGCACAAAAACTTTCATCTACAGACTGTTTGGAATCATAAAGAAATCTGAAATAACATAAAGTACACAACTGCACTGGCCTACCTTAACTGCTACTTCCTGATGATCTTTCATTACAGCATGGTGTACTTGAGCAATTGAAGCAGCAGCAATAGGTTCCTCGTCAAATGATAAAAATCTGATATTAACTCACAAAAAAAAAAAAAAAAAAATCCACCTCAGTAAGAGATTCTGGTTTTTGAGTTTATAGAATAACAAGGAATTAACTGCAAACATAGTTTTGCCTTGAGGAAGGAGCTACAGAGCAACATTTTATTATTTTAGTCACTTTTTACTGTTTCAGCCCTCACAACCTGCTGTTAATCCTTCTCATTTTTGCTCCATCATTAAGCTTTAATTAGAAAAGTACCACGCTGTTCATGTTTAAATGGATTTGTCTATGAGCTTTTGCAATAACTATGGCGCAAAACCATGATATATGCAATAGTATGAAACTCAGCCTAACTGACTTCCAAATGCTGGATAACCTAATAGTGCTGATGGGTAAACCTGAATAGTACACCAAAGTGATAACCTATCAAACACATCCTGCTTGCAAGCTGCAAACATGACTAGGGAGACATAAACTATGGAGCATGTTGAACACTTGACGGCTGTAGCAGTTGAGTACAAATAACAGGTAGAAAATATAGGACTGAAAATTTTACTACTTCAATTTGGCCGAAACAACTTACATATCTGATAAATGTGGACCCAGATTGTTGACTAACACCTCTTTGATGACTTTGAACTGACAAGGAACTACCTAAAGCATTATTGACAACCAATACCAAGAATATAGCATCACATATTATGGAAAAGGGGACTTTTAAAGTGACTTCAAGACATAATAAAAACCTGATCCCGTAATGATGAAAGAGTTGATGAGTATTCCTTTGGGACTTGCCGCACAGCTGCAGCAAACTGACCAGCTTTTACATAGAAACCTTTATTAGCCTCGCATAGTTTTCGAATCCTCTTTGCTGACCGCAAATGGACCTAAGACCCCAGAAAGCATTGAAGAGGGAGAAAGGGAAAAAAAATGAAGCTTTCATCATAAAACAAGGGAATAGACATTATTATTCTTAATTCTTCCAGAGAGTTTGTGCATCATAGCAGTGGACCAGAGGCTGTGATTTCTATAGTTTGTGCTGAGATAATCAAAAAAATCTCCCCTACATTTAAAGAAAATGATAGTTTGCCTTGGGATTGTGGATGAAATTGAACTTTACAAGATACTCTCACAAATACCCTTTGTTTAGAGATCCAATGAAAACTTTCTCTACCTACAAGACTTCTCTGAATCTTTTTTTTTTTTTTTTTTGGTCGGTTGACTTCTCTGAATCTTTGAAGTAGTTTCAATGTGTAATCAATTCAAGTCATGTCAACAACCTTATGAGCAATAATTAAAAAGGAAAAAAAACCATACAAGCATTCAATTTGTTTGACAAGGTAACATTCAAGTCACAAAGAAATGTTACTATGGACCACCAATTTCAACAATTTACATATGCACAAAGTATTACCCTCCAAGTATAAAAACATTAGTCTAGATATTGGAGATAAGTAAATGCAGGATAGAATGAATAAATTCCCAATAATACAATGACAAAGCGCGGGAATGAATCATTTTGACAAAGGTAGCGCCAATATTGCAAATTTAATACTACTTTAATAATGGTTTAGTTAATGTAGACTACAAGTAACAGTGTGACAATCATAATAAATAAATAAAAAAGAAAAAGAAAAGAAAAGCAACTTGAAAATTAAATTAGCATTTCATTGAGGGATATTTAATGGAAAATTAAGCAATAACCTCAGATAATACGTGAAAATACTCATCAGTGTCTGGCAACAATCCGTGGAGGGAATATTTGTAATCAATAACTGTAGAAGTTATCTGCATAAAATTGTAAAAGAATAATTTAAATACAGAAAAATTAGTAGAAAATAAAAGAAAGAAGTATTAACTACTGACTCAGCCAATAATTGAATAAAATTCGTTGATTTCATTATTACCGTGAAAAGAGCGCGAGAGGAGCGAACGACGCCGTTTAGGAAGGGGAAATCGGAGGGTGACGGGACAGAGTAGTAGTTAGGGTTATGGTTAGGGTGAAGGGATCGGACGGTGAGAGAAGCGACGCCGGTGGCTGCGATCAGGTAGACAAAGGTCTTTCCTGCTCCCTTGGCGGGAAAATTGAAAATGCGAGTAGTCTTCTTCATTGATACTGTCTCGTGGCTAACTCCGCGGCAAATTCGGTTTGTCTAGAAGAGAGGCAAATATGGTCAAGAACGTAAGGGTAAATATAATGTCCGCATAAAGCCACGTAGGCAATTTTTTTCCCCTAACATTTTTTGGCGAACGCTTCGAGTGAGGATGACAATTGAAGTTTGCAGGAACCTGTCACGCTCGTAGAAGTCAAAAATAGTTATAGCCTAAAATCGGTCCAAGAGAAGAAAAGCCCAAGGAAAGAGTGAAGTACTCGTGGTCATGGCCCAAAACAGATCAATGGAGCTAGCAAATGGCCAGGCCGGCTCGGCCCGGCACGGCTTGGTCGAATTATGAGTTAAGAAAAATAAATCTAACTCGGCACGTATATTTAATGGGCTGAGTTGGGTTGGGTTCAATTCTTAAAATATAGGACTCAACTAGACCTACGAGCCCGCTATCACGAGTCGCAAGTTGGGCCGAGCTGGGTTGGGCCAGCCCATCTTTTAAAAAAAAAAAATTTATTAGTGTGTTCTAAATTTTGATAGTTGAATTAATAATGAAAAAAGTTTAAGCTTAATTTTTTTTACAAAAAAAGTTAATTTAGCAATTAACAAGACATAAGTTAATTGATAACATTAATAGAAATAATAAAACATTACTTAACAAACCACAAGTTCACGAAATACGGATACGTTACTAATAAATATAAAAAAAGAACATTTCATAAATGTTTGAAAAAAGATGGTGGAGTTCTCCATTTTATTATGCTCCTTGTGCGGGTGCTGGGCCAGTTAGTGGTAGTGGTGACGGTGGTTGAGGATTAAAATAGTTTGGAATATTTTAGTGTTGAGGTACAAGATGTCTTATAACCGTTCCAGTTTTAAATTGACGATGGAATATATATTTATGTTCACAATAGTTATAAATTACATACCCATGTTCTTCAAAGTAAGCAAAATGATTCCAAACATTTAACGTAATCATTGTTAAAAATTTTCTTTTCCTAGAGCCATAGATATTCCAAAAAAGGACATGTCATCCTTAAGGCTGACATGAGCAAAGCCTATGACAGGATTGAATGGGATTTCTTGGAAGGCATTCTCACTAAACTTGGTTTTCATCCCTTATGGGTCAGATGGATTATGGAATGTGTTTCATCAGTCTCATTATCTATTCTTGTCAATGGCTCGCCACTTGAGCCTTTCACCCCGTCAAGAGGCATTAGGCAAGGGGACCCCATGTCTCCTTACCTCTTCGCCATCACAACTCAAGCTCTCTCTTCTTTGATTGACAATTACCTTAGTAATGGACTCCTTAAGGGATATAAAATTACGAGGAATTGCCCCCCTTTGACTCACCTCCTGTTTGCTGATGACTCAATCTTCTTTTTCGAAGCCAACTATCAAGAGGCAATGATTGTTCAGGAGATCCTGTACAGGTATTGCTTTGTTTCAGGACAATGTCTGAACCTCAACAAATCACTGATTGTTTTTAGTCAGAACACTCCTGAAGGATTGAAAAAAGGAATTGCAGAGCTTCTCCGGATAAAACGCTCAAACAAGATTGGAACCTATCTTGGACTACCATCAGATTGGGAAAGATCAAAAACATCAGCGTTGAATTGGGTCCACGAAAAATGTATTCACAAATTGGATGGGTGGAAAAATCTTCTTCTGTCGGAAGGAGGGAAAGATATCCTCCTTAAAGCAGTCTTTCAAGCGGTCCCCTCCTATGTTATGTCCTCAATCCTCTTTCCAAAATCCTTCTGCAAAAAACTGGAAGCATTAGCAGCTGACTTCTGGTGGAAAAAAGATGGAAGAAATGGTATACATTGGATCAATTGGAAAACTTTAACCAAGGATAAAGCTACTGGAGGAATGGGCTTCAAGGATCTCTACTGCTTCAACCAAGCTCTCATTGCCAAACAAGCATGGAAAATGTTTACCGAGCCTGACATCCTTGCCAACAACATCCAGCATCACATTTACTGTTCTAAGGACTCATTTTGGAATGTCAAGAAGAAAAATCAATCATCTTGGGTTTGGAATAGTATCCTGAAAGGAAGAGACTTGATCAAATCAAGGGCTGTCTGGTCTATTGGAAATGGCAGGAAGGTGAAAGTTTGGGATGACCCCTGGGTCCCCAACACAGACCTCTCTCAGTTCCGGACCAATTCAGTCACTACTGTCCATGATCTCATGGATTGTCATTTGAATAAATGGAATACCACCAAGCTCCACTCGATTTTCCCTTCTCGGATTGCAAATAATATCAACTCTATTATCCTCCCCTTCTCAGTCGTGTTGGATAAGCTTGTATGGCCTCTCACAAAAAATGGATCCTACTCAGTTAAAACAGGATATCACATTGCTCGATCAATTCAAGACGAATCACAGATGCTGTCTAACGTCGTGGCCAGTTCATCCAACCAGTTACCATGAACAATTTGGAAACTCATTTGGAATGCTAAGATCCCTCCCAAGATCAAAATTTTTCTTTGGAAAGCATGTAACAATGCACTCCCGACCTTGGAAAACCTCTTCAAAAGAAAATGCAAAGACTCTCCAGTCTGCACCATTTGCAACACAAGTGTGGAAACTGTTGAACATCTCATCCTTATCTGCCCATGGACAAGAAGATTCTGGTGTGCCTCAATCCTCCAATGTGCTATTAACCCAAACCTCATTACTAGATTTGGAGACTGGCTCTTATCCATGACTAACCGATGCGCGAATGCGGGTTATGGTAAGAACGGAGCTTTTGATCTTATCGCCTTTTGTTGTTGGCAGGTTTGGAAGGAAAGAAGCTCAGCTTGCATGGAGAACAGACTTATCAACCTGGAGCGGGCTATCACCAAAACACGTCTCAGCATTTTGGAAGCTGAAAAATCTCATGATCAACCTAGAAACATGAGAACCAGCCAAATTCATGATGAAATCGTCACCCCCATCGCCTGGACGCCACCACCAATGAACCTGTTCAAGATCAATGTTGATGCATCATTCATCCAAAAGTCTAACAAAGCAAGCTGTGCTTTCACATGTCGGGACTGGCATGGAAATTTAATCCACGGACAAGTTATCTCCCTGAGGTGTGAGTCCGCGTTCGAAGCAGAAGCTGTCGCCTGTCGCAGTGCCTGTCTCTTCGCCTCGCAGTCTCCCCTTCCTTTCATCACTATTGAAAGTGATGCTGAAGCAGTTCTCAAAGCAATCGATTCTCCGAAACTTGCTCCTTGGAGGGCAAGACCAGTATTGGAGGACATCCGAAAGATTGTTGCTGATAGCCCAGCCATCAGGTTATCGTGCATTAGGAGATCCGCTAACAAGGTGACCGATTGGGTCGCTAAATGTTTCTTAAAAGATAACTTGCCTTTGGATTGGATCGCAAATGTTCCCAACCATCTTTACAACTTGTTGTACTCGGACTTTCACCCTACCGGTGTAGGGTGAAACATTTGTAATTCTCTTTTTTGCAATATATTTATTGTTCCCGACCAAAAAAAAAAAAAAAGAGCCATAGATATTGTGTTTTCTCTTGTAGTAAAATAAATAGACAATATGTAGTAAAATAAATATATAGTTTTGTAGTAAAATGAAGTTGAATACACTAACTATTTATAAGAAAAATTACATGTACAAATTATAATCTCAATATGGATTTTATCTGGGTTTGAGTTGGGCTCGAGCTGGGCCTATGTTAGGTTCGAACTGGGTTGGACTGAGCTCTGGGCTGGGCTGGGCTTTGGGTACAAATGGGCTTAGACACAAATGGGCTGGGTCCAAATATATTTGACCCAGCTCGGCCCACCTATATGTTGTGAGCTGAGTTGAGCCGAGTCGAACCCACTTTCACTCAAGCTGGGCTGGGCCCGAATTTTAGTTTGCTGAACTGAATTGAGCTTGTGTCGGCCCGACCCAAATGTCACCTCTAGATTAACCCATTATGGGTTCTCGCCAAAGAAAAGAAGGGGAGCACTTCAGGATCTTACACCTGATAAAAGTAACAACATTAGCAACGTTAACTTGTGGAAGAAATGCCTCGGGCAAAAGATTAAAGGAAATTCATTGTAACATAAACCGCTAACTGGCATTCACTCTTTCCTTCTAAGAAAAGATCCAACGGTTGCGAGTGAGTCTAAGGAAATCGAAGGGGCGTGAAGGCGTCGAGTGAATAAATACGATGGGACCCAAAGGAACCTGCATTTAATGCACTGACAAGCGTGTTGTTAGAAAAGGTACGTAAAGAGATGTAAAAAGAGCAACCAAGTGCCACTCTTAGCCAATAAGAAGAAGAATCGGGGTATCCCACTTGCTCACTGAGACATCAAGTTGCCAAGCTTCACCAACCAGAGGACTGCCGAGGCATCCACTTGATATGATGCAATTGTCTCAGGACCACGATAACTAATCAAAAGCCGTGAATATTTCTAATGACCCAAGCTATAGGGGCCAGCATATAACTGTTATAAATAGCAATCGTTGGGCTAGCAACGGTAGGACACATACACCAGCCTTGGGGGATTCCTCGAGTTAGTTTTCTCTCAATGTAACTCACTTGAAAGGTCACCATGGGCTCCGACCATAGCAAGGTTTTAAAGCTCAATTCAGAGATAGTCTAGTACCCCAAGAACGAAAACTAGTAAGGGTCGCACTTATAAAAAATCAAAATAAGGGTCAGGAGGCTTCCATGAAGGGTTCGACCCGATCTTGATTGTAGATTCACGAGGGATCTATAACGCCTATCCCTCCTCTAAATAGATAGGGTTTTTTGGTGATTAAATAGGGGAATGTGGTAAGAGTGGGGATTAATTTTCAATTTTGAGTCGGGTAAGGTGGGGCTGGAGATATGCATTCCCCATCCATATAACGAGCCTTGCATAATTGCAAAGTTAAGGTCTATTTGTTTTAACTGTGAAATTTTAGCTTTTGAAAGTTGTAAAGCTTTTAACAGTAAAGTTTCGGTTATAAGTAAAGTTGAATAGAAGTCGTTGACTGTTTAGCCTTGTCATGTCAGAAGTATTAGTCACTGTTATAATATAGTTAACACAAAAATATGAGAAAAAAAAATATTGTAGCAAATTATCTAAAAAATATGGAGGGGTATTATCACGCCTCGAACCTAAAACCCTACGCAGGGAAGACTAGTGTAGTAGGCATAAGAAAATAATTACTTGGGTCTATTTTCTATTGGTCCAAAATGGTTAACCCAGATTATTCATTACCACAACATCCACTTATATACCACACATATATACTTTTTCTCACTAATGTAAGATATCACATATACCCCAAGTTAAGGACCTAATGTCCTCATTAGGGGCACACATACCCAGGACCAACTAGGTGGTGAAGTATTTTAGAGGTGATTTATTTGGGTTCAAGAGGTGGCTCATACCACCTTATTGGTGTAACAATTTGTACCTCATAGCTCTTAGTTTTTGTACTAGCTAGTAACCGAGTTTGACCATTCTGTCATGCCCTGAATCCAGAATCCTAAACCCGCAGGCCGAACTAGTATTATAGATATAAGAAAATAACTACTCGAGCCTCTTTTCCACTGTCCCAAAATGGTTAATCAAAGTTATCCCTTATACCCACAACACCCAGTTATAAACCACATATATATACTATCTCCTACCGATGTGGGATATCATAAGTATTTTTGAAAGGAAAAATAAAAAATAAAAAATATCCCACGTGATGTAAAAAAACTTCACAAAAATATTTATCGAAAAGCTCCGATTTAGAGCTTCTTATTTTTATTTTTATTTTCAATTTTAAGTTTTACCTAAAAACTCTTTTTAAAAAGTTGGCCAAATAAATTAACTTTAACCTTCTAAATTTACATGAAACGCTTTAAGTATGCAAGGCTTTTAGTTTGATACTCGAACTCAAAATTAAATATCAAAGCCTAGAAAATAGACTTAGACCAACTCAAAAAAACTATGATCAATCTTTTAATAAAGAGAGTACATGACATTACGTAGCCTTTTCAATTATTTTTATTAATCATTTACAGTATAACTTCTTTAAATTAATAGCATTGGAATCATTAAATTCTATTAATTTAACGAGATATAAATTAATAATTATTAATTTATCGAGATATTTTAATATTTTTTTACTTAATAGCACATATTATATTCATTGTATCTTTTTTGAAAAGTGATTCATATTTTTTGAAAGAAACCCCAGAACTTTTAGGCGCATTGCGCAATTAAAGATGAAATTCAGCTAGATTTAAAGTTCAACAAAAGACAAGCTACTCTTAATTCATATTTTGAGAAAACTTTATAATCCATGTATTATGTATTTTTTAAGTAATTATTAATTTATGAAGTATTTGAGTCAATACAATACAAAGAAAATATTTTAAATGTATTATCTTATAATTTTATCGAAATTATTAATTTTTTACATTGGTCTCAAGTCGGGACCGGACATTGTTATTATTTAAAAAATATTATTAATTTATCAAATATTAATTTAAAAAGGTTCTACTGTATCTATGGTTGATTATAATGAATTTAAGAGATTTATTATTTTTTCTAGCCGTACTTCAAGGCAGTTTAAAAAAAATACAATTAAAGATGATATATCTTGAAGATTTATGAACTAAAAATTGCAAATATATCAATATTTGAAAGTAGAGTTATTGTCACTATTGATGTGTGGATAGCTAATGACAATAAAAAAAAAATGTTTATGGTAATCAATGCACATCAAATAACACATAGAAATATTATTTTTTCACATATAGCTCTTATAGTGGTTTTAGTCGAAACTTGTTTTTATATGTTTCAAACTTGGTTATTGTAATATTATTTTGTTATCTAGTTGGAAATATATAACCCAATATGTAATTTAAAGTTGAACTTTATTTAATTCTTATATTTATATTCATCATTTATCATATTTTTATTATATGTTTTGAAGTAATGTGCTTTAAATTAAACTCAATATATCAAAATAATGACAAAAAGCTAGCGCAATCCCCATTTTTCATGGGGATTCAAGTATAGGGTAAGGGTAGGGGATGGGGGTGAAGGATGCGGGCCTATAATAGGTGTTGGGTTGACTTTTTAGTTAATTGGTTGGGATGTGAAAATAAGTATTCCAATTCTAAATTTATCTCATTATCATTCATATACTTGAGTGTACTCATGAGATTATTTCACGTGTGACAAGTCATTAATTGAAAAGGTACTCATACCTACTCTGGGTTAGGGGATTGGGGCATTAACCTTGAGGAAAATACGTTGATTTGACCGTCAAATAAATTATATGAGTGTTTTTTTAAACTAAATCAAACTAAGTCTTGTTCCACTAGGTAAGTATATGAGTATTCTTTTAATTCTTGATATTTAGATTAATCATTCGAATTTGATTCTGGCATGTTTGGCAATCCAATCCGCAACGCTTTGACCCAAAAAAAAAAAAAAATCCTCAATGCTGTTGAAAATTCTCTAACCCAATTATATTGAAGCCGATGCAATGGAAACCAAAAGATAACTTAAAGGATATATTGAGCAATGTGATCGAACTTCCGTTTTTGATTTGCGAAGCCTAAGGCTAAGGCACCTATAGTCTCCTCGGCATCTAATTCCAGGATAAACTCAAAGTAGCTAATAAATCTGTGAGAAAATGGCTTGCACTTCTTGACAAAGTCAAGAAACTAAATGACAAGTCTAGAGATTGAGTTCAGGTCATTTCTGTTGGGTATCGGCGCAGCGGAATGGTCGGGGACAAGCAGTATCACACAACTAAAATATGAATGAGAACAGAGAAAGTAGAGACACAAGATTTACGTGGAAAACCCTCAAACAAATCGAGGGAAAAACCACGGGCAAGTAATGGAGGATTTCACTATGATGTGGAGTATTTTACAATAACCTTCTCTCTAATATAAGGAGAGAACAATATCACTCTCTCAAATAATAGGAGAAACTAACTCTCACTCACAAATATAGAACAACAAAAGAGGAAGAAAACTACTCAAGAGAAAGCTTATGTTTTCTCTCTAATTTGCTATGCTTGGATGATGCTAAATGGTAAGGAATGAGCTTCTATTTATAGGCTCATTCTATACCCAAAATCAAAGCAAAATAGTAGTGTGAAAATAATTTTTATGTGCCTAATTTTGCACCAAACTTTGATGCATAAATCTTCCTTTCCCATTGCCTTTTGTTTTCTTTTGACCAAATGCTCAAAGTGATCTTTAACTAACTCACATTCTCCCACTTAAAGTTCACTTTGGATGATCTTCAAATCTCTCCATACTTGTCAATTCCATGTTGCTTACGTATTTGCTAGGCGAAATGAGGATCTACTCCAAACAAACTTGTCAACGTTGATTGGCTTGCGCATGACATCTGCTAGGTTCTCGTTGGTGTGAATCTTCTGCATATCCACACTCCCTTCCTCTACTACTTCTCGAACAAAGTGATATTGAACACCTATGTGTTTCGTCCTGGAATGAAATGCTGGATTCCTTGCAATGTGCAAGGCACTCTGACTGTCACAAAACAAGGGAATTTTCTCTTGTTTGTGCCCGAGCTCCTCCATTAACCGTTTAATCCAGATTGCTTCTTTACAAGCTTGTGTAGCTGCCATGTATTCAGCCTCTGTTGTAGATAAGGCCACAACAGTCTGTAATTTAGATATCCAGCTTACCACGCCGCCTGCAACTGTAAACACATAGCCTGTAGTGGACTTCCGTTTATCGGAATCACCTGCAAAATCCGAATCAACAAAACCCTTGACAGTAAATTCTGATCCTTCAAAACATAATGCAACATTCGAGGTCCCTTTGATGTATCTTAGGATCCTCTTAACAACATTCCAATGCTCTCTACCAGGATTCGCCATGAACCGACTGACCGCACCAACTGCTTGAGCAATATCTGGTCTCGTACATATCATAGCAAACATGAGACTTCCCACTGCTGATGCATACGGTACTCGAGACATTTCTATCCTCTCCGCTTCAGTGCTAGGACACATACTTGAGGATAATTTGTAATTGACAGGAAGCGGGGTCGAGATTTCCTTGCAATCTTGCATATTGAAGCGCCGCAAGATTTTTTTCAAGTAATTCTTCTGGGAAATCCATACCTTCCTGCCTTCTCTATCTCGGTGAATTTGCATCCCTAAAATCTTGTTTGCTGGTCCCAAATCCTTCATATCAAACTCCCCAGCCAACTGTGCCTTCAGTTCTTGGACCCGATCTTTACTGGGACCTGCTACTAGCATGTCATCCACGTACAATAGCAGAATGATAAAATCATTATCGCCAAACCTCTTGTAGTACGTACAATGGTCTGAATTGAGTTTGTTGTACCCGAGGCTAATCACGAAGGAATCAAATCTCTTGTACCAACACCTTGGCACCTGCTTTAAACCGTACAGAGATTTGGTCAACCTGCAAACCAAGTTTTGTTTTTCTTTCTCAACAAAACCTTATGGTTGAAGCATGTAAATCTCTTCTTCAAGCTCACCATGAAGAAAAGACGTCTTTACATCTAATTGTTCTAGATGTAAGTCTAACACAGCATCCATGGCCAAGACTACTCTGATAGTTGTAAGTCTTACCACAGGAGAAAATATCTCATTGAAGTCAATTCCTTCTTTCTGAGCATATCATTTCACCACCAGTCTTGCACGATATCGCTCCACTTGGTCATTACCATCTCGCTTGATCTTGTAGACCCATTTGTTACCAATGGCTTTCCGTCTAGGTAATAGTGGAACAAGCTCCCACGTCTTGTTTCTATGTAGAGTTTTAATTTCTTCTTGCATTGCTGTCATCCACAGGGTAACATTGGGGCTTTTTATAGCCTCGTGAAAGGTAGATAGTTCTCCATCCTCCGTTAGAAGACAGTATGCAGCATTGCTCGCCATGACAAAATTTGAATGCCAAGTTGGCCTTGTTGTCTGACGCAATGAACGTAAGACTTCTGTAACCTCAGCATCATCTAGTTCTTGTTCCTCGTGCTCCGGTGCAGCTTCAGAAGAATCATCTCCTTGTTCTGACTTATCTTCAATTTGTATTGTAGTAGTCTCCTTTGAAGTGTTGCTGTCGTCTTCACTTTGCAGTTTATCTTCTGCAAATATGACATCTCTGCTGATGACAACCTTGTGGGCAGTGGAATCCCACAGGCGATACCCCTTAACACCATCAGCATTTCCCAAAAATACACATTTCCTGGATTTTGGATCCAGCTTTGTTCTTTCTTGGGAACCATACATCACATATGCCGGACACCCAAATACATGCAAGGTAGAATAATCTGCGGGTTTTTCGGTCCACATTTTCATTGGTGTCTTCAACCCAATTGCAGTTGACGGTGACCGATTTATCACGTAACAGGCCGTTCTAGCTGCTTCTGCCCAAAATGATTTGGCTAGACCTGCAGTTTCCAACATAGCTCTCATTCTTTCAAGAAGAGTTCTGTTCATCCGCTCTGCTACACCATTTTGCTGAGGTGTATGTGCAACAGTAAATTGCCTCTGAATACCCTCTTGCTTGCAAAATGCCAAGAAGCTCCCGTCAATGTATTCTCCTCCGTTGTCCGTCCTCAAACACTTGATCCTTTTCCCGGATTCAAGTTCCACCAGCGCTTTGAAAGTTTTGAATATTGGAAACACATCTGACTTGTTCTTGATTGGATACACCCATAGTCTCCTGGAGTAATCATCAATAAATGATACAAAGTATTTGGCTCCTCCTAGGGACAAAACCGGTGATTCCCAAACGTCTGAATGGATCAAGTCTAGAATGTGTTTGCTTCTAGCAGTAGATCTCCCAAATTTCAATCTATGCTGCTTACTGGTAACACAGTGCTCACAGAAAGGTAAGTTTACCGTCTTGAGCCCGGGTAGGAGATTACGTTCAGCGAGAATCTTCAAGCCTCGTTCTGTCATGTGGCCTAATCTGCGATGCCACATTATAGTTGATTCTTCTTGACCGGCTGATGCAATTGATACATCTGTCTCCTGCAACATATCTCCCAAAAGCATGTATAGATTTACCTCAATCTTTTCTGCTTTGATCACCACAAGCACTCCTTTGACGACCTTCATGATCCCATCTTCGATATGGGTCTTGCAGCCAAGGTCATCCAATTCTCCAATGGACAATAGGTTCTTCTTCAAGACCTTCACGTGCTGTACCCCTTGAATGGTGCAAATGGTACCATCATACATTTTAATTTTGACGGTACCGATGCCAGCAATCTCTAAGGCATGATCATTACCCATGTACACAGATCCTCCAGAGACAGGTTCATAGGTGTAGAACCATTCTCTACGAGAGGTCATATGCCATGTTGCTCCCGAATCCATTATCCAAGCATCAGTGAGCTCCTTTCTGCCTTTTGATATAGTTGCTGCTTCGCTGTATAAAATATCTCCATCATCTGGTGCAGTCGCCACACATCCCTGAGAATTTGTCACCTCGGGATTCTTTTTGTTACTCCAACAATCCTTTTTGAAGTGTCCTTTCTTGTCACAGTTGTAGCATTTGATATTTTTTATACTCCTTGATTTTGATCTACTATGGTTGTCGCTCCCACTAGAGCCACGTTCCGTTGATCTACCTCTCACCATTGATAATGCCTCTGCTTGTTGTGAACTTTCGATTCTGTCTTCCTTACTTTTGCGCCTAGATTCCTCTTCCAGAATAGCAGCTGCAACATCATCAAAAATAACAGAATCTGAAAGAACATTGTTAGTGTAACTAATGATGAGTTGATCATACGAATCCGGTATACTTTGAAGTAGAATTTCTGCACGTTCAAGCTCCGCTATTTTATGCCCAATTGCAGTCAATTGAGAGAATAACGTATTTAAGGTATTGATATGATCTGTCACCGATGTGGACTCATTCATCTGAAGGGTGTAGAGTCTCTTTTTCAAAAAAATCTTGTTGTGAAGTGACTTGACCTCATACAGTTTGGTCAGCGCATCCCAAATTTCTTTTGCTGACTTCTTTTCCTCAACGCTTGACAATACCGAATCTGCCAATGCCAGGTGCAGATTAGCCATAGCGTTGTCATCCATCTCTTTCCACTTGTCGTCCATCACCTCCGCTGGTCTGTCTCCAATTGCTGCCAAGCAATTCTCCTTTCTCAAGATTGCCTTCATCTTCAATTTCCATAGGGAAAAATTTCTCCCGTTGAACTTCTCGATTTCAAATTTTGCTGCCATAGTATTAACGACGATCTGCTTCGTAACTTGAACCGGCTCCCACTATTTCACTGTGAATAGTACTATTTATATGAATAGTACCGTATACGTGAATAGTACCAAAACCGTATACGAAAATAGTATCAATACCGTATAGGTGAATAGTACTATACCGTATGTGTGAATAGTAACCGTGAATAGTAACCCCGTATGTATACCAGTGACCCGTAACCAATGGCTCTGATACCACTGTTGGGTATCGGCGCAGCGGAATGGTCGGGGACAAGCAGTATCACACAACTAAAATATGAATGAGAACAGAGAAAGTAGAGACACAAGATTTACGTGGAAAACCCTCAAACAAATCGAGGGAAAAACCACGGGCAAGTAATGGAGGATTTCACTATGATGTGGAGTATTTTACAATAACCTTCTCTCTAATATAAGGAGAGAACAATATCACTCTCTCAAATAATAGGAGAAACTAACTCTCACTCACAAATATAGAACAACAAAAGAGGAAGAAAACTACTCAAGAGAAAGCTTATGTTTTCTCTCTAATTTGCTATGCTTGGATGATGCTAAATGGTAAGGAATGAGCTTCTATTTATAGGCTCATTCTATACCCAAAATCAAAGCAAAATAGTAGTGTGAAAATGATTTTTATGTGCCTAATTTTGCACCAAACTTTGATGCATAAATCTTCCTTTCCCATTGCCTTTTGTTTTCTTTTGACCAAATGCTCAAACTGATCTTTAACTAACTCACAATTTCCAACTTGGAGAGTCTGAAATTGTGATTCGAATTCAAAATTTCTAATTATAACATAACGTTACTCAACTATTTCACCCAACCCTAAGTGTGTTGCTCTAGTACTAATTCATTGGGGTTATTGGAAACGTGTATGTCTTGTTCTATGAGCACATTTTTTTAATTTGTACTTTTCGGTGCATAGTTTTTACAGCCTCTCCACATGAAGTTCCTTATCTTGCACGGGAACTTGATAAGACCATATGCATGTCCAAATAGAGTGATGAGAGGATTTGAAGGTCTTGCCTAGGATGTGGACTGATTGAGAAGTCCTTAGCAAGTTGGTATCCACTTTTGGTAGTACATGGTCCATTCTTAAGTAAAAGCCACATGAGCTTGTCTTCATTGACATGATAAGGAATTTGAAGCTTCCTAATTGAAGATCTGATTTCTTTGCGTTAAGAGGATGGAAAGCTGATTGTCATTTCACTTATGCTGATTTGAGTCAGTACAATCACAAGCTCAAGGTTAATTACTACTTTCAACTTAAATCGTTGTATGTTGACATTCAGCAGTGGATGCAGGACCCTATGATCACCAAAGTCAATCACAAATTTAGGACATGTACTTAACTAAGATCTAATACACTTATAAGTGTTTTACTTTTGACAAAAACAAAAGATTTGTTTTTTTAAAAAAAATAAAATAAAAATCAGGGGTGTTTGTATCAACTAAGTGGCTCCGCTACTGCCTACATTGCAGCTAAACCAAGGAGAGCTTATAGCATTCTTTCATGTGTAACCCATTGCTAAAATAGTATGGGTGAAATTACTTTAAGTATTTAGCAAGTCCGGCCCTAAAAAGTTGCAATATTATCAAATGGGTTAAACTTTATCCCACCTTCATTCGTCAAAGCAAGAAAAATTTATTGTATAGCTTTGGTTACCATATATCATGTATGGATATGCAATTAGATAGAATTTGGCTCCCTGATTAGGACAATATAAAAGGTTCCAAATGCAAATGTGATAGGGGCTTGTGTACCATACATGGCAGAAATTTTAAGCTCTTGAAAGTCGCTTTTTCCTTATTTCACTATATATTTGGATAGGTTCTTTAGAGGTCATTGTGCGCTGTCGAGTATTATCAATTTCTTTTTAGGGTGAAGTGCACCAGCCTCCCTTGTATTTTAGTGAAAGTGCACAACACCCCTTTATAGTTTAAAAACCCCCTGAACTAGTCCCTATGTTTTTTAAAAGTGCACAACACCCCCCTACCGTTAAAAAATCCGTTAAATTTAACGGAGAGTATACTTCACACTCGTTAAGTGAGATTTTTTTAAAATTTTTAACGAATTTATTAATTAAATAATTATATGAATTGACCAAATTATTATTTTTTTTTTTTGGCTTAAACAAAACAAAAGAGAGAAATGAAAAAAAAAATGAGGGTATTTACGTCTTTTTTACAAAATCCGTTAAATTTAACGGATTTTTTAATGGTAAGGGGGTGTTGTGCACTTTTAAAAAACATAGGGACTAGTTCAGGGGGTTTTTAAACTATAGGGGGGTGTTGTGCACTTTCACTAAAGTACAAGGGGGTCTAGTGCACTTCACCCTTTCTTTTTATTTTAAGTAATGTTGTCCCTCTGCTGATGTCCTTTCTCCTCTTTTTTATTTTTTATTTTTTTTATAACGAAAAACTAATCTTAAAGAGGATTACATTAAACCATCAAGGTTTAGACAATTCTTGTCTTAGGCCACTTTATTCTGCTTTTTTTTTCCTTTGGTTTTCTTCCTTTCCTCTTTTGTGATTTTTCAGCTTTTGGATGTGTTCCTGGCATCGCGGGCGCAAGGGGTATCATTTGTAGTATAGCTGGTGAGTGGGTTGCTGGTTTTGCAAAAAATTGGGGGTAATAACGAGCTGTCCAGCAGAGTTGGTTGCTTTATTCGAAAGGGTTAAAAAGGTAGAAGAATTGTAGCTTGAAAAGCTTATGATTAATTTGATTGAAGGGAATCTTCTTGCTTAGCCCTCTGCGCTCTTTGGTTGAGAATTGCAAGTGGAGTTTTGCACGCCACAATAACTATCAGCTCTATTACGTTTTTGGTGAAACTAATGCTTGCGTAAATATTTGGGTAAAAAGCAGCAGTAGTCCCCATTGTTTACTCAAAAGTCAATTTAGTCCCCATTGTTTCAAAATGCTCAAAAAGGTCCCCAATGTTTCAGAATCTGCTCATTTTCGTCCCTGCCGTTTATCTTGCTGTTTAAATTAACAGAAAATCAATCATGTGCATCTCACGTGATCTGTGGTTGAGGGCAATTTTGTAAAATTTTTGAAATATTTATTTAAGTCCCTAATGTTTTAATAAATATTCAATTTGGTCCCCATTGTTATAAAATGGTGTAAAAAAATGTCCCCAATGTTATATATAATATGCATTTAGTCCCCAATGTTTTGTATGAACCATATCGCAGCAGCATTGTCATTTTTTTTTGTTAGTCTTTTCTTTTTCTTTTTTTTTAAGTGAAGTACATGAGCCTAAAACTATATATAAAAATAAAAAAAATTAGTAGAAGTGACTGGAATACTTTTTTTAAGGTAATAAATGAATATTAAGCTTTTGATTGAATTAGCCTGTAATGAACTAATAAGAAAATTGAATCTGTTGTCGCATTTTATTGAATAAGTCTAAAAATAAAAAGGAATAAGAAGTAACAATGTCAAAAAAAAAAAAAAATGGAACAAATTACAAAATAAATTCCATCAAATAAGAAATAAATCAACAATTGCATTTCATAACCTCTTGGTATAGTCATACACAAAAACCAAATTGTACAGTAAAGTTCAACCACTGCCAATTGCAACATACAAATGAAATTGCACATCAAAACCTGCAAACTTAGAACCCATTCCACCAACAACCCATATACAAAAACTGCACAAAACCTTCTTTATATCAAGGTTTCAACTGCAAAAATCTTTCACAATAAACAACTCATCTATAACTATGAATCAAGAGTTGTCAAAAACTCAAAAAAAAAAAACATGATCTTCTTGAAGTTATCCAAATTGCTTGGAAATATTTGAGTGTTGAGAAGTTGGGACTGATTCACGAGTAGCTGAAAATGGAGCATTTGGAATTTGTGCATCTTCATTTGGCGGCCCACCAATTTGAACATTGACAACCTAAAATAACAAATTATTAGTATGAGCATTTAGAACACTATTTAATTGTTAGTATGAGCATTTGCAAGTGCTTACCTTTTCAAATGCGGTGTTCACCATCCCTTGGCTGTTACTTTTCTTTCCCAAATTATGCCCCCTACCCCTTGGTTGACTACTCCCTCTCATTGGTTGACTACTACTACCCCTATCAAGAATATCCCTCCTACCTTGCATAACCCCCCTGCCCCTAGTACTTCTTCCTCTGAATGCCCCTCTGCCCTGAATGACATCACTTTCACCCTGACTCATATTTTGGTCTTCATATCCTTGTCTGTTTTCATTGCCATCACATACACTACTGCCACCTACCTGCTAATTATAGTCAAATAAAGTAAGAAAATAAATAGTTTAACTGAAATGAAACTAAAAAACAAAGTAAAGAATTAAAAGACTTACTTCTTTTGGTAATGGACAGGTTCTTGTATTGTGCCCCATTTGCCAACATCTTCTACAACGATTGATTCTTTTTGTAGGTCTATAGTGTGTAGGGTCTTGAGTTTGCTCAATCAATGGATCCCTTCTTCTAACTAGTTTTGGTCTTCCTGCCTTCTTGTCATATTTTGGAGGCAAAGGTGGAATCCTTTCACTTCTAGGCCATAAATCTGGACCATTCAATGGCATAATGGCAGGTTCATAGATATTCTTGAATGTCTCCACTTTATAATAGTCTTCTACATAATCATCAAGGTTGCTCCTCTTCATTGCCAATGCTGCACAAGCATGTTTGCAAGGTATTCCTGTTAACTCCCATTTCTTGCAACTGCAACTCTTGTTCAACAAGTCCACTGCATATCTGTCTTGATAACTTCCAACCAATTCATAGTGAAAGTCATTCGATTTTATAGGAATAAATGCAGAACCAGATTGTGATAATTCTGCAAGTCTTTCTCTTATTCTAGGACACAATGGCCCACTCCATTTCGCAGCCTTTTCTCTATTCACTTGAATTCTGGTCATCACTAGTTCTCGAATGGTCTCAAGCATAGTTATCAATGGCTTATCCCTTGCATCCATAATAAAGAAATTAAAACTCTCACAGAGGTTGTTCAACAACATGTCACACTTTACTGAAGTGTCAAAATATGCTCTTGACCAATGTGCAGGAGGCTTGTCATGAAACCAGTTCATAGCACTAACATCTATCGCTCCCATCTTTTCCATTGCACTTTCAAACCAAGGTATTGTTGTTGAAGAGGCAGCAGACCACAAGGCATCTTTCAAAGCTTTACCTCTATAGCCAACCCTTGTAAAATTCCCATGTAAATGCCTCACACAAAATCTGTGATATACTTGTGGCAATACCTGGTCAAAGGCCTCAATCAGTCCCTTTTGTTTGTCACTCATGAAGGTCCATTTCACACCACTTTCATACTCATTTTCAATCTTCAAGTCTTCTTTCAATAAGGTCAAGAACCAAATCCAGCTATTTGTGTTCTCATTCTCAACAATTGCCCATGCAATTGGGTACATATTGTTGTTGGCATCTATCCCTACTGCCACTAAAATCTGTCCCCCTTGTGTTGCCTTGATATGACATCCATCTACACCAACAATCCTCCTACAACCTGCTAGGAACCCCCTCTTGCATGCATCAAAACACATATACATCCTCATAAATCTAGGATGTTCTATTGGATCATGTTGCTCAACCATCTTCACAACCACTGTACTACCAGGGTTAGTCCTTAAGATTTCTTCACAATAGGACCACAACCTTTTGAATTGTTGTTCAAGATCACCATGAATTTTACTCAATGCATATATCTTAGCTCTCTGTGCCATACTCCTAGATATATGAGCCCCCAACTGCACTGTGAGTTCATTCCGAAACTCTTTGGCCCTTAGCCTAGGATTAGTCTTAAACTTGTCCCCATAGTTCTTTGCAAGCCACCTTGAGTTTACACTTCCTCTAAAATATGACCAATAGCAAGAATGTTCAGACCTATATGTCCTGATTTGGAAGCTCTCCTCACCATTGATTCTCCTAGCATAAACTAACCAATTGCATCCTTTTTCCTTGCACTTAACCCTTACTCTGAGGTCGTCATTTTTATTAAATTCAATGGCCTTACCCTTCTTAGCAGATAAGGCACGCACTGCTTCTTTGAACTCATTTTTAGAACTAAAAATCATTCCCGCCTTGAATTCAACATCGTGCATATCAACTGGATTGAATATAGGGCAGTTTTCCTCGCTCTCTAAACCCTTGAAATCATCTATGTTATCTGAACCCACCAAGTCTTCTTCACCATTTTCCTGTTCATTCCAAATCATTGAGTCGACCACTCCTTGGTCTACATTCTCATCAAACAAATGATCATCATCACTCTGCCCATATTCATTGTCATTGAAATCTTCATCATCCGAGGATTCACGGCCTTCCTCATCAAAGTTCTGATGCACCCTATCAATCCTATCCCCAATTTCAACCTGCCTAACAAAAATTCCACCACTCTCAACCTGATTTCTCACTACATCATCCAAATCCAAGTGTTCGAAGTAAATAACAACAACTCTATCATTAGTCAAGAACTTCATAAAACCCTTCACTCCATCATCAGTTTTAACACACCTACTACTGCTCTCAAGATCAACCCCATACATATGCCATATCCTTATCATTTCTCTTTTATATCCACACTTTTCAGCCATAGTCAACAGATCATATATTCCAACAAAATTCCCTTCAATATAGTCAAAATAGTCAACTATACCACCTACATATCTTCTAAATGGTTGTTTTAAAAAGGCTCCACCATGATGAACCTTAATAGTATATAACACATCTGATCCAAGATCTAGCAATACAAACCAAATTTATAATCAAATTAAATACAATATCTGATCCAATTTTGGGATGAAGGTTTCACAAATTTATAATCAAATTAATTTCACAAATTTATAATCAAATTAAACCAAATTTATAATAAAAAAAAATAATGTAAAAAGCAAGATAAAAAAAAAATTGGAAGCACAATACCGTAGGTGGGCTCGGCATCACCATTAACTCTTCGCACATATGCCATTTGCGCCGACGACGAGCTAGCTTCAAGTGACGGGCTTCGAAGAAGACAATGGCAGAGACAACGACGGACGAACGAAGCCGATGACAGACGAATGAGGACGACGACGGATGATGACAATGACAGACGGACGATGACAGACGACGACAGACAAACGATGGCGGACGACGACAGACAAACGATGACGGACGAACGAGGATGACGACAGACGACGACAGACGACGAAGACGACGACAGACGATGACGGACGAACGAGGATGACGACAGACGAAGACGACGAAGACGACGACAGACGACGACGAAGACAGACGACGACGACAGACGACGACGACGACAGACGACTATGACGACGACAGACGAGGACGACAGACGACGACGAAGACAGACGACGACGACGACAGACGACGACGAAGACAGACGACGACGACAGACGACGACGACGACAGACGACGACGACGACAGACGAGGACGACAGACGACGACGACAGACGACGACGAAGACAGACGACGACGACAGACGACGAAGAGACGACGACAGACGACGACGACAGACGACGAAGAGACGACGACGACAGACGACGAAGAGACGACGACGACAGACGACGAAGAGACGACGACGACAGACGACGAAGAGACGACGACGACAGACGACGAAGAGACGACGACGACAGACGACGAAGAGACGACGACAGACGACGAAGAGACGACGACAGACGACGAAGAGACGACGACGACAGACGACGAAGAGACGACGACGACAGACGACGAAGAGACGACGACAGACGACGAAGAGACGACGACAGACGACGAAGAGACGACGACAGACGACGAAGAGACGACGAAGAGACGACGACAGACGACGACAGCGAACGGGAATGAAAATGAGGGTTTTTTTCAATTTGTGATTTGTGGGGTTTTTTTTTAACAAGGGTTTGTTTTGTTGAATTGAAATGAAAAAAAGAAATATGGGTGAAAAAAAAAATCGAGTGTCTGAAGGGTATAATGGTAATTAAGAAACTTAAGCATGGGCACAATTGTCTTTTCACGATTTTCTGTCAATTTAAACAGCAAGATAAACGGCAGGGACGAAAATGAGCAGATTCTGAAACATTGGGGACCTTTTTGAGCATTTTAAAACAATGGGGACTAAAATGATTTTTGAGTAAACAATAGGGACCATTGCTGCATTTTTCCCTAAATTTTTTAGCAAATCTCAAGACATGTCAACCTCTGAGACATGTCAACCTCTTAGAGTCTCTCGGATTGACAATCCTCTAATCCCTTGAGAGTTTTACTTGACAAACATATAAAAGGAGAAACATCTTCTCAATTAATCTAGAGTTTTTCGGTTGTCTGGCTTCTTTTGAGCCAAAAAAAGAAAAGAAAAATAAACTAAGTCTATACATATTGAAAACCTCATGCAATATTTTACGATATCTTTTGTCGCCTAGTTCGTAGAATGTACACTTTTACAGGTTACTGTATTATTAAAGTGTGATTTTCGCATACGATAGGAAGATTTGATAGGCAATTATTAAAAAGGAAATGATGAAGTAAATGAATCATGATAACAAAAAAGGTTTTTGAAGGTTTAATATTTTTTGTGCGATATTATATTGACTAAGACCTTTGTTTAAATAATTAAAAAAAAAATGTTTTTGAATTGGGGTACATGTAATGATGGATCTGTCTCTATTATTTTTTTTTTCTCTTTTCTTTATTTGGAATATATCCCACTAGATCTTTAGAATATGATCTTAATACCTTATAATTTGCTCCAAAATGTAGTAATTGGACTCCACCATCTGAGTTCTCTCACGTTAACAAAAAAAAAAAAAAAAAAAAACCTTATACTTTTTTTTCAATTTTTTTGCTTATACAAGATTTCAAGTTCTCAATCCTTAGCCCGTCACATCTGAATTCATTCCTTGGTAATTTCTAAAGCTTCTGTACATTTCGTAAAGTATTGAAGAATTAAAATACCCCATGTATCACACCGCTAAGTATAGCTACTATGTATAGATTACTATCGGTGGCATCACTTTGTTTCTTAATGGGAAACTTTAAGGTATCTTAGTTTCATGCTCCAATGGTCCAATAAAATAGAGATATTAACATACATGCCAATTACACGATTAAGGTTGGATGAACGAAGTGGAGAAACGCATTTAGAATTCTATGTGATCGAAAAATTTCACTTAAATTAAAAGAGAAGTATTATAAGATTGTGATATCGATTAGGACAACTTTTGTTGTATGGTTCGTGATATTGGACAATAAAATACCATCATGTTCATAAGATGTCAATAGTGAAGATGAAAATATTGAAATTAATGTGTGGCAAAATCAAGAAGATCAAAGTATGAATGAGGTGATACAAGGAAAAGTAAGAATGACCCCACTTATTACAAAATGAGGAAGAATCACGTGAGATGATATAGACATGTTATGGACAATTCATAGAGGCACCTTTTAGAAGGCGAAAGTATAGACATTGTATACCTATAAGAGGGGTAGAAAAAATCTAAGATGACTTTGATAGAGATACTTATGCAAGATTTCGCTTTGTATTGAATTAACAGATGATACAACTCTCGACAAGAACGAGTAGCGTCAACACATTAATATAACCGATCCCATATAATAAGTAAAAGTTTGACTTGCTTTGGTTAACGTAATATACAAGCAATTCTTTACCAGGAACTTCTTACCTTCCAATTCGTCTTCCAGTTTAAACTATTCAAAAATTCAACATGAGCGACTGTTAATGGACAATTTTAACCACAATTTTTTTTTTAAAACATATATTGTACCTATGTCCTAAATTTTCATGTAAAGTTAAATTATTCCATTTATTGAAGAACAAAGAATCTAAAACAGAAGAAGGAAGCATCATATAAATAAACTAAGCTTTGCCTTTTATGTATATATATATATATATATATATATATACAGTAAGATCTCGAACTTGCTTGGCGTTGACTCGTGGAATATATATGCGAGACTCTTCTTCAAAAAGAAGGAAAAAAAGGTATAAGAAATGAAGAAGCTAGAAGAGAATAAGTCCAAAACCATCTTTTCTAGTCCACAAGTAGCTTCCTTTCTTTGATACTACGATGGGGATGAGTGTTACTTTTATTTTATGTTCTGATTGTTGTAGACTTGTAGTCTTTAGTGCGTTGTGCATCTGGAGGCTTCGATAGGTAGCTGATTAAAGGCGAGATGTGTGTTAAAACAATTACGATGTTTCATTTTATAATTAATTAGTATTAAATAAAATAATTGAATATTTTATAGTGATAAATTTTTTTTTTGAATACATATGAGAGCTTATATATCAACATATATGAAAATTGATATTGAGGTGAGTAAGTCAACGATGTGAGAGATGGACGACACGTGAATTGAGTCATATGTGTATGAATATGATTGGATCAAGATCCAACTCTAATACATGTTAAGAATTATACAATTCTATACTAAAATTGATTAGTGTTAGGTGTAACAGCCTAATCTTATGAATTGTGATTTTGAAAGTTATGATTTTTGTATGGGAAAGAAATTATATTTTCTAACTATGTGAGGTTATACATTGAATTTCTTTAAATATGATCAGAAATTAAGTAACTTACAATCAAAAGAAAACACCCCAAGAAAGAGAAATGGCATTTAAATTTAGTAATGCACAATCAAATGAATTAGCCCACAATTTCTTTATAAATCATTAACTAAAGAATTAGAAAATTTAGGCAAATATGCCCACAAACATATTATTGAGCCAGCCGTGAGAAACTAACAGCTTGGACTAGGCTTTAATAGCTTTAACAATAAGTTTTTGCAAAATAAAAAATTTGATGGATTAGTTATATCAATATATAAGAACTGCAAAATACTCATTTTGTGATCTATCTTTATTTTTTATTTTTTGACAAATAACATTCTATTATACAACCAAAATTACATCAAAACTGACTAATTCCGGTTGGATGGAAATCCAACATCATCAGATTTAGTAAGTGGTCCAGTATATTCAAGACTCACTTAAGAAGCAAAGTATTTTTACTTTGACATTTGAAAATTTAATCACAGGGTTGATTAATCGTTCTCTCATTTTTAAAATCTAAGCGAGGTCATTTTAGCATTTTCCAAGATGAAAAATTTTCAAAGACATAATGGGTTCAACATTAGCAAAAATAATTGATATGACGAGAATGCTCTTTGATCTGATTTAAAGAAGGTTCAATGTTGAATTTACAATGTTCAGTAACATGTTTGGCACAATTTATTCCGTAATAAAATTGTAAGATTATTTTACCCAATCCTTGATGAGCTTTATTAATTGCAGTCATCACGGTGTTCAACTACTTCTCCAATTAAATGTTGCAACGCGTCAATCATCTAACGCTAATTGAGGAAAGGTAAGACATTTCATGATTCCAATGCGTGTTGGTCTTTGACCCCATCCCTTACCTTTCTTTGCAATTTCAGCTTTTCAAAAACGATATGCGACCAGGCATTTTGTATACGAAATGTTACGAGATAAATTTTTGTGTCTGATGAGTAATGTAAAATAATTTAATTTTTTTTTGAACAAAAAAAAATAAAGAATATGCGAGACTGCAATTTCGTCAAGAAGTTCAATGTGCACACACTTGTATCCAAGTATAGATTTAAGATTTTTATTTAGTGGGGTTAAAAGATACAATTTCAAATTCATGTAAAAATAATATTATTTGTTAAAAATAATAAATAATATAACAAATTTTTACTCTAACAGCTTAAACTTTTAGATAATGTAGTCACTTAATATGGTATCAAAATCTAAGTATCAAAAAATCTTGAGTTCAAAACTCACCGCCACTCAATTAAAAATATTAAAACCTGCACTTGTGGAGATATGTTGAAGATAATAAATAATATAATAAAAGTGCGAGAGCGTGTTGAAGATAATAAATAATATAATAAATCTCTTTCTAACAACTTAAACTTTTAAATGAGATGCTTACTTAATACTATTCTCTCAATGATTAGTGGAAGAAATCTTGCTTAGTTTTTCTCTCGCTAAAACACACGGGCATATTCCTCGCTTCTGGACCCAAGGTAAAAAGGGCATTCCTGGGAGGAGGTAACCTTACATGGAGCTACCTGCCAAGAAACATAAATTATTTTGTACATATGTTTGGAAAAAATCTAGGTTATTAAAGGCTCTATATGTCTCTGCCACTACTTGTATCGAAAATCTTTTTTTTTTTTTTTTGCTACTCAAGCAAAGTATCTTTCATAAATCTCAACTACCAGACATGTACAATAATCACGCCAAAACATTTACAGTCCAACCAAAAAAACCAAAGTGAAAACAGACATGCATACTAGACAGGAATATTTTCTATTTTTCAGTTCCTACAAATTTGCATGTTAGGAGCACTCCTAGTGAACTTGTTACTACACCCAATCTTCAAAAGGACCATCTCCTTAACTCTCCTACTAATATCTTCTTCCGTGCTAAATTTCTGCTGATGGATGCGGAGATTCTGTTCCCTCCAAATTGAGTACACCACAGAGCAGAAGAATAAATGAAGTAAGGAAACCTGCAACCCCTTACCCAAGCAGAACCTTTTAGACCAATCATCAATATCATGCCAACCTTGGATAGACCACATAATGTTGAGCTTGTTAAGCCCATTCTCCAAAATCCTTTTGCTCAACCCACAATGAAAGAATAAGTGATGCATATCCTCTATTGCCACGCCACAAATAACACAAATATTGTCATTAATAACACCCCAACTATGCAGTCCTTCATTTGTCGGGAGCCTATCAAGAATAGCCATCCAGGTAATCATGCTACATTTAGGAATAAAACCTTTCACCCAAACCAGCTCATACCACTACACCTCTTTCCCTCGCGTATGAACACAATTCCAAGCCGAAGCAACAGAAAACAAACTATTAGTATGCTCTTTTCATCTGTACCTATCCGCCAGATGGACATTCAGACTAACATGAATTTACTGACTGATGTTGTGAAAAAAAAGATGATCCAGCCAATTCTAACCACCGCCCTCAATCACAGAATCCACTCTATCATGCCAACCAATCTCAGACTCCACAATTTGTTGCCAAGGAACACAATCTGCCAAGGTACCCCAAGGATGCCAGGGATCCCACCAAAAAAAGGTACTACTACCATTTCCAATTCGAAAACTTTTCCATGAATAAGGTTGTGATTAGTATGTCCCATACCATACATTTCCATGAGTAAGGTGTGAAAATTCAAGTCAACAAATTGTTCCTTACATTTTGGTTTCGACACTATCAATTCTAACATAAATTTTTGTGGTCCTCAAACATTATATCCTGAGACTTTTCCAACCCTAGGAAACAAAATGAAAAAAAAAAAAAAAAAAACAGGTAAGCTGATGGAAACAGAAATTAAGATGTTGCAAGGGATGCCGACAAAATGCTTCTATTATCCTCATGTATATATTTGTCCCCATGACAAATATTATTATACACCACAAATCTTTTACGATGCGAATATGATTTCAATAAAAAAAAAATAGACTAGTTCACATAAAGAGACCTGCGATTTTTAATTTGTTATCTCCAAGACCCGTTTCTGGCATTGGAGTATCCAATTTCTCTTCTTTCTTTTATCGTACCTTGAAAAATTGATTTATTGATAAAGAGGGATTGATAAGGGAAGTTTTGCACATTTGTTTTGCAAATAGAAAGGCTTATAGATAAGGTAAGTAAGGGTAGTGTTTTCGACATCGTGTGTGTAATTTTTTGACTGATGAGAATAGAAACAGTAATTAACAACAATCTTTTTCAGATTTAAATTAATTACAAGAGTTACTTTTTTAGCCAATCTTGATAGACTTTTTGCCTGATGGACTTGAAATTGAATCATACTTCCTTTAAATAAGATCATGTGTTTTAAAATTGACAACTTTTATTATAAATCTAACAATGTGTTTGGATTAAGGGGACAAAGTTTAATAACAAAGAGAAATAGAGAGTATTATAAATGAAAAGAGTGGAAGAGATCAAATTATATTTAAATTGGATAATTTTATAAAAAAAATGACCATAAAAGATGATGAATATCAATAGACAAATTTTATGGGTAAAATAATTTTTATGCCATTTTCCTATTTTAGATTAAACTTTTATATTTCATTTTTCTTCTTGGTACAGTTCTAATAGATCAACTCTTGAATATCACTTTTTTTTTTCACATCTGAGTATCAGTTTTTCCAAAACAAGGCTTGACCAAAAAAAAAAAATAAATAAAAATCAACTCACTGCACAACTCAAACACCACGGTTTGACCAAAAGAATCAAAAGAAAGACAACACACACATGCGATGCAAGACAGCTATACTAGTGGATATACAAATTGTGAAGTAGTACAAGAACACAACAAGGAAGAAAAGAAATGCAAAAATTTTACAGCAGCATAAGGAGGATGATCAGGGGTGTGGAAGCTAGTGCAAGTTTGGTGACTAGTGCTTTGAAGTTGTCCATTGCAGACTTGAATTTTAATGTCATTTTGGTTGGAGTTGGTGTCAGAATCTTGATGGGGTTGTTATTGTTGTTGTGATGAAGGTGACGGTGGTGGCGGTTTTCAGGTAAGCAGCAGTGAGATATGGCAAAAGATGGAGACGCGAGTGGCTGTGAATTTTTATATGTAGTATAGTTGTAATTAAAATAAAATAAAAGGTCATAATGGTCATCTCAGAAAACATAATTTTCCTCTTTTTATATCCCAATCATCCATTTCCTTTTGGGTAAAAATCATTTTAGTCCCTCAAGTTTGTTCTAAAGACCAAATTGGTCCCTCAAGTTTATAAAAAGATCAAAGAGGTCCATCCAGTTAACTTTTGTTAGTCAAATATTAACAATCAAATGGTTGACCGAGTTAAAAGACCATTATATCCTTATGCAACATATATTAAAAAATAAAATTATAATAAAACTCTAAATCAGTCTAAAAAAATATAATTCTCGTAAGAAAAAAAAAATTAAAAAATATCAGTTCAAACATAAACAAATTAAAGTTAGTAATATATCGTTAAAAATGAACAATCATGATTCATCTTCTTTTCTGGCCGGTACCCTCGCTGCTAATTATGTCGATAATGATTGTTTATTTTTTAACGATATATTACTGACTTTAATTTGTTTATGTTTGAACGAATATTTTTTTGTTTTTAGTTTTTTTTTCTTGCACAAATGATGTGAATTATATTTTTTTAGACTGATTTAGACTTTTATTGTAATTTTCTTTTATAATATATGTTATCTAATGATATAATGGTCTTTTAACTCAGTCAACTCTTTAACTATTAACATTTGGTTAACAAAAGTTAACTAGAGGGACCTCTTTGGTCTTTTTATAAACTTGAAGGACTAATTTGGTCTTTAGAGCAAACCTTATAAACTAAAATAATTTTTGCCCATTTCCTTTTTAAAAACAAACAGAGGGAGGCATTACTTCCCCCCTCCCCCAATCATACCCTTCCACACATTCTCCTCGATCCAAACAAACCTTAAAAGACTTCCCCAAATAAAATTTTCTTTTATCAAAAAGAAAAAAAAGCGTTCTAGAGGACAAAGGATTTCCCACAGGGGATGAGACACGACGTAAACACTGCGAATACAGTATATTGATTCTAATTAAGTAATTACTTGTACGCGTTAATGGCGTATTCTTTACATTATTTTTAGCATACTTTAACATTATTCAACGGACGTGAACACCCGACAAAAAAGAAAAAAAAAAAAAAAAAAAACGGATGTGAACACAAGTTACCATTTTTTAAATATCTTCTTCTGACCAATAGGGTGAGTGACCTTACCGGGGACGGTCGCATTCCTAATAATAATAAGGAATTATTTATATTTTTTTAAAATTAGTTTTTAATATTTTAAAATTATCATATTAATTTTTAATATTTATAAAGTGATTTAAAATAATCTATATTATTTAAAATTAATTAATTTAATTTTTATTATTTTTCATAAAATTTAATTTAGTCTCTAAATAGGAGTCATGTGCAGAGACTGAATTGAATTTTTTTTAAAAATAATAGAGATTAAAGTGAATTTTTTGAAAAATAATAAAGACCAAATTAATTAAATTTGAACAATAGAGACCATCTTAAATAATTTTTATAAATATTAGGACTACTATAGATCTTTTGAAATATTAAAGATTACATTAAAAAAGGACGTAAACAATAAAGACTAAGTGTGAAATTTACCCTAATAATAAAATGAAAAGTAAGAAAGGAAACTATTAGGACTTTGGTCCACTGGAATATAACTCGCTATGTATAAAAAAGATTTCAAGTTTGAATATTACTATTACGTTATATCACATTAGACCTCTCTTAAATCCAAAAAAAAAAAATAATAAGGAAGCTTCCATAGTCATACCTGGACTCATCCAAAGAGGAAATAAAAGATGGTAACGTGGAATTAAATAATCAGCCCATAGGAAGCTACCATGTCATACACGAAGTCATCTTAGGAGGCCGTGACAGATTTATATTCGAGCATGTAAAGACTGTAACTTTTATTAGTGAGTGAGTTAAGTTATAATGTTTTTAAAATATGTGTATTTTAATATACTTTTAAGTTAAAGTTTTAATTCGATAAAATTGAAAAAAAATTAATTATATAAATGAAACCCATTAAACAAAAATCTTGAATGCAAGCTTAGAAGGAAAGAAGAGTTGGTAGCGTGGAATTAAATAATAAGCACAACGATTCCAACAATCGTGCTCGCTGTCACACCCTTTTCATGGTCTATAAATTCAACTAGCAGTCTTCATTCTTCCTTAATTAACAAACCAAACTCAAACAACAATCACTTTGTTCATTGTTTTTCTCCTTCATCTTACTAGCTGATCAGCTCTCTAATCACCATGGTTCTATCCAAGACAGCTTCCCAGTCAGATGTCTCCGTTCACTCAACTTTTGCGTCGCGTTATGTAAGAACGTCCCTTCCCCGGTAATCAATCTCTCAAACCTTCTTTATTTGCTTTTTTTTTTTTTTCCATTTTTGGAATCAGAATTTGTGATGATTGAATCATATTGATGAATGGCAATGGTGTGATCGATCAGGTTCAAGATGCCGGAGAACTCGATCCCCAAGGAAGCAGCGTATCAGATCATCAACGACGAACTTATGCTGGACGGAAACCCTAGGCTGAACCTTGCATCCTTCGTGACGACATGGATGGAGCCAGAATGTGACAAGCTTATGATGGCTTCCATCAACAAAAACTACGTTGACATGGATGAATACCCTGTCACCACTGAGCTACAGGCAAGTCATCTTTAATAATTTAATAATTTGATCTCTTATTTTTAGTCTTATTAATAATATAGTCCTTTATTTTTAAAAATGATACATTTTAGTTCTTTATATTTTTAAGTTGAGACATTATTAATCTTTTAATGTAAATCTGTTAAAAATTTAATGGCAAATGCACGTATCCAACACGTGTCTTTTGGAGGGAAAAAAAGGTTATTTTTAGATTTTTAACGAATTCACATAAAAAGACTAATGGTATTTTAATTTAAAAAGATAAGAGTTTGAAAATTACTTTTAAAAATAAAAAATTACATTATCTATAAAATTAAAAATAAAGAATCAAAAATGATATTAATCTTAATTATAATTACAAATATAATAATAACGATATATACATATATTATATATATAATTTAAAAAGAAGCCTAGCCGAATTAAGAAAATCACGCAACAAGTGAATGAGATAAGGGTCAATCATGAACGTTAGGGATGTTACCCCCTTTTAATCCCTCGAAAATAACGTGAGAAGTCTTTCGAGTAATAATATATTAATGAGGTTTTGGAAATAATATGAGCATATTCGTTTGCTCAAAAAGGGTCCTTGGATCTCTCCCGTGAGTAATAAATGTTATCTGTAACACTAGTTGAGCTTGGTGGGCACGAATCTAGATGCACGACTAACAGCTTTTAACGCACATAATTACAAATTTATTTCGATGGCCCATCTATAAACAAAGAAGTCTTTGTTTGTTTATAGATATATTCATCTGGTGGCGATCATAATTGATTTGAGAGAAGCAATCATGAATTTTAATTAAATTTACCTATCGAGATCCAAAATTTCAAGCTTCATTCCACGGGTTGTAAGTGTGAAAAATTATAAATTAGTTCTCGATAATATTTTTTAATATATATTATATAATTTAAATTTCTCTTAAATAAAAAAATAAACACTTAAAAAAATTGTTATTCGGATCACATTGAAGGTGTAGATTAGGTAATACTTGCAAATTGATAATGTTTTTAGAAGAGTGAGTACACTCCAATACAGAGCAAAGAAAATAAATGAAATATGAAACCAGAATGCTTATGTGTGAACGATAAAATATATAAACTTAATAAAAATTTCACCTCGTGATGCTTAACAACCCACCCTTTAGTTTTTCTGTCTGTCATGCAGTATTATTAGCATTTTTTTTCATGGTAGTGATTCTCTTTTCTTTAAGCTTTTAAAAGGGAATTTGGAATTTCACACCCTGTAATAGTATGGTAAGGCGGTCGTTATCCTTATTTTTCTCTTTGTTGGGACCCTTCCATAACTCTAGCATAACCACAAAAAAGTTACCTTATATTATAAAAAAAAAAATTGAAAATATAAGAGTACATTTTAGATATTTGTTGAAAAAATCAATTAGTCAATATAAAAAAAGGTGTTTGTATACTAATATATATTAAATGCTATATAATAGCACCCACTAGTAAAAAAAAATCTAGTTCCTCCCACTTCTACTAGTAGTAGGCGGTAAGGAGTGGGACAAAATCACAAACTAGATAGGTCCACCTGCCTTAATTTGTGCCAATGTTTGTGATAATGAAGTGACAAATTATTTTTTGACCAAAAAAAAAAAAAAGTGACAAATTATTCCGCTCACCGGTCTTCTAATCTATGATGGGTATTGGAAAAGGATAAGTGGGACCACCATTAATAAATTTTATCTGCCGACAAATAAGTCTTTTTTCATGACCGCAAACTTGAATTTTCTCGTATCAACTAACATAATATGATAATTTGTCTCCTACCATTCAAATCATTCATTTCAAGTTCTTTGACTGATCTTACATAGTATCCCTTTTAGATCAAATTGAATGGTAGCTTTTGAGTTTTCTTTGTCATATTAACAAGTTTTGGATCAATTATTCATGTTCACTCATTTATTTTTTGAAGGTCAAACTATCATTGTAACTAAATTATGTCGAAGATTTGTAGAGGAATTTTCAGTTTTACAAATTTTCCTAGTATTGATAAATATAACTGCGTTAAACAAGTCAGAAATATAGTTTAGGAAAAGGTTACAAACCGTTATAGTCGGATCATTCAACTAAATAATAAGTGAACCCCATATTCCTGTCGGCTGCCCTTCATACTAAACTTTAAATAGGTTTGACTGTAATGTTTTAAAGAATTACTGCTATCTGGTTTCCATGTGTTCTCATTAGGTATTATATGTTCACGTCAGTAAGGCATTTGTCAATTCCGTCCCGCGTAACCGCGTTTGTGGGTTCTACAGTTCTACTAGTTGCCAAGCTAAGTCCAATTCTGAGAAAGTGATACTTCACTTTTTGACATGAGATGCATTAGGACCATTTCCCTTTTTTTTTTTTTTTTTTTTGGTGAAGTTTAACCAAGCAATAAAAATCTGATGGTTAGGCCCCATGGGTTACCTGGGATGGCACCAATAGAGGGCGGTGTTTTGACCATAGATTAAACAGTGGCGGATTCAACATAACATATGGTCTATAGATGTTAAGACAGCAGACAGCGGCATATTCAAAATTTTTATTTAGTGAAAACTAAAATTAGATAATTTAATACTTATATATAGGAAAAAAAATTTCATTGAGAGCTAAATTAATTTTTTGATCTAAAAAATACTTTTAAAATACACACATTTTCATAAAAATATTAACGTCGCCATAAATCCACCGAAGTCACATTAGTTCTTAAGAAGGTGACTGTGGGACTGAAGTCACATTAGCTATTGGACGATGGTGCTTACATATCCACCTGTGGTGTCCAATTATGTGAAATATTTTTTTGAGTAATTAGAAAACCAAAAACAGAAGAATTTGTTGTTTAGGTAATCCAAAGGGCAAATTGATGTTTAGGTAATCCAAAGGGGCAAATTGTCCAATTGTGATAAAGAATTGTTAGAAGAGTGAGTGTGCACTAATTTTTGGACGCTTTTTCTCGTCCTGATGGTTTCCACACTTGATGTTTTTAAAACTTATTGCCATTCGTTGATTATCTTACCACTTGATCGTTTTAAATTACCATCGGTGTGAATTTATGTTATCTCCCAATTGTTAAAGAAGAAAAAGAAGAAGGAATGAAAAATAAATCCACCCTAAGAACTAATTATTGGTTAACTCTATTACACTTTGTAGGAAGATGGGTAATTTTGATAAAAGAATATGTAATAATCTTGCTCGCTATTCATGTAATTTTGAAGGCCATAGAATATTATTATTTCGATTATTCCTCTGATCGCTAATAGTTTTTTTTTTTCTCTTTTCGATGAGTAAGTAATCATTTTATTTCTCTGATAGTTAATAGTTGTTAACAAGAGAAATCACGTATATATCTTTATGGCAAAGCTTCTAATTGATAAGTGTGTTGTGTAAAGTGAGCGCATAAGCGTGTTAACACATGAAATAATTTGAATTATTTATGTGCAGAATCGATGTGTTAACATGATAGCACACCTTTTCAATGCACCACTTAACGAAGAGGATACCGCAGTTGGATGTGGAACAGTTGGATCGTCCGAAGCTATCATGCTAGCTGGTTTAGCATTCAAGAGAAAATGGCAGAACAAGATGAAAGCACAAGGCAAACCCTATGATAAGCCTAACATTGTCACTGGTGCTAATGTTCAGGTATGTTGGACCCCCATAATATTCTTTCCTTTTTGTGGGGCTCATATGCTGGTCCCTCCATTGATTTCCACTTTCAACTTTAGCATCAATAAGGCCACTAGCACCAATAATATCATCTTTTACTTGAGGATAATACTGTATGTTTTGTTTGTTTCCTTCTAAAGAGATATTTTTGTCATATTATTTGAAACCAATCTCTCACATATTATATTTGAGCAACTTATAATGGATCTGAACTAATCCAATAATTTTTCGTTTACTTTCTTGAGAATTTTACCGAGGGTACTATTTCGTATGTTTTGTTTGTCCCCTTGCAAAGGGATATTTTTCTCATATTATTTGAAATCAAATATGAAATCAATCTCTCACATATTATATTTGAGAAACTTATAATAGCTCTGAACTAATCCAAAAATTTTCTATTTACTTTTTTGAGATTTTTACTGAGGGTACTACTCCGTATGTCTCCTTTGTCCCCTTCCAAAGGGATATTTCTATCATGCTTTAGCTAGTAATGAATCAAAGAAATTTCATCATGCCATCATTGGATTAGACTAAAAGCACTTTTGGTACCTTCATCCATGGAAAATTCTTTCTCACTTGAGCTCTTCATTATACTTAGGTGGGACTCTATTTTCTTTTTTCACTTTATGGGATAGTTGGTTGGACAAAACATAAAGAAAATTTGATGTTGCAAACATCTGGCCTTTAAAATAAGAAAAGATGAAATGCAAATTTCACTTATAGTCCTTAATATTTAATCATTTTTTCATTTAGTCCCCAATGTTATAAAAATAACACAAAACCGGGATACTAACATTAGATGATATAAGGCTATTTAAGAGAATAGTGGGTTGATTTTTGTGATTTTTGTAGTGAACAATAGCTGCAACTAACGTAACCATGTTTGCACAGGTATGTTGGGAGAAATTCGCAAGGTATTTTGAAGTGGAGCTTAAAGAGGTAAAGTTGAGAGATGGGTATTATGTCATGGACCCTGAGAAAGCTGTGGAGATGGTAGATGAGAACACCATTTGTGTGGCTGCTATCTTAGGCTCCACTCTTAACGGTGAATTTGAAGATGTTAAGCGCTTGAATGATCTTTTGACGGACAAGAACAAAGAGACAGGGTAGGTTCATCTTTTCAGGCTCGAGTGTGCGTAGGAGCGGATTTAATTTTTTTGTTCAATAAAAACTAGAACGCACAATATAATAATTATATATAAATATATTTTTTTCAGTACAACCAAGGCCAACACTAACAACTCCTAAAACGAAAATAGAGGATCCACATATTATCAACTCCAGCAATTTGGGAGAGCTGAGCCATCGCCAATCCCCTATCCCCTCCCAATGGTCACAAAGCAGGGTTGCTATTGGAGTAGAACTAAAACGAAAATCTTTATAAATAGATTACTGATTCCAAATTCTTAAATTAGGGGGGAAAAAAAAATTTAAAAGAACGGATAGAGTTGGGCTAATTGATTTCTCGCGTCTACTAAAAATACTTTAAAAATATACAAATATTTTTTAAAAAAATTGAGGTCTCTTAGTCATCCTTGAATTAATACTTCCGCCCTGAAACTACTTACAGTTTTGCCTTGTGTGTAGATGGGATACACCAATTCACGTGGATGCAGCGAGTGGTGGATTTATTGCACCATTTCTTTACCCTGAGCTTGAGTGGGATTTCAGATTACCACTGGTGAAGAGTATCAATGTTAGTGGCCACAAGTATGGTCTTGTCTATGCTGGTGTCGGTTGGGTCATTTGGAGGAACAAAGAGGACTTGCCTGAAGAACTCATTTTTCACATTAACTACCTTGGTTCTGATCAGCCTACTTTCACTCTTAACTTCTCAAAAGGTAAAATGACTTCAATATTATATATCCATGATATAATTTGTGTATATACTTTTCCTACATCGAAAATTTTAAAATTATCTTAAAAGATTTTGAATTACTCCATGTGCACTAATTGGTTTTGAAATAGTATTCTCGATCTGATTGTTAACATGGTATATTAGAGCTCAGGTTATAGATTCAAATCTTGTTGTCGCCCATTTAAAAATATAAATCTATGCAATTCAAAAACGAATCCCGTCTACACATCCGGGGGCTTGTTGACGATAATAAATAATAATTCATTTTGGAGTTCATTATGAAATGCTAAATTTTCAGTTCATAGAACACCCTCTAGCTTTAGTTAAACTTTTAGTAATTCGTGGATGTTAATATGCAGGTTCTAATCAGATAATTGCTCAGTACTATCAACTCATCCGTTTAGGTTTTGAGGTGAGTTCTACGATTATTACTAAACTATTGTATGATAATTAACATCCAACAATTCATCCTTCCCGAACGTAACATACAATTGTACGTTGTCATTTTATCCATCATGACATAGTTTTGTTAATCAGGGATACAAGAACATCATGGAGAATTGTCAAGAAAACGCAATGGCACTTAAGGAAGGCTTGGAGAGGACAGGACGATTCAACATTATATCCAAAGACATTGGAGTTCCATTGGTCGCATTCTCTCTTAAGGACCACAGCAGCCACAATGAATTTGAAGTGGCCGACATGCTAAGACGCTTTGGCTGGATCGTGCCAGCGTACACGATGCCCGCTGATGCAGAGCATGTGACTGTGCTTCGTGTAGTCATAAGAGAAGACTTCTCCCGGACACTGGCCGAGCGCCTTGTCTCGGACATCGAGAAGGTCCTGCATGAGCTCGACGACCTTCCGGCCAGGGTGAGTGCCAAGTTGGCCATTTCTGAGGAGAGGTCTGAAGAAAATAGTGCAGTTCGTGTGAAGAAATCTGCCCTTGAGGTGCAGAGGGAAGTCACCACGGCCTGGAAGAAGTATGTTGCAGAGAGGAAGAGGACCAATGGTGTATGTTAACTACAAATTAATGGTTCATGTTCACTTGATTAATTTGAAGCCATTTTGCTGTTGGCAATAGGCTTGTTGAATTCGAATTGTTATGGCCTCCTTATAAGCTTTTTACCATTTCATTAAGGAGAGTAATGTAATATGTGTGGAGTCTGGATACTGCGTGCATCTATTATATTTGGTATAAAATTCTTGCACAATAATATGTTTTAATGCGTAATTTTGATAACCTAATGTCAAAAGCATGATTGTGAGCACATTTGGCACTCTAAAAGAGAGACCGGAATCTTCTAGTAATTTATCTGAATTTTCCGTGCTTAATCAATCAATATAAATATATATATCGATTATATTTTTGTAGCAATTGAATTTTTTCTACATAAACGAAAACAAGATTTGATTCTAAATTAAATTGTAAAGCAAAATAGAGAAAAAAAAAAAGATATAGATAAATGGAAGCATGAGAGAGGGAAAAAGTATATCAATCATATGTAAAGGTGTATGAGTCATTTTCTAAAACGCAGTGTATTAGAGCATCACTAGTGGTTCATCTATTAAAAGTAATATTAGATGTCAGTCTATTTTTATCACTCAAATATCATCTCTTAAATATATACCTAATTGGCATGTTAAAAGAATATAGAGAAGATATCTCTAGTAATTTGTCACACATTTAATGCAATTCTTCTCCATCAGAGTATTTTCAATAGGAGCTCTAAAATTAGAGACTTTCTAAATTTGGGTGATTTTAGAGCCCCCATGACCCAAAAAGTAACACTATTTATGATAAAAGTATATGGGATCTACTATTTTTAACTTAAAAGATGCCAAAATAGAGTCTCAGTCTCTATTTTTTTCAATAATGGGGCTCTATTTTTGTTGAAAAAAATAGAGTAGGGCTCTATTTTGGATCTTTTAAACCAAGAGTGGTAGACCTCACATACTTTTGTCATGAATAGTATTACTTTTTGGGTCATGAGGCTCTAAAATCACCCAAATTTAGAAAGTCTCTAATTTTAGAGCCCCCATTGGAGATACCCTAAGGCACTTATTATATTTTTTTTCAGAACCATTAAGGAAATTATACTTCCAATTAATATTGAATATCTCTTGTAATTTATGAGTTTAACTGCTTAGTTAAAACAGACAGTAACTGATATTAAAAGATGCAAAAGTCGAGTTGAAGTAATAACTAACAACAATATATTATATAATTCAATATCTTTTCCTCTTTTTTTTTGGTTGAAATATATAATTCAATAGCATTATTAACACTTTATCAAATTATGCTGGGATATTGGGTAATAGGTAAATTAATGTTCTAGATGGTGAAAGAATTAATCATCATATGTCTCGAATGATAGATTGTTACGAGCTATAATTCAATATTGCAGATGTAAAATATCTAGAAGTAAAAAGTGTAGTTAATTTCAACATAAGGTTGATCGCAGAAAAAAAAAAAAAAAAGTAACTAGGGAAAGAAATTCTAGTAATATATATTTGTGTGACTAGATTGCAACCTGTAAAGAAGGTCTAGTTAGAGAGGAGTTTATTACGCCCCTGCAAGTTGAGGTAGAGTTAATTTTTTAGCCTTACATTTGGATAGTTCTAATATTTTTAAATAGGTGACAACCAATTTTGACTTTTGAACCCAGGACCTTTATACCATGTTAAGTTATCAACTATCTAAAAGCTTAAGGTGTTAGAGATGAGTTTATTATATTATTTATTATCTTCAATAATTACCATTAATGCTCCTTGAATGTTTTTCTTATGTAAGCTCGTTGTACTTGAGTTATTAACATATCAATTTGCACATTTTGGTCTCTCAAGTTTTAAATTTGATTTTTCGTTACTCATTTTGTGCCATTTGTATAAATATTCATAGGATCTCTATTGTGTTTAGAGTTTAGACATATATGCATGTGAAATAGAAAGTATTTATTAAAAGGACAAAATTCTGAAAAACGAAACCATGCATTGATCAAATTTATATTTCAAAGACAAAGGTACAGAAATGAAACTTGAGGGGCATATGCGGGTTGAAAAAGTTAGATTATTGCTAGAAGTGTCTTGTATATGTAAGACCTTCCATACGTACACATACATACATACAAAAATAGCGCCTTATATAACATACTTTATATGTCTTCCAATAGTCACAAGAAGAAAAAAATCCTAAAAGACCGCCTCCTATACCCAAGTTTTTTGTAGTGAGTATTTAAAATCCAATCTTCAATTGGATTAATTCCAACTTCATTAATTTTGAGTTGAAATTGCGAATTAAACCAAACTAAAGAGCTCCACTTGCGAAACAAGAATAAATGTTCAATTGATTCCTAGTTCAATTCTCATTAGATCTATCAAGTGAATGTATTCTACTCATAAACATGAACATGTTCATATTTTGTCATTCTCATTTTGAGGTGTAAGACCCACATAACATTTGAGTCAAAATCAGCTGCTCATTAGTTAGATTAAATCCAAATGAAGACTTTACTCGATACTAAATATCTGTAATTTAATTAAAGAGTAGCATTACTGAATGCCTAATTTGATACAAGTTATAAACGTGAAAAGGTAAGTTGCGTCACAAAATTAAATTAATATTGGCATTTAGTTAATACTCTTTTTTTTTTTTGCTTTTAAAATTGATGACTTTGTTCACCAAATTCAATTATAGTAAACTTCGTTGACTGTGCAAAGATTATACAAAAATGTCATTCTCAACTCAACAAAGTGACGAGTAACAATGCATCATGTATATAATTAAGTATGAATTGGATGATATATACAAATTCTTTTATTTTGAAAATTTTCCCCTAAAACAAGGTTTCAAATGCTCTAACAAGAGCAAATTAAACAACTTGACATATCTTGTAATATTAACTCTTAAGTAAGTTTTGCAATCAGTTTGTAATATAGGAACAACACGTTTCTTTCACTGAGGATTTAATAAATTGTTACGGTTACTTTATATTTATTTTATCTGAGAATTCGCTTACTTAAATGTCAATAAAGAGTAACGTATTAATATTAGTAAAAAATGTGGGTAAAATTTTATAAGACTAGGATCCATCATCGTGAACGGTCACACTAAAAGTGCAACTGAATTTTTCACCACAAAAATTAGTACCTTTGCTCTTCAAAGAAATTTTTTTGTGTACATGATGATAGTGAAATCGGTGAAAAAGCTTTCGATTTTATTGATGATTGCAAGTATTGCGACATCAATCATGTCGTCTAGGTATTCCTTAACCCCTCAGTCAAGCTGATTAATGTGCAAGATTCAACAGTTATGAAATTGCAACGGTATACTACGACCCAATTGCTTTTATGTATTTACCTTCCTCTGGATGTTGTGAAAAAGTTACTGAAAATAACCGTGCTGACTGCTACACTAAAATCTTCTTCGGTCATGTGTTTAAAGACCTTTGTATTGTGCCTGGACCGGCTAGCACTTGATCGAAGCAGCACTGATTGCCCTTAAGCAAGGCTCATCACATTTCGCAAATTATGCTCGTCTGACCATAAATATGATTTGAACTAAGAATAATACTAGTCTTAATTGGGAAAAAGAATTAAAGGCTTGTATGTGTCAATATTTTTAAATAAGAGCCAATACATATGATTGTAAGTTGATTTGTGATGTCAGTGTTGCTTTATATTTTGTACGTGAAACTAATGCTAAACTTCTTTCGTACGTTGGTCTTCAATTTATTTGGAAGGAAATGCACATGATCATCCTTTTTCTTTTTGTATATTCATACATTTTTTAACAACTACAAGAGATTTTCTTGTTAATTAAATCTCGGATGGAGGTTAAGTAACATAAAATAAATATTAGGAGGTAAAACCTTCTATTTAACAAAAATTGTTGAGGTAAAGTGATATTAACTTAATATTTTATGCGTAATGAGTGTGTAAAATATCCAATTTTCAAAAGTTTGAACCGTACCATTCAGGGTTTTGAAGTTCAAGTCTTTAATTCCCTATTGAACCAAGTTCATGCCTTAAATCTATATGTATAATGTGATGATATAGAAAGGAAAAATAATAATACTTTATGTCACTCTTGTTGTACCATTAAGGGTTTTGAAGTAGTGTGTGTGTGTGTCTATATATATATATATATTGTGATATGGGTATTTTGTCTTTATTTTCTCTAAAATATTCCAACAATTTAGGAAATTTAGATTCCCGCCTCATATAGAAATAAAAAATGATCAAATTATGAAAATATTGTATTATCAAGAATGTAATATGAATGAATATTTTTTTATTCTACGAACCAAACATAGAAGTTTTAGTGTGTCACATTCCTGACTTTACTTTTCTCGTTATCCTGTAAGATCCCGGAACCGAACATCTCCTTACAAAAAGGGCTGTCAAAACTATGCTTAATTTTTTTTTTCTTGGATCATTTACCTATGCTTAAGTTCAAAAACGTGATTTAACGATGGTTAAAATGAGTGTTCGCCAAATGTAGGGTCAAACGATAGTCATACTATGTGAATTTGGATGTGATAATCGCTATATGTTTAATTAAGTAAATTAAAATTTAAATCTTCTCATAACATTTTTAATTGAATGCCACCTTCCATGTATTGGACAAGCTTGCCCCTTTTGTTGCGCTTCCCTCGCATGCCTAGACTGCATACCACCAATTTGGTTCTTTATAATGATTCCATATCGGAATTTCACATTTACAATGAGTACTTTTTAAGTACAAGGAGTTTTCTTACCTAATAAACTAGTTTTTTAAGATTGATTCTCTCTTTAGATTTGAGTTGTTATATTTTTGGACTTATTTTATTACATTATCTCATTCATTAATAGCTAAGATCTCTGAGAATGAAAACCGTATCTTTATTTTTAAAGCAAATCACGAATTATGAATTCGACATCTTTTGATTAACAAAAGACTGAAATGGACACCCTTCTCAACGAGAAAGACGTGTTGGATTAACATGTTTAGATCTAGAATGAATTACTTAAAAGACTTAATCAAATGCAGCTGATCATGATCATTATATATTATTAAACTCAATATTGTATGATTTAAAAGTATAACAAAAACTTTGTGGATAAATTTTAATTTTAGGGGGATGTGTGGACGAAGCAAAGATATGGGGTGAAGGATGGGGGTAGGACAAGTGATAAGAATGCAAAATGTCATATTTCTCTCCATTAATGTTTAATCTTTTATATCTATTTGATGTAAGAATTTTTAGTGTTTTGTGAATGGAAATTATTAATTAAAGAATAGTGGAACAGCTTTGTTGGGCATACTTGCATCTATTTCCGTGAATTTGGATGATTAGTGAATGAAAATTATTAAATAAAGAATAGTGGATATGATAACAGTTTTATTGGGCATGCTTGCATCTATTTCCGTGCAAAGATTCTTTGTTCACTAAAACTATGTGCGAAGATGCCATATTGCTAAATATGTGTGCCTTGAGATTGTTATAATATATTTTTTTTTACTCTGATCTAAACATTCTAGCAATGATTATTTCCATTATCTTTGGCTATATATATGTGTGTGTAGTCTGCTTAGAAAAGGGGAAGAACGAAAAATTGAGCAAGCAGAACAAATATTTTTCATTTGTCATTGTGTCCAATAGAGAGAGTTTGTCATATTCAGTTCGATAGTTTCGTAGTTTGGTGTGTTCCTACTATGAAAAAAATATTGTTGTATCTTGGGAGGCTTGCGTCAATCAACCTAAAGTACCGTAGCGGGACGTTAAAGTCTTAAGGACATCGAGTCTAACTCGAGCCTCGATATCATCTGTATTTGGTTTATTTCTACATCCTTGAATTTTAATGCTGTTAATTTTACATTCTATCATTTTAATCTTTATTGTATATCTTGTATTTTTATTTACAACAATTCTCTCATTTTAATTTGTCCTACAATATTAAATCCAACAATCTTAAGACTTTAAATTACGTTATAATTCTGTGAAGTACAACAAACTGGAAAATAAATTACATTTTCATATACCTCATAATTTTCTGAAGTTAATGGTGGAAATTTCATTAAATTTGGACTTTAAATGAGAAATATATGATTTTTTTTAAGGACCTAATCTTATACTCAATGTTCTAATTTTGGATCAGTAAGTATCGGTTGTGCAATTGACGTTTGTTGAAAGAAAAACCTTGCATTATAATATATATATATATATATTATATTAGCTGCAGTAACTTTACATTATTATATATATTATTATATTAGTTGTACATTAACTCATATATATTATTATATTAATTGTATATTATATTAAGTTATTGCTGGAAGAGAAACTTTGCATTATAATATATATATATATATATATATATATATATATATATATATATATTATATTAGTTGTAGTAGTTTTATATTATATATATATTATTATATTAGTGATATATTATATTAGTGATGTATTATATTACTCATTGTAGCTTTTAATGCGGTAGCATTATAATATATTGTTCATTTGAGAAGCAAAAAATTTAATTGTTCTTGCTGCTACATAGGTTTGATCCTAGGACCTCAAGGTTACTAATGAGAAGAGTCTACCACTAAACCAAATGTTACTTTTTGTTTCTTAAGTGACAAAATAATTATTAGTAGACTGTTCTCTAACTGAATCGGGGAAAAAAAAAAACAATTTTGAGTAATTGTTTTACTTAATTTGTTTTAACTACTTACTTGACTGTCTAATATAAATATATATACATATAGTAGACTGTGTGATTTTAATATTTCTTTCAAAAGTATTATTTCCTTAGTCGTTACTTTAAAATAAATTTTGGTGTTAAATTATTTTGCAACTAACTTGGTTTTTGTGTAGTGCAGCGTGTATAAATAGGTATTTGGACTTAATATAAATAATATTAATCATGAATACTGAAACTGGAAATTTGAATTATGGACAATCATTTGGACCTAATAACCCAAATGTGCCCTTGACTGGAAGTGGATCAACTGGTGGATCTGCAGGAAATGAGAACGTACCTTTGGTTAAGCCATCGGTGACTGTTGCTTCGGCTGTGCCATTTGTGGCGTCAACTCCTATTGGACATGGCGAGAGGCCAGAAAAGTTCAACGGGAGGGATTTTAAGAGGTGGCAACAGAAAATGTTGTTCTACTTGACTACCTTGAATCTTGCTCGATTTTTTAAAGAGGATGCACCACAGTTGGGTGACGATCCTGATATGCAGACTGTTGCTGCTGTTGATGCTTGGAAGCATGCAGACTTTCTTTGCAAAAACTATATCCTCAATGGGTTGGACAATGCGTTGTATAACGTCTACAGCCCAATGACAACTGCTAAGGCACTGTGGGAATCTTTAGAGAAGAAATATAAAACGGAGGATGCGGGCACAAAGAAATTCGTTGTGGCCAGATTCCTTGACTTCAAAATGGTAGATTCCAAGCCTCTGATGCCGCAAGTAGATGAGTATCAGGTACTCATTCATGAGTGTCATACAGAAGGTATAAATATGGGAGAACATTTTGAATCTGGTGTACTTATTGAGAAGTTGCCTCCCAACTGGAAGGACTTCAAGAGTTATTTAAGGCATAAGCGAAAGGAGATGACTCTTGAAGATCTAGTTTTGAGATTGAGGATTGAAGCAGACAACCGCAAATCTGAGAAAAGAGTTGGTTTTCCGCCTTTGAAATCAGGTTAATGTGGTTGAGCATGGCTCAAGCAACAAAAAGAGAAAGTTCTCCAACCAAAGTAAAAAATGAGGAGAACAGAAGAAGCAGCAGTTCGGTGGGAACTATTTTGTTTGTGACAAGCCGGGGCACAAGGCAAGAGACTGCAGGCACCGCAAGAACCAGGGCAATCCGAAAAAGAGGAAAGCTCAGGCAAATGCTGTGGAAGACCTGGGCAATGATCTCTCTAACATCAATCTATCAGCTGTCATGTCAGAAGTCAATCTGGTGGGGAATCCAAAACAATGGTGGGTGGACACTGGGGCCACTAAGCATGTTTGCTCTGATAGGAGAATGTTCACTACCTATCAAAATGTTTCTAAAACCCTTTACATGGGTAACTCCGCCACTTCGAAGGTGGAAGGAACTGGAAAGGTAATCTTGAAGTTTACCTCTGGAAAGGAGCTGACACTCAACAATGTGCTGCATGTTCCAGACATTCGGAAGAATTTGGTTTCTGGATCCTTGTTGAGTAAGAACGGATTCAAATTAGTGTTTGAGTCTGGTCAATTTGTGTTAACCAAATTTGGAATGTTTGTAGGCAAAGGCTATGAGTGTGATGGCTTATTTAAGCTCAATGTAATGACTATTGCCCCAACTATTGTAAAGGCTAATGAGCCTACTAAATTTGGTATGAATAAGAATAAATCTATTGCTTATGTCTTGGATTCTCCTAATTTATTGCATGATAGATTAGGACATGTGAATTTTGATTCTTTGCATAAATTGATCAATTAAGGTCTAATACCTAAAGCTGATTGGAACATAAATAAAAAATGTGAAGTATGCGTAGAATCAAAATTAACGAGAACTTCCTTTAAATCAGTAGAAAGGAGTTCAGAACCTCTGGATTTAATTCACAGTGATATTTGTGATTTAAAATTTGTGCAAATTAGAGGTGGGAAAAAGTATTTTATTACTTTTATTGATGATTGCACAAGATATTGTTATGTTTATCTACTCATAGGCAAAGATGAGGCTTTGGAAGTATTTAAACTATACAAAAATGAGGTAGAAAATCAACTCGATAAAAAGATTAAGATGTTGAGAAGTGATAGAGGAGGAAAATATGTATATCCCTTTGAGGAATATTGTGCTGAACATGGAATTGTTCATCAAACGACAGCTCCTTACTCTCCTCAACAGAATGGTATTGCTGAACGCAAAAACCGAACTCTTAAAGAGATGATGAATGCCTTGTTGATCAATTTGGATTTACCTCAAAACTTGTGGGGGGAGGCAGTATTAACTGCGAACCATATTCTTAATAAGGTACCCCACAAGAAATTAAGCAAGACACCTTATGAGTTGTGGAAAGGTCAACCACCTTCCTACAATTACTTAAGAGTGTGGGGGTGTCTAGCTAAGGTAGGAGTTCCAGCTCCTAAAATGGTCAAAATAGGACCAAAGACTGTGGATTGTATCTTCATTGGATATGCACACAATAGTGCTGCATACAGGTTTCTTGTGTATAAGTCAGAAATAACTGATATACATGTGAATACAGTTATTGAATCAAGGAATGCAAAATTTTTCGAAGAAAAATTTCCTTGTAAAAATACGCAAGAATCAAGTTCTACGAAAAGAACATACGACGAAAGTCAAGAATTAGATATAGATGATAAGACTATATCTAAAGATATTGAATATGAACAAAGACGTAGCAAGAGGGCTAGAACGTCTAAGTCTTTTGGTTTAGATTTTCTAACGTATTTGTTAGAAAATGAGCCTCGCACTTTTAATGGGGCAATGTCTACTCCTGAAGCTCCTTTATGGAGAGAGGCGGTAAACAGTGAAATTGAATCCATCATGCAAAATCAAATATGGGAACTGGTGGATCTTCCTCCTGGAAATAAACCTTTAGGGTGTAAATGGATTTTTAAGAGGAAGTTGAAAGCTAATGGATCAATCGACAAATACAAGGCCAGACTTGTCATTAAGGGATATAGGCAAAATGAAGGTCTTGATTATTTCGATACATATTCACCAGTCACGAGAATTACATCCATTCGGATGTTGATAGCTATTGCAGCTATCAATAATCTTGAAATACATCAAATGGATGTAAAAACAACATTCTTAAATGGAGATCTAGATGAATAGATCTACATGGAACAACCTGAGGGGTTTGTAGTTCCTGAGAAAGAGAAAAAGGTTTGTAAGCTTGTAAAATCCCTTTACGGACTAAAACAGGCGCCTAAACAATGACATAAGAAATTTGATAAAGTCATGTTATCAAATGGCTTTAGGATTAATGAATGTGACAAGTGTGTCTATGTGAAAGACACGGGTCAAGAATATGTCATTGTTTGTCTCTATGTAGACGATATGCTTATTATCGGGAGTAATGATAGTGTCATTAAGTCTACCAAGAAGATGTTATCCAGTAACTTCGATATGAAGGATATGGGTATGGCAGTGTGATTCTAGGTATTAAAATTACCAAAACATCTGACGGACTAATCTTGTCTCAGTCCCATTATATAGAGAAAGTACTGGATAAGTTTAATAAAAATGATAATAGTCTCGTGAAGACACCTATAGATGCAAATGTACATCTAACCAAAAATACTGGTGAAAGAATATCTCAATTAGAGTATTCAAGGATTATTGGTAGTTTGATGTATATTATGAATTGCACAAGGCCCAATATAGCATTAACTGTAAGTAAATTGAGTAGGTATACGAGCAATCCAGGGAAAGACCACTGGGTAGCTATAATAAGAGTTCTAAGGTATCTGAGATACACATTGAACATTGGGTTGCACTATACCCGATATCCAGCTGTACTAGAAGGATACAGTGATGCCAACTAGATATCGGATACAAATGACTCCAAATCCACGAGTGGATACATTTTTACTTTGGGAGGGGCAGCCGTCTCTTGGAAATCTACTAAGCAAACATGTATAGCCAGATCCACGATGGAATATGAGTTTATAGCTTTGGATAAAGCTGCAGAGGAAGCTGAATGGCTTCGACAGTTCTTAGAGGATATTCTAAACTGGCCCAAACCTGTGTCAGCTATCTGCATACACTGTGATAGTCAATCTGCTAGTGGAAAGGCACAGAGTAGCATGTACAATGGTAAGTCTAGACATATACGTCGTAGACATAATACTGTCGAACAATTGCTCTCTAATGGGGTTATCTCAATTGACTACGTAAAGTCAAAAGATAACATTGTGGATCCGCTTACTAAAGGTTTGAACAGAGAGCAAGTTTACAAATCGTCGAGGGGAATGGGTCTTAAGCCTATGACTAAAAGAGTCATCATAGTGGAAAACCCTATCTACGTGACAGGAGATCCCTGGATGTAGGTTCAAAGGGAAAAACTGAGCTATGAATGATTCATCGGAAGCATTGTGGGGGTAATACTCCTGCCTATTCCTATGATGAGCAGACAGTGCTGCCTGCATGTGGTTTAGGATAAGTTATGCTTTTAATGATACTTATATCTTGAAAAAACCAAGTGGGGGTATTGCAGGGTTATTCTTAATAAGTGATCACCTATGTGAGTAGGGAGTGGGCCGTTCCTACGAGAATCTCTAAGGCTGAATTCTCTAGAGTACTTATGAAACTGGGAGTTGTTCAGGGCCAAAATGAATACAACCGTGAGAACTGAAGTATGGTTAAGAGGATGCTGTGTGAGTTCTATTGTCTTGGTTTACACAAAAGCTGAACAGTTCAAGACATCGCGTTCACTGGTTAGCAAGTAAATCCGATAGTTCTCACTACGGAAGGTTCAAGGTCAAAAGCTACCTATCCGGAAGCAGTATCAATCTTTTAAACTCTCTCTAGTGTCTATTTTTTATCGCTTCATTATGTGTTGTTAATTTCCATTCATGTGGGGGATTGTAAGAATTTTTAGTGTTTTGTGAATGGAAATTATTAATTAAAGAATAGTGGAACAACTTTGTTGGGCATGCTTGCATCTATTTCCGTGAATTTGGATGATTAGTGAATGGAAATTATTAAATAAAGAATAGTGGATGTGATAACAGCTTTATTGGGCATGCTTGCATCTATTTCCGTGCAAAGATTCTTTGTTCACTAAAACTATGTGCGAAGATGCCATATTGCTAAACATGTGTGCCTTGAGATTGTTATAATATTTTTTTTTTTACTTTGATCTAAACATTCTAGCAATGATTATTTCCATTATCTTTGGCTATATATATGTGTGTGTAGTCTGCTTAGAAAAGGGGAAGAACGAAAAATTGAGCAAGCAGAACAAATATTTTTCATTTGTCATTGTGTCCAATAGAGAGAGTTTGTCATATTCAGTTCGATAGTTTCGTAGTTTGGTGTGCTCCTACTACGAAGAAAATATCGTTGTATCATGGGAGGCTTGCGTCAATCAACCTAAAGTATCGTAGCGGGACGTTAAAGTCTTAAGGATATCGAGTCTAACTCGAGCCTTGATATCATATGTATTTGGTTTATTTCTACATCCTTGAATTTTAATGCTGTTAATTTTACATTCTGTCATTTTAATCTTTATTGTATATCTTGTATTTTTATTTACAACAATTCTCTCATTTTAATTTGTCCTACAATATTAAATCCAACATTTGATGCCTAAATACACTCATTATTTTTATATTTTGATTTAGGATGTAAATAGAGGTGTTAAGTGCAAAACGAAGTTAAATCGCGCAATTCTGGATAGCTCCGATACTGTTACATTTTTTGGGCATAACTCTCTCATCCGAACTCCAATTGAGGCGATTCAAGATGTTCTGGAAAGCCAAGAAGAATATCTACAACTTTCATGCTTTGAGTTTTGAGAAATAAAGGCTGCATCAAGGTCGAAATTGGACATGAATTTGTTGCACCTGTGTTGTTTAATGTTCGAGAATGTTCTTTATCTAGAAGCTTCTAGTTGATGTGGAGGATGTGGTGCACGAAAATTCCATCTATTTTAGCTATCCTAATTATATTAGGACTTTTTCTAGTTGTTTTAGGCTTTCCTAGTTATATAAGGAGTTTACTTCACCTTTAATATTTTCTTATTCTATTTAGATTAGGATTCCATTTTTTTATGGGATTTGGTAGGCTTCACAAACTATAAATAAGGAAAGAAATCATAAGATTTCGACGACCTCTCTTTCTCTCCTCTTTTCTCCTTCAAAATTTCTTTATGGCTCTGCGTGGCTAAACTTTTATTCTTGGTCGAAGGAAATTGAAGCCTCGGAATCAAGAAAACTATAAGATCTAATTAGTTTTTACTGTTCAATTTATACTTTAAGTATTGAATATTCTTCTGCTTTATTTATATGATTCTTTCGTTTAATTGCTAGGGTGGCCAACTAGTTTATTATTTGTTATAATCTATTGCTAAGTTAGATATCAAATCCGTAATTGTTCGATCCCTCTAATTTGCGAAGCAACTAAGATTTAATAATTTGCTGCGTCAGAGATTATTAGATTTTAGGAAGAACGTTCAACTAAATTAAATGCAACCGCGTGTGCTTGTGTTGTTTAGCTTCATCGATCTATCTAATTCTTAAGGCTGCTACTAGATTAAACCTTTAGCACGTGTCTGAGGTTGTTTAGTGGTTAGGGTTAATTAAGTCGCGTGTATTCTAATTAACTACGACTAAGGAGAGATAGGAAAATAATTCCAACGGTAAATATTTAAAGTTTGAATTGAAATATACTTGCATCAATGATCAGCTACAAGATTCCAATGGTGGATGTTGACTTAGATCAAGATTCGTCTTCTTGATTAAATTCGATATCTTTTTAATTTCAGTAATTTTTCTTAAGTTTTCTTTATATACACAACCCCCCCCCCCCCCCCCCAACCTTGTTTACGTAACATAAAATTAGGTTAGGTACTCTATGTGGGAACGATCCTTACTCACACTACTACATATATTTTTCAGAGTACAGGTTTTATTTTTGATTGCCTGCGACAGCACACCAAATTTTGGCACCGTTGCCGGGGAGTTATTCTAGTTTATTTTTGTGATTGTTGTGGTTTTTATTTCGTTATTGAAATCTGTAAAATAATAATAATAATAAATAAATAAACATTTTTTTTATCGTTACAATTTCAGCAGTTTTCAAAATTTTGGTAGAATTAAGTCTCGAAAATTTACTTTTCTGAAGGGAAACGACATTCTAAGCAAGACTCGTAGTCCTTTGGACTTACGAGCCCCAACCTCTCGAGGCCAAATTATATCGTTTACTAGGGTTTTTAGGCATTTTTTTTGTTTTTGCATAAATTTTTAATTTTTCTTATTACTTTAGATTTCTTTTTCCTACTTTATTTCTCGAGGTTTATTAGCGCTTTCTTGATTTTATGATTGTCACTCGATCTACTAATCAAGGTGATTTGCAATACGATCCAGAAATAGAAAAAACTGCGCGTAAGTTAAGGAAAGAAGCTCGAAGAAATTCTAAAGAGAACGAACTAGTTGTTGACTCCCTATTTGCTAGTGATTCTGATTGTATAGAGGAGAAAGTCATGGCTGGAAATCAAACTTTGAAGGAGCTTGCCGCCCCTAATTTAGATCAACAACCCTTATGCATAATGTTTCCTACTATAGATGTTAATGTTACTTTTGAATTAAAGTCTGACCTAATACATCTTTTGCCCACTTTTCATGGCCTTGCAGGTGAAGATCCTCATAAGCATCTAATGGAGCTTCATGTGGTATGCACGAGTATGAAACCCATGGAGGTGACTGACGAATAGATTAAATTAAGGGCCTTTCTGTTTTCTTTGAAGGATTCGGCTAAGGATTGGCTCTACTATCTACCCTCCAAAAGTATTACCACATGGAACGAGATGAAGAGGTTGTTTTTGGAGAAATATTTCCCAGCTTCAAGGGCAGCAAACATTAGGAAAGAAATTTGTGGTATAAGACAGCATAGTGGGGAGTCCCTACACGAATATTGGGAACATTTCAAAAGACTATGTGTGAGCTGCCCCCATCATCATATTAGTGAGCAGCTACTTATCCAGTATTTCTATGAGAGCCTTCTACCCACTGATAGGAGCATGATTGATGCCGCGAGTGGAGGAGCTTTGGTGGATAAAACTCCAGAGGCCACGAAGAATTTGATTGCAAATATGGCGACCAATTCTCAACAATTTGGCACTAGGTTGGACTCTCCGTCTAAGCGTGTGAATAAGGTAAATATTTCTTCCCTTGAAGAACAGATTTCAAGTCTAACTTCTCTTGTACGTCAAATGGCTGTAGGTAATATACAAATGGCGAAGGCTTGTGGGATTTGTTCAGTAGTGAGGCACCCAACCGACATGTGCCCAACTCTTCAAGATGAGCCCGTTGAACAAGTGAATGCAGTAGGTGGTTTTCCTGGACAACCACAAAGGAAGTATGATCCCTTTTCGAACAAGTATAATCCAAGATGGAGGGATCACCCCAATCTTAACTATGGGAATCTACAAGCAAATCAGCCCACGACTTAGAATCTCCCAAGTTATCAGCAATATAAACAATCGGGCTAAACTTCTAATTCAGGTATGTCTTTGGAAGATATTGTTAAGTCTCTTGCTACTAATACTTTGCAATTTCAACAGGAGACGAAGTAATTTCAACAAGAGGCAAGGGTCAGTATCCAAAATTTGGACAAGCAGGTGAGTCAAATGGCCACTGCGATTAGTCGGCTAGAGGTCCAGAGTTCGGAGAAATTACCCTCTCAAATGGTAGTAAATCCAAGAGAAAATGTAAGTGCAATCGTTTTGAGAAGTGGTAAAGAGCTGGAGATTTCAGGAAAAGCTGATCCTACATCGTCGAAGCAAAAAAAAAAGAATAATGTCATTACAAGCAGTGACTTTCCCAATGACAATGAAGTACCTAAGCGTAAGTTTTCACCTCTTTCTGATTATAAACCAGTACCTCCTTTTCCTCAGGCTTTAGCAGAATCTCGAAAAGATGAGCAAAATATAGATTTATATGAGACTTTTCATAGATGCGAGGTAAATATTCCACTTTTAGATGCTATTAAACAAGTACCTCGTTATGCCAAATTCTTGAAAGAGTTGTGTACAATTAAGAGGAAGCAGAAACTTAAAGGATGTGAAAAGATAAGAGTATGGGAGAATATTTCCGCAGTTATTCAAAGAAGACTCCCTGCAAAGTGCAAAGATCCAAGTATGTTTACTATCCCTTGTACGATAGGTAACACTAAAGTTGAGAAAGCCATGATAGATTTAGGAGCTTCTATTAATGTCATGTCATATTCTATATATGCTTCTTCAAAACTTGGACCTTTGAATAAAACTGGTGTTGTGATTCAATTAGCTAATAGATCTAATGCCTATCCTAAGGGTGTAGTTGAGGATGTTCTTGTGCAAGTTAATAATTTGGTTTTTCCTGTTGATTTCTATGTGCTTGATATGGAGGGTGGTAATCAGAATACGCCTATTTTGTTAGGAAGACCATTCTTAAAAACATCCAAGACTAAGATAGATGTTCATAGTGGCACACTTACCATGGAATTTGATGGCGAGATTATTAAGTTTAATATTTATGATGCCATGCAATATCCTGGTAAAAATAATATTGGTAATGATAATCCTGGTAATGAAAATATTAGTGATGATAATCATGTTTATTCTATTGATGTGATTGATTATTTAGCACAGGAAGTAAAAGCACTTGATGAAAAAAATGGTTTGAAAGTTGTCATTAGTAAGCAACTTGAGAAAGGGTATGAGGAGTTAGCCTTCAGTACTGATTTGCAAGACACTGTTGCAGCATTGAATATTTTTCCACAGGAACTTATTCCAGATTTGAAGCCTTTCCAAGAGGAGAATGTGGCAGAATTGGACATTGATAATCCTGATTGAAAACAAAAGTATTGAGTCGAGCCAACGACAGTAAACAAAGGCGCTGCTTGGGAGGCAACCCAAGGGAAGTTTGTCTTACTGGCTGACGTTAAATGGATCCAGGTATTTTATTTTTTTTAGATATTTATTAGTTTGATATTTTTATTGTTTCACAGAGTCGGCTTCAGTGCCTCCCAGAGTTCGGAGCCTTTGTATGGGGATGTAAATAGGGTCAGCCAATAAAAAAAATAAAAAAAAATATAAAAATATAAAAATATAAAATATAAAAAAGCCTTTGTTTCCTATTATTTTGCTTTTTCTTGTTTGCTTGGGGCTTCACTAAATAGTTACAGATTTAAAGCATTACTTTTCTTCTCTCTAACAAGTGCTTCAGGTATGTCTTCCTACAGACTCTATTTCTCTTACTTCACTTATTTTCATGTCTCTACTCATCTTTGCATAAATTTGACAATTTATTTTTACTCATTGAGGACAATGAAAGTTTTAAGTGTGGGGGAGGGGATTTAGGTTGTGTTTTAATTTGTGTTTTTTTTTAAAAAAGTTTTAATTTGTGTTTTTTTTTTAAATAAAAATTGTGGTTTACAATGTTTTTGTGCATGGCATGAGCAAGGTGCAATTAAGCTTAAAAGATTCAGAACTTGATTGAATAGGTATTCTTTCCACTTAGAATTAATTAGTTTAGTTATTTTCCTCGAACATGGTAGTGACTGAATTACGTAGACAAAAGTTGGTGAGATTTTGAGCCTTTAGACTGACACATCCATAATCAGTCACATTTTTTTTAGAGATATTCTTCCATGGATTTGTTTCTCTAGAACTTGCCTTGATTCTCTTCGAGGTCATATTGACGCATGCATGCATGAACATGATTAAGGCCTTCTTTGATTTAGCTACATAAGCCAAATAGCCTACCTTGTATTTAATTTTTCCCTTTGTTAAACCCCTTTGAGCCTTATTAACCTTGTTTATTGTGAACCCACGTTATAAGCTTTAAACCTGAAAAACAATGTCTTTACCCAAGCCTTAGGACTAGTGGAACATTGTTCAATGTTATGATATGTATGGGTGTGCAAGAAATAAATGTGGGGGTGTCTGGATTTGTGGTAAGGCTATGACTGGTGAAATGAAACATATTTTCATTCTCAATTTGTGAGTTCCATTGTGATATAATTTTGGTGAAAAAAAAAGAAAAAAAAAGAAAAAAAAGAGAGAAGAAGAAAAAAAGACAAAGAAGAAAAGGAATGATGGATGAAATTTCTTTTAAACTATCCATGTTCAAATTCTTTCTAAAAATTCCGAGAAGAGTTCTGTTTATACATGATATATATAAAGATGGAAGCTGTTGAATGGAGTGATTGGTTTTGACATGTTTTACATATTCGAGCTTGAGTTGATTTCTTTTTTTTTTTTGCTCCGCTAGTTTCGATGGCTTTTGAGCTACATTCCCAAATATTTCCTACCTTTGTCCTTAAGCCCCGTTACAACCCTTGAAAAGTCCTTATGATTTGTGTTATGCATGTGATCTTAGTGGTGGAGAATGAGAAGATATGCAAGCCTATGGTAGATCATTTTCATTGGAATGAATTTGAGCGAAACACATACCCTTCAAACACATGAGAGTCGAGCGTTTATCTCTGTGAGGGTCTACGTATTTCGTTACTCCATCTTCGAGTGAGAATGCTTACTAAGGAATTATAAGTTAGTTAAGAATGTTTGTTCATGATGTGTTATGAGTTTTGAAGAGCTTGGTTGTTCTTTGTTGATGGCATTGCAACTTTGGTATTTTTGAAATTTTGAGTTTTGCCCGAGGACGAGCAAAGGTTAAGTGTGGGGGAATTTGATAAGAATGCAAAATGTCATATTTCTCTCCATTAATATTTAATATTTTACACCTATTTGATGCCTAAATACATTCATTATTTTTATATTTTGATTTAGGATGTAAATAGAGGCGTTAAGTGCAAAACGAAGTTAAATCGCGCAATTCTGGATAGCTCCGATACTGTTATGTTTTTTGGGTATAACTCTCTCATCCGAACTCCGATTGAGGCAATTCAAGATGTTCTAGAAAGCCAAGAAGAAGATCTACAACTTTCATGTTTTGAGTTTTGAGAAATAAAAGCTGTATCAAGGTCGAAATTGGACGTGAAGTTGCTACACCTGTGCTATTTAATGTTCTAGAATGTTCTTTATCTAGAAGCTTCTAGTTGATGGTGGAGGATGTGGTGCACGAAAATTCCAGCTATTTTAGCTATCCTAATTGTATTAGGACTTTTTCTAGTTGTTTTAGGCTTTCCTAGTTATATTAGGAGTTTACTTCACCTTTAATATTTTCTTATTCTATTTAGATTAGGATTCTATTATCTTATGGGATTTGGTAGGCTTCACAAACTATAAATAAGGGGAGAAATCATAAGATTTCGACGACCTCTCTTTCTCTCCTTTTTTCTCCTTCAAAATTTCTTTATGGCTTTGCGTGGCTAAACTTTTATTCTTGGCCGAAGGAAATTGAAGCCTCGGAATCAAGAAAACTGTGAGATCTAATTAGTTTTTACTGTTCAATTTATGCTTTCAGTATTGAATATTCTTCTATTTTATTTATATGATTATTTCGTTTAACTGCTAGGGTGGCCAACTAGTTTATTATTCGTTATAATCTATTGTTAAGTTAGATATCAAATCCGTAATTGTTTGATCCCTCTAATTTGCGAAGCAATTAAGATTTAATAATTTGCTGCGTAAGAGATTATTAGATTTTAGGAAGAACGTTCAACTAAATTAAATGCAACCGTGTGTGCTTGTGTTGTTTAGCTTCATCGATCTCTCTAATTCTTAAGGCTGCTACTAGATTAAACCTTTAGCGCGTGTCTGAGGTTGTTTAGTGGTTAGGGTTAATTAGGTCACGTGTATTCTAATTAACTACGACTAAGCAGAGATAAAAAAATAATTCCAACGGTGAATATTTTAAATTTGAATTAAAATATACTTACATCAATGTTCAGGTACAAGACTCCGATGATGGATGTTGACTGAGACCAAAGTTCGTCTTCTTGATTAAATTCGATATCTTTTTAATTTCAGTAATTTTTCTTAAGCTTTCCTTATATACGCAAACCCCCCCCCCCCCTCCAAACCTTCTTTACGTAACATAAATTAGGCTAGATACTCTCTGTGGGAACGATCCTTACTCATACTACTACATATATTTTTCGGAGTACATGTTTTATTTTTGATTGCCTGCGACAGAACACCAAATTTTGGCGCCGTTGCTGGGGAGTTATTCTAGTTTATTTTTGTGTTTGTTGTGGTTTTTATTTCGTTATTGAAATATGTAAAATAATAATAATAATAATAATAATAATAATAAATAAATAAACATTTTTTTTATCGTTACAATTTCAGCAATTTTCAAAATTTTGGTAGAATTAGGTCTCAAAAATTTACTTTTCTGAAGGGAAATGACGTTCTAAGCAAGACTCGTAGTCCTTTGGACTAACGAGCCCCAACTTCTCGATGCCAAATTCTATGGTTTACTAGGGTTTTTAGGCATTTTTTTTGTTTTTGCATAAATTTTTAATTTTTCTTATTACTCTAGATTTCTTTTTCCTACTTTATTTCTTGAGGTTTATTAGCGCTTTCTTGATTTTATGATTGTCACTCGATCTACTAATCAAGGTGATTTGCAATACGATCCAGAAATAGAAAAAACTGCGCGTAAGTTAAGGAAAGAAGCTCGAAGAAATTCTAAAGAGAACGAACTAGTTGTTGACTCCCTATTTGCTAGTGGTTCTGATTCTAAAGAGGAGGAAGTCATGGCTGGAAATCAAACTTTGAAGGAGCTTGCCGCCCCTAATTTAGATCAACAACCCTTATGCATAACGTTTCCTACTATAGATGATACTTCAAAAGTAACATTAACATCTATAGTAGGAAACGTTGATCTAAATTAGGGGCGGCAAGCTCTTTCAAAGTTTGATTTCCAGCCATGACTTCCTTCTCTTTAGAATCAGAATCACTAGCAAATAGGGAGTCAACAACTAGTTCGTTCTCTACAGAATTTCTTCGAGCTTTTTTCCTTAACCTGCGCGCAATTTTTTCTATTTTTGGATCGTATTGCAAATCACCTTGATTAGTAGATCGAGTGACAATCATAAAATCAAGAAAGCGCTAATAAACCACGAGAAATAAAATAGGAAAAAGAAATCTAGAGTAATAAGAAAATTTAAAAATTTATGCAAAAACAAAAAAAATGCCTAAAAACCCTAGTAAACGATAGAATTTGACCTCGAGAGGGTGGGGCTCGTAGGTCCAAAGGACTACGAGTCTTGCTTAGAACGTCATTTTCTTTTAGAAAAGTAAATTTTCGAGACCTAATTCTACCAAAATTTTGAAAACTACTGAAATTGTAACGATAAAAAAAACATTTATTTATTTATTTATTTATTTTTATTATTATTATTTTATTATTTTTTATTTTTACAGATTTCAATAACAAAATAAAAACCACAACAAATACAAAAATAAACTAGAATAACTCCCCGGCAACGGCGCCAAAATTTGGTCTGGTGTCGCAGGCAACCAAAAATTAAACATGTACTCCGAAAAATATATGTAGTAGTGTGAGTAAGGATCGTTCTCACAGAGAGTACCTAACCTAATTTTATGTTACGTAAACAAGGTTGGGGGGGGGGGGGGGTTGCGTATATAAAGAAAACTTAAGAAAAATTACTGAAATTAAAAAGATATCGAATTTAATCAAAAAGACGAACCTTGGTCTTAGTCAACATCCACCATCGGAATCTTATAGTTGATCATTGATTCAAGTATATTTCAATTCAAACTTTAAATATTCACTGTAGAAATTATTTTCCTATCTTAGTCGTAGTTAATTAGAATACACGCGACCTAATTAACCCTAGCCACTAAACAACCTCAGACACACGCTAAAGGTTTAATCTAGTAGCAGCCTTAAGAATTAGAGAGATCGATGAAGCTAAACAACACAAGCACACGCGGTTGCATTTAATTTAGTTGAACGTTCTTCCTAAAATCTAATAATCTCTGACGCAGTAAATTATTAAATCTTAGTTGCTTCGCAAATTAGAGGGATCAAACAATTACAGATTTGATATCTAACTTAGCAATAGATTATAACGAATAATAAACTAGTTGGCCACCCTAGCAATTAAACGAAAGAATCATATAAATAAAATAGAAGAACATTCAATACTTAAAGTATAAATTGAACAGTAAAAACTAATTAGATCTCACAGTTTTCTTGATTCCGAGGCTTCAATTTCCTTCGACCAAGAATAAAAGTTTAGCCACGCAGAGCCATAAAGAAATTTTGAAGGAGAAAAGAGGTGAGAAAGAGAGGTCGTCGAAATCTTATGATTTCTCCCCTCATTTATAGTTTGTGAAACCTACCAAATCCCATAAGATAATGGAATCATAATCTAAATAGAATAAGAAAATATTAAAGGTGAAGTAAACTCCTAATATAACTAGGAAAGCCTAAAACAACTAGAAAAAGTCCTAATATAATTAGGATAGCTAAAATAACTAGAATTTTCGTGCACCACATCCTCCACCATCAACTAGAAGCTTCTAGATAAAGAACATTTTAGAACATTAAACAGCACATGTGCAACAACTTTACATCCAATTTTGACCTTGATTCAGTCTTTATTTCTCAAAACTCAAAACATGAAAGTTGTAGATCTTCTTCTTGGCTTTCCAGAACATCTTAAATCGCCTCAATCGGAGTTCAGATGAGAGAGTTATGTCCAAAAACGTAACAATATCGGAGCTGTCCAGAATTGAGCGATTTAACTTCGTTTTGCACTTAACGCCTCTATTTACATCCTAAATCAAAATATAAAAATAATGAGTGTATTTAGGCATCAAATAGGTGTAAAAGATTAAACATTAATGGAAAAAAATATGACATTTTGCATTCTTATCAACAAGTGTTAAGGTGATCTATTAGTTGACGGGACAAAAGGTGATGATATATTTTCTCATATAGAATTTATTTCAAACTTTCTCTTTTGTTATCTCTGTATATGTACTCATAGACATCAACGCGAAAAAACATCAATAATGATAGAATACGTGGTGTTTTTTTGGATGATTTCACATTCAAAGTTAAAAATATTTTTTAAGAAGTTGTCCCTGTTAAACTCAAATAAAGATGATTTTGCAAGACATATATGATGTACGGAGGTGAACACATGATTATAGATTTTGGAGTATTTTAAGTAAAGGCTTCTGGTGGCAGCTTCTGCTTACTTTTTAGTTTATAAATTTGGTTAAGGCGTATTTTTAACTGTGCCACTGTATTCAACATATATTAAATTATTATTATTCAATTAGTCCAAACTAACATTAATTTTTTTATATAGAGTGAACTTTATATACATGTGGAGTCCACTTCCTTCTTCATGGACTGATATTAATCTTGACCAATGGAAGAGTTTTCTATCCGGATTGCACTTTTTTTAAAGGAAAATTCCTTCATTTGTTTGTATTGAATTTTAAGGAGAAAATAGGTTATGATGGGATTGTGAAAGTCTTTAATGAGAATGTTTTATCATTCTATCAATTTGGGGCTTTTGGATGTAAAATAAAGGTTAAGTAAAACGTTTTAATTGTTCTTACTGTTTTACATAATTTTAGTTATATATTTAACATAACAACGAAAATAAAAAATGCATTTAACATAATTTTAGTTATATAGTTACCATTTTCTTTCTTTCACTCTCCAATCCAAACAAAATTATCAGGACATTTTTGTTCTCTTATTACCATTTTTTCAATCCGAACAAGAAAACTTGTTTTCTTTAATTCTGTCACACCCCGAGCCCAGAACCCCGGACCCGCAGGCAAAACTAGTGTTGTAGGCATAAGGAACAACTATTTGGGCCCTCTTTTTTACTGGTCCAAAATGGCTAACCCAATTTATTCCTTATACCCACAATACCTACTTATAAACCACTCACAAACACTATCAATACCCGATGTGGGATGTGTAACACCCCAATCCCTCTCGAGACCGGGAGTTCTATCAATCAATCTAATCACAACCCAAATCCAAACCCGGGCATAATTTTTAGGGAAAACGGACGAAGTCTCCCCTGTTTCTAGGTAAACAGCAAACCTGCGACAGCATATAAGTTGACCAATACCATGTCCAAACATTCATCCACCTCAAGGCCATCCGAGCCTTGTTCTCAACAAGCAATCACAAGCAAATATACATTTCCAGTTTACAGACTAACCTACCTTTTCACATCTTTTACAAGTACATTCATGCTTGACAATTAAACCATACTAACCTATTGCATAAGTTAGACTATCAAACTATTCTAACTCTTTTCCTTTAGACATTACAAACATGCATTGAAGTTAAACTATACTAACTAAATACATAAGCTAGCTTTTCAAATCACTTCAATAACCTAGTAAAACTTAAATTACATTCTTTTAATATTAAGTACATACAATACATGAAAGCATACATCTTTGCCACTTCGACAACTCAAGCCACATAGGCACGCAAGACAACTCTTCAAACACGAACTTTCACATAATCACGAACTTTCCAGCTATCATGGTATTTCCTGAAATGTGGTGGTAAGGAGTGAGTATATACAACACGTATACTCAGTGAGGGCAAGACAGATATCGAGGTCAAGAGAAAGAAGTTCGTGCAATACAAATAGGTACAGCTAAGCAATATAATTGACAAGCAAGCATTCAATATAAACAATCAATACAATAACCAATTAATAAAAGCATTAACACAACCATTCAAAGCTATACCACACTCTGAAAGCTATGGTTCACTCATACGAGCAATGTACCGATCATGATTTCGATGACTTTAATGATGACGCGCTGGCTCACCCACCTTATAACCTCCATTTAGAGTACTCCGAACATACTCTGTCAATTCTACGACCCAAAACTCCCTGGGCGGCAACCCAAGCGAGAAAGGAATAGGACACGGAGCTAGAGCAACCAACACTGGCAACCCGAGGCTACCCAGAGAGGCCCATCACTCACGCGCCTGACACTTATGCAATGCAATACAAGCTATTTAACGATAATCGAGCAAGCACTGAAGTGCAAGTCAGTAACAACATGCAATACAATAAGCACACAATAAGCAATTACAATCAATACAGTAACAAGTACAACACCAACAAACATTATCAACAATTGATTTACAAATTCAATCATAATCAACTTTAACAAGCATTATTAAGCATTCTATAGGCATTATACTATGAAAACACACAAAATCACAAAATGACCCCAACTTTCAAAACGCTACTATTTTCAAACGAGCCACGAGTTTTGGAAACCGACTTCACCAATCCTCCTAGGTCACCATAAGGTACGTCTAAAGACTCCGAAACCCTACTTAACCCTAGAATTCACGCAAAGCCCCGATTTCTCCCTTTGCTCGTTTGAACTACTGCTACCCTAACCAAACACCCAATCAATGTTATAACCACACCAAAAGTGCTTCCATGGCCTCCCGAGACAATGCCATCACGGAAAACAATAAAATGCCAAACTTGACCTAAACGACCCCGACTTTCACTAATCCATTTGCCTCCGTTTTTCCATTACACAATCCAATTAAACCACACATTTAGACATTCTAGCATATCTAGCACCTTCCTACATCAACAGAACGCATAACGGAGCAACTTCATCGAAACGGGGGTTTACTATTCATAAGTTACTATTCAATTAATAATTTATATTTCAATTTCGATATTCAACCGCATAAAATGTTAAAAAACTATAAATACATGTTCTACAATTGCTAAGGAACATTCTTCAAGTATCAAAACGAATTAAATAACAATCTACGGATAAAACCCAAAATTCAAAGTTTAGACAAAACAATTTCAAATGCGCAAATAACGATGAAACCCTCACCTTAGACGCTACTAGACGCTAGGAAAACCACGCCGGATGCCTCGGAAACCACCCCGTGCAAGCTCACGCGAAGATTTGAAGTTTTGAAGATTGAAATCTTTTTTTTTCTTTCTCCTTGGTTTCGGCCCTTTCATTTCTGTTTTTCAGCTTTCTTTTTTTTATTATTTTGTGCTATTATAAGCTTATAAGGTGACAAGAAGTCAACAAGTCAAAGCCCTTGGTCAAAGCTAACTTAAACTTGGTCAACTAAGCTTATTTCATGCATTTTAAAGCTAAAACAACTAACATAAATCCAATTCCAGTTAATAACAATTAAACTACTAAAATTAAAACACCAAACACTAGTTTTCACTATTTGCTGAGGACTAGAAATCATTTCCTAACTATCGCTCTCGAAATGCAATGCACTTTACGCCAATAAAAGAATAGCAATTAAATCTCAAAGAATTTAAGAAAATATAATTTTTGAAAAGTAACATAGTTCAAAATTTATTCCGACTCGGAGCTATTTTTCATTTAATTGAAAACCGAGCATTAAAATGCAAGAAAATTAAAATCGATTAACAAAATATAAAAATAAAACTACAAATGAATGTTTAACTAAAAATAAACACATAATTCAATGCTAACATTTATGATAACACTTAATTAAATGCAATTAAATGTCATTGAATGCAAGCCGGGTTCGGGTAATCACAGGATGTCACATACACGGGTTAAGGACCTGATATCCTCGTCAGGGGCACGCATACCCAGGACCAACTAGGCGGTGAAAGATTCTAGAGATGGCTTATACGGGTTCAAGAGGTGGCTCCTACCAGCCTTCTAGGTGTAGCACTTTGCCCTGCATAGCACTTAGTTCCCGCACCGACTAGTGACCTGCTCTGAATACCATTCTGTCATGCCCCGAGCTAAGAACTTCGGACCCGCAGGTGCAACTAGTGTTGTAGACCTAAGAAACAACTACTTGGACCCTCTTTTTTATTGGCCAAAAATGGTTAACCCAAGTTATTTCTTATACCCACAACATCCACTTATAAACCACTTACAAATACTATCAATACCCGATGTGAGATGTCACAAATTCTTTAATTATTTTTCCTTTCCTTTAGTGTTAAGGGCCTAAATCACCACCTGGTCTACATGCTAAGAAATTGAAAAGGAAAAAAAGATCTCAAACTCCAATTTTTAGATCTCAACTGATTAACTTTGTTCAAAACCACTTGGAATGTCATTTTTGTGTGATATGTTTGTATTATATCTATACGAGCAAAAAACCCAGAAAAGAAAATTTCTCCAAATAGAATTAGCATTGGAGTTGATCAAGATTTTTTACCTATGTTCATTCATTTCATTTCGACAAATAGTAGTATACACTTAGGCTATCCTCAATGGAGTTTCTAAAATACAAAATTTTCTTAATTTGTTGAAGAAAATAGAGACTGGGTCTCTATATTGGCATCTTTTAAGCAAAAAGTGGTGGACTCCACGAACTTTTATCATAAATAGTATTGCTTTTAGAGACTGGAATCTCTAAAAATACCTAAATTATGAAAGTTTTGCATTTGAAGACTCCATTGATGATGCCCTTAGCATAAGAAAAGTAGTCTAATAAAAATGATCTTTTTTGGTTTGACTAAGGGATGATTTGGTCGAAACATTTTTATAAATTTGGAAAACATATTTATAATTTTAACTATTAAAATTGATAGTTCAAATTTAAAATAATTCAATCAAATATTTTGCATAAGAAGACCCAAGAACAATTTATTGTATTATTTCCTTAAAATAATTCAATCAAATATTTTTTTTCCTATTTTTGAGAGTTAAAATAGACTTTTCCTATTTAAGCGGTTTGCTATTTTAGTGTTATTCCAATAATATTCTCTATTTGAGATAGAAAGCACACCACAGTTGCTCGATATAGTCCTAGCCGAAGGGCCCGAAAAATATGATTAGCCCACAGGATAATAGGCTAGAAGATGAAGAAAGGCCTACAAATCTTTAGGCCCAAAGTGAGATAAGCCCATACGCAAATTGACCAAGCTAAGCAAAATATCAGATGGTGTAAGCACCTTGGAACCACGTACGAAGTCAAATGATCGGGAGTTTTTAGCGTGTTGAAAAAATACCTCAGGTCAGATGTCTGAGGTAATCTTATGGTCTGACTGTTTTTGGCCCGAGGAAAAGAACAAAAGTCTTCAATGCTAAAGTATTGATCCAACGGATGTGAGTAACCTGCCAGATCGAAAGGACACAGACACATGTCAATGAGCCTTGATGAACCAACTGGGCGGCAACATTAAATACTTTGACGTGCATGAAATCAGAAATACGTGTGGGAAAAAATATGGATACGATAACGTAGATGGCTAACCAACCAACGAGGCCCTTGGTAGAAAATTGCGGGCAGTCCTACTTGTTGATCTCCATGTCATCTATAATGGCCAATAGAAAATCTAATAAACCACTTAATTTGACGTGATTTCATCAAAAGGGCAACCATCAATTAAAATATAGAGTTCACTAACTCAAGACCAAATCGAGACTGTCGAGGTCAGAAATCCTCGCAGTTGAGGTTGTACGGTTACGCTTTGTCGAGCTGAACTTTCAGGTTGGGGTCCGAGCTGAACTTTCAGGTCGGCAACTGAACCTGCACAAAGAAAGGGAAGGAAATGGCGGGGTGATGACCCGGATTTTCCCCTCGGGTGTGCGAATGATTAGTATGTCTGAGCTGGCAAGGTAGCTGAGAGCATTTAATGACGAGTTACCTCTGAAATGAAGGGGGTGGAGCTCTATTTATACTAAATTTAGGTCGACAGCATTTAATGTGGTGCAGCTTTATGTCCCATCGGAACAACTGGCACTGAGGTCGGGGTTTTCCAGGGTCGGGTCAGCATCCAGGTTGGGCATTTAGCTGAATGCGCTGGGCTCGCCTCTGATTAGCCCGTCTCAACTCGGTGTGGGTAACTCACCCCAGCTCGGGGACCCCTCGTCAATCCCCCCCCCAAGTTGAGATCGAGGGGGTGAGATCTAGAATTGGAAATTTTTCCCGAGCTGGAGGTGCCCGACCCCGACAGAGTAGGGATAGCCACGTCAGCGGTGCATGCCCTTCAGATGGCTGACACGTCACCTGGTAGTTCTGACAAAATGCGACGTTTGGGCTCCCCGAGGCGATTTTCAGAAGTGCCTATAAATAGGGCCTTGACATCTGAGATTCATTTCACACTTCGCTTTCAACTTTCAAGAGTTTTAGGTCGGACACCAGAGTGGTCGGACGCTTTTAGCTCGGAAAGAATCTTCTTGGGATTTTCAGCTCGGAACCAGCTAGGTCGGGTCACATTCCGCAGTCAAGAGCAGTAGGTACGTCCCGACTCCCTTTAGTCATTATTGTACATTTATATTTAGTCTGTAGACAGGATGGGGAGGTCGGAGTCAAAAGATTCCCAGGCGATGGAGGTGAGGTCCTATGGTGGGCATGAGAGTCCGTCGAGCTCGGAGTCTACCTCAAATAGAGACCAAGGTGGAAAGAGCACCAGTGCGTCTCTAGGATCAGCTCGAAAATCTGGGCCCGGGGAGAGCGATGATGATTTCAAGTTATTAAGGTCAGACTGGAGCAAGAGGAGGCCGAGGCAGATCCTTTGGCCGACCTGGGAGACTTGGAAGATAGGGAGGATGAGGAGCTGCTAAATCAACTGGAGGGCGTCAAGATGCCACAAGAGTACCTAGCTGGAGTTTCTGCTGCCGAGCCGATTGAAGCAGTCCCGGTTAGTGTTGTTCGACCTCGGAGCTCGGCCATAGCCAGCGCTTCTTCAACTCGGGGGAAGAGGATTGAGCAGCTGTTCGCCTATTGCAAGCGTGAGTGCCATTCCACAGTGCAAATGGCCAACGCCAGGCTGAGGAACTGGTCAGTGGATCGTCATCACAAGCTGAAGGTTCCAGGTCGACACGAATCGGCTTGCTATCCTCCGGCTGACCACTTCACCATATACGATCTTGCATTCGACGTCATCCAGCTCTCCCTCCCCTGTTTTGTTGTCAACATCTTGAACTATTTCGAGCTCAGCCCAGGTCAGATGTCGCTGAATGGTTGGGCCGTGATGGTGGCCTTCTATGTGTTCTGCCTTGAGAAGAAAGTGGAGTCTACCTTGCGCAGGTTCAGGCATTTCTTTGTGTGCAAACCCAACCCGAAGCAGCCAGGGTGGTTCCACTTCGCAGCTCGGGTCGGCAACTCCATATTCATCAAGTGGCACTCTTCTAACAAGGGCTGGCATAATGACTATTATTGGGTGGAGCCGGCTGTGAACTCTGGGTGCAGGTTGGACTGGATTCCAAGTTTGAGGAAGACTGTCAATGATGACCCCAAGCTCTCAGAGGAGGAACTTGAGGAAGTTGCGGTGCTCAGGCCCGCGCCCGAGATGCTGATAGATATTGACAGCGTGCTCAAATGGGAGCGGATCTGGGATTCCAAGCTATTTGGTAGGGAACCTGACCTCTCGATGGATCATACCAACCTGCTTCCCGAGCTCGAAGGAGACGCGGGGTCTAGCTCAGAAGAGGGTCAGTTTGCAGGATCGGCGCCCGACCTCCCAATTGTCATGTCTGCTAGTCTTTTTAGGTTGGCTTTCGGCTTTTTTTCATTTCTTTCTTCTACATTTTGCAGGTATGGCAGATATGAGAAAACTCGCGTATGCCCAGGTGAGAAAGAAAAATGAAGCCAGCGGTGAGGCTTCAGCTCGGTTTGGCTTGGGAAGTGCTGCTCAGGATCAGAGGCAGCAGCCTAGCGGCCAAGTGTCAGAGGTCGGCTCCGAGGTCTCCTCCAAGGGGGCTTCGGGGTCCCCCTTACCCAAGAGATCGAGCTCGGGAGTGGCGATCCCGGAGCGCTCAGCATCTCAACCTGAGAGTAGAAGCGGCATCGAGCCGAATACTCCGGGAAATGTAAGGCCGCGGAGGTGAGCCTTCCCAACAAGGACTTCATGGAGGCGACCAAGGTGGCCCACGACCCCAAGTTGGCCACGGTCCCGGCAGAGTAGCTCTCGCTTGACCAGAGGACGACCACGGTGAGTCTTATCCAACTTCTGGTAAAGTTGTTTTTTAGCTCGGCTGATCGTTTTGCTTTCTTTTAAACAGGTCGAGTCCCACATCCTTTCGGCTCCCAGCTTTCTTGTCAGGGCCCAGACTCATTGCGTCGAGCTCGAGCAGCGATACATGGATTCCTGGGCCGAGCTTGAGACTTTGAGGGAGGAGGCCGCCCAGAGGCGCAAGGCGGACACGACGGAGATCGACCGTCTAAAGAAGGAGCTTAATGCAGAAAAGTCCCGGCGCGAAGCCGCGGCCAAGGAAGTCGAGCGCTACAAGCTGGAAAAGCGTGAGGCCGAGACGAAGCTCTGGGATATGGTGGACCAGGTCGGCACCAAATGAGAGAAGGCAGTGGAAGCCTTCAAGTCCAGTGATGCGGCCGTGGACTGGTTGGCCACGGAAGACGGGGCCATGGCCAAGTATGCCGAGATGGAATTCTACTTTCGGGGTCAAGTCGCAGCTCGGGAGAGAGCGAAGACCTTTTTTTCTGCCACCAAGAATGACTATATTGAAATCTTGGAGGCTTCGCCGCCGGAGTTCTGGGAGATTCCTGAGCTTCCGGCCGACCTGACGTCTCAGGCTAAAGAGGTGATGAAATTTGTCCAAGAAGGTATGGACCAGGTCGGGGACGAGGCTGATGCAACCAACGCCGCTCCTCCAAAATAGATTTTTGTAAATCAGCATGGGTAGGGCTTTTGTAATTTCGCCCAGGTTGGGCTCATTGTAATCTTACCCAGGTCAGGCTCTGTAATTGTTTTTTTTTTAATTCTAATGGAATTATTATTTTGCGTTTTATTCGAGTTCGTACTTGTGTACTTTTCCCTTCGCAAATTTTTCTCAAGTAAATGGGGTCGGGCCAATGTAATGGACCATTCAAACTTAAGTTAAAAAGAACCGAGCTGGACGCGATTAATGAATTATCATCCTAATCTGAGCTGGTTAACCAAACAACTTTATAATCGTCGCCAACCTGGACTCGTCAGTCCGATTTAAAATTGGTCAAACTAATGTTGACGAATGTTGAGTTCGAGTTTAAACCCAAACTAATATACCGACCTGAAGTCGGATTACTCCGAGTTGGATCTTAATCAGAACTGGCAAAGCTAATCAAATAGTTATTGATTATTCCCGAGCTGGAACATAGTCCGAGCTGGTTTAATTGATCATTAGCTCGTAATTAAGCGTGACCACCGCGTTAATCCGAGTTGGTAGTAGCTTTGTAGCTGAGGCACTTGGGCCCGGGTCAAGTATTGCGCTGGTTTGGTTGCTTAGGCCCTGGTCGGGCATTGCACTGATTTACAAAATGCATTGTATTAAATTTGTATACGAAGTACTTAGGCTCGGGGGCCGATTACAAGTAATGTTTTGGCTCGAGGCCTTAACAAGAGATTTCGGCTCGGGGCCTTTAGACAAAATACCGCTTCAGGTGTTCTGAGTGCCATGCATTCTTCAATAGTTTGCCGTTCTTGTCGTGGAGGTAGAAGGTCCCAGGTCGAACTTCTTTAACGACTTCATACAGTCCTTCCCAGGTTGGGGAGAGCTTGTTACCCGAGTGCGGCAAAAAGATGGCCTTTCTGAGTACGAGGTCGCCAACCTTAATAGGCTTAGGCTTGACCTGTTTGGCAAAGGCTCTTTGCATGGCAGCTTTGCTGGCCAGCATTCTAATTTGAGCTTTAGCTCGGAGCTCTTCAGCGAGGTCGAGCTCTTCACGGATCCGTGCTCCATTTATTTTTAGATCATGGAGGAAGGTTCTACCGGTCGGGGACCCGATCTCCACTGGCAGCACTGCTTGAGTACCGAAGGTCAGCTCGAAGGGTGATTCTCCCGTTGTCAAGCTGGTGGCGGTCCGCTGAGCCCATAACACCTTGAAAAGAATCGATGCCCACTGGCCCTCTGCTTCCTCCAGCTTGGTTTTCAGGCCCTGCAAAATGATTTGGTTAGTCCTTTCAACTTGGCCATTACTTTGAGGATGAGTAATAGATGAGAATCTAAGGTCGATCCCAATCTCAGCACATTTGCCTCGAAAGTATGCACTTTCGAATTGCTTGTCGTGGTTAGTAATGATGACATTCGGCACCCCGAACCGACAAATGATGTCTTTCCACACAAAATTTCAAGCTGCTTTTTCTGTTATTCTAGCAACACCTTCAGCCTCAGGCTATTTGGTGAAGTAGTCTACTCCTACAAAGGCGTGCTTCTTTTGGCCAACACTGGTTGGCAATGGGCCGATAATATCTAGACCCCACTGATAAAAGGGCCATGGGCTTATCATTACCGTGAGGTCTACCACAGGCTTCCTCTATACGTTGGCGAACCTTTGGTAGGTGTCGCACTTTTTTACATACTCTTTGGTATCTTGTTCCAAGGTTGGCCAGAAATAGCCTTGTTTTAATGCCTTTCGGGCCAGAGCTTTGCCTCCCAAGTGGTTTCCACATACCCCTTTACGGATCTCTCGGAGTACATAGTTTCCCTCCTCGGGTCCAACACATTTTAAGAGAGACCAAGTGTAGGCTCTCTTATAGAGTAGCCTGTCAATTATGACAAACCTTGAGGCCTGTTTATGAGTTTTTGAGCTGCTTTTTCATCCTCTGGGGTCATACCCCCCTCCAAGTAGTCCACGATTGGTTTGGTCCAATCTGGGCTTAAATTGAGCTCGGCTACGGCTTGCACCCCCAACTGAATACTCGGTTCGGATACTTCTTCCACATGGACCAGGGTAGGTCGGCTCTCGCCCAAGGCCAACCTGGACAGGGCATCAGCCTTCATATTCTCTTCCCTCGGAATTTGCTGTATCGCGAACCTTTTCAGCCCTAAGGTCAAATCTTTGACTCTTTTGAGGTAGGCCAGCATAGTACTGTCATTGGTTTCGAACTCTCCCGATATCTGATTAGAAACCAATTGAGAGTCGGTGCTCAGGTTGACTGTCTGTGCCCCGAGCTGAGCTGCAATTTTCAGCCCCGCAATCACCGCTTTATACTCCGCTTCATTGTTGGACGCCAGAAAGGTAAACTTGAGAGAGTATTGGTGCTCATACCGGGTCGGGTCGAGGATGACCACCTCAGCTCCGCTACCAAACTTCCCTGATGTCCCATCCATATGGACCTTCCACACGTCCTCCAGGTCATGCTAGGCTCAGCTAGTGCATTCCACTACAAAGTCCGCGATGGCTTGGGCTTTGATGGCTGTTTTGGGCTGGTAGGTGATGTCAAATTGACTCAGCTCAACTGCCCATTTCAATAGCCTGCCCGACGCCTCCGGCTTGTGCATGATGGATTTGAGTGGGGCATCCGTCATGACCTTAATCGTATAAGCGACAAAGTATGGCTTCAACTTTCTTGCCGCTGTGATGAGCGCGATGGCGAGTTTTTCCAAGGAAGAGTACCTCACCTCGGCCCCTTGCAAGGTTTTGCTGACAAAGTAGATCGGCTTCTGTTCCTTCCCTTCTTCTTGGACTAGTGCCAGTGTCGCTGCCACTGTTGTCCCCAAGCATGCTAGGTATAGTACCAGCTCCTCCCCCACCTCGGGTCGAGATAGTAGAGGTGGCGAAGCTAAATACCTTTTAAGCTCTTGGAAGGCATTCTGGCATTCTCTAGTCCATTCAAAGTTCTTAGGATTTCTCAATATCTTGAACAAGGGTGCACACTTGTCCGCCGACCTAGACATGAATCTACTCAGCGCCGTGACCTTGCCTGCTAACACCTGGACGTCTTTTACACAGGTCGGCGGTACCAGGTCGAGTATCGCCTGAACCTTCTCTGGGTTGGCTTCTATCCCACGGGCTATGACCATGAAGCCCAGAAACTTTCCTGCCTTGACGCCAAATGCGCATTTTTTTGGGTTTAGCTTTATCCCGAAGTGCTCCATTACGGTGAAGGCTTCAGCCAGGTCGACTTCATGGTCTTTTGCCCTTCTGCTCTTGACCAACATGTCATCTACATAGATCTCTATATTTAGGCCAATCTGATTTTTGAAAACCTTGTTTACCATCCGAGTGTAGGTAGCTCCTGTATTCTTGAGGCCAAAAGGCATGACCTCATAGTAGTAGAGACCTTTATCGGTGGTAAATGCAGTCTTCTCTTTGTCTCTGAGTGCCATCTTAATCTGGTTATAACCTTTGAAGGCATCCATGAAAGAGAGTAGCTCGAACCCGGAGGTGGCATCTACCATCTGATCAATCCGAGGTAGGGGAAAGCAGTCATTGGGGCAGGCTTTGTTGAGGTCGGTGAAGTCAATACACAGTCTCCATCCACCTGAGGACTTGGTCACCAGTACCACGTTGGATAACCAGGTTGGGTACTGGATTTCCTTTATATATCCGGCGTCTACCAATTTGTCCACCTCTTCTGCTATGATTTGTTGCTTATCATAATAGAAGTGCCTGCGCTTCTGCTTTACCGGATAGTGATTCGGGTCGGCATTCAGGTGATACTCAATCACTCCTGGGTCAATACATGTCATGTTAGAGGCAGACCACGCAAATATGTGTTCATTTTTCAGAAGAAATTGACTTATACATTTCTTGAGGTCATCAGAGAGTTCACTTTCGATCTTTGTTTTCATTGTTTCATCGGAGAATTCCACCTCTTAAAGGTTTTCAGCTGGGCTTCCCCTCTTAGCATCTCTCTTCTCTTCGGGAAAATCTGGTCCCCAGCCAACCTGATATTTGGGTTGGAGGAAGTTTTCATAACACTCCCGGGTTGAGAGCTGGGCTCCGCGGATGGTGGCTGTGCCGGCCGGGGTCGGGAATTTTAGGGCCTGGTGGTAGGTGTTAGAGATATGCCCTAATGCTACATATTTGGATGACATATATTGGGGCATTTTGACATTTACTTATGACATTAGTATTTATATGTTCGTTTACATATTGACATAATTAGGACATTCATATTCTCCTTCTTTACGTGTATGAATGAGTCCCTAGTATTTTCATTAGAGGAATGTATTCTAAAAGTGTTTAGAATATGTTGGCGTATTTCTTTAATATGATAAATACTTAAAGTGTTCATAGTCCTTAGATTATTTGATCGGGACTTTAATAATCAATTACGGACTATCACATGTGTTGTTACCTTTGATTAATATATAGATGTTAATGATAAAGGATGGTGAGCCACGTGCCATAATAGCATAGCGATGCGACTTACAAACATGTGGATGACTATTAGTTGAATAGATCATTGAATGTGACGTGAATAACAAATTACATGACTTTGGATTAATAATTTGTTAATCGTTGCGATTGTGCATGTAATCCTTATACTTGAGACATTACGGTTGTCATATGTATTGGGGTTTGATTTTAGCGTTTGGACAATGATTGTTTCGACAAACGAGATGAGATGCGTCCTCTCGCAGTTTCATTCATCTGGTATAGTGATTGACAAGTAGTGGTCAAGAGAGGATCCGTTAACTTCCGACGTGAGGCGATGTCCTATGCGATCCAAGTTTGGTTGTTGAATGAGGAAGTCTTGGCCAAGGCATGAATAATGGAAATGGGTTTTTCCATGTGTCATCTCTTATTCCACCATTTGGATCTATGCATCATTTCGAGTCTATGAACTTAATCGGATCATGGTTCTTACTCGACGGGACAATTAATGGAAGGATTGGATTGTACGATAATCGGCGACCATAAATAGATTCACTTGAATAAGATTTCATTACTTTATAAACTGTCTTGATACGTTGGTAGCTAGAACGTCACTCAAGAACTCTGAGGGTGTTTTGAGAATGACGTGAGACATTCTCTAAACAAATCGAATAGCTCGATTAACATTGAAAGTGTTCAACGTTTCTTCAGTGCTATATAGTAGTGAATCTAGAAAGTCACACACAATAGAGCATGGTGAATGGTTTTTCTATTGAGCTTGATTTAGTTTCTCTTAAATTGTTAAAGTGTTAACAATTGCGTTTATTTTCTCTTGAATTGTTAAAGTGTTAACAATTCGTTTAGTTTCTCTTGAATTATTAAAGTGTTAATAATTCATTTAGTTTCTCTTGAATTATTAAAGTGTTAATAATTCGTTTATTTTCTCTTGAATTATTAAAGTGTTAATAATTGTGTTTAGTTTCTCTTGAATTGTTAAAGTGTTAACAATTATATTTTGTTTCTCTTATATTGTTAAGGAGTTAACAATTGTGTAATTGTTAAGGAGTTAACAATTGTGTAATTGTTAAGGAGTTAACAATTGTGTAATTGTTAAGGAGTTAATAATTGTGTAATTGTTAAGGAGTTAACAATGATGTAATTGACCTGTTAAAAGTTATTGGGGTCAATATGCAATTATTATTAAGTGTTAGGGCTAATGTGAAAATATGAAAAGGTTATTTTCATAATTTCAACTAATTGTGATTAGGTTGAATATTTAAATACATTAGTGAAAAAATACTACAATAAAAGAAACAAAAGATGACAAAGGTTTGTCATCTTTTCTTTTCTAACAAAGAGACAACACAACCTTAATTCAAGGAAGGTTGTCTTCTCTTTTATTTCAAAAGGGAGACAAGAATAAGAAAAGAAGGAAAAAAGATGACAAGGGCTTGTCATCTTTCTCTTCTCTCCACACGTTGGAGACTACACAAGAGAGAGAAGAAGAGTTGTCTTCTTCACTTTTTTGCTAAGCCTCCATGGCTGAAAAACTAAGAGGAAAAACGCAGCAAGAAGAAAGAGAAGAAAAATTATTTTCTTCTTCATCATCTTGAGAGAACCATGGCTGAAAAATGAAGATGAACTAGATGAACTTGTTTTCTCTTCTTGTTCATAAAAACGCAGCCAAAGAAAGGGAGAAGAAGGAAATGGTTTTGCTCTCTTCCTCACAAACAAGCTCATAAATCTTCCATGATTATCTAGCACAAAACAACCACGGTAATGGAGAAGCGATTCTTTGCTCATGTGGACGGACAAGAGCTCTTGTATTTTCAAGAGGAGGTGTCTTCCATCAAGTGTGCAAAAATTCAGATCTATGGCTTCCATGAGTTGTCTACAAGAGGTATACTCTTCTACTATCTCTTGTCAATATATATACTTGCTATATATATGTTTTGCATATGTTAATCACATGATATCAAGATTAGAGTTTCATATGAACATCATGCTTTGAATTCCAGAAATTTTTGAATGTCATGTTTCGCTTCCGCTCGATTCTTAGCTAGATGATGTTTATAGCTCTAAAATATATGAGATCCTACAGTAGGTAAAAGGGACGGCCCTGAAATGGTTGAGTGCCACCCGACCTAAAATCCCGTTGTAAGTGGAGTTGTAATCCATCACAATGAAGTTGGCTTGCATTGAAACCCACTTATCTCCCTCTTCCAGTTTCAGTGGAAGGTTGATGACCCATTCGGCTCAGTGGGCATGCCTGGTGAATCCAGCCAAGGTGCCCCTCAATGGTCTAAGTCAGCTTCTGTCCAACCCCATTTGTTCAAATGCCTTCAAGAATAGGACTTCTGCCGAGCTCCCGGTGTCCACCATCAACCTCTTCACGGTGAAGTTGGCTATTTTGGCGCTGATCACCAGTGGGTCGTCATGGGGAAATATCACACCTTCCAAATCTTCTAAGGAAAAAATGAGCTCCTCCAACTCCGAGACCTGACCCCGCACCGGCCCATACTCTCTTCCGACTAAAACATGACCCTTCTTGCCAGCCGAGGTCTCTCCACCCGAAGCCAATCCTCCGGCAATGGTCTCAATCACAACTAGACGTCCGTCCCCGGCTTGGCGTTTGGGTGGACTTCTCTCCTTGTCCCTCTAATCTTGGCTCTGGGTCGGTTGATTATCTACATACCTTCGGAGGTGACCTCGAACTATCAGTGCTTCGATCTCTTGTCTCAAGTCTTTACACTCCTCGGTAGTTTGGCCGTAATCTATGTGGTAGCAGAAATATTTGGTTCTATTGCGCTTTTCAGGTCGGCCTTTCATTCTCGGGGCTGGAGGTAGGTGGTTCTGGTGCTGGATCTCCATTAAGATCTGTTCCCTTGAGGTGTTAAGTGTAGTGAACATAGTGAACCGGGGGTTTTGCTTGAGCTGCTGAGGCTGCTTTCCTCGGTCGTTTTGGATCTTACTCCCAGGTTGGGCTCGGGAGGTTTATCCCATTTTTTCGGTTTCCTTCTCCTTGTCATCGTCCCTCTTAGTTTGATGGATTTCTTCCGAGTGTATGTACCTTTCTGCCCGTACCATCAGCTCGGCTACGGTATCCACGGGGTCGATGGCCAAGGAAGAGGTAAAGGGTCCCGACCTAAGCCCACTTTGGTAAGCCATTAGTGCCATGAAATCCTCCAGGTTAGGGATCTTGAGGGTCTCTTCATTGAATCGGGCGGTGTAAGCCCTTAAACTCTCTCCTTTGTGCTATTTCACCGACATCAATGACAAGGTGTGACGTATTGCACGTCGGCTTCCAGCGAAGAGGGACAAGAAAGCCTCAGCCAGCTGATGAAAATTTGCAATAGAGCCGGGACGAAGTTTTTGGAACCAGTCCAAGGCATTGCTAACCAGGGTGGTTGGGAATGTTTTCATCTTCATGAGGTCGGTTATATCATGCAGAGTCATATGGTGGTCGAAGTTCAGCAGGTGGCTGGCTGGGTCTCCGTCCCCATTATAGACTGCCAGGTTGGGCATCCGGTTGTCGGTGGGCAATGGCGTTGCCAGTACTTCGGGCAAGAGTGGGCTTACGCCGAGCTGGTTAATGAACTTGGCTATGGCAGCCGTGGTCTTGGCCTGCCCGGGGTCGGCGTGGGCCGCCCTCTTTCTTCTCGCCTCCGGCTCCAGGAATCCTTCTCCGTCTTGTGCTCGGGTTCACCCCGGGGTCGGAATGCGGAACTGTGGGCGCATGGGCTGTGGTGTAGTTGCTTGTGGAACTGGGGTTTCCGCAGCTAGTCGGGCTACCTGCTCCTTTAGCTCCTGGAACATCTTAAGCATCATCCTCATCTCCAACGTCTGGCTGGAGTTAAGGTCTCCATCTATGTAGGGGTTGGTTTCTGAGGCTAATTGTATACATTGGCTCGTTCCAACATCGGCTTGGGTTTGATCTTGGCTAGGCACTTGCGTGGTTTCGAGGTCCTCGTCCGGGTTGGGTGATTCCTCTACCGGTGCGCTGTGGCTTTTAGTTTGTACCATGATGGTTTCTCAGTGAGTGGTGAGAAGAGCAATAGAAAGAACTCGTTTCCCACAGACGGCGCCAAACTGTCGAGGTCGAAAATCCTCGCAGCTGAGGTTGTACGGCTACGCTTTGTCGAGCTGAACTTTCAGGTTGGCCTCCGAGCTGAACTTTTAGGTCGGCAACTGAACCTGCACAAGGAAAAGGAAGGAAATGGCGGGGTGATGACCTGGATTTTCCCATCGGGTGTGCGAATGATTAGTATATCCGAGCTGGCAAGGTAGCTGAGAGCATTTAATGACGAGTTACCTCTGAAATGAGGGGGTGGAGCTCTATTTATACTAAATTCGGGTCTGGTAGCATTTAATGCGGTGCAACTTTATGTCCCATCAGTGCTTTATGTCCCATTAGAACAGCTGGCACTGAGATCGGGGTTTTTCGGGGTCGGGTTAGCATCCAGGTTGGGCATTTAGCTGAATGCGCTGGGCTCGGCTCTGATTAGCCCGTCTCAGCTCGGTGTGGGTAACTCACCCCAGCTCGGGGACCCCTCGTCAGAGACCTACCTCGAGAGCCGATAGAAGGTAAGTCTGATAAGTCTACCCGATCAAGGGGAACCTAATGATAATCAAAGATACACAAACCTAAGACAATGGGAAAACATTATTACCGATTATCCTTTGAGTACATATACATCACTGTACACATACTCATACCAATCTCACACATAATCTTTTCTAATCCTTCTATCCTACGTCTGCCATTGTATTTATCCCCTCATCAGGGGCTAAATATGCTAAGAACCAACCATGTCCCTGTTAATTAAAACCAAAAAGGATTGGCAGGGTCTTTTTGGTCCCGCTTACTCCTGATTGTAATTTCACGGGAATCTACAAATACAAATTTTTCATATTCTAAATTTTTTTGCTTCAACACTTAAATGTTGAAAAATTCATGTTTTCTTCAATGATCAACTTCTTTCTATTGTGTATATTCCTAAAGATTTTGTTCTTCTCACCATTTTATTAATCCACCTTAAAGTAGTAAAAATAAAATTATTTACCAACACGCTAGAGTAATTATTTTTCTAAAAATATTAGTACATAAAGTTAAAATAAAAATAAATCTAAATAAAATTAGAATTATAAATGTTGCTACTTTGTTTCAATGAAAAATCTAAAATTTTAAAATATAATATAAAAAATATAGTTAATAGAAATACTGTAATAGGAAGTTGAATAGAAAAACAATTTTTAATCTACAAAGTTTAGAACATATATTGAAGCGTGCTATTGCACCAAAAATTTATAGTTTTAGGATGAACCCAATATGAACCTAATTCAAATGAGTTTCTTATTATTGGAAAGAAAAAAAAAAGTGGAAAAAAAAGAATAAGGATCCCTCAATTTCAAAGCGTAATAAAGACACTTTGGCTCTAGCTAAGATGAAGTTTCTTTGAAATGCTTTTATACTTCCGTGACAAAAGAAAACGAAATTATGAAGAAAATTCAAGTCCATTTCACTCTCTACACCATAAGCTGGCAAAACCTCTAATTTCCCTCATAATGTTATTTTTTCCTGTGAGTTTTAGCCTATATCCCAAACTTTCTCATGAGGTTTAGTTTTACCCATATTCCCCATTAACATCAAACTTTGTCAAACAAAACCTTATGTTATGATAACAGATAAATTTATTTAGTACATATCTTGTTAAGTTTAGATATATTTGTTGCAATTCATTGTAATCTTTTATTCACACAATATCGTGATAAGCCTCATAGCAGATAGAACACATAACTGATAGTGTCACATTATGTACTATAAACACTACAAGAAAAATCGGTTTCGGTGATGGAGCGTCACTCTGCCCTCGCTTTTCGGCGAGGGCTAGGTAAGGGAGGAGGTTCCTTCGCCGAAACGGAGAAGGACAGGGCCTTCCCTCGCCAAATCGGCGAGGGACAAGACATCCCCTCGCCGAATTGGTGAGGGACATGACGTGCCCTCGCCGATTCGGCAAGGGGCGCTACTGTCCCTTGCCATTTTGGCGAAGGCACGTCGTGTCCCTTACCGATTCAACAAGGGACGTCGTGTCCCTCGCAGAATCGGCGAAGGGACGGGGTGGCCCTAGCTGATTCTTCGGCAAGGGACATGAGGTCCTTCGTCGATTCACCTTTCATATTTAGATTGAACAAATAAAATTAGAAAACTGAACAAAGGTCAATTCGAGCGATTAAGCGACGGACAGTCCTTGCCCTCGCCGATTCGAGAGAGGGACAGGGTCCTCTCTCGCCGTTTGAAATACTTTGCATTTGTATTTCAAGGCAAGGGCACTTACTCGATTAAAGTGAAAATGAAAGCCAACATTTTTTACGGTACATGAAAATAGTCGTAATTTATACAAATTATTTGTTCTAAGTTTACGTTTAACAATTACGATTATTTCATATAATAATTTATGAGCGTTTTAAAAGCATTTAATTTTAAAATTAAATTAATATAATATGAATTATTTGTTTTAAATAATTATACATAAAACTAATGAGTAATTTTTTCCTTTTTAAAATGTCCTGGATTGGCGTCTACATAACTAAGTCGTCCATATTTCGGCTTTGATTGTAACTCTACTTTATTTATCATTACTTACAAAACAAAATATGGCTTTTGCTATAAATTGTCAAACATGTTTACAACCTTTAAAAAATTTATGGGACAATTTGTTGTCTCGGTGAAAAATAATTAATTATATACAACATTAATATTTAATAATACAAAATAGAAACAATTACTTCTTTGAAATTAACATAACGAAATTATAAATAAAGCATTTTCTTATAAGAGTTAATGCATTACAAACATAAACTTAATTTTACATTGATAATTAATAAAGGATTACATGGCATGCATTTTTAATACATCAACACAACGACTTAATACCTAACCCCCCCTTAAAGATTACAAATTATTTTCGAGGTCTTACATAAACACACCTATATAATACATAACATAGTACTGCAATATCACTAATACATAACAAGCACACACTACACATCATGTATTAAAAATGTAGTAATATTGTTACATTTAGTAACAAATTCTACTAATGTCGATACTTCTAAGATGATAAAAAGATAGAGATATTAGGGAAAAATGTTTGGTAAATAGATCCACAGCATGTCGTCTTGAACTTTTTGGCCTACTTGGGCATTAGAAATGCATCCGTCATATTTTGGTGAAGCATTTAGATCAAGTTGGGGTTTAACGTATTCGCTGTAATTTGGATATTTTTTCATTGTATCCACCTCTTCATCTTTAGTCACTGGACGATTAGCTAAGTGGTGTTGTTGATCCCTATTTATCCTTCAAACAATTTAGATGAAATCTACAATTACTAATTTGAGATACTATGAGAAAACGCAATGGCATGTGGTATTTATAGAAACAGGGCATTGGATGAGAATATTGATAGCTTGGTGAGCGTATGAAGACAACTCTTCATTTTCTACAAAGGTCAATATATCAATGAATGGTTCGTGGACACGTGTTTGTTTGCCATTGGACTTGGATGAGTCAAATAATTGGGGACATGGTATTTTTTGTTGTTTGAAGATTTAAAAGATGTTGTGTCCATATCCTTTGCACAACGGGGCCTTATCAGTTCATACGACATTTTGCCCCGTGGTAGCTTATAAGATGTTCTCATAGTACTCATGACAAGATTGATCAATGGTTCGTATGATAGCCCGTGACAAGTAATATTATTGACGGGACTTCACGACATTTATGAAAGTTTTAAAAATTGTGATGGCAAACACGTTAATTATTACAAAGAAGAAAAAAAATTGTTTTCCTTGGAGACGTAAATGTATAGATGTCAATATGTAAAATCAATGTCCACATACATTGTGCACGCTAACACAATGCATTTAAAATAGGTGTTTCGCCATGTCTATTCCAAAACAGACCCCTAGTATTTCATTATATTCTGGCCGGGGTTCGTGGGCACGTGGACGCGCCCCATTGGTGTTCAATCGGTCAAATAATTGATGACATGGCATGCTTGGTACTTTGGAGATAGTTGGTGAAGCTGCTCAAGCCAACTTCTTTGCAAGACGTGTCCCTGGAAGTTTGGACTCTTTTATGAACTTTTTGTTGCGTGTATATATATATATATATATATATATCATCCTACTTGAGAACTAATTCATAAATATAATCTGTTTATTAATATTCTATTCAAATTGAGAATTAATAAAAATACAAACTATATAATATTTAAATGTAATTTCTAAATTAATTATTTAGATTTGTGTGTTTTTTCAAAATTACTACATATAGTAGTCAATTTTTGGTTCATAATCAACTTCGCGGAATTATTTATGAATTAACTTCATTTACATTATAATTTTATAAGCTTTTAAGTTAAAATAAATAAATAACTACTATTTCAATATTTTGTAATTTCATAAAAGGTAAAAAAAAAAACAAATCATACATTATTGACTCATGTTTTAATATGTAAAATTTTAATGTGTTATAACACATACAAAAAAAACAAAAAAAAATCTTCTTGTACACGACCTACTTCGTCAGGTTTTTGTAGACGGAATGGGCCGTCTTGAAAATTTAAGTCAAGTTAACCTAAGGTCAAAAAAAATAATTAGTATGAAAGAAAAAAAATGCCAAAAAAAATATAATAAAGAAAATGAAAAAGTGGGAAAAACAAACTACTAGCTAATTAATATAATTATTTTGATAAAAATATGAAAAAAGAAATTAATTAAACAAGTAAAAAAGTTTAAAGTTAATAAACAAAACAAAATTAAAAAAACAAAATAATAACTAATTATTATACTAATTATGTTATTAATTAGTTAAACAAATTAATGCATAAAAAAAAGTGAAGATAATAAAAAAAGGTGAAAAAAACAAAACAAAGTAATATTTAATTTATATAATATTATTGATGAAAAAAATGTATAACAAATTAACTATGAAAAAAAATAGTAAATATAATAGTAAAAAAATTGAAAAATAAATAAATAAATAGGAGACAGACCTGCTAGTCCGTCTCCTATATATAATCCAATGGGTGAGGCCCATTGGTTGCACCAATGGGCCTCCCCGTTGGTCCAAAAAAAAAAAAAACATCAAACCCCCTACCCCCCAAGTTGCGCAGCAGGTACCACCCCACCCCCTCCCTCCACCTACCTGCATCCCCTACCCCCTTACCCACCATACACGCATACCCTACCCTTTAACCCCCTTTACCCGTGTACCCACCTCCCCCAAACACCCCCTTACCCGTGTACCCTACCCCCCCAACGTGGCAAACCCACCCCTTACTCCCTACCCGTGAGCCCATCCATTTTTACCCATGAACCCACCCTCCACCCCCCTACCCATCAACCCACCTCCCTCTTGTGGCATCAAGGGTAATTTTTTTTTTGTTTTTTGTTATGTATTTACATATATATATAAATTTGTACATATATATATATATTGTATATATACATATGTAACAATATATTTTACTTGTTTTTGCTTTTGTTTTGTATTATTTAAGGTGTGAGAAGTGTTGTGTTAAATTATTATTTTTTTCAACATATAATTTTCGAATTTTATTTATTTATTTAATTTCCGTGATTTTTTTTCCAGTTTTATTTCATTTTTTATAACCTTTTTTTCCCGAATTGTTTAGGGAATTTATTGAATTATCTTGTTTTTTGTTTCCCCAAAATATGTTGTGTTAAATTATTTTTTATTTTCAACATTTAATTTTCAAATTTTTTTTATTTTTGATATTTTTTTCAGTTTTATTACAATTTTTATAACCTTTTTTTTGTCTGAATTGTTTATTAAATTATTGATTTATCTTGTTTTTTTTTGTTTTTATTATTTATAAACAATTTATACATTACAAATAATAGTTAACTTAAATCAATATATTGTAACTTAAATCAATATTTTTTTAATTACCTATTATTATAATATTAATAGCTAATTTGATGTGTTTGAATTTTCTACAGGTAGGTTTGGGGCATTGGAGTAATTGGTTGAAACGCTTAAAGATTCCATAGGCTCCGATTAGTTTGATGATTCATATAGTATTTGTTGTACAATCTTTTTTATTGTGCTTTTAAGTCCGTTTCATTAATTTAAAGTTATTCCATGAAACTTCATGTTGAATATATTGTCTGAATTGAGCCGTTAGGGTTTTGTGAAGATGGAGTTTAACTTTTTGTATGAAGGGGTGTGTTGGTTTGCGCAGTTGCATAGGTTTTTTCAAACTGTTGAAAATGTTGTTTTCTTGGTGTTGATTATGTTGCTTGCATTTGTGGTCCACTTTTTAAGTAAAGCTCACTAAAGTGAATTAATTTCCGATTAATTAAGACATAAGTAAACTTAAATTCGCAAGGCTTATATTTAAGTTTTACTTCATTGTTTCTAATTTTTAATTCCTATTTGTGTTACAATGTGTCAGTCATAATGGCATCATCACGTGAATGGATGTATAATCGATGGGTTAATGGATATATCAATGAGGGCTTTGTTCAAGGTGTGAATGAATTTATAACATTCGCAAGTAGTCAACAATATTACATGGATGGTGTAAAAATAAGATGTTCATGCATGAAATGCGAAAACTTGCAATATCTTACAACTGACATTGTGATAAAACATCTTTATACTAAGGGTTTCATGCATAATTACTATGTATGGCTTGCTCATGAGGAATATGTGTCGAACAACATAAGGGTCACTGAACAACACGTTGGTAATAATATGCTACACGACTTAGATTGTGGAAATAACTATCAGACAATGGTCTTTGACGCTGCTGGTGTAGATATGGTAAGGGATCAGAACGTGAGTGAAGACGTACCAAACATAGAAGCAAAAGAATTATTTGATTTGTTGAATACCTCTGAAAAACCATTATTTGCGGGTTGTAGGAATCTTACCCATTTGTCTGCTGTGACTCGTTATCTAAATATGAAATCAGAACATAATATGAGCAACGACCTATTTGACTGTGTAGTCTCAGAATTTATGGAGTTGATGCCTGTAGAAAATAACCTACCTGAGAATTTATACAGGTTTAAGAAAATGCTGAAGCCCTTAAGGTTAAGTTATCAGAAGATAGATGTATGTGTAAATGGATGTCTTTTATTTTATAAGGACATATGTTCACTTCAAAGTTGTCCCCATTGTGGCCACCAACGCTTCAAGACAACAACAGAGGGTAGAAAAGGGAGTAAGCTTATACCTTTCCAACAATTAAGATACTTCCCATTAACATCGAGGTTAAAAACATTGTACATGTCGAGGGCTACGGCTGAACACATGCAGTGGCACAAAAAATACCAAACAGAGGATGGTCATATTGGTCACCCTTTTGATGCTAAAGCATGGAAACACTTTGATATCGTACATCCAGATTTTGCTGATGAAGCTAGAAATGTTCGACTTGGTCTTTGTTCAGATGGGTTTACACCTTACAGTTCCAATGCTCAACCTTATTCATGTTGGCCAGTGATATTAACACCCTACAATCTGCCACCATGGATGTGTATGAAGGATCCTGTCATGTTCTTGACAATGCTCATCCCCAGTCCGAAAATTCTGGTAAAAAATTAGATGTGTATTTAGAGCCTCTCATTGATGAATTACAAGAATTATGGTTGGTGGGAACAACGTGCTGTGATGTTTCAACAAAGACAAATTTCTAATTGAGGGCAACCTTGATGTGGACCATAAATGACTTCCCAGCTTATAGTATGTTATCTGGCTGGAGCACTCATGGAAGACTGTCGTGTCCATATTGCATGAATAACTCTGATGTTTTTCGGTTGCAAGAAGGAAGGAACAATTCAATCTTTGATTGTCATCGTAAATTCTTACCAAGAAACAGTTCTATACGACGTTATACGAAAAATTTCATAAGGGGAAAAAGAGAGATTTGTGGGCCTCCGCCCATATTAGATGGTGATCAAATATGGCAAAGTATGATGAATTTGCCAAAGATACAAGAAATGACGAATGACATGAAAAAAATCAAGTTGCATGGGTTTGGGGAGTGGCACAACTGGACAAAAAGAAGTATTTTTTGGGACTTACCTTACTGGAAGACGCATATTGTACGCCACAATTTGGATGTCATGCATATAGAAAAAAACGTATTCGACAATGTTTTCAACACTGTTATGGCTGTCAAAGGAAAGACAAAAGACAATGTAAAAGTGAGAAAAGACATGGCCGTGTATTGTGACTGTCCTGAATTATGTAGAGAGTACACGAATGTGATTGGTGTTTATACTTTCCTTGTGGTTAAGAGAAAACTACTTCTTGAATGGGTTGGAGAATTAAAATTTCTCGATGGCTAGACATCAAATTTAACGAGATGTGTAGACATGCAACAACTAAAGATGTCACACATGAAGAGCCATGACTGTCATGCCTTTATGGAAAGATTGTTGTGATTGCATTACGTGAGCTGATGCCTAAACAAGTTTGGGAGGCTTTTGCACAACTTAGTTTGTTCTTTACCAACATATGTTACACAAGTCTACAAATGTTAGATTTGGAGATGATGCAAGAAGACATTGTCATGACTCTTTGCAACTTGGAGAAACTGCTACCTTTTGCATTATTTGATTCAATTGAGTACTTGCCTATTCATTTAGTCCACGAAGCGATTTGTTGTGGCCCTGTATAATATCGGTGGATGTATCCCTTTGAGAAATTTTTGCAAGGCTTGAAGAGGAAAGTAAAGAATAAGGCATATGTGGAAGGATCCATTTGTGAAGCCTACCACTTATTGGAAATGTCAACTTTTTGTTCTTATTATTTTGAAGAGCATGTGGCCACTAAGAGTAAAAGGCTTGGTCGGAATGACCAATATGACGATGTGGAACACCCGATGGATGCTTGGCTATATTTACTCATTTGGGCCGCTCAATCGGGAAATGGAAAGAGATGACAATAGTGGAAGACGACTTGTATTTGGTACACTTCTATGTATTGATGAACTGTGTAGAGGTACAACCTTATGTCAGGTAAGGATATGACAACTTATCAATATGTTAATGTGTTGGGCGATAATTATACAATAACAAATTGACTAATATTTGTCTATTTGCTAGCATGTTTGAGGAATACCATCGCAACCAATATGGCCCATTGACTCCGGGAGAACTCCAACTACAGGTTGACAAGTTTTTCCCAAAATGGTTATATGACTATGTAAGTGCATGTCTCATAAATAAAATTCATTTTATCCCTTACAGTATGCATACCTTAAAACAAGAGTGATAATATTTGTAGGTTAAGCACATGAATGATGTAGATCATCGTGTACAATGTCTTTCAATGTGGCCTTATAAATTGGTTAGGATATCATCAAGATACAGGGTGAATTAATACAGATTTGCCACACACGAATATGCTTCATCGATGACCACCAATAATAGTGGAGTATACGTGAAAGGGATAAGTGATGGCGGGACCGGGGATATTGGCTACTATGATGTGTTGCACAACATTATTCAACTTGAATATAATAATCCAACGTTACAACATACAAGGGTAGTTCTCTTTAAGTGCGAGTGGTATGATACCACGAATGATAGAGGTGTGAAATACTATCTTAAGTCTGGTTTGGTTGAAGTGAATGTGAAGAGAAAGTATCCCAACTATAAACCATTTGTGTTGGCCGTCCAAGCTCAGCAAGTGTATTATTGTAGATATCCAGGGGCTATGGGGAATCGAAAAAATTGGCAGGCGGTAGTTAAAGTACGCCCTAGAAATATTTATGCCATGTCTGAAAAGGAAAAAGAAATGGAACAAAGAACAAGTTTTCAGTCCGATGAGATGAATGTGCTCGTAGAAGAACGAAATGATGAAAATTTGGCAACAATCCATCATGACTCGGGTGAGAACAACGAAATATTGGAAGATGATACTAACGACAATTATAGTCAGCCTATAATTGATGAAAATGAGGACGAAGAACATGAAGAATACGAAGAAGAATATGAAGATGAGACTGAGGATAAAGAAGAATATGAAGATATTATCGAAGATGAAGAGGAATATGAAGATGATATTGAAGATGACGATGATGATGATAATGGTGATGAAGATGATGAAAATAGTGAAGAAGATGATTGAATATTAGTCTTTGGTAGAGTCATTAGTTGTTTTATGAACTTATTGTATTTTTGTTTTATTGCAACTGATGTCACAGTAGATTTGTAATAAACATTAATGTGCTTGTAAGCTGTGAACCTAAGTAATATAATCTGTGAACTAATGATAACTGTGTTTAATTTCATATGGGAAGTGGTAACGATAAAGACCCCAATTTTCCTAAAAAAAATAAATTGTCAAGCCCATTAGGTAGGTGCAGAGATCGTGGGCAAGCGCCAAGCACATCAACAGATGAGTAATGTAAATTAACTATCATTATTTTACTCATTTAAAATTAATACTTGAGTTCCTTATTTTGTATCATAGTTGACAACTTTGCATGGTGTACTATAACAGGTGAGCCATTACTTGGTCGAGGACAAATAGCTGGTCAGCCTCCAAATGTTCGTCAATCTATAGGTGCACATGGTTTACAAATGCATAACTCGAGCTCAGCCTCCATTGGTACGGAGCAGCGGGTGGCAGACACTCCACTTCTACAACAGGTAATGCCTCATGAACTTTCATACTCATCCGTAGCTCGCGCTGCCTATGTAGCTGGGCATATGACTCCAAACCTTCCGCATCACCCTCACGTAATGGATACCTAAACCACTACCTCATTCGGATTGCAACAAGGTTTTGATGATCTACATGTTGAGAGGGATGACACTCCTGCACATGGTGACACACAATATCCCCCGATGGCTGAGTCATCGAGAGTTGTAGAAAATTGAGCTGATAGGGTTCCGGACTGGATGACATATGGATTCTCGTCTATGGAAGAATTTGCAATATGGGCCACGGATTCACGCAAGCATCTGAAAGTTAAAGGTGCTAGGTAAGTAGAATTATTCGGCCTACATGCGTTTTTTTTTTAAAGTTAAGTTTCATACCATATAACACAACGATTTCTTTTATAATTTGTAAATGGGATCCATATAACGCAACGAGATATATTTGGAAGTCACTACATGCAGGATATTTAGAGCCTTGGACAACTTGGGGAGAGATTCCGCCCAATGTGAAGGACAATTTTTTTGATTACTTTAAGGTTCGAAATACGAATTCAATTTATATATTATACAAACATATTATGTACTTGAGATATATATCTGATGTACTTTCTATATTTTTATTATATGATGCATAGAGGATGTTCAAGTGGTATCTGTCATGCCCCGACCCCGACCCATTACTAGGTTAAGGCCGAAACATGACATGTCAATGCTTAACCCCTGCAAGATTTGAAAGTAGAAACCTGAACAGTTATAATTTCCACAAGAAGTTCCAAAAGACTTCCAAACTTCTCCCAAAATATCGGCCTTAAAGGTTTATAACACCCTATTTTATGTTACAATACCCGAGTCCACCTGTCAATATTTCAAACCTAGGCCTACTTAGTAGAGTAATCAACTTAGCTAGATATCTAGTTGACCAAAAGAATATTACAATAGATTAAATATTTCAATTATACAAAATCATGCTTATTACAACAAGGAGTACATCTTCACAGGCAAGCATGTAGATCACAAAAGCAGGAATTCAACTCATCACATCAATGAAGCTTGCAACCATATGGGAGCTTGCTCGGGCTAATCTTCACATGAGATTGTTAAAAGAGGGATGAGCTAATCCTGCATATAGTTCAGTGAGGATGGAAACAAGGAAGAGTTTTCACAAAGGTTTTATCTTTTCGTAAACCTCTTTCTAAAACCATGCTATGCATATACAACAAGAATAACCAGATTAACATGGGTGACAATTATACAAGAATGAAATAAACAACGTACTAATCAGGCATATGGCAATAATATCAAAACAATTACTCAATCCTACTCTCCAAGGGTTATACCTAGCGAGAGTAGATAAAAAGGATAACTCAATTCTACTCTCCAAGGGTTGTACCAAGCGAGAGTATATAAAAAGGATAACTCAATTCTACTCTCTAAGGGTTGTACCAAGCGAGAATATATAAAAAGGATAATTCAATTCTATTATCCAAGGGTTGTACCAAGCGAGAGTATATAAAAAAGATAACTCAATTCTACTCTCCAAGGGTTGTACCAAGCGATAGTGAAATCCGGATATATACCACGAATTTACAACAGTAGCCAAGACCTATACTTGACAATCCAATACCGCAGGGGAGAATCGGAACTTCTAGCATGGGGTTTATTAGATTGCATGAACTACGGGACGTTAAGGTAGCCGAGACCTATACCTGACGGTCCAATGCCGCAGGGATAATTGGAACTTCTACCATGCCCGATATGAAAGGTTATAACCTTGATATAGATGTAACATAATAACCCGACTCTCCAAGGAAAAACACCGAGCGAAAGAGAGGGACTAGGATAGCAACAAAGTAGGTTACTTTCGTCACAACAGTAATAACAAGATATAACATAATGAATATTCATATAATCATCTTGCATATAAACTTAGAATGAGTTACATAGCATTGATATAAAGTACCCTTAGAAGTGACAAGTTCAGGATGTTTGCAATGTCTACCTAAGTCATTTTCATTATATAAACCATTAGCCAAGTATTAGATATCAGACAACCACATAAAACCAATTAACTCAAGCAATTATATCGAAAAAGAGACTTCCCGATCGATCGGAGGAGATTCCCGATCGATCGGGTGGCATGAAAACAAAATCAGTGTTCTGTCCGATCGATCGGGAAAGGTAGCTGATTGATCGGACATAAGGCATATTTGGCACGAACCATTCCCGATCGATCGGGCCTCATCCCTAATCGATCAAGACCTGCACAAAATGCCCAAAATGCCAAAAACAACATAAATGTCTTCCATTTCATGTGCTACACCAATTAAACTACCTCCAATCAATCACATACCAATTTTTACCATTCCCAACTCCAATCTCAAACATCTAAACATACAAGAACTCTATCCTAAAGCCACCCAACTCCAAACCAACTCATACCAACACATCAAACATACACCAAACTCTTATTGCATACCATAAGCATGAAACCAACCAATATACACAACATAATTTTGAATGGGCTTTAAGAAAAGCTTTTGAAAGATCCCTCACCTTAGATCTTGAGTTTGAATGCAAGAAAAACAAAAGATGGAGCTATAAATGCTTGTAGATGCAAGAAAATAGCTTGAATCCTCATTCTCCTTCCTCTTTTCTTCTTCTTTTCTCTCTCTTTCCCTCCTCTATGGACGAAAATCTGAGTGTGGTGTGTTGTAGTGTGTGTATCGTATGTGTTGTGTGTGTGAGCTGCTGTATGTGTGTGTGTGGTATGTGTAAATGGTGTTTTGTTTTGTGTATATGTGATATGTATATGTGTGTGTATTGTTTTGGGTGTATGTGTGTGTAGTGTTTTTGTGTGTGTATGTGGTGTAATGTGTGTGTTGAGTGGGTGAGTGTGTATTGGTGTGTGTTTGACTTGGATGAGACCAAATAGTGTTAGGATATTTTGTTATTTTGCTTTAGGACAAGAGTGCCCTTGAACTTGCTTGCGTATTACTAGTTTGCCATTCTAGTGTTAATTCTAACTATCTTGATTTTAGTTTAGTTACTCTAGTTAGTTATTGAACTTAGTTGGTCCCAATTACTAGCTACACGATATAATTTACTCACATGCACGTTAAACGATGAAATACACGTAAATCGAGATAAATGCACATAAATCAATTTAAAACATGTAAAATGATTTAATTATTATCTACGTTACCTAAATTATCCTGAGACACGTAATTAAATTTAAATACACGTTAAACGATAAAATACATGTAAATCGAGATAAATGCACATAAATCAATTTAAAACATGTAAAATAATTTAATTATTATCTACGTTACCTAAATTACCTTGAGACACATAATTGAATTTAAATGCACGTTAAACGAGGTATATACTGGTAAAACGATGTAATTACATATTAATTAACATAAATGCATATTAAATGATGCAAAATATATGAAATGCTATAAAATGCATATGGGCTCTTTATTGGCTCGGTACGAGGTCTCATAGTATCCCTGCCATGAAGCAACCATTTGCGATAGGTTCAACTTTTTCAGGAAAAAATGAGTAACAGATAACTTAAGCAAAGCCCGTAGGCTAGATAAGAAGCCATCGTGGCTCTTGCAGGATGTATGGGGTGGAATGAAAGTGGTGTGGAGTTCCCCAGCATGGTAGGACAAATCTAAATCAAACTCTGATAATAGAAGGAAAAATCCATCAATGCACCATTTAGGATGTATCCTCGGACATGAATGGCCAAGGAGGATGGTAAGAATAAAGTTGACTGTACTGCAATAAGTGTTAATTAGCCTATAATTTTATCTTCTACATTACATATCGAGTTGTTTGTTTTGGTGAATTTTTAATGTAGGCCAAAGAACGGGGGAATGGAATGACTTTTGTTGATGTTTTTAACCAAGCACATCGCAAGGGTGCTGACGGACCTTACATAGACGCTCGGGCATAACAGACTGAGGTAAGCTAGTTTCTTTAAACTTTACAACATTGAAGATTGATATATACAGAGTTTAAACAAATGTTTTATCCAAACTGACGTCAAAGAACTCTAAATTTTAAGGGAATTTGTTAATTGTTCATTGTACCCCTAATTATATGAAATCTAATAATGCCAAGTACATTATTGAACTGAGGTTAGTGCGTTGAATGGAAAAAAACTTTAGTAATCTCGCATGCTTGTTTGATAGTAAGTTAAAGTTGGTTCAACGATTTAATATCTAAGAAAGTTAAGTAAAGAATATTAGACTGGTATGATAATTAAGATTATAGCCATAGTATTTCAATAGCAAATGGAAATGCATACATGAATGTCTAATTTTGATTAGTAGAAATGCTATGATGGCCTTAGGAACTTGTTTAATATTCATTGTATTTGACTATCAATGCTTATATATTGCGTTGTGGCTATCTCTATTATGAGTACAGGTAACTGAGTAGTTCACGGTACAGAGGAGACTCTGTCCGTTTGTCGGGTCCGAAATATTTTTGGGAATTTGTTAATTCTTGATTACAAGCTTAATTATATGACATGTAATGATGCTAAAGGTGTTTTTGAACTTAGGTTCAAGTTTGTAATGGATAAAACTTGAGTAATATTACATTCTTTTTTGCTACTAAGTTATAGTTAAGTAACAAAATTTAGACTGATATGATAATCGGAATTATAGCCATAGTATTGAAATAGCTAAAGAAAATGCATTCATGAATGTAATATTTTGTTTAATATTTCAATGTGTTTGAGTGTGAATGCTTGTATATTGCGTTGTGGCTATTTGTATTGAGTGCAGGTAATTGGTTAGTCCACGGTACATAGGAGATTATGTTCGTTTTTCAAGTCCGAACTTACCCTTTCAGCGTGGGGTATTGTCGGACTGTGACATTTTTGTGACAGTATATGTATGGTTCCCCTGATGCTTGTTTTGTTTGTGTCATAAAAGATTATGTAATTTTTTTTTTTTGGTATGACACCTAACTTGTCAATAATATTCATGTCTCTACGTGTTGATATATGTGCGTAACAGGCTCGATACAAGGAACCGCTTGAACAAGCATCACAGCTAACAGAGGCATCCGAGTCCAATTCAACTCCAATGCCTGTTGATCATAACGCATTATTCTTAGAGGCAATTGGTAGACCACGCAAGGGTCGTTTATATGGAGTCGAATCACAAGTCTCAGTGGCGTCTACATCGACCAGTTACCCGGTTGTCAAAAGCCACATCACGCAAAAAGATCTCCAGGATGCAGTTGTTTGAGCCACAATATATTTGGAAGGCAAGCTGGAACAAAACAACGAGGCGTACAATAAGCTGCAAGACAAGCTGGATAAGCAGACCGAAACGTACAACAAACTCCAACAAGAGCAGAACGAGACGTACAACAAACTCCAACAAGAAATTTTCTCGCAACTACGTGAACTCCAAGCACAGCTAGCACTATTTGCTTCAAGGTTACCTGTTCCTGCACAACAACAGTCTTTGTCGTCTTCGTCTTCATCTTCGAATGATGGACAAAGGGAATAGAATTTTGAACTTTTATACTATTATGACATTATAAAACTCCATTACAATTAGACTGTAATATTTTTTGGATTTACTATGAACAAATATATTTTCATTTTTGTTAGCTAAATTTATAAATATATTGTTTATAATTTGTTCTGGAATACAAAATATTTAATTGACAGGTGAAACAACTTATTATAGTAAAAATTATAATATAAATTTAGAAAAATATAAATTTACATTTATGCGAGGGCTAAGCGAGGGATCGGCGAGTGATGAAAAAGCGAGGGCATGGAGAGGGACGAAATCGACAAGGGCATGGCGAGGGACGATTTATGCGAGGGCACAGAGAGGGACGAAAAAGGCGAGGGCACGGAGAGGGACGATTTATGCGAGGGCACGGAGAGGGACGAAAACGGTGAGGGCATGGAGATGGATGATTTATGCGAGCGCACGGAGAAAGACGAAAACAGCGAGGGCTTGTTGCCCTCGCATAGTCGTCACTGAAATTGTCACTCGCCGAGTCGTCACCGAATGGCGTGGGGTCGGCAAAGGACTGTAATTCACCGATAAAGGTTTCGGTGAGGGACGATTCCCCTCGCCGGGCCTTCACCGAGACCCTTTCGGCGTCGGCACGGAGAGGGAAATCATCCCTCGCCGAAACTAAATTTTGTTGTAGTGAAATACTATGCATCTGAAGTAGTAATATACAAGAAAAAATTTCCACCTTGTAATTTTTCAGGGTATCAGAGTTTACATACCAAAAGGTCCTGAGTTCAAAACTCACTCCCACTCATTTAAAATATTAAAATTATCCAAGTGCAAGGCTTAAAAACTAATTCCGCCTACACTTGCAGGGGTGTGTTAAAGATGATAAATAATATAACAAACCCTTTTTAATAGCTTAAACTTTTAGATGAGGTGGTCACTTAACATAGTCTTTTCTCCCATTGCCCATCATTAATCTTTTCACTGATCTTACCCTCTATCGCATCATAGTTGATGTATTACAGTATGTCACTATTACTAGTCTAAACATTGCCTTGTCCGTCAATAAGGTTTGTCAGTTTATGCATCAACCAACAGAACCTCATTGGACATGAGTCAAATGCATACTGAGGTATCTCAAAGGAACAGTCAATCATGGTTTTCATCTCCGAGCCTCCTTTAGCTTTGCTCTTCATGCATATTCCGACTCTGATTAGGCAGGTTGTCCAGATGAGAGAAAAAACACACATGGAAATTGCATCTTTCTTGGGCCTAATCTCATTTCTTGTTCTACCAAGAAACAAACAACAACAACTCGTTCTAACACTGATGCAACTACTAAAATTTGTTGGCTTCAGTCTTTTAAAGATCTCTCAATTGTCTAGCTTACTCCTCCTACTCTTTAGTGTGACAATATTGATACAACCCATCTCACTTCCAACCCTGTGTACCATGCATGAACCAAATATATTGAAGTCGATTACCACTTTGTTAGAGAGAAGGTTGCTGCTAAACAACTTCAGGTTTGCTTTATCTCACGGTTGATCAGCTTGCTGACATCATGATGAAATGGCTCTCTGTTACTCGCTTTACTTGGCTTAGGGACAAGCTTGTCATTTACAACCCGACTTCGCTTGAGGGGTGTGATGACAAATAAATTTATTCAGTACATATCTTGTTTAGTTTAGATATATTTGTTGTAATTCATTGTAATCTTTTATTCACACAATCTAGTGATAAGCCTTTCAACAGGTAGAACATATATTTGATAGTGTCACATTATATACTATGAACACTGTGCATATGAAGTAGCAATATACAAGGAAAAAATTTCACCTTATAATCTTTCATGTTGAAAGACATTTTCATCTTTTTTATATTTCAAAACAAAAGCAAAAGAAAAAGGAAAAAAAAAATAGTTCATTCAATATAAAGGTCTACATACAAAATCATAAAAATTTAATTTAGAAAAACAAAAAAAGATAAAAATAGCTTATTCTACGATATTTGTGTTATGTGCAAGGTTAATGAAAAATAATATTTACTTTAAAATCTATCCTTTTTTATAGATATAAATACATCTAAAATTAAATTCTATATTTTTTTTCTAACTCAATTGATATGGTTCTGCTGCATCAGAATGAACATTTGTGAGAATAACCATACTAAACAATCATTGGCTTCATAACAAATGGATATTGCTTACTTGGGCCATGCATATTGATAGAAAATGTGAGTTTTGTCATTATATATTCCTCATACATCAGAAAATCAGAAACTCTAAAACCATCTTATAAAATCCTGAGCTACTCCACTTTATTTGCTAACAGAGTGTTTGAAAACCTTTGTGATATAGAATTCATTTGATTTATATATGAATTCCGTAACGATTTGTATTTAAAAATGAATTTTTTTATTTGGAACTGAAAATAGTATTAAGCCAATTTTAAGATTTGTAAATATATTTTATTGTAGGTATTCTTTTTATGTTCCTATACTTTGAAGCTTTATTTTTTAAATTTTGACAGAAAAATATATTCCATCAATATCACTAATTATTTTTAAAATTAAATTAAATTAATTAATATTGATGAATAAGTAATATAAATAGATAGATGAATAAATAACATGAATAAATAATTTGTGATTTTAGATGTCTAATTAAGTATTTTAAGATCAACTGAATTTAAGGGTGGATGAATAAATAACGTATACCTTGGGCTTTTAATTTGAAGACCAAAAAGAGGTTTGGATTAAGAAATATGGAAAATAAATTTATCGTGAACAAGCTTGCAAGAAGAAGAAAAAATAATTGCATAGGAAATGAGAGAAAAAGACCAAGAGCAATAAGAAAGAAATAAAACTTAGAGGGTAGTTTAGTTTTTAAAAGATGATTGACTAATTTTGTGGCTTGGAATTACAAATTTCACATCTTGAGCAAGAATTTGAATAAAACTTGACTAAATCCAGGATTTGCAAATCTTGGATTTTTAATTTTTTAAAGAGGTGCTTCCAAACACAAAAAGTTAGATTTGTAAATGAATTCCACAAAATTTTATGGAATTCATTTATTCCAAATAGTATGTAAGAAAGAAAATTTCTACAATTGCTGAAGTAAATAAAGCCCACAACTAATGTGTCCCTGGTGAAGTTGGCGCCCTATCTTCGTGTCCTTAACAATATAATTAGATGGAGTGAACACAAAAAAACGATTATGATCACAAGTCAATTGGGCAACAAATAACAAACGCTTAGTAAGAGAAGGCACAAGTAAGAAAGGGCAATTTAGTGAAGAGCCAGAGGATAATTTCAGAGAAGTTTCACCAGTATGTATAATAGGGACTCCTGCATTATTACCAATTAAAACATCATCCGAACCAAAATAAGGCTTCTTACCATTGACATTAGCATCATCTGGGGTCATATGATGAGTAACCCCCCGTGTCGATATACCAATTAAGGTAAGAAGTATCAGAAACTTACATCGCTGTAAAGGCATTAGTAGTGGAATCAATTGCGTCATCAGGGGCCCAACAGTTATTAGCATTATGATAAGGGTATCTACATCTATAACAGACAACATGGGGAAGGGGGGGCGGGGGTGGGGGCAGGGCCAGGGGGAGGGAGGGAGGGGGGAGGGCCTGATTGAGAAGCCGAATTTGAGCCAGATTGAGAAGTTGAATTTGAGCCAAATTGAGAAGTCGAATTTGATTGGGTGGCATGACCACGACCACCGCCCCGACCCCTACTACAACGGCCACCACGTGAGCCACGACTGACATTAGTAGATAAGGAAAATTGATTGCTAGGTGGTGAAATTTTTGGACTTGGCGTGGTTATGAATGCCGCGAACTTATCTGTCGAGTGAAGTAGTCCACAATCTTATAAGGTGATTTTACATTTTCTGATTTTAGGCTCGGGAAGGTAGAAATCACTTGTTTTTTGAATGTGAAGTTAGTAAGAGAATTTGGATTTTTTTTTCTTTTTTTTTTTGGTCTAGAGTAGGAGAATTTGGAATCAAGGTCTTCACATGTGCACCATTAATAATCAAATTCTGAGATGGGATAACATTGTTCAAAAGGGCAATTGGTTTTGCCGTGGATCAAGCTTGTAAAGAGTTTTAGCTAGACTTTTCTTTGCATTGTTGATCTATAATTTTTTTTTTTTTTGCTAAGCAAACAAGTAAATATATTCATTGATCAAAATATGTACAACCAGCCAAAAAATACACCTCAACCAAACAAAAATAGATGCCTAACCTTCTATGCAACTGTGTTTAAGTCCATGTTCCAGGCTTTACATATATCTCTATCTTGTATACTATATTTGTATCATTTCCTTATATACATTTTATTTTTTTACATCAAAACAAATACAACTAAACAACTATTCTTCACTGCTAGTTTCACCCTGATAAATTCTCCTATTCCTTTCTGTCCAAATATGAAAAATAGTTTCAACACAACACTTTTAAATGATGTGTTTGAGCATTTAACCGTGATTCATCTAGTAATTTAATCCCAACAATTAACCAGTAAGGCCCCTTTGGCATTTTGCTTCCCCTTCTCCATAATCGGCGAGTAAAACAACATTCAAAATTAAAATGATCTCTATTTTTAATGTGTCCCCTGCAAAAAATAAAAAGTGGATCCACATTCAAACCCCATTCGATCATTCTATATTTGGTGGGCTATCGATCATGCCAACAATCGAGGTAGTAAAAGCATGGGATTGCCTGCTTGAACCATACACTATTATGCCAATGAACTTTATGACTTGAAGTGAATAATAGATTGCACGGGCAAATCTATCTAACAGAGGTGCACTTGTTTGACAAAATTGTCTTTAGTGTTATGCTTAATTCATCTTCACCTTAGGTTCAGAAATAGTGATTTGGATAGAACCATTTATAGAAATTGAAAAATTGAGGATATAATTGTATAGATTTTTGTGGTTGTTCTTTTTAGTAAGTTGTTGAAAATTTGTTTTAGATTGTTTATCTTGATGAGTATATATACTTGCTTACTTAATAATATATATATATATATATGTATATTATTCATTTATTTATTCATTGGCTTGGTTTATTATAATTATTTGCAATGACCTAACATTATAAAAATATATATAAAAACATAAAAATATTTTATTACGCAAAAATCACGTTACGTATGAGATTAGGTAAAAAATAAATCCACTTTTAAAATCTTTTCTCTATATATAAATATCAAATTAATTTTTTTTTAACCAAACATATAACTTTTTTTACAACAAACTAACTTTTTAAAAACAAAAAAGAGGTTTAATAAGAAAATAAAAGACCAAATTATTATTTAATCTTAAAACTTTATTTGATAGAATTCGATATCATAGAAAATGTGAGCAAAACTAAAATTTCATAAGAAGTTCGGAGTTGGGTAAAAACTCGCGGAAAATTGACATTCTCCCTAATAAAAATGTAAATTTTAACCGGAAAAAAATATAAAAATCCATATCGGCTTCTACATCTACTCCCGGTTTCAGGGTCCCAAGCTCTTTAGGAGATCGAGATCTGTGCTCAACTCTTCCCCTCCCCCCCCCCCCCCCCCCCCCCCCCCCCCCCTTTCCTCTCTCTCTCTCTCTCTAAATCTTTCTCTATCTGTACATACATATTCACACAATCACACACTTTGTCTGTGTGTGAATGTGAAAATGGAGCATAAGAAGATGACAAGGATGACGCGATGCTACGCCTTCGTATTGACGGTGGTGATCGTATGCAGCATAACGCAGGTGAAATCGGACGGATCAGATCACAAGTACAAATCTGGTGATCAGGTCCCTCTCTATGCCAACAAGGTCGGGCCTTTCCATAACCCTAGGTACCGTCCGCACAAGATCCCTCCCTCTCCTTTTCTTTTTCATGGTCATTCTTATGTTTTTAATTCATTTTGGAAAATGAAATTCTTATGTACTTTGCGCCGTTTAAGAATGTTTTGAATTTGTATAGCGTGCTTTTTTGTGCTGTGTGTATGTGTGTGTCGGTGAGTTTGAAAGATGAAAGTTTGAAAGGTGGAGACTTGGTATTAAGATTGTGGCTAATGTTGACCTTGAAATTTGACTCAGTTATGGATGATTTGTAATTAAATTGGCATTAAGTAAATATTAACGTCCCACGAAATTAACGTTCAGAAACAATTTATGGAGCGAGATCGAACTAATTAGATTCGGGTTTGAACTTGATTGTGACAAATTTGCATCTTTTTAATAAAGTTAGTTGTTGTAGGTGTGGCAAGTGAACAGAACTAGGTGATCTATTGTGTCTGCTATTAGCAGTTTAGAGTTTTGTGTGAGCTAGTGGATTGAACACCTCATTTCTGCTATAGCATTTTCAGTTGTTTGATATGGTGGTTAATATGTTGCTCATAAAGTTTAAAGCCGTGCAAGATATCAGTTCTCATAGAGTATATTCTCTTATGAATGCTCTGCAAATAAAGTAAAATGATGATGAAGGACATAGATCGTAGACAACTTTACTTTTTGATTCTAAACTCCCTCTGGTTTGTGACCATTTGTGATGCGGAACATGATTCAAAGGAGTTGATGAAAAAGATTGACAAAATCAATCTCAAGAAGAAGAACAAATAAACCTTCATATTTTTTTCTTATGTTATGAATAGTATTGTTTTGTTATGAATAGTATCATTTAGTTTGTTTTATCCCACATAGGAAGTTTAGCAAATTTTAAGGCCTAAGAGCTCCTATAAATAGATAGCTCTCCAAGCTCATTAAACACACTTTAATCAATACAAAACTAGTATTGTATACTTCGTCTCTAGCATTCTAGAGTTGTAATATTTAAAGTTTTCCTTGTATCAAGGACGTTTTGCTAGAACGAATCTAGTGTTTCGCTTCCGTTCTGCGTCAGTTGGCACCAGAGCCAAGTTCGAGAGTCCTAGTTTAGAGGGTTGTAGTTGTAATTGAGCCGTATGCTCTGCACTTGCCACTAATAGTGGACCCTGTGCATCAGAAAGCTTGATTGGTCGATTGAGTCGTATGCTCTGCACTTGCCACGTATAGTGGATCCTGTGCATCAGAAAACTCGACCGATTAAATTACAAACCTATAAGCCGGAGAAGATGGCGTCCAAGAACAACAATGGTGGTGGAGATAGTGGCAACGTCGACATCAACATTGCTGGTAGTAGCCATAGCAGAGGCGAAGGCGGCCATCCTATTGACGGTGATCGAGGGATGGAGGCCCTTTGGGCGGCGATACAAGCTCAAGAAGAAAAGATGACCCGTGAACTCCGAGAGATTCGCGACATCCTTTCCAACTTAAGCCTAAACGCCAACAGGGCTCGTGACGATGGTGGGATCAACCGTGCCAGAGAAGATGCTCGTGGCCAACCTATCAATCAACGCGACCTTGCAATTCGTCATAGGCAACCAACCTATGAAGATGAATCTGATGAAGAGCTCCTAAACTACCGAGGAATCAACCAAGCACAACCACGAGCTAGAAATCAACCACAACATCCTCATCAACGTGGTTTTGCTCGACATCGTAGACCACCAATATATGAGGAGGAATCTGACAGTGACGAAGAAATAAATCAAAGGCATCAACATGCACCCAGGAGAGGACAAGGCTTTGACGAATATCGTCCTAAAGCCGACATTCCCAACTTCAACGGTGATCTTAATATTGAAGCATTTCTTGATTGGTGCTATGAAGTTGAAAAATTCTTTGACATGATGGATGTACCGGAGAACAAACAAGTAAAACTAGTCGCCTACAAATTAAAGGGCGGTGCAGCTGCTTGGTGAGACACCTTGCAAAACAATAGAAGGCGACAAGGAAAGGCACCCGTTCGGACTTGGAGAAAGATGAAACAACAACTGAAAGGAAGATTCCTTCCTCCAGATTATGAACAATACTTGTTCCAACAATACCAAAACTGCAGCCAGGGTCATCGATCAGTGAGAGAATACACTGATGAATTTCTGCGCCTTACTGCTAGGTGCAATATATCAGAGTCGGAGGAACAGCAAACATCACGATACCTCAACGGCTTGAAATTTGCAATCCGGGATAAGATGACATTAGCTCCAATATGGACCGTTGATGAAGGTTACAACATGGCATTAAAGGCAGAAATGCTTTTAGCTCGTCCTTCCACTCGACAAACTCCTTTTGCACCAGTCCGTTCGAATCCTGACAGAGGCAAACAAGTTGCAGAAGAAGCAACTCGTCCTTCTACTCACAATACTGGCACTAGCAATCAAGGGGTGGCCAAATCAATCAGACAGGCGTCGAATACCACCCGACCCAATAATCCATATGCTAGGCCAACCATTGGAAAATGTTTCAAATGTGGAGAACCTGGTCATCGTTCCAATGAATGCCGAGCTCGCAAGTCTGTCAATCTAGCAGACTATGATAATGAGCGTGATGAAGAAGTTGAGTACAATAATGATGATGACTTGGAGGATGCTGAAATTGCAGACGAAGATGGAGAACAAGTGACGTGTGTCATTCAACGATTATTGTACACCCCGAAACAAGAAGACTCATCCCAGCGCAAACGCATCTTTCATTCAAAATGCAGTATTCAAGAAAAGGTATGCAACCTTATTATTGACAACGGGAGTTGGGAGAATATTGTTTCAAGAGCTTTGGTGAATCACTTGAAGCTGCCCATAGAACCTCATCCAACACCGTACGAGATTGGGTGGGTCAAGAAAGGACCTTCAATAAAGGTCACAGAGGTGTGCAAAGTTCCTATTTCTATTGGAAAATCTTACAAGGATGAAATCATGTGTGACGTAATTGACATGGATGCCTGTCATATTCTACTTGGGCGACCATGGCAATATGACGTTGATGCAACTCATCGAGGAAGAACAAATGTCTACTTTTTCTGGTGGAATGGAAAAAAAATAGCAATCCTCCCAACCAACAAAGATAGACCCAAAAATTCTAAAGTGGAGGGGAAATCTTTCCTTATTATGGCGGATTCTGCAAATGAATTCTTCAAAGAATCAAATGAGACCGGAGAAACTTTTGCTCTTGTAGTCAAAGGAGAGGAATCGCATGAAGAAGAAGTCCCAGAGGAGGTACAACACATATTGGAAGAATTTAAAGAAATTATTCCGGATGAATTACCTGATGGACTTCCATCAATGAGGGACATCCATCATCACATTGACTTAGTCCCTGGAGCAAGTTTGCCAAATTTACCTCACTACCGGATGAGCCCAAAGGAGAATGAAATACTAAAAGAGAAGGTAGAAGAATTAATGCGCAAGGGGCATATTAGAGAAAGTATGAGTCCGTGTGCAGTACCAGCTTTGTTGACACCCAAGAAGGATGGAAGCTGGAGAATGTGTGTGGATAGCCGAGCCATCAACAAAATCACAGTCAGGTATCGTTTTCCTATACCTCGACTGGAGGATATGTTGGATCAATTACAAGGATCAACAATCTTCTCGAAGATTGACTTGCGTAGCGGCTATCACCAAATCTGTATAAGACCGGGAGATGAATGGAAAACTGCTTTCAAAACACGGGAAGGCTTATACGAATGGTTAGTCATGCCATTTGGACTATCCAACGCACCAAGTACATTCATGCGCCTTATGAATCAAGTCCTCAAGCCATTTATCGGAAGGTTTGTCGTGGTTTATTTCGACGACATTTTGATCTATAGCCACAACAAAGAAGAGCATGTGGACCACCTGCGTCAGATTATGAAAGTCCTTCAAGACAACAAGCTATTTGTCAACTTAAAAAAATGCAGCTTTATGACAAATCGCTTAGTTTTCTTGGGCTTCATTGTAAGTGCTGAAGGAATCCATGTTGATGATGAGAAAGTTCGAGCAATCAGAGACTGGCCGACTCCAAAGACAGTCACTGAAGTCAGAAGCTTTCATGGCTTAGCCACATTTTACAGGAGGTTCATCAAGAATTTTAGCAGTATCGTTGCTCCTATCACTGATTGCTTAAAGAAAGGGAAATTGCAGTGGAGTGAGGCAGCTGACAAAAGTTTTGCACAAATCAAAGAAAAGTTGACAACTGCACCTGTCTTGGTGTTGCCGAATTTCGATAAAGTTTTTGAAGTGGAATGTGATGCAAGTGGAATTGGCATTGGGGCAGTATTATCTCAAGAAGGCAGACCTGTTGCATTCTACAGTGAAAAGCTTAGCGAGGCACGTCAAAAATGGTCAACCTATGAGCAGGAGTTATATGCTGTGCTTCAAGCTTTACGACATTGGGAGTATTACTTAATTCCACGTGAATTTGTAATATATTCTGATCATGAAGCCTTGAAGCATTTCAAGAGTAAAAAACATTTGAACAAGATGCATGCACGGTGGGCTTCGTATATGGAGCAATTTCTTTATGTTATTAAACATAAATCAGGAGCTTACAACCGTGTTGCCGATGCCTTGAGTAGAAGGGCAACTTTGCTGGTTACTTTAAGTGGCGAAGTTGTAGGATTTGAATGTCTGAAGGATCTCTACCCAGAGGATGAAGATTTTAATGAAGTTTGGCATAAACACTTGTCAAAGCAACCAACTGGAGACTTCCACGTCCATGATGATTACCTATTCAAAGGTAACAGACTTTGCATCCCGAGGACATCCTTAAGGGAGAAAATCATTCGAGACTTGCATGGAGGAGGACTTGGTGGACATCTTGGACGAGATAAGACTAATGCAAGGATGGAGGAAAGTTATTTCTGGCCACAAATCAAAAGATATGTGGGCAAGTTCGTGAGACAATGTCCAATTTGTCAAACTGCAAAGGGCCAGACACAAAACACGGGACTCTATATGCCGTTGCCTATACCAGAAGATATTTGGGAAGATTTGTCTATGGATTTCGTCTTGGGATTGCCAAGAACCCAAAGAGGAGTAGACTCTGTATTTGTGGTCGTGGATAGGTTTTCAAAGATGGCGCATTTCATCCCTTGCAGGAAAACTTCAGATGCAGTGTACATTGCAAGACTATTCTTCCAAGAGATTGTGCGACTCCATGGAGTCCCAAAATCCATCACTTCTGATAGAGATTCTAAATTTCTATCTCACTTCTGGCTCACATTATGGAAGCGCTTCGATGCAAGTTTGAAGTTCAGCAGCACAGCTCATCCTCAAACTGATGGTCAAACCGAGGCAACCAACAGAACCTTGGGAAATTTGATTCGTTGTATTTGCCAAGATAAGCCGAGACAATGGGATTTTGCACTTGCACAAGCTGAGTTTGCCTATAATAGTGCAATCCACAGCTCAATTGGAGTTTCACCATTTTTCATTGTCTACAAGAAGGTACCAAAGCATGCTCTAGATTTGGTTAAACTGCCGAAATTCTCTGATAAGAGCATTGCAGCAAATAAAATGGCGGAACAAGTGCAGTCTATTCAAGAAGAGGTGAAACAGAAATTGGAAGCCTCAAATGCCAAATACAAGGCTGCAGCTGATAAGCATAAAAGGGTGAAGGTATTTAAAAAAGGAGATATGGTCATGGTCTACTTGAGGAAAGAAAGAATTCCAGTGGGTACCTACATCAAGCTGAATCCGAAGAAGTATGGTCCCTACCAAATTTTAAAGAAGATCAATGACAATGCTTATGTGGTTGATCTTCCGGATGATTGGGGAATTTCATCAACCTTCAATGTTGCTGATTTATATGATTACTATCCACAGGAAGGTTCTTTATATCCGGAAATTAACTCGAGGGCGAGTTTTTCTCAAGTGGAGGAGATTGATGCGGAACATGATTCAAAGGAGTTGATGAAAAAGATTGACAAAATCAATCTCAAGAAGAAGAACAAATAAACCTTCATATTTTTTTCTTATGTTATGAATAGTATTGTTTTGTTATGAATAGTATCCTTTAGTTTGTTTTATCCCACATAGGAAGTTTAGCAAATTTTAAGGCCTAAGAGCTCCTATAAATAGATAGCTCTCCAAGCTCATTAAACACACTTCAATCAATACAAAACTAGTATTGTATACTTCCTCTCTAGCATTCTAGAGTTGTAATATTTAAAGTTTTCCTTGTATCAAGGACGTTTTGCTAGAACGAATCTAGTGTTTCGCTTCCGTTCTGCGTCAATTTGTGACTTGTTCCCGTGGTTGATGTCAGGTGTGCACTTCATCAGTGTTTTGTTTGCCTTGGACATAAAGATGGTCTTTGTTACTTAGTTGTAAGTGTTTCACTAGTAGCACTCCTGATACAATGCTGATACATTTGATTGACCCAGAGAGTCTTGTTAGTAAGTATGGACCTTCCACCATCAGTGTCTAAGACTCTAAAAGAAGTGATTTATTACATTTTCGTTTATCTTTCATGTGTATCAATGTTATGGTAGGTTCTTGTAATTGATGTAAGGAATCATAGCGTGCCTTTGGAGTATAATTAGCTTTGAGCAGTTATAGATCTTTTACTTCTACTGAACTTTTATTTAACAATTCTACATGAATTTTGAGGGCCTTGTAATTCTATATGGGAATAGTTGCTGTCCAATTATGACATTGGTCGTTAATAGTAGATATAGTGATAAAATCTGGAATATATTCTCTATTTTGTGTTTAAAAGACATTGTTAATGGACTAAATATATGTTGACACCAATAGACATGTATCCTTGAAGGAATGGATGCATTATATAATTGATTTTTTATTCAGGGTCAGCTGTGCAAGCCTGGAATTCTGTGAATTATAATCCATATTGGTTACAGGAACAAATGTTGCGCTTTAAAGAATTTATTCACTGTGGGCTAATGGTATGTTACAAGAATATGGTAAATGATCAAACTAGAGAATCAAGAAACCATTGCTGAAATTGATGCGTTTAAGACTTGAAGTACCTTAAACTACTAAAATTCCAATAGAGTGAAGTTATATGGCATGGGCTATTTTAAAGTTAAGGAAAATTTTAGTCAAATTCTTGCCTAGATTGAGATCATAGCCATACTTATGGTCTCATTCAATCATTTTTTTGTTATGTCATTGACAATTAGTTTTTGATGATTATAGAAATACCCAATAAGTTTAACAAATTAAAAATGGTCCTCTCTTTTTCGCCAACCAACAATCCCCCCCACCGTCCTTTTCCGTCACGCACAAAAATGCACTCACATCAAGGTCCAACCATTGATGTTCATGTTGTCCATAAATAGTGTAATGAACTAGGGATTACGGAAAATCCTGGCAAGTTTATGATGAATATATTATAGTGGACTATGGTAACAGTGCTGAGAGAGCCACTCTGATATCGATCTTATTGGCCTGAAAGATGGGATTTTTTTTTCTTTTTATTTTTCTTGTTCTTTTATTTTGTCATATATCTTACAGGCTGTCCTGTTGGGGAAGTAGGGTGGTGGGGTGGTTTATTTGGTAGTGGCAGAGGTGGTGGTGCAAATAGTGGGGGAAGGCTGGTGAGTTTATAGAGGAGGTAGAAATGGATTTGTTGGGGGAAATGAGGGTGGTGGTAGAAGTAGTGGCAAAGGGTGGTGGGTTTGTTTTGGAGAGAGAGACGGCTTGAGTAAAATTTTTGAACTTAGGGGCCCTTTTTATAATTAAACGATTGACTGAGACCACAAGTGGGACCATGTCTCAGTCTATACAAGAATTTGATGAAATAGGATGAGGGAAAATGAAGTAAAATATACTATCTACAGTGTTTCTTAAGAAAGTGAATAGAGTTCCTGATTCTCATGAGAAATATCCAAGGTTGTGAGGAGTTTACCATGACATCAAAGTCACGCGCTTGAAAGAATACACTTTACTGGTAGCAATGACGAAGAACATGTGATCTTTGGTCCCCATGCAATACAGAAGCTTACATAGACTAGCTAAAATTGTGTGCTCTGGTTATATTTTCCTGTCATGTTATATCAGAACTCCATGTCCTACTACTGTCTGTAATTATATGTTTGTGCTCTAATAGCTGCTTCTTGTTAATTTCAGTGAAACATACCGCTACTTTGACCTTCCATTCTGTTCTCCAGGTTTGCATTTAACCTCATTTGTTTCTCTTTTGTATTTCCATTTTGAGGTAGTAGTATTAGTTGTTAACTGGATTCTCTCGGCAGCTCATATAAAAGAGAAGAAGGAAGCTCTTGGAGAAGTATTGAATGGAGATCGCTTAGTTAGTGCCCCTTACAACCTTGAATTTTTAGTTGACAAAGACTCTGAAATTGTTTGCAAAAAGAAGTTGACGAAGGAAGAAGTAGCAAAATTTCGAGATGCTGTCACAAAGGACTACTACTTCCAGATGTACTATGATGACTTACCTATCTGGGGTTTTCTAGGGAAAGTTGACAAGGAAGGGAAGTCCGACCCCAGCGAGTACAAATATTACCTCTTCAAACACCTTCATTTTGAGATCTTCTACAACAAAGATAATGTAATTGAGATTAATGCTCGTACAGATCCTAATGCCCTTGTAGACATCACGGAGGATAAAGATGTTGATGTGGATTTCCTGTACTCCGTGAAATGGAAAGAAACTAACACTCTTTTTGAGAAAAGAATGGAGAAGTACTCTCAGTCTTCTTCGCTGCCACACCACTTGGAAATTCATTGGTTCTCAATTATCAACTCCTGTGTGACTGTTCTTCTCTTGACCGGCTTCCTTGCAACCATCCTCATGCGAGTGCTCAAAAATGATTTTGTTAAGTAAGTTTCGTCTTCAATTGTTGTTCTCCCATATGTTAGCCTCTTTCCCATATATAAATACACGATCTATTTTCTGAAGGTATGCTCATGATGAGGAGGCAGCTGATGACCAAGAAGAAACTGGATGGAAATACATCCATGGTGATGTGTTCAGATTTCCAAAATATAAGTCTTTTTTGGCAGCTGCAATTGGTTCTGGTACACAGTTGTTCACCTTGTAAGTATGTCCTTTGTGATACATTTGGTAAACTAACTTGCTTGATGGCAACTTTCAGAATGAAGAAATATATCTACTAATTTCAGATGCTTGTGTCTGTTCATTTTGCTTTTGAAATATGATCTGTAGGACCATTTTTATTTTCATTCTGGCATTGGTTGGTGTATTTTATCCCTACAACCGTGGAGCTTTGTTCACTGCACTCGTTGTCATATATGCGCTTACATCTGGGATTGCTGGCTATACTGCTGCGTCCTTCTATTGCCAATTGGAAGGAACAAACTGGGTATGTTTCACTGAGAATTTATTTTTCTGTGAGCTCACATGCTTATTTATCAGCATAGAAATTTTTTTCCCTGTTGATGTTTTCATGCTGTTTACCCTATGCATTTCTGGCTTGTGCTCCCTCAGTTTTAGGGAAAAATAGAATGTAACAAGAGAGAGAATCGATTGGTATTATGTTTTTTACATAGTTGTTTGTTTGCTTTTATATTTATTTATTTCATAGAGTAGATCTAGGTACTCTTACTTCTTGAAAAAAGAAAAGCTAATGCTCTTACTTACTGACCCTTTGTTGACTTTATTAAGTCTCATGGAGGACTTCGTATGATAGGTAGGAGTAGTCAACGGAAAACGAAATCTGTTTTAGTCTTTCTGGTAAATTACAGACTATGCATTCAATGTAACTTTCTTTTGCAGCTGATTATTCATATTTGTCATTTATTACCTGAGAAGGAATTTATTGGAACTCAATGACGGTGCTGGATGTGACACAATATGACTGAATCTTTTAAGAACCACATGTGCTAGTATCCTTCTTTGTTAGGAGAAGCTATAAGTGTCTCATGTGGATTAACTTAAATAGGTTTCTCTACATTTCATGATCCTTAAATTGATTTCTTTATGGTGCGTAGTATGCCAAGATGCCTACTTTGGTAGTGATTATACTGCTGAATCTTTGTAAAAGTTATAGACTTATTTGATGTATTGGTCCACTTCACAAAAATTGAAGTACAGGAAATTAAAGTATTTACTGAAGTATTTGTCATTTTCTTTTTTGACAGGTCAGGAATTTGTTGTTGACTGGGAGTCTGTTTTGTGGGCCACTGTTCCTCACATTCTGCTTTCTAAATACTGTTGCTATTGCTTACAGTGCCACTGCAGCTCTTCCATTTGGTACCATTGTGGTCATATTTCTTATATGGGCACTTGTGACATCACCTTTGCTAGTCTTGGGTGGAATAGCAGGAAAGAATAGCAAGGCAGAATTCCAAGCTCCTTGTCGTACTACAAAATATCCAAGAGAGATTCCACCATTACCTTGGTACCGTGGAGCTTTGCCCCAGATGGCAATGGCAGGGTTTTTGCCATTCAGTGCCATTTATATTGAACTGTACTACATATTTGCAAGCGTCTGGGGCCACAGAATTTACACTATTTACAGTATTCTGTTTATAGTGTTCATTATTCTTCTGATTGTCACTGCTTTCATTACTGTGGCATTAACATACTTCCAACTTGCTGCTGAAGATCATGAATGGTGGTGGAGGTATGTAGCTTGTTCATATTCCTAAAGAAAAGAAGGAAATCCTGAATAACTGGCTCAAAACAAACACACTAATCGTCTAGAAACTTTCTCGTTGCTGTTTCTTATTGACCTATGGAATCACCACTTCCCGTTGCTTTTTTAATCATGATTATTTTTCCTCGATATTTTACTCTCATTGCTTCTCTTTCTTTTATTATAATTCTGGTGCAACACATTTATAAACCGTGGGTATAGTGTATTTGTCCACTCTGAGGTATTGACTTGCTATTGGGGTGCAGAGGTAACTATTAGCTGTTACTTTCTTGGACCTTTACTCCCTACCTCCCCGCTCCTTCCCTTCCCTTCCCTTCCCTCATCTCCAGGATGGAGGTCTGGGGTGGCAAAAGCCCTTGGGAGAATGAGAATCTCCTATCTGATTCTGTTATTTTTGTTGACATCCTTTCAATGTACTTGCTTTTTGCTCTAGTGTATCATGTTGGTGTAGATGGTAACAGAGGACTGATCAGCAACAATTCAATGCTGATGTCTCCCATTTTTGTAGGTCTTTCCTTTGTGGTGGATCGACTGGATTGTTCATCTACACCTACTGCTTGTACTACTACTATGCACGTTCTGATATGTCCGGCTTCATGCAAACGTCGTTCTTCTTTGGATACATGGCTTGTATTTGCTATGGTTTCTTTCTCATGCTTGGGACTGTTGGCTTCCGTGCAGCTCTCTTTTTTGTCCGTCATATATACCGCTCGATCAAATGTGAGTAGTAAGTGGATTGGATGGTCTTCCGCGTTCTACTGTATTCTTCAAAAGTTGGATAGGAAAATCTACAATTTAAGAGACCAGGTAGGACAGTAGGACAACATTTCAAGTGGAAGCTTGTATTATCAAACGAGGGCATCGAAAAATCCCTCTCTTTTTTTGCATTTACGGCTTGACAGTTTACATTGATATATTAGTTTTAGCATTTGGCAGTTACACTTGATATCTTTCAAAGTTCAGTGTTAAATGGGTGATTGATTGATGGTGGCCTTCTACACTTAATGCTTCCATTATCGATCTGTAGTTCTCTTGGAGATAGCACTGTTGGTAATTAGTCAATTACTTGGCATTTTTAATAAATTACTGTTGGTAATTAATCAGTTACTTGCCATTTTTAATGGTGGCTGTGCATGAAATAGAGTAGCCTTCCTTTTTTTGCACTTGATTGGGTGGACAGGCCGGCGGTGTGCTTATACAAGAAGATTGGAATTGCATCTTCTACCTGCCCTTTTATTAATTCTTTGTACTTCTTTTCAATTTTATGAACAAAAAAAAAAAAAAGAAACTTTAAAAACTTTCATTATTTTTTTTCGTTAATTTAGCAAGTGATTTTATTAAACTCAACAAAATTTTCACATCAGCACAAAAAACTATGGTATCAAATTACAATTAATTATTTACAAAGTTGGTTGTCATTTAAATTCCAATAATTACAGATTTTCATATTAGTATGATTCCTTCTAAATTTGTCAATCTTCCTAGCTTTGTACTTAATAATGAAGTTCATCCTTTAAAGACTTTCATTAGTTAGTACGTGGTGGAGGTTGATCCATGGTTCATTTTTCTCTTTTGGGGATGGGGATGAGTCACTTTTCTCTTGATAAAAAACTCCTGCCAAACTGAATCCAACAAGGGGAAATCACTCCTCCCCATCCATTCATTTCCTTTTGATATATATGCATGCAATCAATTGATGAGTTTCTTCCTTTTTTGTCAAGCCCTTTAATTTTTAAAATGAGATTTAATTACCTCCAACCTTAATATCGTGTATCATATGAATACAAAATGGCACTTGTGAATAAATATATTTGGATTAACCGGTTTGGCTGTAACTCTCACATTTAAACGTATTCTTTGAACAAAATTTGGTTTAATTCATGAAAATACTATTTGCAATAATTTGAATCGTCAATCATCATGGGCAAGATTATGAAATAGCATCTTGAGAAAAATGTTTTTGAAAAGATAAATTTAAATAAAAATAATGTACTCATATGACATCCAATCCGATCAAAGAAATTGAAAATAATAATGAAAATCGCAGCTAAAAAAGATTGTTGAGAAAGAGAATTAGAAAAGAAGAGGTATCGAGTCACTTTCCATTTGTCATTTGTTACATCTTGTTTGGACTAAGATCCCACTATCAACCTCTAAGCCTAAAAACATAAAACTTTATGAAGAAGTTTCTCGTCACTCTTTAAAGTTACTTGTTGTATCATCACTTTTTTTAGGTTTATGCTCTACACCGAGTAAAAATTAGCTGGTAGAATGGACAGTTGGTCAAATCTATAGTATGGATCGAACAAGTGATTAAATTCAATAGTTTCTCGTACAAAATTATTTACTCGAGATATAGTAGTATGGAGAAGACAAGTTATTACAAATTTTGACACAACCGAAAGTGCCCCTTCTTTCAAAGAGATAAAACCAAGATTTACGAGGTTATCCCTCTAATTCTAAATTGTGATGTAATAGTTATTAAAGAAGTTATTGATTTCTTTACTTCCTTCTTTAATTACCATTTTGCCGATCTCTAGTTAAAGCACTTCACGGGATTAGTTTTGAGCAAATTCACAAGAGAATAAAAAATTGAGTAACTTAATTCAATTTTAGTCAAAATCTAAAGGACTTTAATGTCTTACTCCCTAATTTCAAATATAAAATTACTTGAGTACGTTTTTCATATTCATATTCATGTCGATAACAAAATAATTAAGTAAAGAATTAATAAGAAAGACTTTCATAATTTAACTTTATTCTTCCAAAAAAAACTCCAAATTAAGAGAATTATAAAATACTCCTAATAAAAAACTCATTCGAGAAGTGAATCACACAAGGGGAAATCCCTCCCCATTCTTTCCTTTCCTTTAGAATATGCAGTCGATTAGTGAGTTTCTTTCTGTCAATATAATTTGTTACTAGTTACACTCTTTGGATGTGGTTTTTCTTTGTTTGGATTGACATGGAAATAGATGAGAATTATTTACCATTTTCTGAATTATTTATTTATTTTTTCCTCCGTCCCTTTCTTCTTTGCAACGTTAAACCATTTGATCAAACTATTACATTCCATCTTATACTCAATGGTGTCAAAGACATATTAGCTCTAATTCAATTATTTGAGAAGTGAACAATTTAATTGTTTGGCTAATGCTTCATATGCCCCTTGTCGACTGTGACTTGAAGAGTTCAACGCCAGCCATATTAGCTAACTCTACCAGAAAAGCAGCTCTCAGACTTTTTTTTTTGACTTGAAGAGTTCATCGCCAGCCATATTAGCTAACTCTACCAGAAAATCAGCTCTCAGACTTTTTTTTTTTAACAAAAAAAAAAGAAAGAAAGAAAAGAAAAGAAAAAGCAGCAGCTGATGAGTTATTTGGTATGAGGGTGTCATTGTAATTAGAAAGTAAGAGGAGGGGCAAAATAGTCATCACAAAAATAAGAAACCCATCCCTCCCATTTCCAAATCGGGTGTATGACATTTTCACCCTGTTTGGCTTATCTGGGTATTTGCCAGCTCTTTTTTCCCTTACCACCCCCAACCCAACAGCATGGTGGGTATACCAAATCCCCATACCAAACTTATTAATCTTGGATATAAAGAACCAACATTAGCGCAATGATCATGACTGCATTAAAAGCGATGCAGTACTAATTGAAGAAGCTATTGATTGATGATTCTGGTGTAATACCAATTAAAGAAGCCATTGATTGATTGTGGTGTAATACCAATTCAAGAAGGATTCGGCTATTGATTCCTTTCTTTCCTTCTTAGTTGTAGCATCAAGATTGATCCACACCAAAAGAGATGTCACATGGCCTTCAATATGGGGTTTGCGAGGCTTTTTCTTTTTTATGTTTTTGGTTTTTAAATAGGTGTGGAGTTATCATTTTGTCTATCTATGGTTAAAAATTTTCACACGATTAGTTATGAGGGTGTTTACAAGAGAAAAGAAATTGACTGACCTTATTAAGTTTAGCCAAAACTTAAAAACTTAGATGTCTTAGTCCTTATTTTTAAATACAAAAATATTTAAGTACCTTTTTGATATTTATAGTCATGTTGATAACAAGATTAAAAGATAAGGGATAAGAAAGACTCTTCATAATTCAATTTTTTTTTCCTAAATAAATCCCAAATTAGACCATTATAAAATACTCTTAATCAAAAAACTCTTGCCAAATTGAATCCTACAAGGGGAAGTCCCTCCTCCCCATCCATCCCTTTTCCTTTAAAATATGCAATCAATTGATAAGTTTCTTCATTTTTTGTAAAGCCCTTTAATTTTTAAATTAAGAATTAACTACCTCCAATCTCAATATCGTCTACCATATTGTTGGTGAACGTGAAATCTTCCAGCCACATCGGCTTGGTGAAGAGGTACGTATAGATGCCTCTTCTTCAAATGTTGCATCTCTTTTCATGTGGTATTTTGTCTCAAGAGTTCTGTCTATTTGAGTGAAATGACACAAGAGACAACTCTCTGTAGAATTCTCTCATCTATAAATATCCCCCATGGCTCCATTTGCAATCCATCAAATTATTCTCAAGCATTCACTTCATAGAGTGAGAGAGAAATAGACATAAATTGTGTTGTGTGAAACATTAGTAGACTCTAGTAGTCTATCATTTGGAGAAGGACGAATTCAACACAAGAATAAGAATAGAATTGCAAAGCTATAGTAACACGTAAATAAGTTTTTAGTTCGGTAAAGGTACGCTTCCGCATTTGAATTGGTTATATTTTGCACTCTATAACACATATGAATACACAATGGCACTTGTGCATAAATATTTTGGATTAACCGGTTTGGTCATAACTCTCATATTTAAACGTTTCTTTGAACAAAATTTGGTTTAATTCATGAAAACACTAAATTTATAGTATCAGTGATCCAATGTTCTCTCTGCACTCTGTGGACTTTAAGCCTGGTATCAAATGCATCAGCAATTGAAACTAGTAAAGTTAAAGGAGAAAGTATAGTCTTCTATTATTTATAATAATTGTACAACCTTTGATATTCTATTCAAACATCATTGATCAATTATTAGTAGTAACAATTCGATTTCTTGAGAAGCAAAACCTAGTTAAGCTTGTTTTAGGAGTTGGCTAATAGTACTTTATTGGACTGCATGTACCAGCACCCCTCCAATGGATTATACACCGATCAAATATTGATAATGAATTTGATCTTCAAGTCTATTTGTAAGGAACTCAACAATTTTGCTGATTATATGCCTTGCTGTTATTACTAAGCATGATAACTAGATTTAAGTAGCGATATTTAAAAAGCTCAAAAAGTTTTAGTGGTTTGGTGCCAAAGTTGTTTTGTCTTGATGTTATAATTTTATCGAGTTTAATGAAATCATTTACTAAATTAGCAAAAAAAAAAGAAAAAAGAAAAAAAAAGGTTTTAAATCGAATATTGGAAGCATCGGTGCATGTTAACAAGCATTAGTCTTATCCAAACTCAACATAACAAAACAATCAAGTAAATACAGGGTAACTTTCATAAATGATCCTCAATGTTTGTACTTTTTTTTGTAATTTCATTCCCACAATCTTAAAAGTGATGCCCTTAGTTCTCAATTTTTTCATTTGTTTTTAATTTCATTTCTATTGTTTTAAAGTAATGCACTCAGTTTCTAAATTTTTTAAAAAGTTTTAATTTAGTCCCCAATATTTTCACTCTTTTTTCCAATTTAGTGCTCAAAATTTCACATACCAGTTACAATTGAAATCTCATGGAAGGTACTAAACTGAAGCTTTTGCAAACTTTGAGAACTAAGGGCGTCATTTTTGAAATAATAGAGATAAAATTGAAAAAAAGTTTCAAACATGAGGGACTAAATTGAAAATTTTTATAATTTTTAGAGACTAAGTTGGTTATTTTAAAAACAATTAGGATGAAATTTGAGAAAAAAAATACAAACAATAAAAATTATTTATGAAATTTGCCCTAAATCAATCATTTCACAAAGTTTTGAACTGTTGATGACAATTGGACTAATTATATCTTTGCAGAATGCTTTACTTCATCACAAGTTACCCATACCTAATCACAAATTTAGCAAAGCAAACAGCATTAAACTTTGGTCTCACATTAAGTTTTATCATTGCACACATCAATCCAGATGAGCATTTCAAAGCATATTTACATACACACACAAAACACATTCATACCAGTTGAAAATGAAGCATGCATATACATAAACTAAGTCATTGATAAATTCAGTTGTAAGCAACCAAAAAAAAAAAGAAAAAGAAAAAGACAACCGATACATTCCTAAAAGTATCCTCAATGGGAGCTCTAAAGTGTGTCTCTAAAATGTAATGATTGAAGCAATTTAGAGACTTTGGTAAAAAAAAATATTACAATGGGAGTTTTTAAAACTAAAAATAAAGTCCAGACTCTATATTTGCAAGGTCAAGGGTTCGAAATTCACTGGAAGTAGTTTGTGGCCAAGGGTATCCTCGAATTTCGAAAGAGGTTTAGTCTTGTACCTTCGGGTGTGGGGACACCTCGTACCTTTAACCAAAAAAAAAAAAAAAATTACATTCCATATATTACCGCATATTAATTACATACCAAATATTTCAATATGCTGTAATTAAGTGTGCACATGGTGTGTTTTGTCCAACCATATCATCAGCTTCCAAAAAATATCGTTTTAATAGGAAATTACATACGCCTATAAATACAGCAAGAATGCTCTGAAGCTTTCAAGCTGAAGAGAAATTAAAGACTTAGATACAACATTAGCATAACTCAATTTTTCTTACAACAGATAAGTTATTGAAGATGGCTAGGGCAATCTTGTTACTTTTTCGTAAACTTTTTCTCTCTTTATCTAGCCTTCAATGGGGTAAATGCAAACCCTTCACCAGCTCATAATTTTTTTTTTTTTCCTTTTTAGGTCTATTTCAGTCCTACACTTAGTAATAACAAGCAAGTATATAATCCTCAACAATTTGCTGAATTTCTTACAAATAAGCTTGGATATCAAATTCAGATACGTCGTTATCAATATTTGATATAAGTGTATTTGGATATACTACATGTTTGTCGCTTAGTGTTTTTGGTTCAATCAACTCATAATTTTTTTTCTTTTTTTGGTTTATGTGCAGCCACAGGAACTATACAAATTAGGAGCTAGGAAAATGGTGGCGTCTGAAATTGGTCCAGTTGGTTGTACACCATTTCTCGTCATGTCTCTGAAGCCAAAAACAAGATGCCTAGAAGAAGTTAATAGTTTAGTATCCATCTCCAACATACAGCAATTTCAGACACAACCATTTCAGCCTCGAGTATTTTGCTCAATTCATTCGTCTTGTTGGCCAGCTGTATGTTGGATACGGATACTAAACTACAATATAACCTTTTTAAATTAATAACGCTGAGACTATTAAATTTTATTAATTTAACGAGATATCAATTTATCGATAAATTAATAATTATTAATTTAGCGATAAATTAATAATTATTAATTTATCGAGATATTTTTAGTTTTTTTGGCTTAATAGTAAACATATTATATTTATGATATCTTTTTTGAAAAGTGACTCATTTTTTCAGTCAATTTAAAAGACAAGTAGAAAAATCTAATGAGAATAAAAAATAAGAATCTAATTTAGTAGGATTAGAACAAGTTTCTCTAATCTCGTATCAGGATTAGGATTAAAACAAGTTTCTCTAATCTCATAGTCAATTTATTATGTAATTTTTAACTAATTATTAATTTATAAAATATTTGGATCGATAAAATACAAAGAAAATATTTTAAATGTATTATTTTATAATTTTATTGATATTATTAACTTTTTACACTGGTTCCAAGTTGAGACCGAATATTTTTATTATTTAAAAGAAATTATTAATTTATCGAGTATTAATTTAAAGATGTTCTACTGTATTAAGTTCTCCTACACATTTTATTTTTGGCTGAAGAGACACGATGGAAAATGGTGTACAACCAACTGGACCAATTTTAGACACAACCATTTTCCTACCTCCTAAATTGTATAGTTACTGTAAATGGACATAAACCCACAAACAGAAAAATTATAATGAGTTGATTGAACCAAAAACATGTAGTATAACCAGATACAGTACTGATCAAATATTGATAACAAACGTACCTCAATTTGATCTCCAAGTCTATTTGCAAGAAACTCAGCAAATTGTTGAGGATTATATACATGGCTGTTATTACTATGTTTTAAACTAAACTTAGTATCAAGTTTGAGTTTTATATAGACTTGAAAATATAATGAAGTTCTAAAGAAAGCACCATTGGGAAAATCTATCCCATATGGTTTATAGTTTGCCTTGGCCTTTGCGTTGGGAAGAAAAATGCTGTTCCCAATATCAGATAGAGAATCCCCCAAAAACGTAGAGAGCTGGTGAAGGGGTCGCATTTACCCCATTGAAGGTCAGATAAAGAGAGAAAAAGATTAAGAAAGGTAACAACATTGCCCTACCCCATCTTCAATAACATATATGTCGCAAGAAAGAAAAACGAATTTGCTGATGTCTGTTTGTATCTAATATTTTATCTTCAGCTTGAAAGCTTCAGTTAATTCTTGTAGTATTTATAGGAGTATTTTACAATGAAACTGATGATATGATTGGGCCAAACACACAAAATAATTGGTATGTAATTAATATGCGGTAATATATGGAAAGAAATTTATGTTCTTGGACACAACATTGATAATTAAACAGCCTAATTTAACGTACCATCTGGATCTTCATAATTTAAGTAGCAGAAAACATTATTACAACCTAAGATGTTAAAATCAACAATGTACATATTTCTCGCAGAGTACATGACTTCTTCAAATACATGTTGTGTTGTCCAAACATAGCATTCTTCTTGATAGATAATTGAAGTTTGATTCATTGAATCACTCCTGAACCGCACATTCATTCCCTCCAATGGATGTCTAACTTGGTAAAAGATGTCGAGGAAAACAATTCATGAACCAGAAACTACAATTGGTGATCCAGCGAGGAGGTGTGACAGGGCAGCCCCCCCAACAAAAATTGGGGAGTACACAAAGGCAGAGCACAAGATATTCGATCCCCATCCTACCTCCAAGTGGAACCACCAAGTTTGATGACTTCCTCAGTTCCAGTATCTTGGTTAGGACCCCTATCTTTTCCTGCATCATCCTTTTGGCTGCTCAGATCACCATATAGATCTTTAAGCTTGGCCAGATTGCTAGATGCTGTTGCCTTCTCCTTACTTCGATCTTTTGGTGGACTCTGCTGAGGATCTAGACGAAGACCATGATCATGCCTACTTCGACTTCTGCTTCTACTCCTGCTCCGGCTCCGGCGATAACTTCCTTCTCTAGGATATCGACTACTATCACGGCTGCTCCTCTCATAATCTCTACAACTCTCTCTATATTTCCGGTCATGGTCATACCTCTGATCCCTATCTCTTTCACGATCTCTATCTCTGTCCCGGTCTCTTTCTCGGTCCCGGTCTCGGCCTCGATCTCGGTCTCGGTCTCGGCCCCGCTCTCGATCCCTTTCTTGGTCTCGCTCACGACCACGGTCCCGATCCCGATATCGGTCTCTGTCTCTGCTCCCACTCCGCTCTTTCTCTGAATATTCCCGGTCAGGTAATTCACGGCTCTGACTCCGACGACTGCTTGGAGATTGTCGATATTCATCCATGTTATCCCTGTCCCTGTCATAAGGTAGTGGTGGCATGGTGCGGCGAACAGGAGAAGAATCTCTAGTGGATGCACGATGAGGAGCACGCTGACCAAAAGAGACTGAAAGGGCAGCTTTGACAGAGGGTGGCCGACGGGCGGTTTCATCTGATCCACGGCTAGACTCCCCCGTCACACCAGAAAGCTTACTGGGGAGCTTCATCTTTTCAAGGTTGGATACAATAGTCCGCAAAACAGGAACAGGGACACGAGGGAAAAGCGTATCAAAGTAGTACTGCAACGGGAGATAAATGTTTTAGTCCTAGCATCAATACTGGAAACTCATAAATAAGAACAGAGAATAAGAAACAGAAGCTTCATGTCATCTAGGACAATTTCATTCTAAAGGAATAAATTTTTTATGCAAATCCCTTTATAAGTAGATGAAGCATTAAACAATTTAATGCAACCTGTCAATGTTAAGAGCCCGCGTGGGGGTTTTCTGAATAATAGCAAGACCAGTAAATCACATGACAGTAAATGAGCTTGTAATGTTATTACATGTAAAAACAGAAGTATCTTCATGGTAAATACCAAGTAATATTCGAAAAACTTGCTCAATTCCATGTCCACAATAAAGCAAATCCAAAGGTCCTCTAAGGATTGATAACATATATTCATAAAAGTATGCAGGTATAGAATTCTGATCATATGTAGGAGGCATGTAGCCACTGTTATTTGAAAATGAAGATGGTTTCTTCACTCCTTTAGTTAATGCGAAGGAAAGCATGATCATAAATATTTACTTCCATCAAATTCAACAGGCTAAGTGGCTGTGCAACCAAGAAAATTAGCACAGCCTCAACTAGGCATCCTTTATGTTGTGTCCAGGTAGCATCTAGAATTGTGTATGTTCCCAGTATTCGGCATGCTAGTTAGACTTGACATTCTTTACCTTAAGAGAAGGTACAAAGATGATCCCAAGAATAATAAGATGTCAAATAACATTCCACACTCACGTCAAAACTGAACCTCCAATAAAATGAGTGTTGAACAAGTTAAATATCTAGTTTTCTGTCCGCACAGTGTGGACCAAACTAAGTATCAAGTACATCAACAATTGAACTAGATGGCGTTAACCTTTCCAAATGTTTATGAAATTTGGCATAGCTAAGACATCAAGCAAGGAATATAAACTTGATTGATGATATTATAGATATAAGTTTAGACATAATAAGCCAACGGTCACCAGACTAGGAGCATAAGCATTTAAACAATCAACCACTCAAGTCAGAGCTGCCAAATCAATCACATGCCGAGATGTAGAAGAATGAAATAGCACCTGACCTGTCCAAGAAGCAAATCACGCACGTACACCCCCATCGTAGTCATTTGACCACTGGATCCAGGAGAGAATTCCTGAAGTAGAAAGTCAAAACAAAGAAAAAGCTCCATGAAGCCATTACGGAAAAATATAAACCACGCAAACCCATCAACAAAACAATACTGCTTATGATTTCAAAATCAAAGACTAATAGTGGAGCAGTCAGACAATGTTTTTGACTACATTTTCACTTCCTTCAAACCAACAATCCTACCCTGAGTCCGTAAAACCAAGAAGAAAAAAGGACAGATGGAACACATAAGAGAGACTGCAAAATGTAGAGAGCTCGATGTGAAGTACAAGATAATTTTTATCATATGTTAGGATGTCATATATAAAAAACAGTTCACCTGCACCAAAATCATGTCCACGCTCCATCGAGCAAGTGTGGTACCATTGCATCCTAAGCCATCAGGTATTAGAGACATAACATAGAGATTTGGAAATTATATGCAAAACTTATGCACAGATCACCCAGAAAGAAAGTTATCTCACCAAGGGGCAGCTGTGATAACAAGGTAACTCTTTTCACTCTAGAATCTTGCATAAGAGAGAAGAGAATGAATGAATCTATAAGAAAGCTCTGATACTAGAGATCTTTTCTTGACACTCTGAGCTAAAAACAAGCAAGATTTTTCTGTCTGCCTCTTGTCACCTGAATCCTCATCCCATCTTCTCATTAAAAAAACACATTAATGCATAATATAATAGAAGACTATTAGAAGTAAGATGCTATGAAAGTATGTCAATGAGGAGAGAGCAGTAAGATAAGCATCCTCATCAAGCCCTCTATATGTCGCCAAAAGATTAATCTTTCGTAATTAGCTTAGGAGGTAACTCAATAAGATTTGGATGTTTAATATAATCATTCAAATGCCAATTCAAAAAGACTATTTAACTGCTTATCTTGGGAAATTCAACGTCGAAATTCAACATAAAATGAACAATTATTATAAAATAGTACGAAAATCAATTTTAACAGAGAAGGTAGCCAAAGCACCTTAAGCATACCTCTTCATCCTTGAGATATGGTTCATACCAATTCCATAATGTCTTTGGATCACCGAGATATCTTAAATACAGGAACCCAATCTGCCAAGCAAAATGTGCCATGTAAGTTCTTGTGCTTAAGAAGCTCAATCCTTAAATCAACTGAGTGAAGAACACAAGTGAGGGGAAAAAAGATCCGCATGCATGAGAAGCACTTCAAAACACAACAAATCACCTCCTACATTTAATTTTCAAGTCAGATCAACCTAAAGAACTCAATCTGCATCTTCATTTGTAGATTTTTTTCAAACTAACCTATCTTCAGCAAAGTGAGACCTAATATATGAAAATCTGAGACTAGCAGTAGATAATCTGTGAATTCCAGTTGCTTCAGGTCGAAGAATATACAGTTCGAAAAAACAGTCTTTTCACCATCTAGTGTAGTGTAGATATACCAGAATCTAAGTTGTAGCGAAATGCTAAAGGTCAATCCTGAAATTAAAAAATTAGGTATAAAACAGTTTGATATATAAAGATAAATGGGCGAAAGCAGCAATTACTAAAACTATATAAGTCAGAGAAAGTCAACTAGAAGTTTAGGCCCTTGAAGAAAGTTTCAGACAAGGTAATAACTAGAAAAGCTATCCTGCATGAAGCGCTTTCAGGTACTTCTCACAAAATGCCCACTTCTTGCCGCGATGTCACTACTTGACTGTCTAATCTAGGTATAAACACCGGTTCTTAACCAAATATGTTAGATTGAGAAGGTAACCAGTATTTTATTCAACTCACACGGTTATATGGTTAAGGAAACTTCTAAGCACCAACACCATCAAGTCAGTGATTAAGCAAAGGAACTACTTACAGCTCTGATATAAGGAGAATCCGGGTGCTTTAGGAGGCCATGCATTTGCTTGACAGTGAGCTTCATGGTAAAGAACTTGTATAGAAGACAGAATGCTGTCGATGGTCCACGACAGTTACCCGTCATCCATGGTTCCACATGATCGACTTGATTATAAATTTCATCAATCACTTCATGATAAGTTTTCAATCTCAAAAGGTCCCTGAAGTAATCGGACGAGAGAATGTTCATACACAACACCTTCTCTAAACACTGATCAATTGGTCTCCCGGATGTCTGTATTTCCGTCATGACTGCACGAAAGACACGGACAACCAACCAATCGTATCAATTATGAAGAATCAAATCTTTATTTTCTAATCAAATCAAGGCAATAAAAACCTTCTCACAATAACAAGAAATCAACCCTGCAGAAAACATAATGAAATTATGTTTACGCAAACCAATTAATAAAATTGAAATTCAAATGCGTCAAACAATATATACTCGAGTCTCTCAGACCAATATGATAATTACCCAATGTATTATCCCACAAAAATAAACCTCTCATTTAAAAAATAAAAAATAAAAAAATAAACATGGGCAAACATTTCAAGACTAAAACAATCAATTTCGATGAATAATGCAAACAAATAAGCTCCTGTTATACATGGTCCTAGTGTCCATACCATACAGACTTACGACACGATTTCCACCACTCAAACACAGGGGAAAAAACCAAAAAATAAAAAAAATCTTTTTAAGTACTCTAATCTTGCTCTAACACACGCGCATAAAAAGTAAATATATATATAAAAACGAAATCAATCAAATGAACAAAATCATAAAGCCGCGTTTGGTGCTCCGAAAATAAGATTCTGGCATCAAATCAACAGGGAGGGTTTTCGAATTAGTATACATTAAGCTAAATTAGACTTACCAAAGCTTAAACTTTGCAATCCAAACGCGGCGTAATTGAAATAACCAAACAGCATAAATCAGAAATAAAGTTACATATCAAACCATAAAAAATATATATATATATATATATACGCGTACAATTTATATACAAACTTATAAATTAAAGTTTAAAGACATAACATTCTTTTTTCTCCTTTTCTTTGCTTACCTTAAAGCGGAGTTGAATTGGAGATTGGCAAACCCTAGGAGAGAGCAACGCGTGATGTACTCGTGATATTTCCTTATTGATGGGCTATTTGACTTTTCAACAGTTTGGTTTGAAAAAAGTTGGTCTGGGCCTAACAAATTCTATCCAAAACATTCAAATATTAATTGGGCTTTTCAACAATTTGGTTTGAAAATTAATGGACCAGGCCTAACAAAGGCTATCCGGAGCATTGAAATACATTATTACGTGTAAAAACGACGTCTTTTTTTTTTTTTTTTTTGGTTTCAAATTTATTCATTTTTCTGTTCCAAGAGTTTTTTGAGTTTCTCAAAATATAATTAGAATAATTGATTGGATAGATTGTGAACGAGGCAAGAGTTACAAAGTTAAGTTGTTTGAATACTGATTTGAAGTAAAAATCATCTAATTTCGACTTTTTCCGAGGTTAAATGTAAAAAGATTTAAGCAGATATTATGGATTATGTTATCAAATTCTAAAGAGCTTAATTAGAAATTCAAATAAGTCTCCCATCTCTTTAGTTTACATATATAATATAGTGTGAGGATAACATTGTAAGCATGAAAAGTAAGTAGAATGATCCAAGTAATGAATGTTCTACATCTCTTTGCTGTATATGAAATTTAATTTCCAAGTTATGGGTGTTTTCATTTGCTAGAGGTCTCCGCGAGTCCTAAAATGGAAGTTCACGTATCAAGGACTTTTTATGCTTTTTTTTTTTTTAAAAACTGGGACCTCAACTAACAATGAAGAATTTAAACATCTTTATTAATAAAAATTTAGAGAGTTATTACTAATTTTTACATTATGATCATTAGTTTATGCTTAATTTCAGCATTATATTTCTGTTAAATATTTCCCTTAGTAGATATTCAGAGATGGGTAAATTGCACCACAAATCACTGAACTTGTTCGAAGTTTTAAGGAAAATTCTTCCATCAGCCATGGCTGATGATCAGCCAAAAAAATCTCACCCATTGAGATGATTTATTCATCATTTCAACCATTAAACCTTTCTAAATGCTAGCCCCACAATGATGACGTGTCACAATACTATCAATTTATTTTGTGGCTGATCATCAGCCATGACCGATGGAAGACTTACTCAAGTTTTAAATCACCCACTAAACATTCTTCATTTCAAGTTGCCTACTAAACAAAGTTTTTTCTTTCATTTTATTCCTCTGTTAATTTTCTCAATTAGTTTTAACGGAATTTTAGTTTTACCTCGGCAAAACAGTCATTTGCCACACTGTTTTTATAATATAAAATAGTGTAATTTGCACTTAGGCCACTAGACTTGCAAAAAGTTTCAAACCCTCTCCTAAACTATTTTTATCATTTCAAATTGGCGAGGGATAATAATGGGTAGAGTTTAAAACTGAATTCGATTTGGTATCCACTCAATTATGAACCTGAATACGAACTCGGTGGGAGTATCAATTAAGGTTTGATTTTTGCAAGTTACCGATGGATAATCTAGTAGGGATTGGTAATAAACATTGAAAGAAACCTGAAACCCAAAACTTGGTATTAATTTATTAAAAATAAATTTATATAAATATTGACACAATCTCCATATAGTTCTCTATCTTTTTCTTTTGGGTAAATATTTAATTTAGTCCACTATCTTTAATATTTGTTCTAATTTAGTCCATACCTTTCAAAATGTACCATTTTAATCCACTATCTTTATCATTTGTCCTGATTTAATTCATATATTTCAAAATGTACTCTTTTAATCCACTATCTTTGTTATTGTGATCTACGTTAGTCCTCCACCATTTTTTCATCTAAAAATCTAACAGAATAAGCATGTGAGTCGTATTTGTAGGGGTAAAATTGTCCGGACACTAATTTTTTTTTTAATTTCATAATAAACCCATCGATCAAATGCTTACAAAACTTTTACCAAAAAAAATTGATCTCAAACCAACACAGTACCACAACTTGAACCAAAATAATCAGTGTCAACAACAAATTCTTCAAAAATTTTACAGTGACTGTTGGATGTATTATTGATATGTGATTTCAGCACATTTTCACTTAAATTTGGTTAGTCCTTGAGTAATTTATGAGCAATTTGATTGGTTTCGTGTTTTTTTTGCAATATAGGTGAATTATATGAATAAGCATGAGTTTAGAGACAAGGATTGAAGATAAATTGTAAAGGATTGGCTTTTATGCAATTTGTGGAGAAATTGAAGAACAAATAGAAGTAGCGCAGTCATAGCGCAGCTGCGCAGTGTCGCAGGAAATTTAAGGGCAGTTTTGTAAAAAGGCGCGAAAAGAAGAAAACCTAGGATAAAAAAAAAGGAAAAGAACGTTGAAAGGGAGGGGCTTTGCTAGCGGTTGGTTTTTGCAACAGAAGAAACATTCTAGAGAGGAGAAAAACTTCAGGATTCGCGAGTTGAAGACGAAGAACAATTCGGAGACGGACTTCTACCACGATTCTTCTCCAAATCCTAGTTTTCTCTATCTATATTATCATGACTTATATTAAGTTTTGGATTTTATTTATTTTCATGATTATGTTCTAAGCTATTTTTCTAGGGCTACGATGTAGCCAGATTATGAATATTTGATGCTTTTGGTTTTGATTGATTGATGAACTATTCCATTTATGCGTTGAGTATTTCATGCTAAGTTTAATGCTTGTGATTGTCTGATCAACAATTGCATGATTTGTGATTTGGTTTGAGACTGAGAAGTGATAACTAAATTAGACCACGTATGAAATACCATTAAATCGTCATAAGCTAGAGATAGTTATGAGATCTAGTGCAGCATTTGAATTTCTAGGGCTTAATGTGTTCCATAAGTTCACAGTTATCACATAGATGTAGTTAGCTTGCTTATTGGAATAAGTTATTGATACTTGAGAAAGATTAATATCTACCTTAACAAAATTGCTGGCAACATAGGGAATAGACGTCAATTAATTGAAATCAATAGTTTCAAAAAGGATTAATCTTTGTGAAATCGAAACCACTAGAGCCTCTTAATTATTGAATTGCCATCTTTTGTTAATTTCGTGATTGTTTTAGTTGTTATTTTTATAAGTTTTATAATTTATTTAGTCATTAGTTATAAATTTTCAATTCGTGATTATCCAAATAAAGTTATAGCTAAATCAATTTCGGTACTTAGTAATCATAGTTCTCGTGGGAACGATATTTACTTATTACTTTATTACTTGTTGTGATACGTGCACTTGCGTTAGAAATCACACAACAAGTTTTTGGCGCCGTTGCCGGGGACTGTGCCATTATTAATATCGGTACCAAATAGCTTTAATTTTACTTTGGATTTTATTTTATTTTGTTAGTCGTTTTTCTTATTTTTGTTACTTGTGTTTCAGGAACATAGTGTTTTAAGTGCATGCGAAAGCTGGGAAGTGGTACTTTGCTGCCTTTCAATCCTGAGATAGAAAACACTTGTCGAAAGAATAGAAAGGATAAAAGAGTTACTACCCACCATCTTCAAGATACCATGGCTGCAATTATTTAAGTACAAGAAGAAAATAATCACGCAAATCTACCTAGACTATTGCGAGATTATGCGCTGCCACCCACAAGATTCAACCTGTTATTAGAAGGCCAGTGATTCAAGCGAATAACTTTGAGTTGAAGACAGTGACGCTGCAGTTGATTCAGAATATTCCATTCCATAGATTATCTACTGAAGATCCTAATCAACACATCGTGAATTTTTTAGAAGTCTGCGGAACTGTTAAGTACAATGGAGTCACTGATGAAGCTCTGCGCCTTCACTTATTTCTTTTCTCTTTAAGGGATCAAGCTAAGGAATGGTTGAACTCGCTGCCTTCGGATTCAATCACTACTTGGGAGGATTTAGTGCACAAGTTTCTGTTAAGATTTTTCCCACCTGGAAAGATAGCGAAGATGCGCATAGAAATCAATAATTTTGCTCAGCATGAAGGGGAAACTCTTTGTGAAGCATGGGAGAGGTATAAGATGTTGTTGAGGAAATGTCCTAATCATGGAGTACCAAAGTGGATGCAAGTTCACAACTTTTACAATGGGTTGATTAGCACCACAAGAACTTTGATTGATGCATTAGCAGGAGGAGCTTTAATGAACAAGACATCAGATGAAGCTTATGCGTTGCTTAAGAATATTGTCTTGAACAATCAGCAGTGGTCGAGCGAGAAAGTCACACCAAAGAACACAGTTAAGATCCATGAGATTGATGCCATAACCGCCTTGACAGCGAAAATTAACAATCTCGCGAAACAGTTGCAAAATAATCAAATGACTGCTAATGCTGTCCAAGCGGCAGTGGTGTGCGAGTTTTGTTGTGGTCTACATCATAGTGTAGAATATTAGGTTGGAAATCTATTTGCGCAAGGCACAGCAAAACAAACACAGTATGTGGGGAATTTTAATGGGCAGCAACACAATCAGTACTCTAACGGATATAATCCAACATGGCGTAATCATTCGAATTTCTCTTGGAGAAATACTCAAAATGTGTTGCAGCATGAGCAGAATAACCCACCACCAAAGAAGAAGGTGAACTTGGAGGAGGTAATTGCTCAGTTGTCGAATTCACAGACTCAGTTGGCTAATTCCCAAACTTAGTTTATGAATGAAACTAGGACAAACTTCCAAAACCAATCTGCACAAATCAGAAATTTAGAGGTACAATTTACTCAAATGGTTACTTTGTTTGCTGAAAGACAACAAAGAAGTTTACCTAGTGCTTCGAAGGTAAATCCCATAAGAGATGGCACGGAGCATTGCAAAGCGATCACTCTGAGAAGTGACAATGAGTTAGAGGAGCCAGTGAGAACCAAGAAGGTTGAGAAAGGTGAAGCGAAGAATGAGGCGAAAGATGAAGAGAAAGTATAAACTCAGCCATAGCCTACACAGGAACCACCTGTGGTGGTACCATTCCCTCAACGATTGCAGAAAAATAAGCTTGATAAGCAATTTGCTAAATTCCTTGAAGTCTTCAAGAAACTTCACATCAATATTCCATTCGCATATGTGCTTGAACAAATGCCAAGTTATTTGAAGTTTATGAAGGACATCCTTTCGAATAAGAGGAAGCTTGGAAATTATGAGACAGTTGTACTTACTGAAGAGTATAGCGCCATTTTATAGAATAAGGTACCGCAAAAGCTCAAGGATCCAAGGAGTTTTACTATTCCTTGTGAAATTGGCAATGTTGTGTTTGAGCGAGCTTTGTGTGATTTAGGTGCTAGTACTAATTTAATGCCTTTATCTATTTTCAGGAAGCTTGGTTTAGGAGAGGCAAGACCCACAACAGTAACACTACAATTAGCTGATTGTTCTCTCAAGCACCCCAGAGGAGTTATTGAGGATGTGCTAGTCAAAGTCGATAAATTCATCTTTCCTGCAGATTTCATAGTGTTAGACATAGAGGAAGACAATGAAATTCCTATCATTCTTGGAAGACCTTTCCTTGCAACTGGAGAAGCACTTATTGATGTTCGAAAGGGTGAGCTTAGGTTGTGAGTACAAGAGGAAGAGGTAACCTTTAATGTTTTCAAAGCTATCAAGTACCCAGAAGCCAGCGACAGTTGTTTTCGCATTGATGACATACAAGCTATAGTGTCTAACCATAGGGGTCAATTGGATCCTTTAGAGGCTAGCTTGTTACGAGATGATTCTTTTGTTTCGGTAGGATTGGAGCACAAGGAATATTGCTCTATTAAACAACTAAACATGGGTGTACAAGCAGTGGGTGAGAAAGAATTATTGCAATTGAATAATCTAAAAATATCCTGTGATAAAGCGAATGAGAAAGCAAGAGGTTACAAGGAGATGACAAAAAGAGTGGCATGAAAAACCCATTTCGGGAAAAGATTTCTCTCCTGGGCAACAAATACTTCTGTATAACCCACGAATTCCTGGAAAATGCAAGTCAAGATGGTCTGGCCCTTTTGTTGTGACTAAGGTGTTTCCCTATGTAGCTGTCGAAGTCAATCATCCAAAGAAGGGGATGTTCAAGGTCAACAAACAACGATTGAAGACTTATTGGGATGATGAGTTTAATAAGCACAAGACCGTTGTCCACCTCAATTCGTCGTGAAAAATTGTTCCGTAGGGTTGTCGACGTTAAAACAAGCACTTTTCGGGAAGCAACCCGAAGTTTCTTACTTTTCTTGATTTAATAGTTTTAGTTGTTTTTAGTTAATTTTTGAGTTATAGTTGTCGTAGCTAATTGTTAATTTTTATTATCATGTTAGGTTCAAGAACAAGTTTGGGAGGAGCCGAGGCAAAAAGAAGTACTACCAAGTCGATTAAGGGAGAAAGTATGGAAAAATTGGTGTTGGAATTGCGTGGGATGCGTGCTTAGAGAGAAAAGCAAAGAAAATCAGAGTTGTAACAGTAGCGCCATTGCGCTATCAAGTAGCGCAACTGCACTTATGGTGATCAAAGTTACGCTCACGAGAGGGTTGTTGGAAGAGAAAAAGCGCAGGCATAGCATAGTTGCGCTTACGTCCTTCAGTTTGACGTTAAAATAAAATAAAAAAAAGCAGGCGTAGTGCAGCTGCGCTTACGTCTTTGTGTTTTGATGTTAAAATAAAAAAAAAATTGAAAATCAAAAACACAAACGCTGTCTTCTTTCATCAGACCCAAGAACCAAATCCTCACCCTACCTAACAAGCCCCAACCCACACCATTAAACCTAGACTACACAAGCACCTCAAAGGTTCTCTATTTGTCCCATGTCTCTCTCTCTCAAGTTATCACTCTTTCTCTCAAAACCCTAAGCCCACAACACAAACTCTATAAAACACTCTCATTCACTCACACACACTCTCTCGTTATCCAACCCACAAGAACTCACGGCACAAACAAACAACGAAACAATACACCACCATAATTCTTCATGATTCACGGTGACGACAGCAAGACGTGACCTCGGCGGCGGATTGTAGATAGCCGGCGGTGCTTAAGGCTACTCCTATCACCCACGTAAGGCCTCATCTTTGTGTGTGTGGTAATGCATTGAATTGAGAAACAATAAAAAATTAATGAACAACGAACAATTTTTATGAAACACCGCGTGAGAAAAAGGTACCCAGGACCGAAGAGGTTGTCCTTGTTTGTGTTTGGGATTGTATTTGTGTTTTCAGTGTTGGTGGTTTGTGCTTTGGGTAGAATATGTTGTGGATATTGCTTGCACACTACCTGTTTGATTAATGTTCTCAACAAGGCAGAAAAACTCGTAGAACTATTGTTGTATTCAGGCCTGCTTCTATTGTGCACCTATCTGTTGGTTGGGTGATTGATGAATGCATTGTATTGTTGAAGCTATGTTATGGTGGCAAGCGTGCCATTCTAGTGTACATTGTTTAGTATATCCACATGCCAATACCCTCTGCTGGACCAAGCTATTTCGCATAATTGGAGCTGAAACATTTGAGGAGCCTTCGGACAATGCACAACATGGATATTCAGGGAAGTTTGATACTTGCTTTTCTTTAAGACTTTGCCATTGAGGACAATATTTCTTTCTAAGTTTGGGGGTGGTTATTAGTTGCTTGCTTGTACACTTGTTCTTTTAGTATTCGTATTATGTGTTTTTCGTTTTATGTGTTTTGTTATTTTTATTATGTTTTAAAAAAAAAATCAAAAAACTTTGAAGCAAAAAAAAAATATATGATGAACAAAAAAAAAAAATTGAAAGTAATGCTGAAAAGATAAGAAATAGGTCGATAATGAGTAGTGTAAGGATGACATGATAGTAATGAGGATAATTGACTGAAGCATAGTTTTGTTTTACGGAAAATCCCCACCTATTGTGTACTTAACCTCGCCTAGTTATGTTGTTGCTTAGAGAAAGATTATGTGAGTTTAAGTGAATAGAAGAATGAGCATAGGACTTTAGAACTTGCTTGATTGTCACTCGAGGCAAAATCCTAGGTTGCATAACATTAGAGAAATGATTTAGGCTATCTTTGGATCGTTTGAGCCTTTCAAGCCAACCCTTGTAATAATTGAATATCCCTAGTCTACCCTTTTGAGCTTAATTGGCCTTTTCTTTCTTATGCAACTTATAAATTCTTCCTTACCTTGTCAAGTTTGATTTTTCCAAATAGTGACCTTCCTACTTGTAACATATGATTGTTCTAGGATGATTATATAGAGCTATGTTTTGTATTGAATGATGGGAGGTATGATGATTGGGTAATATGTTGTATTGTTTTTGGGAAAAAAATGAAAATATTGAGAACAAAAAAAGAAGAAAAGAATGAAAAGAAAAGAGAAAAAAGAGATATGTGGAACCATGGATGCAAGTTTGGGAGAGTGTGGATTCTTTTTGTGTTTATAAAGGTTGTTGATGAATGTTGAAAAGTGAAATGAAAGATGAAAGAAAAGAGATATGTTGAATAATTTTGGTGGTAAGAAGTAGAGTTGATATATGCTCCATTAAACATCCTCGAATAGTTGTGTGATTAACGGGTAGTTTAGCCATATATTATTTTCATTATCCTACCTTGACCCTAGCCACACGTTACAACCAAATGTAAAGTCCTACTGATCTTTAATGTTATGATTAATATTGGGTGTATTATTGATATATTATTTCAGCACATTTTCACTTAAATTTTGTTAGTTCTTGAGTAATTTATGAGAAATTTGATTGGTTTCATGTTTGTTTTGCTATGTAGGTGAACTTTGTGTGAAGACATGGATTTTGAGGCCAAGATTGAGGAAAAATGACTAAGGGCAATCGTTTAAGCAGTTCGTGAAGAAATTAAAGAGAAAATAGAAGTAGCGCAGTCATAGCGCAGCTGCGCAGTGTCACAGAATTTTTAAGGGCAATTTGGTAAAAAAGCGTGAAAAGAAGAAAACCCTAAGATAAAAGGGGATATCAGACGTTGAAAAAAATGGAATTTTTGGGGGCTGCTAGTTCTTGAGAGAAAAACCAAAGTTTGGAGAGGAGGAAATGCAAGGAAACTACAAGATTGACGAGGAAGGACGAATCAAAGACAAGATTTAGCCACGACTTTCTGGAGATTTCTAGTTTTCTCCCTCTCTCTCTCTCTCTCTCTTCATGAATTTTAATAGACTTTGGATTTTATTTACATTTATTATGAGTTGCTAGATTATTTTTCTAGGGATATGATGTAGCCAGATTTTGATTACTCGAATTATGTTGAATTGATTGATTATTCTATTTTTATGCTGAATATTTCACACTATGCATAATGCTTGTGATTATCTGGCCAATAATTGCTTGTTTTGTGGTTTTGTTTGAGACTGAGAAGTGATAACTAAACTAGACCATATGTGGAGTATCATTAAATTGTCATAAGCTAGAAATAGTTATGAGATCTAGTGCAACGTTTAAATTTCTAGGGCTTAATGCATTTCATAAGTTCACAGTTATCACAGAGATGTAGGTAGCTTGCTTATTGGGGTAGGGTATTGATGCTTGAAAAAGATTAGTATCTACCTTAGTGAAATTGTTGGAAGCATAAGGAATAGTCGTCGATTGGATTTAATCAACAGATTCGAGTAGGATAAATCTTGGTGAAATCGTAATCCTTAGAACTCTCCAATTATTAAATCAAATTTTTCATCAAATTCGCAATTGTTTAGTTGTTATTTTCCTTAGTTTTGTTATCTCTTTAGTTTTTAATTACAAATTCTCAGATTTTGGTCATCTGAATAAAATTAAAGTTAAAACAATTTCGGTAGTTAATAATCTCAGTCCTCGTGGGAACGATTTTTACTCATCATTTTATTACTTGTTGCGACACGTGCACTTGCGTTAAAATTCACACAACAAGTTTTTGGTGCCGTTGCCGGGGACTGTGTCAATTATTAATATCGATACCAAATAGCTTTGATTTTACTTTGGATTTTATTTAGTTTTGTGTTGTTATCTTATTTTTGTTACGTGTGTTTCAGGAGCATATTCCTTTACGTGTATGCGAAAGTCAGGAGGTAGTAAGTTGTTGCCTTTCGATCCTGAGATAGAACGAACCTATCGGAGGAATAGAAAGGAGAAAAGAACGACTACAACTACCTATCATTTGCAAGGGAATATGGCTGACATGGTGGTAGCACAATAAGGAAATAATCAGGAAAATCTACCTAGAACACTGCGAGAGTATGCTTTGCCACCCATTGGAATTCAACCTGTGATTAGAAGGCCAGCAATTCAAGCGCATGATTTTGACTTGAAGACAGTGACGTTACAGTTGATTCAAAATATTCAGTTCCATGGATTGTCTTCTGAAGATCCTAACCAGCACATTGTGAATTTTCTAGAAGTCTGTGGAACAGTTAAGTATAATGGAGTCACTGATGAAGCTCTGCGCCTTCGCTTGTTTCCTTTCTCTTTAGGGGACCAAGCTAAGGAATGGTTGAACTCGCTGCCTTCGAATTCAATCACTACTTGGAGGATTTGGTGCACAAGTTTTTGTCAAGATTTTTCCCACCTGGAAAGACAGCGAAGCTGCGCATAGAAATTAATAATTTTGAGCAACATGAAGGAGAAACTCTATGTGAAGCGTGGGAAAGGTATAAGGCACTGATGAGGAAGTGCCCTAATCATGGAGTACCTAGGTGGATGCAAATTCACAATTTTTACAATGGGTTAATTAGCTCCACAAGAACTTTGATAGATGCATCAGCAGGAGGAGCTTTAATGAACAAGACAGCAAATGAAGGTTATGCATTGCTAGAGGATATTGTTTTGAACCACCAACAGTGGTCAAGTGAGAGAGTCATACCAAAAAAAACAGTTGGGATCCATGAGATTGATGCCATAATTGCCTTGATAGTGAAAATTGACAATCTCGCGAAACAGTTGCAGAATAGTCAGGCAACTGCTAATGTTGTTCAGGCGACAGTGGTGTATGAGTTTTGTTGTGGTCCACATCATAGTGCAGAATGTCAGGTTGGAAATCCATTTGCGCAAGGCACAGCAGAACAAACACAGTATGTAGGGAATTTTAATGGGCAGCAGCACAATCAGTACTCTAACAGATATAATCCAGCATGGCGTAATCATCCAAATTTCTCCTGGAGAAATAATCAGAATGTGTTGCAGTCTGAGCAGAATAACCCACCACTAGAAAAGAAGGTAAACTTGGAGGATGCATTGGCTCAGTTGGCGACTTCGCAGACTCAATTCATGAATGAAACAAGGACAAACTTTCAGAACTAGTCTGCGCAAATCAGAAATTTGGAAGCACAGTTTAGCCAAATGGCTACCATGTTTTCAGAAAGACAACAAGGGAATTTACTTAGCACTTCAAAGGTGAATCCAAGAAGAGAGGGTAAAGAACATTGTAAAGCTATCACATTGAGGAGCGGCAAGGAGTTAGAGAAGCCAGTGAAAACAAAGAAGGTTGAGAAAGGTGAAGCAAAGAATGAGGCGAAAGATGAAGAAAAAAATAGAAGCTCAACCATAGCCTACACAGGAACCACCTGTGGTGGTGCCATTTCTTCAACGATTGCAGAAGAACAAGCTTGACAAACAATTTGCAAAATTTCTTGAAGTTTTTAAGAAGTTTCACATCAATATTCCATTTGCGGATGCACTTGAACAAATGTCGAGTTATGTGAAGTTCATGAAGGACATCCTTTCAAATAAGAGGAGGCTTGGAGATTACGAGACAGTTGCACTAACTGAAGAGTGCAGCGCCATCCTACAGAAGAAGCTACCACAAAAGCTCAAGGATCCAGGGAGTTTTACTATTCCTTGTGAAATTGACAATGTTGTTTTTTAGTAAGCTTTGTGTGATTTGGGAGCTAGCATTAATTTAATGCCTTTATCTATTTTCAGGAAGCTTGGATTGGGTGAGGCGAGACCTACAACTGTTACATTGCAGTTGGCAGATCGTTCGCTAAAGCATCCCAGAGGAGTTATTGAAGATGTTCTAGTCAAAGTTGATAAGTTCATTTTCCCTGCAGATTTCATAGTACTGGACATGGAAGAAGACAAGGAGATTCCTATTATTCTTGGGAGACCATTCCTTGCAACTGGAAAAACACCCATTGATGTTCAAAAGGGAGAGCTGCGACTGAGGATGCAAGAAGAAGAAGTGATATTTAATGTGTTCAAAGCTATCAAGTACCCTGAAGCTAGCGACAGTTGTTTCCGCATTGATCATGTACAAGCTATAGTGCCTAGCCATATGGGTCGACTGGATCCTTTGGAGGCTAGCTTAATACAAGATGATCTTGTTGATTTGGAAGATGAAGAGGTGCAGGCATATTTGAATTGGATGGATTCTTTTGAACCAAATAGGCGAAAGTATTTTGAAGAATTGGGATAAGGTTCTGCACGTTCTAAACCATCAATTGAGCAACTACCTGTGTTGGAGTTGAAACCTCTACCAGCACACTTACGCTACATATATTTGGGTGAGTCAGACACACTTTCAGTAATTATCTCTTTGTCGCTATCTAACGAAGAAGAAGATAAATTATTGAGAGTGCTTAGAACTCATAAGTTGGCGATTGGTTGGTCTTTGGCAGATATTAAGGGAATTCGTCCCTCCATGTGCATGCATCGTATTCTTATGGAGGATGATAGCAAACCATCCATTGACGCACAAAGGCGACTCAATCCAACAATGAAAGAAGTGGTGAGAAAGGAGGTTCTGAAGTGGTTAGATGCAGGAGTAATTTACCCAATCTCAGATAGTCCTTGGGTAAGTCCAGTGCAAGTTGTACCCAAGAAGGGCGGCATGACAGTTGTGAAAAATGAAAACAATGAACTTATTCCTACAAGAACTGTAACTGGATGGAGTGTGTGTATCGACTATAGGAAGTTGAACAAGGCTACGAGAAATGACCACTTTCCCTTGCCCTTTGTTGATTAGATGATTGATAGATTGGCAGGATATAAGTATTATTGTTTCTTGGATAGTTACTCTGGCTACAATCAAATAGCTATTGCACCTAAAGATCAGGAGAAAACCACGTTTACATGTCCTTATGGTACATTCGTTTTCAGGAGAATATCATTTGGATTATGTAACGCACCAGGTACTTTTCAGAGATGCATGATAGCTATCTTCTCAGATTTGGTAGAACGTGGAATTGAGGTATTTATGGATGACTTTTCTGTGGTGGGTACGTCATTTGATAATTGTCTTTACAATTTGGAGTTAGTGTTGAAAAGATGTGAGGAGACATATTTGGTGTTAAACTGGGAAAAGTGTCACTTCATAGTGCGTGAAGGTATTGACTTGGGGTATCGTATCTCAGCTAAAGGCATTGAAGTTGATCGTGCGAAGATTGAAACCATAGAAAAGTTGCATGCGCCAACAACTGTGAAAGGGGTTAGAAGTTTTTTTGGGACATGCAGGGTTTTATAGGAGATTCATCAAGGATTTTTCAAAGATTGCTAAGTCGCTTTCAAATCTTTTGGCACAAAATGTTCCTTTTGTGTGGGATGAAGAATGTGAATGTGCATTTGTAACAATCAAGGAGAAACTTGTGTCAGCACCTATTGTTATAGCACCTGATTGGTAGTTACCTTTTGAGTTGATGTGTGATGCAAGCGACTATGCAGTTGGAGCAGTTTTGGGGCAGTGAAAGAACAAAGTTTTCCATGCTATTTACTATGCGAGTCACACTCTTAATGATGCACAACTTAATTATGCAACAACAGAGAAAGAGTTGCTCGCAATAGTATTCGCTTTTGACAAGTTTCGTCCTTATCTGATTGGAAATAAGGTGATCGTTTACACTGATCATTTAGCTATTAAATACCTTATGGCCAAGAAGGATGCAAACCCAAGGCTCATTCGTTGGGTGTTGTTGTTAAAAGAGTTCGATTTGGAAATCAGGGATAAGAAATGCTCAAAAAATTTGATAGCAGATCACCTTTCTAGACTTGAGTTACCAGTAGAGATTGAGATGGTGAAGCCACCTATTGAAGATGACTTTCCAGATGAAAAGATCTTTGCGATACAATCTGCTCAGACTTTTCCCTAGTATGCTGACTTTGTGAATTTTCTAGCGGCAAAGATAATCCCAGCAGATCTTAATTATCAGCAAAGGAAGAAATTTCTATCTGATGTGAAACACTATTATTGGGAAGATCCTATACTCTACAAGCATTGCGCAGATCAAGTTATCAGAAGGTGTGTTCCAAAAGAGGAGATGGAAGATATTTTGCGGCATTGCCATACACTTGAGTGTGGAGGTCACTTTGGAGGCAATAGAACAGTGGCGAAAGTGCTCCAATCAGGTTTCTATTAGACTGGCTTGTTTAAAGATGCTCACACTTTTGTTGTTGCATGTGACAAATGCCAGAGATTGGGGAATATCTCGAGAAGGAGTGAGATGCCATTGCAGAACATTATTGAAGTTGAACTTTTTGATGTGTAGGGAATCGATTTCATGGGGCCGTTCCTCTCCTCTTACAATAACAAATACATTTTGTTGGCAGTTGATTACGTATCTAAATGGGTGGAAGCGGTGGCAACTCCAACAAATGATAGTGCGGTAGTGTTGAATTTTCTAAAGAGGAACATTTTTACAAGGTTTGGCACACCTCGAGCGATCATTAGTGATGAGGGTACCCATTTTTGTAACAAGCAGTTTGAAGCCCTTTTACTCAAATATGGTGTCAAACATCTAAAAGCCCTTGCCTACCATCCTCAAACCAATGGGCAAACAGAAGTTACAAATCGAGAAATAAAGAAGATTCTTGAGAAAACAATAGGCAATTCACGCAAAGATTGGGCCAAGAAGATTGATGATACACTATGGGCGTATCGTACTGCATTTAAAACACCAATTGGGATGTCGCCTTACAGATTGGTCTATGGAAAAGCTTGCCATTTACCAGTTGAGCTCGAGCACAAGGCCTATTGGGCAATGAAGCAGTTGAATCTGGATATGCGAGCTGCAGGAGAAAAGAGACTTTTACAATTGAACGAGTTAGAAGAATTCTGGAATGAAGCCTATGAGAATGCGAAGATCTATAAAGAGAGAACAAAAGCGTGGCATGATAATCATATCTCACGAAAAGAGTTTTTGCCTGGTCAGAAAGTTCTTTTATACAACTCAAGGCTTCGCTTGTTTCCTGGAAAGCTTAAATCAAGATGGTCTTGCCCTTTTGTTGTGACAAAGGTGTTTCCTTATGGAGCTGTTGAAGTAAATCATCCAGATAAGGAGACGTTCAAGGTTAATGGACAACGGTTGAAGACTTATTGGGATGATGAGTTTGATAGGCACAAGTCCGTCGTCCACCTCAACTCGGCTTGAGAAATTGCTCCGTCGGGCTGTCGACGTTAAAACAAGCGCTTTTTAGGAGGCAACCCGAAGTTTCTTACTTTTCTTGATTTAATAGTTTTAGTTGTTTTTAGTTAATTTTTGAGTTATAGTTGTCGTGGCTAATTGTTAATTTTTATTGTCATGTTAGGTTCAATAACAAGTTTGGGGGGAGTCGAGGCAAAGAGAAGTACTACCAAGTCGAATAAGGGTACACGTATAGAGAGATTGGTGTTTGGATTGCATGGGCTGCTAATGCTTGAAGAGAAAAGTGAAAAAAAAGAGTTGTGAAAGTAGCGATGTTGCGCTAAAATATAGTGCAGCTGCGCTCAAGGAGTTCAAAGTTACGCTCACGAGAAGTTGCTGAAAGAAAATTACAGCACAGGTGTAGCGCAACTGCGCTTACGTTCTTTAGTTGACGTTCGAAGGAAAAAATTATAGCGCAGGCGTAGCGCAGCAGCGCTTACGTCCTTTCTTTTGACGTTCGAAACATTTGAAAAAAAAAAAAAAAAACTTCTCATTCCAACCCATACCCAACAACCCACTTTATATCAAAACCCAAAACTCACAACCCAAATAACCATGTAATAAACCCACCTATCAAACCAAAAGATTCAAGTCCTAACCTATCTCATCCACTCTATCTCTTATACCAAACCCAACCCACGGTCCATCATACCTAACCCGCGACCCAATTCATACCAATATCAATACTTTGTTCATATAACAAAACCTTTCACTCTGCAAACTCTCTGTGTTCTTAAACCACCATAGCCGAAAAAAAAACAAAACAAAAAAAAACGATCTCTCTAAGCATATATCATTTGTGCCGGCGCCATTTTCGCGTTCCATCTCTCACCACCACCTTCTTGGTTCACAACGGCATCTCATCTCCCTCCCTCTCGCGCATCAGGGGCAACACAATCACCCGACCTGTTTTGACTCATAGCGGTGCCGAGCCGCGTGAACTTGGAGGCGGTGCCGACGTCGGCGCCCACGGATGACAAAGCTCTCACCATGGTGAGTGTTTTTTTCTTTTTTTTTGTGTTTTTGAATTATTTTGTTCACTGGTAGAAGGCATAAGAAACGAAAAAAAGGGAACACTCGATCGCATGCCTTTGTTTGAATCTTGAGAATTGGTATTTTCTTGTGTTTGGTTCTGTTGGCGTGTTTGAAAAAAAAAATCAAAGAGATTGTGCAGAACGAACGAAACTAGAGGGCCGTGCACACAAGTTGCATTGAAGAGTTAGTTGTTTTTGTGTTGGTGACATTGATCTAATTGGTTATTAAGTGGTATTGTTTGAGGTCCTAGTGTTTGTGGTTAGTAGGTGCAGTGTGTTGTGGCTGTGAGTCCTATGTTTCGTGGTTGTTCACCGGGTTTCAATAAGGCATACGGAATTGTTGTCATTGTGATTGCCTTCAGGTATGCTTTAATTGTGTAGCACCATACTATTTTGTTGAATCATTGATATTGTGACTGTCTCAAGCTTCAGTTTGTTGGGTGCTTTGTGATTGAACTGTTTGGGTTGGTTGAAGTTTCGGGGCTGCCATTGTTCTCTGGTGATAGTGTTTTCTGGGATTGGTGGTGTTACTTGTTTGTCTATCTTGTGTTTGTTGGGTGGTGTGCTTATGGCTCCTAAACGGAAACAGAATGTTACTCAAGGTACTTCGTCTTCAAAGTCCAAATCGGGGGTGCCAGTGGTGAATGCCCATAAGTTTGTGAGTACAGCTGCTAAGGATAGATATCGCATATCCTCAAGAAATCCTTGGTAGTAGAGCGTGGTTTTGACAGGCCTGGATCCACCATCGAAGCGCAAGCAGCATCGCAACAATGGACTCATTTTATCTAGTCTCCTGGGCCCAGCTATGTGTTGTTAGTTCGTGAGTTTTATGCAAATGCACTGGAGCATCAAGATAAATAGGTCCATGTTTGTGGCAGAACTATTTCATTTGATCGGATTGCTATAAACAGATTTTACCAAGTACCAGATGTTGAGGAGGACTTTTACAGTACCTATGGAGACGAGCTTGATCCGACTGCCATCCTCACGTACTTAACAGATAACAGAGTTGCTTGGAAAAAGAAAGGTAAAAAGGTGATTAGTTTCCCATCGTCTGGAATGCGTAATGAGATTAAAGTGTGGCACCTGTTCATCTGTGCCACGCTCCTACCGACGGGGAACACATATGAAGTCTCGCGAGAAAAGGCTACCTTGAATTACGCCATAGGAAATTAGTTGAGCATTGATATGGGGAGGGTGATCAAGGGGTCTATTTTGCAATACTTGAAAGGGCGCACGATTGGAGGACTTTCGCACCCTGCCTTGATTACTGGGTTATGCCTAGCAGCTGGAGTGCTATTGTCTGAGACTGAGGAGATGATACATCCCCAGGTGCCCTTAACGCATATCACAAAAGAAAGTTTGGGGGTTCGTATCGAGCCCCAGGCAGAGCAGGCAGCTAATCAGGGAGCAGCTCCCACCACAGATATTCAGGCTTTGTTCCAGGACCTGGCACAGTTGCGGCAAGACGTGGATCAGGGGCGACAAGAGAGGCTAGAGCAGGAAGACCGCCTTGGGGAAAGATTGCTTTTGATTATCCAGCGACAAGATGAGTTAGCTGCTAGGCAAGAGCAAAGTTTCAAATACATGGCAAAGATAGACAAGAAATTGGGTGTTCCACCAGCACCTACTTTATGCCCTTTGCTGCCGGCTAGTCACTACTTCCCTCCAGATGATGAATGACTCCAGCTATTCAGGGAAGTTCCTACTCCTTTTCTTTTTAGTGTTATCTCATTAAGGATAATGTTTTCCTTTAAAGTTTGGGGGTGGCGTCTTTTTACTTGTTCTGAGTTATGTGTTGTTTTGGTGTTAGTGTTACATGTTTTAGTTATTTTCATTACGTGTATTCGTTATTTCAATTAGAAAAAAAAACCAAAATAATAATAATAATAATAATAATTTGTGAAAGTAATGCTGAAAAGATAAGAAATAGGCCGATGATGAGTAGCGTATGAATGTCATGATAGTAATGAGGATAATTGACTAAAGCGTAGGTTTGTTTTATGAAAAATCCCCATCTAATGCACACATAGCCTTACTTAATTATGTTGTTGCTTAGAGAAAGTTTACGTGAGTTTAAGTGACGGAAAAAAAAATGAAAATGAATGAGTATAGGATTTTAGAACTTACTTGATTGTCACTCGAGGCGAAATCCTAGGTTGCATAGCATTAGAGAAATGATTTAGGCCATCTTTGAATCGTTTGAGCCTTTCAAGCCAACCCTTGTAATAATTGAATATCCCTAGTCCACCCTTGTGAGCCTAAGATAGCTTTTTCTTTCTTATGCAACTTATAATATCTTCCTTAACTTGTCAAGTTTGATTTCCCCAGATTATGACCTTCTTACTTGTAACATATGATTGTTCTAGGATGATTATATGGAGCTATGTTTTGTATTGAATGATGGGAGGTTTGATGATTGGGTGATGTGTTGTTTTGTTTTGAAAAAAAAAAAGAAATCTTGAGAAAAAAAAAGAAGAAAAGAATGAAATGAAAAGAGAAGAGCCACACTCCTTGTAATTAATATCAAAATGCAAGTTTGGGGAAGTGTGGACTCTTTATGTGTTTTTAAATGTTGTGAATGATTGTTGGGGAAGTGAAATGAAAGATGAAAGAAAAAGAGATATGTTGAATAGTTTTGGTGGTACGAATATGGGTTGGCATGTGCTCTGTTGAACATCCTTGAATAGTTGTATACTTATAGGTAGTTTAGCCATTTATTATATCCATTATCCTACCTTGACCCTAGCCACACGTTACAACCGAATGTAAAGTCCTACTGATCTTTAATACTATGATTAACCTACTTTAGTGGAGAGTGGCATGAAAAGTAAGCTTATGAAGTCCTACATGATTGAAAATAAAAGCTCCATATTGATGATTCACTTAACTTGCATAAACTCATCCGGGTACAATTGATTAGGATAAAGGCTATTCACACACTCACTTGGGGGATTTGAAGTAAAATGAGTCTTATGGGAAGTTGTTATTTCTCATGCTTATGATTGTAAGTCACATCTTGACTTGGGAAAAAGCTACTGAGGCTGTGAAAACTTACTATTCTACAACATTGCTTTTATGAGTTAGTTTGTGTTGAGTCTTTAGTTTTTAGTTTGTTTGTTTCTTTCGTTGTGTCTTTTGCTTGAGGGCAAGCAAAGCTTAAGTTTGGGGGTGTTTGTTGGGTGTATTATTGATATATTATTTCAGCACCTTTTCACTTAAATTTTGTTAGTTCTTGAGTAATTTATGAGCAATTTGATTGGTTTCATGTTTGTTTTTCTATGTAGGTGAACTTTGTATGAAGACATGGATTTTGAGGCCAAGATTGAGGAAAAATGACTAAGGGCAATCGTTTATGCAGTTCGTGAAGAAATTAAAGAGAAAATAGAAGTAGCGCAGTCATAACGCAGCTGTGCAGTGTCGCATGATTTTTAAGGGCAATTTGGTAAAAAGGCACGAAAAGAAGAAAACCCTACGATAAAAGAGGATATCAGACGTTGAAAAAAGGAGAATTTTTGGGGGCTGCTAGTTCTTGAGAGAAAAACCAAAGTTTGGAGAGGAGGAAACGCAAGGAAACTGGAACATTGACGAGGAAGGACGGATCAGAGACAAGATTTAGCCACGACTTTCTTGAGATTTCTAGTTTTCTCTCTCTCTCTATCTTCATGAATTTTAATAGACTTTGGATTTTATTTACATTTATTATGAGTTGCTAGATTATTTTTCTAGGGATATGATGTAGCCAGATTTTGATTACTCGAATTACGTTGAATTGATTGGTTGATTAATTATTCTATTTTTATGCTGAATATTTCACACTTTGCGTAATGCTTGTGATTATCTGGCCAATAATTGCTTGTTTTGTGGTTTTGTTTGAGACTGAGAAGTGATAACTAAACTAGACCATGTGTGGAGTATCATTAAATTGTCATAAGTTAGAGATAGTTTGAGATCTAGTGCAACGTCTAAATTTTTAGGGCTTAATACATTCCATAAGTTCACAGTTATCACAGAGATGTAGGTAGCTTTCTTATTGGGGTAAGGTATTGATGCTTGAGAAAGATTAGTATCTACCTTAGTGAAATTGTTGGCAGCATAAGGAATAGTCGTCGATTGGATTTAATCAATAGATTCGAGTAGGATAAATCTTGGTGAAATCGTAATCCCTAGAACTCTCCAATTATTGAATCAAAATTTTCATCAAATTCGCAATTGTTTAGTTGTTATTTTCCTTAGTTTTGTTATCTCTTTAGTTTTTAATTACAAATTCTCAGATTTTGGTCATCTGAATAAAATTAAAGCTCAAACAATTTCGGTACTTAATAATCTCAGTCCTCGTAGGAACAATTTTTACTCATCATTTTATTACTTGTTGCGACATGTGCACTTGCGTTAGAATTCACACAACAATTAACCTACATTAGTGGAGAGTGGCATGAAAAGCAAGCCTATGAAGTCCTAAGTGATTGAAAATAAAATATTCACATTGGCGATTCACTTAGCTTGTATAAACTCATCCGAGTACAATTGATTAGGATAAAGGTTATTCACACACTCGCTTGGGGGATTTGAAGTAAAATGCAAATTATGTGAAGTTAATATTTCTCATGCTTATGATTGAGAGTCACCACTTGAGTTGTGAAATAAAGCTACTGAGGCCGTGAAAATTTACTATCCTACAACATTGCTTTCATGAGTTATGTTGTGTCGAGTCTTTAGTTTTTAGGTTATTTCTTTTTTTAGTTGTGTCTTTTGCTTGAGGACAAGCAAAGCTTAAGTTTGGAGGTGTTTGTTGGATGTATTATTGATATGTGATTTCAGCACCTTTTCACTTAAATTTGGTTAGTCCTTGAGTAATTTATGAGCAATTTGATTGGTTTCGTGTTTGTTTTGCAAGATAGGTGAATTATATGAAGAAGCATGAGTTTAGAGGCAAAGATTGAAGATAAATTGTAAATGATTGGCTTTTATGCAATTTGTGGAGAAATTGAAGAACAAATAGAAGTAGTACAGTCATAGCGCAACTGCGCAGTGTTGCAGGAAATTTAAGGGTAATTTTGTAAAAATGAGCAAAAAGAAGAAAACCTAGGATAAAAAAGAAGCAAAAGAACGGTGAAAGGGAGGGGCTTTGCTAGCGGCTGGTTTTTGCAACAGAAGAAACAATCCAGAGAGGAGAAAAACTTCAGAATTCGCGAGTTGAAGACGGAGAACAATCCGGAGACAGACTTCTACCACGATTCTTCTCCAAATCCTAGTTTTCTCTATCTCTATTATCATGACTTATATTAAGTTTTGGATTTTATTTATTTTCACGATTATGTTCTCAGCTATTTTTCTAGGGCTACGATGTAGCCAGATTATGAATATTTGATGCTTTTGGTTTTGATTGATTGATGAACTATTCCATTTTTGCGTTGAGTATTTCATGCTAAGTTTAATGCTTGTGATTGTCTAATCAACAATTTCATGATTTGTGATTTGGTTTGAGACTGAGAAGTGATAACTAAATTAGACTATGTATGAAATACTATTAAATCGTCATAAGCTAGAGATAATTATGAGATCTAGTGTAGCATTTGAATTTCTAGGGCTTAATGCGTTCCATAAGTTCACAGTTATCACAGAGATGTAGTTAACTTGCTTATTGGGATAGATTATTGATGCTTGACAAAGATTAATATCTACCTTAGCGAAATTGCTGGCAACATAGGGAATAGACGTCAATTGATTGAAATTAATAGTTTCAAAAAGGATTAATCTTGGTGAAATCGGAACCCCTAGAGCCTCTTAATTATTGAATTACCATCTTTTGTTAATTTCGTAATTGTTTTAGTTGTTACTTTTATAAGTTTTATAATTTATTTAGTCATTAGTTACAAATTCTCAATTTGTGATTATCCAAATAAAGTTAGAGTTAAATCAATTTCGGTACTTAGTAATCACAGTCCTCGTGGGAACAATATTTACTTATCACTTTATTACTTGTTGTGATACGTGCACTTGCGTTAGAAATCACACAACAGTTACACAATGCAATATTCAACAAACTAGACTCTTTCAAACAGAATCACAAAAATTATAGCCCTCTAGACTAACTGTACGATTGAATAGTGGGAAAATTGGACTCTTTTAGACATAGTCACGAATATAATGCTAAAAAGGATTAGGCACTCTGTTGTTTTGAAAGCATTTTTTAAAAAAAAGTTTTGAGAGCATTTTATCAATGCGTTTATTATGAAATCAAAAAACAAAAAAGATTTTAGTGTGCGGATAATTTTGCTCTTACAAATACGACTCATTTGCTTATTCCGTCAGATTTTTGGATGAAAAAATGGTAGAGGACTAATATGGACCATAATGATAAAGATAGTGGATTAAAATGGTACATTTAAAAGATATGGACTAAATCAGGACAAATAATAAAGATAGTGGACTAAAAAAGTACATTTTAAAATATATGAACTAAATTGAGACAAACATTAAAAATAGTAGACTAAATTAAGTATTTACCCTTTTCTTTTTATCATTTTTACCTTTACTTTTCACTTTACCCTACCTTATTTTTCTCATTTTTGTTTCCTTTTCACTCTCTTTTCCTCCTCGGATTGCACTTTTACTTTTCTATTTCTCTATACTCTAGCAGGTTTCTATCTAAAACTTTCTTCGAATCTCATTCTATTTCCCTATTCGTTTTCTCCCTCAAAGGGTCCTACTTTTCTAACTATTTTTGTATTTAATATTTCTCTCAAGCATCGCGAGATCTTAGCACACCTACAAACCAAATAAAAGGATATCTGCAGTTGAGCATCATCGACAATATGCCAAATATGTTGAGTAGTTCAACAATTCTTTCTTAGATTGAAAGGGGTATAGTTAGAAATCTGTCTTTACATTCTTCTTTTGTTCTTTGGAGTTTATCTATTCTTTTAGTAGGAATAATCTTATTGTAATTATTGTTGCTTATAAGTTTTCTTAAATTAATAATTCAATTCTTTTCTAAGACATATTTTAGGAAATGTTTTCATTTGATTCAAATTTTTTATTTATTACCAGTTCGAGTTGGGTACCCATGGATTTTAAAATATTTATCAGGTTTAGATTTGGTAAGAGAATTCTAAACTGGAAAGGGTAGTGGGTTCATAGTCGATTTTATAAATTTTAGTGGATACCTGACTCGTTGTCATTCTTAAAATATTCGCCATTGAACAAATGCTTTTGTTTCATTCTACCAATCTATCAGTTTTTTTCCAATAAGTTTTGATGAATTTTACTTTTTCCCTAAACAAAATTGTGATTTGCCACAATATTTTAAAGGCGCCAAAATTTTCATCTATACAAACATGAATATATATATATATTGGCGATTCTTTCTTGATGTTATGACTAAGAGAAAATATAAACACACAAAAAGAAATTTTGACATTAGAGGATATTTTATCATAAAATTTATGAGTTCAAGTCATTGTACTTAAAAAAATAAGAACTTGTCAGTTTATATTCAAGCAAAACATTTGGGCGCCTTTCAAAGAGTAAATTGCTTGCCGCCCCCCTGTGTTTTGCCAGAAATATTCATTCACCCCTTGTGTTTTTAAAATAGGCTCATTACCCCCCTGTGTTTCAAATCGCTTATTCCGTTAGCAAACGTTAGGAAATTAGTTAATTGATCGTTATACCCTTACATAAAGTTAAAATCGAAAAAATACGGGGGGGTAATGAGTCTATTTTAAAAACACAAGGGGTGAATGAGTATTTTAGGAAAAACACACGGGGGCGGCAAGCAATTTACTAAAAGGGTATTTTTGTCCAACAAAGAATTTATTTTAACAAAAAACATAAAAAATTCGCATTTTAAACGCGTGTGTTACAATTGCCGTTAAATTAGACGATTTTTCTAACGGATGAGGGGGGTCAGCTATATTTCAAAAATCACAGAGGGATAATGAGCCTATTTTAAAAACATAGGGGGTGAATGAGTATTTCGAACAAAACACAGGGGTGGCAAGCAATTTACTCTCTTTCAAATGGTGTGGCAAATGCAAATTACCAACTAAAAAATGAAATCCGTCAAAACTAATTAAAAAAAACTAAAAGATTTTTGCTAAGTTAAAAAAAAAAAAAAAACTAAAAGATTGTCTAAAATAAAACAAAAGTGTTTGATCAATGAGTAATTGGGAATACAAAAGTATTAAAATTAATTAACTGAAAAACTAATGGAATGGGTAAAACAACAAAAACTTTATTTAGTGGGTGATTTGAAACAAAAAAAACCCTAAAAGGGTGATTTGAAAGTGGTAAAAAAACTGAAAAAAGATTTGGAGCAATCAAGATAAAGAATTTGTAGGTTGTGAGTTTTATGAGTTTACAATGAAAAAAAGCCCTTGGGACTAAAGAAACTGAACGAGTTAACACTAGAAATAACATCTTTGATGATATGAAAATTCTAATACAACAAATCCTTTTCATTATTTGGAGGACTTAAATAAGTTATCAGGACTTGCGAAATTCAAAATTAAGAGATATTAACGTATCACAAAAAGGAGATCATGGTTCGCATATTGATAATACCTTTGTGGGGGAGGTGGAGAAATTTCGATGGATAAACCTCTATAACGTTCTTATAATGTGCATTTCAAAATATATTTATTAGCTAATTACGTACATACAAAAATGTGTTTAAAATACCATGGCCTCTTATTTCCTACCAACAATCGCTTGTTGAAAGCTTTGAACACTTGTCAAATGCCTCATCATTCTTTTGAAAAATAAGGGCTCCTTGATGTTTGAGCTTTGGGATTTCTCCAAGGGTGAAGGATATTGCTTTACTACATAGTTTTTCCATTTTTTTAAGTTTAATTTACAACAACAGGGACGATCTATTTCTTGATTCTTGAAAAAATAATCAGCCATCTCTTTTCCACATTTTCTGGTTAGTACCATTTTAAACTATATTAGATTTTCTAAAATTGAGATTTTCTAGACCATTTTAAACTATATTGTATTAAATTTAGTTCTTTAGTACTTTTTTCTTTCTGAAAAATGCTTTCCAGGCCATAGAATTTGGAAAGCCAACAGAAATATAAAACCTGGTGCTATTGCAACTACATCTCCCGCTTTTTCAGATATACTATGAAAAATGGCCCTCAAATTGGGGGATAGGTAACAATAGGTCAAATTACTATAAAGACTATATGCATAGCAAATTACATTTTATTAATTAATGTGACTCACGAAAAAATGAAATCCATTCTTATGACCTACTTTCCCAAGGGTGATATCCACTAACTCAAATGCTACTTTTACGAACATCTATAGGTCATGTTTAATCTAGTCAAGATCGATCTAGATGAAGCCGATTTGATGAAAGCTAAAGAATTATTGATTTATAAGCTTTCTTATGATGAAAACATGCAAAAGATAATAAGGGGGCCACTCTTTTTGTATGGAAATTCATATGATCATTCTACTTCCAAGTTATCAAACTCTTACACTTTTTTTTTGGGATACTTAATGGTTACTATTATTATTAGTTCTGAAACATGTCAGTTTTTTTTAATTATTTTTTATTATTATTTTTTTATTATAAAGTATGCTAAACCATTATGGTTACAGTTATTCTATTCTTTGTGAGCAATTGATCCGCTGCCATCCCTACTGGTGATGTGATGGAATCTTTGATATTCAAAATTAAGGCTCCGCTTGTTTGTCGTAAAATAAATTGCGAGTGAAAAACGTTTACAAAAAAAACTATTTTCTAGAAAAATAGAATTTTTTTCGGTGTTTGGTTGTCATAATAGAAAACACTTTATGTTGGAGGTAGAGTGGGGGTGACGAGAGTAGAGTGGGGTTGGGTGAAAAGGGGGTGGGGTTGGGTGGAGTGGAGTAAATATTTTCCTTTAATCAGAAAATATTTTTTAATTTATCAATTTTTCAATGTTATCAAACACAAAAATTAGCAAAATATTTTACGACAAACAAACGGAACCTAAGGGTTTGTTTGGATTGAGTGATTTGGGGGAAGTGATTGGATTTGAGGTGATTTTTTTTTTTTTCTCTTGTTTGGATTGGAGGGTTTTGGGGGTGAATGGTTTTGGAGTAATTTCTAAAATCACTTAATGAGAGCATTTTGTAATCACCCCAATTTGGGGTGATTTCATTTAAATTATCACAAAATATCTATATTGCCCCTTTTATTTATCACACATATATCTTAGAAAATGATAAAAATGTCACTTTGGTTATAAAACTTATAATTTCCTTCATTTTCCTCCTCTACCCAAACAAAAAATACACATAATTTTTTATGAACCTTTCCTTTATAAATTTACCCAATTCAAACAAAATGTAATTCTCCCCCTCCTTTTCTTTTATTATTGAATCCTTTCCTTTCCTTTATTATATTTTCCTTCCCAATCCAAACAGGCCCTAAGAGTATATTTGGCTCAAGGCAAACTCTGTGAAGCTGCAGACACTCTTGAAGATGGTGTTAAAGATAGCCAGGCAGTAATGGTCGAGTGAAGCGGGCAAGGAATAGATCTCATGACCATAATGGTCAATGTATTGTCCAAAGAGTCCAATAGACTAGATGGTCCCTAACATGATAACTTCACAATTGATTTTCAGTTATACTTCTTTATTTACACGTGAAGCAATGATGTACAATACTAATAGTATATCTCCATTGATTTAGGTTATGATGTTGACAACATGTTGTTACAATATAGCAATGATGTGAATACAAACTTTGCTTCTATGTACATGAAAAAAAATTATATAGAGGAGGCATACGTGTATGTTTGAATTCTGAGAAGCCTTGGCAAATTGTACTTTATATTTAGTACATCATGAGTTGTAGACTTCATTATTGAATGTGTAATTTATTGAAATTGTTCTATATATTTGTCTTTTTTGATATTTAAATACCTTATTTTTTATTTTAGACAAAATAATCATTCATCTTTTATTTTAATGACAGTTGTTAGTCGTTGGAGCAACATCTGTAAAAAAATAACGTTAGTGAGCATGCGGATGACACGTTAAGGACTATCGCGTGACAATTTTAGGAAATAGTTTATGCTTATATTTTACTGCGTGATAAATTTACCCCTAAATATTTGTGCATTTTGTGACTACGTGTCATCTACATGCTCACTAACGTTATTTTTTGATAAATGTTGCTCTAAGGACCAACGATTGTCACTAAAATAAAATATGAATGACTATTTTGTCCAAAATAAAAGATAAGAGACTTAAATATAAAAAAAAACAGATATATAAGACCATTTCAGTAAATTACCCTTCAAGAATTTATTTGATTTAGAGATTTTCAAGCATAGTAGATCTCATTTGACAGATAATAGTTATTTCATTGGTTATATATATATATATATTTCTTTGCTAGCATTAAGTCTTCAGTTCCTATTCAATTTAGTTTCTTCTTTTCCATTATTTTTTAGCGAAAACAGCTCATTTGATCCTAAACGTTTGTGAATTTTGATATTTTAATCATAAATATTTCAAATCGGACACTTTAGTCCCAAAAGTTTAACTTATGGGACAGCGTTAGTCCAATCTCCAAATTCTGTTAGATTTTGATCGTTAAAGTCGCGTGACTGCACGATGCGAGTAAAAAAAAAAGCCCTTTGAAGCTTTGAAGCTAAATTACGAAAATTTATGTTAGATTTTGACCATTAAAGAGAATGACTCTAAATTATGAAAATAACCTTCAAATTTTTTTTTTTACTCGCAGCGTGCAGTTACGTGACTTTAACGATCAAAATCTAACAGAAATTGGAGATTGGAATAACGGTGTCCTATAAGTTAAACGTTTAGGACTGAAGTGTCCGATTTGAAACGTTTAAGATCAAAATGTCAAAATTCACAAACGTTTAAGACCAAATGAGTTGTTTTCTCTATATTTTTATTGGAAACGTATTGGTAGATAAAAGAGAGGGAATAGGTGGAAGGTTGTGAGTGGTACAAAGACTAGTATATTGTATAAGAAGTAAAAAAAAGATTTGGACCAATTTAGATGACAAATTTTTACGTTGTGCATTTTATAAGTTTACAATCTCATGAACCCTTTGGATTAGAGAAACTAAGGGAGTTAATAATGTTTTCAACGATGTGAAAACTCTAATAAAGTTAATCCTTTTCAATATTTGGAGGATACAAACAGGTAATCAAACATTGTATTCATCAAAAAAGAGATTATCGTCTGCACTTTGATAGTACTCCCTTAGAGAATTAAATTTTATTGGAATAAACCTCTACAACACTCTCATAATTTGGATTTCAAAATGTATTTAGTAGATAATCACATCGCTAAAATGAAGAGTGAGTTCTGCATAGCCTCTATTTTCTTATTGGCAATCGCTTGTTGAAAGCTTAGAACACTTATCATAGACTTCATCATTCTTTTGAAAAATAAGTGTTGCTTGAGGTTTGAACTTCTCAATTTGTCCAAGCGTGAATGATAGTGCTTTACTACATAATTGGCCCATTTTTTGAAGGTTACAACAACAAGGACGATCTAATTCTCGATTCTCAAAGATATAACGAGCAATCTCCTTTCCACATTTTCTGGTTAAGACATCAATGCAATTCCCTAAGAACTTATAATACCCAGGCCTTGGTTGTGGAGGTAATGTCTGGCCATACCATGGATCATCTTGTTCAGTTTCAATCGGAGGTTTTTCGTTGGGTTCTTGTGCCTGAGACACTACAACCTGCGTAATATTAAGTATGAGCGAGACTAAAATTGCTGTAGGAATCCATTGGAGTGTCTTAGCCATTTAGTAACTATTTGGAGTAGTTAGCTGTGAAGTTGGAGGTAGTAGTTCTCCTTATATAACAATGAAAGGATGTAAAGTTCATTAAATGACTCAGAGACCACTTTGTTTTGTTATCTAATTAATGTAAAAGTAAATTGTCCTAATAGTAACTCCCATAAGAAATGCATGGGTTATTTACCCTAGTAATTAATTACGTGTTAATTAATAAACAAAAAAATAAGTTCCTCTCTGTCATAATTCTTCTTTCGAAAAAGTTCTTTCAAGCTAAGACGATCAATAAAAGAAACCAAAGAAGAGTGAAGCAAAAAAGTTGAATTTGCCCACATAACTTCTAGTTAAAGTTGAAGTGTAAAGTCAAATCTAAGAAGAAATTGATTTTCAATTCACCAAAGACCATTTTAAACTATATTAAATTTTCTAAAATTGAGATTTTCTAGAGCATTTTAAACTATCCTGTATTAAATTTATTTCTTTAGAACTTTTTTCTTTCTGAAAAATGCTTTCCAGGCCATAGAATTTTGAAAGTCAATAGAAATATAAAACCTAGTGCTATTGCAACTACACCTCCCACTTTTTCAGATATACTATAAAGAATTTTTTTCCCAATTGGGGAATAGCTAACAATAGGTCAAATAAATAACACCATAACCCCCTATGGTTTGCCGAAGGTGCACAAGACCCCCTTGTGCTTTCAAAAGTGCACTGGAACCCTTGTAGTTTGAAAAACGAAGCACCACAGCCCCCTCCGTTAAAAAAATCGTTAGTTTTGACGGCAAGTGAGTTACACGCGCGTCTCATGCAACTTTGATTGTTTTTATATAATTTTTTTAATAAAATATGTGTATCAATTGACTAAAAAACCCTTATCAACAAAAAAAAAAAAAAAAATCGCACAGGCATGCACCCTACCCCACCCCAAACCAAACCATCAAAAAACCACATTGAACAAGTTAATGTTTCACAGCAATACAGGGCACAACATTCAAATTCATATGTTGTCAATGTAATCCATATAATACATATATAGATATCTATATAGATATTTGTTTCTTTTTATGGGGTTTGGTTTATACATATATATATACACAATATATATATATATATATATATATATATATATATATATATATTTCTTTAGTTTTTTTGGTTTTTTGGTATATGTATTATATATACATTGATTGAAGGTCACTATTCGACTCACAGGAAAGAGAAGAAATGCAAGATGGCGGAGCCGCATCTCCGTCACTTGAATTGGTGCCGGAGAAAAAAGGAAGATCGTGAAACTCGGAGTGGGGTTGGACAGGTGGTCATCTTCAGATCGTTGGAGGCGCAGTTAAGGTTGCCGGAGCAAGGAGAGTCCAATTATATATATATATATATATGTGTGTGTGTGTGTGTGTGTGTGTGTGTGTGTGTATATATATTTCTTTTTATTTTTCAGTTATGGTGTGTGTACATATACATTATATATATATATATTTGTTTTCCTGGTGTGATGTGTATATATATATAGATAAATAAACAAAAGGAAAAAGGGCAAAAGAGAGAAAAGAAAAAGAATTGAGGACATTTGCGTCTTTTAACATTTTCTGTTAAGCCACTTGACAGAAAAGACCCGAAGGGGGTCCGTGTGCCACTTTTTCAACTCACATGGGGTTCCGGTGCTCTTTTGAAAGCACAGGGGGGTCCTGTGCACTTTCGGCAAACCATAGGGGGCTATGGTGCTATTTACCCTTACTATATGGACTATATGTATAGTTATCGGTAATTTTTTGAGTTGCAAATTACATTTTATTAGTCGATGTGACTCACTAAAAAATGAATTCCATTCTTATGACCTACTTTGCCAAGGGTGATACCCACAAACTCAAATGCTACTCTTATGATCGAACATTTGTAGGTCATGTTAAATCTAGTCAAGATCGATCTAGAGAAGCCGATTTGATGAAAGCTAAAGAATTATTCATTTATAACCTTTCTTAAGATGAAAACATGCAAAAGATAATAAACGGGCCACTCTTTTTGTATGGAAATTCATATGATCTATCATGCCCCAAAATTTGACAAGCAAATTCGGGAACGAGACCGTCGTGAACTTAGAAAGACAAGGCATCCTAAGCCCGCAAGGCTAAAAAACCAAAGAACATCACATTAAATAATCTAAAGACCACAAGAAAGGTGCAAAGTCTTAGAGCATCTTATCCAAAAGACCAAAATCCAATGGTTCAGAATCTCTAAATACAGTTAAAAAATAACTTCCACGGTACATAACTCCATAACAAATTCTAAGCGAATCTTTTTAAATCAAATGGACATCTAATAAACCAATGACACTAAAGAGATCCAGCACCACGAAGGTTCTAGCCCAAGTTCCAAGCAAAGTATATCTATTTCTTATATCTGCAAAAACATAATTTTCAAAAAAAGAAGAGAAAGAAAAAGTGAGATAAAAATCTCAGTAAGTAGTGTGACCCCCAAAAATAACATGAGAATATATTTTTATCCAAATAATTATTGTTTGCGCAAAACATAATGCTATAAATGAAACTATGACGTGTTTACACAACAAATAAATTTGGTTTCAAAGGACTTTTATAAAACATAACAAAGTGCAAAGAAAGAAAAATTATTTATCAAAATATGCAGACGAATCATCATTATTTACAATGCGGATACTTACTTATCAAAAAATTCAAGGTACATATCATTACTTATCAAAGTATACGAAGAACAGAGTAACCCAAGATATGCCGTAACAACGCATAGTCAAAACACAAAGATTAGTGGCCGAGGCTACAGTCCTGGTAGCACAGGCCGAAGACAAAGAGTGATTTGTTATCGCACATACCATCAAAATCAAGCGGGAGTCCCAACGAAACAGTAGTGCACTATCCAAAGAGTGGTGTATGATCCCCACCACCGAGGGTCAAACAAAGAACAAAGACACGGCCTCAAAGTGTATGACATATGGGTCTAAAGAATTTTACCCCCAATCATGCAATTAACTGTGAAAATATTTTTAATGAATAATTCACAAACTTTCAATGCACAAAACCCTAAGTATCTCATATTTCAATTCTTATACTTGGAAAACAATGTAACTTGCTTGTTGACACGTGAGGGGAAATAGGAGTCTGAGGTGGCAGGATTTACCACGTTAGCCTTATAATAGTGATGGTTGGTCCCACTACTCCTTCGAGTGCCTTTTGCGCTTAGCGTTAGAAAGAGGTGTTTATACAGTGAAGGAGAAGTTCTTGATTGGTAAAGAAAGATCTATAAAGTATCTATCGTCCGTTCTTACTCCCTTATTGGTTGGCCTATCCCGAAAAGTGCAGTGCCATGATCGGTCCATACGATATTTATTTTCTTTCTGATCCAATTACGAATAAATAAAGTAATAACTCAAAAAGATACTTACATCATTTTTAGAACATTAATAAAATATCAAATACGTAAGTGAACATCAATAAAAGATCAAAATACATATTGCATGCTCAGAGTTAAAACATTTCATAAAATACCAATGAGAATATTTAATTGGTACTAGAACATACAGTTATCAAAAAAAATATTTGATAACATAACAATAAAAAAAACTTTTGATTTTAGATCACATTTTATATCATGATATTAAAACACAAAACAAGCCTTTAATCACTGTCAAAAGTGACTTTGGTCACTGTTGGAAGAGTGACCTCGTCACTGTTCCAAAAAGTGACCAAAGTCGCTCTTTTTTTTTTTGGGAGCAAAAATGTAATTTTCCACCTTTTTTATTCTTTACTTTATCTATTCTGTTCAAAATAAATTAAAATGTATATATAAAAGAAAATAGTATTATTTGTATTATTTATGAAAAGCCACAAAGTATAAATTTAATTCCTAGTTTTAAAAAATTAGATCGAATACACAAAACAACTAGATCAAATATAAAATATGAGGGAACCACAAAGATTAATAACTTAATACAAAATTAACCGTTGTAACTATTTCAATTGGCATAGATAGAACAATAATGAAGAAATTACAACATAAACATACTAGTACATAATGACATAAATTGAAAGGAGTATTTTTAATAAAAATAGGGTCTTCCTACTTACCTTACACCGATGATGTTACATAAAACTTCTCACTATAGAATAGAAATTCTAAATGTGCTAAAGGAGATCCCTGCTTTGCCAAAGGCTTCAGCTTAAATTTTCTACCTCATGATTACGCTGTTTTTTTTTTTTCCTCCACAATGGTTATTTTTTACGTAACGTAGAATGAGATAAATGATTTTCTTTTTATCTCTCTCTATTCGATAGAGGTTTCCTCTTATCTCGGGAAACACTATGATAACCAATTGCATGAAGAACTCCTTATCTTTAGCAATTAACCTCCAAAATTTAGCTAAGTAGTTGACAATTTCCCCATATTCCAAAAATGAGCCACTTAATTAGCCAACATGGGTTGATTTCGTGAGATTTAAGAGTTTCCTAAAATATGGTTGTTACTTTTTATTGATAAATAAGAGGTTAATTCAATGCAAATTCTAATTGCAAACCTTACTCCAAATAAAATAATTTAAATAAGTTGAGTTCAAAAATTACAGGGCATTACATCCTTTCCTCCTTAAGAAAAAGTTTCATCCTCGAAACTTATCTTTAGACCTTCAAAGTTAGAAGTCATCATATGAAAACCTTAAATTTTTATTTTTTATTTTTAAAATACAACCTCAACTAATGTTTAAGCGTCACATTTTCCATCTCGCCACTCGAAGGTTGTCAATGATCAATAGCAAAATTTCTAAAGAAAGATGCCATCACAGACCGAGTTGTTTATTAGTTTGTCACATGCCTAAGCTGATAATAAGATGATACATCGTTACATTTTCCTGAATAATTAATAAATTCATCATTTAAATAAATCTCCAACTGAAGATCATATAAAACAAGTATGCACCCAGTGTTCTTGGAGATATGATTCTTATTTTATTTTCCTCTAATTGGATTTAAGGCTTAATTAAGACAACATTTCTAGGATACCCATCAACAAAATTATTTGAAAAGGTTGTAAACTTACTCATACTCACACATATGACTAGCACTAGGCCTAATAAACTTTAAAAGGAGTCATCAATATTCTATTGGTGTCAGTCAAGATCGACAGTAACAAAAGCCGCATGAGGATCTTACTTAAATTCATTTAGTCTTATCACTAGCTCTCATTGAAATTTTCACCCACAAGAACATCTTAAAATCAAACACTTAGTGAGAGGAATGCCCTAAGATAAAATACACAATTCATTAGGACTTAGTCACGTTGGAGTTCCGATGGTAAGAGCCCATAATAACACTTTAATTTTACACGTTAAGAAGGACAAAAACTCTTATCCTCTTTATCAAAGCATCCATAACCACACGAACAAGTAAAATAAATAAGCATAACACAAAATGTGACTAAGAAAGCCTCAAATTGTCCTCATTTCCTTCAAATACCTCATGGCTTATAAAGAAAAAGCTACAAAAACCCGAAAAACAAATCCTATAGGAAGATCGACTCTAATCTTTTGAGTCATCTCAACTTAAGTAAGAAACTAGTTAAATCGTTATCCAACTAAAAGTCAAAAACTACTAAGAAGGCTTCAATTTGGTAAAAGGAAGAAATCAACATAAATTATCCGGCATTAATACATAGAAATCACGACATGGGCCATGCAGCTCAAGCTCTCAATAGCTTACAATTCCTTCCAAAACTATCTCGTAAGATAAGTTACAAATTTATTGCTAAAATGAAAGACGTACCTCATTTTTTTCAATCTAGTAATCCTAAACCCCTTTTTAGTAGGTGTCAATTGCAGCCATCAATGACTCTATATATATCTCTTTATCTTTTTCCTTAAGTTTACTGTAAATATAGCATCTTTGAGGCACAAGCCCTTGTAAAGACCCCATCGTCTAATACTCTACTTCACGTCACAACCATAAGATATCCATCAATGATCTAATATATTACATGCCCATTATTCTTATTGAAGTCCATAAATAGCACAAAATTTCCGCTTCTTATTGATTGTATTAATGAGCGGAGACATCATTCAAAAATTATCTAGTTAGACCAATACAACCCAACTACATTCGTAGGCTTTATCAATCTTTGACCCCAAAAAGTAAAGTTTTATCAATTCGACCACCATATGCCTTACTGTAGCTGAAATCTCCCACACACACAATTCCTTCATTCACACGAACTTTAGATCACTTGATGACAATCTAAAGACAAAATAATAACCCCAATACGTCATCACTTAGTCATTAATCAGATGACACACAAACAATTTACATACCATTATTTTTATTCCTTTCATATTCAAATTCTTTATAACCCAAAAGATCATAACCTAATCTCTGATACCAATCTGTCACACTCCAAAATTTGACAAACAAATTCGGGAATGAGACCGCCGCGAACTTAGAAAGACAAGCCATCCTAAGCCCGCAAGGTTCAAAAACCAAAGAACATCACATTAAATAATCTAAAGAGCACAAGAAAGGTGCAAAGTCTTAGAGCATCTAATCCAAAAGACCAAAATCTAATGGTTAAGAATCTCTAAATATAGTTAAAAGATAACTTCCACGGTATATAACTCTATAACAAATTCTAAGCGAATCTTTTTAAATCAAATGGACATCTAATAAACCAACGGTACTAAAGAGATCCAACACCACAAAGGTTCTAGCCCAAGTTCCAAGCAAAGTATATCTATTTCTTATATCTGCAAAAACATAATTTTCAAAAAAAGAAGAGAACAACAAAGTGAGATAAAAATCTCAGTAAGTAGTGTGACCTCCAAAAATAAAATGAGAATATATTTTTATCCAAATAATTATTGTTTGTGTAAAACATAATGCTATAAATGAAACTATGACATGTTTACACGAAAAATAAATTTGGTTTCAAAAGACTTTTATAAAACATAACAAAGTGCAAAGAAAGAAAAATTATTTATCAAAATATGCAGACGAATCATCATTATTTACAATGCGGATACTTACTTATTGAAAACTGTTAGCCTAAAAGGCTTATAAATCTTGGTTTTTGATGATGACAAAACTTATCCCAAATAATAATAATGTAAGCATAAATGAGCTTGAGAAAGTATTTACTATACTGTGCATCTTGAGTTTGCTTGAACCTAAAATAGGCAAGATATAAGTTTTTTCAAAAACTCCCCCTTAACACTTGTTGTCCCTTAATTAAACCTAAGAGGGGGGGTGAATTAGGTTATATATGCAATAATACAATTTTTTCGAATATGCAATATACTAGCAATGATTAATCAAAAAATAATTCTAGATAGATATGCACTCTAACAATATAAAATGTGAATGAGGTAATTTATTAAACACTTGGTGAGCAGAAAATAATACAAAGAGAGAGTTGAGAGAAAGAGATTTCAAATCGCAATTTTAGTGTGGTTCGGCCCCCTCCTAAGTCCACGACCTAAGCTCCCCGCTTAAGATTTTAACAATCTTCACTATAGTGGCTCTTTAAATGTTGGTGAGTCCACAAACCAACTACAATGGTAGTTCAAGCTTTTACAATAGAAAAATTCATTCTCAATACAAAGCTTCAACCCCAACACCTTTGACAATGAAATCTTTTATTTCAAAGTGTTTAACTCTCTCGTTTGATAAGTATTTGAGATTCATAATAAAAGCCCTCTTTTAGGGTAGATGAATACAATGAATGCTTCTCTCAATATTGCTCACAAATTCTTGCTCAAGTATAGCTCAATAATAATTCAAAGATAAAGATAATGAAAGAACTCAAGATTAATTGGTTTGAATCAAAGCCCTAAAATTTTGTAGTTGAGAGACATTAATAGAGCTGAAAAAATGGTGTAATTAATGCTCCCAACGTTCACAAATGGCTATATTTTGAATTAGCACTTTGGCCCGACTGGTCGACCCCTGTTTCGCCAGTCTACCTATCGAGAGACCCTCGTCCGGTGGACAGATCTTGGGCGGACGACCCTTTGGCCACCGGTCGACCGATTACCATGGGGTCATCCGGTGGAACCAAAACTGCCAGGGTTGGATTTTAAAAGGTGTTTCTTTTAAACATATTTTGTAAGACATTTTTCAAATGTTTTAACACAATATTTGTGAATCAAAATTAAGCATATATCTTTTTGCAAGACCCAAAAACCCCTTGGGACAAAAACTCCAGTCAAGTCCCAACCGGTACCCCTTATGACTTCCGTCTCCATCTTTATAACTCCATCTTTTTTCTTCGAATCTTTTCTTTGAGTTAATGAATGTTCTTCTTCCTTTTTTCAGCTTGATGAACTTGAAATCGGAGTCAAACTTGATTCATCTTTACTTATGCACATTTAAACAAATTCATTAAACACAATTAAGATTTGTAATAATCAAAACCAAGATTTATAAGCCTTTTAGGCTAACAAAAACGCAAGGTACATATCATTACTTATCAAAATATACGAAGACTAGAGTGACCCGAGATATGCCGTAACAACACATAGTCCAAATGCAAAGATTAATGGCCGAGGCTACAGTCCTAGTAGCACATGTCGAAGATAAAGAGTGGTTTGTTGTTGCACATACCACCAAAAGCAAACGGGAGTCCTAACGAAGCAGTAGTGCACTACCCAAAGAGTGGTGTATGATCCCCACTACCGAGGATCAAACAAAGAACAAAGACACGACCTCAAAGTGTATGACATATGGGTCCAAATAATTTTACCCCTAATCATGCAATTAACTGTGGTGATGTGATGGAATCTTTGATATTCAAAATTAAGGCTCGGCTTGTTTGTCATAAAATAACTTGTGAGTGAAAAATATTTACAGGTGTTAAATGTGGTATATCCCACATCAGCTATTCATAACCAAAAATACCAATTAATAAGGTCATGAGCCAACTCCACTTGATACCAATTGGTTTTGGGTTAGAATCCCATAATTTTTAACATGATATCAGAGATGGGCCTTGGTCCTGTCGTATTTGTCCACGCGTGACCCATTTTGTTTCGCTCTTGCAGACTCGCTTTCCTCATGTCAGCTCATTCTCATTCTCGTTACTCGTTTCCTTCATGTCGCTCCTCATAACCAAAAAAAATATTTAATAAGGCATGAAAAACTTCACTTGACACCAATTGGTTTTAAGTTATAATCCAATAATTCTTAACAAGGAAAAATATTTTCTTAAAAAATAGAAAAAATTTCGGTGTTTGATTGTCACAATAGAAAATACTTTCTAGTTCGACGGGAGATTTTTATAAATAAAACAATTATATGCAGACACACATATATATAAACATACACACACACATACAATTTTATGTTGGAGGTAGGGTGGCGGTGGCGGTGACGGGAATAGAGCAAGGGTGGGTTGGTGAAAGGGGGTGTTGATGGGTGTAGTGGAGTAAATATTTTTCTTTAATTTAAAAATATTTTTTAATTTATCAATTTTTAAATATTATCAAACATTAAAAAATAAAAAAACATTTTACGACAAACAAATAGAGCCTTGGAGTATATTTGGCGCAAGGCAAACTCTGTGAAGGTCCAGATACTCTTGACGATGGTGTTAAAGGTAGCCAGGCTGCAGAAATTGTTAATGGCCGATCGAGTGAAGTGGGCAAGGAATAGATCTCATGACCATAATTGTCAATGTATTGTCAAAAGAGTCCAATAGACTAGATGGTCCCTAACATGATAATTTCTCAGTAGATTTTCAGTTATACTTTTTCTGTATTTACATGTGAAGCAATAATAATAGTATGTCTTCATTGATATAAGTTATGATGTTGACAACATGTTGTTACATATAGCAATGATGTGAATACTAACTTTGCTTCTATGTACATGCAAAAAGATTATATAGAGGAGGTACACATGTATGTTTGAATTCTGAGAAGCCTTGCCAAATTGTACTTTATATTTAGTACATCATGAGTTGTAGACGATTTCATTCTCGAATTTATTTGATTTAGAGATTTTCAAGCATAATAGATTTGATTTGACAGATATAGTTATTTCACTGATTATATATATTTCTTCGCTAGCATTAAGTCTTCAGTTACTATTCAATTTACTTTCTGCTCTTCTATTATTTTTTATTGGAAATGTATTGGTAGTTAAAAGAGAGGGAATAGGTTGAAGGTTGTGAGCGGTACAGAGACTTATATATTATATAAGTTTACAATCTCATGAACCCTTTGTATTAGAGAAACTAAGGGAGTTAATAATGTTTTTAACGATATGAAAACTCTAATGACGTTTATCTTTTTCAATATTTGGAGGATACAAACAAGTAATCAAATATTATATTCAGAGGCGGATCTAGAAATTTAATATTAGGGGGGTTAAAATATTTTTTTAATGACACTATATAGATTTTTTTTAAAAATTAGGGTGGCCGATAATTTTTTTTAACGATACCAAATAGGTCCCTCCAATTATTTATGACTTAATAGTCAAATATTTGACCAAATTAAAAGACTTAAATGCTCTTACTTTAGTGATTGGAGATTTGGAGGGAAGGAAAAAAAATAAAATTGGGATCATGCAACAAGGACAACTATTTAAGCACCCAAACCATTTTTTTCGTCATTTGAAAACAAAAAAGAAAAAATAATAATAGATGAAAAAAATACAAATATTAAATGTGAAAAAATAATTTACATGTAACGAATTCCTCGTCTATTATTATTTTTTCTTTTTTGTTTTCAAATGACGAGGAATTCATTACATGTGAATTATAGTGAATTTATTACAATGTTATATATTCTATTGTCTAATATTGCACCTCATACATTTTTTAAGTTAGTTAAAAGTCAGACAATATTTATAGTTGGAGGACATATATCCAAAATTTAAGACTTTAAAAGCCACAATTAGTGGCCACCTGATACTAAATTCAACATTTCTTATCGTTGTTCTTTTTTTTTTCTGGGTGAGAAAGAGCATGAATTGAAAGTGAGAAAAAAAAAAAATAGATTGAGTGTTTAAATAGTTGTGCCTGCTGCATGGTCCCAATCTTTTTTTTTTCTTTCCCTCTAAATCTCTAACCACTAAAGCAAATGTATTTAAGTATTTTTATTTGGTCAAATATTTGACTATTAAGTCATAGATAATGAGAAGTATCTATTTGGTCTTTTTACAAATCTCAGGGACTAATTTAAACTTTATACCAAACCTCAGGTACCAAAATAATTTTTGCCCTTTTGTTACCTAATTAATGTAAAAGTAAATTGTCCTAATAGTAACTCCCATAAGAAATGCATGGGTTATTTACTCTAGTAATTAATTACGTGTTAATTAATAAACAAAAAAATAAGTTTCTCTCTGTCATAATTCTTATGTCGAAAAAGTTCTTTCAAGCTAACACGAGCAATAAAAGAAACCAAAGAAGAGTGAAGAAAAAAAAGTTGAATTTGCTCACATAACTTCTAGTAAAAGTTGAAGTGTAAAGTCAAATCTAAGAAGAAATTGATTTTCAATTCACCAAAGACCATTTTAAACTATATTAAATTTTCTAAAATTGAGATTTTCTAGATCATTTTAAACTATACTGTATTAAATTTATTTCTTTAGAACTTTTTTCTTTCTGAAAAATGCTTTCCAGGCCATAGAATTTGGAAAGCCAATAGAAATATAAAACCTAGTGCTATTGCAATTACACCTCCCGCTTTTTCAAATATACTATATATGAAGAATGTTTCCCCAATTGGGGAATAGGTAACAATAGGTCAAATTACTATAAAGACTATATGTATAGTTATCAATAATTTTTTGAATCGCAAATTATATTTTACTAGTCAATGTAACTCACAGAAAAATGAAATTCATTCTTATGACCTACTTTCCCAAGGGTGATACCCACTAACTCAAATGCTACTCTTACGATCGAACATCTATAGGTCATGTTTAATCTAGTCAAAATCGATCTAGAGAAGCCGATTTGATGAAAGCTAAAGAATTATTCATTTGTAAGCTTTCTTAAGATGAAAACATGCAAAAGATAATAAGGGGGCCACTCTTTTTGTACGGAAATTCATATGATCATTCTACTTCTAAGTTATCAAACTCTTACACTTTTTTTTGGGATACTTAATGGTTACTATTATTATTAGTTTTGAAACTTGTTAGTTTTTTTATTATAAGGTATGTTAAACCATTACGGTTACAATTATTTTATTTTTTACGAGCAATCGATCCGCTGTCATCCTTAGTGGTGATGTGATGGAATCTTTGATATTCAAAATTAAGACTCCACTTGTTTGTCATAAAATTACTTGCGAGTGACAAATGTTTACAAGTGTTAAATGTGGTATCTCTCACATCGGTTCCTCATAACCAAAAAGACTACTTAATAAGGTCATGGGTCAACTTGACTTGACAACAATTGGTTTTGGGTTGGAATCCCATAATTTTTAACATGGTATCAGAGCTGGATATTAGTCTAGTCGTATTTGTCCATGCGTGACCCATCTCGTTTCGCGCTTGCTGATCGCTATCCATATGTCTCGTTTCCTTCATATCAGTTCGTTCTTACCGGCTTACACGTGAGAAGGGATATTAAATGTGGTATTTCTCACATCGGCTCCTCATAACCAAAAAGACTACTTAATAAGGCATGGATCAATTTCATTTAACATCAATTGGTTTTAAGTTGGAATCTCATGATTATTAACTACCGGGAAAAATATTTTCTTGAAAAATAAAAAAAAATTTGGTATTTGATTGTCACAATAGAAAATACTTTCTGGTTCAACGGGAGATTTTTATAAATAAAAAATTTATATGCAGACACACATATATATAAACGCACAACATACAATTTTATGTTGGAGGTAGGGTGAGAGTGATGGGAGTAAAGTCGGGGTGGGATGGTGAAATGGAGGCGGGGTTGGGTGGAGTGGAGTAAATATTTTCATTTAATTGGAAAATATTTTTCAATTTATCAACATTTTTATGTTACCAGACACAAAAAAAATAGAAAAACATTTTACGACAAACAAACAGAGCCTTATATTTGGCGCAAGGCAAACTCTGTGAAGGTGCAGATACTCTTGAGGATGGTGTTAAAGGTAGCCAGGCAGCAGAAATTGTTAATGGCCGATCGAGTGAAGTGGGCAAGGAATAGATCTCATGACCATAATTGTCAATGTATTGTCAAAAGAGTCCAATAGACTAGATGGTCCCTAACATGATAATTTCTCAGTAGATTTTCAGTTATACTTTTTCTTTATTTACATGTGAAGCAATGATGTACAATAATAATTGTATGTCTCCATTGATATAAGTTATGATGTTGACAACATGTTGTCGCAATATAGCAATGATGTGAATACTAACTTTGCTTCTATGTACATGCAAAAAGATTATATAGTACATCACATAACTTCTAGTGAAAGTTGAAGTATAAAGTCAAATCAAAGAAGAAATTGATTTTCAATTCACCGAAGACAATCTTAAACTATATTAAATTTTATAAAATTGAGATTTTCTAGACCATTTTAAACTATATTGTATTAAATTTAGTTCTTTAGTACTTTTTTCTTTCTGAAAAATGCTTTCCAGGCCATACAATTTAGAGTAATTGTCGTTGCAGTAACTCCAGTGAAAGCCCTATGAGTAAAAAAAAGAAACAACTCAGTTGGATGCATGAGTTATTTATTCAAGTTACTTAAGTGCTAATAAAGGCACAAATAAATAATTCATTTTGTATATGATTTATTCCTGAAATTTTGTTAGACTTTCAAGTTCTATAAAAGAAATTATCAAAGAAGAAGGAACCATGGAAAGTTAATTGGTTCATTCAACTTTCAGTGAAATGTGAAGTCTAAAGTAGTTAGAAGCTTTAGGATTGAGTACTAGTAAATAGAATACCACAAATATGCGTGCATGTACTAAACTTTAAATTTAAAACTTAGGGTTAATTACGTAAATAATTTTCAATGTTGTCACGTTTTTTCAATTTAGTCCCTCATGTTTTAAATAGTGAAAATACATCCTTAATGTTTGACAAAATTAGTCAAAATTAAAAATGTCATCAAATTTAATGAATTTATACAAGATTTCAAGGGAAAAAATGAAAATATAATATTATCTTCAAAAAATTCAATTTCATCTACAAATTTTATAAAAAAAATTCAATTTGGTCCCTATTTTCTTTTTCCATTTTCAATCCCTTCTTCTTCCTTTTTCAAGAGCGGAAAGAGGGGATATGGAGGGGTAGTGGTAATAATGTGTGGGGTGGGAGAGTGACTTGAAGAAGGGGGTGGGGGTGTTGCATGGGTTTCACAAGAAAGGTGCTAGGGTGGGGGTGGAAGTGTCGGGTCTGGTGGGTAGGGTAGAAAGACTAGTTATAGAGGGCTAAGGTACGGGTAGAAAGTAAAAGGTTGGTTTTGGGGGCAAAATGGTAATCTGGATTAGGGGTAGTTAAGTAATTTGAGGAATTATGTGTTAAAAATTTAAGAAAAATGATTAACTTGGCTATAGTTGGAGAATATTAAAGGACCTATATGAATGATTTTTAGCAATAGGGACTAATTTGATAAACGTGTCAATATTTGGGACTATTTGTGGAATTAACTCTAACACATACTATTAGTTTATATCATATCTCTATATATGTTCTAATCATCTCTTATAAGGATGAAATTTATTTTTCAGTTTACAGTATACGAAATGTTATATTCCCATTCTATTTAGTTAGTGGTTACCATCTTATGTGTACAAAGATAAAGTTACTGTGAACTCTCACAAACTTAAAGTTTCACATCTTGAGATAAATAGTTAAATGCTTCATTATTAAAGTAGCTTCAGATTAGAAGCATTAAAGGGAATTTGTATATCCCATTAAAATTTAGGGGCTTTAGTCTTATGAAGTAAAAGCTGATTTAATCCCCTAAAGGATCTATACAACACGATAAAGTGGACCAATTGTGTAATTGACATGTTTAGCATTCTGGTTTCAATCAAATATGTCAACTATCATACTACACTTTACCACTCTACAGTAGCAATCTTGATGAGGCCTTAGCTAGTGTTTATGATCATAAGAGTCACATGTCGACAAATGACATAATGACTATTGTGGTTTGATATTGATGTACTTGTTAGATCAGATTTTGGATTGAGATATAATTTTGTGGCCATAAAGTTCTGAGAGTCCTTTCCATAAAATAAAATATTTTAAAATATAAAATCAATCAGTGTTGTTCAAGTGGGAGACTATTAAAATTATTTTAAATTATAAAGTACTATTTATTGAGATATTTTATTATTTTAAAAAATAGGATGAGGTTGATCGATAAAATCTATTACAAAATCTATAGTGATCTTGTTGGGCCTAAATTAGTCTCATTAGTATTATTATTCTATCAAGAGATGTACCATCCAAGGTGTTGTGCTTGTTTTAAAGGTTAATAAGTCAGGTTGATAAGAGGCATAATAAAGTATTCTGAGGCCTGGTCCATCTCATGCAAATACTAGTAATTTATACATTAGGCTATAAGGATTGACATGTTCCATTTAGAGGCACCATACAAGACTTAGAGAAAAAGAATTAGCCATTTACCCTAGGTGTGTCAATCATTGCACCGACACCGAAATTTCTTTACTGAGTTCTTCAAAAGATGATTGCAACAAATAAAGATATATGACATGGATCTTTAGTATTTATGTTGTAAATATACAAGTTTATTATATGCATATTTGTGATGTTCTATATTTTGATATTAAATATATAAATTCTATCAAAGCATGCATCATTATATATATCTCTCAAGTCGCTAGTCGTATCTTTCTCTCCTATGAGTTATTTCTAACCCAATCAAGATCGATTTAGATGAAGACGATTGGTTTGAAGCTAAGAAATTTCTCCTTTATTTTAGCTCTCTTAAGTTGAAAACTTGCACAAAATATATGGGGACCACCCTCTTTGCTTTGAAAAAAAAGAAGGAAAAAAAAAAAAAAACAGATCATAAGATCATTGTACTTCCAGATAAACAAACTCTTAATTATACATTTTTTTCTAAGACGTCTTTACAAACAACAAAATATAAGTCATCTTAAAATTTAATAAGTAAAAGTAATGAGTAATAAGTTTTTGTTTTAGATGACCTTTGACCACATAATGTGTATTGAAAATTATGATGGTTCAATGACAAAAGTTATAAATCAACATGTGTCCTCCAACATAAAGACATATCTAGTGAATTTATGAAAAGACAAAAAGAATATTGAAGAGTCCATGTACCTAATACTGTATTGAATTAATGTTTTTGAAAGGTTGTGACCACCTATATTATAATCTTACATTATGATATCCTTAGTGGGGTTAGTATTTCATTATAATCATAGATTATGGTATAGTTAGTAGGATTAGTGGAGTTTGTAGATTCATGAAAAGTCGTATAACATATAGTGCAATCAAGTCTATAATGGACAAAATTGATTATATGAACACTATATAAAGGACTCTAGGTCCCTCTCTCTACTCACCATAACCAATATACATTTGTATAAGTTTATTATTTTGATCACTTGACAAATATAAAAGTGTAGAGTAAGGTGAGAAAAGATCAAACTAATCAAAGTGTGTGTAATTTATGATATACACTGTCATGCCCCAAATTTGCATGTACAAATCCGGGAATGAGACTGCTGCGAACCTAAGAAGATCAACTTCCTAAGCCCGCAAGGCGCTAAACTAAGTAACTAAAATCCATAAGTAAACGATAAGCTTTTGGAGCATCTATCCAAAAAAATATATATACAAATATTTAGTTGTACTAAGTCTTCAACATAAATAAGGGATAACTCCAAAGGTTACATAACTTTTCTAAAAAGATTTAAATGAATCTAAATAACGAAATTTACTAAGTGCATGACGAAGTAACTTTCTAAATAGTTCAAAGATCCAAAGAGATCCAACACTACATATACTCTAGAAGGTCTCTTGCTTAAGCTGCTTACTCTCGATAACGTCTAGCTTCAACCCAAAGCCAAGCATTCATTTACCACCATCTGTGAAAATGTAGATTTCAAGAAAAACAAAGCTATAAAGTGAGATAATAATCTCAGCAAGTAGTACGACCTCCAAAATAACAAGGTATCACACTTTTATTGAAAATAAATATCTTATATACATTACAGAGTGCTAACAAACATAAATATGATATGTACAAAAGAGGTGTAATTTACCATTCAAAAACCTTCATAAAATCATAACGAAGTGTGGAAAATCTCTTATCGAAAATATGTGAATGTGAATCATTACTTTCTAAAAATATAATGCCAGTACTTACTTATCAAAGATACGAAATACATATCAGTACTTATTAAAATAAACGAAGAACGAAACGACCCAAGATATGCCATAACAAAATATAGTCAAACTTCAAAGAGGTGGATGGCCGAGGCTCCAATCCTGGTAGCACAGGTCAAAGACGAAAAGTAGTTTGTTGTCGCACATATCACCAAAAGCAAGCGGGAGTCCTAACGAAGTAGTAGTGCACTACCCAAAAAGTGACGTATGATCCCCACCATCGAGGGTTCACAAAGATACAGCCTCAAAGTATATGGCATAAGGGTCTGAAATTTATTACCTCAAGTTATTCAATAAATACAACAATATAGTGTCGTGCAATAATTAAGAATATATTTTAGGTTTCAAACTCTTATTCTTATACTTTAAAATAATATAAGACATTTATAACCTTTTTCATACACTTAAGAATATATAAAACAATATTCCAAAACATATCTAGATTCATTTTTCTTTTTTTAAGAAAAACATTTAAATAAATATTATAACTAAATGAATGATGACTTGCTACCACCCAAAACTTAGTAACGTAGTAAATCACTGTTCGAACCCTAAGCAAAAAAAAAAAATTTGTAAAGGAGCATTCAGATTTCAAACATTTAGAAAGAAAAGCATTTAAATAAAACAATAATAAAGATTCTCTCTTTTTTATTTTTTTGTTGGAACAATGACGGAATCACTGTTCACAAACTGCATACTTTTTTTTTCTTTATTTTATTAATTATTCATATAAATTAAATTATACAAAAATAATAGTATATTTTGTAAGAATCGTAAGAATTTATAAATATACAAATTAAACCCATACTTTTCAAAACAATATAAATTAAGGATATAAGCATACTCAAAACGTTATAAAATATATGGATTTGTATCTTGGCACATGAATCGACAACTTTAATCATTTATATTGATGCATGTAGATCAATAATACAATACTCATACTATGAACATAATAACATATCATTTTCTTTTCACAACAATCAAGGGGTGTTAAAACAAACAATTTAGGGTCGTTCTACTTACATTATACCAACAATGCATCATCAAAATTTTCAATATTGCATCGAAGCCCTAACACAAGAATGGTTTCAAATCCTATAGATGCCGAAAGTGATCTCTTCATGGCCAAAGTCTCCATTCCAAGAATTGCTATGTGATCCCCTTTTTCATTTTGGTTTAGAGTAATTACTCACCTATAGGAGGAATGCTGCGTCTGATAGATAGAAGACGTTTATTATCTACCTTTTTTTTCTAAAAGAAATTGAAGTCCTTTTTTTTTTCCTTGTGAAAACCTAACGTATATTGCTTGTAGGATTCCTTGAATTTAGTGATTACTCCCTAAACTGTAGCTAAACAATTGACCACTTCCCATATTCAAATAACTGACCCATTAAAATAAGTAACATAGGCTAATTTCACGGAGTTTAAAAGTTTCCAAAGAAAAAAAAAGATCAGGTTGTTACAACTTACCAACTTAACAGGAGATATAACTTAATACAAATTCTAGTTTCAAATCTTACTCCCAATAAAGTAATTTGATTAAGTCAAGGCTCCCAATTACGGGACATTACATACACCACTAAAGATATGTATATAGTAAGTTCATACACTATTATATATTCTTCTAAGGTGATTTAATTCATACTATAGTATGTTTTATATTTGATTATTTTGTGATGTTATAAAATAAAAACTAAAGATCCCAATTTCTTCATACACTCATTTCAAATAATAAAACGATTATTCTATATAGAGTTTATATTTGATGACGTTAATGTTGTATTGCTATGGAGCTAAAAATAAGAAGGTTTACAAATGGTCTCCACCTTTGCAGGTTAGGATAACATCAAACTGCAATTGTTCCCTACTCCTCTTATGTGCGACAATCTACTTTATCTAGAAAGAAATAAACAACTGGATCTTCAATGACCAAGCTTTGACAGAAGAGCAAATTGCTAAATCCATCGTGGATGAAGTTATTACTGAGATCCAAGTTGGGCAGAAGATCAAGAATACGAGTTACAATCGATATTTTTGCAATAGAACCTCATTACTTTTACTTTGATGTTGTTTTCATCAATTGAGTTTTTCTGTCAATTTGTGACTTCCATTTGCTTTGCTTTCATACTTTATACTTGTAATTCATCTTTCATTTTAATGAAATTCGTTCTTACTTAGCAAAAACAAAACAAAAAAAAGGTTTGACATGAGAATTTTTACCACTACAAGAAAAATTGAGACGGGCGACGGAAAAATGACGAATAGATTTATTATTAAATTCCGTCGCTAATCCGTTGTTACATAGCGACAAATTAGTGACGACCGATAAGTTTGCGACAAAATAGTGATGGTCATAGAAGTATCCGTTGCTAATCCGTCACAAAAGAGCGACATACTTTTAAAGATCATAATTTTGTCACTAAATAGCGACGGATTAACGACAGACTTTCATAATTCCGTCACTAAATAACGACGGATTAGAGATAAAATTTAGTAAAAACTTCCAAAATAAGCATTGAATATTATTATTTTTTGCTAAGCCAAGTAAAACTATAAAAGAATTAATTTTGAACATAATTATAGGTTCAAAATATGAAATATAAGGGATTTGACATAATGACATTTTAGTTTCTATAATGCAAATTATAAATAGTTATACCTCATTTCCTTTGATTTTGTCCGATTCTTCTTTTGAAAGTAGCTTGGAGCTCAAATTAAGTTGAGGAAACAGACAAACCAGTACACGTTTCGCTTAGACAATATTGCTATAACATGTCTCTGATTATGTGAAAATAGAAGTATATCCAACATACTAAATTTCACTCTTGACTCTATAGGTTTTGGGGAATTTTTCAAGCGCAATGGGCCTAAGATTATAGCAATTGTAAGCGCATATATATTCATCTCCTTATAGTGGTTTTCGACAATTTCTGAGCTAGAAGGAGAAGGGAAATGACTACTACCGGTAGCAGTAACAGTAGTATTAAGTCTTCAAATCCCATCCATTTTAATTTTCTTTTCTTTTTTTCAATTACTTTTTAATGTAAACATATTGGTAGTTAAAAGTGAGGAAACATGGTGGAAATTGTGAATGATACAGAGTCTTGCATTGGAAGTAGTAAAAAAAGATTTGGAGCAATTAAGAAGATAAATTTGCTAACTTAGGAGTTTTATAAGTTTACAATCGCATCAACCTTGGAGCAGAAAAACTAAATGAGTTAATAATGTTTTTGATGATATGAAAACTCCAATAAAGTCAATCCTTTTCAATAGTTGGAGGATAGAAACAAGTAATCAAAACTCTGCATATTTCAAATTTCAGAGCAATTAACATCCACCCAAAAGGAGATTATGGTCAGAAATGACACTCCTTTAGAGAATTGAATTTTATGAACTACACACCTCTATAACACTCTCATAACTTGCATTCCAAATATATTTAGTAGATAATCAAATCTCCAAAATGGAGAGTAAACTTGGGTGCCCTCGATTTCTTATTGGCAATTGCTTGTTGAAAGTTTTGAACACTTATCAAAGGCCTCATCATTCTTTTGGAAAATAAGTGCTGCTTGAGGTTTGAACTTCTCAATTTGTCCAAGCGTGAAGGATAGAGCTTTGCTACATAATTTGCCCATTTTTTGAAGGTTAGAACAACAAGAACGATCTAATTCTCGATTCTCAAAGATATAATGAGCCATCTCCTTTCCACATTTTCTTGTTAGTACATCAACACAATCCCCTAAGAACTTATAATACCCAGGCCTTGGTTGTGGGGGTAATGTCTGGCCGTACCATGGATCATCCGGTTCAGTTTCAATCGGAGGTTTTGCATTGGGTTCTTGTGCTTGAGACACTACAAGCTGTGGAATATAAATTATGAGCAACACTAAAATGGTTGTAGGAATGCATTGGATTGTGTTTGCCATTTAGTAACTATTGGGTGTAGTTAGTTGTGTAGTTGGAAAGAACAATTCTTCTTATATAACAAAGAAAGGTAGTAAAGCTCACTGAATGACTCAAAGATCACTTAGTTTTGTTATCTCATGTAGAAATAAATTTTCCTAATAGTAACTCCCATAAGAGCATGTTAGAAAAGGGAAAAAAAATAAAAAAATAACTCTACCAAATGCATGGGTTATTTACTCTAGTAATTAATTAAGCGTTAAACAAAGGAAAAATTTCTCTTTCTCATATGCGTTAGTCTAAAAGAGTTCTTCAACCTACCACGGTCAATAAAAGAAATAATCAAAGAAGTGCAAACCATAGAAATTGAATTTGTTCACATAAATAAATTCTAGTGAAATTTGAAGTGTAAAGCAGTGCAAATTTAGTCAAATCAAATAAAAAATGATTTTCAATTTAGCGAAGACCATCTTAAACTATATTAGATTTTCTAAAATAATGATTTTGTACATAAAGATAGTCATTCGATACTATTTTTCTTTCCGGAAAATGCCTTTCAGTCCACGGGATTTGGAAATTTATCAAGATATAGAGATTATATGCATAGTTATCCGCATCTTTTAGAAAAATACTTCAATAATGTTACACCCCTTGCTACACCCTTGTTGCAACAAGAGCTGTGATTTTAATTGGCTTGTGTTTTGTCAAAATTATGTGTTGTCTAAATGTAATTATGGTATATGCATATATGTTTAGAAAACTTTGATTGACAGGTTTACCATATTTACAAGAGAGTTGAAAAGGCAAATTGATATTTCCTTAATTGCTTGATTTGAGGTGATCTTATTTCAAAAGGAAAGTTGCCTTATTTAAAGATTTGCTTGGAGACAAAGTCATTCCATAAAAGACTCAAGCATGGATTACCTTGTGGAGGTTTAGACAATTAATTCAGCATATATAGAGAGCCTCACACGTCTGAAAGGAGTGTAGAACAAGAGCGAGAAACATAGCTGAAAACAAGGAATTGGTTGAATATTTTCGAGCTGTCAGGTTTTGCTGCAGCAGATTGACGAGGTGCTGCAACAGAAGTCAGTAACATAGGAAATCTGATAATCTATGTGTTGCTACAGTAGACTGTGAAACAAACAGCTTATTTATGCTTCCGCTATGCTTATTGTTTTAATCTTTGATAGGAAGAGTTTTTGGTTGCTTATTGTTTTATTCATTCTTCGGGAGAAGAAGGTGTAATTCTCGGGAGATAAAGTTGCAAGTCGAGGGGAGCTCGCCAAACCTAGGTTCATTAAGGAGTTCATCATCAAGGTGTCGAAGTCAAGAGGGAGTCTTTACTTGTGTAAGTCCATTGATATTGTGACTTGTGATTTATTAATGAAACAGGTTTGTTGGACCAGGGAAGGTCCCGTGGACGTAGACCGCACGGTTGAACCACGTTAAATCTCGGTGTCTTTACTTTCTGCATGCATTTATTTATTTTATTTTAACTTTTGTTACAACAAGCTAATAACCAGAAACTATCAAGTGGCATCAAGAGCAGGTTACTGAACTGACTCAGTTAGATCTTTGGAAGAATTTTTCTGGTTATTTTTGCAGATATGGACACTCTGCATGATGGCGGATCAATCAATAAACCACCTCTTCTCGATGGCACAAACTATTCATACTGGAAAGCACAGATGAAAGCTTTCACTAAAGCAATTGATGAAGCTACTTGGAGAGTTGTGTTATGTGGATGGGAACACCCTACTGCCACAACTGTTGAAGACACTGTTGAGAAAAAATCTGAATTGCAATGGACCAAAGCTGAAGACTTGGCAGCCACCAACAATTCAAAGGCGTTGAATGCTATTTTTAATGCCGTGAATCTGAATCAATTCAAGCTTATTTCATCTTGTGAAACTGCGAAAGAAGCTTGAAAAATCTTGCAAATGGCATATGAAGGTACTGCTGCAGTGAAAGTTTCAAAATTACAAATTCTTGCAACAAGGTTTGAAGAATTGCAGATGCACGAGGATGAAACCATTGCTGAATTTAATGCTAAGCTTTGTGACATAGCAAACGAAGCTTTTGCACTAGGAGAAAAATATTCAGACTCAAAGATGGTGAGAAAATCGTTGAGGTCGCTTCCGGACATATTTGCTATTAAGGTTGCAGTAATCGAAGAAGCAAAGGATGTGGATACCATGAAGCTTGATGAACTTATGGGGTCTCTACAAACCTTTGAGATGAAATTCAAGCAGAAAAGAAAAGAAAAGGGTGTTGCATTACAAGCAGAAATTCAAAAGCGAGAGGATGAAGATCCTTCTGATGATGATGAATTGACAGAATCTCTGACCTTTCTGATAAAGAATTTCAAAAAGATGTTTAAAACATGGAAGAATCAAACTAAAGGTCCGAGATTCACAAGCTTCGGCAAAAATCCTCATGCTACAGCAAATACTGAAAATTCCAAGAAGCATAATGAAAAAATGTCTGATGGAAAGAAAAAAAAATAAAGGAATTTAATGTCGGGAATATGGAGGATTTGGTCACATTCAATCTGAGTATGCCAATACGTTGAAAAGGAAGAAGAAAGCCATGAATGCCTCATGGAGTGATATAGAATCAGAAAGTTACAGTAGCAGTGATGAAGAGCACATGAGCAACTATGTTGCGTTCTGTGCTGCAGCAGCACAATTAGATGCTATGACAGATGCTGAGACAAATGTTGTGACAGATGCTGCTGTGACAGATGCTGAGACAGATGTTGTGACAGATGCTGTGAAAGATGCTGAGATAGATTCTGTGACAGATGCTGTAACGGATGCTGAGACAGAAACTAAACCCGCTGCAACAGAATTAGTAATAACATTAGCAATGAGATTGAGTATGACAGATGGTGAAACTGATTCCGAATTGGACAGTGATGAAGAAGAAGACAAGTTTATAAGGACCTACAAAACGATGTACCAAAAATGATTGATCGTGTGTAGGGTGAATCAAGATCAACTAACCAAGATTTCTGAACTTGAAAAGGAAAAGGCTGAGTTGCAGCAAAAAGTCGACATACTGCAGCAGGAACTGTCACAGATTCAGCGAGGCTTCAAGATGATGAACTCAGGTACGAATAAACTTGATTATATGTTATCTATTCAAAAGTCTTGCAGGGATCATACTGGATTGAGATATCAAGGAGGAGCATCAACAAGTCAAACTGTGTTTGTCAAAGAAGCTGAAAAACCAAAGGTGGAACAATCTGTTGCAACAAAACAGAATGACAAGACTACTGCTGTCACAACTGATGTTGCAACAAAAGTTACAACAGAGAGTAAAATTTTAGAATTTAAAAAAAATAAGTTCATTCCAGTTTTTCATTTTTGCCACACTCTTGGACACATCAGACCACGATGTTACAGGTACATTAACATGCTGAAAAGAGGTAAGTTTGGTAAACCTTTTGTTTATGATGATTTTAGGAGGTCATCACAAATGAAAGTGAATTTGTCGCAACAAAAAGTGAAACAAATATGGGTAAGAAAATCAGTTTTACCTTGTCCAGTAGAGCATAAAAAGGTTGTTTCAAACTATGTTGCAACAGAAAATTAACTAGCAGATATCTTCACTAAGGCACTAGACTCTGTAAGGTTTGCGACCTTGAGAAAAGCTTTAGGCATTTGTTCTCTATAAGTTATAATGGTTTGTGTGTATGTGCATTGGTTAATCACTAGAGCATTGAAAATTATATGTATAAATCAGCTAGTGATTTTATTTGTGGAACCATATTATCAATGCATATCATGTACTTGTCATTCTGATGAATCTTAGATTGAAGTCTCAACAGGAAAGATTGTGAACTTGCTTGACGACTGAGGATCTAACAAAGAGAAGTCTCTTTGAGATTCATTCTTGAATTCTATTCACCTAGCCAAAAAGAAAAAAAAAATCAAATGCAGGATATTGTAGCAAAAGTTGGAATGGAAAGGGTTACCTAAGACCACAAATAATGGTTCTAGAGTGAAAGCCACCATACCAAAAAAAAAAAAAATCTTGAAACTCTTGTTTGAAAGATGGTTTTATATAAAATCCTGCAGGGGTGATTAGAGGACCAGGTATGTTGGAACAAGTATTGCTTCTAATTTGACCTGGTGTGATGGATGTTGAGGATCGTCTAGACTAGCTTGTACATGAAACACACACACACATGGTCCACTCTTGAAATTCTTGTTTGATTTATGCATGTGATCAGTAAAAATTTGAGTGGTGACTCAAAGTTCATACTCATGCGAATATGTTTGTTTTTAATTCTGATTTTTTTTAAGGGTCAAAAGAATCTTGAGGGTTGAACGTCAAAGTGTGAAATTTGTTTAGTTGACGTATGTTGCAGCATAATCTCATATACCAAGTTTTTGACACTAAGTCTGGTCATAATTTGCTGTAGCACAAATTTTGCCTATCTTTCAGTTATGTTTTTGTTGCATTAAAGATGAATAACTAATGGTTTTTTCGCAGCAAAGTTTTTCTGTCTAATGAACAAGTGCTGCAGCAGGAGCTAGAGTAGTTACAACTTTATGCTGATGTTTCATAACTGAAATTTCCTTCTCCTTTGTGTTTTTCTAGGAAATATTTGCAGGGCAAACATCAAGCAGGTACTCAGGGGGAGCGAACTACAGTTCCTGTTTCTGTTGCAGCAGGAACTGATGTTCAGGGGGAGCATAGTGCTACAGCACCTGGTGGCGGAGGCTGTGCCCCCAACTCAAGTGCTAATGTGCGGATATTGTTACAACAGGTCCAAGCTGTGCTGCAGCAGGTTAAGACGCACTTCAACAATCTCAAGCTCAGATTCTACAAGGGCAACACCAGATTCTTGCTACCATCCATCCTCCGGCTCCACCAGATGCTTAACTCTTTGCCTTTGTTTAACAAAAAGGGGAAGATAATTGGGATTATATCATTACATCTTGTGTTTTTGCATTTTTTTGCTCTGATGTTCTTATGCTCTGATTCTGAACTTTTATCTTGTTCTTTTCCTATCCTTGCTCTGATATAGTTTGTTTATTTTGGTTGTTTTAGTCTCTACTCTGATATGTCTAGTGATATGTTTTCATTGGCTCTATCTTATGTAGTTACACTGATGATTACTAGTCTTTATCTCAAGTGTCTTACTCTGATATGCAGTTTTGCCAAAACAAAGCCAAAGGGGGAGCTTGTTACGCCCCTTGCTACACCCTTGCTGCAACAAGAGTTGTGATTTTAATTGGCTTGTGTTGTGCCAAAATTATGTGTTGTCTAAATGTAATTATGGTATATGCATATATGTTTGGAAAACTTTGATTGACAGGTTTACCATATTTACAAGAGAGTTGAAAAAATAAATTGACAATTCCTTAATTGCTTGATTTGAGGTGATCTTATTTCAAAAAGAAAGTTGGCTTATTTAAAGATTTGCTTGGAGACAAAGTCATTCCATAAAAGACTCAAGCACGGATTACCTTGTGGAGGTTTAGACAATTAATTCAGCATATATAGAGAGCCTCACACGTCTGAAGGGAGTGTAGAACAAGAGCGAGAAACATAGCTGAAAACAAGGAATTGGTTGAATATTTTCGAGCTGTCAGGTTTTGCTGCAGCAGATTGACGATGTGTTGCAACAGAAGTCAGTAACAGAGAAAATCTGATAATCCATGTGTTGCTGCAGCAGACTGTAAAACATACAGCTTATTTATGCTTCCGCTATGCTTATTGTTTTAATATTTGATAGGAAGAGTTTTTGGTTGTTTATTGTTTTATTCATTCTTCGGGAGAAGAATGTGTAGTTCTCGGGAGAGAAAGTTGCAAGTCGAGGGGAGCTCGCCAAACCTAGGTTCATTAAGGAGTTTATCATCAAGGCGTCGAAGTCAAGAGGGAGTCTTTACTTGTGTAAGTCCATTGATATTGTAACTTGTGATTTATTAATGAAACAGGTTTATTGGACCAGGAGAGGTCCCGTGGACGTAGACCGCACAGTTGAACCACGTTAAATCTCGGTATCTTTACTTTCTGCATACGTTTATTTATTTTGTTTTAGCTTCTAATACAACAAACTAATAACCAGGAACTATCAAATAAGATTGAATTGATTGAAGAGTTTTGTGTATCTTTTGAGTTGCAAGTTGCATCTTTCTAGTGACTCGCTAGAAAATCAACTCGATTCTCATGACTTACTTTTCTAAGATTGCTATCCACCAAATCAATTATTACCCTTACAAGTAACTATAAGTCATGTCTTAACCAATCAAGATCGGTCTAGATGAAGCCGATTGGTTGAGAGCTAAAAAAATTGCTCATTTCTAAGCTCTCTTAAATTGAAAACTTGTGCAAAATGATAAGGGGGCCACTCTTTTTGTATAGAAAGTCATATGATCATTTTACTTTGTTAAGTGAATAACTTATCTAAAAGTTTAAACTGTTAAACAAAAATTTATTATATTATTTATTATTTTCAGCACGTCTCTATAAATTCAGGCGGAGTTAGTTTTTCAATCTTACACTTCGACAATTTTAATGTTTTAAGGTTTATTATATTATTTATTATCTTTCATATATCTCTACAAGTGTAGGGGAAGTTAGTTTTTTAGTTTTGTAATTGAATAATTTTAATATTTTTAAATGAGTGATAATGAGTTTTGAACCCAAAAATATGTTGAACTTGAGTGGCGATGAGTTTTGAACCTAAGATATTCTGGTGCCTAAACTCTAATACTATGTTAAGTAACTACCTCATCTAAAAATTTTAAAATATTAGAAATAATTTATTATATTATTTATTATTTTTAACATACTTCAAAGTGATCAAACACTAATACTTTCTAGGGATCTTAGGCAACTCTAAAACTTTTGAAAGACCAGCCAACTTTAAAAGTAAAAAGAAAAGCAGGCATCCATTTCTAACAATGAAAATGTTTTCTAAATATTTTTCATGGATTCGATCCGGGCATTCAATTTCGTCGTTGAGATGCTCAGTTGACTCTTTAAACTTGATAGGAAGCCTTCATTTTTGGATCTCCCATTTAAATTATAGACTGAAAGTTTTGTGTGTTGTATTGATTGAACTAAGAAGTACAGTGATGAATTACATTTATAAGTATTACAGAAGCATGTACTGCGGAGTGATAATTTGAACTAAACTACTTGAGATATGTGCGTGAGTTAGGATAAGCTAAAGCATAACAGTTACACCAGAATAGGATAAGGAAAAGTTCAAAATGTGCATTCAAAATACAAGTCTGCTATCACGCCCCCTCAAGCGAAACCGGAGCTTGCACAGTGAGCTTGGGTCGTAGTAGCTTGAAGCGAGAGACAGAGAGTCCTTTTGTCATGATGTCTGCGATCTGATCGACTGTAGAGATGAATCTAATTTGAAGTTCTCCTTTTGCCACTTTTTCCCGAACAAAATGAACATCTATCTCGATATGTTTGGTACGAGCATGGTAAATGGGATTCGCAGTTAAATAAGTAGCCCCGATGTTATCGCACCAGAGTGTGGGTGTTATCACGGGAGTGAGGCGAAGTTCACTCAACAAAGATTGAAGCCAACACACTTCAGCCGTGGCAAAAGCTATAGCCCGATATTCAGCCTCGGTGCTGGACCGAGAGGTGACTGACTGTTTCTTAGCAGACCAAGAAATCAAATTAGGACCCAAAAATATGCAGTACCCATGAGAACTACGTCGATCATCAGGACACCCAGCCCAATCTGAATCAGAATAAGCATGCAAAGAAGTATCAGAAGAGTGTTTGAGAAATAACCCAAAGGTGTCGGTGCCTTTCAAATACCGTAAAATTCTCTTTACTGCAGACCAATAAGTATCAGTGGGAGAGTGCATAAATTGGCAGACTTTGTTCACTGCAAAGTTGATGTCTGGACGTGTGATTGTCAAATATTGTAAGGCGCCAACAATGCTGCGATACAACGTGGGTTCAGAGAAAGGATCACCATCACATTGAGACAACTGCTGCGAAGGAGCAATAGGAGTGGACACACATTTAGCACCAGTAAGACCAGCCCTTTGAATTAGTTCATGCACATATTTAGTTTGCTGAAGTAGAAGACCCGTGGCAGTGTGCTGAACTTGGAGACCCAAAAAATAAGAAAGACGTCCCAAGTCCTTAAGCGTGAATTGCCTATTAAGTAGAGAAACGATAAAGGAAACAACATGTGTTGAGCTACCTGTAAGAATTATATCGTCCACATAGATTAAAATAAAAACAGTAGCAGTAGTATCATGTCGCATGAAAAGAGATGTGTCAGACTTTGCTTGCAAGAACCCAAGACCAAGTAGAAAGGAACTCAATCTAGAAAACCAGGCCCTCGGAGCCTGTTTGAGACCATAAAGAGCCTTCCGTAACTTACAGACATGCTGAGGGTGCGAGGGATGAACAAATCCGGGCGGCTGGGACATATATACATCTTCATGTAGTACACCGTGGAGAAACGCATTATTAACATCAATCTGTCTAATCTCCCACTGTTGTGACAAAGCAAGAGCAAGAACAACTCGGATCGTGGTGGGTTTGATAACTGGACTAAAAGTTTCGGCATAATCAACCCCCTCCTCCTGATTGAAGCCCTTAGCAACCAAACGAGCTTTGTAGCGCTCAACAGACCCATCGGGCTTGCGCTTTATCCGGAAAACCCACTTGCAACCCACGAGGTTGACATTCTCTGGCTTTGGAACAAGTAACCAGGTGCCGTTCTGAATGAGGGCTGTATATTCAGCATCCATTGCATTGCGCCAGTGGACTGACTTTGAAGCTTGGGAATAACATGTAGGTTCAGAGTCCTGAGTAGGTAAGGAATGAGCAGTATGAGTTGTATGAAAGGTGATATAATCTGGGAATGATTTTCGAGTTCATGTGTTGTCACGTGTACGAGTAACCATAGAGTGAGAAGAAGGCAAAACAGGAACAGAGGAATCAGTTGGATAGATAAAGGGACCCAAAGGAGGTGGTACAGAATTGTGTGGCGAACTTGAACTGGGCACGGAAGACAAAAGAGTGGAAGGAGATTGTAAAGAGGATGACTGCGGCTGACTAAACTGTGGTGAGTCTACGATCGTAGGTGAATAAGCATGAGGCTGAGGAGAGCATGGTATAGGAGTAGACGACATTGGGGCTGTTAAAGTACGAGAACTAAAAGGCAATGTTTGCTGGACATGCAAAGGAGATGGGAAGATATGAGTGGCTAACGTGGAAGAATTAGAAAGTGGTGAACTTTGAGTCAATGGGACATGTGGAGTATGGTGCAGAGTTGTGTCACAGGAGACGCGAGGAAGAATGGAGGTTGAGGAGGATTGTGAAACAGGTGACATAGCGGACTTGGAGAAAGGAAATGTAGTCTCGTCGAAGACGACATGACGAGAAATATACACTCGACCAGTGCGAACGTCATAACAACGATAGCCTGAGTGGTTCGGACTATAACCAACAAATGCGCATGGTGTAGACTTTGGGCTTAATTTGTCAGGTTTGGTAGCACCTAGATGAGGAAAACACAGACTGCCGAACACACGAAGAGTGGAGTAAGCTGGAATTCGTTTGTGCAAAATTTCAAAGGGGGATTTGTTGTGGAGAACCGGAGTAGGAAGCCTATTAATCAAATAAACTGCAGTGGAAAAAGCTTCTAACCAAAACAACTTAGGAACCGAAGAGTGGAACATGAGTGTAGTCCCAACCTCAGTAATATGTCGGATTTTTCGCTCAGCCAGGCCATTCTGTTCAGGGGTGTAAGGACAAGAAACCCGATATTGGATTCCTGCGTGATGAATTAAAGTTCGAAGTCGGCCTTGAGTTAATTCACATGCACCATCACATTGGAAGAATTTTATTTTTGTGTCGAATAGATTTTCAGTGAGATTTTTAAAATGTTGAAAGGAGTCAACACAATCACTTTTATATTTAAGAGGATACAACCATGAGAAGTGACTGTAATCATCAATTAAAAGCATAAAAAAACGATAGCCAGACAAATAGGGAGTGGGTACCGGACCCCAGATGTCACAATGAACAAGTTGCAAAGGAAATGTTGAACTTTTATTAGAACTTGAGAAGGGGAGCTTGTGGCTTTTCCCCATCATACATGAAGTACATAGTTTATTTGAAAGAGCAAAAATTGAAAAATTAACATCTGCAGAACTACGAACTAGAGATATGACTGAGGGAGACGGGTGGCCCAAACGCTCATGCCACTGGGAGGCAGAAACACGTGAGGCATGAAGTCCGACTTGAGGAGTTGGGAAGGAGAGACGTGGCACAGGTAACACATAGAGATTTAACTCAGCTCGACCCTTGAATAGAGGAGTCCCTATTTGTAAATCCTTGACAATACAAACAGAAGGAAAAAATTCCAGTGAGACCTGGTTATCTCGTGTGAACTGAGAAACCGACAAGAGATTTTTTGTTATTTGAGGGACATGAAGTATATTACGCAAAGCAAACGAACGAGAAGAAGTATGAAAAGAAGAGTGACCTTGATGAGCAATCTGTAAAGCCTTACCATCGCCCACTAAAACGTGATCAGTCCCATTGTAGGAAGTGCTCTGCTGCAAGAGTGACGGATCAGATGTCATGTGGGAGGAGGCACCCGAATCAGGGATCCAAGTATCAACAGGGACAGAGGAGCCAGACGACGACGAAAAGGATTGTTGAGAGTGGTAACCAGCAAAGGCATTGGATACATGGGCAGAGTTGGCTTGAGTTCCATTATTGCGAGATTGGGCGTACCTGTATTTGCAACGAGCAGCAGAGTGACCAAATTTGGAGCAAATTTGGCATTTTGTTTTGTTGGAATTGGAGGACGGATGATGAGAGTTATTGGCTTTGGAGGTGTTGGAAGTGTAGTGAGAAAAGGAGACCTTGGCGGTTGGTGCAGGAAGTAGACTAGGGGAGTAGATAGAGGAGCGAGAAAATTGAGCCGTGAGAGCCGAGACGGAATGATCATCAGAAGAGTGATCATGATCAAGGAGGAGTCTTTGCTCATATGTGAGCAACTTAGCACGAAGTTGAGAGAACGTAGGAGCCGGCGACAAATTCTCTATTGAAGTAACAAACGGTCGATACTCTCGAGGGAGGCCATCGAGAGTAACCAACACAAGATCAAGATCAGAAAGTTTGTCGCCGACAGCGGACAACGCAGAAGAAAGAGTGGAAATTTGTTGTAGATACTCAGGAATCGAGAGTGCAGATTTTTTGAGGTTGCGAAGTTGAGCACGCAGTAATGATTTGCGCGCCATAGACTGTTGAAGAAAGGTTTCTTCCAACGATTCCCAGAGAGCTTGAGCAGAGGAGTAGCCATTTGCTTGGTGCACGAGTGTTTCAGAAAGAGTGGAAGTGAGACATGCCATGACAAAGCGATCATAGCATGTCCATTCAGCAAGAGTTATGGTAGAGGAAGAAGAATCAGTAGTGGTCGTAGTAGAGGATTTGGCTGGACAAGTAATGGTTCCATCGATGTAACCCATAAGGTTGTTGAAAGTAAGGAAAGTGGTGATTTGGTTTTTCCATGTTAGATAATTGGTGTAATCAAGAGAGACAGTAACAAAGGCCTTGACATTGTAGGAGGGAAGGGAAAATGAAGTAGTAGATGAATGTGCCATTTGAGAGAGAGAAAAAAAAAAAAAAAAAAAAAACGCAGAGGGACAGGTTGTGATGTATAGGAAGTAGCGGAAGAAGAGCATTAGTGGAAAGTAGAAAAGGACGACTAGTCGTTGAACACTGATACCACGAAAGTTTTGTGTGTTGTATTGATTTAACTCAGAAGTACAGTGATGAATTACATTTATAAGTATTACAGAAGCATGTACTGCGGAGTGATAATTTGAACTAAACTACTTGAGATATGTGCGTGAGTTAGGATAAGCTAAAGCATAACAGTTACACCAAAATAGGATAAGGAAAAGTTCAAAATGTGCATTCAAATACAAGTCTGCTATCATAGACCAAACTTGCCTAGCCCAGCAGCGACCACCCGATAAATCACAAGTTATCATAGTATCAGGAACAGAGAGCTTTCTACCATTTTTTGCCTATGATATCCAGCATCAAAGCCCAAATTCCAATGATGAGAATTACCGGACAACTGCCCACTTCTACTAAGGTTCCTCGTCTTAAGGGTTATTTATTCAAGTTATTAATGTAGTGTCAGTAAGCACTGAGAGAGCTTTCTCTATTTTACCATAAGCCATTTGCTTTTCTTTTTTTCTAGTTAGACCGACATCTATGTAATTAACTCCCAAAGAGTTTATAATTAACTCCAACCAGGCTGGAATTATTCGATAGTTGTGGCAACTTCATGTGATGCAGGAGAATATTTGGGTCAAGTGGATTCAATCCAACTATTTGAAAACTAGATGTATTTGGGATATACCTATCCCAACCGATGCTCTTTGGGCATGGCGCAAGATCCTGAAAATTATAGACCTTGCTTGCCCTTTCTTCTTTCAAAGAATTGGTAATGGAGCTGACACTTTTTTGTGGTTAGACAGGTGGCATCCCTTGGGGGTCCTCAAAAATCATTTTGCTGACAGATAAAATTGCTCAACTCTCTGATCTTGATATGAACACTAAAAGTAGTGACTTCATTGCCGAACGGACTTGGAGCTGGCCTGATACACCTATCTTTGAGGATATTGCTCATTATTCCGGTAACATCTTTCCGAGAATTAATGTTGGTGACTGCACCATCTAGACTCCTGACCTTCGAAAGGGCTACTCACGTCGTTCAACCTATGAAGCAATTCGGTCTAGTGCTAGCAAAGTGGATTGGTGGCATCTTGTTTGGTTTAAAGGAAGAGCGTCGAAACACTCCTTCTGTCTGTGGCTTGCTTTTCTTGATCGTCACTATACTAAGAGCAGGTTGATTGGCTGGGGTGCCAATGTGTCACCTGGCTATATGTTCTGCTACACAAATTTTGAATCTCGCAACCACTTATTCTTTGAATGTGGTTTTTCCAAAAGGATTTGAAAACGATGCTTGAGTTGCACAAAAATTGCTACTCGACTGATTAGTTGGAATGAAATTTTTTTCTGAACTACGAACATTGCAACTCCTAACTCCCTTCAACTCCAGGTTTTCAAGCTTGTCTTTGGTGTAGCTGCTTACTCCATTTGGGTGGAAAGAAATCAGCGAATGTTTTCTAATACGATTCAAACGGACGACCAAATTTTTGATAAAATTAGAAATAGTCTTCAATGTCATTTAAATGTAGAAAATATATTTTTTGTAATAGTTTGCTCAACAAATCTATTTGTATTATATGGAACCTGGAGGAGGGAATTTTGAGTTTCTTTTGTTGTACAGTTTTTAATTTTGAATCAATGAGTCACTCGCTTGCCTAGCAAAAAAAAGAGTTTATAATACCTACAGGCTAATAGATTTTTTTTTTCATTTTTTATTTATTTTTGTCATTGGCCATATTATATGGTCATGCCATTTTTCTTTTTTCATTGGTACATGTTAGATGGAACTCCTCGTGTCTTATTGAAGATATCCGTAACTTTACTCAATCACACCTGCAATGTTCATTCTCTGTCGTATCCCGTGCCGTGAATAGAGATTGCAGACTGAATTGTAAAACAGACTCAATAACTTTTGTTACTTATCAACTAGTTCAACTGTTGTCCTACTAAATTATTTAATTTATTACATACAAATTTAATTCAACCGGTGTAATTAGTTGATTGTTAATAAATAATACATATACACCTTCACAAAAAAAAAAAAAAAAAAAAAAGAACGAATGATTCAAAATCTGAAAATTTGCATGTGCCATATCAGATAAGCATTAAATATCGCACTTTACTATTGAGTACTTTTAAATTTTTCTATGTGAAGATTGTCATTCAGTACTTTTTTTTTTTTTCAGTCGCGAGTGGAATTTTATTCGATTTGAGTAAGTACTGGAAAATCAAACCAATTTATATGACTTCCTAAAATTGATACACACCAACTCAATTGTTACTCTTACGAGTAACTGTAAGTTATTTCTCTAACCCCATCAAGATTAGTCTAGATGAAGCCCATTCATTTAAAGCTAAAACCTAAGCTCTCTTAAACTTTAAACTTGCACAAAAGAATAAGAGGACCACTACTTTTGTAAATAGCTCATATGACATTGTACTTCTAAATGATCAAACTCTTACACTTTTAACAAGAGCGGATTCAGACATTCAAGTTTAAGGTGTGCAATCGTGCAGTAAGAGATATCAAGATGTACATTCATCAACGAAAATATCCAATATAATAATTTTTTATTAAAAAAAAATTCAAATTAAAAGTGTGCACAAGCAACTCTCATTTGTAAATAGGTTCGCCACTAACTTTTCAAGTATCTCAAGCGTCTTTAAAGATGCCAAAAGGCCAGTCATCTTTAGAAATAATAAGTAAAGGTGTTCGTATCAAATAAGAAAATTATTTTTTTACATGGAGATATTTGATGCCAGATGGAAGTCAAACGTGATAAACTTTAGTACATGTCCAAAGATAAATTTGTCACTAGATTCAATTATAACCGTAACTCCATTATGCATGGGTTATTCATTCAAGTAATTAATGAAGAGCCAACAAACACACAAATAAGTTTCTCTATTTTATACGTTTGTTCAAAAAAAATCTTCAAATTCACCAGGTCAATAAAAACTTACCCAGGAAAAATGAACGTTGGAAATAAAAGTCGTTCAAGTAAAACTTTTAGATAAACTTTTTGGGTAAAGTAGTTTAGATCATAGAAGAAACTTATTTTTCCTTTGATTAAGAGGATTTTAAACTATATTTAGTACAATACAAGAAAGAATTATCCCAGCACCCTCAAGATTTAGAAAAAAAATATATATGTAATATTTGTTTTTAGTTTATAAAAATATATGTAATATTTTAAAAAATTAAAAGATCCGACTCCTTCTTATTTTTTTGATTGAATCTTGACTCCCAACTTCGAACTTTGGCTCCGCCCCTGTTATTCATTTGAGTCATGAGTGACACGTTGACTAATAAGATCGAATTGATTCTTATGGCTTAGTCTATTAAGGTTAATACATGTTGAGGGGATTGTGACTCTGTTGAGTAACTACTAATCGTTTCTATCCCACTCAAGATATGTCTAGATGAATCCAATGGGCTTAAATCTATAACAATTACTCTTTGCTAAACTTCCTATAAATCACAAGCAAGTACACCACACGACCTTATTTATTTTTCTGAATTATTTTATTATCATTCTACTTCCAAATTCATAAATTTTTAAAACTTCTTAGGAAATAAATATCCTAGACATCTTTAAAGACAACACAAAATCGGTCATCTCATAGAATAGTAAGAACTGGTACTTATTTCAAAGGATAAAACTATTCTTCTACCCCTCCATTAATATTTGAATATGGGAATGAAGCATGAACTATTTTTTTGAATGAACGAAGAATGAAGTAGTCGACAATTTTCATAAATTTCATGGAACTCTCGAAAAATATTTAGTGCCCATTTCGGAGATTTCAAATGTCATAAGATACTCGTTCTTGAATGAATGAAGCATGGACATTAGGTTTAGAACATTATCAAATTAGGTAAGCCATTATCCTTTCCCTTACCGTATGCAATCTATTGGCTTCAATTATTATATTATACTCTAGAGTACATCGTGAGTTGTAGATTTCATTCTTGAATTTATTTGATTTAGAGATTTTCGAACTTAGTGGTTCTAAGATTACAGATGTAGTTATTAATTTCCTGGATTGTGTACGTAAATTTTTTCCTTCATTATGATTTCAGCAGTTTTAGATATATATATATTAAAGGAAGAAGGAAAATGATTCCTCCTCGAGTGGAGTAACTAGACAATTCTTTTCCATATAAAAACTTAGACGGGAAAAAGGAAATTAAAATTAGGGAGATTGATTAAGGTGAAAGAACCACCTGTAGCATTAAGTCTTCAAATCCTATCCATTTTAATTTTATTTTCTTCTCTTCAATTACTTTTTAATGGAAACATATTGGTAGTTAAAAGAGAGGAAACATGGTGGAAATTGTGAGTGATATAGAGACTTGAATTATAAGTAGTAAAATAAGATTTGGAGCAATTAAGAAGATTATGTTAGGAGTTTTATAAGTTTACAATCTCATGAACGTAATAATGTTTTCGATGATATGAAAACTCCAATAAAGTAAATCCTTTTCAATATTTGGAGCATATAAACAAGTAGTGAAAAATCTACATAATTCAAATTTAAGAGCAATTAACATCCACCGAAAAAAGGAAATTATGCATGATTCGAAATGCTAGTCCTTTAGAGAATTGTATTTTATAGACTACACACCTCTATAACACTCTCATAACTTGCATTCCAAATATATTTAGTAGAAAATCAAATCTCCAAAATGGAGAGTAAACCTGGGTGGCCTCGATTTCTTATTTGCAATCACTTGTTGAAAGCTTAGAACACTTATCAAAGGCCTCATCATTCTTTTGGGAAATAAGTGTTGCTTGAGGTTTGAACTTCTCAATTTGTCCAAGCGTGAAGGATAGTGCTTTACTACATAGTTTGCCCATTTTTTGAAGGTTAAAACAACAAGGACGATCTAATTCTCGATTCTCAAAGATATAATGAGCCATCTCTTTTCCACATTTTCTGGTTAGTACATCAATGCAATCCCCTAAGAACTTATAATACCCAGGCCTTGGTTGTGGGGGGTAATGTCTGGCCGTACCATGGATCATCCGGTTCAGTTTCAATCGGAGGTTTTTCATTGGGTTCTTGTGCTTGAGACACTACAAGCTGTGAAATATAAATTATGAGAAAGACTAAAATGGTTGTAGGAATCCATTGGATTGTGTTTGCCATTTGGTACTATTGGGTGTAGTTAGTTGTGTAGCTGGAGATAGCGATTCTTCTTATATAACAGCGAAAAGTGGTAAAGTTCATTAAATAACTCAAAGATCACACTTTGTTTTGTTATCTCATGTAGAAATAAATTGTCCTAATAGTAACTCCCATAAGAGCATGTTAGGAAGAAAAAAAAAAAAAAAAAAACTCTACTGAATGCATGGGTTATTTACTCGAGGAATTAATTAAGCGTTATTAAACAAAGAAAAAATCTCATATGCGTTAATCCAAAGAGTTCTTCAAGCTACCATGGTCAATAAAAGAAATAACCAAAGAAGTGCAAACCATAGAAATTGAATTTGTTCACATAAACTTCTAGTGAAATTTGAAGTGTAAAGCAGTTCAAATATAGTCAAATCAAAGAGGAAAATAATTTCCAATTTAGAGAAGACCATCTCAAACTATATTAAATTTTCTAAAATAAATATTTTCTACATAAAAATAGCCCTTCGATACTTTTTTCTTTAGAGTTTCGAGCTGCATCTGACTCACTAGAAAATCAACTCGATTCTTATGACTTACTTTCCTAATATATGATATCCACCAAATCAATTTTTACCCTTACAAGTAACTATAAGTCATGTCTAACCCAATCAAGGATTCAAGATAGGTCTAGATGAAGCCGATTGGTTGAGAGCTAAAATATTGCTCATTTCTAAGCTCTCTTAAATTGAAAACTTGGGCAAAATGACAAGGGGGCCACTCTTTTTGTACAGAAATTCATATGATTATTTTACTTTGATAAGTTACCATCTTATTTAAAAATTTATAAGGGTTTATTATATTATTTAGGGTAATTTATCGAAATGGTCCTAGCATTTTGTCTTTTTTAACATTTAAGTCTCCTATTTTTCATTTTGAACAAAATAGTCATTCATCTTTCATTTTGGAGACAGTCATTAGTTCTTGGAGCAAAATCTATCAAAAAAAAATGTTAGTGAGCACGTGGATAACACGTGGCCGCAAAATACATAAACCTTAGGATGCTTATATTTTACCGCGTAATAATTTGACCTTTGAAGATTTGTGCACTTTGTAGCCATGTGTCATTCACGTGCTCACTAACGTTATTTTTTGTCGAATTTTGGTCCAAAGACTAATGGTTGTCACTAAAATGAAAGATGAATGACTATTTTATTCAAAATGAAATATAGGGGATTTAAATGTCAAAAAAGACAAAGATCTAAGACAATTTCTGTAAATTACCCTATTATTTATTATCCCCAACAAAAGTCCTTGCAAGTGTAGATGGAGTTAATGTTAGTTTGGGGTTTATTATATTATTTATTGTCCTCAACACGTTCCCACAAGTGCAAACGAAGTTAGTTTTTTAGCTTTGTACTTGAACAATTTTAATATTTTAAATGAATGGCGACGAGTTTTGAATCTAAGACTTTTTGGTGCCTAGTCTCTTATATCATGTTAAGTGACCACCTCATTTAAAATGTTAAGCGATTAGAGAATGATTTATTATATTATTTATTATCTTCAATATCCTTCCAATCAAACACTTATATTCTTTAGGGATCTTAGGCAGCTCTAAAACTGTTGAATTAAAGACCAGTCAAGTTTAAAAATAATAAGTAAAGGTATCCATTTCTGACAATGAAAATATTTTCATGAAGATTATATTTGGTGATGTATAAAAATCCTACATGATAAAGTTTAGTACATGTCTCAAAAATAATTTTGTTATTAGATTTGAGGTTGGAGTAAATGTCCTCACCGTAGCTCCATTATGCATGGGTTATTTATTCAAGCTATTAATGAAGTGCCAGTAAACACGCATAGAGCTTTCTCTATTTTATATGATTATTCCAAAACATAGTGAAGTTTGCAAGGTCAATAAGAAAATTAACCAAGGAAAAGTGTGTTAGATCATAAATGTCCTAAAAGTCAATTTATTATAATTTTAAAACATGACATTTTGTATTATTATTATCATTATTTTGTGGGCAAATTATTTAATTACTAATTAATGTTAATTTAAATAAATTTCTTAAAATTATCTTATAAATCTTATTCTTAAGTCGTTAAAAATATAAGTGACAATATCTATAATTAATGATATATATTATTTCGAATAATAAGTTGAAGTTGACCAATAAAAGCTCACTGTAAAATTTATTGTGATCTAGTTTGGGACTAAGTCCATCTCATTACTACTATTGTTTTTATTAAGTGATATGGTATGCAAGGTGTAGGATTTATTTTAAATATTGTTAGGTCAACTTGATAGGGGACTCATAAAATATTCAAAAATTAGGTCCCTCTTCTATCCAAATACTGGTAGTCTATATAAATATTATCCCATGGTGACTCAAAAGGAATAATTGAACTTGTATAGATACATTTAAAGATTTCAAGTAAATCATGGTATGGTTTGATTATTACTTCCATCAAGAGGACCAAAAAATTCAATTTATTATTCAACAAAGAAAGTTTACAAAGCATATGCACAATATACCTGCCAGTACAAGTGTAATGGTTTCTCTAAAGAATTAAAAGACAAGGAAAATTACATTGGTAAAACTCGAAATTAAACTGGATTACCTAGCTTGTAACACCAAATAGAATAAAATTTTCTTGTTCATTATGGAGTTATTTAATTTGCTTCACAGGGTTAAAAATAGTATAGTTCACTCTGCATGAGATGCAGCTGGAGCATTTGCCACTCATTAGATTGAAACTTGGCTCCCTAGGAACTGTAAGAGGCCTAGTTGATCTGCAAAAATGGGACATAGAGACAAAAACTTTGGTTTTATCATGAATTATCATATAAAAGTATGCAAATTAGTATTTATATGATTGAAAACAAACGACTGATCATACTATTACCTTTGTGGATAAAAGGGTCTATCGAAAAATGGCATTAACTGAGCTCTAGGAATCATCTCCTTTCTAAGCAATCGAACCTCTTCTTCCTCTATCATCTGCCCAAAATTTAATAATTTTTAAGAGCCTTGAATCCGATTGAACAATTTTTTAATGGTGACTCCAGGGGCAGATCCATGATGAATTATTCTCAATGGGACTAAGACACATCATTTTATAACTATCCGAGTACCTTTTTATATTCATTTGAGACTAATTAATTAGTCTTTTTAACTAATACTACATAAATATTTATTTTTTCATTTGAAAAATACATAGAGTTTTCAATGTTTTTTTGGCCAGTGGGGCTCGCAATAGTATGGATCCGCCTGTGGGTGACTCTCAAGAGTTATATATATACCTTCTGCAACTTATCTACTTGTTTTTTTTGTTGCTCCATGAGGTATAGCTTGGTTGCAACCTGCAGTTATAGAAATAGGAAGGGCTTTAACTAAACTAATTAATGCAGAAATTAAATATTAATTTTAAATATTTCAAAACCAGATCCAAATCATAAACTCACCGAATAGTTGAATAATGCACGTCGTACAGCTCTTTGCTGGGTGTGGAGTTTAATATCCAGGGGCTTGGTGTTTTCTTTTGCAGGAGGCTTTTGGGGAACCTACATATCAACTTTTACATATCAAAAAGTTTCTATATTTTCTATTTTCTATGACCAGTGGATGTGAATTGTATGGTTGTATTAGTCTCTTAATCTTTTAGCTCATGTTTTGACTGAAAAGCAAGGGAAAGATACCAATAGTACAGAATTTGAAGATATTTGGACGTTGTAGGTATTAAATTATCATATCGTGTAAAAATTTAGACAGTTAGAAAGAGATATATCTTATTTATTTATTATGAACCCGATATACACGTATGTTAATATATGGCATATCAGCCCTTAAACTTTTATATTTGAACTATAAATGTTCCTAAAGCTACCAATTAATTGTTAATTTTTTCAACAAAATTTTGACAATTATTGATGGTCAAAAAGAAAAATATTTAAGAAATAAAAATAAAAAAAAAGAAAGCGGGAGCAAACATTCATATACTTTGTGAAAATGTAAAAGTTTAACGTTACCTAACACAGGCCAAACAGTTAGCGGTTTTTGTTCAACAGCACTTCTAACAAAAATTCTACTCTAAAAACTCTACAGTTCAAAAACTGAAATTTCACAGTTAGGCCAAACAGAACCTAAAATGGTGCAAATAAAAGTTGAGACCAAAATGAGATTCGTTAAATAGTATAGAGATTACTCTTTACGATTTTTATTTTTTTATTTTGTCCACTCCTATTGCTTGTGTTTTAAGACAAGCAACAACATATATTTAGTTAGACAACCAACTTTGTACTACTAATATCAATTTCACGAGAGACCTTTTACTCATAAAATCTTTTTCCTTTAATTTTTTTTTTTAATCTTCTTTTTTTGGGATCAGGTACTCCTGAAACCTCAAGTGATCTTGAGGATACAAGGCGAAGACTCCCTTGGACTTTAACGCGCTATGTTTACTGTAATTTCTATCCCAAATAGATCAAAAAACCCTCTTTTAATTTTCAACCTTATCAGTTAACTTCGTATAGTAGACGTGCGAAAAATAACGTTACTCTTCCATCTTTTTCGTCTTGCTTGTTCTAATTCATCTCTTGATTAAAGTTAATGTCTAAACCGCCTCAAAGTATGTTCTGCGATAATGGGAATAAAATCACTCATGTGAAGTCGCAGGCTCGACACTCCTCACTACTCTGGAGTTCCACCCTTGACTGACCTGGTACATGTGTGGGAGTGCACTGCTGCACCCGGAGATTTATCAGTTGATAGTCGGGCTCTACCGGATAATCTGGTAATCGAATTTTGTCAATTAAATTCTCACATCATCCAAAAAAAAGTTAATGTTCATATTTGCCTCTTATTGGCACAAATTAATGTTTTTATCATGGATTAACTTTATGGTTGTTGAAGACAATAATAAATAAAAAAAACTTCTCTCTAACAGATTAAACTTTTAAATGAACTAGTTACTTAATATGGTATTAAAGTCTAAGTTAAGAAACTGTTTTGGATTCAAATCTCACCGCTACTCATTTAAACATATTAAAACTATTAACGTGTAAGGCTCAAAAATGAATTTGGCATGTACGTGTGGGAACGTGTTAAAGACAATAATAAATATAAAAATTCATATCTAATAATTTAAACTTTTAAATAATGTAATAGCTTAATTATAGTTTTAATAAGATAAACTGCACTTCTTCTGCACACAAGTAGTAAAATTTATATATGACAACCCGGTCATAGGCCCAAAATCCAAATTTGCTGTTGAAAATGCATACAGCACGTAGGATTTGCGGCCAGAGAGTTTCTTTATGGCAGGGAAGTGGTCCATCTTGCCTAAAATCTTGTAACGTACAAAAAGAGAAATGTTAGATATTATTTCATATTTATCAGGTATTTATCACTTGTTATCCGAATACTTAGTTAGTATATTAAAATAGAGAGATAAATAAAAAAGATTTGTTATTTTAGAATTGAATGTTAACTAAGTATTTATATATCACGTAAAAAATGGGTGAAGAAAATGAGGTGGCATATAGTAACACTCATACGAAAATTTGGTTCTCATGCACAAATTAAAAAGGAAAATAAATTATCTAATTTTAATTAAGGAAATATCATTATTGAGTTTCTACCCCAGCATGATTCCGGAAAGACTGCTGAGAAAAACTGCATCTCACCACTCCTCTAGCAATAGACTGAACTGCAGACGACTGTGAAATATTTTTCACGAGCTTAAAAACCAATCAAAAGTAAGAAAAGATATAGGAATATGTCAGAAATGTTTACTACGAAAAGGAAAATATTTAGACATATATCAGTAACTTAACAGACCTTGGGAGAAGATTTTCTGCTTGGACTTTCCATGTTTTTCAGCTATAATAGCCTAATAGTGAAAAACCAAAGCTTAAATAATTGACGAGAGCAGTTTGGAGATTTGTATTTGTTACTTGTTGTTGCTCTATCACCAGCATGTTCAGAAACTTGTTTGCTCTCGTGTACCAAACTTTCTGATTACATCTCCCTCTCATGCAATCTTTTCATCATATAGTATTGCAATTCCTTGCGATTCCAATTATCTCTTAATTGAGATTAAGCAACACTGCCAAGAAGCTATTGAACGATTCTGTTTACTGAATATAAAGTACTTTCAATCCCAATGTATAGGCTTAAGTGTTAAGCGACATATGCTTGAGTGGTGGTATATATTCCACATGAGCAAATGAATTTTATGGAGTATTTGTTAAGAATTATGCGTTTCATTCTAAAATTCATTGATGTTAGAAGGAATAACTTAGGATATTGTATTTTTTGATATGGAACAAGTGTATATTTTAACACTTCTTCTCACGTACTACAGGATTTGAGATGGGTCAAATGTGAAAGATTGAACAGGCATGAAAGATGACACACGGGAAAAGATTGAACATGGTTGGGCTAAAGCCCTAGTTCTGATACCATATTAAGAACTTATGAGGTTTCATCCTAAAATCAATTGGTGTTAGGTGGAGTATATCAGAATTTTATAAAGTAGTCTTAAATTTTATAATTTTTTAAATGTGTGACGAGTATATATTATAACAAGTATGATTGGCCAGACAGCAGGCAAAGCTAGGCTCTTTTGGGATCTGATAAGACATCGTGATAGCTTTTGTTTTCAGCTAGATAATAATCTATTTTTATATATTGGAATTTGAGGAAATTATTAGTAATAATATATTGGTAAGAATTATGGAGATCTATTGTAAAATTATTGGTACTAAGTAAAGTAATTTGAAATGTTATAAGGTAGATTTAAAATTTCTAATATTTGTATATGAGAGACTGTATATTTTAACACCATAAGTGTGACCCAGTTTGATGAAACAGCTTTTCTATGCGTGAACTAACATTGAAATAGGTGAATCAATAAAGTGAGCATAATATGTGAACGGGCATTGAAGTGAGTGAGTCAACTGAGCGTGTAGGGCCCCAAACTCTAATTTTATGTTAAGAAACATAGAATTCAATCTTAAAATCAAATGGTATTAGGTGGAGTAACATCATATAAGATAATTGTGAAGTTTATAATTTTTCCATACAAGAGATATATATTGTATATTCTAATAAATAGGATAAGAAAAGAATTAACGTACCGAGTATTGCTGCAGGGGAGTAACAATTAGAATTAGTAGCCCCATACAATTAGATTAAGTGGCAAGATCAAATATAGTTTATGTCGCTATCTTTCAACAGAAAAAAGTGCTCAAAGTGGACTAATTAAGGAAATTGCTCAAAATATGAAGTCATTTCACAAAGCGTTTTTAACTAATCAGTTGGCTAACCAAATATATATGGAAGTTGGTCTTTCGTTTCTAAGCAGTTAATGGTTTCTAATCAAATGTGTTAATGTCAAGTTGTTAGGTCAAGCTTCTCATATCAACTTCCTAATGAGTTGCTTATATCTGAAGTTAGCAAAGATTGCATCTATTATCACTAACAGCTTGATTAATGAGTTGGTGCCATTAGACCAATTTAGTTTAACTTATAGATCATTGAGATTAAAATGGCATATGGAAAAGGGAATGATCGTTGATGTCATCTCCCTTTGCCCAAATACATTAAAGGTGTATTAATTACCAACTCATTTAAAAGTTTAAACTGATAGAGAGAATTTTATCATATTACTTATTGTCTTCAAAACATCTGCACACGTGCTGACAAGATTTATTTTTTAGTCTTACATATGAATAATTTGTTATGTTTACATAGCTGGGTGGTGAAACTTAAACTCATAACCGAAACTCTAATGCCATAAGTTACCACCTCATCTTAATTGAAAACTTAAGAAAAAGAGATGAGAGTTTATTAGGATTCAAATTATTTTGTGTAATGGATGTTTTTATATACCACTATTACGGTTCATCATACTTTCCTTGTTGCAGAGAAGTATGCAATTACGTTATTGATGATGGAAATTTCTCTGTTGGATGAATTTGTGCCAGATCTTAATTCACTACCATTTGATATGTCTATTATCCCTTCTTTTTTTCTTTTTTCTTTTTTTTACGGACATGAGAGCTTAATTGGTGTAGCGTAAATTCCGGGTACAGTAGTGCATTCCAACACATGCATCTAGTCAATCAAGAATACGATCTTAATATGCAACAAGAAGATTAAACCCAAGCGTATTGGGTTTTACATCTCCTTGTCATCTATTATCCTTCTTGTGTATTGAGATTTTCGTTTTGATGCAAAAATAATACTTCTCATGTAGTAATTATTTTATTGAAGTTTGGTAAAACATTTGCAAAATGTGATTTTGCAAGCATTCTTTCTAGAATTAGTGCTAATAAAAGAAATCGTTTTGGAAAAGTCGGTGTTGAATACCTAAAACCTATAAAGCAAAGTGATGCAATTGAAATTATAAAATTAGCCTTAAACTTTTATCTCCTATAGCTATTACATAATTGTGCTAAAGAATACAATCTCCCAAATTGATAAATCTCGTAAATTCCAACAATATCGTTATAAAAGATCTTAGACTATTTTATCCAATGTCAATTAGGATTTTAGGATAGAAATATATGTTTCTTAGAATTGAATCCATAGATTCAAAGAAATGGGTTCCGAACCAACTGAAGAGAATTGACACGTAGGTGAGCAAAATAGATGTAATGAGATCATATCATCATAGACTACGCTTCCCTTGGGACCGGCTACTCTATGCCCCACTGTATTTGGTTTGTCTCCTTTCGAGAGATATTTGAAAGTTAATGAGGTAAAAATATCTTGCATTCGACTCTTCTATTTTGATTCGTTTCATTCTTCTTCTTTAAGTTGTTTTTGTTTCTTCCTTTTTTCTTTCTCTTAAATATTTTAATTTATTTCTGGGATTCAATTATTAAGAACCACGGGTTTCTATTAAAAAATTAACACTAGTAAAGCATGTCCATGGATTAATCCATGTGAGATAAGTATATTCTTTAAATGATAACTATCACTCACAAATGATTAGAATTGAAAAGACAACTTTGAATGACATGATGAGTTGCATAAGCAAGCATAATAGCATGTGAATGGTTTAAAGATAGAGCAAGATTTAACTCTAATACTATGTTAAGAACCTATAAAGTTTCATTTTAAAAATAATTGATATAAGATAAAGTAATTCAAAAATTTTATATATTAATCTTAGAAGTCTTGTTTTATACATGTGGAATGGGTGTCTTCTTTAACACCAACATGCAGAAACAATGTATCAAAACCATTTATTTCCATTTGAGATCTAAAATCCATGTTAAATAAATAAATGTATTGGAATTTGTGTTTTCTATGATTGAGTAGATTTTTGTTTACTTCCTTCAATATTTCCTCTATAAAATAACAATTTTATGATCTTTCAAACTAGCTCGTAATATATATTAATTTTTTTTATTTTCTTTTCTAGCAGTAAGTCCCAACGTATTTGTTAAAATTCACAAGTAAAATATGACACCACTTTAGATCTTACTGTTCTTATACTTTGGGAAGAAATTAAAAAAAGAAAGAAAGAAAAAGTATCACATTCCATATATAGTGTTGACCAACAAAAATGGAGTTTGCCCATGTATAAAGCCCATTAGCAGCTCGATCCCTCTATGTCTGCAACCTGCTAATTAAGCATTCTAATGTTTTTTTCTAGTGGGCCTACATCTCGCGCATAATGGCCCAAGACAATGACCTTGATGGCCTTAATGTTTGCTGGCCATTACATATGGTACCTTTTAGGGAAATTTGCGCAAATGGTCTTTATTATTTTTCAAAAAATTTAAATTAATCTTTATTATTAAAAATTAGTTAATTTAATCCTTATTATTTTTCAAATTATTTCAATTTAGTCCCTATCTAAGTTAGTTAAATCGATTTTTTTTTTCAGAAAATAGGTACTAAATTGAATTTTTTTTTAGAAAACAATAAAGACCAAATTGTTTAATTTTTAAAAATAGATACAAATTGAAATATTTTAAAAAATAATAAGGACCAAATTGACTAATTTTGACAATAAAGAGAAATTTAAAATTTTAAAAAAATAATAGAGACTGTTTGTGTAATTTTCCCTAACTTTTATATGAAAGTAGTTTGTATGTGTAAGTATTGACAATAACATATGAGATGCATAAAACCTTTCGAAACTTACTGTGGATTGAAATTAGATAAAGATTCATGAAGTTTTTTGACAACTTCAGTTGCCTATACTTGGAGTGATGCTCCTCTAATGAGTCTTTGTATAGATTATATTTAGGTGTGTTTTAACATTAACTAAATGTATACTACATGTATTGGAGAGTCTAGAGTAGAGGCGCACAGACCTATATATATATTTAAATTAAAAACTAAATACATTCTGCAAATTCTAAATGTAAATTAATGTATACTATTAATTTTATTATTTACATACAAATTTTTTTATTTTTCAATAAGGTGAACTCAAGATGTGAATATGAATTTCTGAAATAAAAGATAGAAAATACAATTTTTTTGAAAAATATCTTAAATTTTATTTACTTAACTTGATAATCGCAGTGTAAATTACAATAAAATTAAAAATATTTTATTAATACTTCATAATTTTATTTAGTAATTTGATAATCGCAACTTACAATCAAGTTGAAAATACAAAATATATATACAGAAGATAACATTGTTCTTCTAAAAGAAATTGAATCTTCAAAAACTTTGATATTCCATTTTCCTCCACCAATTATCCATTGGAGCACTAGTTGAATGTTCTATTGCAGCATATCTTATTGGATAAAGGTCAATATCTAGTTATGTTACGTTATGTATTTTGCATCTATCCAATCTTTGAGCATACCAGTTTTGGTAATGAGTGATATAACAAGTTACTCCTCAATTCACTCAATATCCTGTGATCAAGACTAAAAACGATGGGACTATAGACACTAGAATCATTAGTATATCACGGGCCATGATGCAAAACACTAGGTATTGACTAGATTGTAACTTTGTACTGCGCCGATAAATCAAAATCAAGATCAAAGTCATTAGATGGAAAGTTAGTTAACAAATAAAAGCTTAATTCATTAATATGTGATGACACAAAAGCAAATATCGTAATCTTGAGTTTAAGAAATTTTGGATTAGACTTTTTACTACTTACAAAACGACAAAAGGAAGTGTATTACAATATTGTGATACATAGAAATTAAATAAAAATGTCAAAGTTGAAGAAATGTCATCCATTATCATTTGATGTTATAAATATTATCTTTTTTCATATTTATATGATATTGTGGTAAAATAGTTTCAACAACAAAAAATTTTAGTTTAGGATCCATAATTGCAGCCAAGGAAAAAACAATAGGTACATTTTATGATTGTATTTGGGGTGCTTGGGTCAAAAATGTGTTTCTCAATCATGATTGTATTTGGGGTGTTGAAGTACCACAGAATGCCTCATGGACTTGGAGATGCTTGTTGAATTGTCGTGAGATGGCAGCAAACTTTATTAAACATAAGGTTGGTAATGGAAACAGAACCTTCTTGTATTAGGACAACTAACTTCCTTGTGGTAAGTTGATGGATTATGCTACTATTAACAACATAAATCTTCCAACCAAAAAAATATATATATATATAAATCTCATTTCTGTTTTCACGAATGCGAAGGTTGATCAGTTTATTGACTGGGGGCAATGGTCTTGGCCTAGGAGTCTACATTTTATGAATTAGATTGTTGGATCATTCTTCCCTCGAAGTAGACATGATAAAGTAATATGGACTGTTAACTGCAATGGTGTTTTCACGTCGACTTCTACATGGAAGAAGACTAGAAGCCGAGGTAATTTTGTTCACTGGGCTAATGTGATTTAGGACAGAGTGGTGATTCCGAAGTAGGGGTTTTGCACCAGGCTGATGTGTCTTGATCGCAATTTCACTAAACATCGGCTTCTCAGTTGGGGAGTGATTAATAATGCAAATTGTGAACTTTGCGGTCTGGGTCTTGAGACATAAGATCATTTATTTTTCGAGTGCTCATTCTCTCATAGGATTTGGAAGCATTGCACTTCCCTCTTAAGAGCACCCAACTTGAATGTTTGTTGGGATACCAGGCTTATAAGAATTGACAGGTTAAGCCGTAAGAGAAGTCTGGGAGCAGATTTGGCAAAAGGTTCACTAACTTCGTGTGTGTACCATATTTGGAAAGAAAGGAACAGTAAGGTCCATGGCTTGAGGGCGAGCACGGAGGAGCAAATCATTGAAAGAGTCCTCCTTGACTTTAGACAAATGATAAACTTACAAAACAAATATGTGGATAATACCATGAATAGGAACTTTTGTAGATTGTGAAAAATTACAGATAGACTTTTGTAAATGCTTTTGGGCACATTGTTGACGACTTTGTATTCCTCGAGTTTTTTTAAAAGTTGTAATGAAATGATTACTTACCGAGCAAAAAAAAAAAGGGTGAACTGCACTAGACCCCTCTGTGGTCAGACATAAGTGCATACGACCCTTCTGTGGTCAGACATAAGTGCACATGACCTCCCTGTGGTCTCAAAACTACACCAAACCCCTCTATGGTCCAACTCGTGGTGCACACCGCCCCTCTGTCAAATTTTTTTTGAGACCACAGGGAAGTCGTGTACACTTATGTCTGACGGAGGGGGGCGGTGTGTACTAAGAGTCAGACTATAAGGGGGTCTGGTGCAATTTTGAGATCACAGGGGGGTCATGTGCACTTATGTTTGACCACAGGGGGGTCTGGTGCAGTTCACCCAAAAAAATATAATAGATACACTTTTAAAATTGCAACATTTTGGGATGAGTCGTAAATTTCATGTCCCATCTCAACCCATCGATATGTGATGGACTGGGTTAATTCAACTCTAATTTTAACTGAGATAAGCTAAGTTTGATTTTTTTTTGGGATGGATCGTACTAACACTTACTGGTCCGACCCAAATACCATCTCTAATGGAAAAGCACATTGATGTGGATGAACAAATGCATGCACCACTCATCCATCCAAACACTGTGAGCAGGTAAGATTTCCTCTCCATGAAGTGATTCACATAAATGTCAGAAACAGGGATATGATTACATTGTCCCACCTCGGTTGAACCCTCTTGCTTTGGCTTCAATTGTGAAAGAATAAATGGGAGGCCACATGCCAGTTGCAAATACCAAAATACCCCTAAACAACTCTCACATATCCAATGGTCCTTTTCTACTGTCACCTTTTTTTTGTTTATGATGAGAGTTTCAGAGTGATAATAAAAAAGGGGTGGGGTGGCCACTGTGTGTCTTGTCTGGGTTTGAGAGGGACTAGAGCACCTGCGGAAACTTACAAATTGTGGCACTGAAAAACATGGCGATTTTAATTGGCATTTAAATTGGAATAGTACACATGAAAAGGACACAAGAGCAACATGGAAAACATAGCTTTAATCCCCATTTCAGCCTTTCTTGGATATATATGGTCCATCGCTGTAACCAGCCACCTGCATGGCTTCTTATTCTTTACATGAAATAGACTCCTCTGCAAGATACCAAATACAAATTAAGGTGAGTGTGGTGTGGGAACACTGAAATCCCGAGATTATAATACTATTCTAAAGGGCTTTGTTTATATATGTATATATGTGTGGGTGTACGTGGTTAGAGACGAATTCATAATTTATGTTCAGTGAATATTAAAATCACACAAGATAATATTATATATATAGAAAAGAATTTAATATAGGTTGAATTAATTTTTCAAACAAAAAATATATTGAAAATATATAATTATTTTTTATTTAAAAAATTCAGGTCGAAGACCCCACTCAAATAACAATAGCTCTGCCATTGTATGTGGCATTAGGTCCAAGGGTGTAGCTATGTTCACGTAGCCACCCTCATCTCCAATTATTTTATTATAAATGTGTTTATTTAAAAAGTATTTTTAAGTCAAAAAATTAATTTAATCCCTACTAAAAAAATATATTTATATATGAGTAATAAATTGTGTATATTTAGCCTCCGTTAAATAAAAATTTTAAATTTGCTCTTGATTAGGTCAGCGGAGGTTATTTGTAAAAAAATTTAAATATCTATGTTTATTTTTTGAAAAAATAATTAATTAATCACTGCTTAAAAATATATATTTATATAATGACAAAATTATATATGTATCATAACCCTATGGAAAAAGGATCATAAATCCGCTCTTACATGTATAGACATACATATATATGTACACAGGGTAAATCTCACAGTTAGTTCTTATTATTTATCTATTTTAAACAATTAATCCCTATTATTTTACAAATTACTCGGTTAATTTATATTATTTGTAAAAATCTCACTATTAGTTCTATTGTTTTAGAAGTCACGCGATTAATCCTCATTGTTTGCGAAAGTCTCACTATTAGTTTTTATTGTTTGTAAATGTCTCGCCATTAATTTTTATTGTTTGTAAAAATCTCACTCCCAATAGTAAAATATTTACAAATATTGGAGACTAATAAAAAAACTTTTACAAGTAATAATGATTAAATGAGTGACTTTTAAAATAATAAGAACTACTAGTGAGACTTTTATAAATAATACAGATTAATTACATAACTTCTAAAATAATAAAAATTATTTGTCTAAAATTTATAAATAATATAAATTATTTGACCAATTTGCCCAGTGTACATATATAGCTATAAATGAGAATCCGTCAGAAGTACCTTATGATCTATAATATCAGCTTTAGTATGTTTTGACAGATACGCAATAATTAACTCAACATGTATATGCATGCTTGACCCAACACGAATATCCAGTGAGCTATTGCTAAGCGTTGTGTACTTGTAAAGGGGGAAGGGAAGATATTCTTCTAGAGGGGAAAACATCACAAAGAATCTTAGTTGACAATAAAATTGACCTTAAGAATAAAACTTTAAGATCTACAGTTTCATGATATGCACACTTCAGGCTTGAGTGCATTAGGTAATTTATAAGCAAAAGTAGAGTTAAAACTCTATATATAATCAATGGATTGATATTAATTTAAATTGATTAAATAACAACCTTTAAAAAAGAAAAAAACGACCTTCATAATTATTCAACTTATGCAAAAAAATGTAGTCTTCAATTAGAGCAAACGATGAATACATTTTACAATAACAACGCCGCACTTAAAACCAACTTTTAGTTGATTTCAGCTTCTAGAAGCTAGTTCTTTGGGCCAAAGAAGAAAACCCTCGTTCCCTTTTGCACCATCTTTCATGGCAGAGGAGGAGGAGACATTAACCACATGAGCTGTCAAGGCTTTACCATGAGCTGGCTCTTCTGCTACTGTTTGGAACACTGTGTTACAAGCATGGCATGTTACTTGTAGAAGCCTACAATTGTTGGTTGGTTTTTTTGTTGCAGCACAATCTAATTGTAATGCAAGTACTTGTTCTCTGATCTTTCTTGCATTTGTCATATCTTGCTTGGCCAATTCAATCAGACATTTTGCTTCTTGTCTTTTCTTCTCAGCCAAAGCTTTCTGTTCCATGGCCATCCTCAGTAGTTGAGATGCTTCATTCTTCAATCTACTCGCCACCATTGTTGGTTCTTGATGAACAATGCTTTCCTTGAAATAGCTGTTCCAAGCATCATTATTGTACTGTTTGACCTCGTTTAGATCTTGATCACCATGATTGTATTCTGAGGTAGTAAACGATGGTGAGATCTTATTACTACTAGGAGATGATAAATTTGACGAGAACAGCTCAAGGCCAAGATCAAGATTGTGATGAAAAGTAGAGCTCGAGTCATGACTATCTTGTTGTGCTTGCAACATTGAAGATGGTTTTGGTTTTGGTTTTGTATGCTTAGGCATTAAAGGATCTGGAAGAGGGTTTCTGGTGAAGTTTGAGTTGCCTGAGAAGCCTGGAGAAAGTTTTGACATGCAAGGTAGTTGAAATTCAGCGCCTGTGCTCCTAGCTTTGCATGTATCTTGGTGCTCAATGAAGGTTTCAACTCTGAGAATGCAAAACAACAACAAAAATAATAAAAATAGACATAATACAAATGTATAAATGATTAAAATAGACCATGTTGTTCCAGTTGAAGAGATTCAATAACATACCGAATCCTTTTCTAACAGCCAATTAAACTTTTATATTAAGTAATCATTTTTTATGAGTATCAGGGGCCAAGTTACTAAAATATATTGAGTTCAAGTTTTACGGCTACTTATTTAAACACAAAAGAAACTATCTATGTACAAGATTATACATAAAGAGATTTGTTGAACACAATAAATAAAACTAATAAACTTCTATGTAGCTTTATGTTTTTTTTAATAAGGTGGTCAACAGTACTAGGATAATTTGAAAGTTAGAACGTACTTAAAAGGATTATCAAAACAATTTTGTGCATTTCTTCATCTGCTCGAAACATACGTATCACATAATACCCTTGCAGGGATTGGTATTCGAGAGACTTGCATAAAAGCTCGCCAGAAACGAACATTCAGATAGAAGGGGGTAAACATCTTAGGATGATTGTTCTGTAACCCGGGTTAGTCTCCCCAAATTTAAAAAAACTTTGCAAGAAAATGAACATTCAGATAGAAGAGATGAAACATCCATAAGTGGTTGTTTTGTAATCCAGCTTAGCCTCCCAAAAATAATAATAATAAAACTTGCAAGAAAACGAGAATTCATACAGAGGGTGAAATATTCCAAGATGATTGTTCTGTAATTCGACTTAGCCTCCCAAAATTTAAAAAGAAAAAGGAAGAAGCTTGCTAGAAAACGAACATTCAAAAGTATTTTTGTTTGAGCAGCTGCTTATTGTTATTAAAAAAACAATAAACCATGGAAAGCTAACCTGGAGAAAACACGGCCACAGTCACAAGAATGGCCTTTGGTACCGCATATTTTGAGGTGAGCTTTATAATCCGATTGAACAGCATAACCTTTAGAGCACTTTTCACAAACAAACTGCTTTTGATTGCTGTGTTTCCTTCTGAAATGCTTCTTTATGCCCACAAGATCACCAAGGGCATGTGATGGATCATGGTGCAAGCAAGTTGGCTCTGGACAAACATACACACGCTTCTTATTAACTTGTTGTTTATCCCTCTTTAGCAGCTTCCATGGAACCTTATGCCGACGACGATGCATCTGAAGGTTCTGCTCCCTCTGGAAACTCTGCTTGCAGATTTCACATACGTACCGATCCGATTCCATTAACATCTCAGGTGAGAGATAAACAACTTCTGCATCAGGATCTACAAAAAAACAGAAACCATGAAATACATACAAGTCACTTAACTAAATACATAACATCATCAATATCCTCATCTCATAGATCAAATCGGTGAAGAATATGTTAAAAAATAACAAAAACCTTGAACACACCCACGAACTGGATGAAACGGTTAGATAATGACTTATTAATTATTATCAAAAGTTTTGAATTTAAACAACAGGCTCGGCCTCGATTGTGCCAAAAGAGAGGGAAAAAAATGTAGAAGAAAGAAGTTAAAAGTTAACCTGGTGTGCCTGCAGGTCTTCTTTTTCTCTTCGGATTTACTAATCCATTATCAGGGCAAGCAAAAGCTTCAGAAGAAGGAAGAAGAAAAGGCTGGTTGGCTAACATTTGATCAGTTGTTACTTTATTTTCCAATCTTTTACTGAATTATATTGTGTGTATTTGTTGTTTCTATTGGCTTCCTTGAATGACTTTGGAGGGAGAGAGGGAGAGGGAGAAAGATTGTAAACTGTCTTCACTTTCTTGTATACAGAAAAAGGCTTGTTTCTGAAATCAGTAGGTTTTGTGCCTTTGTATAATTGTACAGAAGGTGCTGAGCATAAAGATGTGTATGGACCCATGTCTCTTCACACACAGTTCACACAATAATAAACCCATGTAATTAATAAGCCTATCTGAATTAATAGTTAATTTTGTTAAGCTTCCTCTTCAATTTTACAGTTTATCAAACGAGGTTGACCAGCAATAATAGAGCGTCAATGTAGGGAATAATTAATCCTTCGGTGCAATTGCATCCCCTATGTAGTCCTATTAAGTTATCTTCAATAGAGATTTTAAAATATAAAATTTTTTATTTTTAAATATTTTTGTATTTTTTTAGAGTCTCATACCTTAAAAAGTAATACTATTCATGAAAAAAGAACATAAAATTCACCACTTTTGAATTAAAAGATGCCAAAATAATACTCTAGGCTCCAAAATGTTCAGCAAATTGATCCAAAAGTGGTGGACCCCACGTCTTTTTTTCATAAATAGTACTACTTTTTAGGGTATGAGGCTCTAAAAAAAGTACAAAAATATTTAAAAATAAAAAAATTTACATTTTAAAGCCTCCCATTGAACTTGTCCTTAAAAAGTAATATTTCCACACATTCCACCACACTCATTTGTTGAGCTTTTAAAAGATCTCCACCTTGTGTTGCTCTTTTGTCATGTGTAATCAAAATTAAACGTCATATCAAAAACTCGTAATATTATAATTTAATTAGATTAATTTAATTTTTATTTTTATAATAATTTAAATCATTTTATCATAATTTTTTTCTTAAAATTTATAATATTTGAGTTTTACTCAATTAATTTTACAAAATCTTAAAATTAACGATGAAATAAATTTTTAATAACTCTGAGAAAATTCAAACTAATGATATCTGAGGAACACATTTAAGAACTTTCTAAAGAGTTTTGATTCTACTGTTATGACTATGATTGTTTTATTATAATTTTATCATTATTAATCTCATCATAATATTATAACCCCACGAAAAATCTTCAAAGTAATGCTTTACTCTAAAATAGTTTGAGAATGAAAAGACTTTCTTTGGGATCAGAATTGTAGACTTAGGAAGGCCATAACACATGTTGAATGGTCAAAGTACAAACACATGTTGTGATGTGAATTTCTAAGCAAGAGTATGATTATAACAAGCCAAAGCTTATTGCAGCTGGTAGCTAGCTAGTAGTCTCTTAAGATAGAATATATACATATATATATATATATATATATAGTAGAAAGTGGTGACTTGCTTTCAACACACAGTGATATCTAACAGTAAAAATCACGGACGACGTTGGTGGGTTGCTACATTAACTTTTTGTGTCCTGAATCTGGTATGCATCGAGGGAAAGATTTGTTTGTTTCTCAAAGCTAAGTGTAATGATAACAAGGTTGAAATAGATTTAAGTTTGTTTCTTGTGTTGAAGGGACACGCAAAGGATGACGATTGTAGATTCTCTCTACACATGCAGCATGCGGCATATCAAGAGAGAATGAATGTCTTGGTCAGATAGACCCAATACGGCCATGTCCATAGATAAGAAATCTCTCTGAGCACATTAAATATTCTTTTAATGTCTCAAGCATTGTTTAGAATTTTAATATAAGTGGCTACTATTTCACTTGCCTTGTCTTTTTTAGGGCTTATTATTATAACATTAGATACATATTTGGAGTTAAATTTCATTTAGTGAATTCCCTTCCTTGCTTTAAAAAAAAAAAAAACTCAATATAAGTCCATACTATTTAGCTTCTTAAATGTCTCTCTCACGAGAATTTCTTTGGTCAGTCCAAGTTAAACATCTGCCCACTCATATACAAATAAATTTCACAATATGTATGGCCTATCCATGATATTTAAGACTGATACTCATCACAGACTGACTAAAGAATTTTTACTCTCTCACACTATTTTACTCAACCCTAGTATAGTAAAAGTGATGAAAGGTAAAATGTGATGGGAGATGTCTTATTTTTACTTTTTGACCAACCATTCTTTTCAATTATTTTTTCTTGTTTTCTCACGTTAAGAATGATATGGTTAGTATTTGTGTTGGGTGAAGAAAGAGTGTGAGAAAACGAAACAAAATAGAGAGAGAAATGAGAGAAAAATACAGGAAAAAACTGGGTAGTCTTAATCAAACATACGATCATATTGTGATTTCTTATCCGTTGGAGCGGAAATTTGGTGAGTTGGTTGGCAACTCAAGCTTCTATAATTTGAATGGTGCAGATCGGTTTTGGAGCTCCCTAAGGCCATTTTTTGTTGCATGTATAGTAACTCATTTTCTTGTTATTTTTATGTATATGTTATTATTTTAATTTATACATGTTACACTTGGAACATTTTTAATCTCAATTTAAATTGGATTTTTAATTTGTTATTGATTAAATAGGGCATGAATAATTTTTTTTAAAAGAATATCAGTTTCTAAGCAACAATTCTCCACTACATCTACTGAAAGGGACTTTTTCCATTTACAGTGAATATAGTTTTTTTCCCTTTGTATTTTATGGCATTAATATATTGGGAGGGAGTCATGTCTTGAAACTCCCTATATGCTTTATTACTTACATTTTTATAGTTGCCATAAATTGCATAACATAAGGGGGAGTCATGATTTGAAGATTTTGTTTGTACTATAATATGTTTAAATTAAGTATTAATTTAATTACAACATATTGTGATCTATGATGATCAAACACATAATTCTAGGTATAAACCTAACAATTTTTTTAATTTATAATTTATATAAAAAATTATGCATAAATAAATACGTCGACCTCTAATTATTGACTTTATTACTGTAATGTCCCTAACCTTCAATACTCAATACATGGTTTGCCGATGTACATTGGTAAGGATGAGAAATCATTAACTCTTTTTTTTTTTTTTTGTCAAAACCGGTATTTATTTAACAAAATATGCGAAATACAATGATATCTGGGCTCAAACTAAACAAGAAAACTAACAAGAACCCAGAGGAAATATAAAACACACATGATACACACGAAATTTGTAGCCATAATGCTAGAGGGGGAGGGGGTGATACACCTAACAAGAGTAAGGGAACCTATTATAATTGCTAAAGCAACCCTAACTGCCACAAAGGTTGCTCGACGAAGGAGCCAGACGTGACAAGACAAGGAAGATAGGTAGAACCAATGATTGTGAGTCATAGAGAAAGCACTCCAGTCACAATTTGAAAAACTCCGAAAAGCATCAAACAGAACAGATTTTCCAAAAAATGACAAACCACAAGTTGCTAGACAACTTCAAACAGTAACGCCCATCTGAATAGCAAAAGTGTGTGTGAGGTAGTGCCAGAGGAATAGAGTATTGACAAACTCAACAATGATATATTTATTATGTACAATCAAGAGCGGGAAAAAAGAAAGAGAGAAGGGAAAGAGAGAAGAAATAAAAAGGAAAGAAGAAAGGTGCCCCTGCAACTAGCCGGAGCACCAATGCGTACAAGGACGAAGGTCTCTTGAAGGATATCCACGAATTTTTTGAGAAATCATTAACTCGATGAACAATAATTGGAAAAAAAAAAAAACATCATTGATCCACTATAGTTCAAATGGGGGCCGGGGTATTCGAGCATAATAGTACGAATAGTTCAAAGACAAAAACAAAATAAATATGATTTGTCATATCAGACATATGAATCATTATTGTCAAGGTGGGCATAGGGTAACATTGTATATGAGTTCAAACCTGTCCCAAATCTCAACTAGACCTTAGGGCTTGTGCTAGAGCGAGAGCTGGAATCTAGAAATAGAAAAGAAAATGCTAATCATTATACTTTTTTTTATTTAATGAATACTATATTTTAGAAATTCACAAACCAAAGCATTTAAGTTGAGGACAACAAAAGAGCAAATGGCACAGCTTAAACTATCAAGAGTTAATAGCTACTACTTATAACACCATTTCACCACCATGATCAATGTCGCATAACATTTGCTCAAGCCAAAAGGAACCTTTTTTTTTTTGGGACAAAGATAATATATATTGAAAGACGAAAAATACAAAGTTTACCAAACACCTGTAGGATGAAAATCATTCAACAACAAATTCAATAATCTAGAAAGGGGGTTAGAAATTCAATTTATCGGCAAAGCATTTCGAAATTTGCAACGAGCGATCTAATCACAAGCTCTGATTAGTGCTTCTGCTTCTGCTTTAAAAGAAAGCTAAATAACACCCAAACAATTTGTAGCATAGGAAATTATTCTTATTTTTTTATGGATGACGTAAAAATTTAGTTGGCTGAACTTGATTATCGGATTATCTGGTGGAGCTCGACCACCAACTGATAAACCCTCGGATGTAGTGGTGCGTCTCCACACATGTACTAGGTCAATCAAGGGTGAAACTCCAGAATAATGTCAAACCTACGACCTCGCATGAGCGATTTCACTTCCACTACTGCTAGACCATGACCCTGGGGGCGGCAATTACTTTTACTTATTAATTTCTTCTTTGTTTTCTCTTGGGAAAAAAATTTACAAGTAATCTCAAATGTTTATTTGGATTTTTAAATTAGTTTTTAATGTTATAAAAGTCACATTATGTGTCTCAAATGTTGTATAACAATCATCGAAATGGTCCCTCCTATTACCTTTCAGCCACATTTGGATGGAAAAATTACAAAATTACTTTTACACCCCTTGAAAATCATCTTTTGAATTTTCAAATTGTCTCCAACATTTACTGACCATTTTTTGAGATAAAGATAATGATAGTCATTACTTTGAACACTTATGGTACCCATTAGAAACTCATAATATATATATTTTTTTTTTGCTGGAAAAGCAAAAAGATCTTCTCATTAAGCTCAACAAACAGGAAAAAACAACGCAAGAGTACAAAAGTACCTACCTAAGAATGCCATCAAGGCACTAGTTTGTACATATTAGTCTGTTAGTATTTGAAACTGGAAACTTTTTACAAGAATAAATCTTAAGCCTTATAAACTGGGTAATACTAGCAACCATATCCTCCTCCATAGCATAGCTATCACAAAAAATTCTTTGATTTCGTTCCTTCTAAATCACATACACAATCCCACACAAAAATAATCTCACGATCGTAGCCTGTAGACTATCTCCCTTGCAAAAACGCTGACCCCACGCCTCCACCTCCTCCCAAGTTGTAATATTCTCATTAATCAGAAGGAGATTTAGCCCACGGGACCAAATCCTACGGCTCAAACCACATGAAAAGAATAAATGATCCCTATCCTCCACAGCAATACCACACATCTTGCAAATGCTATCCCCAGACACACCCCACGAAAGCAAGCAATCCTTTGTTAGCAGCCTATTAAGGAGAGCTAACTAAGTAAGGAAGCTATGCTTCGGGATTCTCACTTTGCTCCAAACAAGATAATGCCGGCGAACATTTTCATGTGTGTTCCTTACCCTATCCCACACAGAACTAGATGAGAAGGCTCTATTCAAACCCAGTTTCCAACTCCAATGATCATTGTGACGTGAATCTGGGAAGAAAGATACCTGGTTACCAATGTCCCTGAAAGTTGGATGATCAGGCCAGCACCATCGATCATAGAGATCACCTCTTTCACTCTGCCATAACGGTTGACCAACGACAGACAACTAAGATCCAAGTTAACACAATCCGCAAGAGATCCCCATGGATCATACCAAAAGCAAGAGTCATCCCCATTACCTATAACCACACTACAGTGCTGCTTCATGATGGGCCGAATCTTCATAAGTTTCTTCCAATGCCAAGAGGAATTGGAAACAAGCAAATGATCCCATACACTCTTACCTTTGAAATAGTAGTACCTAAGAATGACAATGGGGCGGGGTAGAGGCGGGGGGAGCTATCCCCAAGCCCCGCCCCGCCACTCAAAAAGCTCCCCCATCCCTTGCCCCGTCCCAGCCTCCGAATCCCTGTGGGGAATGGGGATTACCTGCTGGATTTTTATTATTCTTTTTAAACCTTAAGAATTATAATTCATTTGAATCATGCAACTTCAAAATATAAATTAAAGTTATACTAATGATAAATATAAATATAGATCTTAAATAAAATATAATATTAATTATTCTTGCAATTAAATAGTAAAAATAATATTATAGTAATTGAGTCTCTAATATTTAAAATAAATTTTGACTTAACCATTGTGTATGAGAACTCTAATTGAAAAAGAACATTTCTTTGTGCTCATGAGATTGCATTGATTATTATAATTTTTTTTCTTATCACATGTCACATATAATATTAGTTGCAGTTCTTTAAAATTTATCTTTAGTTATGTTATTTGAAACTTTTTGAAGTACAACTGAAATAACTAACAAATCTCTTAATTCACTATAAATAATAGTAAAATTGAGGTATTTATGTCAAATGATTGCAAATCTCAAGTTACGACATACAGTGGTTTTAAGAATAATTATAAAATCCTTTCAAATAATCTCATTTTTCTTCTCCATTTTATAATACTTTCTTTAATGTTATTTTTTATACTTTTATATATATAATTTTAATACATATATAATACTAAAATAATAAAAATAACTATCTATATATGCGGGGCGAGGTATGCGGGACGGGAAATGCTTATCCCCACACCCCGCCCCGCCCCCGCACGGGGATTAAAAGTTGATCCCCATCCCCCACCCCATTCTCATTTCTCGCCTTAATCCCCGCCCCATTTGGGTTGGGTTGGGTTGGGGTGGGGGTGGGGGTGGGACGGGTACCCGCAATCTCTGTCCCCATTGCCATCCCTAGTTGTACCTCACCCAATTAGGCCACACAGTATTCGGCCGAGAGAGAAAGAACCAGAATTGTTTCACCAAACTCGCCAAGTTTGTATCCTCTAGTCGCCTAATACCAAGGCCACCCTCCTTATATGGCCGACATACTAACTCCCAACTTACCCTGGCTCCCGTAGGACTATCGTTTTTACCTTTCCAAAGGAATCTGACCGTTCTCCTTTCCATTTCCTTCAAGACACCCTTAGGGAGCACCAACATAGAGGACCAATAAGCCTGGATGTTAGCTAACACCGATTTAATAAGCACTAATCTTCCAGCAAATGAGAGGAAACGTGAAGCCCAGTGTTCAATCCTGCTGCTCATTCTGTGGATCAATGGATCAAAAGAACTTCTACTCAATTTACTCGTGGAGATAGGGACACCCAGATAGGTAAAAGGAAGACTGCCTTCCTTAAAATCCAGGATATGGAGAATAGATGATTTCAACTCAACACTGCATCCTTCGAAATAAACCATAGATTTCTCTTCATTCACTTTCAAACCCGACATCTTGCCAAATAAGTTGAGAACTTTTTTGACAAGCAAACTCGAGCCAATATTACCATGGCAAAAAATTAACACATCATCTACAAAGCTAAGGTGAGATAAACGCCCTTTGGCACATTTAAGGTGAAAACGAAAACCATTACCAACTGCTGCCTTCTCTATTAAGCATGCAAAAACCTCCATAACCATAACAAACAGGTACGATGATAGTGGATCACCTTGCCTTAAGCCCTTCGCACCATAAAAGTACCCCTCCAAACTACCATTGATCGCCTCAGAAAAGCTTGTTGATGTAATACATGCCTTAACCCATTGAATGAATAGTGACGGGAAGTCAAAGGCATGAAGAATTTTAATAACAAAATCCCAACACTGAATCGTAGGCCTTTCTAATATCAACTTTGATGGCACACCTAGGAGATATGCATTTTCTCATATAACTCATAATATGACTGTTATAGAGTTGGGGATTATATTAAAAAATCGAGTATACATTCGGAATTACAAGCTTTGCCCCTTTTTTGGGAAGATCAACTTCTTTTCTCTTAGTTCTTTTTGTCTTTTCTATCTCCATTTTGTGCTTCGATTTGATGATTTTGTTTAGGGTTTATTGTAATTTAATAAATCTTTACTTCGATGGCAGAATAGCTAATATTATCTTAGCAAGCAATTGCAACACGACCAGGTCAAACAGAATAATTAACGTTTGATAAATTTGCTGTATAATCCAGCAAATAATGTTTCGTAATAAATTTCGTTACCTAATAGACCATAGTCAATAGAGTACTATATTACATGAATTTTTTTGTGAAAAAATAAAGAAGAAAGAAGTATAGAAACAGAAATAGCTCTCGAAATGAAACTTCGATGGGTGTTTGATTTTCTCCGGATGTATCTAATTTTTGACCTAATTCTTCTTTTGATGTATAGTCAGGATTTTGCTAAGTTTTCTACCCTGAAAAGTACTCGAGCAAAATATGTTGTGTGGCTTTGTGTTTTTCTTTATCTTTAATTTTTAATTATACCTATGCTGTTTCTTTCCCCTTTTTTTCCCTTTTTTAAATTAAATTATGTTTGGTTTCTTTTTAAAGTTCATTTATTTTCTGAATATTGTTGACCCTTTGTTCCTAAGAACAATCTTGAAGGATTTCAGTGTAATAGGCCAATGATAAACGTCGTTGTTCTTTTTTACAGGATGACATAAAAACCCAATTGACAGAAATCGATCACTAACTGGTAAACCTCCAAATGCAATGATGCGCCCCGAATATACATACACTAAACCAATCTCACAAAAATAATTTTACCCTACTACTGCTGGACAAAGTCATTGTTCTTGACATATCACCAAACTCATGGGCCAAGATGAGATGACTCGTATTTTATGCTGTGACGTATCCTGAAGGGACCATACACGAGCCTGCATAGCAGACCACTGGAACGTGTTGTAATAATAACGCCACGAGGCATGTCAAACATGCAATGGAAATAACGCTTGAGTGCATGTTTTCCTCACTAATTGCAGATCCCAGCTGGTTGTTAGGGAAAGACATATTGTAACTCAAGTCTCTCCTGTAATTCTAGTTCTCTACAAAACAGGGACCACAATATTATGAACAATGATAGGCTGATCAGGGTGTGTTTTTTTTCTTTTTTTCTTTTTTAAAGGTCGAGAAACTCGCCTTAATAAAATCACGTTAAATTCACCTCAAGACTACAAACCTTATAGATAACAGTACACCCCAATTATGCATACTTCAGTTTAGTCAAGAGCGATAAATGGTAGAGGCTACAATCACGAGACCTTAGTTTTAACAAATCATTATCTTACCACTCTGCCAACCTTGGTGGTCAAGGTGTGTTTATTTTGAGAGAACAGGAGAAAGACAGAGAAAGGAGGACTTGCTACAAATTTCCTAGTTATATAGTATGGACAAAGCTTTATTGTGTTGTATATCAAACATGCTGATCCTATTTTGTAAACAAATAATTATAGCTATACATGCCATCAAGAAGAAATGAAGAGTACGAATATTTTTTATATATAAATCTTTTTTTTTTCTTTTTTCTGTTTTCTATTTAGCTAATCCAAACATAAATCCCATTCACCTTTCCTCCAATTATTCTCATTAACCAAAATATCTAGATTAATTGCTCCATAGTTTCATGTGATTATGAAGATGTTGCAAGCATTACGCTGGTAGTTAACCAAGAAAAAGAGGTCAAGATTGCATTTAGCATCGGGTTTTCCTTTTATTTACACTAATATGTTATTTTACTTGCGTATTATTGCATTGAGTATCAAGTATATGGTTTTATTCATTTTACAGAGAAGAAGAATAAGAATAAAAGAAGGTTTAGCTTTCCTTTTTCCTTGCCTTTCATTCAAATGCCTTTTAACACTATAAAACCGCCTCAGATAAGAAACAAATGAAAAGAGTAGATAAGGTACAGTAGCCGCATGCCTCGTTTACCCGGAAAAGAATACTCAGTAGTCTCCGTATGAACAGAAGCTGGTTAGCGCGATCCAGAGGCACTCTTTTACTCTTCAGAGACCTTAAAGAATGTGTAAGATAGGATCAAGTTGTTGATACCGTCCATTCTAGGATCTGTTTCAAACTCAGGGTCTATGTAAAAGAACACCTACAAAGAGTAAAGCATAGATATGTCATTCGTTGCCAAAGATTGACTGGTTATGAAAAAGCATCTCCAGAAGTAGACGACAGCAGATTACTTACAGGCATGTCGATCTGTTCTCCAGGAAGAAGTCGCTGCTCCTCAAAGCAAAAGCACTGAATTTTGTTGAAGTAAACTGCAGCCTGAGAAGATGAAAAATCAGATTATGTTTTTCCCTGCCAAAACATCCACAGTAGCAATACATAGAACATACAATTTATTATAGCCCACTAGCTTGTCAGAGGACCAAAGCAATCTCCAATCTCATAGTTAAATTACAGCATCAACGGTTACGCACACCTCAATACACAATTAATTTTCTATTGTTTGTGTATGAGTGCATACAAATTGGTGAGAATCCCTAGAATATGAAAGACAACGAAACTATTCACTTTGTAATCTCATTGTATGCAACTTCTCCACCCATTGAGAATTGCAACAGATTTTTCATTTATTAACCAAAGCTCATGCCATTAACTTAACGATTTCATATTTGACATTAGTAAGGGATAAAAATTAGGCATACGTTCGACCTCCTGCAGAAATGCAAATAATCAATATGATGCAACCACTGGCTTCTGTGGAAAATTGATCTTCCAACCAATGTGAAATAGGTCTAGTCATGCAAGAGGTATTATGTTTTCTGTCGGCCCATAATTCCAAAGAACTTCAAGAATGAAGCTACAGAAGTAAACTTCCAGTTGTTAACTTCAACAATGGTGTGTCAAGCGATTCACATATAAAGATCTAAATTCTAAGAAATGCCACCAAATAAGAAAGTCCGCAACTCTTCTGATTAACAACCTTCAGAGTACGTTATCACTAAACAAAGAGTTAATTAGTTGTATACACTCCTGTTCCTTACTTAAACCAAACCAAATGTAGCCTTAGTTACAAAGTAACCATCGGATACAATCCCGTTCCTTACTTAGAACTGCTAAAATCCATATGGGTTTGAAAATGTAAATAATTTCTTGATGGTTGGTCAGCACAAAATTCTGAGTTTCACAAACTTTTTTTAATTAATCATCATTAATATATTTACTTCTCTATTCTACCCATGTCAATACCAAATGCGAACAGATAAAAACTTGAGTTGTCTCGCAAGTTATGCATCTGACATTGCCAACAAAAAAGATACAGCCAACCTCTCAAGAGATGAAGTATGTATAAGAGGCTAATACAGTGCTGACAATCAGCCATAAAACAAGTGGCAATAGAACAATTTTCCATCACTCCTCCAAAAGTTGATCGGATTCTTAAAGCCAAAACTCATATTGGTATACCATTAACGAGCCATGATTGCAATTTAAGACTCCACAGTTCCTCAGAAACATAAGTTGAAGCCAACAGAAAGAGAATTTACCCTCATGGGAGTCACATTATATGTAGATACCCCTGTTATAGGCTTTGAACTTCTGTTTTCAGCAGTATAAAAGGCAAGTGCGCTCTCCCCTAGCTTGACTCTCACCTGCAATCACAAATTAAGAACATTATAGCACACGGTTATCTAGATGTTATATATTTACACAGTAATAAACTCACTAATTGCATATATACATGTAACACATTCCTATCACACAAAAGAAAGCACCTCTCTTTGTGTTGGAGTAAACTTCCAAGGCATTCCGTCAGCCACATCAGCATTGAATTGCACGGCAATCTCCCTGTTGTCATGATGACAACAATTCAGCATTCCATTCATAAAGTTCAGCCAAACTTATATAAACAGAACAGGAAGAAACAACAATACCTAAAGGGATCACTTTGTGCTTGTTGGATAACATTTCAATAGAATTGATATCATTCAATTGACAATGAGCTTTTGACAAAGAGAGTCCTAAGTCAAAAGAAGCAACTTCACGTATAAAGATGCAAAAGAAGGGAAAGAAATGCAAGGACCAAACAATGCAATACTTCAATAATCCAAGGTCACATAAAAATAGCTAGAGTTTTAGAAAATGTTGAGATGTGACAAAAGGGGAAAGAGACTTGGGCTTTCAGAAATCTTCTCTAAAGAATAGCAAACTAGCGAAAAATGTTTGTCCATTTTTCTCGACTCTACTGTATCAGAATATATGTAAACATGCCACACAAACTGATTCCAATACCAAAATCCTCTAAACTTTATACAATAAAAAAAGTAAGAGAATATCTATGTTTACTACATAAGGAAAGAAGATAATGAAAGGATGACGTATCCCAAGACTAAAATCAAGACCTGGTAGTGACTGTTCCATCTTTGGCATGGCGAGCTATCTTTTCTTCCACACTCTGCAAGATAGAGAGATCACCTGAGTTCAACAAGGCCAAAACACAAGTTCATGGAATGAGTAAAAGCGATAGAATCATGACTTACCTCACGGCGCTGAACGGTACCCCCATACCCAGTAGCCTGGCAAAACCTTCTGTACAGAGGAACTGCTGCATAACTACACCCCACCATTACAAATACTAATCCCGTCAAATATAAAAGCATCTTTCGTGATTTCTGCTCCATGGCAGCATGAGTCGCATATCCCCGCTGATAATTAAGCAAAGAACAAGACCTCGCCAAACTATTATTACTAGAATGCGAAAACCTGTAATGCTTATCAAATGTCAGCTTATTGTATCCGCATCTCGACATAAAACCCCTGCATTGAAGACCCGATCTTTGCCCATATATGCAACTACTAACTCCATAAATTTTACATCTTCTGCCAAAAGCTTCATAGTATTCCCTGAATAAACATGAAAATGTTGAATTACAAGCCACACACCAATCTCATAAAAAAAACACAACATACAAATTTTAATACATACCAAAATAGAAAAGCATTCATCATATTTAGTTACACCAAAAAAAACCAATCTCTCAAATATAAAGATTAAAAGAGGCATACTCGAAGCTCCTACTATGCATGGGTTCTACGAAAGGGTCAGACTCATTTTGGGGGCCTGTTATAAGCATACTCTGAATTATTCATTCTCAATTAAAAAATCCAATCACTACCATTAAATTACACCCAGAAAACCATTTCTTCCAAACTAAAAACCATATTCTAAATATTCATTTTTAGCAAAAAAAAAATGAATATGTTATTACCATCAAATTAAACCCAATAAACAAATTTCCCGAATAAACACTATAAAACCAAATATCCTACACAATGAGGTCACGAGTTTGAGTAAAAATAATCCAGGCTTCTTAAAATAGACTCCAAAGTAAGTCCGACCCTACTCCCCATCCCACGCATATCAGTAGTTTTGTACAGCGAGTTGCCCTTCCATAAGAAAAGGAGAATCCATTCACCAAGCATAGAATTACACCCGAAAATTCAATCTTTTTCCAAGTAAACACTACACATCCATATATTTTTTACATGTATAAGCCAATATGCAAGTAAAATAAATCAATTGAGAAAAAAAAAAAAAAAAAAAAAAATATATAAATATATATATATATATATATATATATATATATATATATATATATATATATATATATATATTTAAACTAAAATTAATCACCTTGGAATTGTAGAAGCATGATGGAGCGTTTTGTTGACGTAAGGAAACAAATGGGTTCTTCTAGAAAGCCTTGAGAGAGACATGCTTTTCAAGAATCAATATACACATATAATGGCATCTGAAGAAACAAGAAAATTTAAATCAAATTTCATTAGATTAATGGCTGAGAGAAAATGATCAAAGAGTGAAACATTTTACCTAATCAGTAGAAATGCACACTGTTTTAGTTGTTTTGGAGCAGCTAATGGCTTAAGATGAAAGGACTTTGAATTGGGCTAGCTCATCCATAAGCCCTATTGAAATTAAAGATACTAGCCCATCTTTTCTTTTTCTTTTTATTTTATTTATTTTTTTAAGGGTGGATAAGCTAATTTTCATCACTTATGTTATACATGAAACTTAATCTCGATATTTTTACTATTCAATGCAAGAATACTACTACTAGACCAAATGACTATTATATTATTTTATATGGGTGAATTACACTTACCTACTTTACCTTTATTATAAGAGCTTTGGTTTAATTTCTTGAAATTAAACTTACCCTCCCTATACTTTTACTACATTAAATCACAAAGTTGCAAACCTCAAGAAGTTATTAGTTAATTTGATTGTTGATAAATTGTTGAAATGCTAATGTTACTTATCGTATGTGTTTGTAATTGTTCATTATTCAACTTTACGCGTAACTTTTGACACTGGTGATTAGTCAACTTTTATGGGTTGAGATTAGAAAAGAAAAAGAACAAGACATTTTACATTATATTATTATTTAAAATTTAAGGACAATTGTGTATAATAATATACTAGCATTAGCAACAACCATAGATTCATCTTGAGGACGTAAGTGTAATTTAACAAGAAAGGTTAAGTTTTTTTAGTTTGGATAAATAGAGAGGTAATTGTAAGACAAGTCTTCAAAATTATGATAACTCAAGAGAGGAAATAGGTGATTTCTTAAATTGAAACTCATATGAATTTTTCAATTATATCAGCATCTTGTATTATTCCATTTACTATCTTTTTATCCTTACCCAAAATGAAAATTACAAAAAAAGAATTAAAAAAAAAAAAAACTACTTAAGAACAGCTTCGATGTGCTGCAAGCAATTAACAGAAAAATCTGTCGTGAAATATATCGACTCCCGCAAACTGAACTTGACTGGTGAATCATTTGGTTTCAGTTCTACCTATTCTTGCTTATTTATTTGTAAAAGAAAGAAACTGGGATCAGATTGGAATTCAGCAAAATATCAGTTTTCATGATATGAAAATTTGACCCATGATATTTTCTTTTATATAAAGAGAAACTTACTTTACGTAAAATTATATTAGCTCTATCCAATAACATGGGCAGAGCCACATTGGCCCCAGTGTATGCATGTGCATACATTGAGACCAATGTGGCTAATTACTGTACATTTATTAAATTAAACAAATAGATGCATTTTTTTTTTTTTTTGGTTATAGCTAAATATTTTTAGAATTGTATGTATATACTCAGCTATTTTTATAAATTTAAGTATTATGCTACATTGTTATTTTTCGATTCAAGTTCGTTACGTTAATATACAAAAACTAATAACTTGAATTATTTAGTATGACAATTTTTTATTAATCATTATATCTTTCATTCTATTGGTTTGGCTTGATTCGTAACCCGTTCTTGCATCTCTGCTGTAATTATTCAATTAATATCTTAAACTTTGTGATTAGTGGTCTATGTAAAAGTTAAAAAAAAAAAGTGATTTACTTGTTGTAAATTTCTTTTTTCTTAATAAAACTGTAAACAAATTTGGAGTGGTTTGTTGTGCATTTCATATATTGAAAGAGGTTTAATCATATTGCACAGAAGGAGGAATTTTTATTTGATGAATTCATTCTTTAATTTTGTTGATTTTTAGGAGTGTGATTACATATATAATTTCTCTATGTGTATTATCGTGAGCTTGTATTTGTTTATTTATCTTAGTCATTTATTTTTCTCTATTTTATTTGTTATATCATTATTGTACCAGGAGAGTTATGTCTTAAAAATTTTGTTTATACTTTAGTACTTACATTTTTTAATTGTTATAATGTTCGTAAATTAAATATTAATTTATGTATAAATGAGTGTCCATGAACTATTTGTTACTGAATGTATCACTGTCAGAGGCAGAGCCAGGCATCAGGCGGGGTGCCTACATTGACTCTTGGTACCTGACTTCGTCCCTACCCAAGACTATATGTTTTATAGCACAGAGACATGCAAAAACGCATGCTCCAAGCAAATAAAAAAACTAAAAAATTTTGTTACAATAAAGATGTAAATCTAAACTCGAAACTTTTAATCATAAAAAAAGACTACCCAACAAATTCCAATATAATTTAGTAGATGTTGGCTGGTCAATTCTATAATGCTGAGACCGCCTCACGAGAGTGCATACACATCACATATTCCTTATAAAGTTGGATCGACGTCTTAATAACAGGCTTACAGTGATAGCTTGACAAGTAATATCAAATGGAAAAATTCTTACATTAGTCTAGATTGATAGGTCAGTCTTACACATAGTTTGTGAGACTTATATATATAGATCCTACTAATATGTGAGAGACTGACATTAGTCCGGACTAATTGATCAAGAGTTTCTCTATCAAATGAAGGTTCATACACATTAGTTACATATGTATGTGCATTGTGAGGACTATAAACTTTAGTTTTTTCTCGTAACGTATATGCATTTACTTGTGACACGCTATCTCATAGTCATTTTAATCTCCATCAATGTGTGTCTTAAAAAAAGGACCATCCCATAGCCTCAAGGAAGAAGGGATGTTACAAGTCCTCCACCTTTCCTTCTAAATAATCTTCTACACCTCTATGATAGTCTATTTTGTTTTCTAATCAAATCCTCTCATAAACAGAGAGTGGTAATTATTAGGTTTTATATATCTTTGATAAGGTCCACATCATTACTTGAATCATCCTCATATAGTCTATCGAGGAATTAGGAGAAGCTAGTGAACTTCGTTTATAATTAACTGTCCAAATTATAATATTTCCCATCTACTTCTTTCTATTATAAAAATGTCAAAGTCAACTTGACGCTATCAATTTTTCTTTTTCGGTTTGATGCACCATGTATGAAAACCAAAATAAGGTCACTAACATGTGCATGCTGTTTGAACAAAAGTGTTATAGCTTATTTGGATTGGGAAAAATGGGGGGAAAGGGGAAGGATGGTGAAGGACCTCCCAATCTCTCCCCCTGTTTGTTTTCAAAAGTTTGGGAGGGGAGATGAAATGGATGTAAGCTCATTCCCCCCAAATTGGGGTAAAATGGAGGGGAGGGATTATCTACTATTTCTAATACTTATTTTATCTCTTATTTTTTTACATAAATTTCAGACTTACCTTCATCACTCAACAACGATAAATCTCATCATTTGTTTCTTCTTCATCTTCTTCCTTTCTCTTCTTCAGTATTTTTGTGTATCTATTTGTGTGATACGGGTGTGTGTTTGTGGTAGTGGAATTGGATGAAATAGTGGAGAGAAGAGAAGTTGGTGATCAGCCGATGGTGCTTGTGTTTGGAATGTTGGTTGTGTATTTTTTTTATTTATTTTTAGGACGGGTGGTGTTGTGAGTTGCAATAGAAGAATGAAGAAGATGACAAGGGAAGATGATGAGATAATAAAAAAGAATAAAAAAGATAAAGGATATAGACAAAATCAAAAAGGGTATAAAAGTTATTTTATACATAAAATTTATTTTCCCCCTTCATTTTCTTTTTAATCCAAACAAAAGAAACTCATCACCCTTTATAATTATCTCTTTTATAAAATTATCCAATTCAAACATGATTTAATTCTTCTATCTACTCTCTTTTATAATATTCTCATTTCCTCTCTTTTATTAATGCCTGAATAGAGCTAGATAAACAAAGTATCACGCTTTACAGAGATTTTCACGTTTACCCAATTAAAATGACTCTTATCGACCTAGAAAGCATTATGTATTAATGTTGCATATCCTGTTTGCATCAAAGTAAGAATTTGGACATGACATCACTACGTCAACAGTAGAGACGATTAGGTTAAGGTTTTGGGATAGTATAAATCTAGTAACCTACTATCTACATGTATTTTTCTCGAATATGATATTGGAAAAATTAATGTCAACCAATTAGGCAAGGATACATATATCAAAGGTGAATATTCAATGAAACATGTATGAGAAGAACCAAATATCCCATTATATAGTATATATTTATCGTTTAAACTTTTCAAACGCATCTACTATATTATATAATGCGTTATAGTCACTTGTTAATTCTCATCGACCGCCCAACCAAATTTAATTGTCCAAATAAATTTATAAATTCCCAAGCAATGGACAAGAACTATCAAGTTTTTTGACAAAAAAAAAAAACACACACACACACACACACTCAATTGTCAAAGTAATTCTCTACAATTGGCATAAATTTCACGAAATGTATATGCTTCTTAGAAGTATTAATTTCACTTTATCCATATATCAAGAGGACTACAAGGAAGACAATTGATTGAGCATTGTATAATGTATTATGTATACCAGATGGAAAGAACTCAACCATTGATGCTTGATCACTTCCATTGCCATCAAGCTTGGATGATTTATTCCTATGTACAATTTAGCAATGCGCCAACCAAAGAAATGAAGTGTGAGTTTCGATAATCAATTAGGTTGAGACAAAAGTATACATGTGCCATGATTCAATAGGCCACCCATCCATGTCATGTGTCCAAATATAAAAACTTAAGGCTTTCCCCAACTCTAATTAATCAAATCACACAAGTTAGTATAAATTTCTTTATACAATTAATACTAAACAGTCTTCTTACGACTGTATCTAATTTTCTGATCTTTTTTTTTTTTTTTTTTTATAAAAAACTTAAGGCTTTCCCCAACTCTAATTAATCAAATCACAATAGTATAAATTTCTTTATACAATTAATACTAAACAGTCTTCTTACGACTGTATCTAATTTTCTGATCTTTAAAAAAAAAACAGAAGTTTAAAGTCTTATACCATCAAGAAGGAAAGATCAGGAAAATCGTGTAATCTGATATGTTTGGTACGAAATAAATTTATAATCATAAAATTGAATCTCTATTCTAATAATAATTTATTTGGACCTCTCAAAGAGCAATGTCTCATTCTAATTCATCTTGAAAGATTCCATCCACAGAAAGAAAGTTTATTTTTATTTTTTTATATGAAGTGCGAATTTAGTTGACAAAATTTGACCACCATTAGATAAATTCTTGGGTACAATAGTCCACCCCTACACATATACTAAGCTAGTTCAAAGACAAAATTCTAAAGTAATGAAAAGTATCAAATTTACAATCTCATAAAAGCGATTTTACCTTCGTTACAGCTGAACCATGTCCCTGGGCCACAATCAAAAAGTGCGTAAACAATAGAGATTAATAGTGAGACATTTATAAATATTAGGAGACCAATTGCATAATTTCTAAAATAATAAAAAATTAAATATTCAAAATATGTAAATAATGGAAATTAATTGTGAGATTTTCCACTAACTATTATTGATTTATAGATTTTTTTTTTTTTTGGGGTATATCTTTCGACCGTCCAAGGTAGAAATATGATTTTGAAGAAATAGTCAAAAAAAAGGATAATAATGCGCTATTTATGAACTCAACCATCCAATCTCATACACGAGTCATGCAAAGACTAGCTACAAAGTCACACTGCCATCATCACGTACATCAATCATTCAACCCAATCAACACACACTGATCAGTGACCAAAAATGGCAGACACCACTGAGAAGGCAACAACCAACGGCGGTAGTTTCGCAGAGATGGTTGACAACAACGAACAACAAGATGACTCAAGCTCTTACAAGCCAAAGCAAACTGATGAAATCACCCTTTTCACCATTCTCAACAATTTGATAACTGCGATTTTGTTTCCTCAGCCGGGTACAAAGTACGCTTCAGCTTCACTGCTCCGGCGGATCAAAACTTCCTTCTCCGAGAATGTTCCCCTGCTTCGCAAAGCTTCGATGAACACTGCTCACCATGTTCTTCAGTGGACCCGCCGTGGCAGCCCTCTCCGTGCCCTCCTTGTTGTTTCCGTGAGTAATTATTTATTATTACATAACCCACCCTGTTTTTTCTTTTTTTCGATTTTTGAATTTTTGACAATTTTTTTGACTTGGGTTTTGTTTCTTTATGTGTTTGTTGATTGAAGTTCCTAATGTTAGAAGGGTTGGTGCTACAATTTCTATTGTGATGACCTCAAATGTCAAGGCCTTCTCCAAAGAACCAATATGGGTTCAGATTATTAATTTGAAATCCATCCCTGTATAATCCTTCCCCTACACCGAACCTATGATAAACTTGCAGTTAAATGACAGTCATCTTTGTATCGGTTTCGTCCTCACTTTATTTGTCCTTCGCAACTGTAGTCTATCTGAAAGAATTTACTCAACTTTTTAGTTTTTTGGTTATTCTAGAATTATCTTATTTTCATAGTAAAATTAGTGTTTTACCGTGTTGTTTTCCTCTTTAACACCTGACAATTGCTGCAGGTTGGGACAATCACTCTTCTGGCTTTGACTGGAGTTCTAGTTTTTATGCTTTTCTTCATTGCAGCGACCATCAATGCGATTGTGATCTCTCTTCTCATGTCTCTAGCTGCAGCAGGAGGATTCTTGGCTTTTTTCTTCACCTGTGTCACAGCAATTTATATTGGTGCTCTATCTGTAGCTGTGTGTGTTATTTCTGCTGCAACAATATCAGCGATTATTGCCGCTCTTGTTGTTACAGGTACATTGTCATATTGTTTTTGCCTTTTCCCATTCTTGGACAGTTTAATTTATGCTACATGTTTATAGTCTTTAATTTCTTTAAATAGTTAGATTACTTGAATCTTCGAATTATCCATTAATACGAAGAAGACAAGAATTAATTCCAAGGAGGAGAACCACGTCTCCTTGTTCTGAAATGAGAAAAATAGAAGACAAGAACATTAAATTCGATTATATGGCATTTACTTGGGCTTATCATACTTTGTTAATATTTTTATAGATTCCATCAGAGTAAGGCGACAGACTCGCAGAGTATACGCTTCCCACACAAATTCGATGAAGTCACTAAATAACATAATTATGAAGGATGAAAAACTTACCCAGTAGCAACAGCGATAACTTACCACATAATTCAATCTAGACAATGGCAGGAACTTCAAAGCGTTAAAACGAATATTCTACTTGGCACACACATTGCTTTCCTTCTTTAAGTTCCTGAAAATTGTGTACATTAAGGGGGTACTGAATGGTGAGTGATCAAGAGGTTAGTTTGTTGGAACAGACTTACTAATCTGAAGAAGATCGGCACTCTTATCAAGTCTACTTTGTGTTTTAGTACTATGATTGGGTGATGATAGAGTTATATCTACCTCTCTATGCAATGCACTACCTAAAGAATAATTTTTTTCGCTGAGATATCTGAGAAAGGTCTAGTCTGTAAAGAAAGAACGAGTCATAGCAATGCTTCTTGTGTTTCTTCTTTATCTTTTGTAACATCTGAAGCTTCTATTCTCGGTTCAGGTTGGATAGGATTTTTCTGGGTAGTATGGCTGGCAATCAGGAAAAGTGTATCCCTGGCGAAGCGTTCCTTGAACATAACTGGTTCAGCTCTCTCTTCTTATTCATCTGCTCGGCATGCTCGTCGCCATAAGTAATCAAACAAGCTATCAGATTCAAGATTGAAAGGCTACTACAGAGAAAAGCCAGTTTGTATATATATATAGATGCCTTGCTCTGTTGGCCTTCTTGGATCTATGGAGTGATAATATGTTGGTGTGTGTTTTACATCTCCGGTGTGCAAGTATGAAGGAAATAGTGAAATATGGTAGCTAAGTCCTCGTTTATCTTCAGTGTTCTACTGAACTTTTCCTTGTAATCATATACAGCGGCATTGCATATATGGTTTTATTATTAGTGCCTTGGTATTTGCTGCTACAGTTTACTGTGAAAATGTGGTTATCGAAATGGTTTCAGGAACCTACTTTGCCAGGAAAACTCAAACATTTTTAATAGAAGGCATCAATGCCCCCTAGACGCATAATTCACGTGTGTATAGAATCTTTTTTGTAACGTTATATAAGGTGATCGAAGTCAGGTGCTAAGTTCTCGAAGTCACAAATTTGACCGGTCATATACGGGAATTTCATACTTATCATCATCCATTATTGTGGCAGTTTCTCATAAATGAGTGGCACGAGGAAGGAAAAAGCGAATATCATTACTCCATTTTTGGTGGATTGGGCTGCATCCTTTTTTTGGGCCTGGCCCATTTTTGTTATGATGCTTAGATCTTTTGGTTTTTTCCATTTGATTGTAAATTTTTCTGTGGGCTCTTGTTTTGGGCCTTTTTTTTTTTTTTCGATTATGAAGTATCTCATGGACCAAAAAAATAAATTATAATCTTGAACACATCACATAAATAGCAAGATGCAACCGCCACTATGCCTACCTGCTTCTCATTTTGTAATAGGCCAAATACCTCCTTTTAATATTTATTTAAAAAATGGAAAGTAAATTAAGTTGCAGAGAAAAACTACAAAATGCTAATGAACAGTCTTATATCCAGTATTGAGGAGAGTAAAATGATAATGCAAAAACGACTAGCTATTAATGTTAAGTCTTGTTTGGATTTCTTCTTCTTCTCTCTCTTTTTTTTTTTGGTTTTTTTTTTCCTATAAATGGAAAATTTGATTCTACTTTTTCTTTGTAAATATTTTTCCAACCAAGCACTAGTATTATGTAATTTGGTACGACATTATTATCAAAATATTAAGTTTTTTTCACCGTGGAAATTAGCTCTCTCTATTGTATATATTTTTCCTCTTTAGTTGTTTGTTAAGTAATTCAATATGACAAGTATAATTTTGAACCAAAACGCTTTATTTCATTGCAAAAAGTTCATGGAAGCAATTATAATACTGTCTTACACAACGATTTGGATCCCCTAATAATATTTAACGTTATACCCTTATTAGAAAGATCAATGGCAGTTAAGTTAATAGAATTATGATAAAATAATTTAAAACATTGAGTGTGAAGATTAAATAACTTTACCATCACTTTTAACACCATTAATTACACAATGTGACATGCTGATTCGTCGTGGGATATAGTCAAAATTGGATTATAAATTACTTCATTAAATAATGTCTTTTAATATGCGGGAAAAAAAGAGAAATGTTATATATCATTCTATTTTTATTACTCAAATATCATTTTCTATGTGTATGCTTAGTTGACATATTAAAAAAAGAAAGAAAAATTAAAAAAAATGTTATTTTAGTATGCCAACTAAGCATTCATATAAGAGGTGGTATTTAAGTGATAAAAATAGAGTGGTATATAGTAATGTTCGGGAAAAAAATCTAACATTTTAATGTGCGTTTGCATGCAAAGGTTTTAATAATAAGCTTCACCAAAGCTTTTAATAGATTAGGACTTGAAAAAGACTCAAACCATCACAATACATGTACTGGACCTTGCAACTGCAAATTGAGATACCACCTTATCTGATCTCTTCTTTCATTTGGCCCGACAGAGACCACCTTTTCTAGTTTTTAAGCTATGACAAAATCTGTAGAATAATGCTATGTTCAACTTTGGTCAAATCAGTTAGTGCAGAAAGGTCTCCGAATCATGTTGACTTGTTATATTAAAGAGGTTTGAAGTTTGAACCGTGGTTTCAATCTCCATAACTTATAAGGGTTAAAATAGTTCAAGGGCATAAGAGTAAAATAGTTAGTGAAAGACGGGGACAAACTCGTAAAATGGCTATAACTGATTCTCGAGGATAAATGATTCCCTGAACACAAATGGACTCCCGAGCTATAACTCTTACTTTGTCATTATGTATGACTTAACACTGAGACCCACACCACAAGTAACTATAAATAGTAAACTCTACAGTAGTCAAGAGGTAATTAAGAAATCTTACACATTGCTTTAATATTAGCTCATGATTTAACCTTTAAGTCCGACCTTTGAATTTAATACTAAATTGAGCGTTGGAGCTATCCTACGAGATATATCCCATGTCTCATCTTGTTCTGTTTTACAGGTCTTCCACCCAAGAATAAACATTTTCTATTCGAGGATCTAGGTCGGAGAATTTTTACCTTAACACTCTCCCAATCATGTTGTCTATTTTCAATCCTTCCTACACTGGGATCTGCATAGGGGCAAAGTGTATGTCATAATCTGTTGATTTATTAAAGCTTGACATGAGATCTAGCATCTTAATAGAACAGGTTCTTGTCTAGAAAACAGATTATCATTGTCTTCATCGTAGATTAAAAGACATAGATTATGGGTTCGGTAGCTGCCAACCAAGATTGTTTGTCATACCAAATAAAACAGGCAAAAAGCTGACAGATTGAAAATTAATAAAACAGGCAAAAAGCTGACAGATTGAAAATTATGTTCCAAAGTTTCTGTTTTGGGACATTGAGCTTTGAGTTTCATAATTTGAGCATGAATTATTTAAGGGCTTGAGAGAAAGCTCCTAATTTATACGAATAGGTAAAAGGTGTGTTGCTTAGCTGCAATTATTGCTAAGGACAAAAGTAATGTTTGTATCCACGTTACAAGAATAAGTTGTATCGCGTTATGTTTGGACGCTAAAGATTTTATTAGTCTTTCTCACTCAATTTTGTCTTTATAATTATGGAGGCTGAAATCGGATTCAAACTCTCTGATAACAAACCATTTCATCCAACTCTTGAATGTCTATTAGTTTCTCTTGCTCTTGATCATGTAACCATATTTTGGACTGATTTAGCAAATACGTCACACAATCTCTTAAATAAGCAACAAATTTAATCATGTAACATATGGAAGACTAAATTACTACGATCGCCTTATATGAAGGTCGCTTCACCTTTGCACCGGTGGGGGTTGCATCCCCCATTGGTCCCAAAGTATTCTTAGAATATTGTTTCATGACATGTTATCAGAGTTCAGTCTTAAATTAATCTTGTCTATCCACATATAATCTCTTCTCGTTGGCTGTATTCTTCTATGCTAGCTCTCGGGCATAGCACTTATCACTGAACTTTGTTCATTCATTTTAGCTCTGGTTTTCAAAGTTGCTTATTCAATCATAGGCTACTCTATTCTAAAATCAATGGTATTAAGATAAAACCTCATGTTTCTTAACACAAGCCAAAAAAAACTAATTTTCGACGGGGCAAAACAGTCGAGTAAGCCCAGGCCTGACATAATTAAAGGTCAAAACTCACTTTTTTTTTTGATCTGAGAAGGTCAAAACTCACTTAAAGGGCACAACTAGCTCCAATATGACATCAAGGGTATGTATGAAATGGTGATAATGAGCACAGGAGGAAAACCCTAATTTTGGGGAAAAAAATTTAGCACTGATTAACCTTTCAAAAACTGTCACAAAGACGTGAGGTGAGGAATTAGAAGGTTTAATTTCTGACCCAAAAAAAAACCTATAAGGTTTAATTCAGATGTTTAGAATGAGTGCTCTGAAAACAATAAACATAAGGATGCCCAAAATAATGTTTTTAGGGGAGGTATAACCAAATTACAAAATAATCATCCGAGAAGATGTTTCAATATTTTTATCTTTTTTCAATTGAAAAGGCAAGGGTTCTAATAAATGACTCACAATATAATTGGCTAGTCAATCCACGCACCGGGTTACCTCTGAATAACCATGGACTAATTGGAACCAGTCATTCAAATCTTCTGTTAATTGAATTATATTCTGACACCCCCACACCCCTTCTCATGTAATTTGGCGATATTTTAGCTTTGATTTTATGTTAAGAATTAATAAGTGATTTTGAATGGAGTTGGCTCAAGATCTTAATAAGTGATTTTTGAGTTAGTGATTTTTTGATGTGAAAGGAATTTATATTCTAACATTTTTACCCACTAGCATGCACACATAGACATAGACAAAGAGGGAGGATAGTATTTTCCTCATTCTTTTTTTTTTGATTTAAGAAAGTCTTAAAGCATTTTACATCACCTAAAATGTGACATATGAGAATGAATCTCGAGACTTCTTACATCTAAAATAAGAGTCAATTCTCTTTAATTTGCTACTTGTTTTCTATGTATACCACCAGATAAATTATAAGCAATGAAACTGTTACTTTATCAACTAACCGCCGATGAGGTCTAATTGCCTTCTTCCTCCGTTCTCAACTCCATGAAAGAGAACATAGGAAATGAAAGAAGTCAAGAGAGAGAGAAGAAGAAGATGAAGAAGAAGAAAGATAACATCAAGAAGCAATGTCGAACGGCGTAACATGCATTTCTCCATTCATGGAAGAGAACAAATCAAGAAAACAACAAAATCGAACATGGAGGATATATTAATATATATATATATATATTTATCTCTATATGTCATGCTCTTTGTCCACCCAATCTGGTCTGCCTAATGTGAACTCCAAGCTAGGGTTCTTGTGATCCAGATTACACCCTATGTACTTCTTTGGCCAAGATGTACCACATTCCTGCAATGGTTTCTCATTACAATTAGGGTTTGTCTCCAGTCAAATGCATATTTAACCTCATGCTTTAGCGTTTGGGGATTAATCATGCAAAATGTTGATGCTTTTATTTGGAATATTACCTCTCCAGATCCTTGCTCATGTGATGGAAAGGATGAAGATGATCTGAGTCCATTCACGTCATTCGAGTTTGTTTGCAGCCAATTCTCTCTACTGCTCAAGGTTTCAAGAAGATGTCAGTTCTTTTTTGACATTGCACTGAATAAATTAAAAGAAATGTATTTGTAACTCGAGTGATACTTCACCTCTCCTGTAATAAAATTTTAATTAATTATATAGGGGAAGATCAGCGAATTGAAGCATGATTATCAAGTGAGGTAATATATAGTATTACTCACAAATTAGTGAGACAATTTTAAATATAATAAATGCTAATTAAGTAATCATTTCTTACTTACCATAACTTTTTCTAGTCTTTTACACTAGTCCCAAGCTTTACTTTGCATAAATTATCAGACGACAAAAGGCAAGCATACACGCTAATAACGTAAAATCAAAATCATGCAACAAAATTACTCGTTACAATATTAAGAGGCCTGGAAAAAAATCAGAAGTTAGTGATTAAATTAAAAAAAATAGGATATTTTAGGGACTGTTGTTTCAATTTAACACATGCTAAATGTCCAACTAGTATTTGTTTATAATTTCTTAATAGAAACTTGGCATTTTCTCATTTTCTCTACAACTTAAATTTAAAATTATTTTCGTAGAGATTCGCACTTTGATCTCTTAACTATCAGGAGAAGTAACTCACCACTAGTTTACTCCTAAATCTCAACTATAACATTAAAGTTTAGAGATAATTAGATATAAACATGAGTTCAAACTAAAGAGAGCATTAATTAGTATGCAAGTCAAGAGGATCAAAGGCCAGAAACATCATTAATTTTCCTACATTTCCTAATAATGATAATTTTCACTCAAAACCTACCAAAATCACGAAGGAACCCACCTTATGATCCTAATTAAAAAATAA